>OX336394.1:382074713-383524515 GCA_946902985.2 Meconema thalassinum | reverse complement strand
GGAACCCCGAAACACACTTTTTAAGTTCCTAAAATGAATGGTTTCGGAGATATTCCCAAATAACTGTGTTCCCTCTGAGAAACAGATCAACGTTACTATGGCAACCGCTGAAATTTCGCAGACCGGGGATAGTTTTCTGGCAATATCTCGAAAACCGTTCGTTTTAGGCCTAAAAACGCTGGTTTCGGTTCCCACTTCCTTGAAGTGGAAGCCACGAACATTGCTCCTCACATTGATACGCGCAAAAGAGCTATAATCCATATTCTACGATCAAATCGACTTGGAAAGTCTCATCTCTTATTTATAATCCAAAATTGACTCATCACCGCAGGGCTCAATCCACTAGACCTAGAAAGCTGAAATTTTGCATGTTGGTTGATCCGAGTATGTAGAGGCTCACTAAGAAACGGTTTTTGAAAATTCAATTTGTAAGTGACTTTTTTCGGCCCTTTGGCATTTACAATCCTATATTGACTCATCGACGCAGGGCTCAATCCACTAGACCTAAAAAGCTGAAATTTTGCATGTTGGTTGATCCGAGCATGTAGAGGCCCATTAAGAAACGGTTTTTCAAAATTCCACTTGTAAGTGACTTTTCGGCCCTTTGGCACTGAGCAAGGACAGTCGGTAAAATATTCGGATTTAGCTCATTTTAAGCCGCCAAATACGAGAAACAATACTTGGAGGTCGTTTAGGGACCCCGAAACACACTTTTTAAGTTCCTTAAATGAAAGGTTTCGGAGATATTCCCAAATAACTGTGTTCCCTCTGAGAAACAGATCAACGTTACTATGGCAACCGCTGAAATTTCGCAGACCGGAGATAGTTTTCTGGCAATATCTCGAAAACCGTTCGTTTAAGGCCTTAAGACGCTGGGGTCGTTTCCACTTCTTTGATGTGGAAGCCACGAACATTGCTCCTCACATTGATACGCGCAAAAAGAGCTATAATCCATATTTCTACGATCAAATAGACTTGGAAAGTCTCATCTCTTATATATAATCCAAAATTGACTCATCACCGCAGGGCTCAAACCACTAGACCTAGAAAGCTGAAATTTTGCATGTTGGTAGATCGAGGATGTAGAGGCTCACGAAGAAACGGTTTTTGAAAATTCAATTTGTAAGTGACTTTATTCGGCCCTTTGGCCTTGACAATCCAATATTGACTCATCGACGCAGGGCTCAAACCACTAGACCTAGAAAGTTGAAATTTTGCATGTTGGTTGATCGGAGTGCGTAGAGGTCCAATAAGAAACGGTTTTTGAAAATTCAATTTGTAAGTGACTTTTTTAGGCACCTTTGGCACTGAGCAAGGACAGTCGGTAAAATGTTCGGATTTAGCTCATTTTAAGCCGCCAGATACGGGAAACAATACTCGGAGGTCCTGTAGGGACCCCGAAACACACTTTTTAGTTCCTAAAATGAACGGTTTCGGAGATATTCCCAAATAACTGTGAGCCTTCTGAGAACAGATCAACGTTACTATGGCAACCGCTGAAATTTCGCAGACCGGGGATAGTTTTCTGGCAATATCTCGAAAACCGTTCGTTTTAGGGCCTTAAAACGGTGGGTTCGGTTCCCACTTCTTTGAAGTGGAAACCACGAACATTGCTCCACACATTGATACGCGCAAAAAGAGCTATAATCCATATTTCTACGATCGAATCGACTTGGAAAGTCTCATCTCTTATATATAATCCAAAATTGACTCATCACCGCAGCCCAATAAGAAACGGGTTTTGAAATTCAATTTGAAAGTGACTTTTTTCGGCCTTTGGGACTGAGCAAGGACAGTCGGTAAAATGTTCGGATTTAGCTCATTTTAAGCCGCCAGATACGAGAAACAATACTCGGAGGTCCTGTAGGGACCCCGAAACACACTTTTTAAGTTCCTAAAATGAACGGTTTCGGAGATATTCCCAAATAACTGTGTTCCCTCTGACAAACAGATCAACGTTACTATGGCAACCCCTGAAATTTCGCAGACCGGAGATAGTTTTCTGGCAATATCTCGAAAACCGTTCGTTTTAGGGCCTTAAAACGCTGGGTTCGGTTCCCACTTCTTTGAAGTGGAAACCACGAACATTACTCCTCACATTGATACTCGCAAAAAGAGCTATAATCCATATTTATACGATCAAATCGACTGGGAAAGTCTCATTTCTTATATATGATCCAAAATTTAATCATCGACGCAGGGTTTAAACCACTAGACCTAGAAAGCTGAAATGTTGCATGTTGGTTGATCCGAGTATGTAGAGGCTCACTAAGAAACGGTTTTTGAAAATACAATTTGTAAGTGACTTCTTTCGGCCCTTTGGCATTGACAATCCAAAATTGACTCATCGACGCAGGGCTCAAACCACTAGACCTAGAAAGCTGAAATTTTGCATGTGGTTTATCCGAGAATGTAGAGGCCCAATAAGAAAATGTTTTTGAAAACTCAATTTGTAAGTGACTTTTTTCGGCCCTTTGGCACTGAGCAAGGCCAGTCGGTAAAAAGTTCGGATTTAGCTCATGTTAAGCCGCCAGATACGAGAAACAATACTCGGAGGTCCTGTAGGGACCCCGAAACACACTTTTTAAGTTCCTAAAATGAACGGTTTCGGAGATATTCCCAAATAACTGTGATCCTTCTGAGAAACAGATCAACGTTACTATGGCAACCGCTGAAATTTCGCAGACCGGGGATAGTTTTTCTGGCAATATCTCGAAAGCCGTTCGTTTTAGGGCCTTAAAACGGTGGGTTCGGTTCCCACTTCTTTGAAGTGGAAACCACGAACATTGCTCCTCACATTGATACGCGCAAAAAGAGCTATAATCCATATTTCTACGATCAAATCGCCTTGAAAGTCTCATCTCTTATATATAATCCAAAATTGGACTCATCACCGCTGGGCTCAAACCACTAGACCTAGAAAGCTGAAATTTTGCATGTTGGTTGATCTGAGTATGTAGAGGCTCACTAAGAAACGGTTTTTGAAAATTCAATTTGTAAGTGACTTTTTTCTGCCCCTTGGCACTGATCAAGGACAGTCGGAAAAATGTTCGGATTTAGCTCATTTTAAGCCGCCAGATACGAGAAACAATACTCGTAAGTCCTGTGGGGACCCCGAAACACACTTTTTAATATCGAAAAATGAACGGTTTCGGAGATATTCCCAAATAACTGTCTTCCCTCTGAGAAACAGATCAACGTTACTATGACAACCGCTGAAATTTCGCAGACCGGAGATAGTTTTCTGGCAATATCTCGAAAACCGTTCGTCTTAGGGCCTTTAAACGCTGGGTTCGGTTCCCACTTCCTTGAAGTGGAAGCCACGAACATTGCTCCTCACATTGATACGCGCAAAAAGAGCTATAATCCATATTTCAACGATCAAATCGACTTGGAAAGTCTCATCTCTTATATATATTCCAAAATTGACTCATCACCGCAGGGCTCAAACCGCTAGACCTAGAAAGCTGAAATTTTGCATGTTGGTTGAACCGAGTATGTAGAGGCTCACTAAGAAACAGTTTTTGAAAATTCAATTTGTAAGTGACTTTTTTCGGCCCTTTGGCACTGAGCAAGGACAGTCGGTAAAATGTTCGTATTTAGCTCATTTTAAGCCGCCAGATACGAGAAACAATACTCAGAGGTCCTGTAGGATCCCCGAAACTCACTTTTTAAGTTCCTAAAATGAACGGTTTCGGAGATATTCCCAAATAACTGTGTTCCCTCTGAGAAACAGATCAACGTTACTATGGCAACCGCTGAAATTTCGCAGACCGGGGATAGATTTCTGGCAATACCTCGAAAACCGCTCGTTTTAGGGCCTTAAAAACGGTGGGTTCGGTTCCCACTTCTTTGAAGTGGAGAACCACGAACATTGCTCCTCACATTGATGCTCGCAAAAAGAGCTATAATCCATATTTCTACGATCAAATCGCCTTGGAAATTCTCCTCTCTTATATATAATCCAAAATTGACTCATCACCGCAGGGCTCAAACCACTAGACCTAGAAAGCTGAAATTTTGCATGTTGGTTGATCTGAGTATGTAGAGGCTCACCAAGAAACGGTTTTTTGAAAATTCAATTTGTAAGTGGCTCTTTTCGGTCCTTTGGCACTGAGCGAGGACCGTCGGTAAAATGTTCGGATTTAGCTCATTTTAAGCCGCCAGATACGAGAAATAATACTCGGAGGTCCTTTAGGGACCCCGAAACACGCTTTTTAAGTTCCTAAAATGAACGGTTTCGGAGATATTAGCAAATAACTGTGTTCCCTCTGAGAAACAGATCAACGTTACTATGGCAACCGCTGAAATTTCGCAGACCGGGGATAGTTTTCTGGCAATATCTGGAAAACCGTTCGTTTTAGGGCCTTAAAACACTGGGTTCGGTTCCCAATTCTTTGAAGTGGAAACCGCGAACATTGCTCCTCACATTGATACGCGCAAAAAGAGCTAAAATCTATATTTCTACGATCAAATCGACTTGGAAAGTCTCATCTCTTATATATAATCCAAAATTGACTCATCACCGCAGGGCTCAAACCACTAGACCTAGAAAGCTGAAATTTTGCATGTTGGTGGATCCGAGTATGTAGAGGCTCACTAGGAAACGATTTTTGAAAATTCAATTTGTAAGTGACTTTTTTCGGCCCTTTGGCTTTGACAATCCAAAATTGACTCATCGACGCAGGGCTCAAACCACCAGACCTAGAAAGCTGAAATTTTGCATGTTTGTTGATCCGAGTATGTAGAGGCCCAATAAGAAACGGTTTTTGCTTCGGATTTAGCTCATTTTAAGCCGCCAGATACGAGAAACAATACTCAGAGGTCCTGTAGGAACCCCGAAACACACTTTTTAAGTTCCTAAAATGAACGGTTTCGGAGTTATTCCCAAATAACTGTGTTCCCTCTGAGAAACAGATCAACGTTACTATGGCAACCGCTAAAATTTCGCAGACCGGGGATAGTTTTCTGGCAATATCTTGAAAACCGCTCGTTTTAGGGCCTTAAGACGGTGGGTTCGGTTCCCACTTCTTCGAAGCGGAAATCACGAACATTGCTCCACACAGTGATACTCGCAAAAAGAGCTATAATCCATATTTCTACGATCAAATCGACTGGGAAAGTCTCATCTCTTATATATAATCCAAAATTGACTCATCACCGCAGCCCAATAAGAAACGGGTTTTGAAAATTCAATTTGAAAGTGACTTTTTTCGGCCCTTTGGCACTGAGCAAGGACAGTCGGTAAAATGTTCGGATTTAGCTCATTTTAAGCCGCCAGATACGAGAAACAATACTCGGAGGTCCTGTAGGGACCACGAAACACACTTTTTAAGTTCCTAAAATGAACGGTTTCGGAGATATTCCCAAATAACTGTGTTCCCTCTGACAAACAGATCAACGTTACTATGGCAATCCCTGAAATTTCGCAGACCGGAGATAGTTTTCTGGCAATATGTCGAAAACCGTTCGCTTTAGGGCCCTAAAACGCTGGGTTCGGTTCCCACTTCTTTGAAGTGGAAACCACGAACATTACTCCTCACATTGATACTCGCAAAAGGAGCTATAATCCATATTTCTACGATCAAATCGACTGGGAAAGTCTCATCTCTTATATATAATCCAAAATTGACTCATCACCGCAGGGCTCAAACCACTAGACCTAGAAAGCTGAAATTTTGCTTGTTGGTTGATCCGAGTATGTAGAGGCCCAATAAGAAGAGGTTTTTGAAAATTCAATTTGTAAATGACTTTTTTCGGACCTTTGGCACTGAGCACGGACAGTCGGTAAAATGGTCGGATTTAACTCATTTTATGCCGCGAAATACGAGGAACAATACTCGGATGTCCTGTAGGGACCCCGAAACACACTTTTTAAGTTCCTAAAATGAACGGTTTCGGAGATATTCCCAAATAACTGTGTTCCCTCTGAGAAACAGATCAACGTTACTATGGCAACCGCTAAAATTTCGCAGACCGGGGATAGTTTTCAGGCAATATCTCGAAAACCGCTCGTTTTGGGGCCTTAAAACGGTGGGTTCGGTTCCCACTTCTTGGAAGTGGAAATCACGAACATTGCTCCTCACATTGATACGCGCAAAAAGAGCTATAATCCATATTTCTACTATCAAATCGACTTGGAAAGTCTCATCTCTTATATATAATCCAAAATTGACTCATCACCGCAGGGCTCAAACCACTAGACCTAGAAAGCTGAAATTTTGCATGTTGGTTGATCCGAGTAAGTAGAGGCTCACTAAGATTCAGTTTTTGACAATTCAATTTGTAAGTGACTTTCTTCGGCCCTTTGGCATTGACAATCCAAAATTGACTCATCGACGCAGGGCTCAAACCACTAGACCTCGAAAGCTGAAATTTGGCATGTTGGTTGATCCGAGTATGTAGAGGCCCAATAAGAAACGGTTTTTGAAAATTCAATTTGTAAGTGACTTTTTTCGGCCCTTTGGCACTGAGCAAGGACAGTCGGTAAAATGTTCGGATTTAGCTCATTTTAAGACGCCGGATACGAGAAACAATACTCGGAGGTCCTGTAGGGACCCCGAAACACACTTTTTAATTTCGAAAAATGTACGGTTTTGGAGATATTCCCAAATAACTGTGTTCCCTCTGAGAAACAGATCAACGTTACTATGGCAACCGCTGAAATTTCGCAGACCGGAGATAGTTTTCTGGCAATATCTCGAAAACCGTTCGTTTTAGGGCCTTAAAACGGTGGGTTCGGTTCCCACTTCTTTGAAGTGGAAGCCACGAACATTGCTCCTCACATTGATACGCGCAAAAAGAGCTATAATCCATATTTCTACGATCAAATCGACTTGGAAAGTCTCATCTCTTATATATAATCCAAAATTGACTCATCACCGCAGGGCTCAAACCACTAGACCTAGAAAGCTGAAATTTTGCATGTTGGTTGATCCGAGTATGTAGACGCTAACTAAGAATCGGTTTTTGACAATTCAATTTGTAAGTGACTTTCTTCGGTCCTTTGGCATTGACATTCCAAAATTGACTCATCGACGCAGGGCTCAAACCACTAGACCTCGAAAGCTGAAATTTGGCATGTTGGTTGATCCGAGTATGTAGAGGCCCAATAAGCAACGGTTTTTGAAAATTCAATTTGTAAGTGACTTTTTTCGGCCCTTTGGCACTGAGCAAGGACAGTCGGTAAAATGTTCGGATTTAGCTCATTTTAAGCCGCCAGATACGAGAAACAATACTCGGAGGTCCTGTAGGGACCCCGAAACACACTTTTTAAGTTCCTAAAATGAACGGTTTCGGAGATATTCCCAAATAACTGTGTTCCCTCTGACAAACAGATCACCGTTACTATGGCAACCGCTGAAATTTCGCAGACCGGGGATAGATTTCTGGCAATACCTCGAAAACCGCTCGTTTTAGGGCCTTAAAACGGTGGGTTCGGTTCCCACTTCTTTGAAGTGGAAACCACGAACATTGCTCCTCACATTGATGCTCGCAAAAAGAGCTATAATCCATATTTCTACGATCAAATCGCCTTGGAAATTCTCCTCTCTTATATATAATCCAAAATTGACTCATCACCGCAGGGCTCAAACCACTAGACCTAGAAAGCTGAAATTTTGCATGTTGGTTGATCTGAGTATGTAGAGGCTCACCAAGAAACGGTTTTTGAAAATTCAATTTGTAAGTGGCTCTTTTCGGTCCTTTGGCACTGAGCGAGGACCGTCGGTAAAATGTTCGGATTTAGCTCATTTTAAGCCGCCAGATACGAGAAAGAATACTCGGAGGTCCTTTAGGGACCCCGAAACACGCTTTTTAAGTTCCTAAAATGAACGGTTTCGGAGATATTAGCAAATAACTGTGTTCCCTCTGAGAAACAGATCAACGTTACTATGGCAACCGCTGAAATTTCGCAGACCGGGGATAGTTTTCTGGCAATATCTGGAAAACCGTTCGTTTTAGGGCCTTAAAACACTGGGTTCGGTTCCCAATTCTTTGAAGTGGAAACCGCGAACATTGCTCCTCACATTGATACGCGCAAAAAGAGCTATAATCTATATTTCTACGATCAAATCGACTTGGAAAGTCTCATCTCTTATATATAATCCAAAATTGACTCATCACCGCAGGGCTCAAACCACTAGACCTAGAAAGCTGAAATTTTGCATGTTGGTGGATCCGAGTATGTAGAGGCTCACTAGGAAACGATTTTTGAAAATTCAATTTGTAAGTGACTTTTTTCGGCCCTTTGGCTTTGACAATCCAAAATTGACTCATCGACGCAGGGCTCAAACCACCAGACCTAGAAAGCTGAAATTTTGCATGTTTGTTGATCCGAGTATGTAGAGGCCCAATAAGAAACGGTTTTTGCTTCGGATTTAGCTCATTTTAAGCCGCCAGATACGAGAAACAATACTCAGAGGTCCTGTAGGAACCCCGAAACACACTTTTTAAGTTCCTAAAATGAACGGTTTCGGAGTTATTCCCAAATAACTGTGTTCCCTCTGAGAAACAGATCAACGTTACTATGGCAACCGCTAAAATTTCGCAGACCGGGGATAGTTTTCTGGCAATATCTTGAAAACCGCTCGTTTTAGGGCCTTAAGACGGTGGGTTCGGTTCCCACTTCTTCGAAGCGGAAATCACGAACATTGCTCCACACAGTGATACTCGCAAAAAGAGCTATAATCCATATTTCTACGATCAAATCGACTGGGAAAGTCTCATCTCTTATATATAATCCAAAATTGACTCATCACCGCAGCCCAATAAGAAACGGGTTTTGAAAATTCAATTTGAAAGTGACTTTTTTCGGCCCTTTGGCACTGAGCAAGGACAGTCGGTAAAATGTTCGGATTTAGCTCATTTTAAGCCGCCAGATACGAGAAACAATACTCGGAGGTCCTGTAGGGACCACGAAACACACTTTTTAAGTTCCTAAAATGAACGGTTTCGGAGATATTCCCAAATAACTGTGTTCCCTCTGACAAACAGATCAACGTTACTATGGCAATCCCTGAAATTTCGCAGACCGGAGATAGTTTTCTGGCCATATGTCGAAAACCGTTCGCTTTAGGGCCCTAAAACGCTGGGTTCGGTTCCCACTTCTTTGAAGTGGAAACCACGAACATTACTCCTCACATTGATACTCGCAAAAGGAGCTATAATCCATATTTCTACGATCAAATCGACTGGGAAAGTCTCATCTCTTATATATAATCCAAAATTGACTCATCACCGCAGGGCTCAAACCACTAGACCTAGAAAGCTGAAATTTTGCTTGTTGGTTGATCCGAGTATGTAGAGGCCCAATAAGAAGAGGTTTTTGAAAATTCAATTTGTAAATGACTTTTTTCGGACCTTTGGCACTGAGCACGGACAGTCGGTAAAATGGTCGGATTTAACTCATTTTATGCCGCGAAATACGAGGAACAATACTCGGATGTCCTGTAGGGACCCCGAAACACACTTTTTAAGTTCCTAAAATGAACGGTTTCGGAGATATTCCCAAATAACTGTGTTCCCTCTGAGAAACAGATCAACGTTACTATGGCAACCGCTAAAATTTCGCAGACCGGGGATAGTTTTCAGGCAATATCTCGAAAACCGCTCGTTTTGGGGCCTTAAAACGGTGGGTTCGGTTCCCACTTCTTGGAAGTGGAAATCACGAACATTGCTCCTCACATTGATACGCGCAAAAAGAGCTATAATCCATATTTCTACTATCAAATCGACTTGGAAAGTCTCATCTCTTATATATAATCCAAAATTGACTCATCACCGCAGGGCTCAAACCACTAGACCTAGAAAGCTGAAATTTTGCATGTTGGTTGATCCGAGTAAGTAGAGGCTCACTAAGATTCAGTTTTTGACAATTCAATTTGTAAGTGACTTTCTTCGGCCCTTTGGCATTGACAATCCAAAATTGACTCATCGACGCAGGGCTCAAACCACTAGACCTCGAAAGCTGAAATTTGGCATGTTGGTTGATCCGAGTATGTAGAGGCCCAATAAGAAACGGTTTTTGAAAATTCAATTTGTAAGTGACTTTTTTCGGCCCTTTGGCACTGAGCAAGGACAGTCGGTAAAATGTTCGGATTTAGCTCATTTTAAGACGCCGGATACGAGAAACAATACTCGGAGGTCCTGTAGGGACCCCGAAACACACTTTTTAATTTCGAAAAATGTACGGTTTTGGAGATATTCCCAAATAACTGTGTTCCCTCTGAGAAACAGATCAACGTTACTATGGCAACCGCTGAAATTTCGCAGACCGGAGATAGTTTTCTGGCAATATCTCGAAAACCGTTCGTTTTAGGGCCTTAAAACGGTGGGTTCGGTTCCCACTTCTTTGAAGTGGAAGCCACGAACATTGCTCCTCACATTGATACGCGCAAAAAGAGCTATAATCCATATTTCTACGATCAAATCGACTTGGAAAGTCTCATCTCTTATATATAATCCAAAATTGACTCATCACCGCAGGGCTCAAACCACTAGACCTAGAAAGCTGAAATTTTGCATGTTGGTTGATCCGAGTATGTAGACGCTAACTAAGAATCGGTTTTTGACAATTCAATTTGTAAGTGACTTTCTTCGGTCCTTTGGCATTGACATTCCAAAATTGACTCATCGACGCAGGGCTCAAACCACTAGACCTCGAAAGCTGAAATTTGGCATGTTGGTTGATCCGAGTATGTAGAGGCCCAATAAGCAACGGTTTTTGAAAATTCAATTTGTAAGTGACTTTTTTCGGCCCTTTGGCACTGAGCAAGGACAGTCGGTAAAATGTTCGGATTTAGCTCATTTTAAGCCGCCAGATACGAGAAACAATACTCGGAGGTCCTGTAGGGACCCCGAAACACACTTTTTAAGTTCCTAAAATGAACGGTTTCGGAGATATTCCCAAATAACTGTGTTCCCTCTGACAAACAGATCACCGTTACTATGGCAACCGCTGAAATTTCGCAGACCGGGGATAGATTTCTGGCAATACCTCGAAAACCGTTCGTTTTAGGGCCTTAAAACGGTGGGTTCGGTTCCCACTTCTTTGAAGTGGATACCACGAACATTGCTCCTCACATTGATACGCGCAATAAGAGCTATAATCCATATTTCTACGATCAAATCGACTTGGAAAGTCTCATCTCTTACATATAATCCAAAATTGACTCATCACCGCAGGGCTCAAACCACTAGACCTAGAAAGGTGAAATTTTGCATGTTGGTTGACCCGGGTATGTAGAGGCTCACTAAGAAACAGTTTTTGAAGATTCAATTTGTAAGTGACTTTCTTCGGCCCTTTGGCATTGACAATCCAAAATTGACACATCGACGCAGGTCTCAAACCACTAGACCTAGAAAGCTGAAATTTAGCATGTTGGTTGATCCGAGTATGTAGAGGCCCAATAAGAAACGGTTTTTGAAAATTCAATTTGTAAGTGACTTTTTTCGGCCCTTTGGCACTGAGCAAGGACAGTCGGTAAAATGTTCGGATTTAGCTCATTTTAAGCCGCCAGATACGAGAAACAATACTCGGAGGTCCTGTAGGGACCCCGAAACACAAATTTTAAGTTCCTAAAATGAACGGTTTCGGAGTTATTCCCAAATAACTGTGTTCCCTCTGACAAACAGATCAACGTTACTATGGCAACCGCTAAAATTTCGCAGACCGGGGATAGTTTTCTGGCAATATCTTGAAAACCGCTCGTTTTAGGGCCTTAAGACGGTGGGTTCGGTTCCCACTTCTTCGAAGCGGAAATCACGAAATTGCTCCACACATTGATACTCGCAAAAAGAGCTATAATCCATATTTCTACGATCAAATCGACTGGGAAAGTCTCATCTCTTATATATAATCCAAAATTGACTCATCACCGCAGCCCAATAAGAAACGGGTTTTGAAAATTCAATTTGAAAGTGACTTTTTTCGGCCCTTTGGCACTGAGCAAGGACAGTCGGTAAAATGTTCGGATTTAGCTCATTTTAAGCCGCCAGATACGAGAAACAATACTCGGAGGTCCTGTAGGGACCCCGAAACACACATCTTAAGTTCCTAAAATGAACGGTTTCGGAGATATTCCCAAATAACTGTGTTCCCTCTGACAAACAGATCAACGTTACTATGGCAACCGCTAAAATTTCGCAGACCGGGGATAGTTTTCTGGCAATATCTTGAAAACCGCTCGTTTTAGGGCCTTAAGACGGTGGGTTCGGTTCCCTCTTCTTCGAAGCGGAAATCACGAACATTGCTCCACACATTGATACTCGCAAAAAGAGCTATAATCCATATTTCTACGATCAAATCGACTGGGAAAATCTCATCTCTTATATATAATCCAAAATTGACTCATCACCGCAGCCCAATAAGAAACGGGTTTTGAAAATTCAATTTGAAAGTGACTTTTTTCGGCCCTTTGGCACTGAGCAAGGACAGTCGGTAAAATGTTCGGATTTGGCTCATTTTAAGCCGCCAGATACGAGAAACAATACTCGGAGGTCCTGTAGGGACCCCGAAACACATTTTTTAAGTTCCTAAAATGAACGGTTTCGGAGATATTCCCAAATAACTGTGTTCCCTCTCACAAACAGATCAACGTTACTATGGCAACCGCTAAAATTTCGCAGACCGGGGATAGTTTTCAGGCAATATCTCGAAAACCGCTCGTTATGGGGCCTTAAAAAGGTGGGTTCGGTTCCCACTTCTTGGAAGTGGAAATCACGAACATTGCTCCTCACATTGATACGCGCAAAAAGAGCTATAATCCATATTTCTACTATCAAATCGACTTGGAAAGTCTCATCTCTTATATATAATCCAAAATTGACTCATCACCGCAGGGCTCAAACCACTAGACCTAGAAAGCTGAAATTTTGCATGTTGGTTGATCCGAGTATGTAGAGGCCCACTAAGATTCGGTTTTTGACAATTCAATTTGTAAGTGACTTTCTTCGGCCCTTTGGCATTGACAATCCAAAATTGACTCATCGACGCAGGGCTCAAACCACTAGACCTCGAAAGCTGAAATTTGGCATGTTGGTTGATCCGAGTATGTAGAGGCCCAATAAGAAACGGTTTTTGAAAATTCAATTTGTAAGTGACTTTTTTCGGCCCTTTGGCACTGAGCAAGGACAGTCGGTAAAATGGTCGGATTTAACTCATTTTATGCCGCGAAATACGAGTAACAATACTCGGATGTCCTGTAGGGACCCCGAAACACACTTTTTAAGTTCCTAAAATGAACGGTTTCGGAGATATTCCCAAATAACTGTGTTCCCTCTGAGAAACAGATCAACAGTACTATGGCAACCGCTAAAATTTCGCAGACCGGGGATAGTTTTCAGGCAATATCTCGAAAACCGCTCGTTTTGGGGCCTTAAAACGGTGGGTTCGGTTCCCACTTCTTGGAAGTGGAAATCACGAACATTGCTCTTCACATTGATACGCGCAGAAAGAGCTATAATCCATATTTCTACTATCAAATCGACTTGGAAAGTCTCATCTCTTATATATAATCCAAAATTGACTCATCACCGCAGGGCTCAAACCACTAGACCTAGAAAGGTGAAATTTTGCATGTTGGTTGACCCGAGTATGTAGAGGCTCACTAAGAAACAGTTTTTGAAGATTCAATTTGTAAGTGACTTTCTTCGGACCTTTGGCATTGACAATCCAAAATTGACACATCGAAGCAGGTCTCAAACCACTAGACCTAGAAAGCTGAAATTTAGCATGTTGGTTGATCCGAGTATGTAGAGGCCCAATAAGAAACGGTTTTTGAAAATTCAATTTTAAGTGACTTTTTTCGGCCCTTTGGCCCTGAGCAAGGACAGTCGGTAAAATGTTCGGATTTAGCTCATTTTAAGCCGCCAGATACGAGAAACAATACTCGGAGGTCCTGTAGGGACCCCGAAACACAAATTTTAAGTTCCTAAAATGAACGGTTTCGGAGTTATTCCCAAATAACTGTGTTCCCTCTGAGAAACAGATCAACGTTACTATGGCAACCGCTAAAATTTCACAGACCGGGGATAGTTTTCTGGCAATATCTTGAAAACCGCTCGTTTTAGGGCCTTAAGATGGTGGGTTCGGTTCCCACTTCTTCGAGGCGGAAATCACGACCATTGCTCCACACATTGATACTCGAAAAAAAAGGGCTATAATCCATATTTCTACGATCAAATCGACTGGGAAAGTCTCATCTCTTATATATAATCCAAAATTGACTCATCACCGCAGCCCAATAAGAAACGGGTTTTGAAAATTCAATTTGAAAGTGACTTTTTTCGGCCCTTTGGCACTGAGCAAGGACAGTCGGTAAAATGTTCGGATTTAGCTCATTTTAAGCCGCCAGATACGAGAAACTATACTCGGAGGTCCTGTAGGGACCCCGAAACACACTTTTTAAGTTCCTAAAATGAACGGTTTCGGAGATATTCCCAAATAACTGTGTTCCCTCTGACAAACAGATCAACGTTACTATGGCAACCGCTAAAATTTCGCAGACCGGGGATAGTTTTCAGGCAATATCTCGAAAACCGCTCGTTTTGGGGCCTTAAAACGGTGGGTTCGGTTCCCACTTCTTAGAAGTGGAAATCACGAACATTGCTCCTCACATTGATACGCGCAAAAAGAGCTATAATCCATATTTCTACTATCAAATCGACTTGGAAAGTCTCATCTCTTATATATAATCCAAAATTGACTCATCACCGCAGGGCTCAAACCACTAGACCTAGAAAGCTGAAATTTTGCATGTTAGTTGATCCGAGTATGTAGAGGCTCACTAAGATTCGGTTTTTGACAATTCAATTTGTAAGTGACTTTCTCCGGCCCTTTGGCATTGACAATCCAAAATTGACTCATCGACGCAGGGCTCAAACCACTAGACCTCGAAAGCTGAAATTTGGCATGTTGGTTGATCCGAGTATGTAGAGGCCCAATAAGAAACGGTTTTTGAAAATTCAATTTGTAAGTGACTTTTTTCGCCCCTTTGGCACTGAGCATGGACAGTCGGTAAAATGTTCGGATTTTGCTCATTTTAAGACGCCGGATACGAGAAACAATACACGGAGGTCATGTAGGGACCCCGAAACACACTTTTTAATTTCGAAAAATGTACGGTTTTGGAGATATTCCCAAATAACTGTGTTCCCTCTGAGAAACAGATCAACGTTTCAATGGCAACCGCTGAAATTTCGCAGACCGGAGATAGTTTTCTGGCAATATCTCGAAAACCGTTCGTTTTAGGGCCTTAAAACGGTGGGTTCGGTTCCCACTTCTTTGAAGTGGAAGCCACGAACATTGCTCCTCACATTGATACGCGCAAAAAGAGCTATAATCCATATTTCTACGATCAAATCGACTTGGAAAGTCTCATCTCTTATATATAATCCAAAATTGACTCATCACCGCAGGGCTCAAACCACTAGACCTAGAAAGCTGAAATTTTGCATGTTGGTTGATCCGAGTATGTAGAGGCTCACTAAGAATCGGTTTTTGACAATTCAATTTATAAGTGACTTTCTTCGGCCCTTTGGCATTGACAATCCAAAATTGACTCATCGACGCAGGGCTCAAACCACTAGACCTCGAAAGCTGAAATTTGGCATGTTGGTTGATCCGAGTATGTAGAGGCTCAATAAGAAACGGTTTTTGAAAATTCAATTTTAAGTGACTTTTTCAGCCCTTTGGCACTGAGCAAGGACAGTCGGTAAAATGTTCGGATTTAGCTCATTTTTAGCCGCCAGATACGAGGAACAATACTCGGAGGTCCTGTAGGGACCCCGAAACACACCTTTTAAGTTCCTAAAATGAACGGTTTCGGAGATATTCCCAAATAGCTTTGTTCCCTCTGAGAAACAGATCAACGTTACTATGGCAACCGCTGAAATGTCGCAGACCGGAGATAGTTTTCTGGCAATATCTCGAAAATCGTTCGTTTTAGGGCCCTAAACGCAGGGTTCGGTTCCCAGATCTATGAAGTGGAAACCACGAACATTGCTCCTCACATTGATACGCGCAAAAAGAGCTATAATCCATATTTCTACGATCAAATCGACTTGGAAAGTCTCATCTCTTATATATAATCCAAAATTGACTCATCACCGCAGGGCTCAAACCACTAGACCTAGAAAGCTGAAATTTGGCATGTTGGTTGATCCGAGTATGAAGAGGCCCAATAAGAATCGGTTTTTGAAAATTCAATTTGTAAGTGACTTTTTTCGGCCCTTTGGCACTGAGCAAGGACAGTCGGTAAAATGTTCGGATTTAGCTCATTTTAAGCCGCCGGATACGAGAAACAATACTCGGAGGTCCTGTAGGGACCCCGAAACACATTTTTTAATTTCGAAAAATGTACGGTTTTGGAGATATTCCCAAATAACTGTGTTCCTTCTGAGAAACAGATCAACGTTACTATGGCAACCGCTGAAATTTCGCAGACCGGAGATAGTTTTCTGGCAATATCTCGAAAACCGTTCGTTTTAGGGCCTTAAAACGCTGGGTTC
Source organism: Meconema thalassinum (assembly GCA_946902985.2). Classification (NCBI taxonomy): domain Eukaryota; kingdom Metazoa; phylum Arthropoda; class Insecta; order Orthoptera; family Tettigoniidae; genus Meconema; species Meconema thalassinum. Next base: position 383,508,006 of record OX336394.1, on the reverse strand, counting down.
GGAAGCCACGAACATTGCTCCTCACATTGATACGCGCAAAAAGAGCTATAATCCATATTTCTACGATCAAATCGACTTGGAAAGTCTCATTCCTTATATATAATCCAAAATTGACTCATCACCGCAGGGCTCAAACCACTAGACCTAGAAAGCTGAAATTTTGCATGTTGGTTGATCCGAGTATGTAGAGGCTAACTAAGAATCGGTTTTTGACAATTCAATTTGTAAGTGACATTCTTCGGCCCTTTGGCATTGACATTCCAAAATTGACTCATCGACGCAGGGCTCAAACCACTAGACCTCGAAAGCTGAAATTTCGCATGTTGGTTGATCCGAGTATGAAGAGGCCCAATAAGAAACGGTTTTTGAAAATTCAATTTGTAAGTGACTTTTTTCGGCCCTTTGGCACTGAGCAAGGACAGTCGGTAAAATGTTCGGATTTAGCTCATTTTAAGCCGCCGGATACGAGAAACAATTCTCGGAGGTCCTGTAGGGACCCCGAAACACATTTTTTAATTTCGAAAAATGTACGGTTTTGGAGATATTCCCAAATAACTGTGATCCCTCTGAGAAACAGATCAACGTTACTATGGCAACCGCTGAAATTTCGCAGACCGGAGATAGTTTTCTGGCGATATCTCGAAAACCGTTCGTTTTAGGGCCTTAAAACGCTGGGTTCGGAAGCCACGAACATTGCTCCTCACATTGATACGCGCAAAAAGAGCTATTATCCATATTTCTACGATCAAATCGACTTGGAAAGTCTCATCTCTTATATATAATCCAAAATTGACTCATCACCGCAGGGCTCAAACCAATAGACCTAGAAAGCTGAAATTTTGCATTTTGGTTGATCCGAGTATGTAGAGGCTAACTAAGAATCGGTTTTTGACAATTCAATTTGTAAGTGACTTTCTTCGGCCCTTTGGCATTGCCATTCCAAAATTGACTCATCGACGCAGGGCTCAAACCACTAGACCTCGAAAGCTGAAATTTGGCATGTTGGTTGATCCGAGTATGTAGAGGCCCAATAAGAATCGGCTTTTGAAAATTCAATTTGTAAGTGACTTTTTCCGGCCCTTTCGCACTGAGCAAGAACAGTCGGTAAAATGTTCGGATTTAGCTCATTTTAAGCCGCCAGATACGAGGAACAATACTTGGAAGTCCTGTAGGGACCCTGAAACACACCTTTTAAGTTCCTAAAATGAACGGTTTCGGAGATATTCCCAAATAGCTTTGTTCCCTCTGAGAAACAGATCAACGTTACTATGGCAACCGCTGAAATTTCGCAGACCGGAGATAGTTTTCTGGAAATATCTCGAAAATTGTTCGTTATAGGGCCTTAAATCGCTGGGTTCGGTTCCCAGATCTTTGATTTGGAAACCACGAACATTGCTCCTCACATTGATACGCGCAAAAAGAGCTATAATTCATATTTCTACGATCAAATCGACTTGGAAAGACACATCTCTTATATATAATCCAAAATTGACTCATCACCGCAGGGCTCAAACCATTAGACCTAGAAAGCTGAAATTTTGCATGTTGGTTGATCCGAGTATGTAGAGGCTCACTAAGAAACAGTTTTTGAAGATTCAATTTGTAAGTTACTTTCTTCCGCCCTTTTGGCATAGACAATCCAAAATTGACTCATCGACGCAGGGCTCAATCCATCAGACCTAGAAAGCTGAAATTTTGCATGTTGGTTGATCCGAGTACGTAGAGGCCCAAAAAGAAGGGTTTTTGAAAATTCAATTTGTAAGTGACTTTTTCGGCCCTTTGGCACTGAGCAAGGACAGTCGGTAAAATGTTCGGATTTAGCTCATTTTAAGCCGCCAGATACGATAAACAGTACTTGGAGGTCCTGTAGGGACCCCGAAACACACTTTTTAAGTTCCTAAAATGAACGGTTTCGGAGATATTCCCAAATAACTGTGTTCCCTCTGAGAAACAGATCAACGTTACTATGGCAACCGCTGAAATTTCGCAGACCGGAGATAGTTTTCTGGAAATATCTCGAAAACCGTTCGTTATAGGGCCTTTAAACGCTGGGTTCGGTTCCCAGATCTTTGAAGTGGAAACCAAGAACATTGCTCCTCACATTGATACGCGCAAAAAGAGCTATAATTCATATTTCTACGATCAAATCGACTTGGAAAGTCTCATCTCTTATATATAATCCAAAATTGACTCATCACCGCAGGGCTCAAACCAATAGACCTAGAAAGCTGAAATTTTGCATGTTGGTTGATCCGAGTATGAAGAGGCTCACTAAGAAACGGTTTTTGAAAATTTAATTTGTAAGTGACTTCTTTCGGCCCTTTGGCATTGACAATCCTATTTTGACTCATCGACGCAGGGCTCAATCCACTAGACCTAGAAAGCTGAAATTTTGCATGTTGGTTGATCCGAGTACGTAGAAGCCCAAAAAGAAACGGATTTTGAAAATTCAATTTGTAAGTGACTTTTTCGGCCCTTTGGCACTGAGCAAGGACAGTCGGTAAAATGTTCGGATTTAGCTCATTTTAAGCCGCCAGATACGAGAAACAATACTTGGAGGTCCTGTAGGGACCCCGAAACACACTTTTTAAGTTCCTAAAATGAACGGTTTCGGAGATATTCTCAAATAACTGTGTTCCCTCTGAGAAACAGATCAACGTTACTATGGCAACCGCTGAAATTTCGCAGACCGGAGATAGTTTTCTGGAAATATCTCGAAAACCGTTCGTTATAGGGCCTTTAAACGCTGGGTTCGGTTCCCAGATCTTTGAAGTGGAAACCACGAACATTGCTCCTCACATTGATACGCGCACAAAGAGCTATAATCCATATTTCTACGATCAAATAGACTTGGAAAGTCTCATCTCTTATATATAATCCAAAATTGACTCATCACCGCAGGGCTCAAACCACTAGACCTAGAAAGCTGAAATTTTGCATGTTGGTTGATCCGAGTATGTAGAGGACCAATAAGAAACGGTTTTTGAAAATTCAATTTGTAAGTGACTTTTTTCGGCCCTTTGGCACTGAGCAAGGCCAGTCGTTAAAATGTTCGGATTTAGCTCATTTTAAGCCGCCAGATACGAGGAACAATACACGGAGGTCCTGTAGGGACCCCGAAACACAAGTTTTAAGTTCCTAAAATGAACGGTTTCGGAGATATTCCCTAATAGCTTTGTTCCCTCTGAGAAACAGATCAACGTTACTATGGCAACCGCTGAAATTTCGCAGACCGGAGATAGTTTTCTGGCAATATCTCGAAAACCGTTCGTTTTAGGGCCTTAAAACGCTGGGTTCGGTTCCCAGATCTTTGACGTGGAAACCACGAACATTGCTCCTCACATTGATACGCGCACAAAGAGCTATAATCCATATTTCTACGATCAAATAGACTTGGAAAGTCTCATCTCTTATATATAATCCAAAATTGGCTCATCACCGCGGGGCTCAAACCACTAGACCTAGAAAGCTGAAATTTTGCATGTTGGTTGATCCGAGTATGTAGAGGCTCACTAAGAAACAGTTTTTGAAGATTCAATTTGTAAGTGACTTTCTTCGGCCCTTTGGCATTGACAATCCAAAATTGACTCATCGACGCAGGTCTCAAACCACTAGACCTAGAAAGCTGAAATTTAGCATGTTGCTTGATCCGAGTATGTAGAGGCCCAATAAGAAACGGTTTTTGAAAATTCAATTTGTAAGTGACTTTTTTCGACCCTTTGGCACTGAGCAAGGACAGTCGGTAAAATGTTCGGATTTTGCTCATTTTAAGCCGCCGGATACGAGAAACAATACTCGGAGGTCCTGTAGGGACCCCAAAACACACTTTTTAATTTCGAAAAATGTACGGTTTTGGAGATATTCCCAAATAACTGTGTTCCCTCTGAGAAACAGATCAACGTTACTATGGCAACCGCTGAAATTTCGCAGACCGGAGATAGTTGTCTGGCAAAATCTCGAAAACCGTTCGTTTTAGGGCCTTAAAACGCTGGGTTCGGTTCCCACTTCTTTGAAGATGAAGCCACGAACATTGCTCCTCACATTGATACGCGCAAAAAGAGCTATAATCCATATTTCTACGATCAAATCGACTTGGAAAGTCTCATCTCTTATATATAATCCAAAATTGACTCATCACCGCAGGGCTCAAACCACTAGACCTAGAAAGCTGAAATTTTTCTTGTTTGTTGATCCGAGTATGTAGAGGCTCACTAAGAAACTGTTTTTGAAAATTTAATTTGTAAGTGACTTCTTTCGGCCCTTTGGCATTGACAATCCTATATTGACTCATCGACGCAGGGCTCAATCCACTAGACCTAGAAAGCTGAAATTTTGCATGTTGGTTGATCCGAGCATGTACAGGCCCCATAAGAAACGATTTTTGAAAATTCAATTTGTAAGTGACTTTTTCGCCCCTTTGGCACTGAGCAAGGACAGTCGGTAAAATGTTCGGATTTAGCTCATTTTAAGCCGCCAGATACGAGAAACAATACTTGGAGGTCCTCTAGGGACCCCGAAACACACTTTTTAAGTTCCTAAAATGAAAGGTTTCGGAGATATTCCCAAATAACTGTGTTCCCTCTGAGAAACAGATCAACGTTACTATGGCAAACGCTGAAATTTCGCAGACCGGAGATAGTTTTCTGGCAATATCTCGAAAACCGTTCGTTTAAGGGCCTTAAGACGCTGGGGTCTGTTCCCACTTCTTTGATGTGGAAGCCACGAACATTGCTCCTCACATTGATACGCGCAAAAAGAGCTATAATCCATATTTCTACGACCAAATAGACTTGGAAAGTCTCATCTTTTATATATAATCCAAAATTGACTCATCACCGCAGGGCTCAAACCACTAGACCTAGAAAGCTGAAATTTTGCATGTTGGTTGATCCGAGTATGTAGAGGCTCACTAAGAAACGGTTTTTGAAAATTCAATTTGTAAGTGACTTTTTTCGGCCCTTTGGCCTTGACAATCCAAAATAGACTCATCGACGCAGGGCTCAAACCACTAGACCTAGAAAGCTGAAATTTTGCTTGTTGGTTGATCCGAGTATGTAGAGGCTCACTAAGAAACTGTTTTTGAAAATTTAATTTGTAGGTGACTTCTTTCGGCCCTTTGGCATTGACAATCCTATATTGACTCATCGACGCAGGGCTCAATCCACTAGACCTAGAAAGCTGAAATTTTGCATGTTGGTTGATCCGAGCATGTAGAGGCCCAATAAGAAACGGTTTTTGAAAATTCAATTTGTAAGTGACTTTTTCGGCCCTTTGGCACTGAGCAAGGACAGTCGGTAAAATGTTCGGATTTAGCTCATTTTAAGCCGCCAGATACGAGAAACAATACTTGGAGGTCCTGTAGGGACCCCGAAACACACTTTTTAAGTTCCTAAAATGAACGGTTTCGGAGATATTCCCAAATAACTATGTTCCCTCTGAGAAACAGATCAACGTTGCTATGGCAACCGCTGAAATTTCGCAGACCGGAGATAGTTTTCTGGCAATATCTCGAAAACCGTTCGTTTTAGGGCCTTAAGACGCTGGGTTCGGTTCCCACTTCTTTGATGTGGAAGCCACGAACTTTGCTCCTCACATTGATACTCGCAAAATGAGCTATAATCCATATTTCTACGATCAAATAGACTTGGAAAGTCTCATCTCTTATATATAATCCAAAATTGACTCATCACCGCAGGGCTCAAACCACTAGACCTAGAAAGCTGAAATTTTGCATGTTGGTTGATCCGAGTATGTAGAGGACCAATAAGAAACGGTTTTTGAAAATTCAATTTGTAAGTGACTTTTTTCGGCCCTTTGGCACTGAGCAAGGCCAGTCGTTAAAATGTTCGGATTTAGCTCATTTTAAGCCGCCAGATACGAGGAACAATACACGGAGGTCCTGTAGGGACCCCGAAACACAAGTTTTAAGTTCCTAAAATGAACGGTTTCGGAGATATTCCCTAATAGCTTTGTTCCCTCTGAGAAACAGATCAACGTTACTATGGCAACCGCTGAAATTTCGCAGACCAGAGATAGTTTTCTGGCAATATCTCGAAAACCGTTCGTTTTAGGGCCTTAAAACGCTGGGTTCGGTTCCCAGATCTTTGACGTGGAAACCACGAACATTGCTCCTCACATTGATACGCGCAAAAAGAGCTATAATCCATATTTCTACGATCAAATAGACTTGGAAAGTCTCATCTCTTAAATATAATCCAAAATTGACTCATCACCGCAGGGTTCAAACCACTAGACCTAGAAAGCTGAAATTTTGCATGTTGGTTGATCCGAGTATGTAGAGGCTCACTAAGAAACAGTTTTTGAAGATTCAATTTGTAAGTGACTTTTTTCGACCCTTTGGCACTGAGCAAGGACAGTCGGTAAAATGTTCGGATTTTGCTCATTTTAAGCCGCCGGATACGAGAAACAATACTCGGAGGTCCTGTAGGGACCCCGAAACACACTTTTTAATTTCGAAAAATGTACGGTTTTGGAGATATTCCCAAATAACTGTGTTCCCTCTGAGAAACAGATCAACGTTACTATGGCAACCGCTGAAATTTCGCAGACCGGATATAGTTGTCTGGCAATATCTCGAAAACCGTTCGTTTTAGGGCCTTAAAACGCTGGGTTCGGTTCCCACTTCTTTGAAGATGAAGATACGAACATTGCTCCTCACATTGATACGCGCAAAAAGAGCTATAATCCATATTTCTACGATCAAATCGACTTGGAAAGTCTCATCTCTTATATATAATCCAAAATTGACTCATCATCGCAGGGCTCAAACCACTAGACCTAGAAAGCTGAAATTTTTCTTGTTTGTTGATCCGAGTATGTACAGGCTCACTAAGTAACTGTTTTTGAAAATTTAATTTGTAAGTGACTTCTTTCGGCCCTTTGGCATTGACAATCCTATATTGACTCATCGACGCAGGGCTCAATCCACTAGATCTAGAAAGCTGAAATTTTGCATGTTGGTTGATACAAGCATGTAGAGGCCCAATAAGAAACGGTTTCTGAAAATTCAATTTGTAAGTGACTTTTTCGGCCCTTTGGCACTGAGCAAGGACAGTCGGTAAAATGTTCGGATTTAGCTCATTTTAAGCCGCCAGATACGAGAAACAATACTTGGAGGTCCTTTAGGGACCCCGAAACACACTTTTTAAGTTCCTAAAATGAAAGGTTTCGGAGATATTCCCAAATAACTGTGTTCCCTCTGAGAAACAGATCAACGTTACTATGGCAACCGCTAAAATTTCGCAGACCGGGGATAGTTTTCTGGCAATATCTCGAAAACCGCTCGTTTTAGGGCATTAAGACGGTGGGTTCGGTTCCCACTTCTTCGAAGCGGAAATCACGAACATTGCTCCACACATTGATACGCGCAAAAGAGCTATAATCCATATTTCTACGATCGAATCGACTTGGAAAGTCTCATCTCTTATATATAATCCAAAATTGACTCATCACCGCAGGGCTCAAACCACTAGACCTAGAAAGCTGAAATTTTGCATGTTGGTTGATCCGAGTATTTAGAAGCTCACTAAGAAATGGTTTTTGAAAATTCAATTTGTAAGTGACTTTTTTCGGCCCTTTGGCATTGACAATCCAAAATTGACTCATCGACGCAGGGCTCAAACCACTAGACCTAGAAAGCTGAAATTTTGCTTGTTGGTTGATCCGAGTATGTAGAGGCCCAATAAGAATTGGTTTTTGAAAATTCAATTTGTAAGTGACTTTTTTCGGACCATTGGCACTGAGCACGGATAGTCGGTAAAATGGTCGGATTTAACTCATTTTATGCCGCGAGATACGAGAAACAATACTCGGATGTCCTGTAGGGACCCCGAAACACACTTTTTAAGTTCCTAAAATGAACGGTTTCGGAGATATTCCCAAATAACTGTGTTCCCTCTGAGAAACAGATCAACGTTACTATGGCAACCGCTGAAATTTCGCAGACCGGGGATAGTTTTCAGGCAATATCTCGAAAACCGCTCGTTTTGGGGCCTTAAAACGGTGGGTTCGGTTCCCACTTCTTGGAAGTGGAAATCACGAACATTGCTCCTCACATTGATACGCGCAAAAAGAGCTATAATCCATATTTCTACTATCAAATCGACTTGGAAAGTCTCATCTCTTATATATAATCCAAAATTGACTCATCACCCCAGGGCTCAAACCACTAGACCTAGAAAGCTGAAATTTTTCATGTTGGTTGATCCGAGTATGTAGAGGCTCACTAAGAATCGGTTTTTGACAATTCAATTTGTAAGTGACTTTCTTCGGCCCTTTGGCATTGACAATCCAAAATTGACTCATCGACGCACGGCTCAAACCACTAGACCTCGAAAGCTGAAATTTGGCATGTTGGTTGATCCGAGAATGTAGAGGCCCAATAAGAAACGGTTTTTGAAAATTCAATTTGTAAGTGACTCTTTTCGGCTCTTTGGCACTGAGCAAGGACATTCGGTAAAATGTTCGGATTTAGCTCATTTTAAGCCGCCGGATACGAGAAACAATACTCGGAGGTCCTGTAGGGACCCCGAAACACACTTTTTAATTTCGAAAAATGTACGGTTGTGGAGATATTCCCAAATAACTGTGTTCCCTCTGAGAAACAGATCAACGTTACTATGGCAACCGCTGAAATTTCGCAGACCGGAGATAGTTTTCTGGCAATATCTCGAAAACCGTTCGTTTTAGGGCCTTAAAACGCTGGGTTCGGTTCCCACTTCTTTGATGTGGAAGCCACGAACATTGCTCCTCACATTGATACGCGCAAAAAGAGCTATAATCCATATTTCTACGATCAAATCGACTTGGAAAGTCTCATCTCTTATATATAATCCAAAATTGACTCATCACCGCAGGGCTCAAACCACTAGACCTAGAAAGCTGAAATTTTGCATGTTGGTTGATCCGAGTATGTAGAGGCTCACTAAGAATCGGTTTTTGACAATTCAATTTGTAAGTGACTTTCTTCGGCCCTTTGGCATTGACATTCCAAAATTGACTCATCGACGCAGGGCTCAAACCACTATACCTCGAAAGCTGAAATTTGGCATGTTGGTTGATCCGAGTATGTAGAGGCCCAATAAGAAACGGTTTTTGAATATTCAATTTGTAAGTGACTTTTTTCGGCCCTTTGGCACTGAGCTAGGACAGTCGGTAAAATGTTCGGATTTAGCTCATTTTAAGCCGCCAGATACGAGGAACAATACTCGGAGGTCCTGTAGGGACCCCGAAACGCACTTTTTAAGTTCCTAAAATAAACGGTTTCAGAGATATTCCCAAATAGCTTTGTTCCCTCTGAGAAACAGATCAACGTTACTATGGCAACCGCTGAAATTTCGCAGACCGGAGATAGTTTTCTGGCAATATCTCGAAAACCGTTCGTTTTAGGGCCTTAAAACGCTGGTTTCGGTTCCCTGATCTTTGAAGTGGAAACAACGAACATTGCTCCTCACATTGATACGCGCAAAAAGAGCTATAATTCATATTTCTACGATCAAATCGACTTGGAAAGTCTCATCTCTTATATATAATCCAAAATTGACTCATCACCGCAGGGCTCAAACCACTAGACCTAGAAAGCTGAAATTTTGCATGTTGGTTGATCCGAGTATGTAGAGGCTCACTAAGAAACAGTTTTTGAAGATTCAATTTATAAGTGACTTTCTTCGGCCCTTTGGCATTGACAATCCAAAATTGACTCATCGACGCAGGGCTCAAACCACTAGACCTAGAAAGCTGAAATTTTGCATGTTGGTTGATCCGAGTATGTAGAGGCTCACTAAGAAACAGTTTTTGAAGATTCAATTTGTAAGTGACTTTTTTCGGCCCTTTGGCACTGAGCAAGGCCAGTCGTTAAAATGTTCGGATTTAGCTCATTTTAAGCCGCCAGATACGAGGAACAATACACGGAGGTCCTGTAGGGACCCCGAAACACAAGTTTTAAGTTCCTAAAATGAACGGTTTCGGAGATATTCCCTAATAGCTTTGTTCCCTCTGAGAAACAGATCAACGTTACTATGGCAACCGCTGAAATTTCGCAGACCGGAGATAGTTTTCTGGCAATATCTCGAAAACCGTTCGTTTTAGGGCCTTAAATCGCTGGGTTCGGTTCCCAGATCTTTGACGTGGAAACCACGAACATTGCTCCTCACATTGATACGCGCAAAAAGAGCTATAATCCATATTTCTACGATCAAATAGACTTGGACAGTCTCATCTCTTATATATAATCCAAAATTGACTCATCACCGCAGGGCTCAAACCACTAGACCTAGAAAGCTGAAATTTTGCATGTTGGTTGATCCGAGTATGTAGAGGCTCACTAAGAAACAGTTTTTGAAGATTCAATTTGTAAGTGACTTTCTTCGGCCCTTTGGCATTGACAATCCAAAATTGACTCATCGACGCAGGTCTCAAACCACTAGACCTAGAAAGCTGAAATTTAGCATGTTGCTTGATCCGGGTATGTAGAGGCCCAATAAGAAACGGTTTTTGAAAATTCAATTTGTAAGTGACTTTTTTCGACCCTTTGGCACTGAGCAAGGACAGTCGGTAAAATGTTCGGATTTTGCTCATTTTAAGCCGCCGGATACGAGAAACAATACTCGGAGGTCCTGTAGGGACCCCGAAACACACTTTTTAATTTCGAAAAATGTACGGTTTTGGAGATATTCCCAAATAACTGTGTTCCCTCTGAGAAACAGATCAACGTTACTATGGCAACCGCTGAAATTTCGCAGACCGGAGATAGTTGTCTGGCAATATCTCGAAAACCGTTCGTTTTAGGACCTTAAAACGCTGGGTTCGGTTCCCACTTCTTTGAAGATGAAGCCACGAACATTGCTCCTCACATTGATACGCGCAAAAAGAGCTATAATCCATATTTCTACGATCAAATCGACTTGGAAAGTCTCATCTCTTATATATAATCCTAAATTGACTCATCACCGCAGGGCTCACACCACTAGACCTAGAAAGCTGAAATTTTTCTTGTTTGTTGATCCGAGTATGTAGAGGCTCACTAAGAAACTGTTTTTGAAAATTTAATTTGTAAGTGACTTCTTTCGGCCCATTGGCATTGACAATCCTATATTGACTCATCGACGCAGGGCTCAATCCACTAGACCTAGAAAGCTGAAATTCTGCATGTTGGTTGATCCGAGCATGTAGAGGCCCAATAAGAAACGGTTTTTGAAAATTCAATTTGTAAGTGACTTATTCGGCCCTTTGGCACTGAGCAAGGACAGTCGGTAAAATGTTCGGATTTAGCTCATTTTAAGCCGCCAGATACGAGAAACAATACTTGGAGGTCCTTTAGGGACCCCGAAACACACTTTTTAAGTTCCTAAAATGAAAGGCTTCGGAGATATTCCCAAATAACTGTGTTCCCTCTGAGAAACAGATCAACGTTACTATGGCAACCGTTGAAATTTCGCAGACCGGAGATAGTTTTCTGGCAATATCTCGAAAACCGTTCGTTTAAGGGCCTTAAGACGCTGGTGTCGGTTCCCACTTCTTTGATGTGGAAGCCACGAACATTGCTCCTCACATTGATACGCGCAAAAAGAGCTATAATCCATATTTCTACGATCAAATAGACTTGGAAAGTCTCATCTTTTATATATAATCCAAAATTGACTCTTCACCGCAGGGCTCAAACCACTAGACCTAGAAAGCTGAAATTTTGCATGTTGGTTGATCCGAGTATGTAGAGGCTCACTAAGAAACGGTCTTTGAAAATTCAATTTGTAAGTGACTTTTTTCGGCCCTTTGGCCTTGACAATCCAATATTGACTCATCGACGCAGGGCTCAAAAAACTAGACCTAGAAAGCTGAAATTTTGCATGTTGGTTGATCGGAGTGTGTAGAGGTCCAATAAGAAACGGTTTTTGAAAATTCATTTTGTAAGTGACTTTTTTAGGCCCTTTGGCACTGAGCAAGGACAGTCGGTAAAATGTTCGGATTTAGATCATTTTAAGCCGCCAGATACGAGAAACAATACTCGGAGGTCCTGTAGGGACCCCGAAACACAAATTTTAAGTTCCTAAAATGAACGGATTCGGAGTTATTCCCAAATAACTGTGTTCCCTCTGAGAAACAGATCAACGTTACTATGGCAACCGCTAAAATTTCGCAACCGTGGATAGTTTTCTGGCAATATCTCGAAAACCGCTCGTTTTAGGGCATTAAGACGGTGGGTTCGGTTCCCACTTCTTCGAAGCGGAAATCACGAACATTGCTCCACACATTGATACGCGCAAAAGAGCTATAATCCATATTTCTACGATCGAATCGACTTGGAAAGTCTCATCTCTTATATATAATCCAAAATTGACTCATCACCGCAGCCCAATAGGAAACGGTATTTGAAAATTCAATTTGAAAGTGACTTTTTTCGGCCCTTTGGCACTGAGCAAGGACAGTCGGTAAAATGTTCGGATTTAGCTCATTTTAAGCCGCCAGATACGAGAAACAATACTCGGAGGTCCTGTAGGGACCCCGAAACACACTTTTTAAGTTCCTAAAATGAACGGTTTCGGAGATATTCCCAAATAATTGTGTTCCCTCTGACAAACAGATCAACGTTACTATGGCAACCCCTGAAATTTGCAGACCGGAGATAGTTTTCTGGCAATATCTCGAAAACCGTTCGTTTTAGGGCCTTAAATCGCTGGGTTCGGTTCCCACTTCTTGGAAGTGGAAATCACGAACATTACTCCTCACATTGATACTCGCAAAAAGAGCTATAATCCATATTTCTACGATCAAATCGACTGGGAAAGTCTCATCTCTTATATATAATCCAAAATTGACTCATCACAGCAGGGCTCAAACCACTAGACCTAGAAAGCTGAAATTTTGCATGTTGGTTGATCCGAGTATTTAGAAGCTCACTAAGAAATGGTTTTTGAAAATTCAATTTGTAAGTGACTTTTTTCGGCCCTTTGGCATTGACAATCCAAAATTGACTCATCGACGCAGGGCTCAAACCACTAGACCTAGAAAGCTGAAATTTTGCTTGTTGGTTGATCCGAGTATGTAGAGGCCCAATAAGAAGTGGTTTTTGAAAATTCAATTTGTAAGTGACTTTTTTCGGACCTTTGGCACTGAGCACGGACAGTCGGTAAAATGGTCCGATTTAACTCATTTTATGCCGCGAGATACGAGAAACAATACTCGGATGTCCTGTAGGGACCCCGAAACACACTTTTTAAGTTCCTAAAATGAACGGTTTCGGAGATATTCCCAAATAACTGTGTTCCCTCTGAGAAACAGATCAACGTTACTATGGCAACCGCTGAAATTTCGCAGACCGGGGATAGTTTTCAGGCAATATCTCGAAAACCGCTCGTTTTGGTGCCTTAAAACGGTGGGTTCGGTTCCCACTTCTTGGAAGTGGAAATCACGAACATTGCTCCTCACATTGATACGCGCAAAAAGAGCTATAATCCATATTTCTACGATCAAATCGACTTGGAAAGTCTTATCTCTTATATATAATCCAAAATTGACTCATCACCGCAGGGCTCAAACCACTAGACCTAGAAAGCTGAAATTTTGCATGTTGGTTGATCCGAGTATGTAGAGGCTCACGAAGAATCGGTTTTTGACAATTCAATTTGTAAGTGACTTTCTTCGGCCCTTTGGCATTGACAATCCAAAATTGACTCATCGACGCAGGGCTCAAACCACTAGACTTCGAAAGCTGAAATTTGGCATGTTGGTTGATCCGAGTATGTAGATGCCCAATAAGAAACGGTTTTTGAAAATTCAATTTGTAAGTGACTTTTTTCGGCCCTTAGGCACTGAGCAAGGACAGTCGGTAAAATGTTCGGATTTAGCTCATTTTAAGCCGCCGGATACGAGAAACAATACTCGGAGGTCCTGTAGGGACCCCGAAACACACTTTTTAATTTCGAAAAATGTACGGTTGTGGAGATATTCCCAAATAACTGTGTTCCCTCTGAGAAACAGATCAACGTTACTATGGCAACCGCTGAAATTTCGCAGACCGGAGATAGTTTTCTGGCAATATCTCGAAAACCGTTCGTTTTAGGGCCTTAAAACGCTGGGTTCGGTTCCCACTTCTTTGATGTGGAAGCCACGAACATTGCTCCTCACATTGATACGCGCAAAAAGAGCTATAATCCATATTTCTACGATCAAATCGACTTGGAAAGTCTCATCTCTTATATATAATCCAAAATTGACTCATCACCGCAGGGCTCAAACCACTAGACCTAGAAAGCTGAAATTTTGCATGTTGGTTGATCCGAGTATGTAGAGGCTCACTAAGAATCGGTTTTTGACAATTCAATTTGTAAGTGACTTTCTTCGGCCCTTTGGCATTGACATTCCAAAATTGACTCATCGACGCAGGGCTCAAACCACTAGACCTCGAAAGCTGAAATTTGGCATGTTGGTTGATCCGAGTATGTAGAGGCCCAATAAGAAACGGTTTTTGAATATTCAATTTGTAAGTGACTTTTTTCGGCCCTTTGGCACTGAGCTAGGACAGTCGGTAAAATGTTCGGATTTAGCTCATTTTAAGCCGCCAGATACGAGGAACAATACTCGGAGGTCCTGTAGGGACCCCGAAACACACTTTTTAAGTTCCTAAAATGAACGGTTTTGGAGATATTCCCAAATAGCTTTGTTCCCTCTGAGAAACAGATCAACGTTTCAATGGCAACCGCTGAAATTTCGCAGACCGGAGATAGTTTTCTGGCAATATCTCGAAAACCGTTCGTTTTAGGGCCTTAAAACGCTGGGTTCGGTTCCCTGATCTTTGAAGTGGAAACCACGAACATTGCTCCCCACATTGATACGCGCAAAAAGAGCTATAATTCATATTTCTACGATCAAATCGACTTGGAAAGTCTCATCTCTTATATATAATCCAAAATTGACTCATCACCGCAGGGCTCAAACCACTAGACCTAGAAAGCTGAAATTTTGCATGTTGGTTGATCCGAGTATGTAGAGGCTCACTAAGAAACAGTTTTTGAAGATTCAATTTGTAAGTGACTTTCTTCGGCCCTTTGGCATTGACAATCCAAAATAGACTAATCGACGCAGGTCTCAAACCACTAGACATAGAAAGCTGAAATTTAGCATGTTGCTTGATCGGAGTATGTAGAGGCCCAATAAGAAACGGTTTTTGAAAATTCAATTTGTAAGTGACTTTTTCGGCCCTTTGGCACTGAGCAAGGACAGTCGGTAAAATGTTCGGATTTAGCTCATTTTAAGCCGCCGGATACGACAAACAATACTCGGAGGTCATGTAGGGACCCCAAAACACACTTTTTAATTTCGAAAAATGTACGGTTTTGGAGATATTCCCAAATAACTGTGTTCCCTCTGAGAAACAGATCAACGTTACTATGGCAACTGCTGAAATTTCGCAGACCGGAGATAGTTTTCTGGCAATATCTCGAAAACCGTTCGTTTTAGGGCCTTAAGACGCTGGGGTCGGTTCCCACTTCATTGATGTGGAAGCCACGAACATTGCTCCTCACATTGATACGCGCAAAAAGAGCTATAATCCATATTTCTACGATCAAATAGACTTGGAAAGTCTCATCTCTTATATATAATCCAAAATAGACTCATCACCGCAGGGCTCAAACCACTAGACCTCGAAAGCTGAAATTTGGCATGTTGGTTGATCCGAGTATGTAGAGGCCCAATAAGAAACGGTTTTTGAAAATTCAATTTGTAAGTGACTTTTTTCGGCCCTTTGGCACTGAGCAAGGACAGTCGATAATATGTTCGGATTTAGCTCATTTTAAGCCGCCAGATACGAGGAACAATACTCGGAGGTCCTGTAGGGACCCCGAAACACACTTTTTAAGTTCCTAAAATGAACGGTTTCGGAGATATTCCCTAATAGCTTTGTTCCCTCTGAGAAACAGATCAACGTTACTATGGCAACCGCTGAAATTTCGCAGACCGGAGATAGTTTTCTGGCAATATCGTGAAAACCGTTCCTTTTAGGGCCTTAAAACGCTGGGTTCGGTTCCCAGATCTTTGAAGTGGAAACCACGAACATTGCTCCTCACATTGATACGCGCAAAAAGAGCTATAATTCATATTTCTACGATCAAATCGACTTGGAAAGTCTCATCTCTTATATATAATCCAAAATTGACTCATCACCGCAGGGCTCAAACCACTAGACCTAGAAAGCTGAAATTTTGCATGTTGGTTGATCCGAGTATGTAGAGACTCTCTAAGAAACAGTTTTTGAAGATTCAATTTGTAAGTGACTTTCTTCGGCCCTTTGGCATTGACAATCCAAAATTGACTCATCGACGCAGGTATCAAACCACTAGACCTAGAACGCTGAAATTTAGCATGTTGCTTGATCCGAGTATGTAGAGGCCCAATAAGAAACGGTTTTTGAAAATTCAATTTGTAAGTGACTTCTTTCGGCCCTTTGGCAATGAGCAAGGAGAGTCGGTAAAATGTTCGGATTTAGCTCATTTTAAGCCGCCGGATACGAGAAACAATACTCGGAGGTCCTGTAGGGACCCCGAAACACGCTTTTTATGTTCCTAAAATGAACGGTTTCGGAGATATTCCCAAATAACTGTGTTCCCTCTGAGAAACAGATCAACGTTACTATAGCAACCTCTGAAATTTCGCAGACCGGAGATAGTTTTCTGGCAATATCTCGAAAACCGTTCGTTTTAGGGCCTTAAGACGCTGGGGTCGGTTCCCACTTCTTTGATGTGGAAGCCACGAACATTGCTCCTCACATTGATACGCGCAAAAAGAGCTATAATCCATATTTCTACGATCAAATAGACTTGGAAAGTCTCATCTCTTATATATAATCCAAAATTGACTCATCACCGCAGGGCTCAAACCACAAGACCTAGAAAGCTGAAATTTTTCATATTGGTTGATCCGAGTATGTAGAGGCTCACTAAGAATCGGTTTTTGACAATTCAATTTGTAAGTGACTTTCTTCGGCCCTTTGGCATTGTCAATCCAAAATTGACTCATCGACGCAGGGCTCAAACCACTAGACCTCGAAAGCTGAAATTTGGCATGTTGGTTGATCCGAGTATGTAGAGGCCCAATAAGAAACGGTTTTTGAAAATTCAATTTGTAAGTGACTTTTTTCGGCCCTTTGGCACTGAGCAAGGACAGTCTGTAAAATGTTCGGATTTAGCTCATTTTAAGCCGCCGGATACGAGAAACAATACTCGGAGGTCCTGTAGGGACCCCGAAACACACTTTTTAATTTCGAAAAATGTACGGTTGTGGAGATATTCCCAAATAACTGTGTTCCCTCTGAGAAACAGATCAACGTTACTATGGCAACCGCTGAAATTTCGCAGACCGGAGATAGTTTTCTGGCAATATCTGGAAAACCGTTCGTTTTAGGGCCTTAAAACTCTGGGTTCGGTTCCCACTTCTTTGATGTGGAAGCCACGAACATTGCTGCTCACATTGATACGCGCAAAAAGAGCTATAATCCATATTTCTACGACCAAATAGACTTGGAAAGTCTCATCTTTTATATATAATCCAAAATTGACTCATCACCGCAGGGCTCAAACCACTAGACCTAGAAAGCTGAAATTTTTCATGTTGGTTGATCCGAGTATGTAGAGGCTCACTAAGAATCGGTTTTTGACAATTCAATTTGTTAGTGACTTTCTTCGGCCCTTTGTCATTGACATTCCAAAATTGACTCATCGACGCAGGTCTCAAACCACTACACATAGAAAGCTGAAATTTGGCATGTTGGTTGATCCGAGTATGTAGAGGCCCAATAAGAAACGGTTTTTGAATATTCAATTTGTAAGTGACTTTTTTCGGCCCTTTGGCACTGCGCTAGGACAGTCGGTAAAATGTTCGGATTTAGATCATTTTAAGCCGCCAGATACGAGGAACAATACTCGGAGGTCCTGTAGGGACCCCGAAACACACTTTAAGTTCCTAAAATGAACGGTTTCGGAGATATTCCCAAATAGCTTTGTTCCCTCTGAGAAACAGATGAACGTTACTATGGCAACCGCTGAAATTTCGCAGACCGGAGATAGTTTTCTGGCAATATCTCGAAAACCGTTCGTCTTAGGGCCTTAAAACGCTGGGTTCGGTTCCCAGATCCTTGAAGTGGAAACCACGAACATTGATCCTCACATTGATACGCGCAAAAAGAGCTATAATTCATATTTCTACGATCAAATCGACTTGGAAAGTCTCATCTCTTATATATAATCCAAAATTGACTCATCACCGCAGGGCTCAAACCACTAGACCTAGAAAGCTGAAATTTTGCATGTTGGTTGATCCGAGTATGTAGAGGCTCACTACGAAACAGTTTTTGAAGATTCAATTTGTAAGTGACTTTTTTCGGCCCTTTGTCATTGACAATCCTATATTGACTCATCGACGCAGGGCTCAATCCACTAGACCTAGAAAGCTGAAATTTTGCATGTTGGTTGATCCGAGTACGTAGAGGCCCAAAAAGAAACGGTTTTTGAAAATTCAATTTGTAAGTGACTTTTTTCGGCCCTTTGGCACTGAGCAAGGACAGTCGGTAAAATGTTCGGATTTAGCTCATTTTAAGCCGCCAGATACGAGAAACAATACTTGGAGGTCCTGTAAGGACCCCGAAACACACTTTTTAAGTTCCTAAAATGAACGGTTTCGGTGATATTCCCAAATAACTGTGTTCCCTCTGAGAAACAGATCAACGTTACTATGGCAACCGCTGAAATTTCGCAGACCGGAGATAGATTTCTGGCAATATCTCGAAAACCGTTCGTTTTAGGGCCTTAAGACGCTGGGGTCGGTTCCCAATTCTTTGATGTGGAAGCCACGAACATTGCTCCTCACATTGATACGCGCAAAAAGAGCTATAATCCATATTTCTACGATCAAATAGACTTGGAAAATCTCATCTCTTATATATAATCCAAAATAGACTCATCACCGCAGGGCTCAAACCACTAGACCTAGAACGCTGAAATTTAGCATGTTGGTTGATCCGAGTACGTAGAGGCCCAAAAAGAAACGGTTTTTGAAAATTCAATTTGTAAGTGACTTTTTTCGGCCCTTTGGCACTGAGCAAGGACAGTCGGTAAAATGTTCGGATTTAGCTCATTTTAAGCCGCCAGATACGAGAAACAATACTCGGAGGTCCTGTAGGGACCCCGAAACACACTTTTTAATTTCGATAAATGTACGGTTTTGGAGATATTCACAAATAACTGTGTTCCCTCTGAGAAACAGATCAACGTTACTATATCAACCGCTGAAATTTCGCAGACCGGAGATAGTTTTCTGGCAATATCTCGCAACCGTTTTAGGGCCTTAAAACGCTGGGTTCGGTTCCCACTTCTTTGAAGTGGAAGCCACGAACATTGCTCGTCACATTGATACGCGCAAAAAGAGCTATAATCCATATTTCTACGATCAAATCGACTTGGAAAATCTTATCTCTTATATATAATCCAAAATTGACTCATCACCGCAGGGCCCAAACCACTAGACCTAGAAAGCTGAAATTTTGCATGTTGGTTGATCCGAGTATGTAGAGGCTCACTATGAAACGGTTTTTGAAAATTTAATTTGTAAGTGACTTCTTTCGGCCCTTTGGCATTGACAATCCTATATTGACTCATCAACGCAGGGCTCAATCCACTAGACCTAGAAAGCTGAAATTTTGCATGTTGGTTGATCCGAGTATGTAGAGGCCCAAAAAGAAACGGTTTTTGAAAATTCAATTTGTAAGTGACTTTTTTCGGCCCTTTGGCAATGAGCAAGGACAGTCGGTAAAATGTTCGGATTTAGCTCATTTTAAGCCGCCAGATACGAGAAACAATACTTGGAGTTCCTGTAGGGACCCCGAAACACAAATTTTGTTGTTGTTTGAGTCTTTAGTCTTTAGACTGGTTTGATGCAGCTTTCCATGCCTCCCTGTCCTGAGCTAATCGTTTCATCTCTACATAGCTACCACACCCTACATCATAGGCAATCTGTTTAAATTCCTAAAATGAACGGTTTCGGAGTTATTCCCAAATAACTGTGTTCCCTCTGAGCAACAGATCAACGTTACTATGGCAACCGCTAAAATTTCGCAGACCGGGGATAGTTTTCTGGCAATATCTCGAAAACCGCTCGTTTTAGGGCCTTAAGACGGTGGGTTCGGTTCCCACTTCTTCGAAGCGGAAATCACGAACATTGCTCCACACATTGATACGCGCAAAAAGAGCTATAATCCATATTTCTACGATCGAATCGACTTGGAAAGTCTCATCTCTTATATAATCCAAAATTGACTCATCACCGCAGCCCGATAAGAAACGGTTTTTGAAAATTCAATTTGTAAGAGACTTTTTTCGGCCCTTTGGCACTGAGCAAGGACAGTCGGTAAAATGATCGGATTTAGCTCATTTTAAGCCGCCAGATACGAGAAACAATACTCGGAGGTCCTGTAGGGACCCCGAAACACACTTTTTAAGTTCCTAAAGTGAACGGTTTCGGAGATATTCCCTAATAACTGTGTTCCCTCTGACAAACAGATCAACGTTACTATGGCAACCGCTGAAATTTCGCAGACCGGAGATAGTTTTCTGGCAATATCTCGAAAACCGTTCGTTTTAGGGCCTTAAAACGCAGGGTTCGTTCCCACTTCTCTGAAGTGGAAACCACGAACATTGCTCCTCACATTGATACGCGCAAAAAGAGCTATAATCAATATTTCTACGATCAAATCGACTGGGAAAGTCTCATCTCTTATATATAATCCAAAATAGACTCATCACCGCAGGGCTCAAACCACTAGACTAGAAAGCGGAAATTTTGCATGTTGGTTGATCCGGGTATGTAGAGGCTCACTAGGAAACGGTTTTTGAAAATTCAATTTGTAAGTGCCTTTTTTCGGCCCTTTGGCATTGACAATCCAAAATTGACTCCTCGACGCTGGGCTCAAACCACTAGACCTAGAAAGCTGAAATTTTGCATGTTGGTTGTTCCGAGTATGTAGAGGCCCAATAAGAAACGGGTTTTGAAAATTCAATTTGTAAGTGACTTTTTTCGGCCCTTTGGCACTGAGCAAGGACAGTCGGTAAAATGTTCGGATTTAGCTCATTTTAAGCCGCCAGATACGAGAAACAATACTCCGAAACACACTTTTTAAGTTCCAAAAATGAACGGTTTCGGAGATATTCCCAAATAACTGTGTTCCCTCTGACAAACAGATCAACGTTACTATGGCAACCGCTGAAATTTCGCAGACCGGAGATAGTTTTCTGGCAATATCTCGAAAACCGTTCGTTTTAGGGCCTTAAAAGGCTGGGTTCGTTTCCCACTTCTCTGAAGTGGAAACCACGAACATTGCTCCTCACATTGATACGCGCAAAAAGAGCTATAATCAATATTCCTACGATCAAATCGACATGGAAAATCTCATCTCTTATATATAATCCAAAATTGACTCATCACCGCAGGGCTCAAACCACTAGACCTAGGAAGCGGAAATTTTGCATGTTGGTTGATCCGGGTATGTAGAGGCTCCCTAGGAAACGGTTTTTGAAAATTCAATTTGTAAGTGACTTTTTTCGGCCCCTTGGCATTGACAATCCAAAATTGACTCATCGACGCAGGGCTCAAACCACTAGACCTAGAAAGCTGAAATTTTGCATGTTGGTTTATCTGAGTATGTAGAGGCCCAATAAGAAACGGTTTTTGAAAATTCAATTTGTAAGTGGCTTTTTTCGGCCCTTTGGCACTGAGCAAGGACAGTCGGTAAAATGTTCGGATTTAGCTCATTTTAAGCCGCCAGACACGAGAAACAATACTCGGAGGTCCTGTAGGGACCCCGAAACACACTTTTTAAGTTCCTAAAATGAACGGTTTCGGAGATATTCCCAAATAACTGTGTTCCCTCTGAGAAACAGATCAACGTTACTATGGCAACCGCTGAAATTTCGCAGACCGGAGATAGTTTTCTGGCGATATCTCGAAAACCGTTCGTTTTAGGGCCTTAAAACGCTGGGTTCGGTTCCCACTTCTTTGAAGTGGAAACCACGAATATTGCTCCTCACATTGATACGCGCAAAAAGAGCTATAATCCATATTTCTACGATCAAATCGACTGGGAAAGTCTCATCTCTTATATATAATCCAAAATTGACTCATCACCGCAGGGCTCAAACCACTAGACCTAGAAAGCTGAAATTTTGCATGTTGGTTGATCCGAGTATTTAGAGGCTCACTAAGAAATGGTTTTTGAAAATTCAATTTGTAAGTGACTTTTTTCGGCCCTTTGGCATTGACAATCCAAAATTGACTCATCGACGCAGGGTTCAAACCACTAGACCTAGAAAGCTGAAATTTTGCTTGTTGGTTGATCCGAGTATGTAGAGGCCCAATAAGAAAAGGTTTTTGAAAATTCAATTTGTAAGTGACTTTTTTCGGCCCTTTGGCACTGAGCAAGGACAGTCGGTAAAATGGTCGGATTTAACTCATTTTATGCCGCGAGATACGAGAAACAATACTCTGAGGTCCTGTAAGGACCCCGAAACACACTTTTTAAGTTCCTAAAATGAACGGTTACGGAGATATTCCCAAATAGCTTTGTTCCCTCTGAGAAACAGATCAACGTTACTATGGCAACCGCTGAAATTTCGCAGACCGGAGATAGTTTTCTGGCAATATCTCGAAAACCGTTCGTTTTAGGGCCTTGAAACGCTGGGTTCGGTTCCCAGATCTTTGAAGTGGAAACCACGAACATTGCTCCTCACATTGATACGCGCAAAAAGAGCTATAATTCATATTTCTTTGATCAAATCGACTTGGAAAGTCTCATCTCTTATTCATAATCCAAAATTGACTCATCACCGCAGGGCTCAAACCACTAGACCTAGGAAGCTGAAATTTTGCATGTTGGTTGATCCGAGTATGTAGAGGTTCAATAAGAAACGGTTTTTGAAAATTCAATTTGTAAGTGACTTTTTTCGGCCCTTTGGCATTGACAATCCAAAATTGACTCATCGACGCAGGGCTCAAACCACTAGACCTAGAAAGCTGAAATTTTGCATGTTGGTTGATCCGAGTATGTAGAGGCCCAATAAGAAACGGTTTTTGAAAATTCAATTTGTAAGTGACTTTTTTCGGCCCTTTGGCACTGAGCAAGGACAGTCGGTAAAATGTTCGGATTTAGCTCATTTTAAGCCGCCAGATAGGAGAAACAATACTCGCAGGTCCTGTAGGGACCACGAAACACACTTTTTAAGTTCCTAAAATCAACGGTTTCGGAGATATTCCCAAATAACTGTGTTCCCTCTGAGAAAAAGATCAACGTTACTATGGCAACCGCTGAAATTTCGCAGATCGGTGATAGATTTCTGGCAATATCTCGAAAACCGTTCGTTTTACGGCCTTAAAACGCTGGGCACGAACATTGCTCCTCACATTGATACGCGCAAAAAGAGCTGTAATCCATATGTCTACGATCAAATCGACTTGGAAAGTCTCATCTCTTATATATAATCCAAAATTGACTCATCACTGCAGGGCTCAAACCACTAGACCTAAAAAGCTGAAATTTTGCATGTTGGTTGATGCGAGTATGTAGAGTCTCACAAGGAAACGGTCTTTGAAAATTCAATTTGTAAGTGACTTTTTTCGTCCCTTTTGGCATTGACAATCCAAAATTGATTCATCGACGCAGGGTTCAAACCACTAGACCTAGAAAGTTGAAATTTTGCATGTTGGTTGATCCGAGTATGTAGAGGCCCAATAAGAAACGGTTTTTGAAAACTCAATTTGTAAGTGACTTTTTTCGGCCCTTTGGCACTGAGCAAGGACAGTTGGTAAAATGTTCGGATTTAGCTCATTTTAAGCCGCAGGATACGAGAAACAATACTCGGAGGACCTGTAGGGACCCCGAAACACACTTTTTAAATTCCTAAAATGAACGGTTTCGGAGATATTCCCAAATAACTGTGTTACCTCTGAGAAAAAGATCAACGTTACTATGGCAACCGCTGAAATTTCGCAGACCGGAGATAGTTTTCTGGCAATATCTGGAAAACCGTTCGTTTTAGGGCCTTAAAACTCTGGGTTCGGTTCCCACTTCTTTGATGTGGAAGCCACGAACATTGCTGCTCACATTGATACGCGCAAAAAGAGCTATAATCCATATTTCTACGACCAAATAGACTTGGAAAGTCTCATCTTTTATATATAATCCAAAATTGACTCATCACCGCAGGGCTCAAACCACTAGACCTAGAAAGCTGAAATTTTTCATGTTGGTTGATCCGAGTATGTAGAGGCTCACTAAGAATCGGTTTTTGACAATTCAATTTGTTAGTGACTTTCTTCGGCCCTTTGTCATTGACATTCCAAAATGACTCATCGACGCAGGTCTCAAACCACTACACATAGAAAGCTGAAATTTGGCATGTTGGTTGATCCGAGTATGTAGAGGCCCAATAAGAAACGGTTTTTGAATATTCAATTTGTAAGTGACTTTTTTCGGCCCTTTGGCACTGCGCTAGGACAGTCGGTAAAATGTTCGGATTTAGATCATTTTAAGCCGCCAGATACGAGGAACAATACTCGGAGGTCCTGTAGGGACCCCGAAACACACTTTAAGTTCCTAAAATGAACGGTTTCGGAGATATTCCCAAATAGCTTTGTTCCCTCTGAGAAACAGATGAACGTTACTATGGCAACCGCTGAAATTTCGCAGACCGGAGATAGTTTTCTGGCAATATCTCGAAAACCGTTCGTCTTAGGGCCTTAAAACGCTGGGTTCGGTTCCCAGATCCTTGAAGTGGAAACCACGAACATTGATCCTCACATTGATACGCGCAAAAAGAGCTATAATTCATATTTCTACGATCAAATCGACTTGGAAAGTCTCATCTCTTATATATAATCCAAAATTGACTCATCACCGCAGGGCTCAAACCACTAGACCTAGAAAGCTGAAATTTTGCATGTTGGTTGATCCGAGTATGTAGAGGCTCACTACGAAACAGTTTTTGAAGATTCAATTTGTAAGTGACTTTTTTCGGCCCTTTGTCATTGACAATCCTATATTGACTCATCGACGCAGGGCTCAATCCACTAGACCTAGAAAGCTGAAATTTTGCATGTTGGTTGATCCGAGTACGTAGAGGCCCAAAAAGAAACGGTTTTTGAAAATTCAATTTGTAAGTGACTTTTTTCGGCCCTTTGGCACTGAGCAAGGACAGTCGGTAAAATGTTCGGATTTAGCTCATTTTAAGCCGCCAGATACGAGAAACAATACTTGGAGGTCCTGTAAGGACCCCGAAACACACTTTTTAAGTTCCTAAAATGAACGGTTTCGGTGATATTCCCAAATAACTGTGTTCCCTCTGAGAAACAGATCAACGTTACTATGGCAACCGCTGAAATTTCGCAGACCGGAGATAGATTTCTGGCAATATCTCGAAAACCGTTCGTTTTAGGGCCTTAAGACGCTGGGGTCGGTTCCCAATTCTTTGATGTGGAAGCCACGAACATTGCTCCTCACATTGATACGCGCAAAAAGAGCTATAATCCATATTTCTACGATCAAATAGACTTGGAAAATCTCATCTCTTATATATAATCCAAAATAGACTCATCACCGCAGGGCTCAAACCACTAGACCTAGAACGCTGAAATTTAGCATGTTGGTTGATCCGAGTACGTAGAGGCCCAAAAAGAAACGGTTTTTGAAAATTCAATTTGTAAGTGACTTTTTTCGGCCCTTTGGCACTGAGCAAGGACAGTCGGTAAAATGTTCGGATTTAGCTCATTTTAAGCCGCCAGATACGAGAAACAATACTCGGAGGTCCTGTAGGGACCCCGAAACACACTTTTTAATTTCGATAAATGTACGGTTTTGGAGATATTCACAAATAACTGTGTTCCCTCTGAGAAACAGATCAACGTTACTATATCAACCGCTGAAATTTCGCAGACCGGAGATAGTTTTCTGGCAATATCTCGCAACCGTTTTAGGGCCTTAAAACGCTGGGTTCGGTTCCCACTTCTTTGAAGTGGAAGCCACGAACATTGCTCGTCACATTGATACGCGCAAAAAGAGCTATAATCCATATTTCTACGATCAAATCGACTTGGAAAATCTTATCTCTTATATATAATCCAAAATTGACTCATCACCGCAGGGCCCAAACCACTAGACCTAGAAAGCTGAAATTTTGCATGTTGGTTGATCCGAGTATGTAGAGGCTCACTATGAAACGGTTTTTGAAAATTTAATTTGTAAGTGACTTCTTTCGGCCCTTTGGCATTGACAATCCTATATTGACTCATCAACGCAGGGCTCAATGCACTAGACCTAGAAAGCTGAAATTTTGCATGTTGGTTGATCCGAGTATGTAGAGGCCCAAAAAGAAACGGTTTTTGAAAATTCAATTTGTAAGTGACTTTTTTCGGCCCTTTGGCAATGAGCAAGGACAGTCGGTAAAATGTTCGGATTTAGCTCATTTTAAGCCGCCAGATACGAGAAACAATACTTGGAGTTCCTGTAGGGACCCCGAAACACAAATTTTGTTGTTGTTTGAGTCTTTAGTCTTTAGACTGGTTTGATGCAGCTTTCCATGCCTCCCTGTCCTGAGCTAATCGTTTCATCTCTACATAGCTACCACACCCTACATCATAGGCAATCTGTTTAAATTCCTAAAATGAACGGTTTCGGAGTTATTCCCAAATAACTGTGTTCCCTCTGAGCAACAGATCAACGTTACTATGGCAACCGCTAAAATTTCGCAGACCGGGGATAGTTTTCTGGCAATATCTCGAAAACCGCTCGTTTTAGGGCCTTAAGACGGTGGGTTCGGTTCCCACTTCTTCGAAGCGGAAATCACGAACATTGCTCCACACATTGATACGCGCAAAAAGAGCTATAATCCATATTTCTACGATCGAATCGACTTGGAAAGTCTCATCTCTTATATAATCCAAAATTGACTCATCACCGCAGCCCGATAAGAAACGGTTTTTGAAAATTCAATTTGTAAGAGACTTTTTTCGGCCCTTTGGCACTGAGCAAGGACAGTCGGTAAAATGATCGGATTTAGCTCATTTTAAGCCGCCAGATACGAGAAACAATACTCGGAGGTCCTGTAGGGACCCCGAAACACACTTTTTAAGTTCCTAAAGTGAACGGTTTCGGAGATATTCCCTAATAACTGTGTTCCCTCTGACAAACAGATCAACGTTACTATGGCAACCGCTGAAATTTCGCAGACCGGAGATAGTTTTCTGGCAATATCTCGAAAACCGTTCGTTTTAGGGCCTTAAAACGCAGGGTTCGTTCCCACTTCTCTGAAGTGGAAACCACGAACATTGCTCCTCACATTGATACGCGCAAAAAGAGCTATAATCAATATTTCTACGATCAAATCGACTGGGAAAGTCTCATCTCTTATATATAATCCAAAATAGACTCATCACCGCAGGGCTCAAACCACTAGACTAGAAAGCGGAAATTTTGCATGTTGGTTGATCCGGGTATGTAGAGGCTCACTAGGAAACGGTTTTTGAAAATTCAATTTGTAAGTGCCTTTTTTCGGCCCTTTGGCATTGACAATCCAAAATTGACTCCTCGACGCTGGGCTCAAACCACTAGACCTAGAAAGCTGAAATTTTGCATGTTGGTTGTTCCGAGTATGTAGAGGCCCAATAAGAAACGGGTTTTGAAAATTCAATTTGTAAGTGACTTTTTTCGGCCCTTTGGCACTGAGCAAGGACAGTCGGTAAAATGTTCGGATTTAGCTCATTTTAAGCCGCCAGATACGAGAAACAATACTCGGAGGTCCTGTAGGGACTCCGAAACACACTTTTTAAGTTCCTAAAATGAACGGTTTCGGAGATATTCCCAAATAACTGTGTTCCCTCTGACAAACAGATCAACGTTACTATGGCAACCGCTGAAATTTCGCAGACCGGAGATAGTTTTCTGGCAATATCTCGAAAACCGTTCGTTTTAGGGCCTTAAAAGGCTGGGTTCGTTTCCCACTTCTCTGAAGTGGAAACCACGAACATTGCTCCTCACATTGATACGCGCAAAAAGAGCTATAATCAATATTCCTACGATCAAATCGACATGGAAAATCTCATCTCTTATATATAATCCAAAATTGACTCATCACCGCAGGGCTCAAACCACTAGACCTAGGAAGCGGAAATTTTGCATGTTGGTTGATCCGGGTATGTAGAGGCTCCCTAGGAAACGGTTTTTGAAAATTCAATTTGTAAGTGACTTTTTTCGGCCCCTTGGCATTGACAATCCAAAATTGACTCATCGACGCAGGGCTCAAACCACTAGACCTAGAAAGCTGAAATTTTGCATGTTGGTTTATCTGAGTATGTAGAGGCCCAATAAGAAACGGTTTTTGAAAATTCAATTTGTAAGTGGCTTTTTTCGGCCCTTTGGCACTGAGCAAGGACAGTCGGTAAAATGTTCGGATTTAGCTCATTTTAAGCCGCCAGACACGAGAAACAATACTCGGAGGTCCTGTAGGGACCCCGAAACACACTTTTTAAGTTCCTAAAATGAACGGTTTCGGAGATATTCCCAAATAACTGTGTTCCCTCTGAGAAACAGATCAACGTTACTATGGCAACCGCTGAAATTTCGCAGACCGGAGATAGTTTTCTGGCGATATCTCGAAAACCGTTCGTTTTAGGGCCTTAAAACGCTGGGTTCGGTTCCCACTTCTTTGAAGTGGAAACCACGAATATTGCTCCTCACATTGATACGCGCAAAAAGAGCTATAATCCATATTTCTACGATCAAATCGACTGGGAAAGTCTCATCTCTTATATATAATCCAAAATTGACTCATCACCGCAGGGCTCAAACCACTAGACCTAGAAAGCTGAAATTTTGCATGTTGGTCGATCCGAGTATTTAGAGGCTCACTAAGAAATGGTTTTTGAAAATTCAATTTGTAAGTGACTTTTTTCGGCCCTTTGGCATTGACAATCCAAAATTGACTCATCGACGCAGGGTTCAAACCACTAGACCTAGAAAGCTGAAATTTTGCTTGTTGGTTGATCCGAGTATGTAGAGGCCCAATAAGAAAAGGTTTTTGAAAATTCAATTTGTAAGTGACTTTTTTCGGCCCTTTGGCACTGAGCAAGGACAGTCGGTAAAATGGTCGGATTTAACTCATTTTATGCCGCGAGATACGAGAAACAATACTCGGAGGTCCTGTAAGGACCCCGAAACACACTTTTTAAGTTCCTAAAATGAACGGTTACGGAGATATTCCCAAATAGCTTTGTTCCCTCTGAGAAACAGATCAACGTTACTATGGCAACCGCTGAAATTTCGCAGACCGGAGATAGTTTTCTGGCAATATCTCGAAAACCGTTCGTTTTAGGGCCTTAAAACGCTGGGTTCGGTTCCCAGATCTTTGAAGTGGAAACCACGAACATTGCTCCTCACATTGATACGCGCAAAAAGAGCTATAATTCATATTTCTTTGATCAAATCGACTTGGAAAGTCTCATCTCTTATTCATAATCCAAAATTGACTCATCACCGCAGGGCTCAAACCACTAGACCTAGGAAGCTGAAATTTTGCATGTTGGTTGATCCGAGTATGTAGAGGCCCAATAAGAAACGGTTTTTGAAAATTCAATTTGTAAGTGACTTTTTTCGGCCCTTTGGCATTGACAATCCAAAATTGACTCATCGACGCAGGGCTCAAACCACTAGACCTAGAAAGCTGAAATTTTGCATGTTGGTTGATCCGAGTATGTAGAGGCCCAATAAGAAACGGTTTTTGAAAATTCAATTTGTAAGTGACTTTTTTCGGCCCTTTGGCACTGAGCAAGGACAGTCGGTAAAATGTTCGGATTTAGCTCATTTTAAGCCGCCAGATAGGAGAAACAATACTCGCAGGTCCTGTAGGGACCACGAAACACACTTTTTAAGTTCCTAAAATGAACGGTTTCGGATATATTCCCAAATAACTGTGTTCCCTCTGAGAAAAAGATCAACGTTACTATGGCAACCGCTGAAATTTCGCAGATCGGTGATAGATTTCTGGCAATATCTCGAAAACCGTTCGTTTTACGGCCTTAAAACGCTGGGCACGAACATTGCTCCTCACATTGATACGCGCAAAAAGAGCTGTAATCCATATGTCTACGATCAAATCGACTTGGAAAGTCTCATCTCTTATATATAATCCAAAATTGACTCATCACTGCAGGGCTCAAACCACTAGACCTAAAAAGCTGAAATTTTGCATGTTGGTTGATGCGAGTATGTAGAGGCTCACAAGGAAACGGTCTTTGAAAATTCAATTTGTAAGTGACTTTTTTCGTCCCTTTTGGCATTGACAATCCAAAATTGATTCATCGACGCAGGGTTCAAACCACTAGACCTAGAAAGTTGAAATTTTGCATGTTGGTTGATCCGAGTATGTAGAGGCCCAATAAGAAACGGTTTTTGAAAACTCAATTTGTAAGTGACTTTTTTCGGCCCTTTGGCACTGAGCAAGGACAGTTGGTAAAATGTTCGGATTTAGCTCATTTTAAGCCGCAGGATACGAGAAACAATACTCGGAGGACCTGTAGGGACCCCGAAACACACTTTTTAAATTCCTAAAATGAACGGTTTCGGAGATATTCCCAAATAACTGTGTTACCTCTGAGAAAAAGATCAACGTTACTATGGCAACCGCTGAAATTTCGCAGACCGGAGATAGTTTTCTGGCAATATCTCGAAAACCGTTCGTTTAAGGGCCTTTAAACGCTGGGTTCGGTTCCCACATCTTTGAAGTGGAAACCACGAACATTGCTCCTCACATTGAGACGCGCAAAAAGAGCTATAATCCATATTTCTAGGATCAAATCGACTTGGAAAGCCTCATCTCTTATATATAATCCAAAATTGACTCATCACCACAGGGCTCAAACCACTAGACCTAGAAAGATGAAATTTTTCATGTTGGTTGATGCGAGTATGTAGAGGCTCACAAAGACACGGTTTTTGAAAATTCAATTTGTAAGTGACTTTTTTCGGCCCTTTGGCATTGACAATCCATAATTGACTCATCGACGCAGGGCTCAAACCACTAGACCTAGAATGCTGAAATGTTGTATGTTGGTTGATCCGAGTATGTAGAGGCCCAATAAGAAACGGTTTTTGAAAATTCAATTTGTAAGTGACTTTTCGGCCCTTTGGCACTGAGCAAGGACAGTCGGTAAAATGTTCGGATTTAGCTCATTTTAAGCCGCCAGATACGAGAAACATTACTCGGAGGTCCTGTAGGCTAGGGACCCCGAAACACAAATTTTAAGTTCCTAAAATGAACGGTTTCGGAGATATTCCCAAATAACTGTGTTCCCTCTGAGAAACAGATCAACGTTACTATTGCAACCGCTGAAATTTCGCAGACCGGGGATAGTTTTCTGGCAATATCTCGAAAACTGCTCGTTTTAGGGCCTTAAAACTGTGGGTTCGGTTCCCACTTCTTCGAACTGGAAATCACGAACATTGCTCCTCACATTGATACGCGCAAAAAGGACTATAATCCATATTTCTACGATCAAATCGACTTGGAAAGTCTCATCTCTTATATATAATCTAAAATTGACTCATCACCGCAGGGCTCAAACCACTAGACCTAGAAAGCTGAAATTTTGCATGTTGGTTGATCCGAGTATGTAGAGGCTCACTAAGAAACGGTTTTTGAAAATTCAATTTGTAAGTGACTTTTTTCGGCCCTTTGGCACTGAGCAAGGACAGTCGGTGAAATGTTCGGATTTAGCTCATTTTAAGCCGCCAGATACGAGAAACAATACTCGGAGGTCCTGTAGGGACCCCGAAACACACTTTTTAAGTTCCTAAAATGAACGGTTTCGGAGATATTCCCAAATAACTGTGTTCCCTCTTAAAAACAGATCAACGTTACTATGGCCACCGCTGAAATTTCGCAGACCGGGGATAGCTTTCTGGCAATATCTCGAAAACCGTTCGTTTTAGGGCCGTCAAACGGTGGGTTCGGTTCCCACTTCTTCGAAGTGGAAATCACGAGCCTTGCTCCTCACATTGATACGCGCAAAAAGAGCTATAATCCGTATTTCTACGATCAAATCGACTTGGAAAGTCTCATCTCTTATATATAATCCAAAATTGACTCATCACCGCAGGGCTCAAACCACTAGACCTAGAACGCTGAAATTTTGCATGTTGGTTGATCCGAGTATGTAGAGGCTCACTAAGAAGCGGTTTTTGAAAATTCAATGTGTAAGTGACTTTTTTCGGCCCTTTGGCATTGACAATCTAAAATTGACTCAATGACGCAAGGCTCAAACAACTAGACCTAGAAAGCTGAAATTTTGCATGTTGGTTGATCCGAGTATGTAGAGGCCCAAGAAAGAATCGGTTTTTGAAAATTCAATTTGTAAGAGACTTTTTTCGGCCCTTTGGCACTGAGCAAGGACAGTCGGTAAAATGATCGGATTTAGCTCATGTTAAGCCGCCAGATACGAGAAACAATACTCGGAGGTCCTGTAGGGACCCCGAATCACACTTATTAACTTCCTAAAATGAACGGTTTCGGAGATATTCCCAAATAACTGTGTTCCCTCTGAGAAACAGATCAACGTTACTATGGCAACCGCTGAAATTTCACAGACCGGGGATAGTTTTCTGGCAATATCTCGAAAACCGTTCGTTTCAGGGCCTTTAAACGCTGGGTTCGGTACCACGAACATTGCTCCTCACATTGATACGCGCAAAAAGAGCCATAATCCATATTTCTACGATCAAATCGACATGGAGAGTCTCATCTCTTATATATAATCCAAAATTGACTCATCACCGCAGGGCTCAAACCACTAGACCTGGAAAGCTGAAATTTGGCATGTTGGTTGATCCGGGTATGTAGAGGGTCACAAAGAAACGGTTTTTGAAAATTCAATTTGTAAGTGACTCTTTTCGTCCCTTTGGCATTGACAATCCAAAATTGAATCATCGACGCAGGGCTCAAACCACTAGACCTAGAAAGATGAAATTTTGCATGTTGGTTGATCCGAGTATGTAGAGGCCCAGTAAGAAACGGATTTTGAAAATTCAATTTGTAAGTGACTTTTTTCGGCCCTTTGGCACTGAGCAAGGACAGTCGGTAAAATGATCGGATTTAGCTCATTTTAAGCCGCCAGATACGAGAAACAATACTCGGCGGTCCTGTAGGGACCCTGAAACACACTTTTTAAGCTCCTAAAATGAACGGTTTCGGAGATATTCTCAAAAATCTGTGTTCCCTCTGAGAAACAGATCAACGTTACTATGGCAACCGCTGAAATTTCGCAGACCGGGGATAGTTTTCTGGCAATATCTCGAAAACCGTTCGCTTTAAGGCCTTAAAACGGTGGGTGCGGTTCCCACTTCTTCGAAATGGAAATCAAAAACATTGCTCCCCACATTGATACGCGCAAAAGGGGCTATAATCCATATTTCTACGATCAAATCGACTTGGAAAGTCTCATCTCTTATATATAATCCAAAATTGACTCATCACCGCAGGGCTCAAACCACTAGACCTAGAAAGCTGAAATTTTGCATGTTGCTTGATCCGGGTATTTAGAGCCCAATAAGAAACGGTTTTTGAAAATTCAATTTGTAAGTGACTTTTTTCGGCCCTTTGGCACTGAGCAAGGACAGTTAGTAAAATGTTCCGATTTAGCTCATTTTAAGCCGCCAGATACGAGAAACAATACTCGGAGGACCTGTAGGGACCCCGAAACACACTTTTTAAGTTCCTAAAATGAACGGTTTCGGAGATATTCCCAAATAACTGTGTTACCTCTGAGAAAAAGATCAACGTTACTATGGCAACCGCTGAAATTTCGCAGACCGGAGATAGTTTTCTGGCAATATCTCGAAAACCGTTCGTTTTAGGGCCTTTAAACGCTGGGTTCGGTTCCCACTTCTATGAAGTGGAAACCACGAACATTGCTCCTCACATTGAGACGCGCAAAAAGAGCAATAATCCATATTTCTACGATCAAATCGACTTGGAAAGTCTCATCTCTTATATATAATCCAAAATTGACTCACCACCGCAGGGCTCAAACCACTTGACCTAGAAAGCTGAAATTTTGCATGTTGCTTGATCCGGGTATTTAGAGGCCCAATAAGAAACGGTTTTTGAAAATTCAATTTGTAATTGACTTTTTTCGGCCCTTTGGCACTGAGCAAGGACAGTCGGTAAAATGTTAGGATTTAGCTCATTTTAAGCCGCCAGATACGAGACACAATACTCGGAGGTCCTGTAGGGACCCCGAAACACACTTTTTAAGTTCCTAAAATGAACGGTTTCGGAGATATTCCCAAATAACTGTGTTCCCTCTGCGAAACAGATCAACGTTACTATGGCAACCGCTGAAATATCGCAGACCGTAGATAGTTTTCGGGCAATATCTCGAAAACCGTCCGTTTTAGGGCCTTAAAACTCTGGGTTTGGTTCCCTCATCTTTGAAGTGGAAACAACGAACAATGCTCCTCACATTGAGACGCGCAAAAAGAGCTATAATCCATATTTCTACGATCAAATCGACTTGGACAGTCTCATCTCTTATATATAATCCAAAATTGACTCATCACCGCAGGGCTCAAACCACTAGTCCTAGAAAGCTGAAATTTTGCACGTTGGATGATCCGAGTATGTAGAGACCCAATAAGAAACGGTTTTTGAAAATTCAATTTGTGGTGACTTTTTTCGGCCCTTTGGCATTGACAATCCAAAATTGACTCATCGACGCAGGGCTCAAACCACTAGACCTAGAAAGCTGAAATTTTGCATGTTGGTTGATCCGGGTATGTAGAGGCCCAATAAGAAACGGTTTTTGAAAATTCAATTTGTAAATGACTTTTTTCGGCCCTTTGGCACTGAGCAAGGACAGTCGGTAAAATGTTCGGATTTAGCTCATTTTAAGCCGCCAGATACGAGAAACAATACTCGGAGCTCCTGTAGGGACCCCGAAACACAATTTTTAAGTTCCTAAAATGAACGGTTTCGGAGATATTCCCAAATAACTGTGTTCCCTATGAGAAACAGATCAACGTTACTATGGCAACCGCTGAAATTTCGCAGACCGGTGATAGTTTTCTGGCAATATCTCGAAAACCAGTCGTTTTAGGGCCTTAAAACGGTGGGTTCGGTTCCCACTTCTTCGAAGTGAAAATCATGAACATTGCTTCTCACATTGATACGCGCAAAAAGAGCTATAGTCCATATTTCTACGATCAAATCGACTTGGAAAGTCTCATCTCTTATATATAATCCAAAATTGACTCATCACCGCAGGGTTCAAACCACAAGACCTAGAAAGCTGAAATTTTGCATGTTGGTTGATCCGAGTATGTAGAGGCTCACTAAGAAACGATTTTTGAAAATTCAATTTGTAAGTGACTTTTTTCGGCCCTTTTGGCATTGACAATCCAAAATTGATTCATCGACGCAGGGTTCAAACCACTAGACCTAGAAAGTTGAAATTTTGCATATTGGTTGATCCGAGTAGGGGGCGTGGTGGCTCAGCGGTCTAGCTGTATGCCTCTCACCAAGGCGGTCCGGGTTCGATTCCCGGTCAATGCATGTGAGATTTTCGTAGTGAAATGCCATGTCCTGTGGTTCGGATTCCACGTAAAAAGGAAGTCCCGTGGCTCATGATCTACCGATTAACGGTCACGTTAAACTACAAGCTTTTTTTGATCCGAGTATGTAGAGGCCCAATAAGAAACAGTTTTTGAAAATTCAATTTGTAAGTGACTTTTTTCGGCACTTTGGCACTGAGCAAGGACTGTTGGTAAAATGTTCGGATTTAGCTCATTTTAAGCCGCCAGATACGAGAAACAATACTCGGAGGACCTGTAGGGACCCCGAAACACACTTTTTAAGTTCCTAAAATGAACGGTTTCGGAGATATTCCCAAATAACTGTGTTACCTCTGAGAAAAAGATCAACGTTACTATGGCAACCGCTGAAATTTCGCAGACCGGAGATAGTTTTCTGGCAATATCTCGAAAACCGTTCGTTTAAGGGCCTTTAAACGCTGGGTTCGGTACCACGAACATTGCTCCTCACATTGATACGCGCAAGAAGAGCTATTTTCCATATTTCTACGATCAAATCGACATGGAAAGTCTCATCTCTTATATATAATCCAAAATTGACTCACCACAGCAGGGCTCAAACCACTAGACCTAGAAAGCTGAAATTTTGCATGTTGCTTGATCCGGGTATTTAGAGGCCCAATAAGAAACGGTTTTTGAAAATTCAATTTGTAAGTGACTTTTTTCGGCCCTTTGGCACTGAGCAAGGACAGTCGGTAAAATGTTAGGATTTAGCTCATTTTAAGCCGACAGATACGAGAAACAATACTCGGAGGTCCTGTAGGGACCCCGAAACACACTTTTTAAGTTCCTAAAATGAACGGTTTCGGAGATATTCCCAAATAACTGTGTTCCCTCTGAGAAACAGATCAACGTTACTATGGCAACCGCTGAAATATCGCAGACCGGAGATAGTTTTCGGGCAATATCTCGAAAACCGTCCGTTTTAGGGCCTTAAAACGCTGGGTTTGGTTCCCACATCTTTGAAGTGGAAACCACGAACATTGCTCCTCACATTAATACGCGAAAAAGAGCTATAATCCATATTTCTAGGATCAAATCGACTTGGAAAGCCTCATTTCTTATATATAATCCAAAATTGACTCATCACCACAGGGCTCAAACCACTAGACCTAGAAAGCTGAAATTTTTCATGTTGGTTGATGCGAGTATATAGAGGCTCACTAAGGAACGGTTTTTGAAAATTCAATTTGTAAGTGACTTTTTTCGGACCTTTGGCATTGACAATCCATAATTGACTCATCGACGCAGGGCTCAAACCACTAGACCTAGAATGCTGAAATGTTGTATGTTGGTTGATCCGAGTATGTAGAGGCCCAATAAGAAACGGTTTTTGAAAATTCAATTTGTAAGTGACTTTTCGGCCCTTTGGCACTGAGCAAGGACAGTCGGTAAAATGTTCGGATTTAGCTCATTTTAAGCCGCCAGATACGAGAAACAATACTCGGAGGTCCTGTAGGGACCCCGAAACACAAATGTTAAGTTCCTAAAATGAACGGTTTCGGAGATATTCCCAAATAACTGTGTTCCCTCTGAGAAACAGATCAACGTTACTATGGCAACCGCTGAAATTTCGCAGACCGTGGATAGTTTTCTGGCAATATCTCGAAAACTGCTCGTTTTAGGGCCTTAAAACGGTGGGTTCGGTTCCCACTTCTTCGAAGTGGAAATCACGAACCTTGCTCCTCACATTGATACGCGCAAAAAGAGCTATAATCCATATTTCTACGATCAAATCGACTTGGAAAGTCTCATCTCTTATATATAATCCAAAATTGACTCATCACCGCAGGGCTCAAACCACTAGACCTAGAACGCTGAAATTTTGCTTGTTGGTTGATCCGAGTATGTAGAGGCTCACTAAGAAGCGGTTTTTGAAAATTCAATGTGTAAGTGACTTTTTTCGGCCCTTTGGCATTGACAATCTAAAATTGACTCAATGACGCAAGGCTCAAACAACTAGACCTAGAAAGCTGAAATTTTGCATGTTGGTTGATCCGAGTATGTAGTGGCCCAAGAAAGAAACGGTTTTTGAAAATTCAATTTGTAAGTGACTTTTTTCGGCCCTTTGGCACTGAGCAAGGACAGTCGGTAAAATGATCGGATTTAGCTCATTTTAAGCCGCCAGATACGAGAAACAATACTCGGAGGTCCTGTAGGGACCCCGAATCACACTTATTAACTTCCTAAAATGAACGGTTTCGGAGATATTCCCAAATAACTGTGTTCCCTCTGAGAAACAGATCAACGTTACTATGGCAACCGCTGAAATTTCGCAGACCGGGGATAGTTTTCTGGCAATATCTCGACAACCGTTCGTTTTAGGGCCTTAAAACGGTGGGTTCGGTTCCCACTTCTTCGATGTGAAAATCATGAACATTGCTTCTCACATTGATACGCGCAAAAAGAGCCATAATCCATATTTCTACGATCAAATCGACATGGAAAGTCTCACCTCTTATATATAATCCAAAATTGACACATCACCGCAGGGCTCAAACCACTAGACCTGGAAAGCTGAAATTTTGGCATGTTGGTTGATCCGAGTATGTAGAGGGTCGCAAAGAAACGGTTTTTGAAAATTCAATTTGTAAGTGACTTTTTTTCGGGCCTTTGGCATTGACAATCCAAAATTGATTCATCGACGCAGGGCTCAAACCACTAGACCTAGAAAGTTGAAATTTTGCATGTTGGTTGATCCGAGTATGTAGAGGCCCAGTAAGAGACGGTCTTTGAAAATTCAATTTGTAAGTGACTTTTTTCGGCCCTTTGGCACTGAGCAAGGACAGTCGGTAAAATGTTCGGATTTAGCTCATTTTAAGCCGCCAGATACGAGAAACAATACTCGGAGCTCCTGTAGGGACCCGAAACACAATTTTTAAGTTCCTAAAATGAACGGTTTCGGAGATATTCCCAAATAACTGTGTTCCCTATGAGAAACAGATCAACGTTACTATGGCAACCGCTGAAATTTCGCAGACCGGTGATAGTTTTCTGGCAATATCTCGAAAACCATTCGTTTTAGGGCCTTAAAACGGTGGGTTCGGTTCCCACTTCTTCGAAGTGAAAATCATGAACATTGCTTCTCACATTGATACGCGCAAAAAGAGCTATAATCCATATTTCTACGATCAAATCGACTTGGAAAGTCTCATCTCTTATATATAATCCAAAATTGACTCATCACCGCAGGGCTCAAACCACTAGTCCTAGAAAGCTGAAATTTTGCACGTTGGATGATCCGAGTATGTAGAGGCCCAATAAGAAACGGTTTTTGAATATTCAATTTGTGAGTGACTTTGTTCGGCCCTTTGGCATTGACAATCCAAAATTGACTCATCGACGCAGGGCTCAAACCACTAGACCTAGAAAGCTGAAATTTTGCATGTTGGTTGATCCGAGTATGTAGAGGCCCAATAAGAAACGGTTTTTGAAAATTCAATTTGTAAATGACTTTTTTCGGCCCTTTGGCACTGAGCAAGGACAGTCGGTAAAATGTTCGGATTTAGCTCATTTTAAGCCGCCAGATACGAGAAACAATACTCGGAGCTCCTGTAGGGACCCCGAAACACAATTTTTAAGTTCCTAAAATGAACGGTTTCGGAGATATTCCCAAATAACTGTGTTCCCTATGAGAAACAGATCAACGTTACTATGGCAACCGCTGAAATTTCGCAGACCGGTGATAGTTTTCTGGCAATATCTCGAAAACCATTCGTTTTAGGGCCTTAAAACGGTGGGTTCGGTTCCCACTTCTTCGAAGTGAAAATCATGAACATTGCTTCTCACATTGATACGCGCAAAAGGAGCTATAATCCATATTTCTACGATCAAATCGACTTGGAAAGTCTCATCTCTTATATATAATCCAAAATTGACTCATCACCGCAGGGTTCAAACCACAAGACCTAGAAAACTGAAATTTTGCATGTTGGTTGATCCGAGTATGTAGAGGCTCACTAAGAAACGATTTTTGAAAATTCAATTTGTAAGTGACTTTTTTCGGCCCTTTTGGCATTGACAATCCAAAATTGATTCATCGACGCAGGGTTCAAACCACTAGACCTAGAAAGTTGAAATTTTGCATGTTGGTTGATCCGAGTATGTAGAGGCCCAATAAGAAACGGTTTTTGAATATTCAATTTGTAAGTGACTTTTTTTGGCACTTTGGCACTGAGCAAGGACAGTTGGTAAAATGTTCGGATTTAGCTCATTTTAAGCCGCCAGATACGAGAAACAATACTCGGAGGACCTGTAGGGACCCCGAAACACACTTTTTAAGTTCCTAAAATGAACGGTTACGGAGATATTCCCAAATAACTGTGTTACCTCTGAGAAAAAGATCAACGTTACTATGGCAACCGCTGAAATTTCGCAGACCGGAGATAGTTTTCTGGCAATATCTCGAAAACCGTTCGTTTAAGGGCCTTTAAAAGCTGGGTTCGGTTCCCACTTCTTTGAGGTGGAAACCACGAACATTGCTCCTCACATTGATACGCGCAAGAAGAGCTATATTCCATATTTCTACGATCAAATCGACATGGAAAGTCTCATCTCTTATATATAATCCAAAATTGACTCACCACCGCAGGGCTCAAACCACTAGACCTAGAAAGTTGAAATTTTGCATGTTGCTTGATCCGGGTATTTAGAGGCCAAATAAGAAACGGTTTTTGAAAATTCAATTTGTAAGTGACTTTTTTCGGCCCTTTGGCACTGAGCAAGGACAGTCGGTAAAATGTTAGGATTTAGCTCATTTTAAGCCGCCAGATACGAGAAACAATACTCGGAGGTCCTGTAGGGACCCCGAAACACACTTTTTAAGTTCCTAAAATGAACGGTTTCGGAGATATTCCCAAATAACTGTGTTCCCTCTTAAAAACAGATCAACGTTACTATGGCCACCGCTGAAATTTCGCAGACCGGGGATAGCTTTCTGGCAATATCTCGAAAACCGTTCGTTTTAGGGCCTTAAAACGGTGGGTTCGGTTCCCACTTCTTCGAAGTGGAAATCACGAACCTTGCTCCTCACATTGATACGCGCAAAAAGAGCTATAATCCATATTTCTACGATCAAATCGACTTGGAAAGTCTCATCTCTTATATATAATCCAAAATTGACTCATCACCGCAGGGCTCAAACCACTAGACCTAGAACGCTGAAATTTTGCATGTTGGTTGATCCGAGTATGTAGAGGCTCACTAAGAAGCGGCTTTTTGAAAATTCAATGTGTAAGTGACTTTTTTCGGCCCTTTGGCATTGACAATCTAAAATTGACTCAATGACGCAAGGCTCAAACAACTAGACCTAGAAAGCTGAAATTTTGCATGTTGGTTGATCCGAGTATGTAGAGGCCCAAGAAAGAAACGGTTTTTGAAAATTCAATTTGTAAGTGACTTTTTTCGGCCCTTTGGCACTGAGCAAGGACAGTCGGTAAAAAGATCGGATTTAGCTCATTTTAAGCCGCCAGATACGAGAAACAATACTCGGAGGTCCTGTAGGGACCCCGAATCACACTTATTAACTTCCTAAAATGAAGGGATTCGGAGATATTCCCAAATAACTGTGTTCCCTCTGAGAAACAGATCAACGTTACTATGGCAACCGCTGAAATTTCGCAGACCGGGGATAGTTTTCTGGCAATATCTCAAAAACCGTTCGTTTCAGGGCCTTTAAACGCTGGGTTCGGTACCACGAACATTGCTCCTCACATTGATACGCGCAAAAAGAGCCATAATCCATATTTCTACGATCAAATCGACTTGGAAAGTCTTATCTCTTATATATAATCCAAAATTGACTCATCACCGCAGGGCTCAAACCACTGGACATAGAAAGCTGAAATTTTTCATGTTGGTTGATGCGATTATGTAGAGGCTCACTAAGAAACGGTTTTTGAAAATTCAATTTGTAAGTGACTTTTTTCGGCCCTTTGGCATTGACAATCCATAATTGACTCATCGACGCAGGGCTCAAACCGCTAGACCTAGA
The DNA here is from genome assembly GCA_946902985.2 of Meconema thalassinum. Lineage (NCBI taxonomy): Eukaryota > Metazoa > Arthropoda > Insecta > Orthoptera > Tettigoniidae > Meconema > Meconema thalassinum. The sequence goes on along the minus strand of OX336394.1, from coordinate 383,466,328 downwards.
ATGCTGAAATGTTGTATGTTGGTTGATCCGAGTATGTAGAGGCCCAATAAGAAACGGTTTTTGAAAATTCAATTTGTAAGTGACTTTTCGGCCCTTTGGCACTGAGCAAGGACAGACGGTAAAATGTTCGGATTTAGCTCATTTTAAGCCGCCAGATACGAGAAACAATACTCGGAGGTCCTGTAGGGACCGCGAAACACAAATTTTATGTTCCTAAAATGAACGGTTTCGGAGATATTCCCAAATAACTGTGTTCCCTCTGAGAAACAGATCAACGTTACTATGGCAACCGCTGAAATTTCGCAGACCGGGGATTGTTTTCTGGCAATATCTCGAAAACTGCTCGTTTAAGGCCTTAAAACGGTGGTTTCGGTTCCCACTGCTTCGAACTGGAAATCACGAACATTGCTCCTCACATTGATACGCGCAAAAAGGACTATAATCCATATTTCTACGATCAAATCGACTTGGAAAGTCTCATCTCTTATATATAATCCAAAATAGACTCATCACCGCAGGGCTCAACCCACTAGACCTAGAAAGCTGAAATTATGCATGTTGGTTGATCCGAGTATGTAGAGGCCAAAGAAAGAAACGGTTTTGGAAAATTCAATTTGTAAGTGACTTTTTTCGGCCCTTTGGCACTGAGCAAGGACAGTCGGTAAAATGATCGGATTTAGCTCATTTTAAGCCGCCAGATACGAGAAACAATACTCGGAGGTCCTGTAGGGACCCCGAATCACACTTATTAACTTCCTAAAATGAACGGTTTCGGAGATATTCCCAAATAACTGTGTTCCCTCTGAGAAACAGATCAACGTTACTATGGCAACCGCTGAAATTTCGCAGACCGGGGATAGTTTTCTGGCAATATCTCGAAAACCGTTCGTTTCAGGGCCTTTAAACGCTGGGTTCGGTACCACGAACATTGCTCCTCACATTGATACGCGCAAAAAGAGCCATAATCCATATTTCTACGATCAAATCGACATGGAAAGTCTCATCTCTTATATATAATCCAAAATGGACTCATCACCGCAGGGCTCAAACCACTAGACCTGGAAAGCTGAAATTTGGCATGTTGGTTGATCCGAGTATGTAGAGGGTCGCAAAGAAACGGTTTTTGAAAATTCAATTTGTAAGAGACTTTTTTCGGCCCTTTGGCATTGACAATCCAAAATTGATTCATCGACGCAGGGCTCAAACCACTAGACCTAGAAAGTTGAAATTTTGCATGTTGGTTGATGCGAGTATGTAGAGGCCCAGTAAGAAACGGTTTTTGAAAATTCAATTTGTAAGTGACTTTTTTCGGCCCTTTGGCACTGAGCAAGGACAGTCGGTAAAATGTTCGGATTTAGCTCATTTTAAGCCGCCAGATACGAGAAACAATACGCGGAGGTCCTGTAGGAACCCCGAAACACACTTTTTAAGCTACTAAAATCAACGGTTTCGGAGATATTCTCAAAAATCTGTGTTCCCTCTGAGAAACAGATCAACGTTACTATGGCAACCGCTGAAATTTCGCAGACCGGGGATAGTTTTCTGGCAATATCTCGAAAACCGTTCGCTTTAAGGCCTTAAAACGGTGGGTTCGGTTCCCACTTCCTCGAAGTGGAAATCACAAACATTGCTCCCCTCATTGATACGCGCAAAAGGGGCTATAATCCATATTTCTACGATCAAATCGACTTGGAAAGTCTCATCTCTTATATATAATCCAAAATTGACTCATCACCGCAGGGCTCAAACCACTAGACCTAGAAAGCTGAAATTTTGCATGTTGGTTGATCCAAGTACGTAGAGGCACAATAAGAAACGGTTTTTGAAAATTCAATTTGTAAGTGACTTTTTTCGGCCCTTTGGCACTGAGCAAGGACAGTTGGTAAAATGTTCGGATTTAGCTCATTTTAAGCCGCCAGATACGAGAAACAATACTCGGAGTACCGGTAGGGACCCCGAAACACACTTTTTAAGTTCCTAAAATGAACGGTTTCGGAGATATTCCCAAATAACTGTGTTCCCTCTGAGAAACAGATCAACGTTACTATGGCAACCGCTGAAATTTCGCAGACCGGGGATAGTTTTCTGGCAATATCTCGAAAACTGCTCGTTTTAGGGCCTTAAAACGGTGGGTTCGGTTCCCACTTCTTCGAACTGGAAATCACGAACATTGCTCCTCACATTGATACGCGCAAAAAGGACTATAATCCATATCTCGACGATCAAATCGACTTGGAAAGTCTCATCTCTTATATATAATCCAAAATTGACTCATCACCGCAGGGCTCAAACCACTAGACCTAGAAAGCTGAAATTTTTCATGTAGGTTGATGCGAGTATGTAGAGGCTCACTAAGAAACGGTTTTTGAAAATTCAATTTGTAAGTGACTTTTTTCGGCCCTTTGGCATTGACAATCCATAATACACTCATCGACGCAGGGCTCAAACCGCTAGACCTAGAATGCTGAAATGTTGTATGTTGGTTGATCCGAGTATGTAGAGGCCCAATAAGAAACGGTTTTTGAAAATTCAATTTGTGAGTGACTTTTCGGCCCTTTGGCACTGAGCAAGGACAGACGGTAAAATGTTCGGATTTAGCTCATTTTAAACCGCCAGATACGAGAAACAATACTCGGAGGTCCTGTAGGGACCCCGAAACACAAATTTTATGTTCCTAAAATGAACGGTTTCGGAGATATTCCCAAATAACTGTGTTCCCTCTGAGAAACAGATCAACGTTACTATGGCAACCGCTGAAATTTCGCAGACCGGGGATAGTTTTCTGGCAATATCTCGAAAACCGTTCGTTTCAGGGCCTTTAAACGCTGGGTTCGGTACCACGAACATTGCTCCTCACATTGATACGCGCAAAAAGAGCCATAATCCATATTTCTACGATCAAATCGACTTGGAAAGTCTCATCTCTTATATATAATCCAAAATTGACTCATCACCGCAGGGCTCAAACCACTGGACATAGAAAGCTGAAATTTTTCATGTTGGTTGATGCGAGTATGTAGAGGCTCACTAAGAAACGGTTTTTGAAAATTCAATTTGTAAGTGACTTTTTTCGGCCCTTTGGCATTGACAATCCATAATTGACTCATCGACGCAGGGCTCAAACCGCTAGACCTAGAATGCTGAAATGTTGTATGTTGGTTGATCCGAGTATGTAGAGGCCCAATAAGAAACGGTTTTTGAAAATTCAATTTGTAAGTGACTTTTCGGCCCTTTGGCACTGAGCAAGGACAGACGGTAAAATGTTCGGATTTAGCTCATTTTAAGCCGCCAGATACGAGAAACAATACTCGGAGGTCCTGTAGGGACCCCGAAACACAAATTTTATGTTCCTAAAATGAACGGTTTCGGAGATATTCCCAAATAACTGTGTTCCCTCTGAGAAACAGATCAACGTTACTATGGCAACCGCTGAAATTTCGCAGACCGGGGATTGTTTTCTGGCAATATCTCGAAAACTGCTCGTTTAAGGCCTTAAAACGGTGGGTTCGGTTCCCACTGCTTCGAACTGGAAATCACGAACATTGCTCCTCACATTGATACGCGCAAAAAGGACTATAATCCAAATTTCTACGATCAAATCGACTTGGAAAGTCTCATCTCTTATATATAATCCAAAATAGACTCATCACCGCAGGGCTCAACCCACTAGACCTAGAAAGCTGAAATTATGCATGTTGGTTGATCCGAGTATGTAGAGGCCCAAGAAAGAAACGGTTTTGGAAAATTCAATTTGTAACTGACTTTTTTCGGCCCTTTGGCACTGAGCAAGGACAGTCGGTAAAATGATCGGATTTAGCTCATTTTAAGCCGCCAGATACGAGAAACAATACTCGGAGGTCCTGTAGGGACCCCGAATCACACTTATTAACTTCCTAAAATGAACGGTTTCGGAGATATTCCCAAATAACTGTGTTCCCTCTGAGAAACAGATCAACGTTACTATGGCAACCGCTGAAATTTCGCAGACCGGGGATAGTTTTCTGGCAATATCTCGAAAACCGTTCGTTTCAGGGCCTTTAAACGCTGGGTTCGGTACCACGAACATTGCTCCTCACATTGATACGCGCAAAAAGAGCCATAATCCATATTTCTACGATCAAATCGACATGGAAAGTCTCATCTCTTATATATAATCCAAAATTGACTCATCACCGCAGGGCTCAAACCACTAGACCTGGAAAGCTGAAATTTGGCATGTTGGTTGATCCGAGTATGTAGAGGGTCGCAAAGAAACGGTTTTTGAAAATTCAATTTGTAAGAGACTTTTTTCGGCCCTTTGGCATTGACAATCCAAAATTGATTCATCGACGCAGGGCTCAAACCACTAGACCTAGAAAGTTGAAATTTTGCATGTTGGTTGATGCGAGTATGTAGAGGCCCAGTAAGAAACGGTTTTTGAAAATTCAATTTGTAAGTGACTTTTTTCGGCCCTTTGGCACTGAGCAAGGACAGTCGGTAAAATGTTCGGATTTAGCTCATTTTAAGCCGCCAGATACGAGAAACAATACGCGGAGGTCCTGTAGGAACCCCGAAACACACTTTTTAAGCTCCTAAAATCAACGGTTTCGGAGATATTCTCAAAAATCTGTGTTCCCTCTGAGAAACAGATCAACGTTACTATGGCAACCGCTGAAATTTCGCAGACCGGGGATAGTTTTCTGGCAATATCTCGAAAACCGTTCGCTTTAAGGCCTTAAAACGGTGGGTTCGGTTCCCACTTCCTCGAAGTGGAAATCACAAACATTGCTCCCCTCATTGATACGCGCAAAAGGGGCTATAATCCATATTTCTACGATCAAATCGACTTGGAAAGTCTCATCTCTTATATATAATCCAAAATTGACTCATCACCGCAGGGCTCAAACCACTAGACCTAGAAAGCTGAAATTTTGCATGTTGGTTGATCCAAGTACGTAGAGGCACAATAAGAAACGGTTTTTGAAAATTCAATTTGTAAGTGACTTTTTTCGGCCCTTTGGCACTGAGCAAGGGCAGTTGGTAAAATGTTCGGATTTAGCTCATTTTAAGCCGCCAGATACGAGAAACAATACTCGGAGTACCGGTAGGGACCCCGAAACACACTTTTTAAGTTCCTAAAATGAACGGTTTCGGAGATATTCCCAAATAACTGTGTTCCCTCTGAGAAACAGATCAACGTTACTATGGCAACCGCTGAAATTTCGCAGACCGGGGATAGTTTTCTGGCAATATCTCGAAAACTGCTCGTTTTAGGGCCTTAAAACGGTGGGTTCGGTTCCCACTTCTTCGAACTGGAAATCACGAACATTGCTCCTCACATTGATACGCGCAAAAAGGACTATAATCCATATCTCGACGATCAAATCGACTTGGAAAGTCTCATCTCTTATATATAATCCAAAATTGACTCATCACCGCAGGGCTCAAACCACTAGACCTAGAAAGGTGAAATTTTTCATGTAGGTTGATGCGAGTATGTAGAGGCTCACTAAGAAACGGTTTTTGAAAATTCAATTTGTAAGTGACTTTTTTCGGCCCTTTGGCATTGACAATCCATAATACACTCATCGACGCAGGGCTCAAACCGCTAGACCTAGAATGCTGAAATGTTGTATGTTGGTTGATCCGAGTATGTAGAGGCCCAATAAGAAACGGTTTTTGAAAATTCAATTTGTAAGTGACTTTTCGGCCCTTTGGCACTGAGCAAGGACAGACGGTAAAATGTTCGGATTTAGCTCATTTTAAACCGCCAGATACGAGAAACAATACTCGGAGGTCCTGTAGGGACCCCGAAACACAAATTTTATGTTCCTAAAATGAACGGTTTCGGAGATATTCCCAAATAACTGTGTTCCCTCTGAGAAACAGATCAACGTTACTATGGCAACCGCTGAAATTTCGCAGACCGGGGATAGTTTTCTGGCAATATCTCGAAAACTGCTCGTTTTAGGGCCTTAAAACGGTGGGTTCGGTTCCCACTGCTTCGAACTGGAAATCACGAACATTGCTCCTCACATTGATACGCGCAAAAAGGACTATAATCCATATTTCTACGATCAAATCGACTTGGAAAGTCTCATCTCTTATATATAATCCAAAATTGACTCATCACCGCAGGGCTCAACCCACTAGACCTAGAAAGCTGAAATTATGCATGTTGGTTGATCCGAGTATGTAGAGGCCCAAGAAAGAAACGGTTTTGGAAAATTCAATTTGCAAGTGACTTTTTTCGGCCCTTTGGCACTGAGCAAGGACAGTCGGTAAAATGATCGGATTTAGCTCATTTTAAGCCGCCAGATACGAGAAACAATACTCGGAAGTCCTGTAGGGACCCCGAATCACACTTATTAACTTCCTAAAATGAACGGTTTCGGAGATATTCCCAAATAACTGTGTTCCCTCTGAGAAACAGATCAACGTTACTATGGCAACCGCTGAAATTTCGCAGACCGGGGATAGTTTTCTGGCAATATCTCGAAAACCGTTCGTTCAGGGCCTTTAAACGCTGGGTTCGGTACCACGAACATTGCTCCTCACATTGATACGCGCAAAAAGAGCCATAATCCATATTTCTACGATCAAACCGACATGGAAAGTCTCATCTCTTATATATAATCCAAAATTGACTCATCGCCGCAGGGCTCAAACCACTAGACCTGGAAAGCGGAAATTTGGCATGTTGGTTGATCCGAGTATGTAGAGGGTCGCAAAGAAACGGTTTTTGAAAATTCAATTTGTAAGTGACTTTTTTCGGCCCTTTGGCACTAAGCAAGGACAGTCGGTAAAATGTTCGGATTTAGCTCATTTTAAGCCGCCAGATACGAGAAACAGTACTCGGAGGTCCTGTAGGGACCCCGAAACACAAATTTTATGTTCCTAAAATGAACGGTTTCGGAGATATTCCCAAATAACTGTGTTCCCTCTGAGAAACAGATCAACGTTACTATGGCAACCGCTGAAATTTCGCAGACCGGGGATAGTTTTCTGGCAATATCTCGAAAACCGCTCGTTTTAGGGCCTTAAAACGGTGGGTTCGGTTCCCACTGCTTCGAACTGGAAATCACGAACATTGCTCCTCACATTGATACGCGCAAAAAGGACTATAATCCATATTTCTACGATCAAATCGACATGGAAAGTCTCATCTCTTATATATAATCCAAAATTGACTCATCACCGCAGGACTCAAACCACTAGACCTGGAAAGCTGAAATTTGGCATGTTGGTTGATCCGAGTATGTAGAGGGTCGCAAAGAAACGGTTTTTGACAATTCAATTTGTAAGTGACTTTTTTCGGCCCTTTGGCATTGACAATCCAAAATTGATTCATCGACGCAGGGCTCAAACCACTAGACCTAGAAAGCTGAAATTTTGCATGTTGGTTGATCCGAGTACGTAGAGGCCCAATAAGAAACGGTTTTTGAAAATTCATTTTGTAAGTGACTTTTTTCGGCCCTTTGGCACTAAGCAAGGACAGTCGGTAAAATGTTCGGATTTAGCTCATTTTAAGCCGCCAGATACGAGAAACAGTACTCGGAGGTCCTGTAGGGACCCCGAAACACAAATTTTATGTTCCTAAAATGAACGGTTTCGGAGATATTCCCAAATAACTGTGTTCCCTCTGAGAAACAGATCAACGTTACTATGGCAACCGCTGAAATTTCGCAGACCGGAGATAGTTTTCTGGCAATATCTCGAAAACCGTTCGTTTTAGGGCCTTTAAAACGCTGGGTTCGGTTCCCACATCTTTGAAGTGGAAACCACGAACATTGCTCCTCACATTGAGACGCGCAAAAAGAGCTATAATCCAAATTTCTACGATCAAATCGACTTGGAAAGTCTCATCTCTTATATATAATCCAAAATTGACTCACCTCCGCAGGGCTCAAACCACTAGACCTAGAAAGCTGAAATTTTGCATGTTGCTTGATCCGGGTATTTAGAGGCCCAATAAGAAACGGTTTTTGAAAATTCAATTTGTAAGTGACTTTTTCGGCCCTTTGGCACTGAGCAAGGACAGTCGGTAAAATGTTGGGATTGAGCTCATTTTAAGCCACCAGATACGAGAAACAATACTCGGAGGTCCTGTAGGGACCCCGAAACACACTTTTTAAGTTCCTAAAATGAACGGTTTCGGAGATATTCCCAAATAACTGTGTTCCCTCTGAGAAACAGATCAACGTTACTATGGCAACCGCTGAAATATCGCAGACCGGAGATAGTTTTCGGGCAATATCTCGAAAATCGTCCGTTTTAGGGCCTTAAAACGCTGGGTTTGGTTCCCACATCTTTGAAGTGGAAACAACGAACAATGCTCCTCACATTGAGACGCGCAAAAAGAGCTATAATCCATATTTCTACGATCAAATCGACTTGGAAAGTCTCATCTCTTATATATAATCCAAAATTGACTCATCACCGCAGGGCTCAAACCACTAGACCTAGAAAGCTGAAATTTTTCATGTTGGTTGATGCGAGTATGTAGAGGCTCCCTAAGAAACGATTTTTGAAAATTCAATTTGTAAGTGACTTTTTTCGGCCCTTTGGCATTGACAATCCATAATTGACTCATCGACGCAGGGCTCAAACCAGTAGACCTAGAATGCTGAAATGTTGTATGTTGGTTGATCCGAGTATGTAGAGGCCCAATAAGAAACGGTTTTTGAAAATTCAATTTGTAAGTGACTTTTCGGCCCTTTGGCACTGAGCAATGACAGACGGTAAAATGTTCGGATTTAGCTCATTTTAAACCGCCAGATACGAGAAACAATACTCGGAGGTCCTGTAGGGACCCTGAAACTCAAATTTTAAGTTCCTAAAATGAACGGTTTCGGAGATATTCCCAAATAACTGTGTTCCCTCTGAGAAACAGATCAACGTTACTATGGCAACCGCTGAAATTTCGCAGACCGGGGATAGTTTTCTGGCAATATCTCGAAAACTGCTCGTTTGAGGGCCTTAAAACGGTGGGTTCGGTTCCCACTTCTTCGAACTGGAAATCACGAACATTGCTCCTCACATTGATACGCGCAAAAAGGACTATAATCCATATTTCTACGATCAAATCGACTTGGAAAGTCTCATCTCTTATATATAATCCAAAATTGACTCATCACCGCAGGGCTCAAACCACTAGACCTAGAAAGCTGAAATTTTTCATGTTGGTTGATGCGGGTATGTAGAGGCTCACTAAGAAACGGTTTTTGAAAATTCAATTTGTAAGTGACTTTTTTCGGCCCTTTGGCATTGACAATCCATAATAGACTCATCGACGCAGGGCTCAAACCACTAGACCTAGAATGCTGAAATGTTGTATGTTGGTTGATCCGAGTATGTAGAGGCCCAATAAGAAACGGTTTTTGAAAATTCAATTTGTAAGTGACTTTTCGGCCCTTTGGCACTGAGCAAGGACAGACGGTAAAATGTTCGGATTTAGCTCATTTTAAACCGCCAGATACGAGAAACAATACTCGGAGGTCCTGTAGGGACCCCGAAACACAAATTTTATGTTCCTAAAATGAACGGTTTCGGAGATATTCCCAAATAACTGTGTTCCCTCTGAGAAACAGATCAACGTTACTATGGCAACCGCTGAAATTTCGCAGACCGGGGATAGTTTTCTGGCAATATCTCGAAAACTGCTCGTTTGAGGGCCTTAAAACGGTGGGTTCGGTTCCCACTGCTTCGAACTGGAAATCACGAACATTGCTCCTCACATTGATACGCGCAAAAAGGACTATAATCCATATTTCTACGATCAAATCGACTTGGAAAGTCTCATCTCTTATATATAATCCAAAATTGACTCATCACCGCAGGGATCAACCCACTAGACCTAGAAAGCTGAAATTATGCATGTTGGTTGATCCGAGTATGTAGAGGCTCACTAAGAAACGCTTTTTGAAAATTCAATTTGTAGGTGACTTTTTTCGGCCCTCTGGCATTCACAATCGAAAATTGACTCAATGACGCAGGGCTCAAACCACTAGACCTAGAAAGCTGAAATTTTGCATGTTGGTTGATCCGAGTATGTAGAGGCCCAATAAGAAACGGTTTTTGAAAATTCAATTTGTAAGTGACTTTTTTCGGCCCTTTGGCACTGAGCAAGGACAGTCGGTAAAATGTTCGGATTTAGCTCATTTTAAGCCGGCAGATACGAGAAACTATACTCGGAGGACCTGTAGGGACCCCGAAACACACTTTTTATGTCCCTAAAATGAACGGTTTCAGAGATATTCCCAAATAACTGTGTTCCCTCTGAGAAACAGATCAACGTTACTATGGCAACCGCAGAAATTTCGCAGACCGGGGATAGTTTTCTGGCAATATCTCGAAAACCGTTCTTTTTAGGGCCTTTAAACGCTGGGTTCGTTTCCCACTTCTTTGAAGTGGAAACCACGAATATTGCTCCTCACAATGATACGCGAAAAAGGAGCTATAATCCAAATTGCTACGATCAAATCGATTTGGAAAGTCTCATCTCTTATATATAATCCAAAATTGACTCATCACCGCAGTGCTCAAACCAATAGACCTGGAAAGCTGAAATTTAGCATGTTGGTTGATCCGAGTATGTAGAGGCTCACTAAGAAACGGTTTTTGAAAATTCAATTTGTAAGTGATTTTTTACGGCCCTTTGGCATTGACAATCCAAAATTGACTCATCGACGCAGGGCTAAAACCACTAGACCTAGAAAGCTGAAATTTTGCATGTTGGTTGATCCGAGTATGTAGAGGCGCAATGAGAAACGGTTTTTTTAAAATTCAATTTGTAAGTGACATGTTTAGGCCCTTTGGCACTGAGCAAGCACAGTCGGTAAAATGTTCCGATTTTGCTCATTTTAAGCCGCCAGATACGAGAAACAATACTCGGAGGTCCTGTAGGAGCCCCGAAACACACTCTTTAAGTTCCTAAAATGAACGGTTTCGGAGATATTCCCAAATGACTGTGTTCCCTCTGAGAAACAGATCAACGTTACTGTGGCAACCGCTGAAATTTCGCAGACCGGAGATGGTTTCCTGGCAATATCTCGAAAACCGTTCGTTTTAAGGCCTTAAAACGCTGGGTACGGTTCCCACTTCTCTGAAGTGGAAACCACAAACATTGCTCCTCACATTGATACGCGCAAAAAGAGCTATAATCCATATTTCTACGATGAAATCGACTTGGAAAGTCTCATCTCACATATATAATCCAAAATTGACTGATCACTGCAGGGCTCAAACCACTAGACCTTCATAGCTGAAATTTTGCATGTTGGTTGATCCGAGTATGTAGAGGCTCACTAAGAAACGGTTTTTGAAAATTCAATTTGTAAGTGACTTTTTTCGGCCCTTATCATTGACAATCCAAAATTGACTCATCGACGCAGGGCTCAAACCACTAGACCTAGAAAGCTGAAATTTTGCATGTTGGTTGACCCGAGTATGTAGAGGCCCAGTAAGAAACGGTTTTTGAAAATTCAATTTGTAAGTGACTTTTTTCGGCCCTTTGGCACTGAGCAAGGACAGTCGGTAAAAAGTTCGGATTTAACTCATTTTAAGCCTCCAGATACGAGAAACGAAATTCGGAGGTCCTGTAGGAACCCCGAAACACACTTTTTAAGTTCCTAAGATGAACGGTTTCGGAGATATTCCCAAATAACTGTGTTCCCTCTGAGAAACAGATCAACGTTAGTATGGCAACCGCTGAAATTTCGCAGACCGAGGATAGTTTTCTGGCAATATCTCGAAAACCATTCGTATTAGGGCCTTAAAACGGTGGGTTTCCTTTCCCACTTCTTCGAAGTGGAATTCACGAACATTGCTCCTCACATTGATACGCTCATAAAGAGCTACAATCCATATTTCTACGATCAAATCGACTTGGAAAGTCTCATCTCTTATATATAATCCAAAATTGACTCATCACCGCAGGGCTCAAACCACTAGACCTAGAAAGCTGAAATTTTGCATGTTGGTTGATCCGAGTATGTAGAGGCTCGCTAAGAAGCGGTTTTCGAAAATTCAATTTGAAAGTGACTTTTTTTGGCCCTTTGGCATTGACAATCCAAAATTGACTCATCGACGCAGGGCTCAAACCACTAGACCTAGAAAGCCGAAATTTTGCATGTTATTGATCCGAGTTTGTAGAGGCCCAATAAGAAACGGTTTCTGAAAATTCAATTTGTAAGTGACTTTTTTCGGCCCTTTGGCTCTGAGCAAGAACAGTCGGTAAAATGATCGGATTTAGCTCATTTTAAGCCACCAGATTCGAGAAACAATACTCGGAGGTCCTGTAGGGACCCCGAAACACACTTATTAAGTTCCTAAAATGAACGGTTTCGGAGATATTCCCAAATAACTGTGTTCCCTCTGATAAACAGATCAACGTTACTATGGCAACCGCTGAAATTTCGCAGACCGGGGATAGTTTTCTGGCAATATCTCGAAAACCGTTCGTTTTAGGGCCTTTAAACGCTGGGTTCGGTTCCACGAACATTGCTCCTCATATTGATACGCGCAAAAAGAGCTATAATCCATATTTCTACGATCAAATCGACATGGAAAGTCTCATCTCTTATATATAATCCAAAATTGACTCATCACCGCAGGACTCAAACCACTAGACCTAGAAAGCTGAAATTTTGCATGTTGGTTGATCCGAGTATGTAGAGGCTCGCTAAGAAACGGCTTTTGAAAATTCAATTTGTAAGTGACTTTTTTCGTCCCTTTGGAATTGACAATCCAAAATTGACTCACCGACGCAGGGCTCAAACCACTAGACCTAGAAAGCTGAAATTTTGCATGTTGGTTGATCCGAGTATGAAGAAGCGCAATAAGAAACGGTTTTTTAAAATTCAATTTGTAAGTGACTTTTTTCGGCCCTTTGGCACTGAGCAAGGACAGTCGGTAAAATGTTCCGATTTAGCTCATTTTAAGCCGCCAGATACGAGAAACAATTCTCGGAGGTCCTGTAGGGGCCCCGAAACACACTTTATAATTTCCTAAAATGAACGGTTTCGGAGATATTCCCAAATAACTGTGTTCCCTCTGAGAAAGAGATCAACGTAACTGTGGCAACCGCTGAAATTTCGCAGACCGGAGATAGTTTCCTGGCAATATCTCGAAAACCGTTCGTTTTAAGGGCCTAAAAACGCTGGGTTCGGTTCCCACTTCTTGGAAGTGGAAACCACAAACATTGCTCCTCACATTGATACGCGCAAAAAGAACTATAATCCATATTTCTACGATGAAATCGACTTGGAAAGTCTCATCTCTTATATATAATCCAAAATTGACTCATCACCGCAGGGCTCAAACCACTAGACCTAGATAGCAGAAATTTTGCATGTTGGTTGATCCGAGTATGTAGAGGCTCACTAAGAAACGGTTTTTGAAAATTCAATTTGTAAGTGACTTCTTTCGGCCCCTATCATTGACAATCCAAAATTGACTCATCGACGCAGGGCTCAAACCACTAGACCTAGAAAGCTGAAATTTTGCATGTTGGTTGATCCGAGTATGTAGAGGCCCAATGAGAAACGGTTTTTGAAAATTCAATTTGTATGTGACTTTTTTCGGCCCTTTGGCACTGAGCATGGACAGTCGTCAAAATGTTCGGATTTAGCTCATTTTAAGCCGCAGGATACGAGAAACAATACTCGGAGGACCTGTAGGGACCCCGAAACACATTTTTTAAATTCCTAAAATGAACGGTTTCGGAGATATTCCCAAATAACTGTGTTACCTCTGAGAAAAAGATCAACGTTACTATGGCAACCGCTGAAATTTCGCAGACCGGAGATAGTTTTCTGGCAATATCTCGAAAACCGTTCGTTTAAGGGCCTTTAAACGCTGGGTTCGGTTCCCACATCTTTGAAGTGGAAACCACGAACATTGCTCCTCACATTGAGACGCGCAAAAAGAGCTATAATCCATATTTCTAGGATCAAATCGACTTGGAAAGCCTCATCTCTCATATATAATCCAAAATTGACTCATCACCACAGGGCTCAAACCACTAGACCTAGAAAGCTGAAATTTTTCATATTGGTTGATCCGAGTATGTAGAGGCCAAATAAGAAACGGTTTTTGAAAATTCAATTTGTAAGTGACTTTTTTCGGCCCTTTGGCACTGAGCAAGGACAGTCGGTAAAATGTTCGGATTTAACTCATTTTAAGCCGCCAGATACGGGAAACAATACTCGGAGGTCCTGTAGGGACCCAGAAAAACACTTTTTAAGTTCCTAAAATGAACGGTTTCGGAGATATTCCCAAATAACTGTGTTCCCTCTGAGAACCAGATCAACGTTACTATGGCAACCGCTGAAATTTCGCAGACCGGGGATAGTTTTCTGGCAATATCTCGAAAACTGCTCGTTTTAAGGCCTTAAAACTCTGGGTTCGTTTCCCACTTCTTCGAAGTGGAAATCACGAACATTGCTCCTCACATTGATACGCGCAAAAGAGCTATAATCCGTATTTCTACGATCAAATCGACTTGGAAAGTCTCATCTCTTATATATAATCCGAAATTGACTCATCACCGCAGGGCTCAAACCACTAGACCTAGAAAGCTGAAATTTTGCATGTTGGTTGATCCGAGTATGTAGAGGCTCACAAAGAAACGGTTTTTGAAAATTCAATTTGTAAGTGACTTTTTTCGGCCCTTTGGCATTGACAATCCAAAATTGACTCATCGACGCAGGGCTCAAACCACTAGACTTAGAGAGCTGAAATTTTGCATGTTGGTCGACCCGAGTATGTAGAGGCCCAATATGAAACAGTTTTTGATAATTCAATTTGTAAGTGACTTTTTCGGCCCATTGTTACTGAGCAAGGACAGTCGGTAAAATGTTCGGATTTAGCTCATTTTAAGCCGCCAGATACGAGAAACAATACTCGGAGGTCCTGTGGGGACCCCGAAACACACTTTTTAAGTTCCTAAAATGAACGGTTTCGGAGATATTCCCAAATAACTGTGTTCCCTCTGAGAAACAGATCAACGTTACTATGGCAACCGCTGAAATTTCGCAGACCGGGGATAGTTTTCTGGCAATATCTCGAAAACCGCTCGTTTTAGGGCCTTAAAACGGTGGGTTCGGTTCATGTAGAGGCTCACTAAGAAACGGTTTTCGAAAATTCAATTTGTAAGTGACTTTTTTCGGCCCCTTGGCATTGACAATCCAAAATTGACTCATCGACGCAGGGCTCAAACCACTAGACTTAGAGAGCTGAAATTTTGCATGTTGGTCGACCCGAGTATGTAGAGGCCCAATATGAAACAGTTTTTGAAAATTCAATTTGTAAGTGACTTTTTCGGCCCATTGTTACTGAGCAAGGACAGTCGGTAAAATGTTCGGATTTAGCTCATTTTAAGCCGCCAGATACGAGAAACAATACTCGGAGGTCCTGTGGGGACCCCGAAACGCACTTTTTAAGTTCCTAAAATGAACGGTTTCGGAGATATTCCCAAATAACTGTGTTCCCTCTGAGAAACAGATCAACGTTACTATGGCAACCGCTGAAATTTCGCAGACCGGAGATAGTTTTCTGGCAATATCTCGAAATCCGTTCGTTTTAGGGCCTTAAAACGCTGGGTTCGGTTCCCACTTCTTTGAAGTGGAAACCACGAACATTGCTCTTCACATTGATACGCGCAAAATGAGCTATAATCCATATTTCTACGATCAAATCGACTTGGAAAGTCTCATCTCTTATATATAATCCAAAATTGACTCATCACCGCAGGGCTCAAACCACTAGACCTAGAAAGCTGAAATTTTGCATGTTGGTTGATCAGAGTATGTAGAGGCTCACTAAGAAACGGTTTTTGAAAATTCAATTTGTAAGTGACTTTTTTCGGCCCTTTGGCATTGACAATCCAAAATAGACTCATCGACGCAGGGCTCAAACCACTAGACCTAGAAAGCTGAAATTTTTCATGTTGTTTGATCCGAGTATGTAGAGGCCAAATAAGAAACGGTTTTTGAAAATTCAATTTGTAAGTGACTTTATTCGTCCCTTTGGCACTTAGCAAGGACAGTCGATAAAATGTTCGGATTTAACTCATTTTAAGCCGCCAGATACGAGAAACAATACTCGGAGGTCCTGTAGGGACCCCGAAACACACTTTTTAAGTTCCTAAAATGAACGGTTTCGGAGATATTCCCAAATAACTGTGTTCCCTCTGAGAAACAGATCAACGTTACAATGGCAACCGCTGAAATTTCGCAGACCGGGGATAGTTTTCTGGCAATATCTCGAAAACTGCTCGTTTTAGGGCCTTAAAACGGTGGGTTCGGTTCCCACTGCTTCGAACTGGAAATCACGAACATTGCTCCTCACATTGATACGCGCAAAAGGACTATAATCCATATTTCTACGATCAAATCGACTTGGAAAGTCTCATCTCTTATATATAATCCAAAATTGACTCATCACCGCAGGGCTCAACCCACTAGACCTAGAAAGCTGAAATTATCCATGTTGGTTGATCCGAGTATGTAGAGGCTCACTAAGAAACGCTTTTTGAAAATTCAATTTGTAGGTGACTTTTTTTGGCCCTCTGGCATTCACAATCGAAAATTGACTCAATGACGCAGGGCTCAAACCACTAGACCTGGAAAGCTGAAATTTTGCATGTTGGTTGATCCGAGTATGTAGAGGCCCAATAAGAAACGGTTTTTGAAAATTCAATTTGTAAGTGACTTTTTTCGGCCCTTTGGCACTGAGCAAGGACAGTCGGTAAAATGTTCGGATTTAGCTCATTTTAAGCCGGCAGATACGAGAAACAATACTCGGAGGACCTGTAGGGACCCCGAAACACACTTTTTATGTTCTTAAAATGAACGGTTTCGGAGATATTCCCAAATAACTGTGTTCCCTCTGAGAAACAGATCAACGTTACTATGGCAACCGCTGAAATTTCGCAGACCGGGGATAGTTTTCTGGCAATATCTCGAAAACCGTTCGTTTTAGGGCCTTTAAACGCTGGGTTCGGTTCCACGGACATTGCTCCTCACATCGATACGCGCAAAAAGAGCCATAATCCATATTTCTACGATCAAATCGACATGGAAAGTCTCATCTCTTATATATAATCCAAAATTGACTCATCACCGCAGTGCTCAAACCAATAGACCTGGAAAGCTGAAATTTAGCATGTTGGTTGATCCGAGTATGTAGAGGCTCACTAAGAAACGGTTTTTGAAAATCCTATTTGTAAGTGATTTTTTTCGGCCCTTTGGCATTGACAATCCAAAATTGACTCATCGACGCAGGGCTCAAACCACTAGACGTAGAAAGCTGAAATTTTGCATGTTGGTTGATCCGAGTATGTAGAGGCGCAAAGAGAAACGGTTTTTTAAAATTCAATTTGTAAGTGACATTTTTAGGCCCTTTGGCACTGAGCAAGCACAGTCGGTAAAATGTTCCGATTTTGCTCATTTTAAGCCGCCAGATACGAGAAACAATACTCGGAGGTCCTGTAGGGGCCCCGAAACACACTCTTTAAGTTCCTAAAATGAACGGTTTCGGAGATATTCCCAAATGACTGTGTTCCCTCTGAGAAACAGATCAACGTTACTGTGGCAACCGCTGAAATTTCGCAGACCGGAGATAGTTTCCTGGCAATATCTGGAAAACCGTTCGTTTTAAGGCCTTAAAACGCTGGGTTCGGTTCCCACTTCTTTGAAGTGGAAACCACAAACATTGCTCCTCACATTGATACGCGCAAAAAGAGCTATAATCCATATTTCTACGATGAAATCGACTTGGAAAGTCTCATCTCACATATATAATCCAAAATTGACTCATCACCGCAGGGTTCAAACCACCAGACCTTCATAGCTGAAATTTTGCATGTTGGTTGATCCGAGTATGTAGAGGCTCACTAAGAAACGGTTTTTGAAAATTCAATTTGTAAGTGACTTTTTTCGACCCTTATCATTGACAATCCAAAATTGACTCATCGACGCAGGGCTCAACCACTAGACCTAGAAAGCTGAAATTTTGCATGTTGGTTGATCCGAGTATGTAGAGTCCCAGTAAGAAACGGTTTTTGAAAATTCAATTTGTAAGTGACTTTTTTCGGCCCTTTGGCACTGAGCAAGGACAGTCGGTAAAAAGTTCGGATTTAACTCATTTTAAGCCTCCAGATACGAGAAACAAAACTCGGAGGTCCTGTAGGATCCCCGAAACACACTTTTTAAGTTCCTAAAATGAACGGTTTCGGTGATATTCCCAAATAACTGTGTTCCCTCTGAGAAACAGATCAACGTTAGTATGGCAACCGCTGAAATTTCGCAGACCGGGGATAGTTTTCTGGCAATATCTCGAAAACCGTTCGTATTAGGGCCTTAAAACGGTGGGTTTCCTTTCCCACTTCTTCGAAGTGGAATTCACGAACATTGCTCCTCACATTGATACGCTCATAAAGAGCTACAATCCATATTTCTACGATCAAATCGACTTGGAAAGTCTCATCTCTTATATATAATCCAAAATTGACTCATCACCGCAGGGCTCAAACCACTAGACCTAGAAAGCTGAAATTTTGCATGTTGGTTGATCCGAGTATGTAGAGGCTCGCTAAGAAGCGGTTTTCGAAAATTCAATTTGTAAGTGACTTTTTTCGGCCCTTTGGCATTGACAATCCAAAATTGACTCATCGACGCAGGGCTCAAACCACTAGACCTAGAAAGCCGAAATTTTGCATGTTATTGATCCGAGTTTGTAGAGGCCCAATAAGAAACGGTTTTTGAAAATTCAATTTGTAAGTGACTTTTTTCGGCCCTTTGGCACTGAGCAAGGACAGTCGGTAAAATGTACGGATTTAGCTCATTTTAAGCCGCCAGATCCGAGAAACAATACTCGGAGTTCCTGTAGGGACCCCGAAACATACTTTTTAAGTTCCAAAAATGAACGGTTTCGGAGATATTCCCAAATAACTGTGTTCCCTCTAAGAAACAGATCAACGTTACTATGGCAACCTCTGAAATTTCGCATACCGGGGATAGTTTTGTGGCAATATCTCGAAAACCGTTCGTTTTAGGGCCTTAAAACGGTGGGTTCGGTTCCCACTTCTTCGAAGTGAAAATCAGGAACATTGCTTCTCACATTGATACGCGCAAAAAGAGCTATAATCCATATTTCTACGATCAAATCGACTTGGAATGTCTCATCTCTTATATATAATCCAAAATTGACTAATCACCGCAGGCCTCAAACCACTAGACCTAGAAAGCTGAAATTTTGCATGTTAATTGATGCGAGTATGTAGAGGCTCACTAAGAAACGGTTTCTGAAAATTCTATTTGTAAGTGACTTTTTTCGGCCCTTTGGCACTGAGCAAGAACAGTCGGTAAAATGATCGGATTTAGCTCATTTTAAGCCACCAGATTCGAGAAACAATACTCGGAGGTCCTGTAGGGACCCCGAAACACACTTATTAAGTTCCTAAAATGAACTGTTTCGGAGATATTCCCAAATAACTGTGTTCCCTCTGAGAAACAGATCAACGTTACTATGGCAACCGCTGAAATTTCGCAGACCGGGGATAGTTTTCTGGCAATATCTCGAAAACCGTTCGTTTTAGGGCCTTTAAACGCTGGGTTCGGTTCCACGAACATTGCTCCTCTTATTGATACGCGCAAAAAGAGCTATAATCCATATTTCTACGATCAAATCGACATGGAAAATCTCATCTCTTATATATAATCCAAAATTGACTCATCACCGCAGGACTCAAACCACTGGACCTAGAAAGCTGAAAT
Organism: Meconema thalassinum; assembly: GCA_946902985.2. Lineage (NCBI taxonomy): Eukaryota > Metazoa > Arthropoda > Insecta > Orthoptera > Tettigoniidae > Meconema > Meconema thalassinum. Next base: position 383,446,571 of record OX336394.1, on the reverse strand, counting down.
TTTGCATGTTGGTTGATCCGAGTATGTAGAGGCTCACTAAGAAACGGTTTTTGAAAATTCAATTTGTAAGTGACTTTTTTCGTCCCTTTGGCATTGACAATCCAAAATTGACTCATCGACGCAGGGCTCAAACCGCTAGACCTAGAAAGCTGAAATTTTGCATGTTGGTTGATCCGAGTATGAAGAGGCGCAACAAGAAACGGTTTTTTAAAATTCAATTTGTAAGTGACTTTTTTCGGCCCTTTGGCACTGAGCAAGGACAGTCGGTAAAATGTTCCGATTTAGCTCATTTTAAGCCGCCAGATACGAGAAGCAATTCTCGGAGGTCCTGTAGGGGCCCCGAAACACACTTTATAATTTCCTAAAATGAACGGTTTCGGAGATATTCCCAAATAACTGTGTTCCCTCTGAGAAACAGATCAACGTTACTGTGGCAACCGCTGAAATTTCGCAGACCGGAGATAGTTTCCTGGCAATATCTCGAAAACCGTTCGTTTTAGGGCCTAAAAACGCTGGGTTCGGTTCCCACTTCTTGGAAGTGGAAACCACAAACATTGCTCCTCACATTGATACGCGCAGAAAGAGCTATAATCCATATTTCTACGATGAAACCGACTTGGAAAGTCTCATCTCTTATATATAATCCAAAATTGACTCAACACCGCAGGGCTCAAACCACTAGACCTAGATAGCAGAAATTTTGCATGTTGGTTGATCCGAGTATGTAGAGGCTCACTAAGAAACGGTTTTTGAAAATTCAATTTGTAAGTGACTTCTTTCGGCCCCTATCATTGACAATCCAAAATTGACTCATCGACGCAGGGCTCAAACCACTAGACCTAGAAAGCTGAAATTTTGCATGTTGGTTGATCCGAGTATGTAGAGGCCCAATGAGAAACGGTTTTTGAAAATTCAATTTGTAAGTGACTTTTTTCGGCCCTTTGGCACTGAGCAAGGACAGTCGGTAAAAAGTTCGGATTTAGCTCATTTTAAGCCGCCAGATACGAGAAACAAAACTCGGAGATCCTGTAGGGACCCCGAAACACACTTTCTAAGTTCCTAAAATTAACGGTTTTGGAGATATTCCCAAATAACTGTGTTCCCTCTGAGAAACAGATCAACGTTACTATGGCAACCGCTGAAATTTCGCAGACCGGGGATAGTTTTCTGGCAATATCTCGAAAACTGCTCGTTTTAAGGCCTTAAAACTCTGGGTTCGTTTCCCACTTCTTCGAAGTGGATATCACGAACATTGCTCCTCACATTGATACGCGCAAAAGAGCTATAATCCATATTTCTACGATCAAATCGACTTGGAAAGTCTCATCTCTTATATATAATCCAAAATTGACTCATCACCGCAGGGCTCAAACCACTAGACCTAGAAAGCTGAAATTTTGCATGTTGGTTGATCCGAGTATGTAGAGGCTCACTAAGAAACGGTTTCTGAAAATTCAATTTGTAAGTGACTTTTTTCGGCCCTTTGGCATTGACAATCCAAAATTGACTCATCGGCGCAGGGCTCAAACTACTAGACCTAGAAAGCTGAAATTTTGCATGTTGGTTGATCCGAGTATGTAGAGGCCCAATAAGAAACGGTTTTTGAAAATTCAATTTGTAAGTGACTTTTTTCGTACCTTTGGCACTAAGCAAGGACAGTCGGTAAAATTTTCGGATTTAACTCATTTTAAGCCGCCAGATACGAGAAACAATACTCGGAGGTCCTGTAGGGACACCGAAACACACTTTTAAGTTCCTAAAATGAACGGTTTCGGAGATATTCCCAAATAACTGTGTTCCCTCTGAGAAACAGATCAACGTTACTATGGCAACCGCTGAAATTTCGCAGACCGGGGATAGTTTTCTGGCAATATCTCGAAAACCGCTCGTTTTAGGGCCTTAAAACGGTGGGTTCGGTTCCCACTGGGAATCACGACCATTGCTCCTCACATTGATACGCGCAAAAAGAGCTATAATCCATATTTCTACGATCAAATCGACTTGGAAAGTCTCATCTCTTATATATAATCCAAAATTGACTCATCACCGCAGGGCTCAAACCACTAGACCTAGAAAGCTGAAATTTTGCATGTTGGTTGATCCGAGTATGTAGAGGCTCACTAAGAAACGGTTTTCGAAAATTCAATTTGTAAGTGACTTTTTTCTGCCCTTTGGCATTGACAATCCAAAATTGACTCATCGATGCAGGGCTCAAACCACTAGACTTAGAGAGCTGAAATTTTGCATGTTGGTCGACCCGAGTATGTAGAGGCCCAATGTGAAACAGTTTTTGAAAATTCAATTTGTAAGTGACTTTTTCGGCCCATTGTTACTGAGCAAGGACAGTCGGTAAAAAGTTCGGATTTAACTCATTTCAAGCCTCCAGATACGAGAAACAAAACTCGGAGGTCCTGTAGGAACCCCGAAACACACTTTTTAAGTTCCTAAAATGAACGGTTTCGGAGATATTCCCAAATAACTGTGTTCCCTCTGAGAAACAGATCAACGTTAGTATGGCAACCGCTGAAATTTCGCAGACCGGGGATAGTTTTCTGGCAATATCTCGAAAACCGTTCGTATTAGGGCCTTAAAACGGTGGGTTTCCTTTCCCACTTCTTCGAAGTGGAATTCACGAACATTGCTCCTCACATTGATACGCTCATAAAGAGCTACAATCCATATTTCTACGATCAAATCGACTTGGAAAGTCTCATCTCTTATATATAATCCAAAATTGACTCATCACCGCAGGGCTCAAACCACTAGACCTAGAAAGCTGAAATTTTGCATGTTGGTTGATCCGAGTATGTAGAGGCTCGCTAAGAAGCGGTTTTCGAAAATTCAATTTGTAAGTGACTTTTTTCGGCCCTTTGGCATTGACAATCCAAAATTGACTCATCGACGCAGGGCTCAAACCACTAGACCTAGAAAGCCGAAATTTTGCATGTTATTGATCCGAGTTTGTAGAGGCCCAATAAGAAACGGTTTTTGAAAATTCAATTTGTAAGTGACTTTTTTCGGCCCTTTGGCACTGAGCAAGGACAGTCGGTAAAAAGTTCGGATTTAACTCATTTTAAGCCTCCAGATACGAGAAACAAAACTCGGAGGTCCTGTAGGAACCCCGAAACACACTTTTTAAGTTCCTAAAATGAACGGTTTCGGAGATATTCCCAAATAACTGTGTTCCCTCTAAGAAACAGATCAACGTTACTATGGCAACCTCTGAAATTTCGCATACCGGGGATAGTTTTGTGGCAATATCTCGAAAACCGTTCGTTTTAGGGCCTTAAAACGGTGGGTTCGGTTCCCACTTCTTCGAAGTGAAAATCAGGAACATTGCTTCTCACATTGATACGCGCAAAAAGAGCTATAATCCATATTTCTACGATCAAATCGACTTGGAATGTCTCATCTCTTATATATAATCCAAAATTGACTCATCACCGCAGGCCTCAAACCACTAGACCTAGAAAGCTGAAATTTTGCATGTTAATTGATGCGAGTATGTAGAGGCTCACTAAGAAACGGTTTCTGAAAATTCTATTTGTAAGTGACTTTTTTCGGCCCTTTGGCACTGAGCAAGAACAGTCGGTAAAATGATCGGATTTAGCTCATTTTAAGCCACCAGATTCGAGAAACAATACTCGGAGGTCCTGTAGGGACCCCGAAACACACTTATTAAGTTCCTAAAATGAACTGTTTCGGAGATATTCCCAAATAACTGTGTTCCCTCTGAGAAACAGATCAACGTTACTATGGCAACCGCTGAAATTTCGCAGACCGGGGATAGTTTTCTGGCAATATCTCGAAAACCGTTCGTTTTAGGGCCTTTAAACGCTGGGTTCGGTTCCACGAACATTGCTCCTCTTATTGATACGCGCAAAAAGATCTATAATCCATATTTCTACGATCAAATCGACATGGAAAATCTCATCTCTTATATATAATCCAAAATTGACTCATCACCGCAGGACTCAAACCACTAGACCTAGAAAGCTGAAATTTTGCATGTTGGTTGATCCGAGTATGTAGAGGCTCACTAAGAAACGGTTTTTGAAAATTCAATTTGTAAGTGACTTTTTTCGTCCCTTTGGCATTGACAATCCAAAATTGACTCATCGACGCAGGGCTCAAACCGCTAGACCTAGAAAGCTGAAATTTTGCATGTTGGTTGATCCGAGTATGAAGAGGCGCAACAAGAAACGGTTTTTTAAAATTCAATTTGTAAGTGACTTTTTTCGGCCCTTTGGCACTGAGCAAGGACAGTCGGTAAAATGTTCCGATTTAGCTCATTTTAAGCCGCCAGATACGAGAAGCAATTCTCGGAGGTCCTGTAGGGGCCCCGAAACACACTTTATAATTTCCTAAAATGAACGGTTTCGGAGATATTCCCAAATAACTGTGTTCCCTCTGAGAAACAGATCAACGTTACTGTGGCAACCGCTGTAATTTCGCAGACCGGAGATAGTTTCCTGGCAATATCTCGAAAACCGTTCGTTTTAGGGCCTAAAAACGCTGGTTTCGGTTCCCACTTCTTGGAAGTGGAAACCACAAACATTGCTCCTCACATTGATACGCGCAAAAAGAGCTATAATCCATATTTCTACGATGAAACCGACTTGGAAAGTCTCATCTCTTATATATAATCCAAAATTGACTCATCACCGCAGGGCTCAAACCACTAGACCTAGATAGCAGAAATTTTGCATGTTGGTTGATCCGAGTATGTAGAGGCTCACTAAGAAACGGTTTTTGAAAATTCAATTTGTAAGTGACTTCTTTCGGCCCCTATCATTGACAATCCAAAATTGACTCATCGACGCAGGGCTCAAACCACTAGACCTAGAAAGCTGAAATTTTGCATGTTGGTTGATCCGAGTATGTAGAGGCCCAATGAGAAACGGTTTTTGAAAATTCAATTTGTAAGTGACTTTTTTCGGCCCTTTGGCACTGAGCAAGGACAGTCGGTAAAAAGTTCGGATTTAGCTCATTTTAAGCCGCCAGATACGAGAAACAAAACTCGGAGATCCTGTAGGGACCCCGAAACACACTTTTTAAGTTCCTAAAATTAACGGTTTTGGAGATATTCCCAAATAACTGTGTTCCCTCTGAGAAACAGATCAACGTTACTATGGCAACCGCTGAAATTTCGCAGACCGGGGATAGTTTTCTGGCAATATCTCGAAAACCGTTCGTTTTAGGGCCTTAAAACGGTGGGTTCGTTTCCCACTTCTTCGAAGTGGAAACCACGAACATTGCTCCTCACATTGATACGCTAAAAAAGTGCTTCAATCCATATTTCTACGATCAAATCGACTTGGAAAGTCTCATCTCTTATATATAATCCAAAATTGACTCATCACCGCAGGGCTCAAACCACTAGACCTAGAAAGCTGAAATTTTTCATGTTGGTTGATCCGAGTATGTAGAGGCCAAATAAGAAACGGTTTTTGAAAATTCAATTTGTAAGTGACTTTTTTCGGCCCTTTGGCACTGAGCAAGGACAGTCGGTAAAATGTTCGGATTTAACTCATTTTAAGCCGCCAGATACGGGAAACAATACTCGGAGGTCCTGTAGGGACCCAGAAAAACACTTTTTAAGTTCCTAAAATGAACGGTTTCGGAGATATTCCCAAATAACTGTGTTCCCTCTGAGAACCAGATCAACGTTACTATGGCAACCGCTGAAATTTCGCAGACCGGGGATAGTTTTCTGGCAATATCTCGAAAACTGCTCGTTTTAAGGCCTTAAAACTCTGGGTTCGTTTCCCACTTCTTCGAAGTGGATATCACGAACATTGCTCCTCACATTGATACGCGCAAAAGAGCTATAATCCATATTTCTACGATCAAATCGACTTGGAAAGTCTCATCTCTTATATATAATCCAAAATTGACTCATCACCGCAGGGCTCAAACCACTAGACCTAGAAAGCTGAAATTTTGCATGTTGGTTGATCCGAGTATGTAGAGGCTCACTAAGAAACGGTTTCTGAAAATTCAATTTGTAAGTGACTTTTTTCGGCCCTTTGGCATTGACAATCCAAAATTGACTCATCGGCGCAGGGCTCAAACTACTAGACCTAGAAAGCTGAAATTTTGCATGTTGGTTGATCCGAGTATGTAGAGGCCCAATAAGAAACGGTTTTTGAAAATTCAATTTGTAAGTGACTTTTTTCGTACCTTTGGCACTAAGCAAGGACAGTCGGTAAAATTTTCGGATTTAACTCATTTTAAGCCGCCAGATACGAGAAACAATACTCGGAGGTCCTGTAGGGACACCGAAACACACTTTTAAGTTCCTAAAATGAACGGTTTCGGAGATATTGCCAAATAACTGTGTTCCCTCTGAGAAACAGATCAACGTTACTATGGCAACCGCTGAAATTTCGCAGACCGGGGATAGTTTTCTGGCAATATCTCGAAAACCGCTCGTTTTAGGGCCTTAAAACGGTGGGTTCGGTTCCCACTGGGAATCACGAACATTGCTCCTCACATTGATACGCGCAAAAAGAGCTATAATCCATATTTCTACGATCAAATCGACTTGGAAAGTCTCATCTCTTATATATAATCCAAAATTGACTCATCACCGCAGGGCTCAAACCACTAGACCTAGAAAGCTGAAATTTTGCATGTTGGTTGATCCGAGTATGTAGAGGCTCACTAGGAAACGGTTTTCGAAAATTCAATTTGTAAGTGACTTTTTTCTGCCCTTTGGCATTGACAATCCAAAATTGACTCATCGATGCAGGGCTCAAACCACTAGACTTAGAGAGCTGAAATTTTGCATGTTGGTCGACCCGAGTATGTAGAGGCCCAATATGAAACAATTTTTGAAAATTCAATTTGTAAGTGACTTTTTCGGCCCATTGTTACTGAGCAAGGACAGTCGGTAAAATGTTCGGATTTAGCTCATTTTAAGCCGCCAGATACGAGAAACAATACTCGGAGATCCTGTGGGGACCCCGAAACACACTTTTTAAGTTCCTAAAATGAACGGTTTCGGAGATATTCCCAAATAACTGTGTTCCCTCTGAGAAACAGATCAACGTTACTATGGCAACCGCTGAAATTTCGCAGACCGGAGATAGTTTTCTGGCAATATCTCGAAAGCCGTTCGTTTTAGGGCCTTAAAACGCTGGGTTCGGTTCCCACTTCTTTGAAGTGGAAACCACGAACATTGCTCTTCACATTGATACGCGCAAAATGAGCTATAATCCATATTTCTACGATCAAATCGACATGGAAAGTCTCATCTCTTATATATAATCCAAAATTGACTCATCACCGCAGGGCTCAAACCACTAGACCTAGAAAGCTGAAATTTTGCATGTTGGTTGATCAGAGTATGTAGAGGCTCACTAAGAAACGGTTTTTGAAAATTCAATTTGTAAGTGACTTTTTTCGGCCCATCGGCATTGACAATCCAAAATTGACTCATCGACGCAGGGCTCAAACCACTAGACCTAGAAAACTGAAATTTTTCATGTTGTTTGATCTGAGTATGTAGAGGCCAAATAAGAAACGGTTTTTGAAAATTTAATTTGTAAGTGACTTTATTCGTCCCTTTGGCACTTAGCAAGGACAGTCGATAAAATGTTCGGATTTAACTCATTTTAAGCCGCCAGATACGAGAAACAATACTCGGAGGTCCTGTAGGGACCCCGAAACACACTTTTTAAGTTCCTAAAATGAACGGTTTCGGAGATATTCCCAAATAACTGTGTTCCCTCTGAGAAACAGATCAACGTTACAATGGCAACCGCTGAAATTTCGCAGACCGGGGATAGTTTTCTGGCAATATCTCGAAAACTGCTCGTTTTAGGGCCTTAAAACGGTGGGTTCGGTTCCCACTGCTTCGAACTGGAAATCACGAACATTGCTCCTCACATTGATACGCGCAAAAAGGACTATAATCCATATTTCTACGATCAAATCGACTTGGAAAGTCTCATCTCTTATATATAATCCAAAATTGACTCATCACCGCAGGGCTCAACCCACTAGACCTAGAAAGCTGAAATTATGCATGTTGGTTGATCCGAGTATGTAGAGGCTCACTAGGAAACGCTTTTTGAAAATTCAATTTGTAGGTGACTTTTTTCGGCCCTCTGGCATTCACAATCGAAAATTGACTCAATGACGCAGGGCTCAAACCACTAGACCTAGAAAGCTGAAATTTTGCATGTAGGTTGATCCGAGTATGTAGAGGCCCAATAAGAAACGGTTTTTGAAAATTCAATTTGTAAGTGCCTTTTTTCGGCCCTTTGGCACTGAGCAAGGACAGTCGGTAAAATGTTCGGATTTAGCTCATTTTAAGCCGGCAGTAACGAGAAACAATACTCGGAGGACCTGTAGGGGCCCCGAAACACACTTTTTATGTTCCTAAAATGAACGGTTTCGGAGATATTCCCAAATAACTGTGTTCCCTCTGAGAACCAGATCAACGTTACTATGGCAACCGCTGAAATTTCGCAGACCGGGGATAGTTTTCTGGCAATATCTCGAAAACAGTTCGTTTTAGGGCCTTTAAACGCTGGGTTCGGTTCCACGAACATTGCTCCTCACATCGATACGCGCAAAAAGAGCCATAATCCATATTTCTACGATCAAATCGACATGGAAAGTCTCATCTCTTATATATAATCCAAAATTGACTCATCACCGCAGTGCTCAAACCAATAGACCTGGAAATCTGAAATTTAGCATGTTAGTTGATCCGAGTATGTAGAGGCTCACTAAGAAACGGTTTTTGAAAATTGAATTTGTAAGTGATTTTTTTCGGCCCTTTGGCATTGACAATCCAAAATTGACTCATCGACGCAGGGCTCAAACCACTAGACCTAGAAAGCTGAAAATTTGCATGTTGGTTGATCCGAGTATGTAGAGGCGCAATGAGAAAGGGTTTTTTAAAATTCAATTTGTAAGTGACATTTTTAGGCTCTTTGGCACTGAGCAAGCACAGTCGGTAAAATGTTCCGATTTTGCTCATTTTAAGCCGCCAGATACGAGAAACAATACTCGGAGGTCCTGTAGGGGCCCCGAAACACACTCTTTAAGTTCCTAAAATGAACGGTTTCGGAGATATTCCCAAATGACTGTGTTCCCTCTGAGAAACAGATCAACGTTACTGTGGCAACCGCTGAAATTTCGCTGACCGGAGATAGTTTCCTGGCAATATCTCGAAAACCGTTCGTTTTAAGGCCTTAAAACGCTGGGTTCGGTTCCCACTTCTTTGAAGTGGAAACCACAAACATTGCTCCTCACATTGATACGCGCAAAAAGAGCTATAATCCATATTTCTACGATGAAATCGACTTGGAAAGTCTCATCTCACATATATAATCCAAAATTGACTCATCACCGCAGGGCTCAAACCACTAGACCTTCATAGCTGAAATTTTGCATGTTGGTTGATCCGAGTATGTAGAGGCTCACTAAGAAACGGTTTTTGAAAATTCAATTTGTAAGTGACTTTTTTCGGCCCTTATCATTGACAATCCAAAATTGACTCATCGACGCAGGGCTCAAACCACTAGACCTAGAAAGCTGAAATTTTGCATGTTGGTTGATCCGAGTATGTAGAGGCCCAGTAAGAAACGGTTTTTGAAAATTCAATTTGTAAGTGACTTTTTTCGGCCCTTTGGCACTGAGCAAGGACAGTCGGTAAAAAGTTCGGATTTAACTCATTTTAAGCCTCCAGATACGAGAAACAAAACTCGGAGGTCCTGTAGGAACCCCGAAACACACTTTTTAAGTTCCTAAAATGAACGGTTTCGGAGATATTCCCAAATAACTGTGTTCCCTCTGAGAAACAGATCAACGTTAGTATGGCAACCGCTGAAATTTCGCAGACCGAGGATAGTTTTCTGGCAATATCTCGAAAACCGTTCGTATTAGGGCCTTAAAACGGTGGGTTTCCTTTCCCACTTCTTCGAAGTGGAATTCACGAACATTGCTCCTCACATTGATACGCTCATAAAGAGCTACAATCCATATTTCTACGATCAAATCGACTTGGAAAGTCTCATCTCTTATATATAATCCAAAATTGACTCATCACCGCAGGGCTCAAACCACTAGACCTAGAAAGCTGAAATTTTGCATGTTGGTTGATCCGAGTATGTAGAGGCTCGCTAAGAAGCGGTTTTCGAAAATTCAATTTGTAAGTGACTTTTTTCGGCCCTTTGGCATTGACAATCCAAAATTGACTCATCGACGCAGGGCTCAAACCACTAGACCTAGAAAGCCGAAATTTTGCATGTTATTGATCCGAGTTTGTAGAGGCCCAATAAGAAACGGTTTTTGAAAATTCAATTTGTAAGTGACTTTTTTCGGCCCTTTGGCACTGAGCAAGGACAGTCGGTAAAATGTTCGGATTTAGCTCATTTTAAGCCGCCAGATACGAGAAACAATACTCGGAGTTCCTGTAGGGACCCCGAAACATACTTTTTAAGTTCCAAAAATGAACGGTTTCGGAGATATTCCCAAATAACTGTGTTCCCTCTAAGAAATAGATCAACGTTACTATGGCAACCGCTGAAATTTCGCATACCGGGGATAGTTTTGTGGCAATATCTCGAAAACCGTTCGTTTTAGGGCCTTAAAACGGTGGGTTCGGTTCCCACTTCTTCGAAGTGAAAATCAGGAACATTGCTTCTCACATTGATACGCGCAAAAAGAGCTATAATCCATATTTCTACGATCAAATCGACTTGGAATGTCTCATCTCTTATATATAATCCAAAATTGACTCATCACCGCAGGCCTCAAACCACTAGACCTAGAATGCTGAAATTTTGCATGTTAATTGATGCGAGTATGTAGAGGCTCACTAAGAAACGGTTTTTGAAAATTCAATTTGTAAGTGCCTTTTTTCGGCCCTTTGGCATTGACAATCCAAAATTGACTCAATGACGCAGGGCTCAAACCGCTAGACCTAGAAAGCTGAAATTTTGCATGTTGGTTGATCCGAGTACGTAGAGGCCCAATAAGAAACGGTTTCTGAAAATTCAATTTGTAAGTGACTTTTTTTGGCCCTTTGGCATTGAGCAAGAACAGTCGGTAAAATGATCGGATTTAGCTCATTTTAAGCCACCAGATTCGAGAAACAATACTCGGAGGTCCTGTAGGGACCCCGAAACACACTTATTCAGTTCCTAAAATGAACGGTTTCGGAGATATTCCCAAATAACTGTGTTCCCTCTGCGAAACAGATCAACGTTACTATGGCAACCGCTGAAATTTCGCAGACCGGGGATAGTTTTCTGGCAATATCTCGAAAACCGTTCGTTTTAGGGCCTTTAAACGCTGGGTTCGGTTCCACGAACATTGCTCCTCATATTGATACGCGCAAAAAGAGCTATAATCCATATTTCTACGATCAAATCGACATGGAAAGTCTCATCTCTTATATATAATCCAAAATTGACTCATCACCGCAGGACTCAAACCACTAGACCTAGAAAGCTGAAATTTTGCATGTTGGTTGATCCGAGTATGTAGAGGCTCACTAAGAAACGGTTTTTGAAAATTCAATTTGTAAGTGACTTTTTTCGTCCCTTTGGCATTGACAATCCAAAATTGACTCATCGACGCAGGGCTCAAACCACTAGACCTAGAAAGCTGAAATTTTGCATGTTGGTTGATCCGAGTATGAAGAGGCGCAATAAGAAACGGTTTTTTAAAATTCAATTTGTAAGTGACTTTTTTCGGCCCTTTGGCACTGAGCAAGGACAGTCGGTAAAATGTTCCGATTTAGCTCATTTTAAGCCGCCAGATACGAGAAACAAAACTCGGAGATCCTGTAGGGACCCCGAAACACACTTTTTAAGTTCCTAAAATGAACGGTTTCGGAGGTATTCCCAAATAACTGTGTTCCCTCTGAGAAACAGATCAACGTTACTGTGGCAACCGCTGAAATTTCGCAGACCGGAGATTGTTTCCTGGCAATATCTCGAAAACCGTTCGTTTTAGGGCCTAAAAACGCTGGGTTCGGTTCCCACTTCTTGGAAGTGGAAACCACAAACATTGCTCCTCACATTGATACGCGCCAAAAGAGCTATAATCCATATTTCTACGATGAAATCGACTTGGAAAGTCTCATCTCTTATATATAATCCAAAATTGACTCATCACCGCAGGGCTCAAACCACTAGACCTAGATAGCAGAAATTTTGCATGTTGGTTGATCCGAGTATGTAGAGGCTCACTAAGAAACGGTTTTTGAAAATTCAATTTGTAAGTGACTTCTTTCGGCCCCTATCATTGACAATCCAAAATTGACTCATCGACGCAGGGCTCAAACCACTAGACCTAGAAAGCTGAAATTTTGCATGTTGGTTGATCCGAGTATGTAGAGGCCCAATGAGAAACGGTTTTTGAAAATTCAATTTGTAAGTGACTTTTTTCGGCCCTTTGGCACTGAGCAAGGACAGTCGGTAAAAAGTTCGGATTTAGCTCATTTTAAGCCGCCAGATACGAGAAACAAAACTCGGAGATCCTGTAGGGACCCCGAAACACACTTTTTAAGTTCCTAAAATGAACGGTTTTGGAGATATTCCCAAATAACTGTGTTCCCTCTGAGAAACAGATCAACGTTACTATGGCAACCGCTGAAATTTCGCAGACCGGGGATAGTTTTCTGGCAATATCTCGAAAACCGTTCGTTTTAGGGCCTTAAAACGGTGGGTTCGTTTCCCACTTCTTCGAAGTGGAAACCACGAACATTGCTCCTCACATTGATACGCTAAAAAAGTGCTACAATCCATATTTCTACGATCAAATCGACATGGAAAGTCTCATCTCTTATATATAATCCAAAATTAACTCATCACCGCATGGCTCAAACCACTAGACCTAGAAAGCTGAAATTTTTCATGTTGGTTGATCCAAGTATGTAGAGGCCAAATAAGAAACGGTTTTTGATAATTCAATTTGTAAGTGACTTTTTTCGGCCCTTTGGCACTGAGCAAGGACAGTCGGTAAAATGTTCGGATTTAACTCATTTTAAGCCGCCAGATACGAGAAACAATACTCGGAGGTCCTGTAGGGACCCAGAAAAACACTTTTTAAGTTCCTAAAATGAACGGTTTCGGAGATATTCCCAAATAACTGTGTTCCCTCTGAGAACCAGATCAACGTTACTATGGCAACCGCTGAAATTTCGCAGACCAGGGATAGTTTTCTGGCAATATCTCGAAAACTGCTCGTTTTAAGGCCTTAAAACTCTGGGTTCGTTTCCCATTTCTTCGAAGTGGAAATCACGAACATTGCTCCTCACATTGATACGCGCAAAAGAGCTATAATCCATATTTCTAAGATCAAATCGACTTGGAAAGTCTCATCTCTTATATATAATCCAAAATTGACTCATCACCGCAGGGCTCGAACCACTAGACCTAGAAAGCTGAAATTTTGCATGTTGGTTGATCCGAGTATGTAGAGGCTCACTAAGAAACGGTTTTTGAAAATTCAATTTGTAAGTGACTTTTTTCGGCCCTTTGGCATTGACAATCCAAAATTGACTCATCGACGCAGGGCTCAAACTACTAGACCTAGAAAGCTGAAATTTTGCATGTTGGTTGATCCGAGTATGTAGAGGCCCAATAAGAAACGGTTTTTGAAAATTCAATTTGTAAGTGACTTTTTTCGTACCTTTGGCACTAAGCAAGGACAGTCGGTAAAATTTTCGGATTTAACTCATTTTAAGCCGCCAGATACGAGAAACAATACTCGGAGGTCCTGTAGGGACACCGAAACACATTTTTAAGTTCCTAAAATGAACGGTTTCGGAGATATTCCCAAATAACTGTGTTCCCTCTGAGAAACAGATCAACGTTACTATGGCAACCGCTGAAATTTCGCAGACCGGGGATAGTTTTCTGGCAATATCTCGAAAACCGCTCGTTTTAGGGCCTTAAAACGGTGGGTTCGGTTCCCACTTCTTGGAAGTGGAAATCACGAACATTGCTCCTCACATTGATACGCGCAAAAAGAGCTATAATTCATATTTCTACGATCAAATCGACTTGGAAAGTCTCATCTCTTATATATAATCCAAAATTGACTCATCACCGCAGGGCTCAAACCACTAGACCTAGAAAGCTGAAATTTTGCATGTTGGTTGATCCGAGTATGTAGAGGCTCACTAAGAAACGGTTTTTGAAAATTCAATTTGTAAGTGACTTTTTTCGGCCCTTTGGCATTGACAATCCAAAATTGACTCATCGACGCAGGGCTCAAACCACTAGACTTAGAGAGCTGAAATTTTGCATGTTGGTCGACCCGAGTATGTAGAGGCCCAATATGAAACAGTTTTTGAAAATTCAATTTGTAAGTGACTTTTTCGGCCCATTGTTACTGAGCATGGACAGTCGGTAAAATGTTCGGATTTAGCTCATTTTAAGCCGCCAGATACGAGAAACAATACTCGGAGGTCCTGTGGGGACCCCGAAACACACTTTTTAAGTTCCTAAAATGAACGGTTTCGGAGATATTCCCAAATAACTGTGTTCCCTCTGAGAAACAGATCAACGTTACTATGGCAACCGCTGAAATTTCGCAGACCGGAGATAGTTTTCTGGCAATATCTCGAAAACCGTTCGTTTTAGGGCCTTAAAACGCTGGGTTCGGTTCCCACTTCTTTGAAGTGGAAACCACGAACATTGCTCTTCACATTGATACGCGCAAAATGAGCTATAATCCATATTTCTACGATCAAATCGACTTGGAAAGTCTCATCTCTTATATATAATCCAAAATTGACTCATCACCGCAGGGCTCAAACCACTAGACCTAGAAAGCTGAAATTTTGCATGTTGGTTGATCAGAGTATGTAGAGGCTCACTAAGAAACGGTTTTTGAAAATTCAATTTGTAAGTGACTTTTTTCGGCCCTTTGGCATTGACAATCCAAAATTGACTCATCGACGCAGGGCTCAAACCACTAGACCTAGAAAGCTGAAATTTTTCATGTTGTTTGATCCGAGTATGTAGAGGCCAAATAAGAAACGGTTTTTGAAAATTCAATTTGTAAGTGACATTATTCGTCCCTTTGGCACTTAGCAAGGACAGTCGATAAAATGTTCGGATTTAACTCATTTTAAGCCGCCAGATACGAGAAACAATACTCGGAGGTCCTGTAGGGACCCCGAAACACACTTTTTAAGTTCCTAAAATGAACGGTTTCGGAGATATTCCCAAATAACTGTGTTCCCTCTGAGAAACAGATCAACGTTACAATGGCAACCGCTGAAATTTCGCAGACCGGAGATAGTTTTCTGGCAATATCTCGAAAACTGTTCGTTTTAGGGCCTTAAAACGCTGGGTTCGGTTCCCGGAAACCACGAACTTTGCTCCTCACATTGATACGCGCAAAAAGAGCTATAATCCATATTTCTACGATCAAATCGACTTGGAAAGTCTCATCTCTTATATATAATCCAAAATAGACTCATCACGGCAGGGCTCAAACCACTAGACCTAGAAAGCTGAAATGTTGCATTTTGGTTGATCCGAGTATGTAGAGGCTCACTAAGAAACGGTTTTTGATAATTCAATTTGTAAGTAACTTTTTTCGGCCCTTTGGCATTGACAATCCAAAATTGACTCATCGACGCAGGGCTCAAACCACTTGACCTAGAAAGCTGAAATGTTGCATGTTGGTTGATCCGAGTATGTAGAGGCCCAATAAGAAACGGTTTTTGAAAATTCAATTTGTAAGTGACTTTTTTCGTACCTTTGGCACTAAGCAAGGACAGTCGGTAAAATTTTCGGATTTAACTCATTTTAAGCCGCCAGATACGAGAAACAATACTCGGAGGTCCTGTAGGGACACCGAAACACACTTTTAAGTTCCTAAAATGAACGGTTTCGGAGATATTCCCAAATAACTGTGTTCCCTCTGAGAAACAGATCAACGTTACTATGGCAACCGCTGAAATTTCGCAGACCGGGGATAGTTTTCTGGCAATATCTCGAAAACCGCTCGTTTTAGGGCCTTAAAACGGTGGGTTCGGTTCCCACTTCTTGGAAGTGGAAATCACGAACATTGCTCCTCACATTGATACGCGCAAAAAGAGCTATAATCCATATTTCTACGATCAAATCGACTTGGAAAGTCTCATCTCTTATATATAATCCAAAATTGACTCATCACCGCAGGGCTCAAACTACTAGACCTAGAAAGCTGAAATTTTGCATGTTGGTTGATCAGAGTATTTAGAGGCTCACTAAGAAACGGTTTTTGAAAATTCAATTTGTAAGTGACTTTTTTCGGCCCTTTGGCATTGACAATCCAAAATTGACTCATCGACGCAGGGCTCAAACCACTAGACCTAGAAAGCTGAAATTTTTCATGTTGTTTGATCCGAGTATGTAGAGGCCAAATAAGAAACGGTTTTTGAAAATTCAATTTGTAAGTGACTTTATTCGTCCCTTTGGCACTTAGCAAGGACAGTCGATAAAATGTTCGGATTTAACTCATTTTAAGCCGCCAGATACGAGAAACAATACTCGGAGGTCCTGTAGGGACCCCGAAACACACTTTATAATTTCCCAAAATGAACGGTTTCGGAGATATTCCCAAATAACTGTGTTCCCTCTGAGAAACAGATCAACGTTACTATGGCAACCGCTGAAATTTCGCAGACCGGGGATAGTTTTCTGGCAATATCTCGAAAACCGTTCGTTTTAGGGCCTTAAAACGGTGGGTTCGTTTCCCACTTCTTCGAAGTGGAAACCACGAACATTGCTCCTCACATTGATACGCTAAAAAAGTGCTACAATCCATATTTCTACGATCAAATCGACTTGGAAAGTCTCATCTCTTATATATAATCCAAAATTGACTCATCACCGCAGGGCTCAAACCACTCGACCTAGAAAGCTGAAATTTTTCATGTTGGTTGATCCGAGTATGTAGAGGTCAAATAAGAAACGGTTTTTGATAATTCAATTTGTAAGTGACTTTTTTCGGCCCTTTGGCACTGAGCAAGGACAGTCGGTAAAATGTTCGGATTTAACTCATTTTAAGCCGCCAAATACGAGAAACAATACTCGGAGGTCCTGTAGGGACCCAGAAAAACACTTTTTAAGTTCCTAAAATGAACGGTTTCGGAGATATTCCCAAATAACTGTGTTCCCTCTGAGAACCAGATCAACGTTACTATGGCAACCGCTGAAATTTCGCAGACCGGGGATAGTTTTCTGGCAATATCTCGAAAACCGCTCGTTTTAGGGCCTTAAAACGGTGGGTTCGGTTCCCACTTCTTGGAAGTGGAAATCACGAACATTGCTCCTCACATTGATACGCGCAAAAAGAGCTATAATTCATATTTCTACGATCAAATCGACTTGGAAGGTCTCATCTCTTATATATAATCCAAAATTGACTCATCACCGCAGGGCTCAAACCACTAGACCTAGAAAGCTGAAATTTTGCATGTTGGTTGATCCGAGTATGTAGAGGCTCACTAAGAAACGGTTTTTGAAAATTCAATTTGTAAGTGACTTTTTTCGGCCCTTTGGCATTGACAATCCAAAATTGACTCATCGACGCAGGGCTCAAACCACTAGACTTAGAGAGCTGAAATTTTGCATGTTGGTCGACCCGAGTATGTAGAGGCCCAATATGAAACAGTTTTTGAAAATTCAATTTGTAAGTGACTTTTTCGGCCCATTGTTACTGAGCATGGACAGTCGGTAAAATGTTCGGATTTAGCTCATTTTAAGCCGCCAGATACGAGAAACAATACTCGGAGGTCCTGTGGGGACCCCAAAACACACTTTTTAAGTTCCTAAAATGAACGGTTTCGGAGATATTCCCAAATAACTGTGTTCCCTCTGAGAAACAGATCAACGTTACTATGGCAACCGCTGAAATTTCGCAGACCGGAGATAGTTTTCTGGCAATATCTCGAAAACCGTTCGTTTTAGGGCCTTAAAACGCTGGGTTCGGTTCCCACTTCTTTGAAGTGGAAACCACGAACATTGCTCTTCACATTGATACGCGCAAAATGAGCTATAATCCATATTTCTACGATCAAATCGACTTGGAAAGTCTCATCTCTTATATATAATCCAAAATTGACTCATCACCGCAGGGCTCAAACCACTAGACCTAGAAAGCTGAAATTTTGCATGTTGGTTGATCAGAGTATGTAGAGGCTCACTAAGAAACGGTTTTTGAAAATTCAATTTGTAAGTGACTTTTTTCGGCCCTTTGGCATTGACAATCCAAAATTGACTCATCGACGCAGGGCTCAAACCACTAGACCTAGAAAGCTGAAATTTTTCATGTTGTTTGATCCGAGTATGTAGAGGCCAAATAAGAAACGGTTTTTGAAAATTCAATTTGTAAGTGACATTATTCGTCCCTTTGGCACTTAGCAAGGACAGTCGATAAAATGTTCGGATTTAACTCATTTTAAGCCGCCAGATACGAGAAACAATACTCGGAGGTCCTGTAGGGACCCCGAAACACACTTTTTAAGTTCCTAAAATGAACGGTTTCGGAGATATTCCCAAATAACTGTGTTCCCTCTGAGAAACAGATCAACGTTACAATGGCAACCGCTGAAATTTCGCAGACCGGAGATAGTTTTCTGGCAATATCTCGAAAACTGTTCGTTTTAGGGCCTTAAAACGCTGGGTTCGGTTCCCGGAAACCACGAACTTTGCTCCTCACATTGATACGCGCAAAAAGAGCTATAATCCATATTTCTACGATCAAATCGACTTGGAAAGTCTCATCTCTTATATATAATCCAAAATAGACTCATCACGGCAGGGCTCAAACCACTAGACCTAGAAAGCTGAAATGTTGCATTTTGGTTGATCCGAGTATGTAGAGGCTCACTAAGAAACGGTTTTTGATAATTCAATTTGTAAGTGACTTTTTTCGGCCCTTTGGCATTGACAATCCAAAATTGACTCATCGACGCAGGGCTCAAACCACTTGACCTAGAAAGCTGAAATGTTGCATGTTGGTTGATCCGAGTATGTAGAGGTCCAATAAGAAACAGTCTTTGAAAATTCAATTTGTAAGTGACTTTTTTCGGCCCTTTGGCACTGAGCAAGGACAGTCGGTAAAATGTTCGGATTTAGCTCATTTTAAGCCGCCAGATACGAGAAACAATACTCGATGGTCCTGTGGGGACCCCGAAACACGCTTTTTAAGTTCCTAAAATGAACAGTTTCGGAGATATTCCCAAATAACTGTGTTCCCTCTGAGAAACAGATCAACGTTACTATGGCAACCGCTGAAATTTCGCAGACCGAGGATAGTTTTCTGGCAATATATCGAAAACCGTTCGTTTCAGGGCCTTTAAACGCTGGGTTCGGTTCCCTTTTTCTTTTGAGTGAAAAACCACGAACATTGCTCCTCACATTGATACGCGCAAAAAGAGCTATAATCCAAATTTCTACGATCAAATCGATTTGGAAATTCTCTTCTCTTATATATAATCCAAAATTGACTCATCACCGCAGGTCTCAAACGAATAGACCTAGAAAGCTGAAATTTTGCATGTTGGTTGATCCGAGTATGTAGAGTCTCACTAAGAAACGGTTTTTGAAAATTCATTTTGTAAGTGACTTTTTTCGGCCCTTTGGCATTGACAATCCAAAATTGACTCATCGACGCAGGGCTCAACCACTAGACCTAGAAAGCTGAAATTTTGCATGTTGGTTGATCCGAGTATGTAGAGGCCCAATAAGAAACGGTTTTTGAAAATTCAATTTGTAAGTGACTTTTTCGGCCCTTTGGCACTGAGCAAGGACAGTCGGTAAAATGTTCGGATTTAGCTCATTTTAAGCCGCCAGATACGAGAACCAATACTCGGAGTTCCTGTAGGGACCCCGAAACACACTTTTTAAGTTGCTAAAATGAACGCTTTCGGAGATATTCCCTAATAACTGTGTTCCCTCTGAGAAACAGATCAACGTTACAATGGCAACCGCTGAAATTTCGCAGACCGGAGATAGTTTTCTGGCAATATCTCGAAAACTGTTTGTTTTAGGGCCTTAAAACGCTGGGTTCGGTTCCCGGAAACCACGAACTTTGCTCCTCACATTGATACGCGCAAAAAGAGCTATAATCCATATTTCTACGATCAAATCGACTTGGAAAGTCTCATCTCTTATATATAATCCAAAATTGACTCATCACGGCAGGGCTCAAACCACTAGACCTAGAAAGCTGAAATGTTGCATGTTGGTTGATCCGAGTATGTAGAGGCTCACTAAGAAACGGTTTTTGAAAATTCAATTTGTAAGTGACTTTTTTCGGCCCTTTGGCATTGACAATCCAAAATTGACTCATCGACGCAGGGCTCAAACCACTTAACCTAGAAAGCTGAAATGTTGCATGTTGGTTGATTCGAGTATGTAGTGGCCCAATAAGAAACAGTCTTTGAAAATTCAATTTGTAAGTGACTTTTTTCGGCCCTTTGGCACTGAGCAAGGACAGTCGGTAAAATGTTCGGATTTAGCTCATTTTAAGCCGCCAGATACGAGAAACAATACTCGGTGGTCCTGTAGGGGCCCCGAAACACACTTTTTAAGTTCCTAAAATGAACGTTTTCGGAGATATTCCCAAATAACTGTGTTCCCTCTGAGAAACAGATCAACGTTACTATGGCAACCGCTGAAATTTCGCCGAACATTGCTCCTCACATTGATACGCGCAAAATGAGCTATAATCCATATTTCTACGATCAAATCGATTTGGAAAGTCTCATCTCTTATATATAATCCAAAATTGACTCATCACCGCAGGGCTCAAACCACTAGACCTAGAATGCTGAAATTTTGCATGTTGGTTGATCCGAGTATGTGGAGGCTCACTAAGAACCGGTTTTTGAAAATTCAATTTGTAAGTGACTTTTTTCGGCCCTTTGGCATTGACAATCCAAAATTGACTCATCGACGCAGGGCTCAAACCCCTGGACAAAGAAAGCTGAAATTTTGCATGTTGGTTGATCCGAGTATGTAGAGGCCCAATAAGAAACGGTTTTTGAAAATTCAATTTGTAAGTGGCTTTTTTCGGCCCTCTGGCACTGAGCTAGGACAGTCGGTAAAATGTTCGGATTTAGCTCATTTTAAGCCGCCAGATACGAGAAACTATACTCGGAGGTCCTGTAGGGACCCCGAAACACACTTTTTAAGTTCCTAAAATGAACGGTTTCGGAGATATTCCCAAATAACTGTGTTCCTCTGTGGAACAGATCAACGTTACTATGGCAACCGCTGAAATTTCGCAGACCGGAGATAGTTTTCTGGCAATATCTCGAAAACCGTTCGTTTTAGGGCCTTAAAACGCTGGGTTCGTTTCCCACTTCTAACCAAGAACGTTGCCCCTCGCATTGATACGCGTAAAATGAGATATATTTTATATATAGAGGTTGCATTTGGGGCTCGGATACGATCGTGATTTTGAGTCTAATTTTATACTCTTTCGGGTGGTTGTTGTAAGCGAGCTTTCAGAAGTTTACTCGAATTTACAATGTTAAGATACTTTCTATTTTGCACGGTATGCTTTCATTTTCTTTATAATTTTTTTTTCCTAACTGAATATTTTTGTTTGCCAATTTTATCTGCTCTTTTTCGTTTTTAACCATGATCTGCAACGTATATTCACAGTCGAATGTGTCGTATTCTACCGGCTGTCACATTAATTATTATTGTTTTTTAATTACTCTTACTGAGGAATTGGGCAAACTTATTTCAATAAAGTTGTTATTTTGTCTTTCACGGCCATTGAATCCCCGCACAAGGCACGGCTTAAACCTAGAAAAGTTGCTGAGTTGTACTAATGGACTAATGGTGCAGCAGAAAAGAGGAGAATTGAAGCTTTTGAAATGTGGTGATACAGGAGAATGATGAACAGATGGGTAGATAGGGTAACAAATGAAGAGGTATTAAGACGAGTGGGAGAGGAGAGATGTTTCTGGCGACTGCTAACGAAGAGAAGAGATAGGAGGGTAGGACACATATTATGACACCCAGGAATAGCAAGCTTACTGTCGACCAAAATATTATGTGCACTGGAGTTTGAAGGTTGTTTGTGAAGTAACCAATAGACCTTCATAAAATCCAATGACATCATCATTTTCTTCGTTCGATTTTACGTTAGTTCATGTAGGTTTGGAATTTTTAATTTATATTTTAATATTTTTTATCGCAGTTGAAACACAAAAAGTGCCCCTTTTTAAGCATGTTTCAACCATGCGTCACATTTAAGAATTATTATCTCACAAACCCTTCATCAGATCGAATCCAAATTTTAACACAATATACATTGGAATGTTGTATAACTGGTATGTTAATTTCAAAATTTTGTGTGTTCAAGAACGAATGTTGTTATCATTTTTATTAGGTAACTCTTTCTCGGCTCGGGGTCGTTGGAAAATGTAGTTCTTGGTTGCGTTGTAATCTTATACATCAAAAAGTTATGCTGTATGACTGTGAAATAGGTAAATTAATTCACTTATTTTATATCGGTTTGTATTTGTACGGAGAATTAACACATGGTTCACCAGCTAGCCGCTCCGGGAAATGCTATACAGCGTTGCTGATATGGAGCCCATCACTTCCGAGCGAGACGCGCCATGACGCGTGATGTAGCCCATCTTGGCAATGATGTACTGCTTTCACCGGAGCGGCTAACTGGTGTACCATGTCTTAATTCTCCGTACAAATACAAACCGATATACAATAAGTGAATTAATTTACGTATTTCACAATCATACAGCATACCCTTTTGATGTATAAGGATTACAACGCTACCAAGAACTACATTTTCAAACCATCCCGAGCCGAGGAAAAGTTACCTTACAAAAATAGTAACAACTTTGTTTCTTGGACACACAAAATTTTAAAATTAATAAACCTGTTATACAACATTCCAGTGTATATTGTGCTAAAATTTTTGGATTCGATCTGATGACGGGTTTGTGAGATAATAATTCTTAAATGTGACGCATGGTTGAAAAACGCTTAAAAACGGGCACTTCTTGTGTTCCAACTGTGATAAAAAAAATATTAAAATATGAATTAAAAATTCCAAACCTACATGATCTAACGTAAAATAGAACGACGAAAATGATGATGTTATTGGATTTTATATAGGTCTATCGGTTACTTCACAAACAAACTTCAAACTCGAGTACACATAATAGTTTGGTCGACAGTAGTTATGGATGGGAGGGTCGCGGACTAGAACTGTAGGGGTAAACCAGGGTTAAACAGATTGCCTCGGATGTAGGGTGTGGTAGCTATGTAGAAATGAAACGATTAGCTCAGGAGAGGGATACATGGAGGGCTGCATCAAACCAGTTAAAAAACTGAAGACTCAAACAACAACAATCAGGAATTTTAATTACTTAGAGAGGCATGTGGGGCAAAAGGGTCGTTGGAGAATTTCAATCCCTGGGATGTAACACTGGAAGAGACTGCATAATGTACATCAGCGGCCAAGGTGAGCGATATTTAACTATAGGTCTATTAATAGGGATATGTTTACGTTCAAATCATCAATTAGTATGACCAAATTACATCCAGAATAGCTTAAGTAAGAATACTTTTAATTCCCCATATTCCGATAGATTTGCCATTCCAGTGTGCAAGAGTGCAGTTCCCTCTTCAAACAATATTCGCAATTTCTTTAACAAAGCGCAATGACACACACTTAACAGTAGCACGTGTACATTTAGACAAAACCATTTTTCCCATGGCCAACCGTATGTGGCGTGCTCGCGAGCATCCGGACAACACAATCGTTATGTCTCAGCAGAAGATGGCTAAACCATAAACGTAATTTTAAAATGTGTTAACATAATGTAACATCGAACCCTGCAGACGTTCACAACTCAATAAAATTCCCACTTTGCTGATCATATCAATGTACTGTATGTATCAGAATATTCAGAATTAGAATGGACACACCTATAGCCGCGATTGCTGTAATAGAATAGACCAATTATCAGCAATAATGCATCGTCCCCATTGTCTTGATCGCGGGCGAAGCCGCGGGTACCTGCTAGTATACTTATATATTGAGATATACTGCACCGCTCGGCGTTGACCGTTTTTTATAGGTTTTACTCGCTAACCGTTGGAGATACACGAAAAGTGATACGGACCTTTCGGATAGAAAATTAAATTTTAAAGCTCGTGTGTGCCATCAAAAGTTTGCTATTTCTTAGCGTTCTCTTTTTATTTGAAATGGAAATATGAAATTTTGAAACCAAAGGGTGCAGTGGCGTCACTAAAATATTCGCCACTTCTAAGTAGTGCAAAATATTGAAATCAAAAGTAGCCTATGTGTAAACCTGGCAAATCAGCTACATCCAAGCAAAATTTCATTTCAATCGGACCAGTGGTTCTTGCGTGATTGAGTAACAGACTGACAGACACACACCATCTCATTTTTATATATTAGTATGATATCTCCCACACTAATTCCCCTCCTGTTGCTAAAATTTGTGGGAACACATATTTTGACATCCTAAACATGACTAAAGAAGAAAAAATACAATTCTTATCTGCCCCAAACAGATGGTTTGCTTGATAGTTTTCCAGGGTTATCTCGATGCTGTAGGTGAGAATGGGATGTATCTTTGTCTCGAAGAGGGCCAAGGCTGTTCAGCGATAGTTTTGTTATTGAGCTGATGTCGTGAATAGCTTTGGTCGCTGCCACGGCTCTTTGCGTAGTGTGAATTCTAAATGAGCGAGCTGTAGTCTGAAAGGTTAAGCCCAAGTATTTGAAGCTGTTTAACCGTCAGTAATAGTTCTTGCTTAATGTGTATTTTATCCTTTTTGGTTAATGGCCCTCCCTTTCTAAATACCATGTGCTCAGATTTTCCTACGCTTATCTCTAGTTCATTGAGATCTGCCCATTTTTTCCAGAGCATAAGTCCCTTTCTGTAGCTCCCCAATATCGTGTGAGCCTATCACCATGTCGTCTGCATAGATATATATCTTCTAGAAACCAGTAATAAATTAAAAGACTGCCAGGTAAAAATTATTCATCAAAACATATAGTATGCATCAAATAAGAGAAACCTAATTGAATCATATCTTAATAATAAGCAACGAAAAGTTTTTGTAATGACAGAGCATGGGCTGAATCAACAGGAAATTCAGTCTATACATTATTGTGGATACAAAGTAGTTGCTGAATGTTGCAGAAACAAAATCAGGTGGTGTTGCAATTTTAACAAAAGACACTACAAAAATTACAAAATTAGGATCAATAAAAATTTTAACAAAAACAAAAGACTGTGAAATAGTTGCAGTTCAGTTTAAATCTGAAGGAATTTTACTTAACATATTTGGAATATACAGATCCCCTAGTGGTAATATAAATAACTTTCCTGAAATTCTACCTCATATATTCAGAATTAACCAAAACTCTCATAATATCATATGTGGTGATTTCAATATAGACCATCTTGATGAAAATGATAAGCATGTACAATATTTTAAACAATTAGTAAGTTCATTTAGCATGTTACCACTTATTCACTAGCCTACTAGAATTACAGAACATTCAGCAACATGCATTGATAATATTATTACTGATTTTCCATTAGACAAGTATGTGGCAGAGAACTATGATGTTGGAATGTCTGACCACCCTGGTCAAATGTTTATAGGTAACTAGCAGAAGTACCCGTTCTTCGAACAGTGTTATATATTAACACCAGACATTATCAATTGAGCTACTGTTGCAATGGTTAGCGGTTTGTCATTCCTTTATAAGAGTATCAGAACGAAGGCGACAAAAATCACGACACTCATGTCATACGTTGTTGGCATGTTAAAGAACCCATTTGAATTCAGTAGGCAGTGTTCAATGGCAAAATTAATCTCGGGATTTTCCGCCAACAAAAAGTTCCTCCATTCTCTACTTGAATGCGCTGTAGTGTCAAGGAGTTTAGATATCTAACCTCCTTGACTTTCATAGCGTTCAAAGGAACGACGAAATTCGACATGCAAGCTACTCTCTGGGTGTCAATTAACTAAGCTTGCACCAGGCACCCGAGGCCATACGATATTATTATTATTATTATCAGAACGAAGTTAGTTTTCTGGGAATATCACACACACTGATAATTTAAGGGCCTTAAAATGTGGTTTTCGGAGACCCCTTATAGACTCGCGAACTTTGTGTCTCACAATGAGAAGCAACATAAGCTTTGATCGTCCTTCTAGGATAATTTTTATATTTCGCCTATTTTAGCATGTATTTTGAGAAGTTTTTCCCTATATCCACCCTTCTACTGCATGAAAAGGACGGTGAGGAGTTTTATAAATGATTGGTGTATTGACTCATGTTTATCATACCTAATTTTACGATGCACCAAGCATCCGAAGACGATTTATAGGCGTACATAAAGATACACAGAAAGACAGACAGACAATTCTATTGTCTACAACATATCACCCAGATATCCAAATATGGGTATATCTACCATACGTATCAAACAAAATCAGCCCTACGATGAACCCGTATGTCGACAAAAAAAAAGATTAGTTAAAATGTGCTCTCAAACTAAATTCACCTAACGTGTACTTCCTGGCGTGAAATAGATTTGAAAGCCTTGTAGACGAAACGCAATACACCTCACATAAAAAATGGCCCTCTACGTTGTGTTAGGTCCCCATACACAGGAAGAACTCTTTCATAAATTATAAAGGCTTGTGGGACAAGAAAATTCAGGTTCTTTAGCCTCAAATGGCCCAAATTCCTAAAAGCCGCAAAAAATGCTGATTCAATTCAGGAATTTTTGAAAATAATGTTTCTTTTTGTAGATATAATAGACTTTCTGTACTATATGTCGCACGTGAAATTGCATGAAAAAATTCTAGGTTACCCCTTGATCCCCTTAATTACATTGACGAATTATACAGTCTACATTGGCTCCGTGATAACCTTATAGCCATTTGCAAACTTTCAGAGAAATGTAATAAATGGAGGAGCCTAATAATAATATCGTATGGCCTCGGATGCCGGGTGCAAGCTTCGTAATTTGACACCCAGAGGGTAGCTTGCATGTCGAAATTTCGTTGTTCCTTGAATCACTATGAAAGTCAGGAGGGTAGATATCTAAGCTCCTTGAACACTATAGCGCTTTCTAGTAGAGAAATGAGGAACTTTGTGTTGGTGGAAAATCCTGAGGTTAATTTTTCCATTATGAACACGGCCTACTGAATTCAAATGGGTTCTTTGACATGCCAACATCGTATGACATGCGAGTCGTATTTTTGCCCTTTCAAAAATCACTTACCACGGCCAGGAGTGAACCTGCTATCTTGGGGTTAGTAGACCGGCACGCTATCCACTCACCCACCGTGGCAAGGTATAAATGGAGTGATATTGCTTCTTACAGAAATAGATGGAAAGTTGGATGCCACCACTTGAGATGATGTTGTCATGGTTACCGATTTCCATTCCTTCATTAGTTTGTTATATTAAATTAGATTAGTTTTCTGGGAATATTTCAGATACTGTTGGTTTTAGAGCCTTATAATGTAGTTTTCGAGGTCCCCAAGTTTTGTTTCTGGCACCGAGGGGCTTTGTCTCCTCGTTGTACGCCATAATATAATACTAATAATAATAATAATAATATAATATAGGGATAGGAATATAATAGACCTGCCGTACCACACCAGCAGGTGTAAATCACGTGAAAAAATTCTAGTGTACCCCTTGACCACCTTAAGCGCATTATACGTATTGATGAATTTTACAGATCAATTTGGTTCCGTGATAACCTTCTAGCCGTTTGCAAACTTTCACACCTATGTAATTAATGGAATTGCATTGCGTCTTACAGCAATAGATGGACCTCTGAGAATCTGTTTCCATGGTTACCGGCTTGTATTCGTTCATTAGTTTATTAAATGAAATTAGTTTTCTGGGAATATCTCAAAAATGGTTGGTTTTAGGGCCTTAAAATGTGGATTTCGGGGACCCTTTGGGGCCCCCGAGTTTTGCCTCTCACATTGAGGGGCTGAAAATGATCTTTGTCTCGTCCTTCTCCTATTTCAGCATGTATTTTAAGGGGGTAGGCCCTCTTTTATGAGAGGTACGGAGAAGGGTTACATCAATGTGTCGTGCCTCGGATGGATATCTGTGCCAAATTTTACGTTGATACACCCAGTCGTTCTCGAGTTATAAGGGAACAAAATTGTCCACAGACAAACAAACAAACCTACAGACAGACCAAAAAAATATTTTCGCGCGCATCCATAATAAAACAGTCTGAAACGCGTAAATAACTCAAATTTCCGTAGAAATTGCGAAAAAAACATACAAACTTTACTTTTTATGTACGTAGAGATATACTGAACCGCTCGGTGTTGACCGTGTTTTATTGCACAAATTTAGGTTTTATTCGCTAACCGTTGGAGACACACGAGAAGTGATAAGGACCTTTTGGATAGAAAATTAAATGTTTAATCTCGTGTATGCATCAAAAGTTTGCTATTTCTTAGCATTCTCTTTTTATTTGAAATGGAACTATGAAATTTTGAAACCAAAGGTTGTAGTGACGTCACATATGTGGGTTTTACTCGCTAACCGTTGGAGATACACGAAAAGTGATAAGGACCTTTCGGATAGGAAATTAAATTTTAAAGCTCGTATGTGCCATCAAAAGTTTTCTATTTCTTAGCGTTCTCTTTTTATTTGATATGGAATTATGAAATTTTGAAACCAAAGGGTGTAGTGACGTCACTAAAATGGTCGCCATATTTTAATAGTGCAAGATATCGAAATTAAAAGTATCCTATATGTAAACATGGTAAATCAGCTACATCCATGCAAAATTGCATTTAAATCGGACCAGTGGTTCTTGCGTTATTGAGTAACAGACAGACAGACAGAAAGACAGACACACACCATCTCATTTTTATATATTAGTATGATATTCGTCTAGCTGATAAAATAAACCCAAGTGGCATGTGCAGATTTGTGAACAGAAGGAACATAACTCAAGATGGAATTTTATCTTTTCTAAATGTTTTTAAATGTACAAATTGGGAAAGAGTTTATGAAGCAAAGCATGCTAACAACAAATGGGTACAATTTATGCTATTATTCTGTCATTATTATAATACAATTTTTCCGATTAGTAAGTGTAAAATAAAATATCATCTAGAAAATAACATTAAGTGGATAACTAAGGAAATTAAAGAGTAACAAACGAATATACACTCATTAATTCATCTAAACAGAATATACAAATTAACACAGCTCTCTTCACTAATCACAGCCCAGAAAGCCAAATTAAAAAATGCTAGTAGATAGGGAAAAGAATGCATATAATGATCACAAAATCAAATCCTCCGACAATATTAGTAAAACTTCATGGAAATTAATTAACAATATCCAAAATAAAAATTTAAATTACAACAAATCAAACATAAAACTTAAGCAAGACTATACAACACTAACCGATCCAGTAGATATTTGTGAAATGTTTAACTGGTATTTTATTAATGTAGTAGAAAAATTAATTAACGCAGGAAAAAGAAATCAATCTTGAAAATGTAATAGATTCAATGACTTCAAATACGCATACATAATTTTTACTTCCAAACAATGAAAGCGAGTTGGAAAGGGTAATTTATTCCCTGAAAAATAAATCCTCGAGTGGAATGGATGCTATACCTAGCAGTATACTAAAATTATGCAAACACTACATCCTTGCACATGTAACGAACATAATAAATAGCTCTTTCTCTCAAGGAGAATTCCCATCGGATATAAAGAAATGTTAAGTTGTCCCAATACATAAATCAGGCTCAGCAAGTGACATATCTAACTACAGACCAATTACCATTCCTTCAGAGTTTTCAAAATTATTTGAAATTATTTATCTGGATAGACTAAAAGCATTCATAACAAAACACCATCTGCTATCACAAGCTCAGAATGGATTTCAAAAAGACAAGTCCACCACTGATGCTGCCTCGAAGGTAACAAGTACCATAGTAGATGCCATTAACAAAAATGAAGAAATCATAGCTATATTCCTAGACCTATCAAAAGAGTTCGACTGTCTAAAAAATAAGTTGCTGCTAAAGAACCTGTACAGTTATGGTCTAAGAGGTATACCAGCAAAATGGCTAGATTCATACTTAACCAATCATAGCCAGTGTGTCCACATTCAACGTGAAATCTTTAGTAATGTGAAAGTATCTCACTATTCAAAACTCACAACAATCAAACATGGCATACCACAGGGCTCAGTGTTAGGGCCATATCTCTTTCTACTGTATGTTAATAACTTGCCTGACATTTTAGATAATGAATGTGTGAAAACTGTACTATATGCAGATGATATTACCATTTTAATTAGAGGTGAAAATTACAAAACCTTACAAAAAAATATTACATAAATGTAATGCATAAACTAGAAACATACTTAGAAGCTCACTATCTAAAGCCAAATATTAAAAAGACTCATTATATTCATTTCAGGAAGTATACTTCAAATCTTCCAGATATTAATCTAAGTATTGTACTTGTTGGAGAGCGCTTGCCACAAGGTTCGGATACTCCAAGCTGGTTGCCGAGAGCGCTGGCATAGCCTGATCACCATGGATTGCAAGGCAGTATCTAGTCTTGTGTGTACACTCTGTGGAAACAAACTCTACAATCTCCCATGCTTGTATTGGGCTTAGAGCACATGTAATATTGTTATAATGTGGGCTATTCAATTTCAAATTATTTATTTATCGTTTGGCAATACAAGATTTCAGAGAAAGTTACAAAGAAAATCACTTTAAAATCTACTGTACATTATTTTTACTGTTTACACTATTATTACAGTCTCAGGTCTAATGAGTCTATCCATTGGACCACGTCAGGTGTCGCCAACAGGAAGTCGATCCAGTCCCCTCCATATGCCCTCAGAGGACAGTCAGTTGTAATGTGTTGGATGGTTTGATTAGGAGCACCACAATCACACTGAGGAGACAAAAGATTTCCCCATTTGAACAAAGTTCCATTGCATACTCCGTGGTTTGTCCGAATCCTATTGAGAGTTGCCCAAGCCCTCCTAGGCAGATCGGAACCTGGAGTGGATGTTCTTGTAGGGTCCAGGTAGGAGCTCGACTCAGGACAAGCTTTTAGTGTCCATTCAGTAATCCACTGCATGCTGGAATCAAAATGGTTTCTTACAAGCCTCTGGGCATGACAAATGGGTGGCTTCCTGGATTTGAGCCTGTTCATTTGAAGAGAGGGGATGTCTTCAAGAATTGGTAGTGTAGGGTGATCCATGATCTTGTAGTACTCCCGTAGCAAGGCAACTTCTCTACGAAGGTGGGATGGAAGAATATTGCTGAGGGCTGGAAGCCAATATGCTGGTGTAGTTCTTATACAACCAGTGATTAGTCTCATGGTGTTGTTCAACTGGGTGTCAACGAGTTTGACATGTGGGCTATTGAGCCAAACTGGGGCGCAGTATTCAGCCACAGAGAAGGCTAGACCTAAGGCAGAGCATCTTGTAGTAGTGGCAGAAGCTCCCCAAGATGTTCCACATAGCTTTAGCAATATATTGTTGCGGCTTCTAATTTTAGCTGCTGTGCTCTGGAGGTGTTGCTTGTAAGAGAGTGTTCGGTCAAGTATTACTCCTAAGTACTTTGGGAATTTGTTATATTTCAAAATCTTCCCCTCGAATTTTACATTGAGTTGGGTATTAGCCAATATGTTTCTCAGGTGGAAACAAGATACCTCAGTTTTTGTAGCACTGGGTTGGAGCCTCCATTTGTGGAAATATCTTCCAAGTTTAGCCAAATCATCTTCAAGTACATTTTCCAAATCTTCCATATTTTGGTGTCTAGTGGCCAATGCTATGTCATCAGCATAACAAAACTTTTTTGAGTTTGTTTCTGGTAGATCCGATAAGTACAGATTGAAGAGGAGAGGAGCCAGTACTGAACCCTGTGGGAGGCCATTAGTTAACTTCTTTCGTTTGCTGATTTTTGATCCCAAGACAACCTGGAAATGTCTGTTGTTAATCATATTGTCAATAAGCTGGGCCATAGATTTACAGGGAATCACTTTTAGGAATTTATACAGTAGACCTTCTCTCCAAACTGTATCATATGCAGGAGTTAAATCTAAGAAGGCAACGGCTGTTTTCAAATAAAAGCACTCAAGTGTTACAGTACATCGATCGTTGTTATTTATAATAAGCTGCTATTTCATCAGGTTATGGGCCCAGTCTACGGCAAACTGCGCGTTAATGGATTAAAAGTCGGTTTAACGATCGCGTGATTTGAGTGTGTGCGGTTACAAGATGGCTCAAGAAAGTGTCAAGTTAAATATTCCAATGTTAAATGGTGGAAATTTTATATTTTGGAAAACAAAGTTGCGAGCCGTATTAGTGCGTGATGATTTGTGGGAAGTTGTCAGTGAACCAAAGCCTGAAGTATTTAACGCGGTGTGGCAGAAGAAAAATAACAAAGCCTTGGCGTACATTACATTGAGTGTTGAGGACAGTCAACTCATTCATTTTGCACATTTTAACGATGCGTGTGATGCATGGCAGGCTCTGTCGAGAAAGTACGAGAGATCCACATTCGGAAGCAGGTTATATTTACGACGTAAACTATACGGCATACATTATCGTGGTGGACCAATGAGCAGTCACATCGACGCAATTATGGAAGTAGTGGGTTTGCTGCGTGGATCTGGTAGGCCACTTGAAAATGACGAGATTGTTGCGGTTTTGCTGGTGAGTCTTCCAGAAGCTTATTCAGGGCTTGTCACAGCGCTCGAGGGCCATGACGAGGCAGATTTAACGGTGGAATATGTAACTGGGAAAATGCTTGACGAATACCAAAGGCGTGCCGAAGCTGGTGTGCCTGGAAATTGTGATTCAGAGGTTGCACTACAGACGGCGGTCGCAGACTCAAGTAAGGTTAGTCGTGCTCATCGAAGTGGAGCAACTAAAAATTCAAGCGGGAAACCAAATAAGAGTGGTAAAGAGACACGGGCATGTTACTTCTGTAATAAACTTGGCCATTTAAAGGCAGATTGCTATCGATTCAAGAAAAGTCAACAGCAGAGATCAGCAGGTTCGGAATCGGCAAGATCATCGGTTGAGGTTAAGGTATGCAACACACAGAACTATGCCTCATTTAAGGCACTGGATCAACAACATGCTACAAGTAGGCCTACTGGAGGATGGTGCATATTTTCAGGGGCAACCAGTCATATGACGAATGATAGGCAATTTTTCATGTCTATTCGTGACACAATTGCTACAGTGTTCCTTGCTGATGGTTCATCCGTGGTAGCTGCTGGAATCGGAGATGGACAATTTTACTGTGAGGTACTGCCCCCGTAAATTGAATTATATTGAGACCACGATGGCTGTATTGGCATAAATGAATAAAGTTATGAATGTCATAGTTGTGACGTGGATATTCATGACGTAGGTACGGATGACGTAGACTTCATGCAAGTAGGCTGGTGGAGCTGAGATTCTTGGTGACGTCATGATTTTGTTCGAGAAAGATCTTAGATTTACGACGCAGTCGCAGGAAACAAGGTATTGTGCTAAGGAAGAAGTTACGCTATTGGAGGAGAGACTCGAACCAATGAACGATAGTTTGGAAGGAAGACGGAGATTGCTGAAACTACGATATTTGATTGCTTTTGGCATGCAGATTTGTGGAAATCTATTTTCAGTTATGGCATTGATTTGGAATTTTGAAGAAATTAATTTTGAGTTTTTGAAATTTGAAAATCCGTCAAGTATAGCCAAAGTTAAAACTTCTAGCAGATGACGGAGGAATGAACTATGGAAGGGATGGATACGCCCCTTAAGAAGTTGATAAAAGGTCGTGCACAGGAGAGAGGAGCTCTCATATTCTCTCATATCTCTCATACCGCAGATACCGCATATATATTTCAGATGTCATATAGTCATTTTCGAGTGAATAAGTGAAGCAAGTCATCTTTAGCGTGTGGTTAAAGCCCGGCGCATCGAACGAACACGGAGCAGTTCCATTTTACGCTGTTCGAAACTAAGTGAAGTTGTAACGCTCACATTAACGTTTCTACGAGATAAGATATAAAGAGTTAACTTCTGCCTTCATTATAATTCAATTGGGCAGTACAACATTGAGGTGTGTAGAACATTTGAACAATTTCACAGTTATACTTTGAAAGATATTGACACTTTAAGGCTGCAGACAAAAGTGATTTTCTCGCCACCTGAGAGGCACTTTTAAATTTCCACGGCTGACACGTATTGCAACCGTGATATTGGAGAATACGTTTGGTAATACAACGATACATTCTATTATGGAACATTATAATCTTGCAGTGCTTTCAATGATTATAACAGAAGTTGAGATGGAAGGCTAAGGCTTTAATGCAATTGGGACATATATCGATGGAGTGAAGTAACAGCATGGAACTTCGTTAATCGTCATTCTACAAAAGCGAGCATGTAGTGAACATCCAACTACACTCATGCATCGCGAATCCATCGCTGAACTATATCAGATGACAGTGGAAATATTATCATACTCCACGATTATGAATATTTCTGCGGAAATAACTGCAATAAACTTCATGGCGAATTACGACTGGAACTTCAGGGAACTTTCAAGAGAGGCCAGGGACCGGCTCATAAAGAAGAGTTTTGCCAGAAGGATGTCTTTCGTATACATGGAGCAGTGCAATTTCCGGAGGAGGAAGCAGTTCGATTCTCCGAGGACGCTGATTCCAGGTTCGAGGTCGGAGCACATCTTCACGCTGGTGAAATGGAACCAACAGCAGTTTTCTTTGAAAACTTTCCTCTAGAACTTCGATCAACAGATAAGGTAGTCGTGAACGTTTCTTGTATTATTTGAGTCATGTAGCGATATCTGAGCAACCATTTTTTCCATATTTTCTGTCCCATATTTTTGCCCCATTTTCTTGATTGATATTTCTGTACTCAGTACACTTCGATGATTTATGCCTTTTTCTACGATTTGTTGAGACATTGTTATGTCATTGGCATAGTTAAATAATTTTGGATCAGTTGAGACTGATAATTTAGATTCTTTCAGTAATTTGCATATTTTTGTAGTCACGATTTGACTGTAAAGTTAACGATTTGCTATGGCAGATTTGAATTCAGACAGCGTGTCATTTTATTAAAGTAATTCTATTCAGTAAATTACTTTGACCAATTTTCTGTCATCCTCAAGAAAGAAGAATAATTAAATGATTTTAGAGCGTTAAAATCTATTACGTTATCGACGATCTTTGAAATACTAGTCGTCTTATGAACATGATTGCAACATAGACATTTATCATTGCATTATAGACAATTTTATGAAATATGAACTTTGATTACGATTTATTGAATACACTATAGTAATGAACATTTGATAGGAGTTTTTCCCAATTATAGATTGGAACAATAATGTTTGCATTCCACAGTCTAATTGTATTCTATTCTACTATTCATGCAGTTTAGATGAACTTTGATTGAAGATAGTATTTTTATACTGCGTTACTTTGAAGATATTAATCTCAATTTTGATAGACCAGGGAGGAGTGTCTAATCGTATTTGCTATTAAATTTATTTGTGATTGGCAAATTTTTACTTCATATCGATTCATGAATGAAACCCGCGAAGGTTAAATAATAACAGACATTAATACAATTGATGAATATAAGAATTTTTAAAGAGGAACAATGGATGTATAATCGTTAGTTCAGTGGACCTGTAAAAGTCGCTGATGAGTAATGCCCTTGAATAATGAAGGAGGTTCCCACAGTAATAAATGAAGTTGTTGAATTTATGAGAAGAGGTTTTTGTATGTAATTTGGAAGATTTTGATGCCATATATATGAAGATATATGATGAATTCTGGGCCTATTGTTGAGCAATTTTGTGCGTTTTGAGCGAAGTATTTTTCCGCTGAATGTATTGTCCTGGTTCTTTGAAAGTTATTCATGTGAAGATACTGTTAAAGTTAACAAGAGTGTTAAATAATTTGAGATGAAGATTTTGAATGGAGGTTACCGTCACAAATAATTATAATAATTATTAAACCTTATTAAACCTGAATTTGACATTTAAATATAACTAACCTTCATTGGTCGATTATATCAACACAATTTGAGTAATTATCAACCGGATAAACGTGTGGTTTAATGTATTTCTTGTATAAATAATATAAACAATATTAATATTGTAAGTAATTTTGTAAATATCTTTGATAATAATTTGTAATGAAAGGGATTAATAGAGGCGTGTATAAAATTTTTAATTATCGTTTGACATTGTTATAAACAATTTATTATTGTTATAAATAATTAATGAACTTTTGTCATTAACATTAAGAGTTTTGTTTTTATACTCTAAACAACGCTAATTAAGCAAGTGGTTTGAACAATTAAACATGATTTAGGATTATTGGAGTATTCCACTGGTGTTTGAATGGAGCATTTAAAAGATTTGCGTGATAATATTTCAGTTGAGATGTGGACATTTAACGTGTTTTGAAAGGAGAGCTAAGCTCTGATGTAACTCGCTTATGCTAGGGTTGAACGGAGGGGTGAGTCCACTTTGACGATGCAGGTGCATTGCAGCTGGCCCGGACAACTGTATGATAGAGGCCAAGGACGTCTCCATAATAGCCTTGTGGCTATAAATAAAATGTGATGTGTATAAACACGCAAAACAATTGCTATATGTGTCTCGTCCCAAATCCCGTTTCCATTATTATAATTACGTTATTTTGAGCTTGAGAAAGCTGAAACATTGTATGTAGAGTATACAAGTCCGACAGGAGGACATGGTTATGTGGTCGATGGCTTCTGATTGCCACGTGGATTTTGTTGTTTTAATTTTTGTTAAATTCATTCTTTATGTGAAATAAATTATTGTGCAGTTTAAAGTTTCTCGTCTTCGTTATGGTTCATTTTAAATATCATGGTGGAGGTTATTGTGTGGGCACGCTTTAAGTGATCCAGTTGACAACCCAGTCCCCGAGATAAATTTAAGAGGTAAGTAAAGGTAAGTATGAACCCCCGTATATTTTGGTGTGTTCCACAATAATTTCTTGTTAACTATTGTGCTCTAATCTCGATAGTATCTGTCAGTGCCATTTTCATTGATGTAGCTGTGCCGGTGCGTTTGATTATTGGCAATCCGATTGAGGGGGCGGATATCTGACAGCCTACTATCCGGATAACGGGGACAGTACCAGGCGGGCACCTCCAAGAAGTACTATTGAAAAATGTGCTGTTTATTCCACAATTGGATGATAGTCTACTTTCGGTGAGGCGCATAACAGAGCAAGGTCACCGAGTGACGTTCGAGAATGACACATGCAGCATCTACAAAGAACATC
Source organism: Meconema thalassinum (assembly GCA_946902985.2). Taxonomy (NCBI): domain Eukaryota; kingdom Metazoa; phylum Arthropoda; class Insecta; order Orthoptera; family Tettigoniidae; genus Meconema; species Meconema thalassinum. Next base: position 383,409,185 of record OX336394.1, on the reverse strand, counting down.
AGGTCATCGCAGAAGCAAGGAACGATGGGAATTTATTCACACTTCAGACTGTGGTACCAAGTTCGTCAGTTCATGTGGCGAGAGAAGCTGTATGCCTACACCAGTGGCATCGTCGATTGGGACATCGGGATCCGGTTGCAATCCGGCGTCTGATCAATGAGGAATTGGCTACAGCAATCCAAGTGTCGAAATGTTCGGAGAAGGTAGTATGCGAAGACTGCATCAAGGGAAAGCTAACCGAAGCAAAATTTTCTGAGAGGATATCCAGAGAGAAGGATCTCATGCGACTCATTCATTCTGTTCTTTGTTGGCCCATGCAGACTGCAACGCCAAGTGGAAATAGGTATTTTCTATAACTCATTGACGATTACTCCCATTTTACTGTGGTGAGGCTGGTAAAATCCAAAGATGAGGTGGCAGGCGTCATAGAAGACTACATTGCTGCAATGCATACTAGATTTGGAAGGAAGCCGATTGCCATTCGTACAGACAATGGCAAGGAATACGTTTCACAAGAACTGGAGAACTGTTATATCGTGGGAGATACAAGATAAATAACATACACTTGTTAATATAACACTACGGTTTATTAAACACTAGTCGATACACAACGATACACAATGTGAACTAACTTGAGCGGAACTGACGTCTACAGTCCGCGGGTGCATATATACATAGTAGCTGGAAAGTTCCAGAATCGAATGTTCCAGATTGGAATGTTCTGGGCATAGTAACTAGAATGTTCGTGTTAACTCAAGTAGCCTAAATTCACAACACTGACTAGAATGTTCATGTTAACATAGCACTTTCTAGAATGTTCATGTAAATACACAACATTTCCTCCCTCTTAGGAATCAGGAGAGAATCTAAACGGTGGTCGGCACTGGCGAGTACTCCTGCGGGGAATAAAAGGGGTTTGCGAAATATGCGGTGCCCTGTCTACAGGTGTAGCTGGTGTGGCTGGTAGTGTTTGGGCTGTTGCTGGTGTCTCGGTGAAGCCAACTCGTCTCAGGCTCGGTTGCTCAATGGCTGGTTCTTGATCATTGGTTGATTCTCGATCGTTGGTCGGTCCTTGATCGTTGTCCAAGTTGGTTTTGCCTTTGTTGGTGTCAGCAAACGATCTGATCTGATCAATGTGGCGCTTGAATCGTTTTCCCTGGTAGTTGATCTCGTAGTGAAGGTCACCAGTGCGTTTCACAATTGTTCCAGGGAGCCACTTGTCCAGCTTGATATTGCCAGACAGGAAGTAGACTTTCTGTCCAGGTTCCAGAGTGCGGAATGTTGAGCTCATTTCAGCTCGTTGTTTTCTGTAACCTTCGTGTGGACGTCATCAGGTCTGGTCAAGTTGAGTCTCGTGCGGAGATCTCGTCCCAAGAAAAGCTGGGATGGAGATTGGCCAGTGGTGGAGTGTGGGGCCTTGCGGAATTGACGGGGGAACTCGTTAAGGTTGGCGCGGAGCGTTCCCTTAGTTGTCTTCATCGCATAGAGGGTGTCCTTCACCGTTTGAACATAACGTTCAGCTTGGCCATTGGTTGAGGGATGGTATGGCGTTGACAACTTGTGATATTTCACACCAATGTTTCTTAGGAAGGACTTGAACTCGTCTGAGACGAATTGTCGGCCGATGTCGGAGACGACAGTGACTGGCACACCATACGCCGTGAACAGGTCATCCATGATGGAAATTGTTGCGGCTGATGTTGATGTTATGGGTTTGACCTCGAGCCACTTGCTGTATGCGTCGACAACAATGAGCAGCATGGTGTCAGCCACTGGGCCCGCGTAGTCAATGTGGATCCGTTCCCATGGTGCCTTCGGGTATTCCCAGTGGTGATCTCGGAACTTAGGTGGCGCATGCGCATGAGCTGCACACACGGCGAAAGCTGGGTAGATTATTGGCTGAGGAATAACCTAACCACCAAGGGAAGATGATAAAGAAAAGGAGGTGGGTTTCGGACTGGAGAGAAAGGATAGAGAAATGGGAGGAGAGTCCCACAAATGTAATAAATTTAACTTTAAATGCACTCAGAGACGGTTGCCATTGCAAATCCGCTCTCTGATACCTAAAGTGGGTAAGGACCTGGTCGAAGCTGACGGGAACCGCAGCTAGGACTTGGGCGGTTTGCTAGAGAAAGGCTTTAGCGTATTCCCTCTCAAGCATGCATATGCCTACTATGGGGAAGTGTGATGGTCTGACAAGACAAATAGTAACAGATTTATTGCGTATTAACGAGGGCATAAACCTAGGAAGAGTTAGGAAAGCCAGGATCTTGCCTAACTGTAGTATTAGAGAAATGATAAATCCAAAAACAAATATTTAATTTATTTAACAAGGCAAAAAAAAAAGTTGATAACTTTAACAAATATATATTTTCAATTTGGTTAACAAATTTGGGGTCGCAGACCTCAGAAAACATTTGACGTTTGCTCCAGGCAATTAAAAATTCTTTAGGTTTCAAACCTTATATATGTACTAAAATCTTTGTAAGATTTAAAAAAGACAAATGAAGTGATTAAAGTTTAAACATTAAATCGAGTACAATGTGTGTACTTTCAGAAATTCCCAAGTACCTATCTTAGAAAAAGTTACAACTTCAAAATAACAAAGAAAGAGAACAGGTAGAATGAAAGAGAAGTTCCTATAAATTCTTATATTTATGCGGAATTACTTTTATGATAGCTATGCAAAATAGAGCAGGTCACTTACTGTGAAACCTGAAGAGAAAGTCAAAAGGAAGGTTCTAGACTTCCTATGTTCAAGTAGGAGTCACAAGACAAATGGGGCAGTTTCCCTTTCGATAGACCTAGAAATAACTCACTCATGAGTTGAAAGAATTGTTTTCCCTGATTATAAGGGAGAAACTATGTAAACTTGAACCGTGTATAAAACACGTGGTTATGCAGAAATTAATTGATGATAAACAAGCAAGATGGAAGGGCACTTCGTTAGAGTGACACCTCATTGAAATTGATCTCGAGTAACAATTTTATTAATATGGTTTGTTAGTAGAAGGTTTAGGAAAGATCAATTGGGATTTAGGATCAATGTTCATGGCCTTATTTAAGGTAAACCGACGATCGCGACGTGGTAGAAAAGTTGAACAAGCACTAGTTATCACTATAGTCTGTTAAATGGATGAAAAGTTCACTGTAGTAACATGAAAGTTTATGGCAAAGTTATTGCAATGATGAAAAAGGACTGGTAGCACTAGATAGGCGAAAGTCTATTGCTTGAGAAAGTTGTGTATTACAATTAAATGCGCCATAGAACATTCCAACGGTGGAAGAAAATTAGCTATTGAGCTTTAATTCAGAAGGAAGATTCTTCAATTTTCAATAGTATTCTCACAAGTGAGTGAAAAATACATGACGGCAAGACTTGTAGATAAAGTACAGGATCTGGAAGGTTCCAGAACGATCCTAATAGAAGAATGGAGCCAAAGTTAATCCAGCGGAGGAACTAGCTTGGTATTTTATAGACAGCGGGTATTAGATAATATCCCACGTGGTGAGAAGATTTCTAATTTAAATAGCTTAAGAAAAGCTACTTTTTATTAAGGTTGGCTTAGACAGACAAAAGCCCAACATAGCAAATCCCGCGAAGGATGATTTTTGCCCCAAATAAGTAATCTCACACTGCCTATAAAATGATCATTGAAGTATGTAGAATTAAAACCGATGAAGATGAGGTTAAAACCTTAAGTCTGTACTTATCTTTGTTGCATGGCGAAGATGAAGTTCCCTTTGACGGATACCTAATGTGCCAACATGGCGTAGAATGTAGAGAGTGCCTCTTGGTTTGAGGAGACTGGCTCTGGTTGAGCCTTGACTGACCAAGTCAACTGCCGACTTACAAGTGAGACCCACTCAGCGAAGCGCGGAGGGTCCAAGGAAGGGAAAAGAGTGGGGGTAGGAGACAAAAGGAATACATATAAGCATGACCAATATTGTAAACTTAAATTCTCTTGAGGAAATGGTCTTCAAAGAGTTGATAGCAGGCGATACTAGCACAGCCTGGTGCGTGACAAGAGTAGACGAAGTTCTTTTGATCACGGAGATAATAGCTGGCGATGGCAACGAGAACTGGTGGCCAGATGGATAAGGAAGTCCTCTTGCACCAGGAAGAATTGAGGAGCTTCTGAGATTCGCTGCTAGATGACGCTAGGTGGGTCATGGAAGATATATATCTAGAACAGACTCACAAAGAACATAAGAGACATGACCAACAAAGAGAAAATAGAAGATCACTGTTGGTGTTTGATAAAAAAAGGAAGAAATGAACAAGAAAAGTGCATTAAACTTTATATTCTCTCGTACCGTGTATTCCAAGAATACACCACAAGCCTTGGCGAGAGACTCAATGTCGTTGTCGATTCCAGGCCAGAACACAAAGGAACGTGCCATGCCTTTCATCTTGACTATCCCCAGGTGAGCCACGAGCAGGTCGTTGAGGATAGCGTCTCGCAGTGAAGGAGGGACAACAACTCGATGCTCGAACATCAGACAGTTTGCGGCGAGGGTGTACTTCGCTTCTGGTGCCTTGTAATGCTGGCGGGTGAGGTCTTGCCCTGCTTCGATGATCTGGACAATTTTGCCCAGATTTTCATTCATTCATTCATTCATTTATTTGCAATGGGGATGTGTCCCCCGGTGGCAAATTGTATATACATAACAAATAAATAATTATACATAACAATTCAATAATAATTATACAACAATTAAACTGGAGTATTTACACAAATAGTCAGTCTTTTCTTAAACACACCTATATGTTTGGGAAAAGGCTCTAAGACTGCGGCAGGTAGAGAGCTCCAGTTATCAATGGCACGGTTTACAAAAGAATATTTACCATAATTTGTTCGCTGTGGTCGGCCCTTAACTTTGAAAGGGCGATCGCTCCTACCCATGTAAGTAGGCTTTCCATACGTTTGCTAAGCTCACCCCATGCTGGTTGATTTGTATACGCGTTGTACATAGCGCAGAGTCTAGATTTCATCCTCCTAGCCTCAAGTGATTCCCACCCAAGTTTCTTTAACATACTGTGCCCGTTTAGACCGGAGTCCGCACGACCACATATGCATTTTACCAATAATCAGTCAGCACGAGAGTCAAAATATCCCGGAGCGCCAGATGGGTTAAAGCAAATCGCAAAAACGACATCAAATTAAAAAAATGCTTTGCTGATTTTTGGCGCAATGCAACAATAAGGATAGAAGGAGATTTAATTGGGAGAAACACATCTGGTAAAATTATCTCAGTTTATTTTAAAGTTAAAATCTGAGTGCAAGAAGGCTCAAAGCAGCATCATCCACGTGTGGCGATCCACACACTTATTTACACACAATATACAGAAATTTTCCAAACACATTTGACAATCTTTTTGGAAACACAAGTCCGATTAATAGTCCTGTGGACTGTGTTCCAAAATTATTAATATTTAACTCCAGTTCAAAATTAATTGTCTATACTGGAAATAACGTAGATCACTGTTTGATTATTTACATGATATTAACACTCGTAGAATAAATGTTTATAGAATTCTTAAACTTTCACTTGTTTTTCCAGTTTCAAAAATATATCGTCGAAAATATTATTATCATCATCGAAGCAACACACATTATTAACACATATTAATAACATCTGAAAAGTATTTGACCTTGAGCATAGCATCGAAGAACTGTGCGAAGCACAACAACAATTAATTGTTCTTCCGACATTAAACATTCGAGAAGTGACTCGATTATGGAACTTCAAGTTCCAAACCAAATATATGATTTCTGAATCATCAACTTGATCAATAAATGGTTGAACCATTCAACTATTCAATTTTCCACTTGGAATCATTATAAAAAAAATATTTATATTTATGGCCATTTTTAGCAACTTTCACAACTTGCAATTCTTCGACAGAATGCGGAAATTAGAATTGTAGTTTTATAATGAATTCATTTAGTTCATGGCACTAGGATTTGAAAATATCCTTCAAATTATTCGTGGTTAAAGAATTATTTTTAATTGGCAGTGGCCCATTCTATTATTTGTGTAAGAACACAATATTATAACAACAACAGCAAAGGTCTTCCTCTGAAGAAGAATAAACTACTATCATGACAAATCCGGGTTCTAGCAAAATCAAAGTCTAAATGGAATTCGTAAACAAGGTTGAAATAAGAACTGATGGTTTCAAAGAAATAACCTTCGGGTTATTCATACGACGAAATGTGTGGCTCCAATACTCCTACTATAAACCTGAGCCATCGAACCTGCTATTTGATTGATGCTCGAAAAAACCTTCATTCCTGCGACTTAACATGCGCACCTGGGAATGGCATTTCAACTACTCCACACACATAAATTATCTTCCCAAAATTTATACAATAAATCAAGCCTCTGCTTGTTATCAACACTGGAAGATTAATAAACTTACAAGTTTATTTTATTTTACCATTCAGTTCAACCCGTGAATTTACCATACTCATGAAAATCTTTATTTCACTTTCGAGTGTATTTACGTCATGATTTTATATAAATACAAAAATATCCTATTTGATACAAATATCAATTGCTTCCCGTTTCATGCCTCTCCGTGTTATATGAAAAATATACTTTGCTCAATGCAAATATCAACTGTTCAACCAGAACTGAAATGTTGGTTGAATGCGGGCTTGCGCTAACCACTCTCCTTCGGAAAATCTCCTGTTCCAGACTAGAAATGTTTAAACTACTTCATAGGCTCTTTCTCAATACATATGATTATTAGAAAATATAATATCCAAGAATTATTTAGAAAAATTATAAAATTATTATTATTATTATTATTAGTGGATTATTATTATTATTATTATTTGTTATATTATTTTAAATATGTTTAATTATCATCTCATTATGTGAGAATCCACATGTTCGAACCTTCGAATATGGAAAAAATATCCATTCCTCAACAAAAATAAATTTAACTTTTACAGTTACATCGGGGGTTTTCCGTGGTTTCCTTAAAATATGAAAAATTCAAATAAATGCTCGAAATGCTCGGTCATCGATCCTAAACTGTTCTGAGTGCTGAAAATGCTCAGAATAACTCTATAAGTCTTGCGTAAATCATTGCAAGCTTTACATACGACGAAAAAAATGTGTTGGTCATCTGCAGAAAAATAGTTTGTTCCAATTAGCTAGGCATAATATAATTCAAATGTGGCTTACATTTCTTGATGGTCTTGAAGTGTAGTAAACCTGGTCTGTACCAGATTTATCCATAGACATGCCCTATCGGACAAGCACGTATAATCCTTGTATCGGCCGCCATTGTAGACCCACAATTCGTCTAGTCAGACATAGTGGTAGTATCTTTTGACGTTTGAATAAACTGTGGTTCCATTTTAATATGGGCTTCTATCAAAGCCATAACAGTTTGTTGAAATAGGGTCAGATCTAAGTGATCTCTTCTTAAATATGTCAGTTGTAACATAACTCACTGTAATCTCATCAGTACAAGAAAAACATTGACAGTCTAAGCAATTAACGGCTGTTCTGAAGATCGTTCCCTGGGCATGGTTTGTATATCACCATCTGCCATGCGCTAGACAACTTGCAGTTTCCCTTGCGTAGACTAATGAACGCCACCGTTATAGACTAGTCTTCAATGTACTGACAGATTGAAGTGGTTAACTAGTTACAAAAATGAAAACTGACTTGAAATGGATTTAAACATCCAAGTATTAAGTTACTACTGGACTGTGACAAAATACTATTTTCTAGACAAAGTCTAGCATATGTCCTTTTGGAAATATTAATATTTCCACCAATGTCTGTAGAAATATCAATCACCTCAGTGATTCTCCTCACCAGAAACTTACTAAGTTCCAACTCGTTTGCGCAGCACTTCTCGTGACTATCACGATTTGAAAAGAACTTCTGCGTAGATACGGCAACCATGTGCCTTGGCTCAGCGTAGACGCAACTTGCTTGCCAAGTGCTTGTGTTAGAATGAGCTAACCATGCCTCCTCCAGCTGGCTTTTATTCAAAACGGTCAGGGTCACGCGTCATCACCTGATATCTAGAAATCCTCATATCTCTTGAATCCCTGGTCCGATTTACTTGATACTAATTGCGTTCTCTTTCATTTGACTGTGCCAGTAATCTGATCCCAGTCTCAAGTCTCTACTCCATAGTTAACTATTTAATCAATAAATAGCCTCCACCTCTGCTGTTACTCGCTACGTCACTTGACATCCAACTATCGGTAAAATTCTTCTAAATGCTTCTCGAAGCAATGTAGCGCGATATTCAAATATCTGAACTTTCAAAAGCAGCTACAGCCTTTCCCTTGATATCTAGGTGTCTGAAACTTGGAATACCCATTCCTAGAGTTGGGCACATCCACCCCACACCTAGCAAAAAATAAAAATTGAAAAATTTTTATTTTTCCTATCTACACATTAAATCATCTGGTTCTTGAATAATAGATCTTCAAATTCGATGCATTATAAGTTCCCACGATGTTACCAGTTCGTGTATTGGCTACTTCATAGCTTCCATTATTGTTTACTTCCACAATATTCAAAATCTTCAATTTCACCAGGCTTAATATCAAAAATATCGTGATACTCCTCCAAAATCTTCCCTAGCTCTGGGGACTCCTTCTCAGTGTAGACTTCTCTTCCTTCAGCTTCATGAAAAATCAGAGACCATTGAGCATCTCCCTCGATGTCTTCCTCTTCTTTTCCCTCGAAGTTAATCTCTTCGGTATTCTTGAATCTAATCGTCTCTGTCTTCATATCTATCACTGCTTGATATTTCTGAATGAAATCTGCTCCCAATATCATGTCAAAAGCCATGTCCTTCATTACAACAAATACATGTCGAAAATCATGTCCTCCTATCGTAATACATAAGTATAATTGCGTTTTACACAGAGATATTTTATTGGGTATTATTCCTTGGATCTTAATTCCTGATACTGGAATCTCCTCTAAATTCTCTTTGAGCTTCCACAGAATATAAAGCTTCTCACTCACCAGACAAAGCATAGCCCCAGTATCGATCAAAGTATCGACAGGCATACCAAATACTTCACATGATATGATTGGCATTCTAATTCTTGTACCCATTTCTTTTCGTTCGTCATTCTGTTGAATTAAATCATCATCCTCTGTTTGCCATTTAATAATTCTGGAAGTGAAAGTATTCAAAATTCTATCTTCTACTGTGAATTCGAAGTTTTTTTTTTCATTACCATTCCCCCGGGATTGTTGTGTTCCCGATGGACCTGGTTCATTGGGCCTCTGCTCCACAAATTGCAAGTTATCTTGGTGTCTTGCTTCCAAATTTTTCCTCGTCTCCTTGTTAAACTCTTCATTGGACTGACGAGTATCTACATTCCCTCTGTTGTTGTAGTTGTTTCTACCATAATATCTTCTTTCCTGGTACCTTCCTTGACTATCTCGTGGCCTTCTCCATCGAGTATTGTATCGATTACCACCATCCGGTCTCGCATATGGTTTGTAACTGTATCTGTTACTGTATTGGTTCCATCCTCTCTTATTGGAATCTTCCCTCGGCGATTTCTCTTCTCGCTCCTCTCGAATCTCTCGAGGTGTTTGAGAATAACTATCAGCCATAACAGCATGCACAGCGTTGTTATTCTTTACTCCCTTCTGATGGAAGAATTGAGCGTTTGTATTATCCAGCTTCTGTAATACTTCATCAAATTGTTCCATATTGTAGATATCAGCCGCGATCAAAGTCCTCTGGACGTCTGCTGGAAATTGACGTATCAATGCAGTAATCAACTCGTTATCTGGCATCGGCGGATCTAAATGTTGAAGTTTAGACAGCTGTCCAGAAAAGTACGTAGAGTATCGAGTAGGTTGTGACGTCGAGAATCTCTTCGAATATAACTCTGCTCTGACTTGCTGTTGGGTTTCCGGGGACCAAAACTTCTTCAATAGCCCACGAGAAAACTCCTCAAAAGTGGTTAGAGTGGATCTAAATGCTCTAAACCAAAGAAGTGCAGGACCTTCCAAGAACTTCCCTATCACTCGGATCTGTCTTTCTTTAGGGATCTTAGAATCTTTCAGGTAATCACCTGCTTCTCTCAAAAATTCCACGGGTGTTACAGAATCTCGCCCTGAAAATTTAGAAGGCTTATCCTCTATATTCTTAAATACAGTTATGGGGTTGGATTGAAATATTGTCCTGACCTCATCCTGTCTTTGACTATCCATGTCTCTAGCTCCTCCTAGATTTATCTGTATCTGTTCCTTTCCCCTTACATTTGGCATTTTCAACAGATGATCAGACTGTTTCTCATCCTTAATTTGAGTTTTCATAGCCTCAAGTTCCTTCTGGTTTTCTTCTGCCATCTTCTTAATTGCTTCAGTTTCTTTACAATTGTCCTTAACATCAATGGATATCTGGTTCATAACAGCCTCATGACTTTTCAATGACCCTGTCATATCTGATATGTCCTTCTGAGTTGCTTGGATATCTTTGGCAATTACTTCAATATGGGATGACAAAGATTCCCTAATCTCCTTGATTCCCTCTTGGTTCTCCAACTTGAGTGTGTCTTTAATTTCATTGACAACTGTGGTCTTGATTTCAGTTTGCAATTCACTAATCACACCTTCTCTTATTTCTCCCATGACAAGTTCTTTGAATTGTTCCGTTAAACGTTGAACAACTAGAATTCCCATCTCGTTACTCTCCTTCTTCACTCTGACTTCCAGGTTGACCATGTCTTCACCAACTTTCCTAAGACCATGTTCTATCCTATCAGCTAAGCTTTGAGATCGAAGATCGGCATCGCGAAATTTATCGTCCATTAAACTTGCGTTAGTAGCTAATGAAGTTTCGAGCTCATGTGTTTTATCGCATAATTTATTCATTTTACTCTCAAGTGTCATTTTCAAAATTTCAGAATTCTCTTTAAATTTGCTTTCCATTGAATTAAATTTACTGTTTAAATTTTCTTTCAAATTACCTTTTAAAGAATCAGAACTTTCTTTAAGTTTATTTTCCAAAGAATCAGAATTTTCTCTAAGTTTATCATTCAAATTTTCTTTAAGTTTATTTTCTAACGAATCAGAATTTTCTTTAAGTTTTTCATCTAAACTTTCTTTCAAATTATCAGAATTTTCTTTAAGTTTATCGTTTAAACTTTCTTTAAGTTTATCAGAATTTTCTTTAAGTTTCTTTTCTAAAGCCTCAGTATTTTCTTTCATAATGGCTGCTACACGCAGTCCAGCCTCTTTTGAACTTTCCTCCAAACTCCTCATCATCCTCATCATTTCTTCCATAATTTCAATTATTATTCAAAACTTAGGGGTATACAACAGTGGCAAACACAAGCTTATAACTAGAACAAGAAATATGAATAGCTAATTGGAACACTATAATAAAATGAGATTTGTCCTAATATCGACGTGATGAAAAACAAAATTCTCTACTTTTACGAATTACATTTACCACAATATCACAAGAAAAATATGCAAGTTCTCAAATATCCTCCACCTGGATTCTAATAATGTGTATGTCCAGTCATCGAACGTTTACTACTGAATTTACTTGACGCCCTAATGGTTAAGCCATTATCAAAATAATCAAACACATTCTAATTATTAACCAAGTTAAATTTTTAATTTCCCCACTAATTGGGTTACCTATTAATTTATTCATCCAAACCAGACATCTCTCAACTCCCAAAATATTTCTATAAAAATTATCACAATTTCAAATCGGCATGCGATTGACCATGTCTAAATCGGGACCCACGTTCGAAGCCATTTCTCTCTCAATCTTATTTTATGTGCCCGTTTAGACCGGAGTCCGCACGACCACATATGCATTTTACCAATAATCAGTCAGCACGAGAGTCAAAATATCCCGGAGCGCCAGATGGGTTAAAGCAAATCGCAAAAACGACATCAAATTTAAAAAATGCTTTGCTGATTTTTGGCTCAATGCAACAATAAGGATAGAAGGAGATTTAATTGGGAGAAACACATCTGGTAAAATTATCTCAGTTTATTTTAAAGTTAAAATCTGAGTGCAAGAAGGCTCAAAGCAGCATCATCCACGTGTGGCGATCCACACACTTATTTACACACAATATACAGAAATTTTCCAAACACATTTGACAATCTTTTTGGAAACACAAGTCCGATTAATAGTCCTGTGGACTGTGTTCCAAAATTATTAATATTTAACTCCAGTTCAAAATTAATTGTCTATACTGGAAATAACGTAGATCACTGTTTGATTATTTACATGATATTAACACTCGTAGAATAAATGTTTATAGAATTCTTAAACTTTCACTTGTTTTTCCAGTTTCAAAAATATATCGTCGAAAATATTATTATCATCATCGAAGCAACACAAATTATTAACACATATTAATAACATCTGAAAAGTATTTGACCTTGAGCATAGCATCGAAGAACTGTGCGAAGCACAACAACAATTAATTGTTCTTCCGACATTAAACATTCGAGAAGTGACTCGATTATGGAACTTCAAGTTCCAAACCAAATATATGATTTCTGAATCATCAACTTGATCAATAAATGGTTGAACCATTCAACTATTCAATTTTCCACTTGGAATCATTATAAAAAAAAATATTTATATTTATGGCCATTTTTAGCAACTTTCACAACTTGCAATTCTTCGACAGAATGCGGAAATTAGAATTGTAGTTTTATAATGAATTCATTTAGTTCATGGCACTAGGATTTGAAAATATCCTTCAAATTATTCGTGGTTAAAGAATTATTTTTAATTGGCAGTGGCCCATTCTATTATTTGTGTAAGAACACAATATTATAACAACAACAGCAAAGGTCTTCCTCTGAAGAAGAATAAACTACTATCATGACAAATCCGGGTTCTAGCAAAATCAAAGTCTAAATGGAATTCGTAAACAAGGTTGAAATAAGAACTGATGGTTTCAAAGAAATAACCTTCGGGTTATTCATACGACGAAATGTGTGGCTCCAATACTCCTACTATAAACCTGAGCCATCGAACCTGCTATTTGATTGATGCTCGAAAAAACCTTCATTCCTGCGACTTAACATGCGCACCTGGGAATGGCATTTCAACTACTCCACACACATAAATTATCTTCCCAAAATTTATACAATAAATCAAGCCTCTGCTTGTTATCAACACTGGAAGATTAATAAACTTACAAGTTTATTTTATTTTACCATTCAGTTCAACCCGTGAATTTACCATACTCATGAAAATCTTTATTTCACTTTCGAGTGTATTTACGTCATGATTTTATATAAATACAAAAATATCCTATTTGATACAAATATCAATTGCTTCCCGTTTCATGCCTCTCCGTGTTATATGAAAAATATACTTTGCTCAATGCAAATATCAACTGTTCAACCAGAACTGAAATGTTGGTTGAATGCGGGCTTGCGCTAACCACTCTCCTTCGGAAAATCTCCTGTTCCAGACTAGAAATGTTTAAACTACTTCATAGGCTCTTTGTCAATACATATGATTATTAGAAAATATAATATCCAAGAATTATTTAGAAAAATTATAAAATTATTATTATTATTATTATTATTAGTGGATTATTATTATTATTATTATTTGTTATATTATTTTAAATATGTTTAATTATCATCTCATTATGTGAGAATCCACATGTTCGAACCTTCGAATATGGAAAAAATACCCATTCCTCAACAAAAATAAATTTAACTTTTACAGTTACATCGGGGGTTTTCCGTGGTTTCCTTAAAATATGAAAAATTCAAATAAATGCTCGAAATGCTCGGTCATCGATCCTAAACTGTTCTGAGTGCTGAAAATGCTCAGAATAACTCTATAAGTCTTGCGTAAATCATTGCAAGCTTTACATACGACGAAAAAAATGTGTTGGTCATCTGCAGAAAAATAGTTTGTTCCAATTAACTAGGCATAATATAATTCAAATGTGGCTTACATTTCTTGATGGTCTTGAAGTGTAGTAAACCTGGTCTGTACCAGATTTATCCATAGACATGCCCTATCGGACAAGCACGTATAATCCTTGTATCGGCCGCCATTGTAGACCCACAATTCGTCTAGTCAGACATAGTGGTAGTATATTTTGACGTTTGAATAAACTGTGGTTCCATTTTAATATGGGCTTCTATCAAAGCCATAACAGTTTGTTGAAATAGGGTCAGATCTAAGTGATCTCTTCTTAAATATGTCAGTTGTAACATAACTCACTGTAATCTCATCAGTACAAGAAAAACATTGACAGTCTAAGCAATTAACGGCTGTTCTGAAGATCGTTCCCTGGGCATGGTTTGTATATCACCATCTGCCATGCGCTAGACAACTTGCAGTTTCCCTTGCGTAGACTAATGAACGCCACCGTTATAGACTAGTCTTCAATGTACTGACAGATCGAAGTGGTTAACTAGTTACAAAAATGAAAACTGACTTGAAATGGATTTAAACATCCAAGTATTAAGTTACTACTGGACTGTGACAAAATACTATTTTCTAGACAAAGTCTAGCATATGTCCTTTTGGAAATATTAATATTTCCACCAATGTCTGTAGAAATATCAATCACCTCAGTGATTCTCCTCACCAGAAACTTACTAAGTTCCAACTCGTTTGCGCAGCACTTCTCGTGACTATCACGATTTGAAAAGAACTTCTGCGTAGATACGGCAACCATGTGCCTTGGCTCAGCGTAGACGCAACTTGCTTGCCAAGTGCTTGTGTTAGAATGAGCTAACCATGCCTCCTCCAGCTGGCTTTTATTCAAAACGGTCAGGGTCACGCGTCATCACCTGATATCTAGAAATCCTCATATCTCTTGAATCCCTGGTCCGATTTACTTGATACTAATTGCGTTCTCTTTCATTTGACTGTGCCAGTAATCTGATCCCAGTCTCAAGTCTCTACTCCATAGTTAACTATTTAATCAATAAATAGCCTCCACCTCTGCTGTTACTCGCTACGTCACTTGACATCCAACTATCGGTAAAATTCTTCTAAATGCTTCTCGAAGCAATGTAGCGCGATATTCAAATATCTGAACTTTCAAAAGCAGCTACAGCCTTTCCCTTGATATCTAGGTGTCTGAAACTTGGAATACCCATTCCTAGAGTTGGGCACAATACGGCTCACACTGCTCCTGGGATTAAAGTCACTGAGCACAAATCTAGTGGCCTTTCTTTGTACCATTTCCAACTCATTTATGAGCCCTACTTGATATGGATCCCAAACCGCCGAGGCGTATTCCAGAATAGGTCTTACAAGTGACAAATATCCTAATTGTTTAGCAGAGGTACTACTTCCTTTTAATACCCTCATTACAAAGTGCAGGGATTTGTAAGCTTTAGAAACTATACATCCTATATGACTACTCCATTTCATATCATTTCTTAAGTGAACGCCCATATATTTGCAAGAATCTTCTTCTACAAGTATTTCCGAGCCAATGTTATATTGAAAATCCTGCCTTCGCACTTCCCCTATTTTTAAGAGACTACATTTTCTTGTGTTTATTTTCATTTTATTTACAATCGCCCACTTATGGACCAGGTTCAGGTCCTCTTCAAGCACTGCATTGTCTTGTGAGTCATGTATCTTTCGATATATTACACAATCATCCGCAAACAATCGACAGTCACTGCGAATCCCATTTGGTAAGTCATTTATAAACGCCAAAAATAACAAAGTTCCGATTACGCTGCCCTGAGGGATACCCGACGTTACGGTGATTTCATCCGAGAATCGGCCTTCAACTTTCACTTTCTGGGAACGACCCGTCAAAAATTCTTGGATCCATAAAATTACTCTTCTATCAATCTTCGTCGAAGCTAATTTATGGAGTAGCATGTCATGCGGCACGACATCAAATGCCTTCGCAAAATCTATAACCACGGCGTCGACTGAAACTCCATGGTCTAACGATTCGCTAATGTCTTGAAAAAGTGATAGCATCTGACTCTCGCATGAGTAACCTTTCCTAAATCCATGTTGCATATCATTAAACCATGATAATGTTTCCCACTGTTCCCTCAAGTAGTCGCAAATGAGATGCTCCATCTGTTTACAAACGATGGACGTAAGGCTAACCGGCCTGTAGTTGCCCAATTCAAGTCTGCTCGCTCCCTTAAATATTGGGACTACCGTAGCTCTTTTCCAGTCATCTGAGATTTGCGCATTGTTTATGGACACATTAAACATCACCTCCAAGTATCGTGCCACGGCCCTACCTCCTAGTTTAAGTACTTCACTAACAATATTATTAGGGCCCTTTGATACATTGAAACGTAGTTTTTGTATTAGCTTTACAATTGCTGACTGGATTATTTGGAACAGGAGAGCCCCTGATTCGTCGTTAAGGTCCAAAACACAGCTATTGGATATATTGAACCCACTACCGTAAAAGACATTTAATTCATTAGCAATGGCCTGTTTCTCAGTAATTAATTTACCGTCACCGGACATTATCATCGACAAATTATTTGAATTTCCCTTTCTTCTCCTAACATAACTGTAAACATTTCTCCACCCATCACCTCCCGAACCAATTAAACCTTGCATATAACTGTCTTGAGCAGCCCTCTTTTTTTTAGACGAGCTCTCTTGATAAGGACTTAAATTTCAACATATACTTGTCACTATCATGTCTTTTATTGTATAATATCCTAATTTTCCGTTTTAGACTCCTAATTTCTCGTGTGTAATACTCAGGATCTGGGTTTTGTTTCAGCAATTTAAATGGGACAAATTTATCAACAGCGCTATTTAAAATTTTCAAAAAGTTAGTCCACAGGATATTAATGTGATTTCCTTCCGATGCCCATCCTACAAATAGCTCATTCAAATACCCCTGAAACTTGCCCTGATCCGCCCTGCGATACTGGAATATGATCATTCTTGCTACATCAGAGTCTAATTTTGTAATGTCACCATATCTAATATTTAATTCAACCCCAGAATGGTCACTAATTCCTGGTACTTTCAGACAGTTAATATACAGCTCTACAGGCCTTACGAGATAAACATCTAAGGTATTATTGCCTCTAGTTGGGAAGTCAACTACTTGGGAAAATCCCCCCTCCCTTAAGAATTTATTTGCAGCGCTCTGAGCTTGACCACAGCTAGTTGACTCACCAGACCAGTCTACTTTGGGGAGGTTTAAATCTCCAGCAATTATTATGCTCTTTCCTGGCCTCGCGTGCGATTGCTTCTGCCCTAACTGGTAGCTGTTGGATCTGATGGACTGCAAAAAAGTCAAAATCATCAAAACTGTCCGTCTCTTCCTCCTGTGGAGGAAAGAAGTTTCTGATGAGGTTAACTGTTGTTGGTAGGTGAGCTCGGGAGCAGTAGTCAGCGTTGGCGTTGGCTTTGGATGTCTTGAAGAAGACGTTGTAGTCGAAGTGTGCTAGGTAGTCGGCATAATTGGCCATGCGACTGATGCACAGGACCGGTAAAGACTTCTCCGGGTGCAGGATCTGTGTGAGAGGCTTGTGATCAGTGATGAGAGTAAAGTGGCGAGCATAGAGATAATTAAAAAAACTTCTGTACAGCCCAAACAATGGCCAGTGCTTCCTTATCGATCTGAGGGTACCTTTGTTCCGTTGCTGTCATTGTTCGACTGGCGTAAGCAACTGGACGTTCTTGCCCGTTGCTGAGCCGGTGTGACAATACTGCGCCCAGGCCGCTCTTGCTGGCGTCCGTGGCCAACAGGAGTGGTAACGCTGGGTCATACTGCATGAGTACCTGGGGCGAGGTTAGGGCGTTGTTGATGTCTTTGTATGCCCTGTCGCCTTCTGGTGTCCAGATGAGAGGGTCCTTGAGCAGCATGTCTCTGAGTGGACTTTCTCTGGTGGACAAATCGGGGATGAACGAACTGTCATAAAATAATTAGCAAAAGGGTTTACTAAATACAGTTCTAAACTCCAAATTGATGGGAGAAGAAACAAACACCGACATCCATTGGTCACAACCGGAAACAGACAGTTATATTCAAAAAGTACATTTGACTTGTACGGTATACAAAAACAAAAGAAGAACACTATGAGAAATACAAAAACAAAAGAAACACACTATGAGAATTTGTGAATGCAAACTCACACTTCCCCCCATTCACAAATTGCAAAAAAAAAACTTAAAACAATAAAAATACATAACTAGCCTTACACTAACAGCAAACATTTGCATATCATTCCTTGTATGGTAGCAAACGGCAACATACAGGTCATGATCTGGGCTATAATACAGACATGGATCACAGTTGCTTTGATTTAAGCCAAGCTTGACAAGTTGTGCAGTGATACAATTGTGCCAATCTTTACCAGCTTGACACAAACCGTAAATACTCTTGTTGAGTTTTAGCACATAGTCTGGGTATTCTACACTGCGAAAACCTTCTGGTTGACTTACAAATACAGTTTCCTTAATTTTGCTATTAAGGTATGCCGATACAATGTCCAAATGACAATTATCCCATTCACGCTCTACTCCTATGGCTATAAGGGTCCTAATAGTTTTCCTTTTTACCACAGGACTGTAGGATTCAAGGAAATCTGTACCCTTTATCTGACTGAAACCTTGAGCTACTAAACGTGCTCTATACCTACGTACTTCACCTTCTTGGTTTCGTTTAGTTTTATATACCCATTTGGTGCCTATGACAGTCTTGCCACCTGAATCTTCTGCAAGTGTCCACACATTATGTTTTTCCAAGAGGGCAATCTCTTGGTTCATTGCTTCAAACCATTTATCTTTGTCATCTCGTGAGGTGGCTTCTTGAAAAGACACCGGATCGTTATATTCTGACCTCAACATGACAATGCGACATTTGACCTTGACTTCATTACAACATACACACTTGCTGGGAAGTTTTCTCTCTCTACTCGACCTGCGTAATACTGTGTGTTCAGGCTATAATGGAGCGTCTATTACGACATCAGAATCTGACAAAGAGGCATCACTATCACTTGTTACAGAATTTTCATTTCCTGACTCGGCTACTTCGTGTTCAAACACATCACCTCCACAATCTTTCTGCTCGACAAACACTTCTCCAACTGTTCTAGGTTCACAATTTATCCGAGTTACAGGTTTTTCCTGGGCTTTTACAGAAAACGGAAATACATCTTCAACAAATTCTACATTCATGGATTTAATGACACATTTCTTTTCGATGTCCCATACACGGTAGCCCCTCGAGTCATCGGGGTACCCTAGCATTGCACCAACATTTGCCCTTGGCACTAACTTTTCCACATTACGTTTATGGATCCAAACTTTACAACCAAATGATTTTAACATAAGCAATTCCTGGTCTGACAACTTTCTACTCGTCCACAGTTCAAATGGGATGTTCTTTACAGTTGATGACACACACCTATTCTTTATATAGCAGGCTGTGCTGATGGCTTCCCCCCAAAATTGAACTGGCATGCCTGACTGAATGAGCATGCACCTACTAGTGGTGAGAAGTTGCTGGTTGAGGCGTTCAGCAACGCCATTCTGTTGGGGAGAGTAAGCCATTGTTAACCTACGAACAATACCTTCCTTTTCAAGATAGTTACAAAACTCTGTACTTAAATACTCTCCACCGTTGTCTGAATGGAAAGATTTCAACTTGGTCCCTTGTGCTGTCTCCATTAGGGCCTTAACCTTGAGAAACTCATTAAATGCATCACTCTTATGCTTAAGGAACCTTACATATGAGAATCTGGTACAATCATCAGTAAATGTAATAAAATATTTGCTACCTCCAATCGATGGGTGCTCTAGCTGGCATACATCAGAGAACACAACATCTAATGGCTTCTGAGATACATGATCTCTTTCATTAAATTTAAGTCTTTTCATTTTACCTTGTTTACAAGTATCACAATCAAGATTCTTTTCTTTGGGTATAAAATCACGATCTGGAATGTTCCGAGCATGGCCAAAACGCTGATGCCATATTCCGCTAGTTACAGCTTTGTTGCTCTTAGCATACACAACCTCCACCTCGTCATTACAAGCAAATTCTTTCCCTTGTTCTACCATAAAATAATCACAATTTACCTCATACATATTACCAACAGCCTCACCCGTAAGGAATATACCCTCATGATCTGACAATACAACTTTGCTATCTTTAATGGTTACGACTGCACCTTTCCTGTCAAATTGACCTACAGATATTAAATTGTCTTGAAGACCTGGGACATACAACACTATTTCAGTTTCAGAAAAGAGCCTCCACACTTGTCAGATAGCTTCATAAGCACACTTCCCATACCACATACACTAACTACGGATCCATCAGCTGTGTCTACACTACCAGAAACCTTTGGGGTGTAATCATACAGAATATCCTTATAAGGTGTCAGGTGCTCAGTGGCTCCTGAATCGACATACCACCTGCGTACACAATCAGATGCATCATCCTTGCTTTCAGTTGCCACATAAGCCTTTACCTTAACACTACTAGCATTAACCTGAACACATTCGTTTGCCGCCTCATCGTCCTTTACCGTGGCAATAACCTCACGATTCTTAACCTTAACATTTTCCTTGCGTCCATTACTACAATTCCGGGAAGTATGACCTATCTTGGCACAATTAAAACACAAAACTGAACCTTTCTTTCTTGCTTCATGAACTAAATCACAGAACTTCGCAATATGCCCCTGTTCTTGGCACTTGTAGCACATGAATCCACCACTACCTGTTGGCTTGTTGACACTTTTGCTGCTGTTGACGACCCCCTTGGAATTTAAGCGCATGGCTGCCACCATTGCCTTCACGCTTTCATCGTCAGATTCTTCCTTCTTCAGCCTCGCATAAGTCTCCTGTTCTCGCTCCATCTTTAGTTTGTCCAACTTGTTATTTCTCTCCTCTAACAATAGTTTGGCTCGCACTACCTTTACACTTAAGTTTTCTTCATTGCTTTCCAATGAACGTATCAAATTTTCGTACTCCCGCTTTTCCAGTCTCTGAGAATAAAAGCAGCTTTGGCCTTATCCGTAAATTTTATACCTACATCGTCCAACCGTGCACACCAAGTAAGCACTTTATCAACAAATGTACGCATGCTAATGCCACTAGATTTCTTAAAAAGACACAATTCTTCTAACATCGTCACAATTTGAAGGACTCCGGTATCGCAACATGAAGTCAGAAGATTCTGCCATGCTTCCTTAGCTGTCTCCGCTTCTTTGATATCACCTAGGAAAGGGTCGGTGACCAAACCTATGAGCAAGTTTTTCGCGTCTTGATCTTTGCCCAGTTGGGCCTCGGAGTACTCTTCAACGGGTGTATCTTCTACCTCTCCTGTATCGGTCATTCGTGGGAAACCTTGAACCGCGTCCCACAGACGTCTTGTTTGAAGCAATGCCTTTGTTCGGGTGCTCCACGCTTCCCAATTGTCGTCCTGTAACCTCACGATTGCAACTACTCGCTCGCTGCTTCCCGTAGCTGAATCCATGTTAGTATGTATACTTAAAATAAAGCGTACAAATAGTCCTCACAATAGAAAATCGTCCACAAAATTCACCAAAAACTATCTTGAATGCACACTTAACTGCCGTCCACATGTGCGCCGCACATATCAACACCCTTTAACGACCGACATTCTCCCATAAAAAGTCCACACATTAACAGCAAGAAGCGTTTAACTGGGCTCATAACCTGTCATAAAATAATTAGCAAAAGGGTTTACTAAATACAGTTCTAAACTCCAAATTGATGGGAGAAGAAACAAACACCGACATCCATTGGTCACAACCGGAAACAGACAGTTATATTCAAAAAGTACATTTGACTTGTACGGTATACAAAAACAAAAGAAGAACACTATGAGAAATACAAAAACAAAAGAAACACACTATGAGAATTTGTGAATGCAAACTCACACGAACTGTAGTAGGTTGTTTTACCAAGAAACAGTTGGAGTTCTTCTGGTGTAGTTGGTTTCGGTGCATCACGTACAGATCGGATGTGTGCATCCGACTTGTGGATGCCTGACGCATCGATTTTGTGGCCAAGGGTTCCAGAGAAGTTTGAGCGAAAACGCAGTTGGCTCGGTTGAGCTTGAGGTTGTGTTGCCGAAACCGTTCCAGAGTGGTGCAGAGGGCCTGCATCAGATTTTCAAAGCTATCAGCAAAAACTATACTGTCATCGAAAAAACTTACGACGTTTGGGAGACCATGCAGGACTGTGTCCATTCGCCGCTGCCAGATGGCGGGGATGTTAGCTGCTCCATATACTGCTCGCGTTGGGCGGATCAGACCGTGAGTTGGCGTGTTAAGCGTGAGAGCATGGCTGAACTCATCGTCGACCTCGAGATGAGTGTACGCGTCGGAGATATCCAGATGGCAGAAGAGAGTGGCGCCGCGCATTTGGTTGAACAGATGTTCCACCTTGGGAATCGGATGTTCATCGATGATGATCCGCGGGTTGAGAATAGGCTTGTAGTTGCCTGTGATCCTCAGTTTGCCGTTCTTCTTGGCGACGACGTGCGTTGTCGATGCCCACTCAGAGTAGTCCACTCTTTTGTAGAAGCCAGATGCAATTTTCTTGTCGATTTCCTTGGCATAGGCATCGCGGAGGGCAACTGGTACGTCTCGAGCTCTGGCGAAAACAGGTGTGGCTCCAGCCTTCAGGTGCATCTTCGCTATGGGACCTGAGATCTTCCCGGGGGTGTCAATGAACACATCCTGGTAGCGAGATAGAATGTTGTCGAGCTGCTTCTGTTGTTCCAAGGTCAGAGCCTGCATCTCTGAGAGCTTGTGGATTGGGTCGGGTTTTGCGAAGAGGTGAACAAAGTAGATCTCCCGTACAATCTCTGAAATCCACTCTCGGCCAAAGAGCGTTTCGACTTCATCGTCAAACTCGTAGAGATTTAGGTTCCTGGTTGTGGTTCCGATGGTGGTGCACACTGACGTTTTGCCAATGCATTTAATCGGATGGCCAGTGTAACTGATGAAGTTACGATCATTTCTCTGCAACACAAAACCTTGTTTGTTCATACTTAGCTTTGATTTGCTCATGATTGAGCAGGGGGCGCCGGTGTCGAGTTCCATTTTGACGGTGGTTCCCTCTATGTTGACATCAACCAGTGGCTTAGGTGCTGCGTTGACCGACCCGAGGAACTCGATTTTGCTGAGGTAGTCCACAACGTCGAGGTTTTCTGCTGGAAGCTCTTCTTCGGTCACATGGTTTGTTGTTCGATGTTTCCTCGATTTCGGTCGGCAAACTTTTCTGATGTGACATTTCTTGCCACAATTCAGGCACTCTGCGTTCAGGAACCTGCATTGACTACGAGGGTGAGCTTCACCGCAACCTGCACATGTGGATTGGTTGTTCTGGAATGCACTCTGATTTGCCTGGTGTGGCCATTGGTGCTGTCTGGTTAGGTTGTAAGACCCTTGACTTCGATGAGCTGACTTGTTGCGTGGCGGCTGCTGGTTGATGTTCTTTCTGGACAGAGGCCCCTCGTGTCCAATCCGATTGGTTGATTCAGACTTAGCGGCAGCTGTTTTGACCTCGTCGGTGGTAATGCGAGTAGCTTCGAGTGCATGCTCGATTTCATATGCTGCGGTGAAGTTCTCTGGTTGTTTTGCAATAATCTAGTCGCACATTGCTCGGGATTCCAAACCTGCGAACATTTGTTCAATTAACATGCGATCAAGAAATGTGCCATACTCACAAAACTTTACAGCCTGCCGCAGTCTTAAGGTGAAGCTAGCGATGGTTTCTCCTTGCTTCTGCATTACACTGCGAAATTTGATGCTCTCAGCAAACTAGTTGCGTGTGGCGTCAAAGTGGCCTTTCAGCTTAGATTGAATCTCGTTGTATGGCAGAGTTTCCGGATCATTAGGACTCACCAGGATCTTCAGGGCATCATTGAGTTCAGATCCCATGTAAACCCGTGCAAAATGTGCGTGTTGATCCGCGGGTACCTTGCTCAAGTTGAGCGCCCAGGTAAAGCGAGTGAAATAGTCGGCTACAGTCGTCCCGTCGGTTGTACGATACGGTCGCATTGTGAAGTGTGGCGGTCGAGGCTGTGATGATGACGTTGTTGAACTTGTCTGTCGAATAGCGTCGGCGATGATTGCCGAGAATTGTTGGAGTTCCTCAGAGGTTAAGTCCGGCATGGTGAAGGAGAGTGGAGAACAGTATATCTAACACGCACTTGCGATGAACTTAGTTCGGTGCAAACACTTGCGATGAGGTCAGAAAGTTCACTCGGTTTAGTTTCCAACACGCACTGCGATGAACGTCGTTCGGTGCAACACTTGCGTGGAGGTTAGAAAGTCACTCGGTTTCACAACGTTATTTATCTTATCCCACTTCTGGCACCACAGTTATATCGGGGGAGATGCAAGATAAATAACATACACTTGTTAATATAACACAACGGTTTATTAAACACTAGTCGATACACAACGATACACAATGTGAACTAACTTGAGCGGAACTGACGTCTACAGTCCGCGGGTGCATATATACATAGTAGCTGGAAAGTTCCAGAATCGAATGTTCCAGATTGGAATGTTCTGGGCATAGTGACTAGAATGTTCGTGTTAACTCAAGTAGCCTAAATACACAACACTGACTAGAATGTTCATGTTAACATAGCACTTTCTAGAATGTTCATGTAAATACATACATTTCCTCCCTCTTTTAAATGGATGATTTAGGAATCAGGAGAAAATCCCAACGGTGGTCGGCGCTGGCGAGTACTCCTGCGGGGAATAAAAGGGGTTTGCGAAATGGGCGGTGCCCTGTCTACAGGTGTAGCTGGGTGTGGCTGGTGGTGTTTGGGCTGTTGCTGGTGTCTCTGTGAAGCGAACTCGTCTGAGGCTCAGTTGCTCAATGGCTGGTTCTTGATCATTGGTTGACTCTCGATCGTTGGATGGTCCTTGATCGTTGTCCAAGTTGGTTTTGCCTTTGTTGGTGTCAGCAAACGATCTGACCTGATCAATGTGGCGCTTGAATCGTTTTCCCTGGTAGTTGATCTCGTAGTGAAGGTCACCAGTGCGTTTCACAATTGTTCCAGGGAGCCACTTGTCCAGCTTGATATTGCCAGACAGGAAGTAGACTTTCTGTCCAGGTTCCAGAGTGCGGAATGTTGAGCCAATTTCAGCTCGTTGTTTTTCTGTAACCTTCGTGTGGACGTCGTCAGGTCTGGTCAAGTTGAGTCTCGTGCGGAGATCTCGTCCCAAGAAAAGCTGGGATGGAGATTGGCCAGTGGTGGAGTGTGGGGCCTTGCGGAATTGACGGAGGAACTCGTTCAGGTTGGCGCGGAGCGTTCCCTTAGTTGTCTTCATCGCATAGAGGGCGTCCTTCACCGTTTGAACATAACGTTCAGCTTGGCCATTGGTTGAGGGATGGTATGGCGCTGACAACTTTTGATATTTCACACCAATGTTTCTTAGGAAGTTCTTGAACTCGTCTCTAGACGAATTGTCGGCCGTTGTCGGAGACGACAGTGACTGGCACACCATACGCCGTGAACAGGTCATCCATGATGGAAATTGTTGCGGCTGATGTTGTTGATGTTATGGGTTTGACCTCGAGCCACTTGCCGTATGCGTCGACAACAATGAGCAGCATGGTGTCAGCCGCTGGGCCCGCGTAGTCAATGTGGATCCGTTCCCATGGTGCCATCGGGTATTCCCAGTGGTGATCTCGGAACTTAGGTGGCGCATGCGCATGAGATGCACACACGGCGCAAGCTTTGGCGAGAGACTCAATGTCGTTGTCGATTCCAGGCCAGAACACTAAGGAACAAGCCATGCCTTTCATCATGACTATCGCCAGGTGAGCCACGTGCAGGTCGTTGAGGATAGCGTCTCGCAGTGAAGAAGGGACAACAACTCGATGCTCGAACATCAGACAGTTTGCGGCGAGGGTGTACTTCGCTTCTGGTGCCTTGTAATGCTGGCGGGTGAGGTCTTGTCCTGCTTCGATGATCTGGGCAATTTTGCCCAGATGTGGATCTTTCCTGGTCTCGCGTGCGATTTCTTCTGCCCTAACTGGTAGCTGTTGGATCTGATGGACTGCAAAAAGTCAAAATCATCAAAACTGTCCGTCTCTTCCTCCTGTGGAGGAAAGAAGTTTCTGATGAGGTTAACTGTTGTTGGTAGGTGAGCTCGGGAGCAGTAGTCAGCGTTGGCGTTGGCTTTGGATGTCTTGAAGATGACGTTGTAGTCGAAGTGTGCTAGGTAGTCGGCATAATTGGCCATGCGACTGGTGCACAGGACCGGTAAAGACTTCTCCGGATGCAGGATCTGTGTGAGAGGCTTGTGATCAGTGATGAGAGTAAAGTGGGGAGCATAGAGATAATTTTAAAAACTTATGTACAGCCCAAACAATGGTCAGTGCTTCCTTATCGATCTGAGGGTATCTTTGTTCCGTTGCTGTCATTGTTCGACTGGCGTAAGCAATTGGACGTTCTTGCCCGTTGCTGAGCCGGTGTGACAATACTGCGCCCAGGCCGGACTTGCTGGCGTCCGTGGCCAACAGGACTGGTAACGTTGGGTCATACTGGATGAGTACCTGGGGCGAGGTTAGGGCGTTGTTGATGTCTTTGTATGCCCTGTCGCCTTCTGGTGTCCAGATGAGAGGGTCCTTGCGCACCATGTCTCTGAGTGGTCTGTCTCTGGTGGACAAATCGGGGATGAACGAAATGTAGTAGGTTGCTTTACCAAGAAACAGTTGGAGTTCTTCTGGTGTAGTTGGTTTCGGTGCATCACGTACAGCTTGGATGTGTGCATCCGACTTGTGGATGCCTGACGCATCGATTTTGTGGCCAAGGGCTTCCAGAGAAGTTTGAGCGAAAACGCATTTGGCTCGGTTGAGCTTGAGGTTGTGTTGCCGAAACCGTTCCAGAGTGGTGCTGAGGGCCTGCATCAGATTTTCAAAGCTATCAGCAAAAACTATACTGTCAACGAAAAAACTTACGACGTTTGGGAGACCATGCAGGACTGTGTCCATTCGCTGCTGCCAGATAGCGGGGATGTTAGCTGCTCCATATACTGCTCGCGTTGGGCGGATCAGACCGTGACTTGGCGTGTTAAGCGTGAGAGCATGGCTGAACTCATCGTTGACCTCGAGATGAGTGTACGCTTCGGAGATATCCAGATGGCAGAGGAGAGTGGCGCCGCGCATTCGGTTGAACAGATATTCCACCTTGGGAATCTGATGTTCATCGATGATGATCCGCGGGTTGCGAGTAGGCTTGTAGTTGCCTGTGTTCCTCAGTTTGCCGTTCTTCTTGGCGACGACGTGCGTTGTCGATGCCCACTCAGAGTAGTCCACTCTTTTGTAGAAGCCAGATGCAATTTTCTTGTCGAATTCCTTGGCATAGGCATCGCGGAGGGCAACTGGTACGTCTCGAGCTCTGGCGAAAACAGGTGTGGCTCCAGCCTTCAGGTGCATATTCGCTGGGGGACCTGAGATCTTCCCGGGGGTGTCGCTGAACACATCCTGGTAGCGGGATAGAATGTTGTCGAGCTGCTTCTGTTGTTCCAAGGTCAGAGCCTGCATCTCTGAGAGCTTGTGGATGGGGTCGGGTTTTGCGGAGAGGTGAACAAAGTCGATCTCCCGTACAAACTCTGAAATCCACTCTCGGCCAAAGAGCGACTCGACTTCATCGTCAACCACGTAGAGATTCAGGTTCCTGGTTGTGGTTCCGATGGTGGTGCACACTGACGTTTTGCCAATGCATTTAATCGGATGGCCAGTGTAAATGACGAAGTTACGATCGTTTCTCTTTAACACAAAACCTGGTTTGATCATACTTAGATTTGATTTACTCATGGTTGAGCAGGGGGCGCCGGTGTCGAGTTCCATTTTGACGGTGGTTCCCTCTATGTTGACATCAACCAGTGGCTTAGGTGCTGCGTTGACTGATCCAATGACCTCGATTTTGCTGAGGTAGTCCACAACGTCGAGGTTTTCTGCTGGAAGCTCTTCTTCGGTCACATGGTTTGTTGTTCGATGTTTCCTCGATTTCGATCGGCAAACTTTTCTGATGTGACCTTTCTTGCCACACTTCAGGCACTCTGCGTTCAGGAACCTAAACTGACTACGAGGGTGAGCTTCACCGCAACCTGCACATGTTGATTGATTGTCCTGGGATGCACTCTGGTTTGCCTGGTGTGGCCTTTGGTGCTGTCTGGTTAGGTTGTAAGACCATTGACTTCGATGAGCTGACTTGCAGCGTGGCGGCTGCTGGTTGATGTTCTTCCTGGACAGAGGCTTCTCGTATCCAACCCGATTGGTTGATTCAGACTTAGCGGCAGCTGTTTTGACCTCGTCGGTGGTAATGCGAGTAGCTTCGAGTGCATGCTCGATTTCATATGCTGCGGTGAAGTTCTCTGGTTGTTTTGCAATAATCTCGTCGCACATTGCTCGTGATTCCAAACCTGCGAGCATTTGTTCAATTAACATGCGATCAAGAAATGTGCCATACTCACAAAACTTTGCAGCCTGCCGCAGTCTTAGGGTAAAGCTAGCGATGGTTTCTCCTTGCTTCTGCATTACACTGCGAAATTTGATGCTCTCAGCAAACTTGTTGCGTCTGGCGTCAAAGTGGCCTTTCAACTTAGATTGAATCTCGTGGTATGACAGAGTTTCCGGATCATTAGGACTCACCAGGATCTTCAGGGCATCATTGAGTTCAAATCCCATGTAAACCCGTGCAAAATGTGCGTGTTGATCCGCGGGTACCTTGCTCAAGTTGAGCGCCCAGGTAAAGCGAGTGAAATAGTCGGCTACAGTCGTCCCGTCGGTTGTACAATACGGTCGCATTGTGAAGTGTGGCGGCCGAGGCTGTGATGATGACGTTGTTGAACTTGTCTGTCGGATAGCGTCGGCGATGATTGCCGAGAATTGTTGGAGTTTCTCAGAGGTTAAGTCCGGCATGGCGAAGGTGAGTGGAGAACAGTATATCTAACACGCACTTGCGATTAACTTAGTTCGGTGCAAACACTTGGGTTGAGGTTAGAAAGTTCACTCGGTTTAGTTTCCAACACGCACTGCGATGAACGTCGTTCGGTGCTACACTTGCGTTGAGGTTAGAAAGTCACTCGGTTTCACAACGTTATTTAACTTATCCCACTTCTGGCACCACTTTTATATTGTGGGAGATACAAGATAAATAACATACACTTGTTAATATAACACAACGGTTTATTAAACACTATTCGATACACAACGATACACAATGTGAACTAACTTGAGCGGAACTGACGTCTACAATCCGCGGGTGCATATATACGTAGTAGCTGGAAAGTTCCAGAATCGAATGTCCAGATTGGAATGTTCTGGGCATAGTGACTAGAATGTTCGTGTTAACTCAAGTAGCCTAAATACACAACACTGACTAGAATGTTCATGTTAACATAGCACTTTCTAGAATGTTCTTGTAAATACACAACATTTCCTCCCTCTTTTAAATGGATGATTTAGGAATCAGGAGAGAATCTCAACGGTGGTCGGCGCTGGCGAGTACTCCTGCGGGGAATAAAAGGGGTTTGCGCAATGGGCGGTGCCCTGTCTACAGGTGTAGCTGGTGGGCTGGTGGTGTTTGGGCTGTTGCTGGTGTCTCGGTGAAGCCAACTCGTCTCAGGCACGGTTGCTCAATGGCTGGTTCTTGATCATTGGTTGATTCTCGATCGTTGGTCGGTTCTTGATCGTTGTCCAAGTTGGTTTTGCCTTTGTTGGTGTCAGCAAACGATCTGATCTGATCAATGCGGCGCTTGAAACGTTTTCCCTGGTAGTTGATCTCGTAGTGAAGGTCACCAGTGCGTTTCACAATTGTTCCAGGGAGCCACTTGTCCAGATTGATATTGCCAGACAGGAAGTAGACTTTCTGTCCAGGTTCCAGAGTGCGGAATATTGAGCTCATTTCAGCTCGTTGTTTTTCTGTAACCTTCGTTTGGGCGTCATCAGGTCTATTCAAGTTGAGTCTCGTGCGGAGATCTCGTCCCAAGAAAAGCTGGGCTGGAGATTGGCCAGTGGTGGAGTGTGGGGCCTTGTGGAATTAACGGAGGAACTCGTTCAGGTTGGCGCGGAGCGTTCCCTTAATTGTCTTCATCGCATAGAGGGCGTCCTTCACCGTTTGAACATAACGTTCAGCTTGGCCATTGGTTGAGGGATGGTATGGCGCTGACAACTTGTGATATTTCACACCAATGTTTCTTAGGAAGGTCTTGAACTCGTCTGAGACGAATTGTCGGCCGTTGTCGGAGACGACAGTGACTGGCACACCATACGCCGTGAACAGGTCATCCATGATGGAAATTGTTGCGGCTGATGTTGTTGATGTTATGGGTTTGACCTCGAGCCACTTGCTGTATGCGTCGTCAACAATGAGCAGCATGGTGTCAGCCACTGGGCCCGCGTAGTCAATGTGGATCCGTTCCCATGGTGCCTTCGGGTATTCCCAGTGGTGATCTCGGAACTTAGGTGGCGCATGCGCATGAGATGCACACACGGCGCAAGCCTTGGCGAGAGACTCAATGTCGTTGTCGATTCCAGGCCAGAACACAAAGGAACGTGCCATGCCTTTCATCTTGACTATCCCCAAGTGAGCCACGTGCAGGTCGTTGAGTATAGCGTCTCGCAGTGAAGGAGGGACAACAACTCGATGCTCGAACATCAGACAGTTTGCGGCGAGGGTGTACTTCGCTTCTGGTGCCTTGAAATGCTGGCGGGTGAGGTCTTGCCCTGCTTCGATGATCTGGACAATTTTGCCCAGATGTGGATCTTTCCTGGTCTCGCGTGAGATTGCTTCTGCCCTAACTGGTTGCTGTTGGATCTGATGGACTGCAAAAAAGTCGAAATCATCAAAACTGTCCGTCTCTTCCTCCTGTAGAGGAAAGAAGTTTCTGATGAGGTTAACTGTTGTTGGTAGGTGAGCTCGGGAGCAGTAGTCAGCGTTGGCGTTGGCTTTGGATGTCTTGAAGATGACGTCGTAGTCGATGTGTGCTAGGTAGTCGGCATAATTGGCCATGCGACTGATGCACAGGACCGGTAAAGACTTCTCCGGGTGCATGATCTGTGTGAGAGGCTTGTGATCAGTGATGAGAGTAAAGTGGCGAGCATTGAGATAATTAAAAAAACTTCTGTACAGCCCAAACAATGGCCAGTGCTTCCTTATTGATCTGAGGGTACTTTTGTTCCGTTGCTGTCATTGTTCGACTGGCGTAAGCAACTGGACGTTCTTGCCCGTTGCTGAGCCGGTGTGACAATACTGCGCCCAGGCCGGTCTTGCTGGCGTCCGTGGCCACCAGGAGTGGTAACGCTGGGTCATACTGCATGAGTACCTGGGGCGAGGTTAGGGCGTTGTTGATGCCTTTGTATGCCCTGTCGCCTTCTGGTGTCCAGATGAGAGGGTCCTTGAGCAGCATGTCTCTGAGTGGTCTGTCTCTGGTGGACAAATCGGGGATGAACGAACTGTAGTAGGTTGCTTTACCAAGAAAC
This sequence comes from Meconema thalassinum, assembly GCA_946902985.2. Lineage (NCBI taxonomy): Eukaryota > Metazoa > Arthropoda > Insecta > Orthoptera > Tettigoniidae > Meconema > Meconema thalassinum. The sequence goes on along the minus strand of OX336394.1, from coordinate 383,377,702 downwards.
AGTTGGAGTTCTTCTGGTGTAGTTGGTTTCGGTGCATCACGTACAGCTCGGATGTGTGCATCCGACTGGTGGATGCCTGACGCATCGATTTTGTGGCCAAGGGCTTCCAGAGAAGTTTGAGCGAAAACGCAGTTGGCTCGGTTGAGCGTGAGGTTGTGTTGCCGAAACCGTTCCAGAGTGGTGCTGAGGGCCTGCATCAGATTTTCAAAGCTATCAGCAAAAACTATACTGTCATCGAAAAAACTTACGACGTTTGCGAGACCATGCAGGACTGTGTCCATTCGCCGCTGCCAGATAGCGGGGATGTTAGCTGCTCCATATACTGCTCGCGTTGGGCGGATCAGACCGTGAGTTGGCGTGTTAAGCGTGAGAGCATGGCTGAATTCATTGTCGACCTCGAGATGAGTGTACGCGTCGGATATATCCAGATGGCAGAAGAGAGTGGCGCCGCGCATTCGGTTGAACCGATGTTACACCTTGGGAATCAGATGTTCATCGATGATGATCCGTGGGTTGCGAGTAGGTTTATAGTTGCCTGTGATCCTCAGTTTGCCGTTCTTCTTGGCGACGACGTGCGTTGTCGATGCCCACTCAGAGTAGTCCACTCTTTTGTAGAAGCCAGATGCAATTTTCTTGTCGAATTCCTTGGCATAGGCATCGCGGAGGGCAACTGGTACGTCTCTAGCTCTGGCGAAAACAGGTGTGGCTCCAGCCTTCAGGTGCATCTTCGCTGGGGGACCTGAGATCTTCCCGCGGGTGTCGCTGAACACATCCTGGTAGCGAGATAGAATGTTGTCGAGCTGCTTCTGTTGTTCCAAGGTCAGAGCCTGCATCTCTGAGAGCTTGTGGATTGTTTCGGGTTTTGCGGAGAGGTGACCAAAGTCGATCTCCCGTACTAACTCTGAAATCCACTCTCGGCCAAAGAGCGATTCGACTTCATCGTCAACCACGTAGAGATTCAGGTTCCTGGTTGTGGTTCCGATGGTGGTGCACACTGACGTTTTGCCAATGCATTTAATCGGATGGCCAGTGTAACTGACGAAGTTACGATCGTTTCTCTGCAACACAAAACCTGGTTTGATCATACTTAGATTTGATTTGCTCATGGTTGAGCAGGGGGCGCCGGTGTCGAGTTCCATTTTGACGGTGGTTCCCTCTATGTTGACATCAACCAGTGGCTTAGGTGCTGCGTTGACCGATCCGATGACCTCGATTTTGCTGAGGTAGTCCACAACGTCGAGGTTTTCTGCTGGAAGCTCTTCTTCGGTCACATGGTTTGTTGTTCGATGTTTCCTCGGTTTCGATCGGCAAACTTTTCTGATGTGACCTTTCTTGCCACACTTCAGGCACTCTGCGTTCAGGAACCTACACTGACTACGAGGGTGAGCTTCACCGCAACCTGCACATGTTGATTGATTGTCCTGGGATGCACTCTGGGTTGCCTGGTGTGGCCATTGGTGCTGTCTGGTTAGGTTGTAAGACCCTTGACTTCGATGAGCTGACTTGCTGCGAGGCAGCTGCTGGTTGATGTTCTTCCTGGACAGAGGCTTCTCGTATCCAACCCGATTGGTTGATTCAGACTTAGCGGCAGCTGTTTTGACCTCGTCGGTGGTAATGCGAGTAGCTTCGAGTGCATGCTCGATTTCATATGCTGCGGTGAAGTTCTCTGGATGTTTTGCAATAATCTCGTCGCACATTGCTCGTGATTCCAAACCTGCGAGCATTTGTTCAATTAACATGCGATCAAGAAATGTGCCATACTCACAAAACTTTGCAGCCTGCCGCAGTCTTAGGGTGAAGCTAGCGATGGTTTCTCCTTGCTTCTGCATTACACTGCGAAATTTGATGCTCTCAGCAAACTTGTTGCGTGTGGCGTCAAAGTGGCCTTTCAGCTTAGATTGAATCTCGTTGTAAGACAGAGTTTCCGGATCATTAGGACTCACCAGGATCTTCAGGGCATCATTGAGTTCAGATCCCATGTAAACCCGTGCAAAATGTGCGTGTTGATCCACGGGTACCTTGCTCAAGTTGAGCGCCCTGGTAAAGCGAGTGACATAGTCGGCTTCAGTCGTCCCGTCGGTTGTACAATACGGTCGCATTGTGAAGTGTGGCGGCCGAGGCTGTGATGATGACGTTGTTGAACTTGTCTGTCGGATAGCGTCGGCGATGATTGCCGAGAATTGTTGGAGTTACTCAGAGGTTAAGTCCGGCATGGTGAAGGTGAGTGGAGAACAGTATATCTAACACGCACTTGCGATGAACTTAGTTCGGTGCAAACACTTGCGTTGAGGTTAGATAGTTCACTCGGTTTAGTTTCCAACACGCACTGCGATGAACGTCGTTCGGTGCTACACTTGCGTTGAGGTTAGAAAGTCACTCGGTTTCACAACGTTATTTATCTTATCCCACTTCTGGCACCACTGTTATATCGTGGGAGATACAAGATAAATAACATACACTTGTTAATACAACACAACGGTTTATTAAACACTAGTCGATACTCAACGATACACAATGTGAACTAACTTGAGCGGAACTGACGTCTACAGACCGCGGGTGCATATATACATAGTAGCTGGAAAGTTCCAGAATCGAATGTCCAGATTGGAATGTTCTGGGCATAGTGACTAGAATGTTCGTGTTAACTCAAGTAGCCTAAATACACAACACTGACTAGAATGTTCATGTTAACATAGCACTTTCTAGAATGTTCTTGTAAATACACAACATTTCCTCCCTCTTTTAAATGGATGATTTAGGAATCAGGAGAGAATCTCAACGGTGGTCGGCGCTGGCGAGTACTCCTGCGGGGAATAAAAGGGGTGTGCGAAATGGGCGGTGCCCTGTCTACAGGTGTAGCTGGTGTGGCTGGTGGTGTTTGGGCTGTTGCTGGTGTCTCGGTGAAGCCAACTCGTCTCAGGCTCGGTTGCTCAATGGCTGGTTCTTGATCATTGGTTGATTCTCGATCGTTGGTCGGTCCTTGATCGTTGTCCAAGTTGGTTTTGCCTTTGTTGGTGTCAGCAAACGATCTGATCTGATCAATATGGCGCTTGAATCGTTTTCCCTGGTAGTTGATCTCGTAGTGAAGGTCACCAGTGCGTTTCACAATTGTTCCAGGGAGCCACTTGTCCAGCTTGATATTGCCAGACAGGAAGTAGACTTTCTGTCCAGGTTCCAGAGTGCGGAATGTTGAGCTCATTTCAGCTCGTTGTTTTTCTGTAACCTTCGTTTGGGCGTCATCAGGTCAGGTCAAGTTGAGTCTCGTGCGGAGATCTCGTCCCAAGAAAAGCTGGGCTGGAGATTGGCCAGTGGTGGAGTGTGGGGCCTTGCGGAATTGACGGAGGAACTCGTTCAGGTTGGCGCGGAGCGTTCCCTTAGTTTTCTTCATCGCATAGAGGGCGTCCTTCACCGTTTGAACATAACGTTCAGCTTGGCCATTGGTTGAGGGATTGTATGGAGCTGACAACTTGTGATATTTCACACCAATGTTTCTTAGGAAGGTCTTGAACTCGTCTGAGACGAATTGTCGGTCGTTGTCGGAGACGACAGTGACTGGCCCACCATACGCCGTGAACAGGTCATCCATGATGGAAATTGTTGCGGCTGATGTTGTTGATGTTATGGGTTTGACCTCGAGCCACTTGCTGTATGCGTCGACAACAATGAGCAGCATGGTGTCAGCCACTGGGCCCGCGTAGTCAATGTGGATCCGTTCCCATGGTGCCTTCGGGTATTCCCAGTGGTGATCTCGGAACTTAGGTGGCGCATGAGCATGAGCTACACACACGGCGCAAGCCTTGGCGAGAGACTCAATGTCGTTGTCGATTCCAGGCCAGAACACAAAGGAACGTGCCATGCCTTTCATCTTGACTATCCCCAAGTGAGCCACGTGCAGGTCGTTGAGGATAGCGTCTCGCAGTGAAGGATGGACAACAACTCGATGCTCGAACATCAGACAGTTTGCGGCGAGGGTGTACTTCGCGTCTGGTGCCTTGAAATGCTGGCGGGTGAGGTCCTGCCCTGCTTCGATGATCTGGACAATTTTGCCCAGATGTGGATCTTTCCTGGACTCGCGTGAGATTGCTTCTGCCCTATCTGGTAGCTGTTGGATCTGATAGACTGCAAAAAAGTCAAAATCATCAAAACTGTCCGTCTCTTCCTCCTGTAGAGGAAAGAAGTTTCTGATGAGGTTGACTGTTTTTGGTAGGTGAGCTCGGGAGCAGTAGTCAGCGTTGGCGTTGGCTTTGGATGTCTTGAAGATGACGTTGTAGTCGAAGTGTGCTAGGTAGTCGGCATAATTGGCCATGCGACTGGTGCACAGGACCGGTAATGACTTCCCCGGGTGCATGATCTGTGTGAGAGGCTTGTGATCAGTGATGAGAGTAAAGTGGCGAGCATAGAGGTAATTAAAAAACTTCTTTACAGCCCAAACAATGGCCAGTGCTTCCTTATTAAACTGAGGGTACCTTTGTTCCGTTGCTGTCATTGTTCGACTGGCGTAAGCAACTGGACGTTCTTGCCCGTTGCTGAGCCGGTGTGACAATACTGCGCCCAGGCCGGTCTTGCTGGCGTCCATGGCCAACAGGAGTGGTAACGCTGGGTCATACTGCATGAGTACCTGGGGCGAGGTTAGGGCGTTGTTGATGTCTTTGTATGCCCTGTCGCCTTCTGGTGTCCAGATGAGAGGGTCCTTGAGCAGCATGTCTCTGAGTGGTCTGTCTCTGGTGGACAAATCGGGGATGAACGAACTGTAGTAGGTTGCTTTACCAAGAAACAGTTGGAGTTCTTCTGGTGTAGTTGGTTTCGGTGCATCACGTACAGCTCGGATGTGTGCATCCGACTTGTGGATGCCTGACGCATCGATTTTGTGGCCAAGGGCTTCCAGAGAAGTTTGAGCGAAAACGCAGTTGGCTCGGTTGGGCTTGAGGTTGTGTTGCCGAAACCGTTCCAGAGTGGTGCTGAGGGCCTGCATCAGATTTTCAAAGCTATCAGCAAAAACTATACTGTCATCGAAAAAACTTACGACGTTTGGGAGACCATGCAGGACTGTGTCCATTCGCCGCTGCCAGATAGCGGGGATGTTAGCTGCTCCATATACTGCTCGCGTTGGGCGGATCAGACCGTGAGTTGGCGTGTTAAGCGTGAGAGCATGGCTGAACTCATCGTCGACCTCGAGATGAGTGTACTCGTCGGAGATATCCAGATGGCAGAAGAGAGTGGCGCCGCGCATTCGGTTGAACAGATGTTCCACCTTGGGAATCGGATGTTCATCGATGATGATCCGAGGGTTGAGAGTTGGCTTGTAGTTGCCTGCGATCCTCAGTTTGCCGTTCTTCTTGGCGACGAAGTGCGTTGTCGGTGCCCACTCAGAGTAGTCCACTCTTTTGTAGAAGCCAGATGCAATTTTCTTGTCGATTTCCTTGGCATAGGCATCGCGGAGGGCAACTGGTACGTCTCGAGCTCTGGCGAAAACAGGTGTGGCTCCAGCCTTCAGGTGCATCTTCGCTGGGGGACCTGAGATCTTCCCGGGGGTGTCGCTGAACACATCCTGGTAGCGAGATAGAATGTTGTCGAGCTGCTTCTGTTGTTCCAAGGTCAGAGCCTGCTTCTCTGAGAGCTTGTGGATTGGGTCGGGTTTTGTGAAGAGGTGAACAAAGTCGATCTCCCGTACAAACTCTGAAATCCACTCTCGGCCAAAGAGCGATTCGACTTCATCGTCAACCACGTAGAGATTCAGGTTCCTGGTTGTGGTTCCGATGGTGGTGCACACTGACGTTTTTCCAATGCATTTAATCGGATGGCCAGTGTAACTGACGAAGTTACGATCGTTTCTCTGCAACACAAAACCTGGTTTGATCATACTTAGCTTTGATTTGCTCATAGTTGAGCAGGGGGCGCCGGTGTCGAGTTCCATTTTGACGGTGGTTCCCTCTATGTTGACATCAACCAGTGGCTTAGGTGCTGCGTTGACCGATCCGATGACCTCGATTTTGCTGAGGTAGTCCACAACGTCGAGGTTTTCTGCTGGAAGCTCTTCTTCGGTCACATGGTTTGTTGTTCGATGTTTCCTCGATTTCGGTCGGCAAACTTTTCTGATGTGACCTTTCTTGCCACACTTCAGGCACTCTGCGTTCAGGAACTTGCACTGACTACGAGGGTGAGCTTCACCGCAACCTGCACATGTTGATTGGTTGTCCTGGGATCCACTCTGGTTTGCCTGGTGTGGCCATTGGTGCTGTCTGGTTAGGTTGTAAGACCCTTGACTTCGATGAGCTGACTTGCTGCGTGGCGGCTGCTGGTTGATGTTCTTCCTGGATAGAGGCTTCTCGTATCCAATCCGATTGGTTTATTCCGACTCAGCGGCAGCTGTTTTGACCTCGTCGGTGGTAATGCGAGTAGCTTCGAGTGCATGCTCGATTTCATATGCTGCGGTGAAGTTCTCTGGTTGTTTTGCAATAATTTCGTCGCACATTGCTCGTGATTCCAAACCTGCGAGCATTTGTTCAATTAACATGCGATCAAGAAATGTGCCATACTCACAAAACTTTGCAGCCTGCCGCAGTCTTAGGATGAAGCTAGCGATGGTTTCTCCTTGCTTCTGCATTACACTGCGAAATTTGATGCTCTCAGCAAACTTGTTGCGTGTGGCATCAAAGTGGCCTTTCAGCTTAGATTGAATCTCGTTGTATGACAGAGTTCCCGGATCATTAGGACTCACCAGGATCTTCAGGGCATCATTGACTTCAGATCCCATGTAAACCCGTGCAAAATGTGCGTGTTGATCCGCGGGTACCTTGCTCAAGTTGAGCGCCCAGGTAAAGCGAGTGAAATAGTCGGCTACAGTGGTCCCGTCGGTTGTACGATACGGTCGCATTGTGAAGTGTGGCGGTCGAGGCTGTGATGATGACGTTGTTGAACTTGTCTGTCGAATAGCGTCGGCGATGATTGCCGAGAATTGTTGGAGTTGCTCAAAGGTTAAGTCCGGCATAGTGAAGATGAGTGGAGAACAGTATATCTAACACGCACTTGCGATGAACTTAGTTCGGTGCAAACACTTGCGTTGAGGTTTGAAAGTTCACTCGGTTTAGTTTCCAACACGCACTGCGATGAACGTCGTTCGGTGCAACACTTGCGTTGAGGTTAGAAAGTCACTCGGTTTCACAACGTTATTTATCTTATCCCACTTCTGGCACCACTGTTATATCGTGGGAGATACAAGATAAATATCATACGCTTGTTAATATAACACAACTGTTTATTAAACACTAGTCGATACAAAACGATACACAATGTGAACTAACTTGAGCGGAACTGACGTCTACAGTCCGCGGGTGCATATATACCTAGTAGCTGGAAAGTTCCAGAATCGAATGATCCAGATTGGAATGTTCTTGGCATAGTGACTAGAATGTTCGTGTTAACTCAAGTAGCCTAAATACACAACACTGACTAGAATGTTCATGTTAACATAGCATTTTCTAGAATGTTCATGTAAATACACAACAAGAACTTTCTGCGGAAGGAGGGGATCCAACATCAGCCCACAGTCCCCTACACTCCACAACAAAACGTCGTAGCAAAGAGGAGGAATCGGTCATTGACAGAATCTGCAAAGTGCATGTTGTTGGATGCTGATCTGAACAACCGCTTCTGGGGAGAAGCAGTTTTGACCGCAGATTATTTGCAGAATCGACCAACGAGCCGGAATATCAACAAAACTCCAGTTGAATTGTTTACAGGAATGAAGCCAGATCTGGGTCATTTACTGTACCTGTGTTTGGATCTAAGGTCTATTCGCTTGTACCCAAACAAAGGCCAAAGAAATGGGACAACAAAGCAATAGAGCGCGTCCTGATTGGCTATGATGGAAACACCAAAGGTTATCGGATTCTGGATCCAAAGACAGCCAAGGTTGGGATCAGCAGAGCGGTGCGGGTAATTGAGAGTGTTGCCAAACATCCAGCTTCGGTAGGCAGTGCACCGAAAGAAGGGGATAATGAAATCACACCGCAGCATGTAGGGACATTGGAACATGTTTCGACACAGACGGAATCAGCAGACAACTCGACACTGAATCCCAGATGTACCAACACGGTGACTTTCAACAGAGGAGAGACTGTAAGCAGCATAGGAGACGAATGTGAGACTGAACCAGGAACTCCACAATTTCCACGAATAGTTTCTGAACGGCCAAATAAGTGTGTATCAGCAAAGAAGCTAACATACAAGGTGCAGACGAATCACACCTGAGAGCCAGCCTCATGGAACGAAATGCTCAAAATGTCACCTCGTGAGCAAAAGTTGTGGACTGCTGCTGCGGGAGAAGAAATAAGCTGTCTCAATCAACATTGTGTATGGGAATTAGCGGAGCTTCCACCAGGGAAGAAGACTTTTTCTTGTAAGTGGGTATTTAAGGCAAAATTAGATGGTAACGGTCAGATCCACACTTACCAGGCCCGATTGGTAGCCAGAGGATTTTCTCAACGACATGGTGAGGATTACGATGAAACTTTTGCGCCAGTGGTGAAGCATGACACTATTCGAGTTTTATTCAATGTAGCTGCACAGAGGGGACTTCATGTTCGGCAGCTTGATGTGAGAAGTGCTTATTTGAACGGTGAATTAAAAGAGGAACTATATATGGAACAGCCACAGGGTTTTGAGGAACCCAGTCAAGAGAGCAAAGTTCTGAAATTGCGGAAAAGTCTCTATGGTTTAAAGCAATCGGCACACGCTTGGAACAAGACAGCTACAGAGACATTATCCAAGTTAGGCTTTCAACAAGGAAATGCTGATCAGTGTCTTTATTCAAAAAAGGAAGAAGATAGAAGCATTACTTACATTCTGTTGTATGTCGATGATCTGCTGGTAGCCGGTCAGTCTGAAAAATTAACTGATCAAGTTGGTACAGAATTGCAGAATTATTTTGACATCAAAGACTTGGGTGATGTTAGTTATTGTTTGGGAATTCAAGTGGAACGACCGGAAAATGGAACATTTTTGCTAAACCGAAAGGCAAAGATCGCAGCATTTTTGGAGGATCATGGCTTATCGGAGCCAAAACCAGATGCGACTCCAATGGAAACCAATTTCTTGTCTGGTGAAGTGACTGCAAGTGCAGAGTTACCAAATAACACTCTGTGCAGGAAAGCCATAGGGTCTCTACTATACGTAGCCACCGTATCCAGACCAGACATCGCAGTCGCAGTGAGTCTACTTAGTCGTCGAGTGGAGAAGCCTACTCAACAGGACTGGAATGCTGTAAAACGAGCGATGCGGTATCTCGCATTTACAATACACAAGACACTTCGTTTATCTCAACTAAAGACACAGAGCTCAAATGTTATGTGGATGCTGACTGGGCTGGTGACAAGACCAACAGGAAATCTACAAGTGGTTATGTTTTCTTTCTTGGCGAAGGAGTTGTAGCATGGTCAAGCCGGAAGCAAACGTCAGTTGCCATGTCGTCTACGGAGGCGGAATACATTGCAGCATCATTTGCCAGTCGGGAGCTGCTGTGGCTCAGACAATTACTTATGGACATGAGTTTACCGATTGTTGGTCCAACAACCATGTATGAAGATAACCAAGGTTGTATTAAATTAATTGAGTCAAATCGGTTTGGGGCTCGCACCAAACACATTGATGTATGTCATCACCAGCTTCGGGATCTTCGAAAAAAAGGACATCATAGAAGTGCTGTATTGTCCATCCAACAAGATGCTGGCTGATGTACTCACGAGGCCTTTGGCTAGAAAACCATTCCAGAACATTGTGGAACAACTGGGTCTACAATGATACGAACCTATGACAGCGAGAAGGGGTATTGGAGAGTGCTTGCCACAAGGTTCGGATACTCCAAGCTGGTTGCCGAGAGCGCTGGCATAGCCTGATCACCATGGATTGCAAGGCAGTGTCTAGTCTTGTGTGTACACTCTGTGGAAACAAACTCTACCATCTCCCATGCTTGTGTTGGGCTTAATTAGAGCACATGTAATATTGTTATAATGTAGGCTATTCAATTTCAAATAAAAGCACTCAAGTGTTTCAGTACATCGATCGTTGTTATTTATAATAAGCTGCTATTTCATCAGCACTCAACCAACAACAAATAGACAGCACCGATGAACAGACCTTTCTTGGTATGACAATGGAAACAGATCTTAGTTGGTAAAAACACATAATTAAACTACAATCTAAATTAAACAGTGCAATATTTGTATTAAAGCAACTAAGACAGGAAGTAAACATTAATAACCTGTTATCAAGTTATTATGCTCTGTTTCACTCCCACCTGGTTTATGGTATAAATCTATATGGCAGTGCAACAAAAGAAGTTTTAAGCAATATTGTTATCCTGAAAAAGAGAGCAATCCGTGTTACGTTTGGTTTACACCCTCTAACATCTTGTAGGGGCTATTTAAAAAAATCTGAATAATGACATTACCATCAATGTAGTACTTACTCAATTGTTCTATGTATATTAAGAGACAAATTCTAACTGGAAATGCTAATATTGTAAAAAATTCCGATCTATATTCTTACAACACTAAAAGCAGAATGGATTTTCACTGTCAATATTATAGAGGAGCTTTCAGAAAAAAAAGATCCCTTGTATACTGCCTCCAAATATTTTAACTTGTTGCCCCTAACTCTAAGAAATGTCAGCACCATTTCCACATTTAAATTTAAATTTAAACAATGGCTCACAGACAAGGCAATATATTCCATAGAAGAATTCGAGGCAATGTGCACAGAGATATGAGTGTTTGTTTTTGTATATTGATTATTGTATTTACCTGTACCCTTGTAATTATGTATTTTATGTATAATTATGTATTTTATGTATATTATGTATAATTAAGTATTTTATGATTTGATCACTCCCATATTAACATATTACCATGGAGAAATAAAGAAATGAATGAATGAATGAATGAATGAATGCTTCTTCTCATATCGGCTGGACTGCGTCATGTGTGGCTAGATTGCACAAAAGGGGGTTAAGGGGTTTCCCTGCAGCAACCCGTTGGTCTACGTTATTTCTTCGGAAGTAGTTACTGCGCCCGAGATATGAACAGGATTGATACTCAGGATGGTGTGAGTCAAGATGACGAGTTCCTTGTTGTACTCTACCAACTGGGTTAGTTTGGAGTAAATTATAGATATTTTTAGTCTGTCGAAGGCTTTGGTGAGATCTATGAACACCGCATAAAATTTTCCGACGGTGAGCTTCAGTGTTTCCTCTATGTCGTCTATAAGGTTTCTAATCGCCTGAATTGTATTTCTGTTTCTTTTAAAACCGAACTGCTCGTCAGGAATCTTGTTATCAATTTCGTCTGTTAGTCTCTTGTTCATCAGCCTCGTCAGTAGTTTAAAAAGATTATTCTCAAGAGCGATTCCTCGATAGGAGTTTGGATCGCGTTGGTCACCTTTCCCTTTGTAAAGCATCCTTATTGTCGATGTCCTCCAAGCCTAAGGGATATTTCCTGTGTGAAGGCAAAGATTCATCATGTCCGTGAGGGCTGGTAGTAGTATGTCTGACGCTGATTTAAGGTGTTCATTGAAGATGCCATCAGGTCCTGATGCATCTTGCTTTTCATTACTGCTAGTGTACCTTGAATTTCTTGTGTTGTGAAACTATTGATGTTAGGGAGGTGTTGTTTGGTTTTCATTTCGTGAGACTTCGTTAAGGGGGCTCATACACGGCCAGTGGGAGTTTTCGCACACAGTTACGAATCATATCATAGCTTCACTAATATGTAACACAGAGTTATGAAAACTGTCATACTTATAGTAAATAGATAGAGCTTTCATCCAACTTAGAGAGAGGAACAGTATTTAAAGTATTTCGTGATATATTGAAAGGAAAATATTCGTGATATTTTAAACTCCGTGAATCACAAAGACACGATTTAATAATGAAATACCAGTCTGAATGGAATGAATTTTTTTCATGTAAAGTAAACGCATAAATAGCGAGAATGAACCACCATGAATGTTATATTGTAAATAGTATATTTTAAAAAATATATTAAATTTGTCTTTCAAAAAATGAACCGTTTTTGGTTTAATTTTCCAAGTATATCTCAATTATTTTTAAGATAATTTCTTAAATGAGGTTTATCCTCTAGGGATCATATGTTGGAATGTATCTGCCGAGTTTCATCCAGGTTCATCACATAGTTCACGAGATATTGTGTTTTTCCTACCAAAAAAGCAACCTTTCGGGTAAACAGCTTTGAATATTAAACACTTCATTGACAGATAGGCGCATGGTCTAACGTAATACGCTATATCTCTGCCAAAACGCTGAATTTACTTATAAAACTTATCAGATATTGAGAAAGGTATTGTCTTTCATTTAAACGTAAAACCAAATTATTAAAAAAATTGACAACCGACTGTGTATGAGCACGTATTAAACACTCCATTGACAGATAGGTGCATGGCCTCACGGAATACGCTATATCTCTGCTAAAAACGCTGAATTTACTTATAAAACTTAACAGATATATTGAGAAAGGTATTGTCTTTCATTTAAACGTAAAAAAAGACCTTAAATTTTTACAACCGGCGGTGTATGAGCCCCCTTAAACTTTGCTGATTCAGGATGTTGCTGAAGTGCTTCTCCCTCACGTTCATTTCAATTTTACTCGTTGTTTGAGTTCTTCTTGGTTTTAGGGCGATGTAGGGGTTCTCTTTTGCTTCATCCACCAGCCTGTTTGCTTTCTGTTCAATAAAGTCCTTCCTAGTTTTTATAAGGAGATTTTTGTATTCTCTTCAGCGGATGTTGTATATGCTCAGGTCTTCCTGCTTGTGTGTACGTCTAGCTGTGTGGTGGGCTTGCAAAACTTGTTTTCTGTCCATGTAACAGGTCGTATTGAACCATTTCTTTGCCTTGCATTTAGTGATTGTGGTAGTTGCCATTTTGATCATTCTCAATGATTAAAGCGGCACCATCTAGGTCTTTACTCTGTATTTTATTTGTGAAGATGGTGAGTTTATCTTTATTTACTTGCAATATGTTTATGTCTAACTTTCTCGAGGTTTGTTTCACGTGGTTATTTTCTTGCGTTGTGCCTTTCAGTCCCTTTGACTGGAAGGTTATCGTAACTAGGCAGTGCTTCATTATTGGAGTTTCCGCCGCTGAGTAAGACACTTTGTGGTTCACGATTTCAAGAGATGTGCCTTTATAGAAGATTAAGTCTATAGTGCTGCTGTCATTATGGGCAAAGTATGTCCTGTTGTGTTGTTCGTTGCGAGGGTGTATCCCTCTTCTAACATCATCTCTAGTAGCTCCCTGCTTTTCTGGTTACTGGTATCTATCCTGCAGTTGAGATCTCCAGCTATGATTATATTGCTCCTCGAGGTTGCCTTGGTTATGGCAGTCATGACTATTTCTATGATAACAATAATAATAATAATAATAATAATAATAATAATAATAATAATAATGCATTTTATTAATCCCTTAACGAATCAAGGACTCATATACAAAGGAATCGCACAGTTTTATCTTGTTGGCGACAAATTACAATTCAATGTTTAGTTTACAAAGTTTTCAGTATGAAAATATATACAACATTTTGTAGCTTTCATAAGTTTTTGTACACAATGTAGTCTTCTTTTGTCTTCTCAGATTTTGGAATTTCTTCAAACTGACATTTTATAATCATTCTGCATGTCTAGTTTTGTAAGCGTGTAAATCAGATTGTTTAGTGAAGTTTAAATTTGTGTGGATACCTTTGTGAAGGATTTGGTACATCAAGACATTTGATTTGATTTCTGCATTTAGGGCTACAGGTTGAATATTACTCGTAATATAAAGGTGTTTGGTTGGAGTTAAAAAGGGTAGTTATACATATTTCTTATGGCTCTATTCTGAATTACCTCAATTTCCTTTTTTAGGTAATTTGAGCATTTTATCCAAATTGTTTTCAAATATTGTAAGTGGTTATGGATTAAGGAAAAATACACTTTCCTGAGTAGATATTTTGGGATATAGTAGCTCATTTTTTATCATCCCAGCAGCAGGTGATATTTTTTTAACTAATTCATCAATGTGCTTTTGCCATGAGAGATTTTCATCTATTATCAGGCCTAGGTATTTGACAGATGAGACCCTTTTAACTGCCTTTCCATTCAGCATTATATTCTGAGTGATGTCTAACTTTGTTCTACGCTTAGATATTATTAAATAATTGGTTTTATCTTCATTTATTGTTAATTTATTTGACTGGGTCCACCAAGTATTGTATTCATGTCCTCCTGCATGTGTGTAAACAGTGTGTTGGTGGTGTACGCATTGTAAAAGATGCTTAAGTCATCTGCAAACAACGTTATATTACCATGAAAACTGAGTGTTGCTATGTCATTAATATATACTAAGAAGAGGGAAGGACCCAGTATTGATCCTTGGGGCACACCTTGGGTAATATTTACTTCCTCACTTCTGTAGCCATTTATTTCAACATACTGCTTACGATTAGATAGGTAATTTTTAAACCATGTCCAAGCTACTCCTCGGATACCTGCTTTATCAAGTTTCCCTAAAAGAATTTCATGGTCAACAGTATCAAACGCCTTTCTCAGGTCTATGAAAAGGCCACTCGCTGTCATCTTATTGTCTATGACACCCTGCAAGTTAGAGATTATATCAATTGTGGCTATTTCTGTGCTTGAGTTTTCTCGGAATCCATACTGCCCTTTGTAGAAGTAATCATTTTTATTTAAAAAATTAACAATTCTGTTTTACTATTGTTTCGAGTACCTTGGATATGGGTGGGAGGATGGAAATGGGTCTGTAATTGTCTGGATTTCTTTTGTCCCCTCCTTTATAGACTGGTATGACTCATGCTATTTCTAGATCATCAGGCACCAGACCAGTCTCTAACGATAAATTAATTTATGTAATTAGTGGGCTATTTAGCATGTCAATGGAGTTTTTTAACAATTTTACTGACATACCATCTTTGTCTTGGCTACTTTTCATTTTAAGGATTAATATAATATTGCGAATTTCCATCTCATTAGTCGGGGACATAAATATGGAATCTGTATTGACATTAATTTCATTAACTTTCTTCCCTGGGAGGATGTTATTGGCTAACGTGTGTGCTATGTTTATAAAGTGAGTGTTTAGAGCATTGCAGATATTTTCTTTTCCTGTGAAAAATCTACCGTCAATTATTATCTCACTGGGATATCTTTGTTTTCAGTTGTGCAGTTGTAGATCATTTCATTGATTACTTTCCAAGTATCTTTTATGCTATTGGCGTTCAATGTTAATTTATATTCATAGTATGAGGATTTCAGTTTCCGTTTTAAAGCTGTCACTTTGTTCCTACATATTATGTGCTCTTCCTTTAAGAGGTTGTTGTTTCTGTGAATGTTAGTTTTAAGTTTAGCATGCAGTAAGTCCCTTTGTTTTATTAGCTGAATTAATTCTGTTGTTATCCATGGGTTATTGTGGTTCTGGTGTATTTCCTTCAAAGTTGTGTCAGTGTTTTCTTTGTTGGGTATCTGTATCAAGATTTTGTGTTTCATGGCGATGTAAGTTTCATTTACATCATCTAAACAGTCTATTTGATTGAGATCATTGGAGAATATGTTTTTGTTCACGTACCGGTAATTTTTATTTACGTTTTTTGAACTAGACCTTTGCTTGTTGTGGGGGTACTTAAATGTCATGTTCGAGATTGGGCTTTTGCCTGGATAGTAATTTGACCAGAAAATCTCAGTTACAAGAATATTATGATCACTAATATCACTATTTATATTGCTTGTCCTATAGGTATATTTACAGTTATTAGTGGCTACCTAATCAAGGAGTGTACTTGTTGATTTACATGTTCTTGTTGGATAGCGAGTATTGCCTTGTGTGAAACCATAGCTTGATAGTAGATTGAGGTATGATTTGGTTACATTATTTTGGTTTAGTAAATTAATATTTGTATCACCAATGCATAAGCAAAGATTGGCATTATTTTTCGAGAGAATGTGCTCTAGAGATTGCATGAAATGTGTTGCGTTATTTACGTTAGGATTATATACTGCAATTATGTTAATAGTATGCAGGTTATTGAAACGAACAGTATCACTTCTTATAAGCTCTAACTGGATCAAGCTATGGTTACTCTCAACTAGGTTAAGCACTTTTATATTCCATTTTTTGTGGACATAAACTCCCACGCCTCCACCGTCCTGATTGTCTCTGTGTACAAATGCAACAGAATAGTTGTTTAGGTTGAAGTATTTAGTTTCATTACTTTTTACCCAAGTCTCGGTTACCACTATGACATCTAGATTTTCAACAATATGTATTAGTATCTCGATATCTTCTAGTTTATTTTTGATGCTTCTGCTATTTAGGTAAAGACACTTGATTTGGCTAACCTCATTTTTAGTGTCTGCTACGTAGTCGTGGATACAGTCATATTTACGCTCTTCAATTGATGTGTGTAAGTCAACATCAACTAGTAGGTCCATGTCTTGATTCATTATTATTTCTGTGAATGGGATGGCTGAGCCTTGTTGATGGAAGAGTCTCTTACTAGCCTTTCAATGTCTTCCGGTGAGCTGATCCTGACAGCCTTGTCACTATCTGATTTACGGACGAATATTTTGCAGTCTCGGGTCCAGACGTATTTAAAACCTAATTTACGGAGGTCTCTTGCCTGTTTGTGGAGTACTTTATTAGCTGGCGTCAAATGCTCGTTAATGTAGATAGGCCTAGCCCTTGCATTGATTCCAGCATCACTTGAGTTCAGGTTGGGTTTGGACCTTTTGCCTTTAAAATTGCTTCTTTTTTAGCCGGCTGCAGAATTTGACTAGTAAAGGAGGTGGAAGACCTTCTCTGCTTTGTGGTAGCCGATGGCAGGCGTCAATATCGGACTCGACAAGTGTGACACCCAATTGGTCAGCGATAGTCTGGACAATCTGAACGATGTTTTCGTTTGAAGTGTGCGGCACGCCATGAAGCTCTAGATTGTTTCGCCGAACGTACTGTTGATTTCACAAACAAGATCTTCTAAATCAGGTTTACTTACATTCTCGTCTGGCGAAACCTTTTCCGTAGTTGACCTACTTACTGCACTGCACTCGACACAATACCATTGCTTGGCTTTGTCGGACAAAAGCCGGTTAAAAACTTTCTTTTTTATGTTTACACAGGTTCTGTGGTATGATTTACCACATTCCCCTTCACTAATTATGTAGTCTTCGTTATCAGTTACACATTTTTCACACTGACCGCACTTGGTTGATTTGTCACTTGTCGCCGTCTTGAAGTAGTGATATCTTCGATTGGTGTGAGAGGCTCGATGTACAGGCCTATGAAAATCACTTTTTCAGTTTGTAGTATTAGAATGTGTTCCTGTTCATATATAAAAGATGCGTCCCCTATTGTTGGCTTGTAGAAGCAAGATAATACTTTTATAGGCCTTCTTCTAGGCCCCTGCGTGGAGAAGATATGCTTTGAGAAGCCAGGGATTTCCATATTGCAAGTCAATAGAGTCTCTATCATAAAAAGAATGTCATGGTTGCTTAGTAGTTTACCTGGAATTAGATCTATGGCACTTTTCAGGCCTTCTACGTTCCACAGAAGCAGGTTAATCTTCAAGTCAACAGCTTTTAGTGACTGGGTAAAGTGCTATGGAATGCCCAGAAAATCTGACAAGGGGAAGAAGAAGCACAGTTTTTACTCACTGAGTAGAATACTATTGTAACATTTACATGTAGGTTTATATAGTAACCAAATAATGACTAACAACATAATAGCCTAGTGCCAACATTTGTTATGTATGTTGAAGTAATAACAATTGACTTCGTTGCGCAATGCATTACAGGAATGTATGTTTAGATTATCGATTCTCGAACCCTAAGGTTATCGTTACATCTCTCTTAAAATAAAATTAATATTTCTCTACGCTGATTAGATTTACAGATTTAACTTAACTACTGGTTTTACAGTTCTGCCATGTCTTGTAGTATATTTAAATGATTGTAATGAGGGCGCTTTAATGCTTCTTCCCTCTCTACGTTCGGCTCAACTGGAAATTTTCCTTTGTTGGGTTCATCTGGATGTATGGGTAGACGTGATCTTCCATGGATGTCTGTTAATGGATCTTGAATTGACGATTGCATTCTCTCGTTTGTACTTTGATTTGATTCAAAATTTAAATCGGACTGAATTGGTGTTTCTTTTGCTATTGTGCCTTCAATATTCGATGGTCTGACGAAACTGGTATTTCTTCGCAAAATTATTCCATAATCTTTCCGAATCACATATGAGCGATCAGTTACTGGATGTAAAATTCTTCCCGTGTAGGCCCTACCACTTGTTGTTTAGATCTCTGATCAAGATTTTATCGTCATTTTGGTACTGTCGTGATTCCTTGGCTCCACGATCAGCATATTTATTTTGTTTTGATCGCTTTTCCATAAGTTTTTGTGGTACCGCACATCGGTTTGTAGTTTGGGCAGCAGATTGTAATTAGAAAAGGAAATTGGAGTTCTCGTATTCCTTCCAAACAATCTCGAGGGTGGTGTGCCTAGTTCTGGGTCTCGTGGTGTATTTCTTGACATTAGTACGAGTCGCTTTGCAATGTCCACGTACTTCTCAGCTAATCCGTTCGACCTTGTGAAACGAGAATTCGATGTAACTAATTTAAAGTTCAATTCCTTTGAAAATTTCACAAATTCTCTGGACGAATATGTTGCGTTGTCAGCTTGAAATTCTTGTGGAACTCCGTGTGTAGCAAACCAAATTTTAAGTTGATTAATCATTTCTGTTGCGGTTGCTTTATTAATATTTTGTACTGCGTAGTATCCACTGTAACTGTCTGCCAGAACAAGATAGCTGTCGCCTTTGTAGAAAAAACATCTTAAGATTTCGATTGGTAATTTAGGTATTTTCCTCATTATGATGGTTTCCTTGACAGGTTTACGGTGTGTATGTTGACAGGTTTTGCAGGATTCAACCAATTTGGTTACGTCCTTTGTTAGAGTTTCCCAAAACACTAACTGCCTTGATCTTCTCAGTGTTGATTGTATACCCGGGTGTCCTTTATGAATCACTTGCAGAACTCTAGGTCTTTCGCTTTTTGGGACAAAAACGTGATCTCCTTTGAAAATGAGTCCATCACAATGTGATAGTTCATCTCGAAAAGTGAAAAAACATCTCAATATGTGCGGCACTGAAGAATATCGTTAGGCCAACCATTGTTCATCATCTTGATTAATGCATGGCAATTTGGGTCTTGGAGCATTGATCTTTTGAAGTCTTCAGTGGCGCTTTCAGACATTGATAACACCAATAGAAATTCGAGTTCTTCTTCATCCTTTTCGTAAGAATCTTCACAATCTCTACTAAGTGTGTCCACAATCTTCAGTTCACTTCCTTTATCGTATACGATGATAGGGTTGTACTCTTTGAGATCTAATTGAACCGCGCTTACGAATAAGAACGAGTACAGCCCCCCTTTAACTCCCCGTGGTAGATTTTTAATGCTACCTGGAACCCCGGTGAAGGAAGGACTTTGAACGGAACGTTCAAGGAGTGGAAGGCCGGAGCATACCCACAGGGTGGTTTAGGAATGCGGGCTGCTAGGAGAATCAAGTTACCAATATACCAAAAGTAAAAATTATCTATTCAAAAAAATAAGCGGGAATACAAGCGGGGCTGGGGTGCACATAGAAAAACACTGAACCTAGAAAACATGCGGGGTAGAGATAATTACCTGATCAGGACTTGGGCACAGCAGGCCCGCAAAACAATTACAGCCAGAAACAGAAATTGACCCAAGTTCAGGAGAGCGGAATATATAATAATTTACTGCTTCAAGACAGGCGAGCAAAAGGGTGGACTGTGGAATATGAATCCACGGACGCTACGTTTATACATCACCACCACGTGACACAAGGCAAGGGAAACTTAGGTAAAACCATGTTAATATCTCGAGCACCAAGCGGCTCATAATACACATCAAGTTATTGCATAGGAAACAATAAGCAAGAAAATTTTCTAGGCCTAAAACACGGCCCTGTGCAGAAGGCACTTAACAATGGAAATACTAGTGACGACATGGTAGGGACATGCCGTTTGAAATTAAGAAGTTTCCCCAGTCCAAAAATTACACAATTAATATTTCAACTTAATGATAAAGCGTTGTCCATTTTGGTTTGCAATAAAAGTTAAGCTATAACTGAAATTAGAGTGGCGATCTTTCTCGGCATCATAGTTAAGTGACGAGACTAGCCACATGTTTCAAGGTAAGTTACACTTCAGGCATCAACATGACTCAAACCCGAATATAAGTTAGTAGGAAGGATTCTTCCGTAAAATGAATAACCAAATAATAAAATTAGTTTCGTTAGCATGTGCACAGCCACGACGAAAATAAAGTTCATGAATAAAAGGCTCCGTCAACCCGCACTGGAGCAGCAAATGAAAATATTCAAAACTCATACGTGAGTAAAAAGAAAACAATATAAAATAAGCTCAAGCATTTGTAAGTTCGTAAGATCACAGTACCTTTGTATATGGATAGCCGTGGCTACCATTTCGCCCTGGGTGCGAGGTCCGAAGCCTCGCACCAATAATGCCATTATACTGTATTCTCACATTGCTGCAGTTACAATCAACTGACTAGTTCAACCGCTCTCGACAGAATCCTACTCCAGAATGCCAAGCCAAGCGACTCGGCTACCTCACTGCGGCTCACGATGCGAGCCGAGCACACACGAAGTCAGACGAAGTATCTCACCATAGCCAACTGTGGCGCGCCAAGAGGCAACTGCCTATTTAGTTTATGCCGAAATAATTAAATCAAGGTGGTATAGTGATATAGACCACATGTCACTGCGAGATGGCGATAATTTGAATTGTTCTCGAAAGACTTAGAATGTTCTCGGCTGTTCTGACGCGCCGGAAGTCATATTTGGCAAGGGGGCGGGGTAAGCGGGAATTTCAAAGTTCGAATAGTTCGTAAGGTTCAGAAGGGGCCTCCCGTAGGAGGGTGGAGTGGGGGCGAAGAATTGTGAGGGTCAAACGACCGTCACACTAATAATATTCTTCTTAGTCTCGGTGGTGCACTCACAAGCGGCTTTTTCCAGATTGACTCTTAGGGTTTGTGATCCGACTCGACTGTTAATTTCTTACCCCAAATGTAGTCATGAAATTTTTTACAGCCGTAGCGAATCGCAAGTGCGTCTTTAATAATCTGCGGGTAATTTTTCTCGGTGCTGCTTAATGATTTAGTAGCATACGCTGCTGGTTGTCCTCTTTGCATTAGAACTGCTCCTATTGCCCTCGATGATGCATCAACTGATAATGTAACGTCTTCATTTACGTCGTAGTACCTCAAAACGGGGGTGCTGGACAGTGCATTTTTTTAGTTCATTGAACGCCTGATCCTGTTACGGACCCCCAAATCCTTGCAACATCATTCTTCAATAGTACACGCAATGGAGCTGTCAATTTTGATTGACAGGGAACACATTTTCCCAAGTAATTTATCATACCCAACAACCTCTGTAGCTCCTCTTTGTTCTTCGGTACCTTGAGTTTCTTTATCGCATCGACTTTTGTCTCATCAATTTCAAGTCCCTTGTCCGATAAAACGTGTCCTAAAAACGAACTCTTTGTACGTTAAATATGCACTTTTCTCTATTGAGTATAAAGCCGTTTTCATGTAGTCTTAGAAGTACTACCGTATTCCAGTGGTATCTCGAAATTTGTGGTTTGTACTGGCATGAATTAATATGTCGTCCGTGGCACATTCTACATTTGGAATGTCGTGAAGTATCTCTGTCATAATTTGCTGAAATACTTCTGGAGCTGAAGAGAATCCAAACGGAAGATGTTTACAGGAATAACGTCCCCAAGGTGTTGCAAATGTTAAATATTCTTGTGTTCTCTCAGAGACTTTTATTTGCCAAAAACCTCGAGTGCAATCTAGGCATGTGAAGTACTTACTACCATTGATTCTTGCGGCAATGGCTTCAATCGTGTGAAATGGGAAATGCCTTCTCTTAATATTTTTATTTACGTCTGTATGGTCGATACATAAACGAAGTTTGCCCCCTTTTTTGACGATTACAAGAGGAGATACTGCTACAGTGGGTTTGATGACGTCCATTTTAACCATTTTATCAAGTTCTTGCTTAACTGTTTCCTTTATGGCCATTGGAATCGTTCTAGCTGAGCTAATCTCGAACTTTGGATTTTCTACAAGGTCTATGTCATATTCGTAACCCTTGAAACATCCCAATCCATTAAACATCTGTTTGTTTCTCGAACTTTGGATTTTCTACAAGGTCTATGTCATATTCGTAACCTTTGAAACATCCCAATCCATTAAACATCTGTTCGTTTTTTAACTTCGGGTTGCTAATCTTCACGCTGTGTACTCTGGTTGGTTGGTTCTTAAGTTTAGGGGCTGCGACAACACTGTCATGTAGCCTCGTGTACTTTGGGTGTGTGTAGAATCTGTCTGATAACCGGTGTTAATTGTGATGACTGTATAAGTGTGTGTTATCTGTTTTTTGATTTAATTACTGCAACTTAGAATTTTTCAAATAGTTCCTACTTTTGCCGCCAAGCGCCACCGTCAACGACTACTAGGCCAAGTTCATAACTTAGCTACTAGACCCCACCGCAGTCGGTTCTTGGCAACGAACGTAGAAACCTAAGAGCGTTGTTTACATTCTTAACCTATCCAATTTAGCGTCACACGGGTGCAATTAGTGGAAGGTTCTTAACATGCCATAAATCTATGACATGGCACCGCCGGCTTTACTTCCCCTCCGAAAGAAGGCATACTGAGGGATTTTTAACGCTCTTAAAAATCCGACGGCTTTGGCCGGGTTTGAACCAGCTTTCTTGGGCATAGAAGCTCAGCATGCTACCGACTACGCCACCGAAGCCGCTGCTGTATACTCTAATAATCAGATATTCCTCTTCGCAAGTCTTTTTGCCGATTATTGGTTGAACTTTTTCCTTCACAGTCAAGAATTTTACTTCTGTTTGACGATTCTTGATCTTACATTTCAATTTCAGTTCTCCGACTACGTTGAGCCTGTGTTCACTAATTGTTACCAACTTCTTTACTTTGGATGGTGCTATCTTAGCAGTGACTCCCAGTTTCTCGATTATGTGAGTCTGAAGAACGTTACATTGAGCACCGCTGTCTGGTTTAGCATGAAACGCTTTGTTTCCCACTTTTATTAATTCTAACCAATCTTCTTGTCTTGGTGGTAATGTAACACTGCCAATGTACATCATATCTCTATCACGTGACGATTGAGAGGTTGCATCGTCGTCTTTAGAACCGTGTACTGCATGAATCTCCTATTTGGACCTACAACAGACTTTATGTTGAAATTTAATTATGTTTACAGCTGACTATAACCTCTACTGTAAATCTAAGTTGGCAACAATGTGATCAAAAATGTATTTTACTTTTATAAGTTGGCAATTGTCTTAAAAACCAGAAGGAGATGTACAGCTAATGGCGGAATGTATGTGTAAGATATTGTCTGTGAAATCTGAAGCCATCAGCCATCAAAATTGTATCTATATTGACTGTAGGGAAGTTTTTGATAACTCATAAACATGTTTTATGCTGTAGAATCAAAAGGCGCCCTTTTGATGATACTTGCTGTTTAATTTGATAAATAAAAGGACGTCATACATATTGAAAACGACTTGATCATTCATCCCTGCTCGGAGCATAAGAATGACAACAGGTTATCGGCCCAGATACCGCTCATACGTCAGACACGCCAAGCATTACTGGAAACAATTTGGACGTCGAGAAAAAGTCAGCCGAGTCAGTCGTCGTCGTCCAAATCAGAAGTCGTCAAGTCAGTCCAGTTAGCCGAGAAAGTCCACGTCAGTCATCGCAGACAAAGTCAGCCCCGTCGAAGAGGACGTCTACCACATCGTCAGCCCGAGAAACGTCAGCTAAGTCAATCTAACCTCAAAATGTCAGTCAAGTAGCCTACCCATGAGTCAGAGTAAATTGATAAAACTCTTTGAAAATAGATAGTAAAATCTTGTGAGATCAAACTTTTGTAAATTTGTCATATTTTTGAAACTTAATTTTGCTTTTTAAGTTAAGTCATGGATACAGTAAAGGTTAATTTAGAAACTTTGACAAAATATTTGCATGGAAATGTGAATTATGATTCTTGGCGTTTAAAAAATTAATTTAGCTATGAGAACAAAAGAATGTTTTGATATTGCAACAGGTTTGACTGTCAAACCATCAGATACAAACTCCGATCCTGTACGTAATTGGATAAAGAAAGATGTAGAAGCTCAAGCGCTTATAGGTTTAAATGTCAGTAGTAATATAGCAAAAATGCTAGTCAAATGCCAAACTGCAAAACAAATGTTAGATAAGCTAGAAAATGTTAATGGTAAAAAGTTTGATATTACAGTTGAGGGTTTGCAAAGGAAATTTTTTGGTTATGTTTTTGACAGCCACAAATCTGCTGTTGAGAATTGCTTGGAGATTCAACAAATAGCCGAAGACCTGTCATCAGATGACGACAGGGTGAAAGACAGTTGGATCATGACTCGAATGCTGAGTATGCTACCACCTAAGCTGCACCATTTCAGAACAGCCTGGGACAATGTGACAGGAGCCGACAAAACTATTGAAACACTCATCGAAAGATTGAGGCTGGAAGAGGATCGACTCAATGAAGGTAAAAAGGAAAGCGAAGCAACTGCAGTCAACGCACTCATCGGAAAGGAGAAGAAAACTGGAAATCAGTCTGCTCACAACAATAGCAACAGACAAGGTGGAAGCGTGCTAGTCAGCGTGCAGGTCAACTGCAGAGCTGAACAGTCCCAATTCGAAATGTAACACACGAAATCACTGGTACAAGGACTGTGGAGCTACACAACATATGACATCACACAGGAACTGGTTTGTCAAATTGATTGAGTTGGAAACTCCATCTCCTATTGTCATCGGAGATGCGACTGTACTAGAGGACGTTGGTATCGGCAACGTCATGGGCGTAATTTCAGCTTTTTAACTGGGGTGGCAAGTTTTGCCGGGGGTCTGAGGGGCATTGAATACCCCCGAGGCAAAAGGGGGGTACGGGGGCCCTACCCCGGAAATGTTTTAAAATTTTGCGTTAAAACTGTAGTTTACAAGCACTTTTTAAACTGCTCTACATACCGTATCAGCATAAATGTAAATCATTTTTACCAATGATCTGTGTTATTATTTATGGGCCTAGTTATACCAAAATGTGTTATTTTTAATATCATCAACAACAAAATCGTTTGAAAAAAATACCATCCATACATAGTTTATAAAGTTTGGTCTGTTGTTGATAATTATTAATTTTAATGCTTAACCTAGTTAAGTATAAATTAAGAAAACATCATACTAAAATAACAATGCTTTATTGAAGTTTTACATGATAACACCATAAGTTGTTCAAAACCTATTTTACACAAAATGAA
This sequence comes from Meconema thalassinum, assembly GCA_946902985.2. Lineage (NCBI taxonomy): Eukaryota > Metazoa > Arthropoda > Insecta > Orthoptera > Tettigoniidae > Meconema > Meconema thalassinum. Next base: position 383,352,213 of record OX336394.1, on the reverse strand, counting down.
GCCTTCTCTTTTGTTTTGAGTTAAAAACATCAATTACTTGGGGAATATCTATTTCAACACTCCTTTCAATTACCAGAAAGGCCAATGACGACAACCTTTCTTGGCCAACAGTGTTTCTGGTGTAGGTTTTTAACCTCCTTAGACATGAAAAAGACCTTTTGTAACGTGTTTTTCGAGGGGTTTTTATGCCACTGGCATAAGTCAGTAGGAAGCCATTCTATATTTATTTACGCGGCAAATTGTTCAGCCAAGAGAATTTTTCATGTTAATTTATTATTATTATTAATTTATTATAATTATTATTTAGATATTTTCGGAGCATTTTATAAAAATTATAAGCATACAGATAGGTTTTCTATGTCTTAGAAAACGCTATCAAGCAAATTATTACGAACGACGATATCATAGAAAATTATCTGATTACGGAATTTTACGGAGTTTTGTCAGTTAGGGTATTTGAGAGAGATGACTCACTGGGATTTCAAATACAAGCGGATTCCTGTCGAGAAGCATGACGCAATCTTGGGTCGCATCGTCAAGAAAAGGCGAATTGTTGGAACGGAAAACGACTTCTCCCTCTCGCGCGCCGTGTGTAATGAACCAGAGGAGGGGAAGTAGTGGCGTGCTCAGCCAATCAATGAGGACCACGTAAGCTAGAAGCCGGCTGTAGAGTGGGGGGGCCGACGTGTGCATATATCGTTCAGCGCGCCGTCGAACGAGGACTATCTGTGAAATACTTGAGGAGTATGGATGCGCGTGCGAGTGGCTCCGATGTTCGGGGGAGTTAGTAACTATCTGTGTAGAACTTGCGGAGTGTGGTTGCAAGTGCTTGTCGCTCCGATGTTCAGGGGAGTTAGTGACTATCTGTATTGAACTTGCCAAGTATGGTTCACGCGGGAGTCGCTCCGATGTTCCATGGAGTGGAGGACTAACTTTAGTAAAACTTAACCAGTGTGGTTATACGTGTGTTTGGGTCCGATGTACGGACCATAGAATTATCTAATCTACCAGAATATCATCAAATTTCGACGGAGATGACGACGTCCAGGAGACTGTGGGAAGCACACAGCATCATCAAGTACGAGGGAAATGCTTTGGCAATTTCCAGTGGTAAGCGCAAATGACGCAGAAATACGCAATCTCTCATTTTTCTTTGTTTTATATTTCATATTTCAGTAACTTCATAGCTTGGAAATAAGAGTAAAATCAATTTATCAGACTCCGTTTTCACGTAATTTTCTATCGGTAATATTAAAATCGCAACGCTCCTATTTAAATTTTAAACTTATTATTATTATTAATTTTGCTATACTTGTTTTATATAATAAATTCATTTCTTTTACAATGCAATCTTTGCTTTCAGTAGGTAGCATTAGATATAGACCAATTCCTTCTCCTGATACAATTGTTTGTTGGGTTAATGATCAAATCATACCACGATCTGAGTGAATAGAGTCTTGAATGTGTTCTGCCAGAGCTAGACGTTGTTAAATACAAATTTAGATTTCAACATTGCGTTGAGGTCTTGGCGCCCATTAAAACAACATAGATTAGGCAAAGGTAAACAGTTACATTTCTCACCCAACAGTTAAGGGGCAGTCAAACCGTTTCATTTGTCGCTACCAGCATGGGGCGTTAATAACCATTACATTTGTCGCCGACAACTTGGGGCTGAAAACCTAATAACATTTGTGGAAGGAGAAGGGTATATATTTCTGTGCCTGTATTTTGGGGGTTATTTGTCTGTATCAGTGTATATCATTATGGGGGATGAGAAAGAAAGACAGATGAGGTTACGTAGTGGTCATCAACGGGAGAGTGATGATACGAGCAGTATGTCGAGTGATGGTAGTACCGGGGTAGCGGAGGTAAATCCCGATACTGAAACAGGGAGTGTAGGCGGTCAACCAGAATTAAAAACTTTACTTCTCGAGTTCATGTATCAGAACAAAGTTAGTAGTGATGTCTTAAATGCAAAATTAGAACAAAACAGTAGGGAAAATAAAGAGAGTAATAGGGAATTGAGCGATAGTTTAAACGCCAGATTAGAACAAAACAGTAAGGAAAATAGAGAGAGTACTGAAACTTTAAATGCTAAATTAGAACAAAACAGTAGGGAAATGAGTGACAAATTCGAACTGATTAGAGGTGAGATCAGGGGGGTGATGGAAGAAAAGGCTAAAGAGATTATTGCAGATGTAGACAGAAAATTAGGAAAAGTACAGGAGGAGTTGGAAATTAGAATCAGTACACAGGCTGAAAATTTAAAAGAACTAGTGCAACTGGAAACACAGCAGGTCAAAAAGCAATTGGGGGGAGAAATTGACAAAATTCAGGTAGCTACTAAAGAGGTTAAGGAACAGCTGGGGGGTAGAATTGAGAAAGTCCACTCACAAATAGTTGCAGAAGTAAACGATTTAAGAGAGAGTAATAGAGAGAGCATTAGCAAGATTGAGGAGAAACAAGCAAAGCTATATGATAAAGTAGAAGAATCAGAAGGAAACATTAAATTAACAGTAAACAGTATTAAGAGGAAGGCTGAGGAGAAAATCGCAGAATTAGAGTTAAAATTAAAAGCTAGGATCAGGCAAGAAAATAGTCAGAATAGGCCAGTTTTTGTGAATAGCACACACAGGGAGGTAGAACTGGGTAAGTTCAGCAATCGACAGGGGTGCCCAATGGAGTTCATGAACACTATAGAAAATAAATTCGGGGAGAGGTTGGAAAATGGTAGTATTGAGTGGTGCCAGGTAGTTGAAATTTTAGAGCAAGTGTTTGTGGGGGAAACGAGGAATTGGTTTGCTGTCTACAGAGACAAGTTTACTGATATGAATGATTTTAAAATGAAATTCTTGAAAAGTTCTGGAATGAGGTTATTCAGTCGCAGCATCGTGAGGGAGTAGTGTGTGGTAAATATAACCCTAAAGGAAGCTCCACCATGACCGAATACTTTTTAGGGCAGGTATTAGTGTGTAAATATCTGGATGGGTTGAAGGAGGAAAGTGATGTGGTAAGGTTGCTACTTAGGCACTTTCCCTATAGGATCAAGGAGGCTGCTTGTATCCAGAATGTAAAGACTATATCACAAGTAGAAAATTTGTTAAGCACATTTGATGCACTAGGGAGAGGGGGTTATGAGGACAATTTCAATAGGAACCAGGGTAATAATAATAATAGACCTAATGAAGCCAGGCATCAAGAAGTTCAAGGGAACGGTGGCGAAGGGGCCAATGCTCAAAATAGAAATAATAATAATCAGCTAAATCAGAACAGAGGAAATGGCTATGGTAATCAGTATCAAGGGAGGAACAATGATTTCAGGGGAAATCAAGGGAGGAACAATGATTACAGGGGAAATCAAGGCAGAAACAATGATTTCAGGGGAAATCAAGGGAGAAATTATAATGACAATAATTACAACCAGAATAGGGGTCAAGGAAGAGGACAGCCTAGTGGTAGTAATATACAGCCAAACAATGACAACACAGCCCAGAACAACCAGACCAGTTCAGTAGTTAGTAGTACTACGGCCAGCTGTAGCGGTTCTTTAAACGCGAACCAGGCTGCGAAGTAAGGTCAGAATCTCAGTCTGTAGCATGCCCTGTCCATACAATTATACAGGAACCCTATGACCTAAATGTAAGAAATGAATTATTACATGAACTAAATGATGAAGGTATTATTCAGGAAGTGGTTAGTAAGAGCCCCATAGTTAAATTTAACGTGTCCGAGGCGTACACAGATGTTTTAATTGATAGTGGTTGTATGAAGAGTTGCATAAGTAGTGCATTTTATGATAAAATGAAAGGAACTGGAGTAAATTTTGAGGAGATGCCAATTAAAAGCACTTTTGTTATCACAGCTGTGGGGAAGAGGTCTAAAGTAATTTCTAATCAAGTTTTAGTAGACATTAAAATTAATAATCATGTAGAGAAGCAGATTTGCCTTGTAATTCCAAATTTAGTATTCAGTGTTATCTTGGGTTCAGAGTGGCTAAGTAGAGTGTCTGGTAACTTATGTTATGATGTAGGGAGTTTGAAATTTAAATGGGGAGATTCTGAAGTAGAAGTAGCGTTCAATGACCATATTCAGAGGAGTAGTATTGTAGGTGTGATTTGTACTTTAAATGAGATATCGCCAGCCGTAGAGCGGGGTTCTCCATGTTTTGTGGGCAGTGTGATTACGAACGGAAGTCTAGAGGACTCGTTACGTGAGGCTGCATTTCAGGGTAATATAGAGGTGGAACAATGTGTTCGGCTCTATGATGTGTTATTGTGTAATAGGAGAGTTTTTGAGGATCGCATTGGTATGGCCAATTGCTATACACATTCATTGAACGTTATTGATAGGTCAGTATTCTCAGGACATAGATATCCTGTACCTTTCGCTTATCAGAGTGCAGTTGAGGCACAAATTAATCAGATGCTTGAAGATGGGATTATTGAGCACTCTAACAGTCCATATGTTAATCCTTTGATCACGGTACCCAAGACCGACGGCACTGTTCGTACTTGTTTAGACGCTCGTTTGGTTAACAGTAGAATTAGTTCAGATCAGCTGAAATCTATGTCCATTGAAGAGTTGATGCAAACATTTGAGGGGAAGAAGTATTTCACTTGTGTAGATTTGAGTTCCAGTTTTTGGCAAGTGCCACTTATGTACGAAGATAGACCATTTACAGCTTTTAGTCATAAATATAACCTTTATCAATTTGTAGAACACCTTATGGGTTAAAGAGTAGTTCAGCAGCTTTAATTAGGGCTTTAAACATCGCATTAGGGGATGACACAGGAGAGTTTGTAACCATTTACATAGATGATATGGTAATTAGTTCATGCAGTTTTGAGGAGCATCTACGTCATTTAGATATAGTTTTTCAGAAGTTAGATCAGGCAGGGCTCACTTTGAAGCTGTCTAAGTCGTCATTCTGTCAGTCAGAAGTGACATTTTTAGGTCATAGAGTGTCGAGTAGAGGTGTAACACCAGAAGAAAGTAGGGTTAATAAGATACTTAACGTAGAGGTGCCACAGAATGTTAAACAGTTAAAAACTTACCTGGGAATTTGCAACTTTTTCAGGAGGTTCGTTCTTAAATACTCAGGGTTGGTAGAACCATTCAGGGAATTGCTTAAAAGTGGGACTCGGTGGAGATGGGAGTCCAAGCATGATCAGGCTTTTAGAGCACTGAAGGAAGGTTTTGAGAAAGCTGTAGTGCTGAAATATCCGTTGAAATATAAGGAATATGTGGTTATGACAGATGCTTCACATATAGGCATTGCTGGAGTATTATGTCAGAAAGATGATGAGGGTAATCTGTGCATTGTATCTTTAGCTTCGCGAGGACTGACAGCAGCAGAGAAAAGATACACGATTACTGAGTTAGAGCTTTCAGGTATTGTTTTCAGTTTAGGGAAATTTAGAATGTATTTAGTAGGGGGGAAATTTGAGATCCACACAGATCACCATGCATTACTGTATATGAGAACTTGTAAACTCAGTTCTAACAGAGTTAGTAGGTGGATTCTTGCTCTGCAGGAATACGAATTCACAGTAAAATATATTAGAGGTAAAGATAACATTCTTGCAGACATGCTATCAAGGGACACTAATTTGTGTAGGGATTATCCTGTGGTTAAAGCAGAGGACGGTATTTTAATATGTGCATGTGTGGACAGTAGCAACAGGGCATCGTTACAGATACTGAGAAATATGCTAGTGGAGCAACGTGATGACGGCAAGTTAAAGGAGCCACTGGCTAGGCTGGAAATAGGTGAAGAAGAGTATGTGAAAGTAGGACGGTTCACGTACAAGATGCAGGATGGGCTTCTTGCAAGGAAATGTAGGAATAATCGGTGGGCAATATGTGTTCCTGCCACTTTGCGGGAGGAGCTAATTTGGTTCATTCATAGGGAATTAGGACACTTTGGTGCTGCCAAGGTCTTCTATGAAATTGGTCGTGACTTCATTTGAAGTAAAATGGGAAGGGATGTTAGGAGGATTTTAGCTAACTGTGACACCTGTCAAAGGAGTAAATATCCAGTTAAATATTTAGTGGGGGAGAGATCTGCAGTTCTCACCAGTAGTCCCGGCGAACTACTGCGTGTGGATTTATTTGGCCCGATCGTTAAAGGACAGTATGGCTACGAGTACATTTTTATAGTTATTGACGCTTTTAGTAAGTATGTCAAGCTATATCCGCTAAGGAAAGCCACGGGACTAGCGTGTAGCCGTCTGATCATTAATAAGTATGTACCTGAGTTTGGCCTTCCTCTCAGGATACTATCTGACAGTGGACCACAGTTTACTGCAAAGAAATGGAGAACCAGTATGCAGGAAGCTGGTATAACACACGTTCATTCCTCTGTAAGGTACCCTCAGGGTAATTCTGCAGAGCGTCCATTAAGGGCAGTGGCTCGTCTTTTTCGCACTCTAGTGCATGACAAGCATACGGCCTGGGTTGGACATCTTCCCAAGGTCGAGACTTGGCTGAATTCTGTCCAGCATGAGAGCACGAAATTGACACCATACGAAGTTCACTTCGGAAAAAGACCACAAAATGAACTAGCGAGGGTGTTGGGATTAAATGAGGGTAAGCAACCGGGGATGGATTACATTGTCCAGTTGGCGAAACAGAATTTATCTAAGTCAGCACAAAAGAGAATTCGCCAACAAAAAGAAACAAAATTTGACCTATTCGAGCCGGGAGACAGAGTCTTACTTAGAGTGCCGAAACAGTCAAATAAGCTAGAGAAAGTCATGTCCAAGTTCTTTTATCTCTACGAGGGCCCATTTATAGTTTCCAAACGTATTGGAAAAACAGCATATGTGCTGGAGAATAGTGAGGGAAACAGATTATACGGGACGTATAATATACATAGTCTACGAAAATATGTGTCATAAAGTGAGTGTGTTTAGCTGGCGAGCCAGCCTATCAAATGAGTAAGTGTGGTATTTGGTGCGTGGGAAGATCTGGTCTTCAAGGCAGGCGTATCAGAAGTCACACAGGGGGGTAGTATGTAAGTAAATGAGAGTTTTTAAGGTACAGGGAAATATGACGGGATTGTCGGATGCTCTTGAGCACTAAAATGTCTCGATACACCAAGGCCAGAATTTGGTAGCGCTGGTGAATTCCCATTTGCCTCCAAGAGCTGGGTGAGCGCTTGAACAGGGTATTTTTGCTTAAGGCGTCCACGAGGCAAAAGATGGGCCATCAGAATGCGAGACAGTCCTTCATGAAACTCATACATATCAGCAAACGTGATTTCTGTTTACGGCCTCGCCATGTAAGATTTGTAAGTGTGTAATTTAAGGTAATTTGTACAAAGGTATTATTTGTGTCAGGAGAACTGGTCTGTGTTGAGAACTAGTACTAAGTAGAATATGGTCTACGGGAACTTAACAAGACAGGGCGATTACGGCAAAGAAATATTTGGTGTTATATGTAATGCGCATTTACTGTTTTTTTTCAGAAGTCAATATTAATTTAATCATCTTTTATAAAGAGAGATCATGTATTATGGTCACGAGGCGCTGCCACAATAGTGTGATCGTGTGCTCAGTGATAAGTGAGATTAAATTTCACCATAAGGAAGGGACCTCCAGTGAAATTAGGAAGTTCTATGGTGATATAAATATATCAGAACACCTTCAATGCGTGTGATATGACATCATAAATACATAGTGCTCACACATTAATTATGTCTATTTCTCCAACATAGAGGAATTTGAGAGGCGGAAATATCCGTGGAACACTATTTTATATGAGAAATATTGGACTGGTTGCAAAGTGCAATCCATAGTGACAACAAACTTTGACGCAAAGTGCGTGAAGAAAAGTTATGAGTGTATATATCTGTAATTTAGGGAGATTTCATTTATGTAATATGTATTTTGGATGGGGTTTATTAACGTGTCTGGGATAATCGGATTATGGACCGTCGTAACGGTAAATCATCCGATGATCCGAGGCGAATATGTAACGTGTTTTTCGAGGGGTTTTTATGCCACTGGCATAAGTCAGTAGGAAGCCATTCTATATTTATTTACGCGGCAAATTGTTCAGCCAAGAGAATTTTTCATGTTAATTTATTATTATTATTAATTTATTATAATTATTATTTAGATATTTTCGGAGCATTTTATAAAAATTATAAGCATACAGATAGGTTTTCTATGTCTTAGAAAACGCTATCAAGCAAATTATTACGAACGACGATATCATAGAAAATTATCTGATTTCGGAATTTTACGGAGTTTTGTCAGTTAGGGTATTTGAGAGAGATGACTCACTGGGATTTCAAATACAAGCGGATTCCTGTCGAGAAGCATGACGCAATCTTGGGTCGCATCGTCAAGAAAAGGCGAATTGTTGGAACGGAAAACGACTTCTCCCTCTCGCGCGCCGTGTGTAATGAACCAGAGGAGGGGAAGTAGCGGCGTGCTCAGCCAATCAATGAGGACCACGTAAGCTAGAAGCCGGCTGTAGAGTGGGGGGGCCGACGTGTGCATATATCGTTCAGCGCGCCGTCGAACGAGGACTATCTGTGAAATACTTGAGGAGTATGGATGCGCGTGCGAGTGGCTCCGATGTTCGGGGGAGTTAGTAACTATCTGTGTAGAACTTGCGGAGTGTGGTTGCAAGTGCTTGTCGCTCCGATGTTCAGGGGAGTTAGTGACTATCTGTATTGAACTTGCCAAGTATGGTTCACGCGGGAGTCGCTCCGATGTTCCATGGAGTGGAGGACTAACTTTAGTAAAACTTAACCAGTGTGGTTATACGTGTGTTTGGGTCCGATGTACGGACCATAGAATTATCTAATCTACCAGAATATCATCAAATTTCGACGGAGATGACGACGTCCAGGAGACTGTGGGAAGCACACAGCATCATCAAGTACGAGGGAAATGCTTTGGCAATTTCCAGTGGTAAGCGCAAATGACGCAGAAATACGCAATCTCTCATTTTTCTTTGTTTTATATTTCATATTTCAGTAACTTCATAGCTTGGAAATAAGAGTAAAATCAATTTATCAGACTCCGTTTTCACGTAATTTTCTATCGGTAATATTAAAATCGCAACGCTCCTATTTAAATTTTAAACTTATTATTATTATTAATTTTGCTATACTTGTTTTATATAATAAATTCATTTCTTTTACAATGCAATCTTTGCTTTCAGTAGGTAGCATTAGATATAGACCAATTCCTTCTCCTGATACAATTGTTTGTTGGGTTAATGATCAAATCATACCACGATCTGAGTGAATAGAGTCTTGAATGTGTTCTGCCAGAGCTAGACGTTGTTAAATACAAATTTAGATTTCAACATTGCGTTGAGGTCTTGGCGCCCATTAAAACAACATAGATTAGGCAAAGGTAAACAGTTACATTTCTCACCCAACAGTTAAGGGGCAGTCAAACCGTTTCATTTGTCGCTACCAGCATGGGGCGTTAATAACCATTACACTTTCACAGGATGCTGAGTTCATGGGAATTGTATAATATAAGCGGAACTGTTCAAAAAAAGAGGGAACACACTTTTCAAAGATTTTTTAACCACTAGGTCAGCTCTTTCTTGAATACTCTTTTTCTTTTTGAACTCATCCATGTTGTAAAAACATCTTAGTTCAGAGAGGAGCAGTTCACTTTCCATACTGTAGTACTTGCACAAATACTGTACACTGGAAAGTTCCTCGTCAGTTGCACCAAGAACTTTGCTTAAGTGGTTCAGTACATCTAGATTGTTTTCTTGAAGCTTGGCTTCTATCTCTTGCACCAGGATGTCAATAACTGGCCAAAGGGTTGAAACCTTGTAATATTGTTCCACTGTTTCAAAAGGAGTTTTATCCCCATCACCAATGTTTGATGGAATTCTCCCTCTTCTTGGCATGTGTGCTGCTTGGAATCCGCAGGGCTCAGAGATTTCTGAGCAGTGGTTAAATAACTTATTAAAAATTCATCTGTTCTGAAGGATTGTAAGACTTCAATTGTGCTGATTTTGACAGATTTCACAACTTCGTAGGTCTCATCGCTTGCTTGTAATGGTTTTGACAGTACATCACATTGCGTAAGAACTCTCCTCAGTAACAGCAAGTCAAATACAAAGCTGAAATCCTCCATGCTCTTTAACAAAGCATTGGCCTGTCCACCACTATCAGGGTCTATGTGTGCAATTTGTTGTAAAGTGTTCAAAGTTGTTTCGAAATTGTATAACAAAGACCGCACTGCTTCAACACGGCAAGCCCATCTGGTATCACTTAAAGACTTTAATGTTACAGTTCCACCACTAAAGCTTTTGGAACTGTTTTGAATTTGTTCAAAAACAGCATGTCGTTTAGTTGATTTCTCAATAAAGTTGTAAAGACTTTGAAACACAAAAAAAGTGTTTCTTATTGATGTTACGCTTGTACAACTGCTTACAATGCACAAATTTAATATATGTGCATTGCAGTGAATGTACATTGCTGTTGGGACTTCTTCCATAATTCTAGCTGCCACTCCTTTATATGGACGCCTCATGTTTGAGGTCCCATCGTAGCACTGAGCACGCAGATTTTTAATGTTCAAATCCAGTTAAATCAAAACATTCTTTAGTTCATTTGCCAGAGTTTCACCATCATTTTTTTGGCTCGATAAAACCCTACAAACGACTCATGAACTTGTAATTTATCGTTGACATGTCTTAAATCGACAGCTATTTGCTCGTGCTTTCCTATGTCTTGAGTCTCATCAGCTGTAATGGCAAACACTTTGGACTCTTTTGTCATAAAGAGTTTTAGCACATAGTCTGGGTATTCTACACTGCGAAAACCTTCTGGTTGACTTACAAATACAGTTTCCTTAATTTTGCTATTAAGGTATGCCGATACAATGTCCAAATGACAATTATCCCATTCACGCTCTACTCCTATGGCTATAAGGGCCCTAATAGTTTTCCTTTTTACCACAGGACTGTAGGATTCAAGGAAATCAGTACCCTTTATCTGACTGAAACCTTGAGTTACTAAACGTGCTCTATACCTAAGTACTTCACCTTCTTGGTTTCGTTTAGTTTTATATACCCATTTGGTGCCTATGACAGTCTTGCCACCTGAATCTTCTGCAAGTGTCCACACATTATGTTTTTCCAAGAGGGCAATCTCTTGGTTCATTGCTTCAAACCATTTATCTTTGTCATCTCGTGAGGTGGCTTCTTGAAAAGACACCGGATCGTTATATTCTGACCTCAACATGACAATGCGACATTTGACCTTGACTTCATTACAACACACACACTTACTGGGACATTTTCTCTCTCTACTCGACCTGCGTAATACTGTGTGTTCAGGCTGTAATGGAGCGTCTATTACGACATCAGAATCTGACAAAGAGGCATCACTATCACTTGTTACAGAATTTTCATTTCCTGATTCGGCTACTTCGTGTTCAAACACGTCACCTCCACAATCTTTCTGCTCGACAAACACTTCTCCAACTGTTCTAGGTTCACAATCTATCTGAGTTACAGCTATTTCCTGGGCTTTTACAGAAAACGGAAATACATCTTCAACAAATTCTACATTCCTGGATTTAATGACACACTTCTTTTCGATGTCCCATACACGGTAGCCCCTCGAGTCATCGGGGTACCCTAGCATTGCACCAACATTTGCCCTTAGCACTAACTTTTCCACATTACGTTTATGGATCCAAACTTTACAACCAAATGATTTTAACATAAGCAATTCCTGGTCTGACAACTTTCTACTCGTCCACAGTTCAAACGGGATGTTCTTTACAGTCGATGACACACACCTATTCTTTATATAGCAGGCTGTGCTGATGGCTTCCCCCCAAAATTGAACTGGCATGCCTGACTGAATGAGCATGCACCTACTAGTGGTGAGAAGTTGCTGGTTGAGGCGTTCAGCAACGCCATTCTGTTGGGGAGAGTTAGCCATTGTTAACCTACGAACAATACCTTCCTTTTCAAGATAATTGCAAAACTCTGTATTTAAATACTCTCCACCGTTGTCTGAATGGAAAGATTTCAACTTGGTCCCTTGTGCTGTCTCCATTAGGGCCTTAACCTTGAGAAACTCATTAAATGCATCACTCTTATGCTTAAGGAACCTTACATATGAGAATCTGGTACAATCATCAGTAAATGTAATAAAATATTTGCTACCTCCAATCGATGGGTGCTCTAGCTGGCATACATCAGAGAACACAACATCTAATGGCTTCTGAGATACATGATCTCTTTCATTAAATTTAAGTCTTTTCATTTTACCTTGTTTACAAGTATCACAATCAAGATTATTTTCTTTGGGTATAAAATCACAATCTGGAATGTTCAGAGCATGGCCAAAACGCTGATGCCATATTCCACTAGTTACAGCTTTGTTGCTCTTAGCATACACAACCTCCACCTCGTCATTACAAGCAAATTCTTTCCCTTGTTCTACCATAAAATAATCACAATTTACCTCATACATATTACCAACAGCCTCACCCGTAAGGAATATACCCTCATGATCTGACAATACAACTTTGCTATCTTTAATGGTTACGACTGCACCTTTCCTGTCAAATTGACCTACCGATATTAAATTGTCTTGAAGACCTGGGACATACAACACTTTTTTCAGTTTCAGAAAAGAACCTCCACACTTGTCAGATAGCTTCATAAGCACACTTCCCATACCACATACACTAACTACGGATCCATCAGCTGTGTCTACACTACCAGAAACCTTTGGGGTGTAATCATACAGAATATCCTTATAAGGTGTCAGGTGCTCAGTGGCTCCTGAATCTACATACCACCTGCATACACAATCAGATGCATCATCCTTGCTTTCAGTTGTCACATAAGCCTTTACCTTAACACTACTAGCATTAACCTGAACACATTCGTTTGCCGCCTCATCGTCCTTTACCGTGGCAATAACCTCACGATTCTTAACCTTAACATTTTCCTTGCGTCCATTACTACAATTCCGGGAAGTATGACCTATCTTGGCACAATTAAAACACAAAACTGAACCTTTCTTTCTTGCTTCATGAACTAAATCACAGAACTTCGCAATATGCCCCTGTTCTTGGCACTTGTAGCACATGAATCAACCACTACCTGTTGGCTTGTTGACACTTTTGCTGCTGTTGACGACCCCCTTGGAATTTAAGCGCATGGCTGCCACCATTGCCTTCACGCTTTCACCCTCAGATTCTTCCTTCTTCAGCCTTGCATAAGTCTCCTGTTCTCGCTCCATCTTTAGTTTGTCCAACTTGTTCTTTCTCTCCTCCAACAATAATTTGGCTCTCACTACCTTTACACTCAAGTTTTCTTCATTGCTTTCCAATGAACGTATCAAATTTTCGTACTCCCGCTTTTCCAGTCCTCTGAGAATAAAAGCAGCTTTGGCCTTATCCGTAAATTTTATACCTACATCGTCCAACCGTGCACACCAAGTAAGCACTTTATCAACAAATGTACGCATGCTAATGTCACTAGTTTTCTTAAAAAGACACAATTCTTCTAACATCGTCACAATTTGAAGGACTCCGGTATCGCAACATGAAGTCAGAAGATTCTGCCATGCTTCCTTAGCTGTCTCCGCTTCTTTGATGTCACCTAGGAAAGGGTCGGTGACCAAACCTATGAGCAAGTTTTTCGCGTCTTGATCTTTGCCCAGTTGGGCCTCGGAGTACTCTTCAACGGGTGTATCTTCTACCTCTCCTGTATCGGTCTTTCGTGGGAAACCTTGAACCGCTTCCCACAGACGCCTTGTTTGAAGCAATGCCTTTGTTCGGGTGCTCCACGCTTCCCAATTGTCGTCCTGTAACCTCACTATTGCAACTACTCGCTCGCTGCTTCCCGTAGCTGCATCCATGTTAGTATGTATACTTAAAATAAAACGTACAAATAGTCCTCACAATAGAAAATCGTCCACAAAATTCACCAAAAACTATCTTGAATGCACACTTAACTGCCGTCCACATGTGCGCCGCACATATCAACACCTTTTAACAACCGACATTCTCCCATAACAAAGTCCACACATTAACAGCAATAAGCGTTTAACTGGGCTCATAACCTGTCATGAAATAATTAGTAAAAAGGTTTACTAAATACAGTCCTAAACTCCAAATTGATGGGAGAAGAAACAAACACCGACATCCATTGGTCACAACCGGAAACAGATGGTTATATTCAAAAAGTACATTTGACTTGTACGGTATACAAAAACAAAAGAAGAACACTATGAGAAATACAAAAACAAAAGAAACACACTATGAGAATTTGTGAATGCAAACTCACATCTTTAACGTCTTTGGCAATGTGCAGTTTGATTTGTTCTCCAATAATGAACAGTAACTCATTCTGGAAAGTCGCTGAAGTGTACTGAAAATTCTTTCGATGCTCAGTGTAGAACTTCTTGATAAAATCACTATCTTTAGAACGAAGCTCCATCAGCTCCAAAACGTTTCCTCTGTTCTTTGATTCTGCAGATTCATCATGTCCTCTGAGAGCAACGGATTGCCTGCCACAAAATATTAACGATTCACAAAAAGCTCCTAAATACAATCGGTTTTCTTCAACTTCTTTGGAGTACTTTTCATTAACTTTTTCAATAACAGTACCACTTCTATCTGCTTCTTGTAGAGAGGTGAACTTAGTCATACTAGTATTATGCAAATTACTACAATCATGTTTTTCAAACACTTTTACAGCTTTCTTCCACTTCGAAAACCCACTGATTGTGAAAGCGTCTTCAGCATTTTTTCCGTCTTGTAAAACACACGACAGACAAAACAGAATACTTTATCGGTTAGAGGACTATATTCCAGACAAGAAAACATTTTGTACCATTCAGGCCTAAACTTTCTTCTATCCTTTTTAGGGAAAACGAAATCTTGTGGTTGAAATGATCCTTCCTTAACATGCAATATGGCAATATCTGGACCATGGGCAGGATCACGCTTGTTGATCAGTCCAATTGACAATAATTGGTCAATTGCAGTAGAGGTACAGCTGGAACTTGGTAAATTTTCCTCACTCGAAGTACTGCCCTTCGTAAGTGTAGATGACTGAGTGGATGAGGAGCCCAACACTTCTTCTGTTGGCTGAGGTGGCTCTGACTTATATTCCAAAGAATCTTTTTCTGTTGGTTCATCTTCTAGACGCTGTTTCTTCTTGCTTGGTGGGCCTGAGCAAAAGTAAGACGACAACAACGAACTTTGTCCCTTTTTGTTCTTCTGAGCCTGAAAAGAAAGGGATTAAACTTGTTTTCAAACACCAACAATTCAAAGATTTGCAAGATGTCTGTCTCATGGTAAATAAAAAGTTGTATAGGGCCTGCCTTTCTGTCTGTCTGTTAGGTAGTCAGCCCGAAGGCTGGTTGGATCCTCAAAAAGCACCGCCGTTACGTTATGTGAGTAGATACCCACAAAAACCCAAGGCAGCGCTATATTGAGGCGTTCTAGGCAAGAAGAGGAGTGAGGTAGTTTGCCATTGCTTTCCTCACTGAGTCAGAACAGTAGTCCTAACCCTATGAGTAGAACCTTTCACAGCATTCACAGGCACTGACTGTGCCCTGAATGCCATTACTAAGCACCACCCATACCTCAGTAGCTTCCATATAATCACAGCCATGAGTGAGACTGAGACATCGGTGAAAAGCCACCTTTTACTCTAGCCTGTGCCAACTGACAAATGCAAATGTACTGTATTCATTAAGAGATGGCAACAAGTTATTTTTTTTTACAAGTTGCAAGTTTTTTTTTTACCATAGTATCAACCTCAATAAAAGGGTTGAGTGTAATTTGAGGGGAAAATTAGACTCAGTTTATAAACAACAAAATAAGGCTGGCTTAAAATGACACACAACACGAGGAACGGTGAAAATATACTGTATGTTTTGAGGCAATTTTCCCTCGTTAGAACAAGATCAAAAAATAATAACTGTAATATGATAAGGCAAATAATGTGAACATGGAAGAAAGGAAATTACGTGGAAAACTGCAAAAATAACCAGGCACACAATATTTTTCTTTCAGTAGCAACGTCTTAGAAAAAAATAAAATTTGTTTGGATTAAAAAAAAAACATTTAAATAAATCTAACCAAATCAAAGTTACTTAAAAACGCAAAAATATTTTGTTTATTTTTTGTTACAGCACATTGGACAATACTAGACTTGTTCTATGCCATGCGTTTGAGGTTATGTTTCTCTGACAGCTGACTCTGTGGCGAGTTTAAATTTCGCGTAGTCTCAGTTTCCCGCGCTCGGCACTTTCGTGGCGCTTTATTTTCGCGGTTAGTGTATTTCTCTGTTCGCATATTGGGAACATAATGAGGCCAAATTTCGCAGTCAACGTGTTAAACCGCAGTGTAAGTGAATGGCCGTCTTTTATTTTACTCAAGACCGTTCTAAGACGCGTGATTTTTCTTTCTCTAGAGTCTAGACCTCATCAATATTGCGGACACTGGCTTCACTATACTATTCTGTGCGCTGTGGGAGAAACTGGCTTATAACTTAACCTATAAAATAGGTAGGCACTTGAACTGAAATTAATTTAACTTACCATGTCTCAGTACATGAAATCCAATCCTATGATGCAGATAGTTCACAGAAAGAAACTTAGAAATTTCAAGAAAATGAAGGCAACACGTTACAGGTAGAATAGTACGAGTAGATCTCTTTCGAAAAGGCAAACGACAGACAACAGCTGATGTCTGCTTTGCATTACATATTACAGGGTTGCCACCTAGTGACATTTATATCGCTTAATCGCTTAGTCC
The DNA here is from genome assembly GCA_946902985.2 of Meconema thalassinum. Lineage (NCBI taxonomy): Eukaryota > Metazoa > Arthropoda > Insecta > Orthoptera > Tettigoniidae > Meconema > Meconema thalassinum. The sequence goes on along the minus strand of OX336394.1, from coordinate 383,335,429 downwards.
CATCATTCACGCAAATGGTTTTATTACTTTTTACGCCATCATTTTGAAAATGAAAGCTATTATTGTTTGGGTAATTAAATTGTTTCTGAGAGATACAGTTAAAAACAAAATCAAGATTGTACCAAGTTTATAAACTAATTTTTTGCTTGTTTGTAGGCAAAATGTGGGGTTTGGGAATTCTGGGATGGCAACTGCCACCCCTTGCCACCCCGTAATTACGCCTATGGGCAACGTTAAACTTGAGGCGTTCAACGGAACAGAATGGTACAGGGTCATCCTGGAGGATGTGCTTCATGTGCCTAAGCTCAACTACAATTTGATATCTGTCAGTCAGGTACTCAACAGAGGTTATGTCCAAACTGCAAACAAAGATAAGTCAATATTTGAAACGTCTGATCATCGTGAAATTGTGGCCAAGGCGTCAGAGAAGGTGACCTGTACAGAATGATGCTACGCCAGGAGAAGTCTGAAGCCTTTATGGTAGCCACCACGATCGTAACCTGGCACGAGAGGCTCGCACACCAAAACCTGAAGTATGTGAAGGATGCTTTGGACAGGAATAGCATTCCATACGTTGATGATTGGAACGAGAGAATCTGCGAAGGATGCACCTATGGGAAGCAACATCGGGTATCTCACCCACTGAACGAGAAGGTTGCTATCCAACCATTGGATCTGGTCCATGTAGATATGGGAGAGATGGCGACACCATCGCTGGGAGGAGGAAAATAATTCTTGCTTTTCAAGGATGATTTTTCACATTTCCGAACAATATACTTCTTGAAAACGAGGGACGAAGCCGCAGCCAAACTGGATGTTTCCATGAAGCTGGTGGAAAACCAAATCGGAAGAAAGGTGAAAATTCCACGATCAGATAATGGAACCGAGATCAAGAATGCCAACACACATAGGCTGCTGGAGGAGCTAGGCGTCTTTCACACTTTTCCAACAGCTTACCCCCAGAACAGAACGGAAGAGTGGAACGTGAAATGAAAACAATTGTAGAGTAAGCAAGGACAGCAATTCATGTACAAAACCTGAAGGACAATTTGTGGGCAGAAGCAGTGAACTATTCTGAGTTCACGATCAACCAGACTGGCTCAAGTTCAGTGAAAGGAAAGAGTCCAGCCAACCTATGGTTTGGACGACAGGTCAACATGAAGAAACTGAAAACCTTCGGATGCAACTGCTACGTTTTGACTCCCAACCACAAGAGAAGCAATCTTGACAGGAAGTCTAGGTAAGGTATATTTGTTGGATACGACATAGACTCTCCATCCTATAGAGTCTATCTGCCTGAAGAAAGTGATGTTGTAAGATCAGACAACGTCGTGTTTAATGAAGGAGAAAAAGGTGAGCGAAACCTGACAGATGTTGAAATGGCTATGAACAACGAGAACGAGTTGATTGAAGAAGAAGATGAGTATGAAGACAGCATAGTCCTTAGACAAGACAGAAACGAAGAAAGAGATGAAGCCAGAGAAGAAGATGAACAACCAAGAAGACCAGGACTACGCAATCGTCAAAATATTCAGCTACCTGCCAAACTATCAGACTACGTCATGGGCTACCTCCGGGGAGGAAAGAGTGACAACCTAGCCATGATAGGAGAAATCCAGGATATCTCTATTTCCAAAGCGTTGAAAGGTGCCAAGTGGCTGAAAGCCATGACAGGAGAATTTGAATCGTTACAGAAGATGGAAACTTGGAAATTAGTGAAATGTCCAGAAGAAGTTCGACCCCTGTCCTGCCGCTGGGTGTTACGAGAGAAGCCTGATGGGAGAATAAAATCACGACTGGTAGCACGTGGCTTTGAGCAGGAAGAAGGAGTTGACTATTCAGAAACCTTTAGTCCAGTAGCAAACCATGCTTCAATTAGACTGATTATCAGTCATGCCGCTACTGAGAAGATGAAACTTGTTCCCCTTGATGTGAAGACAGCCTTCTTGCACGGAGACTTGGAGGAGAACTTGTACATGTATCAACCTGAAGGATTTGAAGATGGTACTGGCAGAGTCTGCACACTAATGAAAAGCAATTATGGACTAAAGCAAGCACCAAGAAAGTGGAATGAGAAAATGTCAATTTTCTTGTGGAGAAACTTGGACTAGTAAACACCGACGATGACCCCTGCATTTACTATAACGAGAAGAGAACTTTGATGATGGCTCTTTTCGTCGACGACGGGCTCATCGCTGGATATAATAAAGAAGAAATCTTTGAAGTCTTGGATGTCATAAATCGGGAATTTGAAATCACTTACCAACGATTAGTTCAGAAGCAATTCACGACCTAGGCATGGAAGTCAGAATAGAGAATTGACACCTACACCCACACAAGGAAGACTCAATATAACCTAACATAAGTAAAAAACCCAAAGAAGACAAGATACTTGGGGAGGAATGCGTGCTGAACTACTACCTTCCATAACCCAGATTAAATGAGAGACTAAAGTACACTAACGTTTACTGAGTAGTAATTTCAGGGATAACAATATATTCTTAGACACGCATAAGTACAACATAAAAACAATAAAACATATTTAAAAATATCATTAAAAATAAAATGTAAACATCCAAAAATTAAGTGCAGAAGCTCACAATCAGTGAAGATGAAGATATAGACAAGTTAATTAAATGAGAACACTGACAACGGGGTCAGTCATACAAGACATTGGTTTAATAAAATATCCACCACGTTAACGAAGATAATCTTCAATCGATAAGAAGTAAATAATTTAGGAACAACAGTTCGAAGGAAGTATGGGAACGAAGAACCAATAAATAAGTAAATAATAATAATAAGTGTCACCAAAAGACACATTATGCAGGGTCCATATAGGGCATACTAACTAGTCTACGAGAGGAAGAAATTTAATTAATGAAGTTACACCGGTAAGAAAAACTCTAGGACGTAGACTATTAAAACTTGATCACTGTTATCACAGAACAGAGCGTCTGGATCAGTTTTTTTAATATATACCTAATCGTTTGACCATAAAATTACATGATTAAACTAGGGAGACGAATATGATTAATTTCATGAACCTATGTACCGCGAACACACACACAACCTCCAAACATACATACGATCAGGCACTCATTAAATAAGTGATGCCAAAGTCATGGTAAATAAATTACTAACCATAAGGACATGCGAGGCAACTACATAACATACATACTGAGATCCATAACTTACCAACATCATACATACATACTGTGCATTCAAACCAATAACCAACATGTAAGGTCAACGTCACCAGTAAATAAATACAAACCCAAGTTAGGTTAAGATGCGAGACCAAATCATAACATCTAGCTGATCACATTTGGTGTCCACACCAATACTCGTAACAAATCCATTTTAAATGCCAAGGCCAAAATCATGAGTAAATAACTACAAACCATAGAGGTTAACATGTGAGGCCAAACACATAGTCATAACGAATAGAATATAAAGTGTAATCTCTTCTCCCTCAATAGCATGTAATGAATACGGATCGGGTTGGCACTCGCCGCTACGCAGTCGATTTGAGATTGTTGATTTCCACATTATGTTTATGTGTTTATGTGCGATATATTAAGTATTTAATGGGTCGGAGTGTTTTGGTGGTGTTCTGTGCAAACGTTTATTGATATACAAGTGCTTACACTATTACTTCATAGTATTAATACCTGAAATCCTATTGTAGGAAGCATTAACTGAAATGGAATTTAATTTCTTGTCGTGTGTTGACGTTATCTTCGTGTGTTAATTTTATTGTTATTTAATGTAGGTAAACAGCAGTTTAGCCCTTACATTTTCATGAGTGCTTAATGTGAGTAGTGAAGATGCCTTGATGTTTTGTACCAGGATGCAGATCTGGCTATGGGGACTGTAAAGAGGTCAGATGGTTTTCCAAACAAAGATAAGGAACGTTTTATCAAGTGCAAAGGGGCCATACCAGGGAAGGATAGGGAACTTACCGAAAAGTCCTACATCTGTGATGCTCACTTTTCAGAAGATTTAATTGTTAAATTTGACAAATTTGTGATAGGAAGTAGTACTGTACTTCTCCCAAGAACCAACTGGCGATTGAAAGACTATTCTGTTCCACATATATTTCCTAATTTGCCCAACTATTTGTCCAATATGATGTAAATAAAAATGCTCTTGATGCCATTAAAGACTACCTCTGTGAAGAAAGGGATGAGAATAAAACGACAATGAGTTTAGAAACATACCGTAATGCTGAAGGAAGCGTGATCAGTTTTAGGCAATCGCCTACTCTAAGAAGGGGTCATGACTGTGCCTTCTATGTCTGTTAAATGTTAAGTGCTACTGAAATGATGGTAGATTGTTGAGTTTGGTGTTTGTGGAGTGAAATGTATGGGTATAATTGATTTCGGTAATATTCTAAGGTAAAGTTGAAGGAGCCGTGATCGGGTTTAGGCAATAGCCTACTCTATGAAGGGGTGAAGACTATGTCTTCTATGCCTGTTTAATGTTAAGTTCTTCTGAAATGATGGTAGTTTACTGATTTTGGTGTTTGTGGAGTGAAATTTATGGTTATTATTCAATTTTATAATAATCTACGGTAAAGTTGAAAGTTGCGTTCGTCATCATCATCATCATCTTGTACAGTTTCCAGCCCCAGGCTGGGTCTGTTTGGAACATAAGCCTCGCCACTTAGTCCTTTCTTCCCACCACCTCTCCGCTGTCACTCTGGTCCAGTCCTCGCCTCTCTTCTTGACACATTCCTCCACTCCTTTCAGCCATCTATTTCTTGGTCTTCCCCTTGGTCGTTTCTTCTGCATCTGCATCTCATGTATCCTCTTGGGAATCTTCTTCTCATCCATTCTCTTTAAGTGTCCATACCACCTCAGTCTTGATGTCTCAATCCTACCTTGCAAGGGCTCCTCTTTCACCATTTCCCTGACCTTTTCATTCCTCACTCTGTCTCTTCTTGTTGAAAGTTGCGTTCGTACGGTTTCTTTTTATATTTTCTGTGTTGCAAGACTGTTAAGAGAATGTAAAATGTGTAACAATGTGAAGAAATCCTTTCTGATAGCGAGGTTAATTTTTCCGTTCTTTTTCTTTTTTTAATTTACCGATAGCTGGCAAAACTAATTGCATTTTGAACTTGCTCTCTGTCTTCGCTTATTGTCGAAACTGGACTATTACAGTAGACGACTTATTAAATTATAATTGGGCACAGTAAAGTAAGTTGAGATGTCGAACTTATTAGCGCCTATGAGGATATCTTGTGGTGTTTTAACATGTAAAACAGGTCGCAAGGTTTTAAAAGTCTCGTAAGCGCCAATGCCAACTTACATCACAGATAGGAGCCAGCGCTGCGCTGCGGCGGACCAGGCGTACTAGGCCAATGATATCACTTCTTATTCTATTCGTTATGACATAGTATTCTTTCTTCAATACAAGTACCAACATCATAACAAACACAGACAACACTTTCATTCGAACATAATCACACAACTATCAACACATATAGTTCATTTCCATAACCATATTCGTCTGCCCATTACAAAATAAACCTACCTTTTCTGAGGCCAAAATATTATATTTTAAAATATATTAAAATGTTTAACTCCATGAGATCCTTTCTTCATTTTCAACGAGTGTTGGTTGGATCTAAAACAGTTCATGGCGTAGCTTTAAGCTAGCCTAAATTCGTAATGAACCTTCAGAGTATATCAATTCATCTTGTCGCTTCAGGATTCTACAACTTAATAATGATCGTCAGCAAACATTTGAGAATCGTCACTAAGGGTTACCAATCATAGATATAACTCGAAAATAATCAATAATTGTAGGATCATTCAATCAATGCGAAAATATCGACGTCCATATATATCGACCGCGTGATCTAACGGTCATTCCAAGCATTAACGGAGTGCTAGTTCCTAGCTACCGACTAGATAGGGCGACGGTCTTTTCTTTCTGCATCATACTACGACTAATTCTTCCGCAACTCGCTCACAGAAAGAGACAAGTTCAATATTTTTATGAATCTGTTATCGGCCAATAGAGAGTTCTTTTCATACAGACACTTTTTTATAACGGCACAAGAATGAAGGAATTTTTGTGAACCAGCCTGGATACACCAGAAATATCATCAATCGTTTTCGGTTCGACACTTGCAACCCAAGTTCAACACCCATGGAGAAAGGAATGGTGACAAACGAAGAAGATCGAATCAATGACAGACCGGCGGCACCTACAACTCCATATCGAGAAGCAGTGGGAAGTCTACTCTACCTGGCTACAATATCCCGACCGGATATCTGCTACGCAGTGAACTACTTGAGCCGCTTCAACGGCAAAGCCCTGCAGAGCCACTGGAAAATGGTGAAGAAGGTATTTCAGTATTTGAAGGGAACTCCAGACTATGGAATTTTCTTCAATGGAGACGACAAACTTGTGGCATATACAGATTCAGACTACGGTGGGGACACCGTAACAGGGCGCTCAACAAGTGGTGTTCTACTGTCGAGAGGAGGACCAATCATTTGGTACACACAGAAGCAGCGACTCGTTGCTATGTCAACAGCAGAAGCAGAATGCCGAGCAGCTGTCTCATCGATAGATGACATCAGCTGGATCAAGAGAATTGGACTGGAACTCGAAATTTTGAAGTCAAACAAACCAGTCACGCTGTTTATTGACAACCAGTCAGCAATCCACATGCTGCACAATGTACACGAGGGGAAGACTACAAAAGGAAAGAAACATGTAGAGATTCCACGCAAATTCATCCAGGAACACATGGGCAAAACTGTTGCTCTCAAACATGTCGAGAGCTCCAAGCAACTTGCTGATATCCTGACCAAACCCCTCAATAGAAAATTGTTTGAATCGCTTCGTTGTAAAATAATTAAGGAGGAGTGTTGAAATTTAATTATGTTTACAACTGACTATAACCTCTACTGTAAATCTAAGTTGGCAACAATGTGATCAAAAATATATTTTACTTTTATAAGTTGGCAATTGTTTTAAAAACCAGAGGGAGATGTACAGCTAATGGCGGAATGTATGTGTAAGATATTGTCTGTGAAATCTGAAGCCGTCAGCCATCAAAATTGTATCTATATTGAATGTAGGGAAGTCTTTGATAACTCATAAACGCCCCCTGGCACTATCCAGCCCATGACGGGCTAAGGCCGACCAAGCGACCGCTGCCCAGCCATTCGGCCTGCAGATATTGGGGTGACGCGTGATCAGCGCGTCGGGTCTCCTCGGCCGTTAATCTTGGTTTTCGTGATCGGGGCGCTGTCTCACTGTCAGACAGCTACTCAATTGTCCTCACGAGGCTGAGTGCACCCCGTTCGAACCCTCACGTCAGTTTTAAAATCCCTGACGGAGCCGGGGATCGAACCCGGGGCTTCCGGGTGAGAGGCAGGCGCGCTACCCCCAACACCACGGGGCCGGCTTTGATAACTCATAAACATGTTTTATGCTGTAGAATCAAAAGGCGCCCTTTTGATGATACTTGCTGTTTAATTTGATAAATAAAAGGACGTCATACATATTGAAAACGACTTGATCATTCATCGCTGCTCGGAGCATAAGAATTACAACACTTTAAAATGTCCTAACTTCCCACACAAATTACATTTTTGCTTATAAGCCGGACAAGATCGCTTTCCATGTGTCATACCACATCTGTTGCAATTAAACTGATCACTATCACTATTTTTTTGTTAACTCCTTGTCTTTTCATTTTCTTGAGCGCGGCGACTGATTCTGATTCGCCTTTCTTACTCATGTCGATGGCTTGTTTGTGTGCCAGCTCACTTGCTTGACACATGTCTACCGCTTTGTCCAGGCGCGGATTCAAGGGTAGGGTCACGGAGTCATAAACCCCCCCCCCCCCAAACGGAGACCAAAATTTTTTGCAAACTCAAAAAACGAAAACACAATAACCAGACAAATAAAACTTAGCGGATTTTAACTTAAAAACAGTTTTTTTCATTTAATTCAATACTGAAAATACCTTGATTGCAATTATTATGTTCTGTTAAAACTGTACATATTTACAACTTCATACCTGTTATATAAAAAACGACTAGCAGAAGTACCCGCTCTTCGAACGGTCTTCGGTATTAATAACCAGACGTTATCAATTGAGCTACTGTTGCAATGGTTAGGGGCTTGTTATTCCGTCATATGTTTATCAGAGCGAAGTAAGTTTTCTGGGAATATCACATACACTGTTGCTTTAAGGGCCGTAAAATGTGGTTTTCGGAGACTCTTTATAGACTCCCGAATTTTGTGTCTCACATTGAGAAGCGCAACATATGCTTTGATCGTCCTTCTAGGATAATTTTTATATTTCGCCTATTTTAGCATGTATTTTGAAAAGTTTTTTCCTATACCAATCCTTCTATGAGACGTACGGTGAAGAGTTTTATAAATGATTGGTGTATTGACTCTCATGGGTACCTAATTTTACGATGCTCCAAACATTCGAACACGAGTTATAGGCTTACATAAAGATACACAGAAAGGCCGAAAATCCCTAAGTATGCCTTACTTCGGAGGGGCAGTAAAGCCGGCGGTCCCATGTCATAGATTTATGGCATGTAATAGAACCTTGCACTATCTACAATTGTGTGAAGCTAAATTTGTAGGTTAGATTTGATTAACGCTCTATTAGTTCCAAAGTTTGCCGGTTGCGGTGGCATCTAGTAGCCAAGTCACAGCTAGGTGTCGTTGACGGTAGCATTTGGTATCAAAAGTAGGAACTACTGAAAATTGATCGTCTGCAGTCCTTACCTGAAATACAGATAACACACACTAATACAGCCATCACAATTAATACCGGTTATCAGACAGATTCTACACACACGAGGCTACGTGAACGCGTTGTTGCAGCTTCTCAACTGAGGAACAAACCAACCAACCTACAACATATCACCCAGATGTCCGAATATGGATATATCAACCACGCAGTTCCAAACAAAATCATCCCTACGATGAACCCGTTTGTCGAAAAAAAAAGTTAGAATGTGCTCAATCTAAATTCACCTAACGTTAGGGTTACCATAATATTTTTAGGCCAAATCCGGACGTCGGATCTTCCGGGGGGTCTGGGGGGTCTGGGGGGTATGGACGAATAAAATGAAAAGAACTGAACTTGATTTTATAGGTTTACAATCCCTTTACAATTACATAACATGATTACATAAGAATATACAAAAACATCAATCAGTGTTCATCATATATCATACTGATCCCTTGAACAATTTTTTCTCGTCTTAGATTAATCTGTGCTGGGTCCAGGGGCAGGTTTCTCAATTTTCCTTGCATCGTACTTTTCATTAGAGCTGACTTTCTTCAGAAATGGCTTGTTATTTTTTATTTGGTCGTGGAACTCTGAGCATGTCATATCACTATTTGCCTTGATAACTATCAGGTCCCTGACAACTGCAAGAGATAATCGTCCTCGTTCAGCTGTCCATATTGCTGCCACCATTGAAAAATTTCGCTCAGCTGGAGCTGAAGTTCCAGGCAGACACATGGCGAATTCTACAAGTTTGTAAATCTTCGCAAAGGACACATTGCTCTTGGAAAATACTTAAAACAATTGTCTCCACTTTTCATGAGTTTTAGGGGTTTCTTCTTTTGGCAGGGCGTCCTATTCGGGTCTCAGATTCTTCAAAACTTGAATAAGTGCCGAACGTTCATCAAATAGCTCATCCACATTTATTGAATCTGGTATGACACTGACTACTGTCAGAGCACTGTCTTCCTTTTCATCCCAAGAAGGGACATGTTGTAGTGTCAACCACTTGAAGTGCTTAGCTTTGTCAAAGCTGCTTTCCCAAAGTTTCAAGTAGCTAATGCCAGCTTGATAAAAACCTTCGGCACATTTTAAAAACTCTTCTTCCTTGCAGTCATTAATAGCTTCTTCAGTCTTCAATTTCCTTAGTAATTGTTTAGCAGCAAATGGTATGTAATTGTCAGCCTTCCTTTCTTCCAGTTTCTCAAGTAATTGTTCATATACTTGCGCCGCTTCTGTAGCTGATATTTGATCAGACTCGACTTTCAATATTGATAGTTGAAACATTTGCAGACATCCGTGAACAAATGTTAAAAGCAGTTCATTGACTGGGTCTTCAAAAAAAGATTGAATTTTTGCAGTGCAGTTGTTAAGTGATGAGAAATATGCTTTCAAGGACTCCAACAAAAGCAATATTATTTCTACTGCTGGCATCAAGCTTAAAAATCTCGTATTGCCGTGGGAAAGGATTCTTTTGTACTCTACTTCTACAGATTCACAAAATTATTTCAATGCAGTCACTCTGACAGTATATTGGAAGAAGTATTTGTACACTGTCACAACGATTGCCTCGACGTCCACATGTAGAGCATCACAGGCATGCTTCACTGCGTTATGCAGAATGTGCGCCGAACAGCCAATGCCAAGAATTGGCCTTGAGAGGGCATTTTGAAGTTTGCGAAATACAATTCCTTGGCCCTGCCTATTAACACCACCAAAGTTGGTATTGGTGTTGTCAGCGCATAGGCATACGACCTTGGAGTCAATAGAGAACTTTTTGATGCATTTTAAAACATGTTCTACTAAGATATCAGAGGTTTCACCTGGAAGTTCATCAAAAAATAACAGCTTCACGTTAACACCTTCATTTTGGTTAAAATGACGAACACAAACAGGAGTCAATTTAACCTCTTTTCTGGTTGAACTGTCAATTGTTAGTGTAATGAAATTTTCATCCTTCAGATCTTTGAGAAGTTTGTCAAATATGTAAGGGGATATTAGATTTACAATGATGGCTTCGGTCTTAGTACGAGCTCCCGAGAATTTCGCTTCAAAAAGCTTTTTAATCAGTTTGGCATTGCAATCAGACGTTTTGAAACTAAGTCCATGCATTGCAGTATGGTAGGCAAAAGTAGCTTCTTTTGCTGAACATTGCAGCTCAGCATCAGTATTTTTTTTAAATGTTTTAATACTTGCCGAGGTCGCTGCTTGATTCGCCTTCTTATGTCTTTCAGTCTGCAAATGATTTTCTATATCATAGCGTCCACGATGTTCCACCGAAAATTCTGAATTGCACACCGTACACCTCACGCGATCATTGCTATTTTGACACTGTCTCAGAAACTTATATTCTTCTTTAAGTTTGTCGTTAAAACACACTTACGCTTCGGCATTTTCCCAATTTATAATACTACTTTGTTGTTATGTACTTAAAAACTACTGATACTGAAAACTAATAGCATAAAACGTCTAGAAATGGACGCAGTCCAGCAAACAAAACATTAGCATTAAACTGACTGAACGCACTCCTTCCAAATAAAATGGCGACAGGAGCGGCACCGACCGGGTGAAACTTTATGGGGTGTTTTGGTACCAACGCTAGCTTGCCTTGTAGTAGTACCTGCTGACAACGTTAAAAACGCTAGCTGTCATCGCGTACGACAATGTAGTTGTGTTGTACTTCTATAGATGGCAGCAAAATCGGAAAATTGGTGAGTATTCTTGCTAATGATGTATATTTAATTAATATTTGAATATAATATCAATAGTAAATACATATTGCAGTGCTTAGAAAGGAATACAATCGGTTTCGAACAATATTATACGAATGAATTGAATTATATTGAATCACACATCGATTTTAGTCGATACACTGCGCTCGAAAACGATATCAGATACTATCGATATAATTCAAAGTAAGAGCTGGTTGTTCCAACGCTTCCCGTAATTCAAACGTGATATTTCTTAATTCGATTGATAGGAAGTACAGCACGGACAATTAAATAATACTGGTGTGTGATAAGTGCAGCTGTAATTTTGTCTTACCATTCATTTTTAATATTGTAGTATAGTAGTCTACTCTTTCTATTTGTACATATCTGTGGGGTAGGCCTATGTCATGCTATGTGCTTTGTGGAAACATCCACAACTATTCTGATAGAGCCTATGTTTTCTCCTCTACCTGATATAACAGGGGGAAGAAATCGCCTATTATTAGACCAATTACTAAAATATGAAAGATAGAAAGAAAGGAATATAAAGTAGAGGTGGGGGGATAGAGTAGGGGAAAGGGAGGGGTAGGCACGGGTCGGGAGGGGAGAGGAGCGAGTAGGCCAGGTCGGGGACGGATCGCGCTCGAGAGTGCATCGTCACGCCATCTCATATTGTCAGTTGGAACTATTTGCGTCGAGCAATAGGTTGGGGTCAAAATTTTGCATAAAGTTGCAGCTCTACCCATATATCCTCCTTGAGCGGCACACAGAACAGGTGCGGCCGCCAGAGAAGTCCTGGTGCTCAATGTGACCAACCTATATGCGGTGTGAAGTAAAATTTCCCCAAATATTTGCCACGTATAAGGTTTCCGGACAATTTTTAAATCCGGACGCCAAACCAGACACATGTTTAAAATCCGGACTGTCCGGACGAAATCCGGACGGATGGTAACCCTACCTAACGTGTACTTCCTGACGTGAAAATAAAATTGTAAACCTCATAGACGAAACGCAATACACCTCACATAAAGACTGACCCTCACCGTTGTGTGAAGTCCCCATCCACAGGAAGACACCTTTAACAAATTATAAAGGCTTGTGGTGCATGAATATTCAAGTTTTTAGCTTCCAATGGCCCAAATTCCCAATAGCCGCAAAAATACTATTTCAATTCAGTATTTTTTGGGAGAAAATGTTGCTGTTTGGAGATATAATTCTGTACGACGTATCACACGTGTAAATCACGTGAAAAAATCTAGGGTACCCCTTGACCCCCTTATGCGCATTGATGAATTTTACAGTCTAAGTTGGTTCCGTGATAACTTTCACAGAAATATAATAAGTGGAGTGGCATTGATTCTTACAGAAATAGATGGAAAGTTGGATGTCTTCTCTTGATAACCTATTGTCATTGTTGCCGGCTTGCATTCCTTCATTAGTTTATTAAATTAAGGGCTGGGTTCACCAACGCAGCGTTAACAGGCCGTCACTAAATGCGTTGTTAACTTTAACATCGGCATTAAGCTCGTTGGCGTTTCACCAGCACATTCGACGATTGGCAAGAGCAAACGAAGTGTTATGTTTAAGGGCTGTACAAACATCATTGAAAGATGATGATCGTGGAGGTATTTGTTTATTCTTTGGTGTAATCAAGCAGGCCGTTTACTGAAAAAAGCTTAAAAAGTTACAAACTCCTTGGTTAAAATCAAACATGGCTGATGAGCAAAAGAGCAAGAAGAGACGGGGACTGTTAAATTTTCGTTAAATGAAAAAAAACCATAATTATCCACCCTTATCTACTCGGTGGGTGAGCATCGTGAAATCGTTGAAAATAAGAGGACTGATGCTGTAACGTTTAGGTAGTCTTTTATTAAATTAAATTAACTAGGATGTTTTATAACGTAATGCATCATACGATATTATACCTAAAAAGAAATAAGAGGACTGACGTTGAGACGTCTAGGTAATCTTTTAATAAATTAACTATATGTGCTACACCGTAATGCAACACGCGATATTACACATAAATAAGGAATGGTGCATAGGCCTAGGCTATCTTACTTATCAGATGGGGATTCCAGGTTAGGTTCTGTCATGTGTAGAATATTCAACACAGAAGGTTTTGACAACCGAAATCTCATGATGAATTCTGTGTCGTCGCAATCATTCAAGTAATTCCTTCGTTAGTTATAAGTTAGTGGTCGAATAAAATCTAGCCTGTCTTCAGAAACATCGTCATCGTTCAGAATAAAGTTTAATGCATGACTATTCCGGCTTTGGCCGCACGCCATTTTGGATGTGAATGCTACGTAAATCGACCGTCAAGTCGTTAATTCCATGTTGACAGAGCAATTAGTTTTGATGGCTTGTTAGGGAAGCTAATGGATTGTTATAGTTTGGTGAACCACGACATTTCGGTAATCGTCCGTCAACGGCCTTAATTGGTTTGTTAACATTTTGACGAACCATGGTGAACCCGGCCCTAAATTAGTTTTCTGGGAATATCTCAGAAACTGTTGGTTTTAGAGCCTTAAACTGTAGTTTTCGGGAAACCTCGAGTTTTTTTTTCTGCCACCGGGGGGCTAATAATGAGTTTTGTCTCGTCGTTGTATGCCATAATATCAAAATAATAATAATAATAATAATGATAATAATATAATAAATACAATATAGTGTGCCCGTTGGACGAGGTTATCTGGTTACCACCAACCGTAACGTGGCCTCCCAGATGACCTCTACCTCGAGACACATTGCCGGAGAGGATCGGAATGCACTTCTTGGGACTAGCCGGCACAAGACTCTGCTTCCCTAAGGATCAGGTTCCCATCACAGTGATTGTCATAGAAGGTCAAAACTACTAAATAATTAAAATCCAGACTTAAGACATACTCAAGGTTGGTTTATTTGGAAGGTCAAACCCCTGTCCTACCATTGGAGGGTCTGATAAAACGGCTATTCCGTAGCTAAAAGCAAAGAAAAAAAATAAACAACTCCTAAATTTAGCGTAGAATCCCCTCGATAGGTCCTAAATACAGCATAACAAAGCAAAACTAGGGAAATGGTACCGCAAGAAAAAAAAGTTATACAAAAAACTGATGCTTCTAGGGAGAAGGCATCATGGCATCAAAACATGTCAAACAGGACAGCAAAGATAAAGGACTGGTACCATCCCCTATTTACATTTATACTATAATTATTTGAACTAATCCTGCTTTAATCTGATCAACGGCGTCAGACGTCCGTGATACACAAACTATACAAAAACTAATTATTGTCAGTCATCATTTTTACAGTACACTGGTACAATTATATACAAACAACAACGATGTTTTATATTACAAGAGACAGTAGGGTAATAGTGGGAAACACATCAGTAAATAAATAAGTTATACACACAAATAATCATCTTATTAATCCTGCCTGCCACAGATGAACAACTGTTTGTTGTCCACCGTCATCTATCAGGGTGTCTAAACTTGAGAATCAAACTGTGCAAGAACAGCATTCCCCTGATCGGGTCACGACCCACGAGTTCTGAACTTTGGGTTCGTGCGATCTCTGTCAATGTCTATCAGTGTTAGCTACTAAACTTACTAGTAAGAAAGAACGAAGGCGCAATGCATTGGTCTGCTCGATTACAGATACAAGATCAAAATTTAACAACGATTATGGTTTTACTGTATTATTAGCATCGCCGGTTTAGGAAATAAATTGATGATTCATGAATCAGTCCTAAGTTTAATGTCGTAGATTTATGAGTCCATTGATTATTAAGATAGTTGACCATATGCAAGGCGTCGCAAGAGCGTGCTACCAACACGTGGTACACCTCAACAAAGAATACGTGGCTCGCACGTTAACATAACACAATCGGTACTCGAAAGAGACCATACCTTTTCCTCCTCGATCCAAACTTGCTCTATAACATAGATCTGGCCGGCTTTCTCTAATAAACGTGGTAACCAACCCTGCGTGTATGAAAAACACGGTAAATAGTCATTCACTTACAAGTGAGAATACATAATAGCCTTAAGGGTCCAACTTATCAAATGGTTGCTCAAATTCGTTATAAATCATGACAAAACATATTTGGGCTCGCTCACAAATACCTGCGAGTATATTAAAAATTTAGCATTACTTATCAGTACACCTGTACCAGAACAACTTTACAAAAATCGATACTGAATCAAGGTCAATAGCATGATCATAAACAAAGCATAGCCCGTAAGCACATTCCTAGCAAGGTCTAGAAATAAAGAAAATAAAAATGAAGTCGATAGTCAATTGTCTCACAAGAGAGATCGTAAGTAACCTTGGGCAATGTCATTGGCGTAGACTGGACAAGCACCTGTCATTGTGCTCCCAGCGCTTGGCATTAAGCATCATAGCGTGTCAGTGTATCTCAAAGAAAATGTCTATCACTGATCTTTCAACACATTAAAGCACAGTAAATGTAGACTGAGTGTTCTTAGCAATCACTCTAAAGGATTATACACATGTAAAGGAAGTTACTATAACGTTAAAGACGAATCAATTACAAGTAGAATGATATGTTTGGCTTCTGAAAACCAAATAGACGTAACAGAAAGATATTCCTCTCTCTTTGAAAGGCTTTGACATTGTGTAGCGCCACTGAAGCTCACAGCGAATGAGTGCTGCGTACAAAACATGTTTAAATGATAATAAAAAATACTGGTTCACACCTTAACCTTAGGTGGAACTAATTGAAATGATACGAATCGTGTCACATAAACTTTATGAGTAAGTTCATAACATTACTTGACTCGTGTACAGCGATGTGAATTATCTGAATTCTAGTGGCGAACTGCTCACTCTTTAAAAATGTACATTACAATAACAACAGGCTGGATCCCTTCCATACCTAAACGATACACTATAATGTTAAATAAAGACGTCAGTGGCGTACAAAAATAATAGAAATGAGGACTTCAAAAACTTTGACCAAATATCAGCTGGAGCTGAATTAAAAACATGCCCCTGTCACAAATGACTAAATTGATGTTCCGTCATGCGGAATTACCTTCTGAGAACAATATTGCACCATGTGGACACACACAATCTGGTGACTAACTCAGTGTCGAGTAACGAAATGCAAATAGAAGCATTCAGAAGCGTGAAAAATCACCTTAAGGAGGTGGTAAAAAATGAAAGAAGCCTACCTTGATGACTGACAATGAGTTACGGATGCTACAGACTAATCCACCCATGACCATCCACCGTACAGAAATAGATTAGGAAATCGTGACTCACAGCTATTGCAGATAATTATCCAGACACGAGGATTGAGGATTTTGCCTTTCATCCAGACAAACCACAAATATCTTCTCTGCTCGCCCACAAGCATGGTTATCCTCGGGTGGTCATCCATTGTTGTAGTGTGGCTTAGGTGTTCAGCGTTCCTCCCATTCGGATGTTTAAGCCATAGCCCTCTTCTTCTTAGATATAGGATTATTATGCCTCAGCACGTGGTGAAATGAAGGCATCTTGTAGAGTCGATGAAATTCGTATAATAATGGACACAGCTTCAAGCGTGATGAAATTCACAGTTTTTCCACCTTTTTCCACCAGCAGACTATATTTAAAGAATGGCCTTGTCTGCTAAAACACATAAACTGGCTTTGACACTAGACACGTGTCTTTCCACTGAAGCTAAACAACTTCACACGCTTTAGATATCATATCGAAGAATATCAGCTTAATCTTATTTGTTTTACAGTCGGCCTTTGCACGGCTCGTATATATGTCACTGTATCTGTTGAATATGACGACCAGATTCTCCACTAGGGTCTTACTGGTGCACAACTTATTTGTCACTGGTCAGCCATTGAAGCACGCTGTAACCATGTGGTCAACACTTCACTGAATAGAAATATAATAAGATTCACAATCTTGGACGAACTTTTCGCGTCACCAGCACACTTCGTGCTATAATTAATACTTTCAGTCGTATTCACTTTACACAATTTGAACGTCGATGATACTTTAGACTTGGTCACTTGGGACCTTCACAATTTCACATCCGCTCGCCATGCAAGTGCGGATTAGAGTCATTCCTTCACGGAAGTAGGTGTGCTCAGTTCGATCACTTCCGAGTCATTTAGCGTCTAAGTTCATTCCTTCCGCGTATCGGCGGTGTTATACCTTCGGTCGTAAACCATAAATAAAATATTATTAGCCCATGAAAAATGTGGCTAGTTAAGCTGAATGACTGATTATCTTAAATTCAGGTTGCACTTCAAAGAGAACTTCTTTGATCATGTAGGGTAATTTTATACTGCTTCTTAATGAAGTCAAAAGAACATCTAATGTAGGAGCTTGCTGCTGTGGGTGCTTTCACAATTCTTGAACATCATAAATTCCATGGTTCGTGTACAAGCTATCACCTGCATGAGCTATTCGGGCTCATATATCCCCTCGTCGTTTCAAAGAAAAATGATTTTTCTTTGACTCAGCAACAGTTCTTAATTCTGGTGATAATTTTCCTGAATTTCCACTCTCGGTGGTCAGACAAATAAATAAGTTAGTCTTTCTTCGTAGCTGATTTGCTAATGGAGTTCATATCATTATCCCATGCTTCCCATTCCTTCATCGATGGAATGTAACAATCATCCTCCGAATCGGATTGTTCTGTATCTCCCATAAATTCAATATGATGGGCATGTGCTCCTTCTTCCTTCTTCTTTCCATGGATCTGGTGCATATCACTCATATACTCTTGCCATTTCTCCCGTTTCTTCTCAGCTGAAACGTCAGAGTCGGAGTCTTCATCATCGGTTGCAACTCCAAAATTATTAACATTGACAACTTGCTTCATACCATATCTTCGGCTTTTCTTCTCCAGGTGGTATAGTGCTTCAGACAGTCTCATCTTCGGAATATAACCATCATCACCATCATCATCAGATTCTAGCTCTTCTTCGCTTGACGTAGCTTCAAAGTAGTGAATATCAGCATCATCCAAGTTGGAGCTTCCAGAATCAATTTCTTCCTCTCGTTCTCTCCGGCTTTGATCTCTGGCATCATCCATCCTCTTCGTAATCTCAGTGATTTTTATGCCCTCTGCATTCTGCATCTCTCGGGCATAGGCATTCGCATTCCTAGCTTCATCTTCTTCAGGCACATCCATCGGGATAGGATCAAATTGCTTGAAACAAATCGTATTCTGGCCCATATAGATGATTCCATCATGTGTCCTCATAAAATCAGCCCCTAAGATGGCTTGATATCGTAAGTCTCTCAACACAAGGAATAGATGTAGGTACACGTGGTTAGCAATCTCCACGGTTCAATAAACGTGCACAGTGCATTTGACACTCTTGTCTTGGATAATTCCTCGCACTTTCACTGTCGATACTGGCAGTTCAGTCAACTTGGTGTTAATCTTTAGTATGGCATGAAAATCTGCTGACAGAACACTTATCATGGCTCCTGTGTCTATCAGTAATGTTACAGGGTAACCATTAATTTTGCCGGATATAACTGCTAGTCTCGTCAGTAGTACGTCGTTCGTCGTTTGCCTCTCATAGAGTAGGTCTTCCTGGAGGGGTTCCCAAAGAAGTAAGACAGCCCTTACTTTGGAATTCGTCTCCTCAGACATCATTGAGATTTTGGCGGGTTTTTATGTTTACCCTTACCATTATTAGAAGTACCAGGTTGGTTAGGGTCTAATCGTATCTCATCATGATCTTCTGGAGGTTCCCTCGGTGTTCGAGTTTTCTCTCTCTCTTCTCTCGTCTGGCGAAGATACTCTCGACTTTCTTGAGCTCTTCCTCTCCAATCTTGGTCAATTTCTGTTTCTTGTAATCGTGGATCTCGGTCTCGACGATATCCTCCCATCTGTAATCTCGACGGCCATTACCTCTTTGTTGATTCTGACGGTCCTGTCGTTGATTACCATTATAATTTCCTCGGTCTTCATTCGATCGTTCGAAACGACGTTCCCAATACGGTTGGTTTCTGAACCTATCGTTTCTATCATAGTTACGGTTATACGGTTGCCGGTTCCAATTTCTCCGGTCAGGTCCTGGATTGTCTTGCTGATACCGTGTTCCCATATTGGACATTGGTTCAGGTGTCTGACTGTTCTTGTCGACAGTGGTTATATTAACTTGTCGATTCGCCGGTCTGTTATCATTGCGTGGTTCACCACGAGGTCGTTGACTAGGAAATTGTTCTTTGGTTGAGTCGAGTCTTCTTAAAATCTGATCGCATTGGACAAAAGATGTTGCGTCAGCGGAGATCAAGACTCGTTGAACGTCTGCGGGATATTGCCTGATTATTGTTTGGATCAGATCCGTTTCCGCCAGTGGGGGTTGAAGGCATCTCAACTTAGCTAATTGAGACGAGAAGTAATTAGCATAGCGCGCTGGCTGAGTAGAGCTGTACCTCTTCGTGTACATTTCAGCTCTTATCCCCTGCTGAATATCCGAAGACCAATATGTGCGCAATAAAGCCTCTCTGAAATCACGGAAAGCAGTGAACGAGTTCCTAAAAGCGCGGAACAAGGTGCTGTCTTGACCTTCCATCAAACGTTCTATTACCCGGAGTTCACGTTCCGGTGTTACCATCGTATCACGCAAGTACGCTTCAACATTATTTAGGAATTCAACGGGTGTGACGCCTCCTCCACTTCCTGAGAATCTGGCAGGTTGTTCCTCCCTTGAACGTATGATCATCATCTAATTACCCGAACTGCGTGTCGGTGTAAAGATCGGTGCTTGACTATTTAATAAGCTCGGTTGCTCCATGGTAGTTGGATAGCAATTACCGGTCATAGTAGTGACATTCGGAGTAGTAGTCATAGTAGATAATCCGGTTGTATTTATCGGCATTTGGTAATCGTATTGCAGTGGATTTCCCGCGGCGGAAGTAACATTTAGTGGTGTCTGCTAATAATGTTACGTACTGTGTTGCCCTGAGGTTGTGGTAGGGTATGCCTCAGCAGTCATCATCATTTGTGGTCTCACTGTTGATGATGTTGTTGGAATTAACGGAGGTGTTACAAATGTCGTGGATTTCATTTGAGCTTCGATCCGTTCTAATCGCTGATCAAGATCTTGCATGTCAGAGAATTAGAAATATTGCCTGGCGAACCTATTTAATTTATTTGTAGCTTGATCCTCTCTATCTTCCCACGGAGACACTCGTCAACATCGTGGACGGTCTTCTTAATTTCGCCCTGATCCTTCTTATTTTCCTCCTTAGCTAAACTCATCTCCCTCATCAATTCCTTCAAATTTTCATGAGTTTCCAGCCTTAACCCTTCCGTGTTAGCAGTAAGTTCCGCCATAGTATTCTTACTGTCGGCTAAGTTTTCTCGAAATCTGCCCATGTTGTTGAAAATGAGAACTTTATTAGGGCTTTGGACTGAAAATGGCGTATTGTTATATTGTTGAACCAGTATGATGTATCTTGTTCATTCATGTTTTATTCTTTTCAGATCGATAGTTGTATCTTGTTGACAAACCAATTAATTAAAAGAGAGCAGAGCATAAGCTGCAACAAAATTAAGAAGATACATGTTTTGTTATAATATTAGCGATATTGGGAAGTGGTGAATCGGGTAGATTCATCGACGTTCCAACATTTGGTGACCCTGACGTGATCATATCCCATAGATACCGGTAAGTTCAAGTTTGAATATTTACGACAGTATTGTACGATATGGCGAGCTATATAAAGAAACGAACGCCAGTCAGAAAAGCATTCACGAAGACTTATGAGGCTCTTATGAGCGAATTGGTTGGGGAAAGCCCAAAAGAGAAAGTTATAAAATCAAAATTCGCGACCTTGGAAAGGTTATGTGGCGAATTAAATGTACTTGATGAGCAGATTTCTACAAAGTTCATGGAAGATGAGGATAAAACTGAGTCAGATTTTGACAAAGAATATGAATCGGTTGCAGAATATAGGGAGAAATTGGACTGTGTGCGCATGGAGATGGAGTCATTTACTTTAAGATGTAATCAGGTAGCACATCAACTTACTATTCAAGACGTCAGATCTTCCACAACCTACCAGGCAAAGATGAAATTGCCCAAGATCGAACTTAAAAAGTTTAGTGGTGAAATTAAGGACTATCTTGCGTTTTGGAGTCAGTTCAGGCGTATTCACGAAGATGATGATTTAGCAGATGAAGATAAATTTCAATATTTAATTCAGTCTACTACAGAGGGCTCCAGGGCTCGTGGTATTCTCGATAGCTTCCCATGCACTGCACAAAATTATAAGAAGGCTGTGGAGTGCTTGAAAAACAGATGTGGTAGAGAGGAACTATTAATTGAATACTATGTGAGGGAGCTTTTGTGTTTAGTAATAAACAATGTTACGGATTCAATGGATAAACCCTACACAGCCCTAATGTATGATTCGGTCGCATCACATCTGCGTGCTTTGGAATCTTTAGGTGTTACCTCAGACAAGTATGCTGCCATGTTATTCCCTCTTGTGGAGTCATGCATACCTGTAGATATGATAAGGGTGTGGCTGAGAAACACTAAAGGGGCCAATGAAGAAGAAAGTGTTAATAAACCGGATGAGGATAAATTAAGAAACCTTTTACATTTTCTGAAAGGTGAAGTAGAAGGCGAGGAAAGGATTATTTTTTTGGCCAAAGCAGGACTTAGACTAGGCGAGGAAAATTACAAAGGAGAACGGATTGCTGATAAAATGATCCCCACAGCAACCAGTCTTTTATCTGGTGAGAAGAGAAAATGCAACTATTCTTGCCTGTTTTGTAACAAATTGCACGAGAGCAAAGAATGCTTCTTGGCTCAGAAACTATCTCGTGAACAAAGGCAAGATGTTTTAAAAAGGAAAAATGGCTGTTTTGCCTGCCTTAGACCGGGACATAAGGCCAAATATTGTAAACAGAGGCTTAGTTGTATTGTCTGTTTAAAGAGGCATTGCACAATAATGTGTCCTGATATACCGTCTAGACAGAAAATACAAGATACTGAAGAGGAAATTATGTCGAACAAAAATACTTCTCTGTCAAATCAGTGTTGTTCGGAAACAATTTTACAGACGTTGTTGGTGAATCTAGAAAATAATGGAAGGACACGGACGGTAAGAGCAGTCATTGACACAGGCTCACAGAGTTCATATATACTGAAGAGGACAGCACAAGAAATGGAGTTTACTTCCACCAAGTCTGAATCTGTGATTCATGCCTTGTTTGGAGGAGCCGTGACAAAAACTATCGAACACAAGTGTTACGAAATTTCCCTCATGAGTATAACAGATGATTATTCTTGTTCAATTGAAGTGATGGACCAGCCAGTAATATGTGGACCTATCACACGACCAAAATCAAGTTTGTGTGTGGAAGAACTTCAAAGGAAGGGAATATTTCTCACGGACTTTGGACGTGGCCAACCATCAATCGAAATCTTGGTCGGGGCTGATGTAGCAGGAAAACTGTACACTGGAGAGATGCATGAATTAAAGTGCGGACTAACAGCAATGCAGACAAGGCTATGGGAAAATTGAAAGAATCTTCAAATAAAGCCACTCATGCCGCTTCATTAATCACTCTCCTGACCCACACTAATCTTCAACCAGAGTTGAGGAAACGGGACAATCTTGGAATAACGGATCCATGTGAAACAAAACGAAACGAAGAAATAGAAGCTGCAGAGCAAGATCACTTTAAGAGGACCGTAAAGAGGAATCCTAAAGGACGATATGCTATCAGTCTACCCAGGACAGAATTCTGTGAAGCACTTCCAGACAGTCGAGTTTTAGCTGAGAAGAGACTGATATCTACAACCGCAAAACTGAAGGAAAAGCGGAAGTATGATGATATCTACAAGGAAGGTCTTCAAACACGGTTGCTTGAGGGAATAATCGAAGAGGTCGCTCACGATGAAAAGAGAGGTACCGGTACTGCGCATTACTTGCCTCATCGAGGAGTTTTTAAAGATAATTCTACAACAAGTATTCATCCAGTCCTTGATGCTTCGTTTAAATCTAAAGGCGGGCGTTCGTTAAACGATTGTTTGGAATCCCGATGGTGGGAGGGGTCCTATAGGCTTAGGTTGGGAGAAGACCGCTGGCAAAAAGACGGACATATTAGAGTCGCGAAGTTGAAGATGGCTGGTGGGCAGCTGATTCTACAAGTACAACGTCCGTTTCCTCTTGAAGTAGACGTACCACTTCAAGCTACTGGTGAAAGGGGAAGTATAGCAACAAAGATAGGACCTCAGTGTTCATTGACAACGGCGAGAAACACAAGAAGTAGCTGAGTGATAAAACTTCCTGTGAGATTTTTTGAATGATTTGTGTATTTGTTTATTCATAATTGGTGTTTTGATTCATGTACATTTTAATCAAAAGGTGGGAGGATGTTGAAAATGAGAACTTTATTAGGGCTTTGGACTGAAAATGGCGTATTGTTATATTGTTGAACCAGTGTGATGTATCTTGTTCATTCATATTTTATTCTTTGCAGATCGATAGTTGTATCTTGTTGACAAACCAATTAATTAAAAGAGAGCAGAGCATAAGCTGCAACAAAATTAAGAAGATACATGTTTTGTTATTATATTAGCGATATTGGGAAGTGGTGAATCGGGTAGATTCATCGACGTTCCAACACATGTCTTTCACCACTGTTCTCATATTATTGTGAACAGCAGTCGCTACGCCCCTCATAACCCTCATACTTGTGCTGACAAGTTCGACTTGACGTCTCATCTCTTCGGTAGCCGTTTGAGTTTCATCCATCCGTTCCTCAATAGCAGAAGCTCTAGTTCCTAACTGCTCCTTCACGGTCGCAATCGCAAGTTGGAGTTCACTCCTCCCTTCATCCATACGATCGCTTACCTCTTCAATTCTAACGTCTATTGCATCTAACCGTGTCTGCATTTCTAGTCTACCTGCATCTATAGTATTGGTCAGGGTTTCAAAGCGTGTATCAACCTTCCCTAACGCTGCGACAAGATTAGCATTTGCTTCTGCCCGATTCGTTTCCAAATCGTTCCTGACTTGAGTTAGTATACAATTTAAAGCGACAGTGTTTTCAACATTGGCATTAATAGATTCATTTAATGCTTCAACATGATTATCAATAGTTTGATTAATTGCTGCAACATTAGTATTAATAGAATCACTTAATTCTGTCCTAACATTGTTTACATTTGTGTTTACATTGGTTATATCAGCCCTAACAGAGGTGATATCATCCCTAACAGTAGTCATGTCTCCTCTGACCTCAGTCAGTGTGTTGTTAAGTGTGGTGATTCTAGCGTTTATGTTTTCGTTAAGGTTGGCCGTATTAGTCGCCATAGCCTCATTTATGTTAGCAACATTATCAGTTATGTTGCGCCTAACTCTACCTAATGTTCCATTTACACCAGTTACATCTGCTCGGACTAAATCTAGATCGTTTCTCAATGTCGCTGTATTTTCATTGAAATCAGCTCGTAATATTGTAATGATTGCCTCCATATTGGCAGTAATCTGACCCAACATTAGGTTCATCATCTCTTGGAACCGCTCTCCCTCCATTACACAAATACAATTGATGAGATGAGGAAGAAACACCTTACACCCAGCGAACACTACTTTATGGATGAGTGGCCATGGTGGAAAGCTTGGCAATCCCCAATAAACTCCCATGAATTCTGCTGGATTCGACGACAAAGAATGATTCTACATTTACATTTAACAACAAGCATAGCAACACAAAACAAGTTACATTTACTACGGATGAAGTACTGGCAACATAAAATACCTCGACTGAATTTTAACTCTATTAGATTTCACCCCATGGTCTGATATCTAAACAGAATGCCATGTGACTTTTGTACGGCTGTACGACATCTAAAGTTCGTCATAGTCCAGACAAATTTGTCAATAATCAAAATACATGATTCTCTCAAAAATGACATGTTGCTGATGGCCTACATGTCCACGTCGGCTTTCCAGGCTGGGCGCCAAAAGAATAGAGATGTAGTTATGTGCCCGTTGGACGAGGTTATCTGTTTATCACCAACCGTAACGTGTCCTTCCAGATGACCTCTACCTCGAGACACATTGCCGGAGAGGATCGGAATGCACTTCTTGGGACTAGCCGGCACAAGACTCTGCTTCCCTAAGGATCAGGTTCCCATCACAGTGATTGTCATAGACGCCCAAAGAAAATGCACCCCCAAAAGGTCAAAACTACTAAATAATTAAAATACAGACTTAAGACATACTCATGGTTGGTTTATTTGGAAGGTCAAACCCCTGTCCTACGGTCGGAGGGTTTGATAAAACGGCTATTCCGTAGCTAAAAGCAAAGAAAAAAATAAACAACTCCTAAAAATAACGTAGAATCCCCTCGATAGGTCCTAAATACAGCAAAACAAAGCAAAACTAAGGAAATGGTACCGCAAGAAAAAAAACGTTATACAAAAAACTGATGCTTCTAGGAAGAAGGCATCATGGCATCAAAACATGTCAAACAGTACAGAAAAGTTAAAGGACTGGTACCATCCCATATTTACATTTATACTATAATTATTTGAACTACTCCTGCTTTAATCTGATCAACGGCGTCAGACGTCCGTGATACACAAACTATACAAAAACTAATTATTGTCAGTCATCATTTTTACAGTACACTGGTACAATTATATACAAACAACAACGATGTTTTATATTACAAGAGACAGTAGGGTAATAGTGGGAAACACATCAGTAAATAAATAAGTTATACACACAAATAATCATCTTATTAATCCTGCCTGCCACAGATGAACAACAGTTTGTTGTCCACCGTCATCTATCAGGGTGTCTAAACTTGAGAATCAAACTGTGCAAGAAGAGCATTCCCCTGATCGGGTCACGACCCACGAGTTCTGAACTTTGGGCTCGTGCGATCTCTGTCTAAGTCTATCAGTGCTAGCTACTAAACTTACTAGTAAGAACGAACGAAGGCGCAATGCATTGGTCTGCTCGATTACAGGTACAAGATCAAAATTTAACAACGATTAAGGGTTAACTGTATTATTAGCATCGCCGGTTTAGGAAATAAATTGATGACTCATGATTTAGTCCTAAGTTTAATGTCGTAGATTTATGAGTCCATTGATTATTAAGATAGTTGACCATATGCAAGGCGTCGCAAGAGCGTGCTGCCAACACGTGGTACACCTCAACAAAGAATACGTGGCTCGCACGTTAACAATAACACAATCGTACTCGAAAGAGACCATACCTTTTCCTCCTCGATCCAAACTTGTTCTATAACATAGATCTGTCCGGCTTTCTCTAATAAACGTGGTAACCAACCCTGCGTGTATTAAAACGCGGTAAATAATCATTCACTTACAAGTGAGAATACATAATAGCCTTAAGGGTCCAACTTATCAAATGGTTGCTCAAATTCATTATAAATCATGACAAAACATATTGGGGCTCGCTCACAAATACCTGCGAGTATATTAAAAATTTAGCATTACTTATCAGTACACC
This sequence comes from Meconema thalassinum, assembly GCA_946902985.2. Classification (NCBI taxonomy): domain Eukaryota; kingdom Metazoa; phylum Arthropoda; class Insecta; order Orthoptera; family Tettigoniidae; genus Meconema; species Meconema thalassinum. The sequence goes on along the minus strand of OX336394.1, from coordinate 383,308,453 downwards.
TGTACCAGAACAAGTTTACAAAAATCTATACTAAATCAAGGTCAATAGCATGATCATAAACATAGCATAGCCCGTAAGCACATTCCTAGCAAGGTCTAGAAATAAAGAAAATAAAAATGAAGTCGATAGTCAATTGTCTCACAAGAGAGATCGTAAGTAACCTTGGGCAATGTCATTGGCGTAGACTGGACAAGCACCTGTCATTGTGCTCCCAGCGCTTGGCATTAAGCATCATAGCGCGTCAGTGAATCTCAAAGAAAATGTCTATCACTGATCTTTCAACACATTAAAGCACAGTAAATGCAGACTGAGTGTTCTTAGCAATCACTCTAAAGGATTATACACATGTAAAGGAAGTTACTATAACGTTAAAGACGAATCAATTACAAGTAGAATGATATGTTTGGCTTCTGAAAACCAAATAGACGTAACAGAAAGATATTCCTCTCTCTTTGAAAGGCTTTGACATTGTGTAGGGACTTCAAAAACTTTGACCAAATACCAGCTGGAGCTGAATTAAAAACATGCCCCTGTCACAAATGACTAAATTGATGTTCCGTCATGTGGAATTACCTTCTAAGAACAATATTGCACCGTGTGGACACACACAATCTGGTGACTAACTCAGTGTCGAGTAACGAAATGCAAAGAGAAGCATTCAGAAGCGTGAAAAATCACCTTAAGGAGGTGGTCAAAAAATGAAAGAAGCCTACCTTGATGACTGACAATGAGTTTCGGATGCTACAGACTAATCCTCCCATGACCATCCACCGTACAGAAATAGATTAGGAAATCATGACTCACAGCTATTGCAGATAATTATCCAGATACGAGGATTGAGGATTTTGCCTATCATCCAGACAAACCACAAATATCTTCTCTGCTCGGCCAACAAGCATGGTTATCCTCGGGTGGTCATCCATTGTTGTAGTGTGGCTTAGGTGTTCAGCGTTCCTCCCATTCGGATGTTTAAGCCATAGCCCTCTTCTTCTTAGATTTAGGATTATTATGCCTCAGAACGTGGTGAAATGAAGGCATCTTGTAGAGCCGTTGAAATTCCTATAATAATGGACACAGCTTCAAGCGTGTTGAAATTCGCAGATTTTCCACCTTTTTCCACCAGCAGACTATATTTAAAGAATGGCCTTGTCTGCTAAAACACATAAACTGGCTTTGACACTAGACACGTGTCTTTCCACTGAAGCTAAACAACTTCACACGCTTTAGATATCATATCGAAGAATATCAGCTTAATCTTATTTGTTTTACTTTCGGCCTTTGAACGGATCGTAAATATTTCACTGTATCTGTTGAATATGACGACCAGATTCTCCACTAGGGTCTTACTGGTACACAACTTATTTGTCACTGGTCAGCCATTGAAGCACGCTGTAACCATGTGGTCAACACTTCACTGAATAGAAGTATAATAAGATTCACAATCTTGGACGAACTTTTCGCATCACCAGCACACTTCGTGCTATAATTAATACTTTCAGTCGTATTCACTTTACACAATTTGAACGTCGATGATACTTTAGACTTGGTCACTTGGGACCTTCACAATTTCACATCCGCTCGCCATGCAAGCGCGGATTAAATTCATTCCTTCACGGAAGTAGATGTGCTCAGTTCGATGACTTCCGAGTCATTTAGCGTCTAAGTTCATCCCTTCCGCGTATCGCGGTGTTATACCTTCGGTCGTAAACCATAAATAAAATATTATTAGCCCATGAAAAATGTGGCTAGTTAAGCTGAATGACTGATTATTTTAAATTCAGGTTGCACATCAAAGAGAACTTCTTCGATCATGTAGGGTAATTTTATACTGCTTCTTAATGAAGTCAAAAGAACATCTAATGTAGTGGCATGCTGCTGTGGGTGCTTTCACAATTCTTGAACATTATAAATTCCATGGTTCGTGTACAAGCTCTCACCAGCATGAGTTATTCGGGCTCAATAGGGATAGGGATATAAAAGACCTTCCGTACCACACCCGCACGTGAAAATCGCGTGACAAATTTCTAGTGTACCCCTTGACACCTTAAGCTCATTATACGTATTGATGAATTTTACAGCTTAATTTGGTTCCGTGATAACCTTATAGCCGTTTGCAAACTTTACTGTAATGTACTAAATGGAATTGCATTGCGTTTTACAGAAATAGGTGGTCCTCTGAGATTGTGTTGCCATGGTTACCAGCTTGCATTCTTTCATTAGAATATTAAATGAAATTAGTTTTCTGGAAATATCTCAAGAACTGTTGGTTTTAGGGCCTTAAAATATGGCCGAGTTTTGTTTCTCACATCGAGAGGTTGAAGATAAGCTTTGTCTCGTCCTACTACGCCTATTTCAGCATGTATTTTAAGGGGGTAGGCCCCCTTTTATGAGAGGTACGGAGAAGCGTTACATCAATGATTAGTGTGGTGCTTCTGATGGATATCTGTATCAAATTTTACGTTGATCCACCCAGCCGTTCTCAAGTTATAAGGACACAAAATTGACCACAGACAGACAGACAGACAAACAAACAAACCGACAGACAGACAAAAAATATTTTTACACGCATCCGTCATAAAACAGTCTAAAACGCGCAAATAACGCAAATTTCCGTGGAAATTCAGAAAAAACAGACAAACTTTCATTTTAGCCTACTTTCGATTTTTGCTAAAAATGAAAGTAGACTTATGAGATCTACACAGGGCCAAAAATTGTGTGTCTGCCTGTGTGTGTGTCTGTGTGTGAGTGTGAGTGTGTGTGTGTGTGTGTGTGTGTGTGTGTGTGTGTGTGTATGTGAGTGTCTGTACTCTGAATGTCCGCCCCCCCCCCATCAATTCGAACACGGTGAAACCGAATTGAACGAAATTTGGTACAGAGGTAGAACTAGCGAAGGGTACCTCAGTGTCATGTTTTATATCTCCGCCATCTTAACGGAAACGTAATGGCGGCCACCCGAATGTTCAAAGCATAACTCAAATTAAGACTAACCTAACCATCCGATCTCTACCAAATATTTCAACAACATATATTTATATGGCGAGCGTCTTTTGACTAAACTACAAGGTTATCAGCCCAATAGTTTGTAGATGGCGGCCATGTATGTGTGCAAACAGATTCCCCCTATCAATGCAAACACGGTGAAACCGAATTGAACGATATTTGGTACAGAGGTAGCACTAGCAAAGGACACCTCAATGTCTTGTTTTATATTGCCACCATCTTGATGAAAACGTAATGGCGGCCACCAAAATGTTAAAAGCTTCAATCAAATTACGACCAATCTTATCATCAGATCTCTACCAAATTTTGCAACATTATACCTTTAGGTATGAAGAATCTCTTACCAAACTACAAGGTCATCAGCCCAATACTTTGCGGATGGCGGCCATGTATGTGTGCAAATCGATTCACCCTATCGTTTCAAACACGGTGAAACCGAATTGAACGAAATTTGGTACAGAGGTAGCACTAGCAAAGATCACCTCAGTGTCATGTTTTATATTGACGCCATCTTGACGGAAACGTAATGGCGTCCACCCAAATGTTCAAAGCTTAGATCAAATTACGACTAACCTAACCATCCGATCTCTACCAAATTTTTCAACAACATATATTCATATGGCGAGCGTCTTTTGACTAAACTACAAGGTTATCAGCCCAATAGTTTGCAGATGGCGGCCATGTATGTGTGCAAATCGATTCCCCCGATCAATTCAAACTAGGTGAAACCGAATTGAACGAAATTTGGTACAGAGGTAGCACTAGCAATAGGCACTCCAGTGTCATGTCTTACATCGCAGCCATCTTGAAGAAAACGTAATGGCGGCCACCGAAATGTTAAAAGCTTGATTCATATTACTACCAACCTAATCTTCTGATCTCTACTAAATTATGCAACAATATACCTTTGTGAATAAAGAATATTTTGACCAAATTAAAAGGTCATCAGCCCAATAATTTGTGGATGGCAGCCATGTATGTGTGCAAATTGATTCCCCCTATCTTTTCAAACACGGTGAAACCGAATTGAACGAAATTTGGTACGGAAGTAGCACTAGCAAAGGCCACCTCAGTGTCATGTTTTATATCGTCGCCATCTTGACGGAAATGGAATGGCGGCCACCCAAATGTTAAAATCTTAAATCAAATTACAACCAACCTAATCATTTGATCTCCACCAAATTTTGCAACAGCATACCTTTTTGTGGGAAGCATCTTTTGACTGAACTACCAGGTCATCAGCCCAATCGTTTGCAGATAGCGGCCATATATGTGTGTATATCGATTCCCCATATCAATTCAAACGAGGTGAAACAGAATTGAATGTTTTTTTTTTTTTACAGAGCTAAGAGCACCTCATATTCATGTTTAATATCCGTATAGCACGTTGTATTTCAAAAAGCTACTACAACCAACATTGAAGTATACTCCTTGAAAAGGACAAAGAGTTATAACAATGCCCATGCATTTAGGAGAAAGTAGGCTATATGTTCTTTACTGAACATCTTGTATATATATAGAGATATTATTTATATGAAAAAATCAACTCGTCTATTTTGTTTAGTAAATCTTGTGATTACCAAATCGATGTTTATAGTGATGTCACGATGAATGTGCAGCAATGCAAGTCCGGTGAGCCTATCTTCTGCCATGGTTGCTCTTAGCCAAGTTTTGAGGCGACGGAGAGTTGAAAAACTAATTTCAGGATTGGCTACACTCACAGGAAGTGTGATGAGGATACGTAACAGTTTATTGATGGATGGATAAATATTAGCGATGGGCAGCAGTCGACTGAAAACAGTCGAATTAGTCGATAGTTAAAACAATCGACTTATTCGGCTGCTTATAAAAAACAGTCGAATGAATTCAACGACTACTCACCGTATCATAAACAAGTCGTTTGCAAACGACTGATCCCAAAACAATCGTTGGAAATCATTCGAATGAAACAAGTCGTTGGCAAACAACTAATTCCAAGCGAATGGAATCATTCGAATTTAAGTAGTCGTTCTAATCAAACGACTTCTTCAGGATAACTTCATGCTACAATTCATTGTGCTGTATGTTTATTGTAGAGCTTTAATTAATAAGTTAAGTATACCTGTAGGTGCCTATAGTTTTATACAGTTCGTTGATTCTTTCAATGAAATAGCCTAAATCCAGTTGTCCAAGTTATTGGACAATTCAATATTGTCATTCAATATTTAGGTTATGTTAGAACTCCAGATACCGGGTTTATGGCCCATCATCCCAGGCAAGCCGGTAAATACTTTTGCCTCCCAGTCAGATGGATCATTTAGCCGTAATTTTGAATTAGAGTAAGGTTGTAGTATGCGTGGTCAGATTTAGACAATAGCCTACTCCATGAAGGGGTCATGGCTACGCCTTCTATGTTTGTTTAATGAATAGAGTAACTGAAATGAGGGATGTATACTGATTTTAAGATTTGTGGAATGAGTTTATGAATGTTTAATAGAATTTAATGAAGTCTTCAGTAAAGTTAAAGGAGACATGATCGTGTTTAGACAATAGCCTACTCCATGAAGGGGTCATGACTATGCTTTCTATGTCTGTTTAAGGTGTAGTGTGACTGAAATGAGGGAGGTTTACTGATTTTGGTGTTTGTGGAGTAGTCTTTTCGTTTATAATTTAGGTTTTGTGAAGCTTGTTGCGGAGTTGTTTTATGGATTTTATTGCTCTGCAAATGAAGTGTATTAGGGGGTTCTGGGTTTGGTTTAGCTGTAGTTTACAGGGTTATGGCTGAGAGTTGTTGTAGCAGGCCTAACAACTGTGTCAGAGCAGTGCCGTGCTGTGTGGGAGGGGGGGGGGGGGGTTAGTGGCAAAGACATGAGGGCAGGGATGGAAGAGTTTTTGTGTTCCCTCACAGTTGGCGCACTTAGGCTTATCTCGAGGTACCATACAGATAGAGTGGTGATGTGAATCTACAGCGGGTACTGTGAGGATAGCTTGACGGCTGTAGGTGCCTATAGTTTTATACAGTTTCTTGTTCGTAGATTCTTTCAATGAAGTAGCCTACGTCCAGTTGTCCAAATATACAGTATATGTATGTCATTCATTGGAAATGTTAAGCATTCAATATTTAGGTTATGTTTGAACTCCTTAACACAGTCTATGCACTTTTACTGAGAATTTGGTGCATTCTTGAATTATTACACAACTTGAACATGGGCTTACCAATTATGGCTTAGAGTTCTGTTTATTTTATGATTGAATTTCATTCATTTATTATACCGCGTGATAAATGAATTACAAGAAAACTATTATGAAATTCTCCCCATAGCGTGATGGTAATGATCGATGCAAACATAGAATAGATTTTCCAGGAAAATTAAATCAGAAAATATTTTATATTGGGATCCAATATTAATAGCATTTTAGCAAGTCGGAGGGCGTGTACGCTCAAATTGATTCTGGTCGTCAATTGTTTTGTAGAGATGGGCATCAGCAGTCGACTGACAAAAGTTAAAACCATCGACTTGTTTGACTGCTTTTAGAAAACAGTCGAATGAATTCAACGACTACTCGCCGTAACATAAACAAGTCGTTTGCAAACGACTGAACTGATCCCAATTGTTTTAACATGTTCTGAGCGCTGGCATAGTTTTACGTTCTGGTCATAAATTGTTTGTATTCACATGGTTGCCAACATCTCCACTGAAAGTTCGCTCTCGTTACTGTTCTAAAGTGCTCTATTTTCGTGTCTCGTGTGTATTTATTCTAGGCTGTCGTGTTCTTGTTCAAGTTGTATTTCAAGTCTACATTCTTAGTGTTTTCTGCAAAACAACTAAGAAATAAAAGGTACGCCACAATTTTGGCTATGGAATTGTTACCGGTACTTACGAACTCCCTTTCAGTTCTAGTAATTTAATTAAGTATTGCTCTATTGCTTCACTTATTCAGAGTACATACAGGTAATGTGTCCTATACCAATATCGGGGAACATTTACTCATTGCAACATTGGATATAATGGCTGCACTATACACAACGCCGCAACCTCCATTCTAAGCACAGTAAAAATAAATAACTTGGATCAATTGCATGTTGCCGAGTGTCGCGTAGTCCAAACTATAGTCTGCAAAAATAGGTAGGTTAGGGAGAAGTTTGTTTTTCATCTGTTGGTACAACAGAACTCCGCGGGTAACGGCTTACAGTGCTTTGTACGCCGCCTAGAAGCGACTACTTTCAGTCGAATACATGAAACGACACGCTTTTAAGAGCTATGCGTATTTAGGTAACCATTCGACTGAAAGTAGTCGAATATCTAGTCGATAGTTTCTTCCAACGAATGACTAGTCAGTCGATAGTTAAAAGTAGTCGATAGTCCCATCTCTAATAAATATCCTCGTCACACTCATCACAAATGACAACAAGGAGATATTGCCGCCGTTTTCAACAATGTGCTCCCATTTTGCGACTCACAATTCGTACTCGGCAACAACTGTTGAAATGCGAGAATCCAAAAGCTTCTGGCCCGCTGATTGTTGTGCCGAGTATATATTGGTTTATAAAAAAACATTTTTTGTTTGTCATATATATACATGGATATGAATTCGGGACTTTTTTCGCACCAAAAGATTTTGCCGACGTCCAAACTGCAAGCTTGATTGGCATTATTAAAGCTGTGACTTTCTCCCTTTGTCAGTACCAACTCGACTTGCCGAAACTGTAACTTACTTTGATACTTTTCTCGAAGTTCGATGTAAAAGTCGCAAAACACGCCGTTGTAATTTGTACGAATATTTTTGGTGCGCTAAACGCATCAAATTTCTACCCATGTAGCTTGCAAAAAAATTGGTCTGGTTTTGTACGTTTGGTTATTTTGTGATTGCGTTTTAGTGATACCATTTTTCTTAACAATTTCTATTCTCTGACCCCCTCCAAAGCCAAACTCTGGATCCGCGCCTGGCTTTGTCATAGGTTAGGTCTGTTGTACCCAACAATCTTTCACGTAACTTATCATTATTTATGCCACTAACAATTTTATCTTTTAGCATTCGTTTCCAGTTCGTTCTTGCTTCTCGTACGGGTCGGTTGTTCTGTGTGTTCATACGTCAGAATCTCCTCACGGCGGGGAGTGTCGGCTCTTTATACATAGTGTTCTACGTGTGTGTTTTCGACTACTTGTGTGTGTATTAGTGTATTACAGTGCATATTATCTTGTAAATAGTTGATCCATTCCCGGATTATAATACCGGCGACATGGCCGAAAACAGTGGGGGAGAGGAAAATCCGTGGCCTCCTGACAATAGTATGGAAGTTATCCTTACCGTGACAGTACCTTTGAACGCACCATTTACCACGGCATTATCTTCTGTTACCTTGCCAGTTGACACGAGCATGTCTCCGACTCATCACAGTGGGAACGATCCTCCACGATCGTACCCATTAAGCCACTCTGGGCCCTACTTCATTAACGTTGGGTCCGCTGACAAAACGCATATTGGTAATTTACACCCAATGGGTTCAGGTAAACTCATCTATGAGCAAAAAATTGAGGGTATCAAGGCCATCCACCGAAAAGGCCGTAATCGCATACAAATCACCACGGCACGTGCCGCTAACCTTTTCCTTCAACACCCTTTGCTTGCCGAAAAGCGGCTGAAAGCCTTCATCCCATTCTCTAATATTCAACGGATCGGTTTAATCCGTGGTGTTGACCTATCTTTATCGTCTGACGATCTCATGACATATATAGAGTCTCCATGTCTAATACTCAAATTATAACGCATGAATCTTCGTAAAATGATCGATGGCAAAGTTGAAATGCTACCAACGGGTACGATCAAAAAAAAATTTTGAATCCCAGATTCTACCCCAATACATCTCCATTTTTCATGTCATCCTCGAGGTCCAAGTATTTATATTTCGACCAATAATCGGTAATCGTTGTCAGAGATAAGGCCACACCGGCCAAAATTTCCGAGCACGCATACCCCGCTGTGGTCGTTGTGCTCAAGGCCACGAGACTCAGACATGCACCCAAGTGCTTGTGCGATGTGTTCACTGCGAGAAAAATCATATTAGTGGCACACCCCACTGTACATACCATCAAAAACAAGCCGAGATCAAAACCCGAATGCGTGTCGAAAACAAGACATATCAAGACATTGTTGCCCAATCTAGTCACCCCTTTCAACCACTAAACGTCCCACAACAATTTCCCCCACTTTCCCAATCTTGCACAACCTCACAACCTACGTCACCGAAAAAACGTAAATTCACGTCTGTTGTCCACAGCCCACCCAAAGTTATTACACCTCTGGGATATGACCGTAAGGCATACCTCTCGATCGTACAAAGTGGCATTACCCATCGCCCGGTATCCCTATACATCCCCCCTTCGACGTCTACAATGACCCCCAAATCCCCCCCCCTCCCGTGCCACCCAAATCAGATGTGCCCCCATAAATAGCTAGAAATTATCTTCAACCCATGGAACTTTTGGGCACGAATGCCCAATGGACCCACCTTTTAAAAAAACATTTACGACAAAATACTCCTTCTACCATTTCATTCTCTTACTCAACCCACCAAACCCCTTGAGCCACCTCAGGATGTACTTTCTTCCCCTCTTTCATGAAGATCCTTCAATGGAATGCCCATAGTATACCAAATAAACGTCATGAATTACTTCTTTTAATACAGAAATACCAGCCTGATGTAATCTTTTTACAAGAAAAATGGCTACATCATAACTTCTCGTTCCATATTCCACAGTATTCCCTTGAACGACAAGATGGCCCACAATATGGTGGTGTGCTCACTTTAATTCATGAGTCACTTTCCTAAAGCGCAATACCCTTTCTTTTTACCCTCTCCCGCACATATGCCCTTACCATTAAAGTTGGCACGTTTCATACCCCCAGATATCAAAGGCAATGAACGACAGTGGCAATCCTTCTTTGTTTATAGTCAAACCTTTTCATCACATATTCTGGTCGGTAATTTTAATGCCCATCATACGGAATGGGGAAGCGTACGTATAACCCCCAAAGGTCGTCATATATGGACAGCATCTCAACTTGCCTCTTTTCACCTACTCAACTATGGTTCCCCTACTCGTATTTCCGCCCCTACTCAAGATCCTAGCGCTGTCGATTTAACCTTAGTTTCCCTTAATATCGCTCACCAGTTTTTTTTTGGCAAACATCCCCAGATCTACATTTAAGTGACCATTACCCCATAATCATTACCAGTTCTTCCTTGACTCCCTCCCCCCTTGCAAACCACTCGCTCTTTTCGAAATATCAAACATTTTGACCCGTTGTTTTTTTTTTCGAGTATATACAACAATATTTTTGCCAAGCCCCTCATATGAATATTTAATTACTGTCATTACTCAATATTTTGATACCTATGACCCTCTCATTCCTTGTCGAGAACGGCATGGGCAGAAAATATTTCACATCCCCTGGTGGAACTCAGAATGTAAGGGATGAGTAAAGCTACGAAAAGCGTTACTTCATCTCTTTCGTAAATATAATACCCCGTACACATATCTGCAGTATAAAAAGCTTATAGCCACAATACAACGTACCTTTAATGAAAAACGCCGCAACGCATGGCAGGCATATGTCAATAACCTTAACCACTTGACACTTCTTACCCAAATCTGGAACTCTATAAGGACTTCATCGGGGAGTAAAAATCATGTGTCCTCAGACCGCCTTAATTTTGATAATTCCTTATGTTTCTACTGCAGTCTCACACCCGATTCTGTAGTATTTGAACAACCACATTACCCATACGACATGTCTTCTAAAATTTCCTGTCTCATCCAACCAATTTTATACTCAGAACTCCAGCAAGCCTTAACCACCAAAAAATCCTCCACCCCAGGTCCCGACTATATTTCTTACCCTTTGCCGCTCAACTGGTCCTTCTCGACTTCTATAATACCTTATTACGTACAGGTCTTATTCCTACCACATGGAACGTGTTTTTATTACTTCCTATTTTAAAACCTGCTAAAAAACCCGCCCTTCCCAATAGCTATCGAGGAATTCAGTTGGGGTCCTGTATTCGCAAAACGTTTCAGAGGATATTATTGGCTCGACTAATCTGGGCGCTAGAATATTATGATCTGTTTCCGAAAACACAATTTACTTTTGTCAAACGCAAGTCGACAAGTGATGCCCTGAATATCTATCTTACAGATCTTCTCTTGTCCAGCTGTCGGAAACATTTTACGTTATCCGTTTTTCTCGACGTCAAAGGAGCATATGATAATTTCAACGTATCGTTGTTATTGCATATTTTATGTCAATGGAAATCCCCCCCTTTTAAAATTGATTTCGGCCTTCTTACACCACCGACACATCATTCTTTCTGCCTTCCCAACTCTCCTCAATTCGCGCTATACGTCTTCTGGTTTACCTCAAGGCGATATTCTTAGTGGTATCCTGTATCTCCTTTATACCAGCGAGATCGAGAGACTATTACTCCCACATGTCCGTCTCCTCCAATATGCTGATGACCTACTTTTATATTGTTCTCTCCCCGATTTACCCACATGTCGTCATCATATGTCTCAAGCCCTCACAATATTACACTCCTGGCTATTTAGACATGGCCTCGAATCCATCCCCCCCAAAAAATCTGCCTTGACTTTTACTCACAGATGTATCTATGACCGTTATCCGATCCAATAACAACAGGGCTCCATTCCCATCTCTCATCAAACTAAATATCTCGGTCTTCTGAGTGACGATAAGTTGACCTGGGCGCCTCGAATTGCACACTTAAAAACCCAAGTCACAAAACAATTACATTTACTTCGGTTACTAACCCGTCGTACCTGGGGAGCCGACCCCCAAATCTTGTTTCTTTTATACCGCCATATCATCTGGTCCTCCCTTGATTATGGTTGTCATTATTATGACGTTATGTCCCAATCCCGAAACTCTATTATAGATAAATTACAATATGCTGCCCTGCGAATTATCCTGGGTGTTCTCTCTTCCAGACCCACGCAAGCCCTCTTAGTTGAAGCTACTGAACAGCCTCTTGCACTCCGAAGGCAGTATCTGTCCTCCAGATACCTCCTCCGTAAAATGGCTCTTTACTCTTCTTCCATTCTCCCAAAATTACAATTACTTCAGGAATACCAACAACAACATTTACTTTAAAAATATTCCCCACCCTCCCTCCTCCAGTCTTTCATCGTCCTAATATTTTACAAACCCGTAAGCCTATATGCTATAACGCCCCCTTCCAACTGTTTCAGTATCAACCTGATGTGATTCATCATTCCCCCAACTTTTCACGCAAAGATTCATTTCTTCACCTCCCATCCGCCCGCCGATATGTATACCACCTTGAAGAACGTGCTCACCATTGTCTTACTATTTATACAGATGGTTCCAAACTAGCCTCCTCACCCTGCGTGGGTGCGGCCTTCTATATCCCCGCCACCCACCATCTAGCTTCCTTTACGTTACCCAATACATTATCTATTTTTTCTGCCGAGGCGTTTGCCATCCGTCGAACACTCATATATATATTAAAAGGAATGTCATATCTCTATCCCTCATCTTATCTGACTCACAGAGTGTTCTCTAGGCCTTGCAAGATGTTTCTCATACCGAGAATTGGTTTATACTCAATATCCTCAGTTTGTCGTATGAATTGACGCAGTCGGGATACAAAATTGTTTTCTCTTGGATACCTGGCCATACGACTATTTTAGGGAATGAATATGTCGATAATGCTGCCAACATGCAGCGCGCGGACACGGTACCCCAATCAACCCTTCTACCCCCACCTCCGATTTTATACCTCTTCTGAAAGACCAACTGAAAGACGTATGGTCACGGCAATGGCAGGAATATACTAGGGGAAAGGCAAAGTTTTATTATAATCTCCAACCTACGATACCCCGTCTTCCTTGGTTTTATAATGGTCTATACACTCGCCGTCATATAATTACAATTATTCGCTTACGTTTTAATCATGCCCGTACTCCGGTGTTTATGGCATGATGCCACCTACAATCGTCCGAGGTCTGCGCATGTAATACTGCGATCGGTACCGTTAATCATCTAGTATTTCAGTGTCCTCTGTATGCACATCAACGTACTACGTTACTTCATGCATTACGCCATCTCGGTTTTTATCTTCCTTTAACTATTTCGGTATTCCCCTACACATCCCGTTCTTAATGCCTTATTACAATATCTCCACGATTGTCATTTGACTCTTTAACCATTTCCCGTATGTGTGACGCCTCGTGTTTGTGTACACGTAGAAAGTCGCCAAGATTCGTCACTTGGGCGTGAAGATTTGCACCTTATTGTGTCCTTGTTTGTTTATGTTTATACTCTTCTTGTACGCACTATTCCCGTTCCTTTGTTTTCCCCTTACTAGATAATTCCACAATGTTTTACTACACTTCGGATTTGCGACTGGGTAAAGAGTTCGCTTCGCCCAAAACCCCTCTACGAGAAGAAGAAGATAGGAAGAAGAAGCATTCATTTCTCTAATTGACCGAAACTACATTTTCTTACTAGAGTTGTTATGCGAATCAAATACTGTTCAAAAATTTCGTCTGATTCTTGTAACATTTTATGAAAAACGTATGATTCATATGTTTCATTAGCTTTAGGCACAAGTAGGATATAAAGGCCGATCCTGGCGCAGGGGTTAATGGGCAAGATGGCCGCCGCGCGCCACCAGCCCTATGTTATTCCTATGGAGGACAGTCATAGCTCGCGCAAGGGCTAATGGGCAAGATGGCCGCCACACCCTGAGACTGTGGGTGACGTCACAGAGAGAGGTTGGCTGTGTAGTTGCTAAATTGAATATTTATTATTATTATTATTAGATAATTATTGATTGATCATATACAATTAAGACCAGCCTTATATTGTCCACTTTATGGTGAAGTGGCTAGCATTCTTGGATGTCACCGCGGAGCCCCGGGTTTGAGTCCTAGCTCTGCCAAGAAATTTCATTTCTGGTCTAATGGTTGAACTGGAGTACACTCAGTCTTGTGAGGCAAAAGTGAGAAAAGGCGGGTTTAATTCATACCTCTGCCATTCAGCCTAACCCAACTTCATCTAACCTCACCTAACCTAACCTAACCTAACTTTACCTAACCTAACTTTACCTAACCTAACCTAACCTAACCTAACTTTACCTAACCTAACCCAACGTAACTTTACTTAACCTAACCTAACATAACCCACAGAAACCTCATTTTAAGAATTACATTAATGCATGTACATTTTTCTATTTTTACATTTTTTGATTTTACATTTTTAGATTTTTTCATTTTAGATTTATAGATTTTGATTTTACATTTTAGATTTTTTGATTTTAGATTTTTCATTTTAGATTTTCCGAAAAGTATTAACCACAAGGTCACATACCTAACCTAACCTAACCTCAGTTTACCTAACCAAACATGTCCTCACCTAACTCTACCTAACCTAACTTTACCTAATCTAACTTTTAAAGCTAATCCAAAGTATGTAAGAGGTATCTTTATGCTAGTCTTATAGAGAGTAAGGTAAAGCTAACACCTGCACTGTGGTTACTGTGTAAGATGTTCGCTATGCACAACCAGCTTAAATTACAAAGTCAGATAAGTTTTAAAAAGTAAATGCTTTTATTTATTTATTTTTCTTTTCTTTTCCTTTTCATATTTCACACATTGTCATTTACCAATTTCCAATTTACAGTTTTTAAAAATGTAAGTTCTAAGTTTTTGAATTTTGTCAATATGGAAACATGGATTTTCCAATTTTGTTGTTTACATGTTTTTGATTTAGTCCATGCACAAAGTTCATATTGCATTAGGAGTGGGGAGAGGTGGGTGGTGTATTCTCTGGAATACACGGTAAGACTGAGTTAGCTTTCGCTGCTTTTTGCTTTAATTCTTTCTTCCTAGTTTGCAAACGCCAACAGGGATTCTGTACGTTTTAGTTTATTTGTGCACTTTGCTTACTTTGTTTGTAAGTCTGTTCTAGATATATATCTTCCATGATCAACCTAGCGGAATCTTGCAGCTAACATCTGAAGTTCCTCAATATTTCCACTCTCAAGAGGACTTTCGTACCAATCAAGCCTCCAGATGTCGTCGTTATCGCTAGCTAACATCTCCATGCTCAAGAGGACTTCTTCACCATTCCCATCCACCAGGCTTCGTCACTGGGGCCTGCTAGGAGCTCCTTGAAGACCACTTCATCAAGAAAATTAACATCTTAGAAGAGATTTTATTTTTGTTAAGTTTGTAATCTTTATGTATGTTCCTTTGTCCCTTTCCCCCACCCACCCCCCTTTCTTGTTCCTCCGTGCTTCTTCGAGTGGCTCTTTCTACTGTTTCCGACGTCAACACATACAGTTGAAGCTCTACACGAGCTCGTCTCCTCTACTCGAGAGACAAACATTTTAATTCAGACGCCATGTTTGAACTTAAAAATCAACCGTCACCGAAGAACCATCGCCTTTCACCAAAATGAGCTAAGTACAAACTTCAATGGTCTTCACCATATTTTAAAGGGTTTTAAATAGCTTATAGCTTTTAATCCAATTTTATAGACAGTGTGTGGAATCGCTAAATGTTCAGAAATAACTGACTTCAAAAGATCTTCCTGATCAAGTTATGGCTACTTCAGCTATTTCTCTAAAATAAAACAGTACTGCTTGTACAAATTATCTGAGATACTATCTCACATCGAGGAATATTTTCAAAATACCCACTGTCTATAAAAACTAGCTTCCCGCCGAGGGATTTTTCTTGCTCAACTCAACAGTCATCATTGTTCTGGAATTTTCCATGTCAAACGATCTATCTACAAGCTAAACCTTCGAGTATTTTCCACTCTCATATGGGAATACTTTTCCTAACTAAGGAATGTTCTTTATTAAAACCGCTGATCAACACATAATTTGTCTTCCTTCGTGGGAAATTCTCCGCCGCATTCAACTACAACCTATAAACGTCACAACGCAATAAACTCTCTCAAGCTAAAATGCAACTAGTGATTTACATAATTCCAACAACTTTTCTCCTCATGAACTTTCCGTGCTGCAATAGTGAACTTTTTAACTGACTAAAGTGCAAAACGGACCTGTTTGCCATCTCTTGATGAATACAGTACATTTGCATTTGTCAGTTGGCACAGGCTAGAGTAAAAGGTGGCTTTTCACCGATGTCTCAGTCTCACTCATGGCTGTGATTATATGGAAGCTACTGAGGTATGGGTGGTGCTTAGTAATGGCATTCAGGGCACAGTCAGTGCCTGTGGATGCTGTGAAAGGTTCTACTCATAGGGTTAGGACTACTGTTCTGACTCAGTGAGGAAAGCAATGGCAAACTACCTCACTCCTCTTCTTGCCTAGAATGCCACAATATAGCGCTGCCTTGGGTTTTTGTGGGTATCTACTCACATAACGTAACGGCGGTGCTTTTTGAGGATCCAACCAGCCATCGGGCTGACTACCTAACAGACATAGTCCAAAACAGTGCCCGTTCAACCACCATCCGTGTCGCGTTTTAACGAGAACAATAAATATGGCCAAGACATTTTCCTAAACCTCCTATTTTCCTCCTCTCAAATACCTTACTAACATAATATAATTAAATTATAAATTTAGGTATCTTTCAACGAGGTGTCACTTGATAACAAGTGCCCTCCCAATTTTGTTTCGCATTTCACGAATTAACTTCTGTATGAATCTGTGGCAAGTCCACATTCTAATTCTTTTCCCTTTTTAAATGGGGGAATTCTATTTTTTCTACTCATAATTGAGTCAAGTATTTTTTTTCTTCAGTCTTCGAAAATAGTGAGCTGCCCTATTTTGATATATCACGGTCGCAATTACTGTATAAATACATGAAGTTATAGAAACTTCTTCTTTATTTTCTCTTCTCTTTGTTGTAATTTTCATAGCCTTTAAGATTTCCAATAGGAATTCAAATGTGCTCACCTTGTACCTGATATAATTACTAAAGCTCTAATTATTTGTAATCTTTGTTATTAACGTTAATGTTTTCAATTTTTAGCACAACTTTTAAAATCTTATTCAGATTTGGTGCTCGAAGCAAGTTTTAAACTTGCGTCCCATTTAACATTGTCAAAAACTACCCTATTTTGATATATCACGGTCGCAATTACTGTATAAATACATGAAGTTATAGAAACTTCTTCTTTATTTTCTCTTCTCTTTGTTATTAATTTAAATCTAAATCAACCTTATATGGTTTGTTACGTCAACTCTTTTTTATTGTAAAATAAAACCATATCTCTTTTTCGCTTCATTTTTTACGCAAAATAACGGTCGGGCAAGACCTTATCTTCCCTGATTCTTCCTATAGGCTTAAGATCTTTTTAAGATAACAAAGAAATTATTCAAAAAAGAATTGTTACTGCGTTATCGCTACCCTTCCTGGGAGCACTCTGTTATTCGCTGGAAATCCTACAGTTCCAAGAACTAAAATTATCACGGCGAATTCAATTTATTTCAGTCTCACCAAACATTTGGTTAAACCTAACTCCTTTGAAAGGAGAAACTTTAAATCTGTGTTCCTTAACACACCTTGTTCTGCCAGACTACTACCCTTCCCCATAGTAGTAAATTGTAGGCTTGGGGGGGGAGGTACGATCGTCGCTTGCTTGCAAATAGCCCAAGCTACAGCCGCATTTCCCGTTAGCTGTTTCCAGATCCATTCCCACTTTAGGTGTTTCACAGACATTGCGAGGTGGAAACGGTGGTTGAATACTTACTTTCGTTTAAGTTTATGTTTGTTATTGAATTTCCGTCCTATCTATCCATACTTTTTCTTCCTGCAGAAACCCGCTTCCATTTTTCCTTTTTCAACTTCCCTCGGGTAGAGTTTCCCCAGCTAAACCTACCAGTGGGAAGTAATTAAAAATGTCCAAGCAGTGTCCTTCCATTTTTTAATTCATTTTAAATACATTTACAATATTTACGCATAATAGATTTTTTCTTTATTAGTTTTCAAAATATAGCCTACTTTCCAAATATTTTTTGGATAAATTTGAATAATATGTTTTTTGACGTATGTTTTGGAGTCAGAATATGACTTTTTATGATATTTAGTTTAAACATATAACCTACTATCCCAATTCACCCTTTTTTTGAAAAATTTGAAAAATATAATGTTTTTGACTAGTTGTTGTGATAGAGGTAAGAATAAGAGTTGAGAGGCAATCATTAACCTTAGAGTGCTTTGGATTTGTGGAATTTTAGTGTGTTGTTGTTGCTTACAAACATGGCGGTAAGCATTATGCTGTTGTAAAAAGGACTGAGATACTTTACAAGACCAAAAAACTAGCCACAATACAATAACAAAACAAGGTTAGAGCAAAGTGGTAAAAAGTGGTAGCAAAGTGGTGAATAGTGGTAGCAAAGTGGTAGTAAAATGGCAGAAACGTGGTAGCAAATTGGTAGCATAGTGGTAGAAAACTGGTAGCATAGTGGTAGAAGAGTGGGAGCAAATCAGTTGGTTTGAGTTTGGTTCGGTTTAGTTTTGGAATAAGCCACCGTCATAAGCCACCAACATATTCCTTCAACATAAGCCGATTGTAAAATGTTAAACAATTGCATCGTATTACATTTTAGGTAATGCAACATTCCCATACAATTGCGCCATTTAAATTTTTGTTACATTATTTAAACAAGATATATTTATATTAAACGATAAAGCAAACCCGCTGTTTGTATTGTTAGTGGATATGAACAAATGTGTTCATTATTGGAATGCATACTATTAGTTGAGTGAGTTGTCATATTGACCGGTAGGTAGCATGCTGGTAGTTGAGTGAGTATTGATATCGACCGCTAGATAGCATGCTGGTCGTTAAGTAATGTTGATATGGAACGCTAGGTACCATGCTGGTCGTTCAAGTAGTTCTCATAGTCACCGCTAGATAGCGGAAACATACTTGCGTGTCGCATGTGGCTATTTGACAAAGTTTTACCGCGTGAAAACCGTGCTTGTATAAGCTGTGTATATACATTTAAAATACAAATAACCACTAAGTGCTTAGAACTAACATGTATAGCCTTGTATAGGGAACATAGGGGGTCCTTAGCAAGAAAGAGTGTCTAACACACGAGTGTACAGCATTTTGATATGCAGTAAGTACCTGATAACCTTGAGTAGGGTGTAAAGTATTTTCAGTTGACTACTACCTTTTACAGTGATTACCGTCTCACTGACCATTGTACAGCCTTGTACTACGAGGTAAGTAGCTGTTGGGGAAAAAACAATATCCATAATGGAAGAAACTATTCGAAGCTATATATGCAAAGAGTGTGGAAAAACTTTTCTTCGACACTATCATAGGAAGCGTCACGAAGTATCGTGTGGTGAATTTCATCAGTGCAAAACCTGTGGTATCAAATTTAACAATGTGTACAACGGACGTCGGCATAAAGAATGTTGTAATGTTGTGTCATCAGCTAAAAGACAAAAATCAGAGCCTACAAAACATTACCTGCTTTCAATGGTTCCAGACAAAAATGGACTTACTGAATATGAAACATCTTTTGAAGGTCGACTTAAATCCTATTTCATACGTTGTGATACGTGTAAGGATTTAAATTCATACCTTAAAGACTCCAAACAGCAAATAATACAAGCTATGCATAAAGAACTAGGCAATGCATAAGTCCATAAAAGTTAACCTTGTGGCTAAATGTAGATTCATTCATACATCTACCAATGAAATTACAGATCGTGCTTTTAAAACACGAAATCAGGCGCTATTTTTGGAAACAGACTTGAGTAGTTTCTTGGAAACACAATTTTAAAAGTTAACTACGGAAATGGAAGAATCTGAGCTAAAATGCAGTAATTGCGCTTTGTTAGCAGTGGAAGGAGTACGATTGAAAATAAATAAGTACAATCCCTTGCGTGGAAGTACATATATTCCATTACCAGCAGCTATAAAAGCAAGAAAAGCCTGCATTAATCCTGAAAACTTGAAAGATGAAAAGTGTTTTATGTATGCCATTTCAGCAAAACTGGTTAAAAAGGATGCTCAATGCATTAGTAAATACAAGGACCTGGAAAACAAGTATGAATTTTCAGTAATATCGTTTCCTACATCACTGGCTGACATTTCCAAATTTGCGAAAGCCAACGACATATCCGTAAATGTATATGGACTGGAAGAAGACAACAAACTGTTCCCTCTAAAGGTTGTGGATCAAGAGCTACAAGACCATCGTGACCTCCTTCTGCTAAGTTCATCATCCGGACAGAACCATTACGTCTTTGTCAAAGATTTTTATAACCTAGTAGGACATCAGATTACCCGCCATGGACATAAGATATATACGTGTAAACGGTGTTTTACTCACTTCGATAATCGATATGGGCAATGAACAGTTTTTATCAGGTCAATTATTTTTTCTCGTGTTATTATTATTATTATTATTATTATTATTATTATTATTATTATTATTATCATTTCCTTCATGTCGCATTATTGTGACATACGTTTCTTCGTCACTCTTACTGCGCTCCAAAATTGTAGTTACGTGCAATCCACTTCGTAAAGTGGTGAAACTTTTTACCCCTGCTAACTCAATTTTATTCCATTGGCCGAGGCATAACTTGTTGCCAAGCTTTGCTTCTCCCATTGGGCCCCCTTCATGTTCTGGAGAGGGGGTGTTCTGCGACTTATTTTACGAGCGCGTTACAACATTCTATTGAGAGGAAGCTTCCTTCTTCCATTTCTGACCGTCATGAGAAACGGTCACAGCCGTGTGTATCGGGCTTTCGCCCATGCCCAAAGCAACTAAGCGTAAGTACTGTACCCGATACCTAGTTGAGGCTATCGGCTACGCCAGCAGACATTAAGCCGTAGTTGAGATTTTGGGAAGAGTTATGAAAAGATAGCGCTCAGATCGAGTCAAGAGGAATGTCAGGATGACGTAGAAGGTCTAGGATCAAGAAGGCACTGACATCAGTCAGGCAGATGGAATTATGGATGGAAATATGAAGCTTTATTAAGATCTATATGGAACATGGTATTTAAACATCTCAGAAGAGAAGATATAATATGCATTATACATGGAAATAATTTGAAGGAAGTCAGATAACCCTTAAGTTATTTTATAACTTAATAGCCGAGATGATCGGGGTTCGAGATTATATTTGTGACGCAAGAGCACAGAGGTGGGGAGAACGTCACCTGACTGCGCCAGGGAGGTACAGGTCATTGCAGTCCAGAGACAGTCAGTTGAGCTCAGTGAGCCAAGCAGTCGAGATCTGTAAGCAGAGGAGTCAAGTACAGTTAGCACGGCAGTCGAATTCAGAAAGCGAGCTGAGTGGGACATGCGCCGAGCGTATGGTTAAGGTCGCGCGGTGAGCAGCATTTGTCACGGAAAGTGAAAGCGACAGTTTTGACTTCACCAAGCAGCGAACGAAAAGTAGGTCATTGAGCCGGGCGGACATCCGCAGTAGGCAGCGTGAAGACCGGTTACAGAACCAGCTGTACGGGCCAGGCAGGCATGAGAAGGCCGGGGTTTTAGAACAGCATTGCGATAGTGGTTGGAGAACTTTATTACAAGCTGCATTTGGAAACGCAGAACAGCATAGTAGAGCGACATGGCGAGGCCAGCTTTAGGCGGAGATGATTCTAGCATTGCAGTAGGGGCGAGCGGGTTATTTCCAATTATATACGCAAGCATTATGACAGAAGCTGAACTTCATTACGACATTGAGTTGGAACGTTTATTCAGCATTTGAATTATACAAGCAGATAGTTACGAGATACTGCAACTGTGAACTTCAACTGAACATAGTTTTTCAATGACATTACGACTGTGCATTTCATAACGCATTCCAAGTAACATTAACAATTGTAGGCAAACGGAATGTTGTAAGCATATGCACTTCTGAACATTAGCACGTGCATTAATGCAATTATTTCTTATGCAGTGTTATGAATTACCGAGTATGAACACAGCTACAGGGTGTTTCATAAACTTAGACACTCTCATATAAAATTTTATTTTATGAAAGTGAGACTTAGCAGTTATTGGAGATTGAACTTTCAACACTCAAACCGAACATTGTATGGAACAGTGGCGTAACGTAGAAGAGGAAAAAGGGGTCCGCTGTTTCTATGAACTTTTTCGTGAGGATTTGGACAGTATCCGCTATGGATAACCAGAAGTTCATCATGTCGGAGTAAACGCAGACAGAGACGCGATGGCACCACAGAGCGATGGATTCGATTCCTGAAGAGGAGGATGTCCACCAGCTGATTCACTTAGGATTCGAAGGCAATCGTCATTGCATGGATGGAATGATATTCACGCCGATCTTTCGAGAAATTCATTACATAAGAAAAATCGACGATCTTTGAAATTTAATCACAGCTGATTATGAGAAGGTACTGTAAGAGTTATAACTTCCTGATACGATTATTTTCATGAATACTGGGCACACATGTATATTTTTCTAATAGGAGTGATACGATTATTTAGACATGGTTTGACTTTATATGCTTCGAATTTTGCTAGAATATGGCGTGACCATATGATATGGCAGGCATCATTATACGAAATTCTCACCATTGGTTGGCTTTATTAAGCAGATGTTTGGCCTTTTAGACATTTTTCCAGCAAGGATATTTTTCATGAATAGTTTTTTTTGTGTAACGAGTATTTCGAACTCGTGATCTGCAATTGATTATCTAAATTACTTCGTCAGTTCATTGCATACTAGCGAGAGTGTATTATTCATCAGTAGGGATTTTTTCCATTGGATTGTTTGGAGATATTAAGATGTTTTTCCCTTTAGTGAATGAATATCGCTTTTATATGACACCTAGAGACTTGCTGATTCCTATCTGGTACATTCACTCATTTAGTCTTCGAGATGGGGTCTTTCGTATTTATACGATTGTATGGTGGTTACTCATCTTACCCATCGTTCAGGGCACTATCATGTTAGTCGACGAGGCGAGGTCTTTCGTATTTATACGATTGTACGGTGGTTACTCATCTTACTTGCCATTGAGGGACTCATTTTTATCATCCGAGTGTACATGAGATTGTAAGAGAATCAAACAAGGAACTACTAGTCACATATCAGTCGAAATTTTGTTAAATAAAATAAAGATAACTGTCAGCAGGGTTACGTTTCGTAATTCTTGTTTGCCAATCCAATATTTTGTTGCTTTACTCTTTTGAGAGTACTTTCAGTTTAACAGCTGGTACAGCTGATGCTTTTGATTTTTTTTATAATTGTGTTTGATACCTTTGAGAAGGATTTAAAGTAATTGAATCTTGTAAGATGAATCATTAATGGTCAGATTTATTTTAAGGCAGATCAGTATTGCAGATTTTGATATGAGAGATTATAGCACATTGGTGTTTTTCTGTGATGTGAATTATGAGAATTGTAAGAGAATTTATGCTATTTGAAAGCAGATCTTGAATTACTAAGGTAATATTTTTTTCAATTGTTTAAGAAGTTGTCTAGATGTGATCAGAGTAATTACAGTTATTGGAGATTGTGTGCGTTGATAATTTGAAGCCAGTTATATATTTTTTGTAGATCATGCAACATGGTTAAGTGAAGTTTGTGATAGGCATTTTGTGGAAGTTGCCATGTGATAGTTGCAATCTTGCTAATGTATTTTGAGGCAGACATGAGGTTGTCGAACCCAGTCTAGCGTAATTGTTGAGATTCATGCTGTATGCGCTGAATGTTTATGGAGTTTTGTGGAATAATTGTGGTATTCAAATGTGATATTTGAAGAAATGAGGATGTATAATGTCGTTGTGGATAGTCAGATCCAACGTGATGTCGTGAAGGCAATAATATTTTTTGGCACGATAATTAAATACGAGATATAACTTGGAAGTGATAAAACTGTAAGACAACGTTCTATAACCCATATTAAACAATTTGTTAGGAAATTAAACAAATAAGTAAAGTTGATAATACAAGATTTTCTGCGAATAATAATTAATGAAATAATAATCGGAAAATTAAGCATATTAATGATCTGACCTAATGAAATAAAAATCAGAATGACTAGATGACATAATAAAAATCTAAATAACCAGAAGAATAAAATTTAAATAAATTAATAAATTAAATTTTGGAATAAATCAATGAATTAAATAAATGGATGAATTAAAGATTGGATAAATAAACTGATTTAAATAAATTAATAGACGTTTGGATAGATGATGAATAACTGAATTAGAAGGTGATAACTAATTAAAGAAGCTGATGATTAATGAATTTATATGGAATTTAAATAAATTTAATTGAGAGATGATTTAAAGGAATTGCAACTTGAGTTGATGAATTAAACAATGTATACTGATAATTTAAGATGATTTAATCTGAAGGAGATAATAAAATAAGAGTGTGTGAATAATTAGAAAGTATAATGAAGTAATGATAATAATTTTCATTTAAATGATTTAATGGTGATGAGTTAATGATTCTGACAGGAATATGTTGAATTTTAAGATGAGAATTAATGAGAGAAATATTTAACTTTGATGATGATGATCATGATGACCAATGAGCAGTGGATTTTCTGTAATTCACAAACAAGCAATTATTAATGACAATGTAAATAGTGTAAATTAATTATTCGATGTTTAGGAGCATTTTACTAACGTATTTAATGTTTAAATTATGCCATGCAAGCCATAAATTACGTGATATTTAAAATATGTGATTAATATGTGTATGTTTAGACAGATTAATAATTTTTTCAAATCCACATTTATGATGTTAAATTAAAGAGAAATTAGGTCTCAGGTATCACAAATGTCAGTGACGAAAGACATAGTGCTACAGTGATCCTGAGAACCCAAGAGAACTTTAGAGATTTTTCACGTTTTATGTGGATGGAATATTTTTGATTAGAAAAGAGATGGTTCGATTTTTGTACAATGACAATTTAACGTTGGCATTCGACCATACTCTCAGGTAGGATGAATATTTAAAATGTCTGTCTGACTATCAAAGTGAAATAAATTTGTTTTTATCTTAGTTGTGATCTGATGATGGTGTGATTTTCCTTTTTCTTTCCTTGTCTTGATTAAGGCTTAACCGGAAAGGATGTGGTTTGCTAGGAATTCAGTTGATGGCGCCCATTTATATTTGCATTTTATTTTTATTAAACTTAAGCCCGTAACGACCCTAGAGATACTTTGTCTCGTGTTACCCACTGCTTTTTCGATATCTCAGCTGAATTTCCGACACATTCCTTATCTGACTAGAGGTTCATTTAACTCCGCTCTGTCCTGGAACTCCAGGAATGCGATGTAATAGCAGATGGGTCATCGCATCCCCAGGACGAACGGGTACAGAGAGAGAGGGAGAATTGGCTTTACCCACCTGTGGGGCTTCGATTTTGTTTATTCTATGGAATCACATCAGATTTAGATTACGGAGAGATTGATCTCAATTTCATTTAATGGTGTTATGAAATTTATTAAACTTAGTCAGACAATATACTTGTGTGCCCATTCCAGTGTTCATGTTAATCGTATTAGTATTATATCATGTTAGTTATAAGTCATTTTTCTCATACCCAAGTGAATGCAGGAATTGAGACATTGTGATGTGTTGTTGTCTAACGTCTCTGAATAAAACGTCTATTGAAAATATAATTATGTTGCCGGAAGATTTAGCTAAGGTGTTAGGAGAGTTACAGAGTGGTATGTCTGGTATTGCAGAAACTATTTCTAAAATGGAAACAGAAGTTAGAGAACAGATAAATAGTTCAGAAGCTAGGTTAGAAGCTAGATGTAAAGAAAATGTGCAAGCATTACAGGCTAGTAACGAAGGCAATCTGAACGACAGTTTAAAGTCATTAGAGACTAGATTACAGACTAGTAATGAAGAAAATTTAAAATTATTACAGTCAAATAGTGAAGATAATTTAAAGTCATTAGAGACTAGATTACAGACTAGTACTGAAAGTCATTTGAAAGCTAGTGAAGGTAACTTGAAGGATAGTTTTAAATCATTGGAAGAGAAATTACAAGCTCGTAGTGAAGAAACTGACACAGAGTTAGAAAACAAGTTAACTAGGTTAGAGTATAGATTAACGTTAAAGAATAATGAAATGCTTAAGACTTTACAATTAGATATAATTGCAGTAAATATGAAAGGAGAGGAAAATGTTCAAATATTAAGAAAGAATATTATTGAATTAGAAAGTAGAGGAGTAGAAAACATTCTTACTTTAAGAACAGACGTTATGTCTATACAGAAAGACATTAAATCGGATGTATCGAAGTTGAGATTCGACATCGATGGTTTAGTGGCAGATGTAGGCAAAATTCAAGAGTGGTCTACCGAAGTATCTTTCGAAACTAAAATCAAAGGTCTAGAGATGAATCTAGGTAATGAGATTAAAGATTTAAAGTCAGTAATTGGAACCATTAGAGGAAGTCTTAGGAGAGGTTAATTCTAATTTAAAATCATTAGAGAATCAATTGCAGAAATATATCAGGAAAATGTATGACGGTATAGAGTAAAGGTTAATGAAAACTTAGCTTTATTCAAAAATAGAGTCGGTGCAATCGTGGAAGAACGGTATAGTGAGGTCGATGCCGAAGCAAAAGAAAAACGTGCAGGATTAGATGAGAAATTAATCGCAGGTATGGAGAACTTAGAAGCGAGATTTACGGAGAACAAGGAAGCGATGAAGATAGATTCAACTCTATTTAGGACAGATGTTGATCTGTTAAAGGAACAAGTCGCATCAGTAAAGAATACATGCGAAGACAAGATAGACAAGTTGAAAAACGATTTAGACGAGAGTAACAAAACGCAAAATGTTACGTCGTTAGACGAGTTGAAGACTCAGGTCAAGACCGTAGAGAAATTGGCAGAAGATAGGATGACTAAACTAGAATCTATGATTAATAGTTTCTCAAGTCAAAATATTACATCAGGGGAAATATCGATAAGTCAGACAGCGATAGACCGCAGTATGAGTAATCAAGAAGTTAGCATGGGAGAAGACCGTCAAACGCAACCGAATGTGACATTCGAAAGGGCAAGTTCAACCCCTCAGGACAATCCTAATTCGAATAGGAGTACGTTGGGTACAAGTGAACGATACTCAGGTCCAGTTACCATTATCAGAAATCTGGATGACAAGCCGAGGAAGTTTTCTGGAAATACAGGAGTCACACCAGTCGAATTTCTGCGAGATATTCGAGACTACATGGCGGAACATAGAGTAGCCAAGGAGAGAGAACTAAGGATAGTCGAACGCGCCTTAGACGGGCCTGCGTTAACTTGGTTTAGGGCATTCAGAAGCAATTTTGCGAATATGGAGCAATTTGCCATAGCATTCTTAAGGAGATTTTGGAGTGCAGAGGATCAGCTGAACATAAGAGCAGAAATGTACTCGAAGCGTTATTCTACGTCACATCCGACGCATTATGCCAATTATTTTACTTCACAATTGGCTAAATTACAGTTTCTGATTCCTCCATTGCCAGAAGAAGAGCTTTTGCAAGCTATAGCGAGACAGTTACCGATTGAGGTACAGCGATCACTCATAGCGTCGGGAGCAAACAAACTGGAGCACTATGACGACATTTTACGGCGATTAGACTATACAAGCGCGCAAGTTACGCCTAGAAATGCAAGAAACGACAATCGAAACACGCAAGAGGTGAATGCGGTAGTCGTTGATAACGCAGCTCAGACGGACAGAAGAGATTCCTGGGAAAACAGAAGGAACGAAGGAAATCGAGGAAACATTCGTAACGTTCGTGGAAATGATCGATATAGAGGACCATATGAGAGGCCATACGATCAGGAAGCAAGAGACAGCCGATACAGAAATTATAATCAGAATTCCAGATATCAAGATAGGAATCGATACAACAATAGATATCGTGGTAGAAACAACTGGAGCCAAGGTCAACAATCTAATCGGAACGACAGGCAGGATGGCCGAAGAAATGAGCCAAATGAAGGACCGGATAATCGTGAATATGAGAGATCGAGGCAAGAATGTAGACAGCCTAATACACAACCCGAGGAGACAGTCAGAGATGTCAATCGAGCAAGCACGAGTAGTGAAGGAAGAAATAGACATCAATGTAATACAGAATCAAGATGCTAATCATTGGAAGTCAATCATCATTGTTGAGAGTCAGAAAGTACCATCATGCTGAGTAAGAGGATTGTAGAGCTATCGTGTACATGTGTTACGTATAGAATGCCTGAGAGTGTATTTTTTTTCTCAATCATGATTTAAAAAAGGAGATGTACGGGAGAGATGTACCCGATACCTAGTTGAGGCTATCGGCTACGCCAGCAGACATTAAGCCGTAGTTAAGATTTTGGGAAGAGTTATGAAAAGATAGCGCTCAGATCGAGTCAAGAGGAATGTCAGGATGACGTAGAAGGTCTAGGATCAAGAAGGCACTGACATCAGTCAGGCAGATGGAATTATGGATGGAAATATGAAGCTTTATTAAGATCTATATGGAACATGGTATTTAAACATCTCAGAAGAGAAGATATAATATGCATTATACATGGAAATAATTTGAAGGAAGTCAGATAACCCTTAAGTTATTTTATAACTTAATAGCCGAGATGATCGGGGTTCGAGATTATATTTGTGACGCAAGAGCACAGAGGTGGGGGAGAACGTCACGTGACTGCGCCAGGGAGGTACAGGTCATTGCAGTCCAGAGACAGTCAGTTGAGCTCAGTGAGCCAAGCAGTCGAGCTCTGTAAGCAGAGGAGTCAAGTACAGTTAGCACGGCAGTCGAATTCAGAAAGCGAGCTGAGTGGGACATGCGCCGAGCGTATGGTTAAGGTCGCGCGGTGAGCAGCATTTGTCACGGAAAGTGAAAGCGACAGTTTTGACTTCACCAAGCAGCGAACGAAAAGTAGGTCATTGAGCCGGGCGGACATCCGCAGTAGGCAGCGTGAAGACCGGTTACAGAACCAGCTGTACGGGCCAGGCAGGCATGAGAAGGCCGGGGTTTTAGAACAGCATTGCGATAGTGGTTGGAGAACTTTATTACAAGCTGCATTTGGAAACGCAGAACAGCATAGTAGAGCGACATGGCGAGGCCAGCTTTAGGCGGAGATGATTCTAGCATTGCAGTAGGGGCGAGCGGGTTTTTTCCAATTATATACGCAAGCATTATGACAGAAGCTGAACTTCATTACGACATTGAGTTGGAACGCATATTCAGCATTTGAATTATACAAGCAGATAGTTACGAGATACTGCAACTGTGAACTTCAACTGAACATAGTTTTTCAATGACATTACGACTATGCATTTCATAACGCATTCCAAGTAACATTAACAATTGTAGGCAAACGGAATTTGTAAGCATATGCACTTCTGAACATTAGCACGTGCATTAATGCAATTATTTCTTATGCAGTGTTATGAATTACCGAGTATGAACACAGCTACAGGGTGTTTCATAAACTTACACACTCTCATATAAAATTTTATTTTATGAAAGTGAGACTTAGCAGTTATTGGAGATTGAACTTTCAACACTCAAACCGAACATTGTATGGAACAGTGGCGTAACGTAGAAGAGGAAAAAGGGGTCCGCTGTTTCTATGAACTTTTTCGTGAGGATTTGGACAGTATCCGCTATGGATAACCAGAAGTTCATCATGTCGGAGTAAACGCAGACAGAGACGCGATGGCACCACAGAGCGATGGATTCGATTCCTGAAGAGGAGGATGTCCACCAGCTGATTCACTTGGGATTCGAAGGCAATCGTCATTGCATGGACGCCGATCTTTCGAGAAATTCATTACATAAGGAAAATCGACGATCTTTGAAATTTAATCACAGCTGATTATGAGAAGGTACTGTAAGAGTTATAACTTCCTGATACGATTATTTTCATGAATACTGGGCACACATGTATATTTTTCTAATGGGAGTGATACGATTATTTAGACATGGTTTGACTTTATATGCTTCGAATTTTGCTAGAATATGGCGTGACCATATGATATGGCAGGCATCATTATACGAAATTCTCACCATTGGTTGGCTTTATTAAGCAGATGTTTGGTCTTTTAGACATTTTTCCAGCAAGGATATTTTTCATGAATAGTTTTTTTTTTTTTTGTGTAACGAGTATTTCGAACTCGTGATCTGCAATTGATTATCTAAATTACTTCGTCAGTTCATTGCATACTAGCGAGTGTGTATTATTCATCAGTAGGGATTTTTTCCATTGGATTGTTTGGAGATATTAAGATGTTTTTCACTTTAGTCAATGAATATCGCTTTTATATGACACCTAGAGACTTGTTGATTCCTATCTGGTACATTCACTCATTTAGTCTTCGAGATGGGGTCGTTCGTATTTATACGATTGTATGGTGGTTACTCATCTTACCCATCGTTCAGGGCACTATCATGTTAGTCGACGAGGCGAGGTCTTTCGTATTTATACGATTGTACGGTGGTTACTCATCTTACTTGCCATTGAGGGACTCATTTTTATCATCCGAGTGTACATGAGATTGTAAGAGAATCAAACAAGGAACTACTAGTCACATATCAGTCGAAATTTTGTTAAATAAAGTAAAGATAACTGTCAGCAGGGTTACGTTTCGTAATTCTTGTTTGCCAATCCAATATTTTGTTGCTTTACTCTTTTGAGAGTACTTTCAGTTTAACAGCTGGTACAGCTGATGCTTTTGATTTTTTTTATAATTGTGTTTGATACCTTTGAGAAGGATTTAAAGTAATTGAATCTTGTAAGATGAATCACTAATGGTCAGATTTATTTTAAGGCAGATCAGTATTGCAGATTTTGATATGAGAGATTATAGCACATTGGTGTTTTTCTGTGAGTGAATTATGAGAATTGTAAGAGAATTTATGCTATTTGAAAGCAGATCTTGAATTACTAAGGTAATATTTTTTTCAATTGTTTAAGAAGTTGTCTAGATGTGATCAGAGTAATTACAGTTATTGGAGATTGTGTGCGTTGATAATTTGAAGCCAGTTATATATTTTTTGTAGATCATGCAACATGGTTAAGTGAAGTTTGTGATAGGCATTTTGTGGAAGTTGCCATGTGATAGTTGCAATTTTGCTAATGTATTTTGAGGCAGACATGAGGTTGTCGAACCCAGTCTAGCGTAATTGTTGAGATTCATGCTGTATGCGCTGAATGTTTATGGAGTTTTGTGGAATAATTGTGGTATTCAAATGTGATATTTGAAGAAATGAGGATGTATAATGTCGTTGTGGATAGTCAGATCCAACGTGATGT
Organism: Meconema thalassinum; assembly: GCA_946902985.2. Taxonomy (NCBI): domain Eukaryota; kingdom Metazoa; phylum Arthropoda; class Insecta; order Orthoptera; family Tettigoniidae; genus Meconema; species Meconema thalassinum. The sequence continues at coordinate 383,277,164 of OX336394.1, read as the reverse complement.
CGTGAAGGCAATAATATTTTTTGGCACGATAATTAAATACGAGATATAACTTGGAAGTGGTAAAACTGTAAGACAACGTTCTATAACCCATATTAAACAATTTGTTAGGAAATTAAACAAATAAGTAAAGTTGATAATACAAGATTTTCTGCGAATAATAATTAATGAAATAATAATCGGAAAATTAAGCATATTAATGATCTGACCTAATGAAATAAAAATCAGAATGACTAGATGAAATAATAAAAATCTAAATAACCAGAAGAATAAAATTTAAATAAATTAATAAATTAAATTTTGGAATAAATCAATGAATTAAATAAATGGATGAATTAAAGATTGGATAAATAAACTGATTTAAATAAATTAATAGACGTTTGGATAGATGATGAATAACTGAATTAGAAGGTGATAACTAATTAAAGAAGCTGATGATTAATGAATTTATATGGAATTTAAATAAATTTAATTGAGAGATGATTTAAAGGAATTGCAACTTGAGTTGATGAATTAAACAATGTATACTGATGATTTAAGATGATTTAATCTGAAGGAGATAATAAAATAAGAGTGTGTGAATAATTAGAAAGTATAATGAAGTAATGATAATAATTTTCATTTAAATGATTTAATGGTGATGAGTTAATGATTCTGACAGGAATATGTTGAATTTTAAGATGAGAATTAATGAGAGAAATATTTAACTTTGATGATGATGATCATGATGACCAATGAGCAGTGGATTTTCTGTAATTCACAAACAAGCAATTATTAATGACAATGTAAATAGTGTAAATTAATTATTCGATGTTTAGGAGCATTTTACTAACGTATTTAATGTTTAAATTATGCCATGCAAGCCATAAATTACGTGATATTTAAAATATGTGATTAATATGTGTATGTTTAGACAGATTAATAATTTTTTTCAAATCCACATTTATGATGTTAAATTAAAGAGAAATTAGGTCTCAGGTATCACAAATGTCAGTGACGAAAGACATAGTGCTACAGTGATCCTGAGAACCCAAGAGAACTTTAGAGATTTTTCACGTTTTATGTGGATGGAATATTTTTGATTAGAAAAGAGATGGTTCGATTTTTGGACAATGACAATTTAACGTTGGCATTCGACCATACTCTCAGGTAGGATGAATATTTAAAATGTCTGTCTGACTATCAAAGTGAAATAAATTTGTTTTTATCTTAGTTGTGATCTGATGATGGTGTGATTTTCCTTTTTCTTTCCTTGTCTTGATTAAGGCTTAACCGGAAAGGATGTGGTTAGCTAGGAATTCAGTTGATGACGCCCAATTATATTTGCATTTTATTTTTATTAAACTTAAGCCCGTAACGTCCCTAGAGATACTTTGTTTCGTGTTACCCACTGCTTTTTCGATATCTCAGCTGAATTTCCGACACATTCCTTATTTGACTAGAGGTTCATTTAACTCCGCTCTGTCCAGGAACTCCAGGAATGCGATGTAATAGCAGATGGGTCATCGCATCCCCAGGACGAACGAGTACAGTACGATTCGATCACTCGATTTATCTGGCATGCTATCATTTTGAATTTCTGTTTCACCATTTTTAATTCTGTGTTTCCTTTTGATTTCCTTACATTATTTTCCCCCCTTTCTTATGATGATGTGAATTTGATCCATGAACCCAAGTCCTTTCGCCTTTGTTTACGTTAGCTTAGCGAAGTCTTTGTGTTTTTTTGTCTTCCTGCCCTTTCATGTGAGTGATTTTATTTTTACTTAAATCTCTCAGGTCTGAAATACATGCTATTTTTCTGCGAGGCGTTCTAGCGCTCTGTATTACGTCACAAATTGATGAGCACTCTTTCGAGGCATCTTTCATTTGATTGTCGTATCAAAGTTTGTTTTTTGGGTCAAGATATCATGGGAGTAGAGGAGCCATGTCTCATTTCACCTCGAAGTTGATCCTTCCCTCTAATTTAGGAAAAGTGTGTGAGCAATGGTCTTTGTGTTAGTCACCGTCCATTCGCCATACCTTAATTCCTTTGTTCATTCGTATGTCGTTGTATTTCGACATCTCTACCTCTATGTAAGCCTATATTTTCCTACAAAGCATATTTCTTTAGCTGATTGATTTTTGCTTTCATTTCCTGTCCCGGTAATGTCAAGTAATTTAATGTAATTTTCATTTCCTTTATTTTTATGTGTTAATTTTGTGTTGCTTCCTCTGACTTCATTATATTACGTAACTCAGTGTCATCCCCCCCCCCGTTTCCTACATACGCACTCCTCCACTACCCCATGATTTCACAATATCATGAGCGTCTTAGTTCTGTTTTTGGCGCGGGAATTCTAGTCCAGGTCATCCTCGTAAGTAGAGGTGTTCTCTTATTCGACTCGTCCATATTCTTTCTTTTCTGTTTTTTTATATTTTAATTTTGGTTATCGAGTCGCGCTTACGGTTAAGTTGCACATTGATTGTAAGTACCTTTTAATTTATCTTGTTTCACCCTTGCCTGTGCTTAAGTTCATTTATACACTTTTCTCTTGATATTGTTTTTGTGTACCCCTTTTTAGGGTACCATCTTTAGTCATTAATTTTATTTTGCTTGTTATTAAGTGATTTTAATGCCTCTTCGCGTTTACCTTCTATTTTGTGTTTAGATGTATCCTTACTCTTATGCGCATTTGTTTATTTAAATACATTAGTAAGTAGTTAATTTCGGCTTCGTTCTCTTTCATTTGTAATTTTAAGTTCCCTTATCTCTCGTTCGACTTCGTCGGTCTTGGCTTCGTACTGTAACGCAGACACGACCTACACGCCTCTGGGTTCTTTGATCAATTATTTAAATTTAATTCCCCTTTTTGATTTGCTTTCAACAATTAATTCGTTCCCTTTTTTGGAAATCATCTTTCTTTCGATCCGGAATCTTGGGCCCAGCACGCATCGAAAGAAGTATCCTTCCCCCGCTCCTTAGCTATCCTGTTGTTTTTATTAGCTCCCACTGTATTATCTGCAACTCTGCTATCTTTAGTAGCGTATAAGCACAGTCGGTGCAGCAACAAGGAATGGAAAAATTAAAAGAACATAGAGCTTTGTGTCTCCAGCTAGACATTGCTAGGGTTGAAATGCCTATTAAAAACTCAATTGTTAAATTCTTAAATGTGGAAAAAATGTTCAGAATACCTTACTTTATCCATGCAGATTTCGAAAGTATACTCTTACCATATCAAAAATGTCTACCCAATCCTGAAGCAAGTTATACAGTGCCATACCAGAGGCATGTTCCTATGAGCTTTGGTATATACGTTAAACCCTTACCAGCTGTGGAACATATAAAGACAAACCTTCCGAGCCAACCTGTTATTTATCGTGGTCCTGACGCTGCAAAAAAAATAAGGACTCTTTGATCTCGATAGCTAATGAAATTCATCGCCTTTACAGCTTAAATGTTCCAAAGGCCTTAACGTATGATCAAGAATCAGGGTTCCAATGTTCTGAAACCTGTTATTTGTGTCATAAACCATTCACCAAAGTGGATTGGAAAGTTCAAGACCATTGCCATATTACAGGGGAATATCGTGGAAGTGCACATAACAACTGTAATTTGAGGTGTAAAACACGTATCCCCGTTCCTGTATTTCTACATAATATGAGTGGCTATGATGCAAGTTTAATTGTAAAGCAATTGGGATGTACTACTGAGAGAGTGGCTGTTATAGCTAACTCCAAAGAAAAGTACATTTCCTTCACCAAATATGTAGGAAATGTTAAGCTTTGATTTGTGGACACGGTTCGGTTAATGCCGAGTATTTGGAAAACTTACTTACAAACTTAACATCATACCCTGAAACAGAGAAGTTCTTTAGTAAAGAAAATGCAACGCTCATGACTCGTAAAGGTGTATTTTGTTATTGATACGTGACTGTATACTGTCTTATAACCGGGTGAGTTAGCCGAGGTCGTTGCGGCATGACTGTTGGCAGTCGCTCACATCCGGGAGGCGAGGAGGTTCGAATCCCCCCGCCGGCAACCTTGAAGATGGTCTTCTGTGGTTTCCCATCTTCCTTCCAGGCAAATGCCGGGGTTGGTCCCTAACTATAGGCCACAGCCGCTACCTTCCAACTCCTCGACACTCCCATCCAACATTCCTCCCCAACGGTACTTGTAGCTCACCCATTGGGTGTCCGTCTCGAAGCAGCTACAAAACTGGCGAGCCGAACATGTCCTCGGACACTCCCGGCACTAAAAGCCATACGCTAAAAAAAACTGTCTTATAAACTCTGTCTTGTACTGGATTGATAACACTGCTCCATCTGTGAGTGTGAATGCGAACTACGGTACGTTGGTGCTCGTCTAGTGTCGATCTCACAGATTACCTACTACGTCGATCTTATGTAAACCAAGCATTGTGTTGCTTTTCTTGGCTACCAGATGGCGGGTAGAGCACTTCCGCTCCTGTACCCGTATAGTGGTGTGCTCGGTGTCGACCGTAGGAACTTGTATTTCTTCCTTGGGGACATGGCCGTCTGAATGTTTATTGCAAATAGATTGGCAACTCAAACTAACACTAGGGGCGCTACAGTCGGTCAGGATATGTAGGGTAAAAATACTCAATAACACGCGTTTGATGTGGAACACTTTTTATTTTACGGTTATAATCAGTAAATGTGGTCTCTAAAATAATGGCAGTGATATTTTTAATTGTAGATATGTATAACTGTGCGATACACGTGATCTAATTTGTGTGTTCCACTGGATTTTATGTGTCAATTGCATATTATCAAGCATCGGTTGTCGGCTGGTATTTGTTTTTGAGCAGTTCGAGTCATGGTGCTGTTACGTTTAAAAGCTATATTTGAGTTTGCTCACTGTACCATAGACTCTAGGAATTATTTGCTGCTTGGTAAGGCGAAAGGGTGAGTTTAACTTGTTAAAACTCGGGGGAGACAGGAATTGCTTGATTTGAATGGTTAGCAAGTGGGATAGGTGTTGAATATCGGACTGGTAGCAGGTTCTCGCAGAGTAGATATTTACCCTGCGAAGTCAAATTAGGCCTATATGACTCGTTATGGAATGGCTCGGATATCGCAGAGCGAGGTGATGGTGGTTGGTAGGGTTATTGGAAACGAACTAGGGAGCGGGGAAGGATACCAGACTGATGAAGCTTGGCTGGTGTGGGCTTGGCTGTCTTGGTACGGCTTGGCTCGGCAAGACTGTGCTTGGCTGTCTAGGTGCGGCTTGGCTCGGCGTAACAGTGAACAACCCGTCCTGTTGTCAGTGAGTGTAGTGGTGAGTGGTCCAACCCGCTCCCGTTGCACGTATTTATTTGGTATCGTCACCTTTCGGCTATTGCTATTTGCATCTTTTGGAAAATGATGAAAACTTATATCCGCAGCCCTCTTATACATCGATTTACAGTCATAAACTGAGCAATATACTTTGCTTTTACTCATTTTGCACTCTATCAACGAGTAAAACTTATTACTTATGTATAAAGACACGAAGAATTTACCACGATCTGTTTACCAATACAAGAAACCATATACAGTCACCACGTGACAAATGTACCCTACTTAGTAAGTTACTCACTTTTACCGCTAGATGTCATATCAGATAGCTGGAGTTGCCAGTCGTAATGTGACTTGTTGTTACGATATAATTGGAACTATCGATCGACCTGGTAACTGTTGGTTACCCTTCGAGTGTAAGTGTTGGTGATGATTATTGTCGGAGCAACGACGAAGAAAGCCACGAGATGTGAGCAGGTCCGTGGAGAGCGTGACGGGCCCTGGGGCTAGAATCTCCCGGGCCCCTCTTTATAACCAAACTCTGTACAATTAATTTATAATCCTCGTAAATTTGCACAAAATGATTTTGCACATTTTTCTTCACAAAATGTTCATCACGAAATCAATAACAAGAACATAAAACTCCAGCAAGCAATAATAATAATAATAATAATAATAATTGTAGCATGCTGAACTGCTATGCCCAAAAAGGCAGGTAACGCACAGTTCGCTACTCCTGTGGGGGTCCGGGCGGGGACACAAAGAGCCCGCTGATGAGCCAGCTTGGTGTCGTAGGCAAAACCCCACACAACACATGGCACAAAACAAGAAAAATTGCTGAGTGCTATGCCCACGTTCGCGGGTTTAAGTCCGGCCGAAGTCGAAGTCGTCAGATTTTTAAGAGCGTTAGAATCCTTCAGTATGCCTTTATTCAGAGTGGAAGTAAAGCCGGTGGGCATGTGGATTAGAAGGCCGCGGATATGATTGTTGAGCGACACTTTTGTCCCCAGTGCACTTGAATGCATGACAGGAGACCGACTTTGTCGCGACAATCCCGTGACAAAAATCACGCCAGCTGTTGCGACAGTTCGGATACATTTCTATTCTCATCCAAAGGCTGTAGTTGCACCATCGTGCATTCATTTCCACTACAATTGGTAGTGTGTAGCCACAATTTGTAGGTTGTTTCGTTAGAAACACTCTATCAAGTTCCTACGTTCGCCTCTGGGTGTCAGTGACAGTGGCGTCTGGTAGCTAAAGTTGAAACTACTTGAATTTGAACTTGTTGTGGAGCCTATGGGCGTTCAATTGAAATGTCCTGATATGACCATTGGTTGCAATAAATACTGTATAATATAGGCCTACTGAATTAATAATATTTCAATTATATATTCCTCTAAATCCAGGCTATATTGTTTATTATAGGCAGAGCGTGAATTACTATCAATATACATAAGTTAATGCTGGTATGAAAAATTTACAACAGTGAACTGGGGGCGTGGTGGTGCAGCGGTCAAGCTGTTGGACTCTCACCAAGGTGAACCGGGTTTGATTCCCGGTCAATGCATGTGAGATTTTCGAAGTGGAATGCCATGTCCTGTGGTTCGGATTCCACGTAAAAAGGAGGTCCCGTGGCTCATCATCGCGAGATTAACGGTCACGTTAAACTACAAGCTTCGCTTTTATACAACAGAGAAACTGGAGGAATGCATGCAAAATTATTTGCAAATTCAATGTTTATACCTGACAAGCGCGTACCAATGCATTATTTTCAATTAACAAAAATAAATTTCACGAGTAAAGCCATCGAAAACTAGGTAATAATTTTCATTAAATTCACTATACTGTTTAGTTTTGGCGTTTGACAGATCTAAATTTGTACCGATGAGGTAACACTGCAAGCATGCACAATGTTCAGATTTAAATTTCTACAGATCCTCTTCGATATCAATAATTTTAGAAATTCAGTGATACTCGTAAAAGCAATATGCTCGTTTGTCGTACACAAATTTGAAAAAAGAATGCATTTACCGGACCCTAATATCATCGCTTTTACAGTATTTAACTTGGGGGAAAAATTCACATTGACAAAAGCTGTTTTCCATGAACTTGGAAACAGGTAGGTTCGAATTCCACCGTCGGTGATTTTAAACTTATTTTCCATGATTCATCGTCTTAACCCTGCGCCGCCTTTGGTCTAGTAATAATAATAATAATGCGCGTCAGAGTAGCAGTGGAAGATAAAATCAACAAGGTCTCAAATGGATGGGGAAAAAGACGTCTTGCTCGACCCGGTGCTGGGCCCAAGGTTTCCGGAGCGAGCAAAAGATGATTTCCAAAAAACCAAATGCAAACAAATAATTGCTTAATGCAATAATCAAAAGTGCAAACACGAGATTCCCTTAAAATTAATTAAAGGAACCCCAGAGGCGTGTTAATCGTATCTTTGTTACATCACAAAGACAAGATTGACGAAATCGAGACAAGGGTAAGGTTAAGGAAGGGGAACTTAAATATAAGAAATGAAAAGGCAAGGGAGCTATATTACTTAAAATATAAAAATGTATTAATGATAAAAGAAAGAGCGTGTACATGAAATAAACAAGTTACTTAAAACAAAGAAAAAAGGTAAGCTAAGATAAAATCGATAATACAAAATAAACCCAATACCAAGAATAAAGACTTAAAAACTAAAAAGCACAACAGAACCTGAGTAACCGCTCAACAACATGAATCTAACGAAAAGATACGAACATGAAAGAAAATAAAATGAAACTTACAGTACGAAAGCCAGAGACAAACGCCAAACTTGTAAAAAGTCAAAATTCGAACGTTAACGAGACGCGAAGCTTTTCATGATGTTATGTAAACATACCGGAGGGAAGGGGGAGTAAAACAAAGGGGAGAGAGATCTCACGGAGATAGGAGGAAGGAGAAGACAAGGGGAATTTTAATTCCGTTATGTAATACGGCGAAAAACGAAAGAGAAAAACAAAACAAAAGGAAAATGAGATACATTACATTACAATTGACTTGGGACGAAAGAGACCGGTAAAAATCGAAAGCATGCTATAAAAAATAGGCTTATACTCCAACATAATGCCTCACCAACGCGACGTATAAAAAAGAATAATATGGCATCGGAGCTGGAGAATATCCCAGTTAACCACCGTCACATATATTCTATAAACAAAAGTGACATGTATTAGTGGGACGTTGGACATAAGTCCCGTTACCTCACACATACTGTCCGCAAACAAAGGTCCAATTGCTACCAATCAAATGAAACATTTGTGGTACAAAAGAGACTCCGACGCAAAAGACGAGCACCAAGGCCCGACAGGAAAATATACATAAGCCAAGACGCAGAAACGCAATACTTCCGAATCTTACAGGTATTAACCAAAATAATAAAACTGTGAGGAGGGTACATAACAAAAGCAACAAAAAAACTCCGCCGTATGACATTACGCAAGGTCTCGGAGATCTGGTTCAAGGATTATAATACTAACAGTAACATCTTGAAAAGGAAAGAGAATTGAGCAAAAGAAGGAACATTGAACAAAAACAATTACATTGCGTTAGATAGAAATACATTGAGCCGTACTCACATTCCGCTGCGCCATGAGGGTGGGCCTCTGCCCGAATACAAACGTTCGCCTTACATCTCGGCACGTCTAAGACTGAACTTAGCTTCTGTCCCCCCAGAGAGGAGAGAAGCCTCCCAGAAATATATAATGCGTAGTTTGGGAGTGGCACCAAACTCGCGTCAAATATTGGCTGAGCCAATAGCAGAACAAATTGCACAACAAAATGCAAGGTAGCAACAACACTAGCCAATACGAGAGAACTAGGTAGTATGTAGCTAGGGGTTGCACAACGTTAGACAGAGAGATACATACAGACAATCTGCGCACTTTTAAACACTCGAGGCGTAATATAGAGATGTCACAACACATGACAATAATAATAATAATAATCATGATGATAATAATAATTACAATAAATACTGAAAAATGGTTCAAATTCCACCGCTTACTCCCCCAAAAAAATCTTTTACATAACAAAGGCATAAAAGAATTTCTTTTGGGAGAAAGCGGTGGAATTTGAACCATTTTTCAGTATTTATTGTAATTATTATTATCATCATGATTATTATTATTATTATTGTCATGTGTTGTGACATCTCTATATTACGCCTCGAGTGTTTAAAAGTGCGCAGATTGTCTGTATGTATCTCTCTGTCTAACGTTGTGCAACCCCTAGCTACATACTACCTAGTTCTCTCGTATTGGCTAGTGTTGTTGCTACCTTGCATTTTGTTGTGCAATTTGTTCTGCTATTGGCTCAGCCAATATTTGACGCGAGTTTGGAGCCACTCCCAAACTACGCATTATATATTTCTGGGAGGCTTCTCTCCTCTCTGGGGGGACAGAAGCTAAGTTCAGTCTTAGACGTGCCGAGATGTAAGGCGAACGTTTGTATTCGGGCAGAGGCCCACCCTCATGGCGCAGCGGAATGTGAGTACGGCTCAATGTATTTCTATCTAACGCAATGTAATTGTTTTTGTTCAATGTTCCTTCTTTTGCTCAATTCTCTTTCCTTTTCAAGATGTTACTGTTAGTATTATAATCCTTGAACCAGATCTCCGAGACCTTGCGTAATGTCATACGGCGGAGTTTTTTTGTTGCTTTTGTTATGTACCCTCCTCACAGTTTTATTATTTTGGTTAATACCTGTAAGATTCGGAAGTATTGCGTTTCTGCGTCTTGGCTTATGTATATTTTCCTGTCGGGCCTTGGTGCTCGTCTTTTGCGTCGGAGTCTCTTTTGTACCACAAATGTTTCATTTGATTGGTAGCAATTGGACCTTTGTTTGCGGACAGTATGTGTGAGGTAACGGGACTTATGTCCAACGTCCCACTAATACATGTCACTTTTGTTTATAGAATATATGTGACGGTGGTTAACTGGGATATTCTCCAGCTCCGATGCCATATTATTCTTTTTTATACGTCGCGTTGGTGAGGCATTATGTTGGAGTATAAGCCTATTTTTTTATAGCATGCTTTCGATTTTTACCGGTCTCTTTCGTCCCAAGTCAATTGTAATGTAATGTATCTCATTTTCCTTTTGTTTTGTTTTTCTCTTTCGTTTTTCGCCGTATTACATAACTGAATTAAAATTCCCCTTGTCTTCTCCTTCCTCCTATCTCCGTGAGATCTCTCTCCCCTTTGTTTTACTCCCCCTTCCCTCCGGTATGTTTACATAACATCATGAAAAGCTTCGCGTCTCGTTAACGTTCGAATTTTGACTTTTTACAAGTTTGGCGTTTGTCTCTGGCTTTCGTACTGTAAGTTTCATTTTATTTTCTTTCATGTTCGTATCTTTTCGTTAGATTCATGTTGTTGAGCGGTTACTCAGGTTCTGTTGTGCTTTTTAGTTTTTAAGTCTTTATTCTTGGTATTGGGTTTATTTTGTATTATCGATTTTATCTTAGCTTACCTTTTTTCTTTGTTTTAAGTAACTTGTTTATTTCATGTACACGCTCTTTCTTTTATCATTAATACATTTTTATATTTTAAGTAATATAGCTCCCTTGCCTTTTCATTTCTTATATTTAAGTTCCCCTTCCTTATCCTTACCCTTATCTCGATTTCGTCAATCTTGTCTTTGTGATGTAACAAAGATACGATTAACACGCCTCTGGGTTTCCTTTAATTAATTTTAAGGGAATCTCGTGTTTGCACTTTTGATTATTGCATTAAGCAATTATTTGTTTGCATTTGGTTTTTTGGAAATCATCTTTTGCTCGCTCCGGAAACCTTGGGCCCAGCACCGGGTCGAGCAAGACGTCTTTTCCCCCATCCATTTGCGACCTTGTTGATTTTATCTTCCACTGCTACTCTGACGCGCATTATTATTATTATTACTAGACCAAAGGCGGCGCAATGATGGCACATCGCATGGTTTGGTGCGAAATCGTTCCCTCCTCTCCTCTCTCAAGTTATTAACCTTTTATTATTTTTCTCTTCATTTACATTATATTAAAATTTGTTTTTCTTTGAGTTTAAGGAATTCAGTGAATTGTTTTTCCCCACCCCTGAAGAAAGGGTGAAGTTACTTTCTGTGTGAACTACGGGCATCCAGGAAACCCATCTCCAAGGAAAGGTGGTTTTGTCCCTCAAGTAAACAAGACATCCAAAAGACCCAGCTTCGAGGTGAACAGTGGCAACATATCAGTGAGTACATGGCATCGCTGGAACACGACACATCACGGTATTGTAACCTGCTTTTATGTATTTGCTTCCTCTAGTAGACATTTGTTTAGTTAACGGTGATTTTAAGGCGACAGAAAATTTTGTTTACTTTCTCTTCCTTTTCATTTCGTCAGTGTTGTGGACGTTTTTATTTTACTTTCTGTGAAGTAGAAAATGCATTTCTCTCAAGGGTCTGAGTCCTTACCTTTGTTGTAAATAGTCGCTTAGTTGACTGTGATATTTCTCAGAACTCGCCTCACCCCTTCATATGTCTCGGTCTGGAACAGCTGCTGACAGGTTTCTTGTCATTACCGTGCAGCCTAAAAACCCCCGCCCCTCTTTCTCCGAAGTTTTCCCCAATGAAGGTAGGCCCACTTATGGGAACCGTCTCTTTAAATCCTACGGTCACCCCGACCCACCTTGAGCCTCGCGTAATTATACTAACGTTTGATGTTAGTAAAGTGTTTGTTGTCTCAGTTATGAATGGTCTGTTGAGCTATTATGTGTGTTATGATTGGGAGTTAAGTTTGTTTCATAATTAGGGAGGGTGATTGTTTTATTTTTGTCAGGGGATTTTCAATTTTGGTTTTCATTTAAAATTGTTTATATAAGCTTGATGTTACTATATGTTCAGTATGGTAGTGTGTATTTCGTTGGGAAACCTGCTAGGTGAGGTCTCCGTCGGGATTAGGGTATGGGACCTGTCCCACGGCTTCGACGCCCACTTAGGATGTACATAGATTCTACACGATTCGTCAATCTTTAGTATGGGATGAAGTTTATCACGATGACCTGTAGTCCGTTATTTGAGTTTCCATGGTGTTCCAACGACTCATATTATCATTCTGATGTAATGGGGAAATTTTGATTTGTTTATGGGACGGAGTATGTATGTAGTGTTGTTGTTGTTGGTTGTATTTTGAGATGAATGTGTGTGTCAATGAGTTTAATGAATTTTTATCAACAGTTATTTGTGGGTGGTTTCAAATTTAGTTCAATTTTGATTTTATACCCTATTCAATTTAAACTATATATATATTACGTACGAACTATTTATTCGTTTTTATTGGCAAACCAAATATACGATAAGTATTACTCAGAGATACCAACCATTTTAGGTCTACGGCATCCTTGGTATGGGACATTGATGTTCGTGTGAACTACTCTGGCGTGCATTACCCAATTATCTTATATTAGTATGGGATAGGCCATACCCTCTGTCTTTAATTTTTTTTTATTATGCGGTACCTCTGAGGTCTACGGCCCGTATATTGACACAGTAACCATTTTATTTTTGTGGGTTGGTAATATTTATTATTGGGTTTCGTGTTTGATTGATTGTATGTCTGGTCTTGATTGGTTTTATGCGAGGTTTCAGTCAGTTCTTTTTTGGAAGGTATTTTGTAACGTAATTATTTGGTTTTTCGTTCTCTGTCTGGAATGGTATTTTTTTGTTTCGACAGCTACTTTGAGTTATTATTCCTTTTTATTTGTTTAGTACCTAATGTCTTTTGATGAAGGTTATTAGTATATTTAGCCCCTTTACTCCCTCTATGTATCTAGTTAGGCAGGAGACACCCGTGGCCGCCTGAGTTACACGGAGGATTTCGAAAGATGTGTTGAACTATACCTCTGCCTAAGGCGATTTCCAGTTCCTGCCTGCTTTTGTTGTAACGAGCCGGGCCGGCCCATTGTCCAAGCTGCAGACACGACTTGCTATTGTTTGGCAGTGCCTGAGATGGTCTTTTGACTTACATTCTTTTCTTGTAGTGACAGTGATTTGTTTATTGATATAGTTGTTTACTGTTTATCGTAACTTCTGTTTTACGTTTTTTGTGAAATCATGTTTTTATAAATCATTTCAATCTAATATGTTTTCTCTAAGATAATGTATATTATTTTCCTGTAACTGTCATATATTTGGAGAGTGTTTCCGGTGGCGATAGCTAGTCTCCAAGTACCTGAGAAGTGGCCGGTGTATCCTTTAGACCCTGTTCACGGCTCTTTACTCTTTTGTAATATGGTCTGACGACCCAGTCTATTCATACCTTTACTTTCCAGCTGGCAGAATGAATCCACTTTCACTATTACGCAGCTTATGTAACCCCAAATATTTCCCCGACGCAAGCCTTATTTAGTATAAAGGGTGCTCCCCTTTATCTTTTTTTTTTTGTGATCATGATTTAACCGTTTTCTTTCTTTTATTATTAGAAAATTGGCTGATTTCCAGAAGGTCGCCATTAAGAAGACTTCGCTTTCTCCACGTCATCTGGCAGAGTCTAGCTCAAGATTGACCGTTTTATTATCATTATTTTCTTTTTGGTACATCCATTTTTAATATGTGTGACGTATTGACGTGCAGTAGAGGTAGGATCCGCCTTTATTTCACGCCTGTACTGATCCTTTATATAATTTGAAATTTTTGTTGTTTTAATTTCATCTTAAAGTTTTTTTTCTTTCGTACCAAAAAGGAATAATTTTCCTCATTAGTGAACATCTTCGTGAATACGTGTGTATGAAAATATATGTGTGTTTGAGAAAAGAGACTTGCGTTTCGTCAAGCCTTTTATGGAAGTTATGACGTTCAAAGAACTTTTAATTAAGCTGCGTCTTATGAATAAGAGAAATGTGAGAACATTTTATTATGTCATAATTTATCATGTGTGTATCTAGTGTACATGATGTAATTTTCTTTCCTTCACCCTGTTCAAATGTATGTAATCGAAGAATGTTATTTTATATAATTTTGTTTTGAAAAGAAAAAAAATCTTTTATGCCTTTGTTATGTAAACGATTTTTTTGGGGGAGAAAGCGGTGGAATTTGAACCATTTTTCAGTATTTATTGTAATTATTATTATCATCATGATTATTATTATTATTATTATTATTGTCATGTGTTGTGACATCTCTATATTACGCCTCGAGTGTTTAAAGTGCGCAGTTTGTCTGTGTGTATCTCTCTGTCTAACGTTGTGCAACCCCTAGCTACATACTACCTAGTTCTCTCGTATTGGCTAGTGTTGTTGCTACCTTGCATTTTGTTGTGCAATTTGTTCTGCTATTGGCTCAGCCAATATTTGACGCGAGTTTGGTGCCACTCCCAAACTACGCATTTGATATTTCTGAGAGGCTTCTCCCCTCTCTGGGGGACAGAAGCTTATTCAGTCTTAGACGTGCCGAGATGTAAGGCGAACGTTTGTATTCGGGCAGAGGCCCACCCTCATGGCGCAGCGGAATGTGAGTACGGCTCAATGTATTTCTATCTAACGCAATGTAATTGTTTTTGTTCAATGTTCCTTCTTCACAGAAAGTAAAATAAAAACGTCCACAACATTGACGAAATGAAAAGGAAGAGAAAGTAAACAAAATTTTCTGTCGCCTTAAAATCACCGTTAACTAAACAAATGTCTACTAGAGGAAGCAAATACATAAAAGCAGGTTACAATACCGTGATGTGTCGTGTTCCAGCGATGCGATGTACTCACTGATATGTTGCCACTGTTCAACTCGAAGCTGGGTCTTTTGGATGTCTTGTTTACTTGAGGGACAAAACCACCTTTCCTTGGAGATGGGTTTCCTGGATGCCCGTAGTTCACACAGAAAGTAACTTCACCCTTTCTTCAGGGGGGGGGGAAACAATTCACTGAATTCCTTAAACTCAAAGAAAAACAAATTTTAATATAATGTAAATGAAGAGAACAATAATAAAAGGTTAATAACTTGAGAGAGGAGAGGAGGGAACGATTTCGCACCAAACCATGCGATGTGCCATCATTGCGCCGCCTTTGGTCTAGTAATAATAATAATAATGCGCGTCAGAGTAGCAGTGGAAGATAAAATCAACAAGGTCGCAAATGGATGGGGGAAAAGACGTCTTGCTCGACCCGGTGCTGGGCCCAAGGTTTCCGGAGCGAGCAAAAGATGATTTCCAAAAAACCAAATGCAAACAAATAATTGCTTAATGCAATAATCAAAAGTGCAAACACGAGATTCCCTTAAAATTAATTAAAGGAAACCCAGAGGCGTGTTAATCGTATCTTTGTTACATCACAAAGACAAGATTGACGAAATCAAGATAAGGGTAAGGATAAGGAAGGGGAACTTAAATATAAGAAATGAAAAGGCAAGGGAGCTATATTACGTAAAATATAAAAATGTATTAATGATAAAAGAAAGAGCGTGTACATGAAATAAACAAGTTACTTAAAACAAAGAAAAAAGGTAAGCTAAGATAAAATCGATAATACAAAATAAACCCAATACCAAGAATAAAGACTTAAAAACTAAAAAGCACAACAGAACCTGAGTAACCGCTCAACAACATGAATCTAACGAAAAGATACGAACATGAAAGAAAATAAAATGAAACTTACAGTACGAAAGCCAGAGAGAAGCGCCAAACTTGTAAAAAGTCAAAATTCGAACGTTAACGAGACGCGAAGCTTTTCATGATGTTATGTAAACATACCGGAGGGAAGGGGGAGGAGTGAGGGGGAGTAAAACAAAGGGGAGAGAGATCTCACGGAGATAGGAGGAAGGAGAAGACAAGGGGAATTATAATTAAGTTATGTAATACGGCGAAAATCGAAAGAGAAAAACAAAACAAAAGGAAAATGAGATATACGGAGATACATTACATTACAATTGACTTGGGACGAAAGAGACCGGTAAAAATCGAAAGCACGCTATAAAAAATAGGCTTATACTCCAACATAATGCCGTACCAATGCGACATATAAAAAAAGAATAATATGACATCGGAGCTGGAGAAAATCCCAGTTAACCACCGTCACATATATTCTATAAACAAAAGGGACATGTATTAGTGGGACGTTGGACATAAGTCCCGTTACCTCACACATATTGTCCGCAAACAAAGGTCCAATTGCTACCAATCAAATGAAACATTTGTGGTACAAAAGAGACACCGACGCAAAAGACGAGCACCAAGGCCCGACAGGAAAATATACATAAGCCAAGACGCAGAAACGCAATACTTTCGAATCTTACAGGTATTAACCAAAATAATAAAACTGTGAGGAGGGTACATAACAAAAGCAACAAAAAGAACTCCGCCGTATGACATTACATAAGGTCTCGGAGATCTGGTTCAAGGATTATAATACTAACAGTAACATCTTGAAAAGGAAAGAGAATTAAGCAAAAGAAGGAACATTGAACAAAAACAATTACATTGCGTTAGATAGAAATACATTGAGCCGTACTCACATTCCGCTGCGCCATGAGGGTGGGCCTCTGCCCGAATACAAACGTTCGCCTTACATCTCGGCACGTCTAAGACTGAATAAGCTTCTGTCCCCCAGAGAGGGGAGAAGCCTCTCAGAAATATCAAATGCGTAGTTTGGGAGTGGCACCAAACTCGCGTCAAATATTGGCTGAGCCAATAGCAGAACAAATTGCACAACAAAATGCAAGGTAGCAACAACACTAGCCAATACGAGAGAACTAGGTAGTATGTAGCTAGGGGTTGCACAACGTTAGACAGAGAGATACACACAGACAAACTGCGCACTTTAAACACTCGAGGCGTAATATAGAGATGTCACAACACATGACAATAATAATAATAATAATAATAATAATAATAATAATCATGATGATAATAATAATTACAATAAATACTGAAAAATGGTTCAAATTCCACCGCTTTCTCCCCCAAAAAAATCGTTTACATAACAAAGGCATAAAAGATTTTTTTTTCTTTTCAAAACAAAATTATATAAAATAACATTCTTCGATTAGATACATTTGAACAGGGTGAAGGAAAGAAAATTACATCATGTACACTAGATACACACATGATAAATTAAGACATAATAAAATGTTCTCACATTTCTCTTATTCATAAGACGCAGCTTAATTAAAAGTTCTTTGAACGTCATAACTTCCATAAAAGGCTTGACGAAACGCAAGTCTCTTTTCTCAAACACACATATATTTTCATACACACGTATTCACGAAGATGTTCACTGATGAGGAAAATTATTCCTTTTTGGTACGAAAGAAAAAAACTTTAAGATGAAATTAAAACAACAAAAATTCAAATTATATAAAGGCTCAGTACAGGCGTGAAATAAAGGCGGATCCTACCTCTACTGCACGTCAATACGTCACACATATTAAAAATGGATGTACCAAAAAGAAAATAATGATAATAAAACGGTCAATCTTGAGCTAGACTCTGCCAGATGACGTGGAGAAAGCGAAGTCTTCTTAATGGCGACCTTCTGGAAATCAGCCAATTTTCTAATAATAAAAGAAAGAAAAAGGTTAAATCATGATCACAAAAAAAAGATAAAGGGGAGCACCCTTTATACAAAATAAGGCTTGCGTCGGGGAAATATTTGGGGTTACATAAGCTGCGTAATAGTGAAAGTGGATTCATTCTGCCAGCAGGAAAGTAAAGGTATGAATAGACTGGGTCGTCAGACCATATTACAAAAGAGTAAAGAGCCGTGAACAGGGTCTAAAGGATACACCGGCCACTTCTCAGGTACTTGGAGACTAGCTATCGCCACCGGAAACACTCTCCAAATATATGACAGTTACAGGAAAATAATATACATTATCTTAGAGAAAACATATTAGATTGAAATGATTTATAAAAACATGATTTCACAAAAAACGTAAAACAGAAGTTACGATAAACAGTAAACAACTATATCAATAAACAAATCACTGTCACTACAAGAAAAGAATGTAAGTCAACAGACCATCTCAGGCACTGCCGAACAATAGCAAGTCGTGTCTGCAGCTTGGACAATGGGCCGGCCCGGCTCGTTACAAAAAAAAGCAGGCAGGAACTGGAAATCGCCTTAGGCAGAGGTATAGTTCAACACATTTTTTTTTATATATTACTTAAAATATAAAAATGTATTAATGATAAAAGAAAGAGCGTGTACATGAAATAAACAAGTTACTTAAAACAAAGAAAAAAGGTAAGCTAAGATAAAATCGATAATACAAAATAAACCCAATACCAAGAATAAAGACTTAAAAACTAAAAAGCACAACAGAACCTGAGTAACCGCTCAACAACATGAATCTAACGAAAAGATACGAACATGAAAGAAAATAAAATGAAACTTACAGTACGAAAGCCAGAGAGAAGCGCCAAACTTGTAAAAAGTCAAAATTCGAACGTTAACGAGACGCGAAGCTTTTCATGATGTTATGTAAACATACCGGAGGGAAGGGGGAGGAGTGAGGGGGAGTAAAACAAAGGGGAGAAGGATCTCACGGAGATAGGAGGAAGGAGAAGACAAGGGGAATTATTATTAAGTTATGTAATACGGCGAAAATCGAAAGAGAAAAACAAAACAAAAGGAAAATGAGATATACGGAGATACATTACATTACAATTGACTTGGGACGAAAGAGACCGGTAAAAATCGAAAGCACGCTATAAAAAATAGGCTTATACTCCAACATAATGCCGTACCAATGCGACATATAAAAAAAAGAATAATAAGACATCGGAGCTGGAGAAAATCCCAGTTAACCACCGTCACATATATTCTATAAACAAAAGGGACATGTATTAGTGGGACGTTGGACATAAGTCCCGTTACCTCACACATATTGTCCGCAAACAAAGGTCCAATTGCTACCAATCAAATGAAACATTTGTGGTACAAAAGAGACACCGACGCAAAAGACGAGCACCAAGGCCCGACAGGAAAATATACATAAGCCAAGACGCAGAAACGCAATACTTTCGAATCTTACAGGTATTAACCAAAATAATAAAACTGTGAGGAGGGTACATAACAAAAGCAACAAAAAGAACTCCGCCGTATGACATTACATAAGGTCTCGGAGATCTGGTTCAAGGATTATAATACTAACAGTAACATCTTGAAAAGGAAAGAGAATTAAGCAAAAGAAGGAACATTGAACAAAAACAATTACATTGCGTTAGATAGAAATACATTGAGCCGTACTCACATTCCGCTGCGCCATGAGGGTGGGCCTCTGCCCGAATACAAACGTTCGCCTTACATCTCGGCACGTCTAAGACTGAATAAGCTTCTGTCCCCCAGAGAGGGGAGAAGCCTCTCAGAAATATCAAATGCGTAGTTTGGGAGTGGCACCAAACTCGCGTCAAATATTGGCTGAGCCAATAGCAGAACAAATTGCACAACAAAATGCAAGGTAGCAACAACACTAGCCAATACGAGAGAACTAGGTAGTATGTAGCTAGGGGTTGCACAACGTTAGACAGAGAGATACACACAGACAAACTGCGCACTTTAAACACTCGAGGCGTAATATAGAGATGTCACAACACATGACAATAATAATAATAATAATCATCATGATGATAATAATAATTACAATAAATACTGAAAAATGGTTCAACCCTATAGCCAAAGGCTGTAGTTGCACCATCGTACATTCATTTCCTCCTCGACACTATCCCGTATTAATTAAAAATTAACTTCAGATATAGATTGTCGGACAGAGTTATACAAGCACAGTAAGTAGAAAGGATGATGACCACGACGTCCCAAGACCCTAAAATTAATCAACAGGAAGTTGTTCACTTTGCGTGTTAAAAGAGGCAGAAAGGGTATACTGTACACTGTGCAGTACTGAGGCCTCTGTGACATATGACGTAATCTCTTTTCATAATGAAAACATGATTTTTACACAAAGTCAAGACGTATCTTAAAATACGTTTTACATATAGGGTTTTATGTTGGCATTCTTAAAACTTGCTGCCCTTGAAGAATCACGCCCTTGGGTCTAACCCTAAACACTGATAAGTGTTTTGGTTGAACGGCGATCACACATCATTGTACATTAAACAAAGCAAAATATATTTTCATAATTAACCACAGGTAACTTATACTCTTACATAAGTCAAATTATTAGGTGCTATCAACAGATTGCAGCTGATCAGTGATTGTTTTCACAAAATATTAAAATGTGAATTTGAACTATATATTATAATATGCAGTCAGTAGACTTCTTATGATTTAATATTGCTTTGCAGTAAGGAAACCTAGAGCCAGGCTCTCCTAAACGTCCCCAATCCTATGACTGGTGACCATCGGGGGTGGATTTAAGCCAATATCATGAGGGAGTGGACACTCCGGGGATCTGGCGGTATGGAATATCACCAAGCTCAGAGTGGGGTCCGGGGTCCTCCTCCGGATGTTTTTGTAACAATTAGGTCCAAATTATTGAGTTATAGGCCATTTGGGTGATTATTTTTGTGATATTTTGGAGTAAGAATTTGGTGACCATTGACATTTAGTGGCTATAGAAAGGACTCTCCGCTCTCGCACCTTCAAGTAAGACCCCGCGGTGTAGCCACCAATGACCGTGGTGGGGGTCTACAGCAAGTCTGCAGTTCAGAGGTTCGAATCCCGGTGCTGACAGTGGCTATCCTGAGCGTGGGTTTTCATACTCCCTCCAGACAAATGTCGGGATAGTAACTTAATTCAAGTCCAGGGGAACCTACCCTACTCTTAACCCTAATACTTACAGTACGGTAATAGTCGTGACGGGAAACGCATTCCCACTTTTCCCAGTCGGCAACTAAGAATACGGTATGCGATTGATCATGTCTCAGAACAAGCACAGTGTAGGCTATACCCTGCTTTTCGTCCAGGAGTGGGTGGTTTTAATATGGTCTAAGGTTCTACTCTCCAAGACAAATTGTTACAACAATGTTGCCAATACATCTCTCTAATTATACAACAGCCACTAGCCTCCCCTTCAGTCTACACAATACGCACGTTTCTTGGTTTTCAATTTTGTTCGCTGTTTGAGAGTATTATAATTTCCTTCATTATTATTTGTGAAAACTACTGCTTTACAGTCAACTTCATTCAATAATGTGGAGACCTTCAGAAACAAACCGGAAAATTAACGCGTCAGCAAATACTGAATTATAGGCTATCTACAGTACTTTCTTTGCCATGATGTTCTCCAAGGGCAGCATAGAGACTAGTTTGGAAAACGATGACGCAACCAAATAGCGACCACGGCCAACGAGAAAGACAGGCCATGGCGCGTAAACCTAATCCTTTTGTGACGTAGGCAATGTAGTGCTTGATGGTGCCTGTACGTTCTAATAGGGATGTAGCCGGAGAAAGTTCGCGCCAGATAGTGCTCGTGTAGTACTGGGTAAGCGTAAGGCGATCGTCTTATGTTTCTCCCAGTCAGTTGCGAGGAATGTATAAATTGTGACCGAGTTTTCTAAGCTAAAGTAAATTATATCTTCTCTAATTTTATTCCAAGACTATATTAATTAATTCTATAGGCTTATCTCCTAATATATTAAGGACGAATTTCAGAGTTTAAGCGTTAAACAGCTGCGAAATGAGCTACGGACCTGAGGCGCTAAAACTACCGGGAGGAAGGAAGAATACAGCGGTAATAACAAAATTCTAACACGCTATATTATTCAAATAATGAATATGAGTCAGCATGCTTTTTCCCAAAGATTACAATTACTTGAGTATTGTAGGCCTATATTGATAAATATATCACCATAAGACTTAAATCATAGAGATTTAAATATTCACTAGGTCCCCTTGTCTATTTTTTAGGTTAATAGCTCACATGAAACTGTCATGTTTTAAGGTAAACATAATCATAGAAAGTTGATACCCGGCACTGTACCGGTATACCTCGAAAATGCTCGCAACGTTTGGTTCTTATGTAATTTTGTCAATTTCTCAATAAGAATCGTTCCCATACCCCTGGGAAAGGACTTGGGGGTACAATTTTTTTTAAAGTTTGAGAATTCCTGCTTTAGGACCACGAACTGTTTCCATTCATCTGACTATGTCTCAAGAATGTAGAAGTCAGTCGCTACCACATTCTCCGTCGGGCAGATGGAGGTTGACGATTAATTCTGATTTCAAGAAACCAGCCATAATAAGTTTGTGACTGTTAATTTTGCGATATTTATTCTTTGAGTATTTGTCCGAGTATTGATGTCTTTGAAAATGGGAGTCAGAAATGTTACATTCACTTCTTCGTGTATATTGACGATTTCTTCCCGTACTTCAATGCAGATGATTTCTGCAGATTCCGATATTGTAGGCTTATCTTGATAATCCTGCAAGTTTCTTGTGTATGGCCTCTTCCTTATTTTTGTTGTGTTCGTGGTCCACGGAAAAAGCGATGGAACAGCGCCCGGTTTTAATCTTGCTCTTTCACCTTCAAATACAAACGCATAAATTCAGTGGTTGTTATCGAAATATCTAATAAGTTTATAGGTACAAAATAGGAATTGTTTCCCTTTGTAAATCACACTTATCCAACACAGTTTTCGTGAAGTCATCAGGTTGTAAATGATGGGAACACACTTTAATATATTCGGTCAGATTTTTCTCACCGAAATTTTTCCTTCCAATAGCATGTAACGATTTCTTCCTCATTTCTTTCTTTTATGGAAATTGGTGAAACAAAAACGGGTTTACCAAATTTTTACAAAGTGGAACACAGCAATAGCTCGGCATAGTCACGAAAATAACAATTTAAACAACTTAAATTCGTACATATTAGTGGCATGTGCAGGGGCGGCTCCAGGATTATATTTTCGGGTAGGCACAGTTTGTTGTTACCGGGGGGCCTGGGGGGTATTGAATACCCCCCAGCCGAAGGGGGTCCGGGGGTCCTCCCCCGTATATATTTTTTTAAATTGGATGCAAATTGGTGATTTTTAAGGCTTTTTGATGGTACATTTTACTCTTGCTTTTATAGGGCTATACATGTGGTATAGCCAAATAAAAGTAGTTTCGGTGTCTCAAATAAGGTTTTAGAGCATGCAGAGCCTAGATGTTTTAGTCATGGAATTAAGCCTAAAATATTTCGTCACTTGCTTAGAATTTAGACCTTGAATTGTTTTCCAGATTGTGATGAAAATAATATATTAACTGACGTTTTTGAAATTGACTGTACACACTCTCTAATTGTCAGGAAAGAAAATTTTGACAAGACATAGAATCACTAATCACAATTCCAGTAAGTTGCTCCGATTACAGTAAGTTGTAATCACAATTACAGTAAGTTGTTGCATAAGATATGGTCTACTTGTAATAATAGTTTATTTGCAAGAGCCTACTATGCCTATTAGCTTTTATTGATTCAAAACACAAAATGACTTATTCCAACTATCTAAGGGGGATATTATTCGAAATAATGGATAAACCTTCAAAATAAAAACTTATAACACTTTTTGAATTTCAACAAAATACAGTTTATTACCTATAAATTTCACAAAGCTAATATTAACTTTAAGTAGAAAACTCAAAATACAACTCAAACCAATCCAATAATATGCACACAAACACATCTCAAATGCACAGTTCATTTAATGGAAAACTGCAATCTTCTACCCTTCTGAGAAGCAAATTCATCAACGACGGGATGAGGATGGTTTAGAAGTTCGCAGCTTGCTTCTCTTTCGATGGATATTATTTCCAAACTGTTGAGTCTCTTCCCAGTCATTGCGGCCCGCAAATATGATTTGATTCTTCTCATTGTAGAAAAAGTCCTTTCAGCAGACGCTGTGGAGACGGGCATCGTCAATATAATGGTCATAATGTGTTGTAATTCTTCAAACGATGGGAAATCGGTTAAGTCCTTCAACACATCAATGCTACTATTGGAGTTGCCAAACATTAATTTACCTAAACCACACTGTACTCTTAGGGTAGAGGTAAAGTCACTATCCTTGCCGTGAAGTTCTGCAAAATTACACAAAACTTCAGGATTCAAAAACTCTTCTGATTTTGGATCACATGCCAAGATACAAGCCATTTGAACATCATTGTCAATAAACCTTTTTTTCATTTCACATAGTTTATTGTCAAGTACATCAAAATACACCCCTCTTAGTTTTGCCTTATGCTCACTTTCATCACTCTCTACACACTTTGACCTTCCCTTTCCAGAGGTTTCTAGAACAAAATAGTCATCAAGACTTGTTGTTGTCTTTTGTTTACGGCGGCCTCGCCCAGTGTCGGTTGAACAATAAATGTCATTGTTTTCGCAAATCTGTTTTGTTTCTTCAAAAAATTCTTCAAACTTTTCCTCTGATCGAAACTGGCCTAAGCTATCCATTGTTGCTTTTACGAGCTTAAGACACTTTCCTATATCCAGGGTTGGAGACTGTAGTTGCTTTGATAGGATATTTACAACTTGTAAAATACCCTCAAGACTAACTAGAATGAAGACATTCTCAAAAGATCTAAATTGCATCAGAAGACCTTTTGCCTCAGCTGCTTCTCTTGGTTTTGAACTTTCAGTGCACTTCTGCAAAGCATTTATTACAGTGCCAAACTGGTTCTTAAAGAAATTTACCCCCTTTATACTTTGCCACCCATCTAGTGTCACTATGTTGAGGCACTGTGATGACTTTCCTCCCAGTTTTAGTATCTTGGGTAAATATGAACATTTCATGGCGAAGCGTAGAACACGATTGAAAAGCATATATTGCTTCCAAAAGGCCCATAGTTTCCCTAACTATTTTTACATTTTTAGCGACGTTAACCAAGACTAAATTTAACCGATGTGCATGGCAATGTACGTAAGGGCAAGGATTTTCAGTCATCTGTCTAATAAGGGACTGCAGCCCGTTAAACCTTCCCGACATAACTGAAGCACCGTCATATGACTGACTTACACAGTTCCTTATTTCAAGTCCAATTGATTCCAAAAACTGTTTTATTTTGCTAGCTAAAGATTCAGCGGTTAGCTCTTTCAATTGAACAAAACCCAAAAATCTTTTTTTTTATCTTACTTTGATGAACGTAACGACAGCAGATACTCATTTGTTCTGTGTGTCCTTCATCTCGAGCTTCATCCAATATAATGCTGTATACGTTACTAGATTTTATTTCCTCAACTATACTGCGAGTAATCAAATTCGCAGCGGTGTCTAAAATGTCATTTTGTACATCTTTAGATGTATACTTTGCGTTTCCAGGCATGGTTTTTAGATTCAAATTAAACCGGTCATTTTCTAAACACAATAAGTTTATTAATTCTTGAAAGTTCCCACGATTTACATCCGAAAAATTCTCAGCCCCCTCCTTTGCTTCATCTGGTTCATTACTGTCACTGCAATTTCCGTTTTCACCCTCCCTGTGTCCTCTCAGAGCAATGTCTTGGTGTGCACAAAATATCACACTTCTCACGAGGAACTTGAATGTATCTCTATTTTTCTATTGTTTGCGCCATATGCTCGTTAATTTTGATAATAACGGCACCAGTTTTTTGTGTATCCAGCCATCCTTTGTACTTTGTTAGGCAAAGTTTGTGACAGCTATATTTCTCGTGTTTGACATTTTACTGAAAATGTTCCAGTCATTATATCCCGAAGTAGTAAGTACTTCTCTGCCTGTGACAGAGAAGTGTCGGCAAAAGAAACAAAATACAGCGTCATTTCCTACTGAGTATTCTAACCAAGAATACTTACTATACCAGTTGGTATGGAAGGACCGCTGTTTTCCTCCTATATTCCGTCTAGGAAAATTTAGCTGCGGTTGCTTCGGCCCATCACTGGCACTTGCGCTAAGATCAAGTGGTCGTTTCGGCTGAACATTCGTAGAAGGATCGTCAGTTTTTAGTTTTTTAACTGCTTGAACTTCTTCTTCATCGGAACTTCTACTATAAGACTCACCGTCAACACATTCTTTTGAAGGTTCATTAGGTTTCTTCAAAGTCTGCTTCAACTTCACCAAAAACTTTTCCATAGCAACACTAAAAATCACCAAACAAACAGAACTAAACCAAGTGGCGTAATGGCGTTAGCGTAACACTGAAATGAGGACTATCGTCTGCCACTGCCAGTTCGATCCGCATAAACGTAAACAAAGAAAAACTCCCGCCAAGCCTCTAGCGCTAGCGTACAGCTGACTGTCCGTACAACAGGCAGTGTCGCCACTCTACTCCGCGCACAATCACTTGCAACTACAAACAATAACAAATATTCCTAAGTAAATACACTATATTCTTTAAGGGTAGGTACAATTTATTGATTTATATCTTTAACTTTGTGGTTTACAGTATCTAACTACTGTTTTCTTGTTTTATATTAAATTTGAAATAAACCAAAGTAATTATTATGTAGTAAGCTATTTATAATTTTTTTACAATTAATACCCGGATTTTTTTGTTTGTTTGGAAAATGTGGGTAGGCCCGGGCCTACCCGGCCTACCCGCTGGAGCCGCCACTGGGCATGTGAACACAGGAGACAAATGAAGAGCGCCTTGCGCTTACCCAGTACAACAGCAGTGCGCTCTATCGGTGCTAGTTCTATACATCCCTATTCTGTGATTTCAGCATCTTTTAGGCAATACGGTTTATGTTCCCGTCATACATATCCCTACCGGAAGTGGTGCAACAGAACTACATTGCTGACGTCACGAAAGCGCACCAGGGCCAGTATTTCTCGTTGGCCGTGATAGCGACTCACAACACCGGCCTGATTCAGCGGCTTTTTAAAGCACCCAGACCTGGAAATCCAATTATAAGATCTTCTATGGAGAATCGGAAACAGTTGAACTTCACATTATTTATTTCACAAATCTGTATTTCATGTAACGTATGTTCTTATAAAGGTAATTTATCTTTGATAATTATGTACAGGCTGTCGAAACATGTGTCTGTGAGTAGGTTCAATATAAGTATTGAAAAGGCAGAATCCCTTTATTTTCTTTCTAATATATAGTTAGTCAATACGGACCTCAATTACTGACACTATGCATCAAATGGCAAGCCAAGCAAAGAGGTTACGCTTTAAATACAAATATATAAAACTAAAGCTTTCCTATATTATAAAGGACCTAGATTTCATGAAGAAGTGTAGAAATAATTTAGTACCGAGGCATCTAGCAACTTATCAGCGTAAGAAGTTTAACAACGATTATGAACGTAGGACCCAAGAAATTGTTAATCGCACAATCATTCAACGAGAATTAAAATTCCTCTACACCAAAAAGAATAATATTAATAACAAACTGTACCGCATCCACTTATTATCTTCTAATATGTCTAAGGATAAAGAATTGGATGAATTCACGATCCACCTACATCAAAATTTGCAACTCCAAGTCAACATAAAAACGGCAAAACTAGCAAGGAAATTTGATAACCTGGTTAGAATTAACAGTGAGAAATCAAAAGCGCAACCCAATACAGCCAAACACATTTTCCAAAAACCAGTAAACAATCTAACTGGCACAGTTTTCAACCCGTCTGAATTACAAATATTAGAAAGAGGCTTCAAGCATAATTGGGAATCCAATTATAATGCACATAACCTTACCAAATTAACAGCTGAATCGGAGGCAGCTATCAAACGACTACCTCCAGAAGTACGAAGGGGAGCACGGCATGAGATCAATAAGAAAATTAAGAAAATAATTCATAATAAGAACGAATATAAAATGGATTTTCAACTTCAGAAAGATTGCAAAAGTTTATCAACCAAAATAAAACAGAACCAATTAATCATAACTAAAGCAGACAAAGGTAACACTACAGTTATCATCAAGAAAAATGATTATATTAACAAAACAGAAGATTTCCTCACTAATCCAAATTTTGAAGTAAATCATAAAGACCTAATCCAAAGTTTACAAAGGAAACTCAAACAGCTTTTGAAAAACACCTTATTCATCCTTGATGAAAAACTAAAGAGCAAAATGGTCAACATGAACCCGAAATTACCAACATTAAGTGCACTACCTAAAATACATAGGGCCGATTGCAAAAACGATGACTAGTTTTAAGACTTAGACAATGTCTATCTAGACGATGTCTAAGTAATGATCGATGTTCCGTTGCTTGGACAGTGTTTAACCGGTGTCTAGCTAGACATCGTTTATGTTTCGATTTCAGTACGAAAACGGAAATAGAAGTGTATTCCATGCTACTCTTTGCCAGCTGCGACCAATGAAAACTCATCGATGCTGGTGCCATCATTAATCAGCGCTCGTGTATTATTAGACTACAAGATGGCTAAACGTGCTGAAAACTTTTGTACCGAAGAAAAAACTGTTTTTTTTTTTTTTTTTTTTTTTTCAGAAATAGTGAAAGCGCATGACGTTGTAGAAAGTAAAGCGTACAACAGCAACATATTTCAGAAGAAGAAGATTGCCTGGCAGCAAATAACAGAGGTGTATAACAGTAGTTTTCCACAGAACCCACCATGCGACAGCAAGACGCTATTGGGTAAGTTCCAAGTTAATTTTGCAGGTTGTATTCATTTCAATGGATATGGAGCGGTTTCATACTGGAAAGCTTGTCATGTTGAATAGAGATGGGACTATCGACTACTTTTAACCATCGACTGACTAGTCATTCATTGGAAGAAACTATCGACTAGATAGTCGACTACTTTCAGTCGAATGGTTACCTGAAATCGCATTGCTCCTAAGCGTGTTGTTCCAAATTCGATTGAAAGTAGTCGCTTCTAGGCAGCGTACAAAGCACGGCAAGCCATTACCCGCTGAGTTGAGGCGTACCAACAGATAAAATCAAACTTCTCCTTAACCCACCTATTTTTGCAGACGTTAGTTTGGACTACTCGACGCTCGGCAACATGCAATTGGTCAAAGTTATTTATTTATTTTTACTGTACTTCGAAATGGTGGTTTACGTCGTGTAGAGTGCAGCCATTATTTGCAATGTTGCACATTTCATTTAATGCAAAATGTGTGAGTAAATGTTCCCCGATACCGGTATTGATACAGGGCACATTACCTGTATGTACTGTGGATAAGTAAAGTAATAGACCAATACTTAATTAACCTAAGAGTAAATTAAATCACTATTACTGAGAGGGAGTTCTTAAGTACCGGGAATAATTCCACAGCTAACATTGAAATAATCACACTTCATATTTTAATGCCAAAAAATATTAAATGTAAAATATGTCCGTAGAGTCATAAACAAGTTAGGCTATGTGTTCACTAATTTAATCCTCTCTGAAGTACTAAGAACGTAGAGCTGAAATACGACTTCAACTAGAAAATTACGGCCTACAGTAAATACACACGAAAATAGAACACTTTAGAACAGCAACGAGGGCGAACTTTTAGTGGAGATGTTGGCAACAATGTAAATACTAAGTTTTTTTTAATGCGCGCGCTATCCATGTACCGAAACAATTGACGACCAGAACGTAAAACTATCCTAGCGCGTTCTACATGTTAAAAGTTAAAACACAATTGGGATATGTCGTTTGCAAACGACTTCTTTATGTTACGGTGAGTAGTCGTTGAATTCATTCGACTGTTTTTAAAAGCAGTCAAACAAGTCGATGGATTTAACATTTTTCAGTCGACTGCTGCGATGCTGCCCATCTCCAAACAATTGACGACCAGAATCAATTTGTGCTTACGGTCAAGCTGTCCTCACAGTACCCTCTGCAATAGATGTAGAGATTCACATCACCACTCTATCTTATGATGGATGTCAGTACATAAAATCAGCCATAAGACAACGGCAGTTTAACCACAGATAACGCTGCAACTCCTCCATCCCTGCCCTCATGCCTTTGCCTCTAACCCCTTCCGCCCTCCCACACAGCACGCCACTGCTCTGACACAGTTGTTAGGCCTGCTACAACAACTCTCAGCCATAACCCTGTAAACTACAGCTAAACCAAACCCAGAACCCCCTAATACACTTCATTTGCAGAGCAATAAAATCCATAAAATAACTCCGCAACAAGCTTCACAAAAACCTAAATTATAAACGAAAAGACTACTCCACAAACACCAAAATCAGTAAACCTCCCTCATTTCAGCCACACTACACCTTAAACAGACATTGAAGGCATAGTCATGACCCCTTCATGGAGTAGGCTATTGTCTAAACACGATCATGTCTCCTTCAACTTTACTGAAGACTTCATTAAATTCTATTAAAAAAATCATCAACTCATTCCACAAATCTTAAAATCAGTATACATCCCTCATTTCAGTTACTCTATTCATTAAACAAACATAGAAGGCGTAGCCATGACCCCTTCATTACTGAGAGGGAGTTCTTAAGTACCGGGAACAATTCCATAGCCAACATTGAAATAATCACACTTCATATTTTAATGTCTAAATCTGACCACGCATACTACAACCTTACTCTAATTCAAAATTACGGCTAAATGATCCATCTGACTGGGAGGCAAAGGTATTTACCGGCTTGCCTGGGATGATTTGCCACAAAACTTGTATCTGGAGTTCAAACATAACCTAAATATTGAATGACAATATTGAATTGTCCAATAACTTGGACAATTGGATTTAGGCTCTTTCATTGAAAGAATCAACGAACTGTATAAAACTATGGGCACCTACAGGTATACTTAACTTATTAATTAAAGCTCTACAATAAACATACAGCACAATGAATTGTAGCATGAAGTTATCCTGAAGAAGTCGTTTGATTAGAACGACTACTTAAATTCGAATGATTCCATTCACTTGGAATTAGTCGTTTGCCAACGACTTGTTTCATTCGAATAATTTCCAGCGAATGCTTTGGGATCAGTCATTTACAACGACTACTTTTATTCGAATGATTCCATTCGCTTGGAAGTAGTCGTTTGCCAGCGACTTGTTTCATTCGAATGATTTCCAACGATTGCTTTGGGATCAATCGTTTACAACGACTACTTTTATTCGCATGATTCCATTCGCTTGGAAGTAGTCGTTTGCCAACGACTTGTTTCATTCGAATGATTTCCAACGATAGCTTTGGGATCAGTCGTTTGCAAACGACTTGTTTATGATACGGTGAGTAGTCGTTGAATTCATTCGACTGTTTTTTAAAAGCAGTCGAATAAGTCGATTGTTTTAACTATCGACTAATTCGACTGTTTTCAGTCGACTGCTGACCATCTCTAATGTTGAATCAATCTTATATATAAAAGTGAAAGTCTGTATGTATGTATGTATGTGGATCTGTTCCGTATACAAATCTACACCGTTCCACCAATCTCAACCAAATTTTGCATACACATAGTTTAGGACCCAGAAGGAACCGCTGGCTACATGAATTTTCGACAGTCTTTCTCATTCTTCTGATTTCGGCCCGTTTTCACTCAAGCACAGGCTAATCAAATCATAAAATATACTCATGAAAGAATGGCAAGGCAGATAGTTTCCATGGCAACATTGCTCAAGTCGAGACACGGCCGACTGGATGCCAGTTACGCTCTGCACTACCGGTATAGAAAATGAGGATCTTTACTTGAAATCCCGGTAGTTACTCAACTGCTCACACAGCACTGTCAACCGAGTTTAGCATAACAAAAACTTGACACTATCTAATATATATTTGTCAAATACCACTCACTTACTCACTCACTCATTCATTCATCACGAAATCACAGAAACCACCGAACGGATTAGAATGAAATTTGGTATGCAGCTTCCTCAAGGGCCGCAAATGCCCACTAAGAAAGGATTTTTGGATATTCAGGTTCTGAAGGGGTCTTAAGGGGGTTAAACCTGCATTTCATTGAATAACAATATTTCACGAGTGGTTTCATTTGTGGATGTGATACTCGGCATATAAACTAATCATTGAAGGATTCCTAATGGAGCGTGTAGGCCTATCTCTTAAACGACATAGGCGAGAAATTTGAAACTCAGCGAAAAAAATCAGCTTAAAAAGGAAGTAAATCGGTGTTCGACCGTTTCTTCATAAATTAATTTAAGGGGGCAATGGAGTGGGGTGAAATTCTGGGGGAAAAAGGAGAGAAAGTGTCCTAACTGACTGACTAACTCACTCACTCATCAAACTCAGGGGAAATAGACAGCTTAAAAATAAGTTAATAGATGTTCAAGCGTTTTTTCATCAATTCAATTAAAGGGGCCCATGGGGAGGGTTGAAATTCTGGTAAAAATAATTGAAAGAAAATGTCCTGTCTAACTCACTCACTCATCACGCCCAGCGAAAACTATTCAAGTTGGAAACATGAAATTTTGGGAATATGTTCGCTGTATGACGAAAACGTCAACTATGGAATGATTTTTGTTTATTCGGGTTTTAAAGAGGTGTTAAGGGGGTAAACGTACATTTCATTGAATAACGATATCTCATGAGTTGTTTCTTTGGGGATATGATATTCTGTATATAAACTAATCATTAAAAATAATCAGACATATGTCTAAGGGTTTATCGATGTGGTGTATATTATGAGGTGAAAGGGGTGAAAATTGGGGGTTGAGGGATTCTTAACGGAGCGTGTACCTCTGAAACGACATAGGCGAGAAGTTTGATATTCGACGAAAAAAACAGCTTAAAATACAAGTAAATAGGTGTTCGACCGTTTTTTCATAATTCCAATTTAAGGGGCCCTTGGAGAGGGGTGAAATTCTGGGGGGGAAAACACCTGGAAAGAAAGTGTCCTAACTGATTGACTCACTTACTCATTCATCAAACTCAGGGGCAAAACAGCGTAAAAAAATTAAATAGGTGTTCAACCGTTTGTTTCATAAATCAAATTTAAGGGGTTCATGGGGAGGGGTGAAATTATCAAAAATAAATGAATGAAAATGTCCTGACTTACTGACACTCACTCATCATCGCCCAGCCAAAATTATTGAAGTTAGAAACATGAAATTTTGGGGATATGTTCGTTGTATGTCGAAAACTTCCACTAAGGAAAGAGTTTTAGATATTCAGGTTCTAAAGAGGTGTTAAGGGGTGGGTAGATTATTGGCTGAGGAATAACCCACCCACCAAGGGAAGATGATTAAGAGAAGGAAGTAGATTTTGGATTGGAGAAAAAGGATAGAAAAATAGGAGGAGAGTTCCACAAAAGTTATGAATTTGACTTTCAATACATTTAGAGGCAGTTGCCACTGAAAATTAACTCTCTGATAACTAAAGTAGGTACGAGCTTGGTCGAAGCTGACGGGGACCGCAGCTAAGACTTGGGCGGTTTGCCAGAGAAAGGCTTTAGTGTATTTCCTCCCAAGCATGCATAAAAGTACTATGGGGAAGGGTGATGGTCTGGCCAGACAGATAGTAAAAGCTTTATTCTGTATTAAAGATGGCATGAACTGAAGAAGAGTTAGGAAAGCCAGGATCTTGCCTAACTGTAGTATTAGAAAAATGATGAATCCAAAAACAAATATTTAATTTATTTAACAATGCAAAGAAGTTGATATCTTTAACAATTAAATATGTTTCAATCTTATTAACAATTTGGGGTCGCAGACCTCCGACCACATTTAGAAATTGCTCCAGGCAAATAATAATTCTTAAGGTTTTAAACCTGGTACTAAAATCTTTGTAAGATTTTAAAAAGGCGAATGAAATGATTAAAGTTTAAACATTCACAAGAGTACAAGGAGTGTACTTTAAAAAATTTCTGAAAGAATATTCTAGAGAGCGTAACAACTTCGAAAATAACAATAAGAAAAACATAAAGAATGAAATAGAAGTTCCTACAACTTCTTATATTTAAACAGAATTACTTTATGAGAATTATACAAAAGAGGTCAGGTCACTTACTGTGAAACCTAAAGAGATAATCAAAAGGAAGGTTCTCGACCTCCTATATTTTAGATAGGAATCACGAGCCAAATGGGGCAGTTTCCATTTAGTGAGACCTAAAAATAACTCACACAAGAGTTGAAAGAATTGTTTTCCCTGATTTGAAGGGAGAAACAATGTAAGTTTGAAACGTGTATAAAACACGTAATTATACAGCAATTACTTAATGATAAACAAGCAAAATGGAAGGGCACTTCATAGAGTGACACCTTATTGAAACAGACCTAAATTTAAAAGTTTATTACGGATTGTTAGTAAGAGGTTAGGAAAGAGAAATAGGGATTGAGGAAAATTGTTCATGGCCTTATTTATATGTAAACGGACGATCGCGACGCGGTAGAAAGTTGAACAAGCACTGGTTTTCACTATAGTTCGTTGAAACATATGAAAAGTTCACTATTGAAACACGAAAGTTTATGAGAAAGAAAGTTATTGCAATGAGGAAAATAACTGATTGGTTGCACTAGATGAACGAAAGTCTATTTCTTGAGAAAGTTGTAAATTACAATTAAATGCGCCATAGAAAATTCCAGCGGTGGAAGAAAATTCACTATTGTAGTAATTTAGAAGTAAGATTCTTCAATTTTAAATAGCATTTTCACAAATAAGTGAGAAATACATGACGGCAGGACTTGCAGATAAAGTACAAGATCTGGAAGGTTCCGGAATGATCTTAGTAGAAAAATGGGGTTAAGAAAATCCAACGGAGGAACTAGCTTGGTGAATTATAGACAGTGGGTATTAGATAATATCCCACGTAGTGAGAGGATTTCTCATTTAAATAGCTTAAGAAAAGCTCTTTTCTAGTAAGGTTGGCTTGTACGAACAAAAGCTCAACATGGCAAATCCCACGAAGAATGATTTTTGCCCCAAAATAAATAATCTCACACTGTCTATAAAAGTATAGTTAAAAGCACGTGAAAGTTAAAACCATGAAGATGAGGTTAAAACTTTAAGATGGTACTTATCTTGATTTCATGTTGAAAGTGAAGTTCCTTATGACGATAACTACTTAGCCAACATGGCGTAGAAGAGAGTATGCCTCTTGGTTTGAGGAGGCTGGCTCGAGAGGAGCCTTGACTGATCGAGTCAACTGCCGACTGAGAAGTGAGACCTGCTCAACGGAGCACGGAGGGTCCAAGGAAGGGAAAAAGAGTGGGGGGTAGGAAACAAAAGGAGAACATATAAACATAACCAACTTATCAAAAATAAATGTTCTTCTTGATGAATGGTCTTCAAGGAGTTGATAGTAGGCGATGCTAGCGCAGCATGGTGAGTAAAGAAGTAGACGTAGTCCTCTTGCTCAAGGAGAAAATAGCTGGCGATGGTAACAGGATCTGGTGGCCAAATGGATAAGTAAGTCCTCTGGCACCAGGAAGAATTGAGGAGCTTCAGAGATTCGCTGCGAGATGACGCTAGGTGGGTCACAGAAGGTATATATCTAGAACAGACTCATGAAAAGCATAAGAGACAGGAACCAAAGAGAAAATAGAAGATCACTGTTGGTGTTTGACAAAGAGGAAAGAAAGAACATGCAAAAGCAATAAAAATTGTAATCTCTCGTACCGTGTATTCCAAGAATACACCAAGGGGTAAACGTGCATTTCATTGAATAACAATATCTCACGAGTGGTTTCATTTGGGGATGTGATACTTGGCATATATATACTAATCATTAAAAATAAGCTGACACATGTGTAATGGTTTTTCGATGTAGTGTATATTATGAGGTGAAAGGGATGAAAAGTGGGGGTTGAAAGATTCCTAACGGAGAGTGTATCTCTTAAACGACATAGGCGAGGAGTTTGAACCTCGGAGGAAATCATTCAGCTTAAAAATAAATAAATAAATAAATAAATAAATAAATAGGTGTTCGACCGTTTTTTTTTTTCATAAATGCAATTTAAGGAGCCTATGGGGAGGGGTGAAATTCTGGAAGAAAAACGTCCACTAAGGAAGGATTTTTGGATGTTCACTCTCATCGACCAACCAAAACTATTAAAGTTAGAAGAATGATATTTTGGGGATATGTTTGTTGTGTGTCGAAAACGTCTACTAAGGCGGGATTTTTGGATATTCAGGTTCTATAGGGGTGTTAACGGGGTTAAACCTGCATTTCATTGAATAACAATATGACACGACCATGACGCGAGCGAAGCGAGGCTAAAAATGAGATGGTGTGTGTCTGTGTATTACTCAATCACGCAAGTACTTCTGGTCCGATTTACATGAATTTTACATGGAAGTAGCTGATTTACCTGGTTAACATATAGGTTACTTTTGATTTCAATACTTTGCACTATTTAAAGATGGCGACCATTTTAGTGACGTCACTACACCCTTTGGTTTCAAACTTTCATATTTCCAATTCAAATAAAAAGAGAACGCTAAGAAATAGCAAACTTTTGATGGCATATACGAGGTTTAAAATTACATTTTCTATCCGAAAGGTATCTCCAACGGTTAGCGAGTAAAACCTAAATTTGTGCTATAAAACACGGTCAACGCCGAGCGGTGTAGTTAGTCAAAATGTTCCATCCTTAATCTCCCTCTGCGCAGCACCTCGCCTATCCCCTGTTTTAACTCTCACCTTCACATTTTAATTTATTTATGACGCGTAGCGAAGCACGGATATTTCAGCTAGTATAATATAAAAGGCAAACATTGATGCATCAATAGGCATGCACTTAAAGTTATGTGGGTTATCTCAACAGGACTGTGGCGGAGACTGAAGCTCCAGGCTAAAAGTAGGTTGGATGAAAAAGGAAAAAAGTTTAAAACCACAGGAGGTGGGCCTCCAGCTAGCCCGCTAAACCATTTGGAGGAAAATGTGCTAGTGGTTTTAGGCGATTCAGCCGAACCGCTTGAAAACCCTTATGACGACGAGGGAGAGGTCGTTCACGAAAGTGAAATGGATGCTATTAAAACATATTCTTGAGTTAGAAAATGCATTATTGTAAACAGATGGCGTGACTAAATTTTTATTTGCTTTGCATGAAAACAGATCCCTCTGGATGAAATTACCGTTCACCTGCCGATGCTCAGTGAACGGGGGGTGGAGAAAGGCTCTCGTCCTGAATTCCCACTTAGGGAGGTGGAGAACGTGATCGAATCCACATCTTCACCTCGGACCCCATGGTAAGTAGGGGTCAGAAGATGAAATTACATTTTCTTCTCTACTGAATGTAGCCTCAATAGAAAATAAAACGTAATTTTTAACCTCTATACTTGGTCTATGATTCGTGTACTTCCAGTACCAAGTCCAAGAAGAGACGGCTCGAGGAAGAGGACGAGGCGTGCAGGATGATGAAAGAAATCCATTCCAAACAACTGCTGGTTTTAGAGTTACAGGAGAAGAAGTTTTTTTTGGACAGATATTTAATCGAGAAAGAGATTATAAAGAAAGGGCATAACCTGCCGGAGTGGCACGAATCAGTGAATTAAACAGTGAACAGAATAATGTAAGTGAAATAATAATTAATAAATATATTTTTCTTTAACTTGAGGTGATCTTGTCTTGGCACGATTTCTAGCGGTTGAAGTAATTATTACGAGCTGACGCCATCTGTTTCCTGTCATATCATCAGCTATGAGATCAACAGGCACTTCATCATCTGGTAAGTCTGCTTCCAGGTCAAGTTCACCGCGCTGCACAGCGAGGTTATGTAGCACAGCAGTTGCAACAATGATTTTCAGGTTTTTTCGTACTTTCGTTCTCAGACCATGTGCAAGACAAGGAAATCTTCTTTTCCACAAACCAAAAGTTATTTCTACTACATTTCTGGCCAGGACATGCGCTCGGTTATAACGCGTATCAGCTGCGTTCCTTGGATTCAAAATCGGAGTGAGTAAGTATTTCTTACAAGTGTAGCCAGAATCTCCGACAAGATGTCCCCTAACCTCTCCTCTTTCCAGGCGGTCGTGAATAGTGGAATTTCGAAATATTCTGCTGTCGTGGGTCGAGCCAGGCCATCGAACAACAATACTCCTTATTTTCATCTTTGTGTCACATATCACCTGAAATTAAATAAAAATACGCTGTATAGAGTAGTAGTAGGTTTAAACCATAATGGTAGTAATAGTTGATTTTGTTGCCGCTGCTGCTACGTGTTGTAAAGGAGCGTTAACATGAACTCGTTAATCCGTATTTTTGTCCACTGTTGTGCATGCCGTATAATGAAATGTAGTTTTGATTATATTGTTGTCGTAGGGTGAGTACAAATAACAGTAGTGTTGTGTGTACTTACTTGGCAGTTAATAGAATAGAATCCATTCCGATTCATGTACGTGACAGCTCTCTCACGACCGGGACAAGTTATTCTGATATGGGTACAGTCAATAGCACCTATTATTCCGGGGAAATTAGCCCTAGGAATAATAAATTATTCACGTTCCACAGTGTAATAGATAACACTGGAGTTCGCACTATGTATATGTATACACGTTATCAAGGAGAGCTGATAGTTAACAATCCACAGAAAGAACAATTATTTACCTGGATAGGACAGCGAAATCATTGCTGATAGTGGGTAACTCATCATTATTAGGGAAGTTGATAAATCTCCTCCTCAAACTATTGATGGCAGTCACAACACGATCTACTGTCCGGCACACAGTCGCTGCGTTGACATTTATAGTATCGCCATTCATAGTATAAAATGCACCGGTTGCCAAAAATCGTAATGTCAGAAGGAGCTGTAGGGTGACAGGTAATGGGCAACCCCTGGTGTCGTGCTCGAGAAAATCTCCCACGTCATGCAACAAGTCCCTCACAGTTTCTTTTAGGAAGCGAAATCTTATTTTAAACTGTGCATCTCCGTACATTTCAAAGGGATTGCTCCGATCTCGCAGCATCCGACGTACAGGAGGTCGTCTGACTAACAATTCTCTCCTGAACCGTCTCAACGTAGCGATATAATTTACATGCTCCATAGTAAACAACCACCGGCTGAGATTCGCTCCTACATTTGGGGTTAAACAGTGTTCTCGGCAGTGTTTAAACATGGATCCTTAAACGCCGACTTTAGACGATGTCTAAGTGATAAATAACGTCTTCGCAATGCGGAAGCCATATTTAGACATTGTTTAACCTTAAACAGCGTCTAAATACCGTCTCTGCAATCGGCCCATAAAGTTAACATACCCCTCAGACCAATAGTTAATTTCAGAAATAGTCCGACATACAAACTCGCCCAATTTGCCCATTCATTTCTCAAATCGCATTACATATTCAAGGCCAATGCTTCTTTCAAAAATTCAATACAATTCTTTGAATTTACAAGCAAACTGAAACTTACTGAAACCCATTCTTTACACACAATAGACATCAAAGATATGTACACAAGCATACCGATTTCCGTCACTATCGATCTTATTGAGAAGAATTTGAAGAACAACAGTGATTTATCGCAGGTTGAAATCTCTGAATTTTTAAACATCTTAACATTCATCTTGCATAACAACCAATTCAGCTTCAATGAGAAAATCTATAAACAAAAAGAAGGCCTCGCCATGGGTTCTCTTTTATCAGGAAACATAGCAAACATATTCGTAGACAATCTGGAACACGAATTAATCGTAAACAAAAATGATGGTTTATTTTTTGATGTTTTTATATGTTGATGACGTTTTCATAATTCTTGACCACTCTAAAACTAAAATCGAACAATTTTTGCTACATTTGAACCAATTAAACAGCAACATTAAATTCCCGTCAGAGAATGAAATTAACAGTTCCATAAATTACCTAGATCTGTTAATCAAACGTGAAAATAATCTCCTGAGCCATCAAATATTCAGAAAACCAACTCAAACCTGCACTGTTATCAGACAAGATTCCAACCACCCCGCATCCCATAAAAGAGCAGCCTTCACATGTTTTATTAACAGAGCTTTGAACATCCCACTGTCTGACGTAGAATATCATCAAGAAGTTTCAATAATTCGCCAAATTGCCGAAGCTAATGGTTTCAATGGTAAATATGTTAACAGTATTATTAACAAAATCAAGAACAAACACGCTTCCAGACTAGCAAAAGAGGATAAAGAACCTTCCACTTATGCAATGTTCACCTTTGTGAATCAATCCACCTACAATGTTACCAGTGTACTCAAAATATATAAAGTAAAAGTAGCTTTCAGAACCAACAACACTAATCACAATACATTTTTCAACTCGCATTATTCTCAATAAAACAAACAAATATAATAATTCTGGTATTTACAGAATCAAATGTAATGATTGTGACGCTGATTACGTGGGACAAACAGGAAGAGGGTTCAACACCAGCTTTTTGGAACATGTTAATGCCACTAAACATAATAAATTTTCGGCGATAGGCAACCATATGGTAGGAACTGGGTACAAATTCACTACCATAGAGAACGATCTAGTCATTTTACATCAAGAAAACAAAGGCACACTGATGAATATTCTAGAACAAATAGAGATCGACAGAGCACAGAGATGTAACCCCACAATCTTAATTAAATAATTTTTGAAACCAGTATTTCATACAGAACACTAATATACGCATTATATAGAAATAGATAAATTGATCAGGTGCATTCCACCATTCATACCATTTATTTTCCAAATTCAATAATGATTATATCTCTCATTTTTCGCATTCATCCACCCCAAAACAACAGCCAACAACGACACATCATAAACATCCACATTTATTTTTCCTTAGTTTTTATTCCCTTCCTCTATTTCCCTTCCCCTTCTCCCCTAGTATGTCTTTGGACAATCAGAGGAGTGATATTTGCGAGACACGTTTTGATCTGCTGTTGTTCACGCCCAAACACACTACATACGGCGGGGAAAGGCACTGCTGCAGGGATTCTATGGTTTCTTTGCCATGATGTTCTCCAAAGGCAGCATAGAGATTTGTTCGGAAAACGATGACGCAACCAAATAGCGACTCACAACACCAGCCTGATTCAGCGGCTTTTTAATGCACCCAGGCCTGGAAATCCAATTAGAAGATCATCTATGGAGAATCGGAAACAGTTGAACTTCACATTATTTATTTCACAAATCTTTATTTCATGTAACGTATGTTCTTATAAAGGTAATTTATCTTTGATATTTATGTACAGGCTGAGGAAGAAGGAGTTAACCTTCGAAACATGTACCTGTGAGTAGGTTCAATTTAAGTAGGAAAAGGCAGAATCCCTTTATTTTATTTCTAATATATATAGTTAGTCAATACGGACCTCAATTACTGACATTATGAATTAGAGCTAAAATGTATGCTTTAGACATAAATGGTAAAGAAAACAAAAAGATTAAAGGTATTAGCAGAGGTGTTGTCAAAAATGGTATAAGCTTTCAAGATTATACCGATTGTGTAATGAAAAACGATGTAAAAAGAATATCAATGAACATTATCGCTTCTAAGCAACATGGCATATCATCTAAAATATTAAACAAAATTGCTTTGTGTCCTGGTGATGATAAAAGAGTTAGATAAGATTAGATTAGATTAGATTTTTATTAATCCATTTGATCAATTACATGTATTGTGCCCAACATAGTTCCCCAATATGAGCGCGGTTTGGCAACTCCGCCAGCGCTGCATGTTAACGTCGTGTGCCGACCACAAGGTTGAGTGCCGTAACGCGTATCTGAATTCTATATCCGGCAGAGCGCGCTGTCTCTGACCACATGCTAAGCTCTTGCATCGGACAACTGGTCACTCGAGGAAAGGCAGACAGATGATTGTGGTGCGCGTACGATACAGTACTCCGTCGTGCGGATCGCGAGTGACTTTATATCCGGTCGTGATTGTGAAGGGCCGTAAATGCAATATCACAGTGTATAGGGGTGGATTGTAATAGAGTCTATGAAAGACCCTACAATTCCATATCGCCGAAGTTACCGTGCGCAATCGAAACATTAGACGGCCGAGTTTGTGTGCATAATTATGAAAATGCTTTTGGCTTGAAAACGAAATAATTAACTTTACAAGCGTGCTACATTACGGCATCTTGTATGAACGAACGTTCGGGAACAATCGAGCACTTCCCATCGTAGGACGACTCGCTAATGCATTGGGTGATTTAAGGATGCAAATGCATTTCATGAATAGCTGTGAATGCTTTCAACTGACTGCCAGTATACAGCTATGAAGACTAGTGGATAGAAAGAGTCGTGTTCCAATATGAACAGTGCTTGGCGCAAGGACTTGTAATTTCCAGAATGGAATTAGGGCATTTTCCAACTAGTGCTATTGGAGTGTCTGTGAGAAATTTGGAAATGAGAATATTTACTGAAAATATGGAGCACTGAGCCGATACATAAGGGAACGAGATGGAGTGATAGCCACGCCAGAATGAAGCCATGAGAACACCATGATTACATCGAGGGAGATGGAGATAGGGGGCTGGAAGGTCCCGGGTTCGGTTCTTGCAAGAATTTTGGAAGAAAACGGAAGGAGATGGATTCCTGCAGCTTCGGATTTGGGGGCAGATGGTACTGGATGAAGATGGAGATTTCTTCACTGGATCTGGAAATTCTTCACACCAATAACGTAGGCCTGCTAACATTGTACCATCCTTTCTTAGTTCGAGTTGGTGAGCCAGAATATTTCTTCAATTAGTAGTGAGTGGTCTGACTACTCAGTAGTACTCAATATCATGGAATTGATCTAATATTGAATTGGAAGTAGAATTGAATTTAGATAAGATGGCGAAGGTATTGGATTAAGAAAATCAGTGGTGAATTATTTGATTGATTAAAGATTATTATTATCATTAATAACCAGATTTATTCTACGTCTACGAAGGACATCTGATGTAATATTTCACATGGATAGGCTATTGGATGTTGGAAGAACATAACCCACATTGCCTTATTCTACGATCCAATTAATATGTTTCGGATATTCTATAAATCCATCTCAAATTCGGATGATAGGATTTTGCTACTTTTGGACGTTGGAACTTCATAGGAGCAAGCCTATAGTTTTGGTCGAATACTTGATAGACTATTCGACTGTATTTTCGATGGAATATGCCAGATGCCTGTAACCAATTTGAAATTTAGGTTTACATTCTTGGATCTTAACTTCAGATATTGGCGGATATTATTATGATTTGCTAAGCTTAATTATCAGTTCAATACTTTCATATTTTCTTCTCCCATACTCTTTGCTTTGGGAATTTGAATTATTTCAAGCACGTTTTGCTATTTTTGCTTGAACGTTTATACGTTTGACATTGCTTATAGTCAGGCCTACATTATATTATAATTTATACAGGCCAATTATGTGACCGAAGGGAA
This sequence comes from Meconema thalassinum, assembly GCA_946902985.2. Lineage (NCBI taxonomy): Eukaryota > Metazoa > Arthropoda > Insecta > Orthoptera > Tettigoniidae > Meconema > Meconema thalassinum. The sequence goes on along the minus strand of OX336394.1, from coordinate 383,233,778 downwards.
GCCATAATGATTATAGGGTAATACTTATACATTTTTCTGCACTAAAACTGTGAAGTTGGTGAGTTTATTAAAAAAAGAAAAGAGATAAAAAATAAGATAATAATTTAAGGTGATAATTCACATATGCTGTGAACGATTCGACAATGGTATGAAGATTAATCTTGGTGTTTAATAAAGAAAGAAAGAAAGAAAGAAAGAAAGAAAGAAAGAAAGAAAGAATAATGAAACACGTGGTGAATATAAAAAAGATATACTGTATATTACTTATAATAATCATTATTGGTGTGAGATCATTCAAAACGGCATGACTACGTAAAGTATAGGCAAATGATTGTAAATTAAGCATTGATACAAGCATATAAATGATAGTCTAATCACTTTGCATTTAATCAAGTAAACTATACTACAAACTAACCATCGAATGGGAAGAAACAGAATCACTTAGTTGTCACATATTATTGAAACATGAAATTTGAATTTTGTACATTTTTTTTTATTTATTCGTATCAGAAGCAATACATCATGTAAAATTAGCATAGATAACTTTTTTTTAAATAAAAACACACTAAAGGTACTTTCAAAATAACAATTAAATTACATCGCACCAAAATTTGGCAAGATCTCGTCCATTTGGTGTGGACTGAACTACATCCTGCATAGTGCAAATGAGAGGGCAGGAGTTGCAATGGAGAAGGTGCGCCATGGTTTGTTCTTCTCCGCAGGCGCAAAAGGTTGACTCATCGGAAAGGCCCCACTTCTTCATATTGGTCTTAGATCGACCGACCCCAGACCGCAGCCTGTTCAGACTCTTCCATGTAGGCCACGACTCTTCATAACCGGCAGGAAGAATTTCAGATGGAACCATCCATCCGTTGAGATTATTGTTTCTGGATCTCCAGGAAGTTAGCCTTGATGATTGAGGTGAATCCGACAGGCACTCAGTAGAGTGTAGGAAACTTCGCCTAGATTTCAATCGTTGTTGAGCAGGTTGATAATTATGTAGAGGATGTGTCTGGGAAACTTCTACTTTAGATTTTTCATGTTTGGCAGCTACTTCACGTCTAATATCTGGGGGAGCAATGCCAGCCAAGCAATATAGCTTGTCACAAGGTGTAGATCTTAGGCAACCAGTTATAAGCCGACAAGTTTCATTTAAAGCAATATCTACCTGTTTGGCATGACATGATCTATACCAAACAGGGCATGCATATTCTGCTGCAGAGTAGCTCAGTGCTAAAGCAGTAGTTCTCATTGTTCGAGCTTGCATTCCCCAGTTGGTACCACATAACTTGCGAAGAATGGAATTTCGCGTAGATACTTTGTGCTTCGTGTTACCACAATGTTGTTCATACGTGAGTGCACGATCCAGAGTTACCCCTAGATATTTAGGTGTAGAGCAATGATCCAAAAGAGCACCCTCCCAGAAAATCTTCAGTTTTCTTCTTGCCTGCATATTCTTTAAGTGAAAAGCGCAAACTTGCGTCTTTGAGGTGTTAGGCTTTAGATGGTTTTCTCTGTAGTATGGACTCAGTTCATCTAAGGCTGCCATTAATCTCCGTTCAACACTCTCAAACTGATCACCCTGGGTGAGAATAGCTCGATCATCTGCATAGATGAAGCTTTTAGTTCCTTCTGGCAAGGGTTGATCATTCGTGTAAATATTAAATAATATTGGAGACAAAACACTACCTTGAGGTAGGCCATTCCGGAGATTCTTCCAACGACTATGTCGCCCTTGGAAATCTACAAAGAATCTTCGATTTTCAAGAAGACATCGAAGAAATTCAGTCAGCTTGTTGTCCTTGGTCATCTTATGAAGTTTACTCAACAGAATTTGGTGGTTAACTGTGTCATAGGCCGCAGTTAGGTCGATGAAGACTGCCCCAGTTATTTTTCGATTTTCAAAACCATCTTCAATATATTGGGTCAAATGGAGTATTTGTGATGTACAATTCTTCCCTCTTCTAAAACCAGCTTGCTCGGGGATCAAAAGTGGTTCAACTATTTTTGCAAGCCTTACCAGAACCATTCGTTCTAAGATCTTGAATAAATGACAGAGCAAGGATATTGGTCTGTAATTTTTAGGATCATGGGGATCTTTTCCTGGTTTGAGGAATGCTATAACTCTAGATTTCCTCCAGATTTTGGGTATTCTGCAAGTTCGAATGCAATTGTTAAATAGATTGAGTACCCATTCTCTAGTAACAGGTCCAAAGTTCTTGATTTGTTGAATACAGATTTCATCTACACCAGGAGCCTTTCCATTTTTGCTGATATTTATAGCGTCATTTAGTTCTGCCAAGGTAAAGGGATTAGAAAGTATACTGGTCTCTGGTCTGAATTTTGGCCTAGTATCCACTTTTGTTCTAGAACTGGAGTTTATAGACTTGCCATTTTGGACGAGTTGGTGAGCAATTTGGTTTGCAGATACGTTATAAAGAGAAGATGATTTATTAGGATCATTACTGAGACGCCTGAGTAGCCTCCAGGCCTTATGGCTACTCCTATCCATGTTAACTTCTTCCATCAATTTTAACCACTGTTCTCGTTTAGACTCTGAAATAGCAGAGAGAAGTTGTTGTCCGCTTGCAATAGTTTCAGCACTAAAAGGATCCCTTTCATACAAATTGAAGTAGTTTGTCAGTAAGGCAGATGTTTCCTGGGAAAGACCTTGTATGTAATTAATTCTGCATCCTCTTGGAATGGCTTCTTTAGAACACGATCTAATGGCATCAATAAATTGATCATATGCCTCTGGTATGGGACTGATTGTACTCATCTTTGTATCTAAAGAGGAAGTAAAACATTCCCAGTTTGCCTTTTTGAAATTGTATCTTCTCTTAAAATAAACACTCTGTGGCCTGACGGCTGCTACTGTCTGGCACATTATTGGACGATGTTGTGAGTTGGGAATAGGAAGGCCAACAGATTTAATACACTGATGGGCAATTTGATCACTCACAAAAATAAGGTCTGGATTATATCCACGTTTCCACCTTCTACTGTTGAAGGATGAAGGAAGTTTGTTATCATGAATGAGGGACAGTTGGTGTGATTCCGCCCAATGCATAACAGCTTCTCCATTCTCATCATCATGTGGATAACCCCATATAATGCTGTGGCTGTTGAAATCACCCACGAAGATGGACACTTTCTCCAAATTCAGATTATCAGGTTGTCTGAATGAAAAGCTTACCTTTGGGGGTTTATAGATGGAAAAAATGATTGAGTTACTCAATTCTATCGCAATAATTTCTATGTCATTGTCAGCTGTGATGGAGGTTGCAAGAATCCTGATATCTGGTTTAGTGAAGATGGCACTTCCATATTGGCCATGAGGACGTTCGACTGCCAATCTCATTCCAGGGATTTTAGGACGTCGTTGATTAACATCCCTATGAGTTTCTTGTATACATAAAACATCACAATTATGTTTTAGGCATAATTCACGTAAAAGATCTTCTTTACAAGAAGACAGTCCTTCAATGTTAAAAGAAATAATTGTTAAATTGGGCTCTGATAAGAGCCTTTCCCTACTAGAATGAATCATTTCAGATAGAACTTTAATGATGCTTCTGGAATGCTGACGTTCAGTTCAGTAACGGAAATTCAGTTCCGACTACCTATGCAGGGGCACCACGGGCAGGAATCAGCTTCACCCCCAAATGATAATGAGGGATGCACATTTGTTGCAACATTATGAGTAATAAGGGTAATGAGACCCTGAAATAACTTGCAAAATAATTTGGATATCATAATATTTGAGACATAGACCTGAGATAAATGTCTGATAGAGTTGGAAAGCTTGGATATTCTACTAATGAAATTTATTCATCTATTTGAAAGAATGTAGATAACATGTTGTCTAATAATTGTAAATAGTGAATTTAATCTTGATTTAGTGGTCAAGCTAGACCAATATTGTTACGGCAATAATTACTGTTAATAATTGGTGATATAGTTAATTACTTTTCTCATTGGTTGCACTAGTTAGAATGGAGATCTATTCTTTTACACCGAGGCAAGATACATCTATTTTTATTGATTTTTCTTTAATCATAATCTCATGTGAGTGTGTTTGTGATGGACTGGGAGTTTAATGGATCACATAATCAAATATGACCGAATCTAACCTGGTTTTATTTAATTTAATTTTCTTCGAGGATCTCCTAATTTTATTTATATCCAAGGATAAGACCGAGGAGATTCGTTGACCATTTAAACAATAATTTTCTTTTTATTTGGACTTTAAATATTTTTCTTTTGCATCGATCCACATCAAGCTTTAATTTAGACCGAATCTCCGAGGCAAGGTAGACTTTAGGGATTTCTATTTTTATGTGTTGGTCGATGAGTTGCCAATAAACGGATGCTTATTTTATGTTATTATTTTTGCTTAACTTCTGATTCCTGTTGTACTATTGCTTTGATTTAGGTTTGCGAGTGGGTTGATTTAACCTGTTACACCTATATCCTGTTAACCACCCCTGAGACTACTTGAGTTCTCGTATCCACTGGCATTTTTTTTATATTCAAACCCAGAGCTCAATCACTTTTGTTCTTTATCTTATATATGTCTTGTGTTATCGGCATGAATTGTGATGTTTTCTCCGGGTCATCCGATTCACTGCCGGTTAACGGGGACAGTATACAATACATTTTTGATATAGGACACGTCAGTAATTACGTCTATAAAATAAAATAAAACTTACAGGTATATATTACTAATACAATAACTGTTTATAACTTATTATAATAACAGAACTTAAGAGATACAATCTTATTGGACAACTATTTACACCTTACTCTATTATTACAATAAGAAAACTTAATTCTATAAATACAACAACTTACAGCTAGGTATTACAATTAAAATAGAAAAGTAAAATATAATTATAGATTTCATCGCTCCTATACACTAACATATTCAACTACAGAGTAAAAAATGGCACTGTGTAATATTTATATTAATCTTCTTGGTCAAAATCCAACAACAACAACAACAACATGCCCCACAGTTGGGCAATGTTGTAATTTATATAAAACTTACCCCTGTTGGGCTACCATAATCCTCTTATAATATTTATTACTTCAGGTAGTGGGGCAATATGCTTGCATGAATACCACACCAAGACCAGGACACAAACTTCGATCTTCATACACTATTTATTTATTAATATTAATTATTTGTTCATGTAAGCAGGCCTCTCTTATCCATTGCCTGGAAAAAAACATCAACAATCTGCCATCACCATGGTAACTTGCTCTATGATCAAGGCACCTTGACCTCAACAGGTCAAAACACATACCCCATAGCCAAGGCCACCTGGTCCACCCACATGGCCACCCACCAGCAAAGAATCTCACAAGACTCTCTGGGGCGGTCCACTAATCGTGGTCATGGCTGGCAACCAGATAAAAATAAATATAATATAAAATACCAAAAAGAGTCGCTGTAACCTACCATTGTTAGGTTACAACTGCAGATAAGCTTTCAACATTCTATCAAAGTTTTATATACTGGGGTAGTTTATTCTATAATTTAACTCCAGTGTGAAAAGTTCCTTTCTGATATATGCTTGTGTGTCTGAAATATGAATGTTTTGATTTTGTCTTGTGTTATGCCTATGAACATCATTGTTTGTTTTAAGAAAAACGTCTTTATTCATTAAATTCTTTTTAAAAACATAATACTTTCAAAGATATGAATGCAGGGCAATGGGAGAATGTTTAACTCTTCAAACAGAGGTATGCATGATTCTCTAGTGTTTGCATTTGCCATTATTCTAATCGCTCTCTTTTGTATCCTAATCGTGCTTAATACATCTGGTGACATACCCCAAAATATGACCCCATATCTTAAGTATGAATGGAAATAAGCAAAAAAAGTATTTTATATGTGTGCATGCTTGTGCAACTTTTCAAAATACGTAACGCAAAGCACATCGAGTTCAGTTTAGTATTCAGATATTGTATATGTTTATTCCATTTCAAGTCATGCTGTTGTATCCATAGTCCTAAAAACTTTGTGTCTGATTTATTTTCAATTTGATGACCATTTAATGCTATATTGGGCTTCACAGGATTCCTATTCTGTATAGTGTTGAAATTTAGACATACTGTTTTTTAATAGTTTATTATGGGGCGATCATCTTGTGACCATTTGGTTAACTTTTCTGTAACGAAGTCAGCAGACTGCTGTAAGACCTGCTTAGTTTCACCATTTATTACGAGTGTTGTATCATCCGCAAACAAAATTTCCTTATGAGAACAAACGTTCTGTGTTATATCATTGATATATAGAAGAAATAGTAGTGGGTCCAAAACCGATCCCTGGGGTACTCCAAATTTAATAATTCCCTCATTCGACAATGTTTCATTAAGTAATTTGGTTCCATCATCCTTGTGTCTCAAGCTTACTATTTGTTTACGCATTGTTAAGTAAGACTCTATCCATTTATTAGCTAGACCTCTAATGCCATATTGATTTAGTTTTGTAAGGAGGATTTTATGGTCAACAACATCAAATGCTTTCGATAAATCCAAGAATAGGCCAGTTACATGTTCCTTAATGTCAATTAATTTCAGTATACTAATACTACATTCATAAATTGCAGTCTGTGTAGATCTTTCCATTCTGAATCCATGTTGTGAGTTTGATAGTATTCCATTTTTTTTCTATAAAACTTATCAGTCTCTTATACATGATTTTTTCCACAATTTTTGCAATACCAGTTGGTAAGGTAATAGGACGATAGTTATCGAATTCATCTTTTGAACCGTTTTTGTGCACTGGAATTACTTTTGATAACTTCAAAATATCCGGGTACGTTCCTGAGAGAATTGAACTGTTTATTAAGTGCGTAAGTGGATTTATTATATTTTATGCACATTTCTTTAAACTTGCATCAGGGATGCCTTCAATGCCAGCACAGAATTTATTTTTAGCTCCTTTATAACTATTCTTACCTCTTCACTTGTGACATGATTTATAAATGAAGAATCACTGCATATATTTATTTTATTATTAGATTTTAGTGTATTTACCTGTGATTTATTTAATATTTTTTGTGGAATTTCCAAAAATTAGTCATTAAAAGTGTTTGCTATTTCCTCTGGATCATTAATCACTTTACTATTGCTGGTCAGTGTAATGTTCCTTTGTATTTTAGCAGATTTTCCAGTTTCTTTCTTTATCACGGACCACATAGCCCTGTTTTTTATTAGATGATTTGGAAATAAAATTATCAATATGCATTTTCTTTGCTAGTCTTATTACCTTATTTAATATGCTAGTGGGAAGCCTCCGTGGCTCAGGCGGCAGCACGCCGGCCTCTCACCGCTGGATCCGTGGTTCAAACCCCGGTCATTCCATGTGAGATCTGTGCTGGACAAAACGGAGGCAGACAGGTTTTTCTCCGGGTACTCCGGTTTTCCCTGTCACAATTTCATTCCAGCAACACTCTCCACTACCATTTCATTTCATCTGTCATTCATTTAATAATTCCCCCCAAAGGAGTGCGTCAGGCTTCGGCAGCCGGCACAGTTCATATCCTCGCCGCTATATGGGGGCTTCATTCATTCCATTCCTGACCCGGTCGGAGACTGGAAGCAGGCTGTGGATTTTCATTTTCAATATGCTAGTGTATTTTTGTAGTATAAATTGAATTCAGGTGTTGTGTGGTATTGTTTATATAATTTGTGTAGAAATTTCTTTCTTTGACATGAATTTCTAATCCCCGTCGTTATCCAATTGCTAGTTTTGTTAATTTTAATAGTTCTTTGTTTAAAGGGGAATGCTGTTTCAAAATAGTGTTTTAGGGAACTGATAAATGCATTAAATTTATCGTTTACATTTCCTATTTTATAAATTTCTGACCATGTTTCCTTATTTAATAAGTCATTGAAATATGTAACATTTGTTTCAGTGAATGACCTGCACTTTGATTTTATTCCATTATCATTATTATTGATTGTTTCGGGTACTTCAAAACTCAGTATTTGTTCATGGTGGTCACTGAAACCTGGTCAATAGACTTCTATTGAAGGGTGATATTTATCTGTATTTATAAAAATTTGATCATGAGTGGTTTTACTAAATTTTGTGATTCTTGTTGGGGTATTTACTGTAGGTTTCAGTCCATAGGAAATTAGTAACTGTGTTATTAATTCACAATTTCTATCACATTTTAATAAACCCACATTTACATCCCCACAAATTATTATATCGAAATTTACTTTGCTCATGTTATTGAGTAACAATTCTAATTTGTCTATAAATAAACGAAAATTTCCTGACGGAGAACGGTATACGCATACAATTATCAACTTAAGCTGCTGTACTTTTATGGCAGAGAATTCAAAATCCTGTTCCATAATTAGATAATCAGAAGCTATTAACTGTTCATGATCTAAATAATTTCTTAAGAAGATACAAGTACCAACATGGCTAATATTAGATCTAGAGTATTTACTAGCTAGTATAAACCCTGGGAATTGAATTAATTCGAGTTGTTCCTCTTTCAGCCAATGTTCTGAAATACATAGTGCTGAGATGTCTTTAAGATCATTTTTAAGCATTAGATTTATGTAATCAATTTTATTATAGAGAGACTGAACATTCTGGTGGTAAATTTTAAATGTGTTACTTTTGCAAGCTTGTGTTGGTGATTTATATACATTATTATTATCATCATAATTGTTATTATTATTGTTGCTAGACAAATCCGAATTACCATTGTTGCATTCAGTTAAATTTGACATCAAAAGATCTGAATGCCAAACCTCACGTTTGGCTTCTTTTACCAGTTTCCCTGCTTCCACTCTAAAGATATTACTGTTGAACTATTCTTACCATTTGACTTTATAATTTTGCATATTTCGTCACTAAGATACTCTTTTCCTAACCTATTTAAGTGTAGACCATGCCGAGTGTGGAACTTCCTGTCTAATTTACTTACATCTATAATTTGGACATTTGGAAAACTCTTACAAATTTTATGAATTTTTCCATTTGTAGCCTCTATTTCTACATTGACGCTGATGGTATAGGTACACATGCCTATGGTCATTACTCAACCGTTGGCCATGCTTAAAGAGTTAAGTTATGAATATCAAAATCCTCTACCTGCATCTAACAAATACATAAAACAAAAACAATTTAGGAAATAAAACAATAGCACTATAAAAATAGAAAACAAAAAAGATAAAAATGGTATTCTTACTAAAAAATTTAAAAAAAACAACTGTACAATTTATAACAAAAAATATAAAGAAAAAATCTATTATGTGTAAATATTGTAAATGTATTTAAAATGAAAAAGAAATATTGTATAGACACTGCTTGGACATTTTAAATTGCTACCCACCTCTCCCCACTCCTAATGCAAAATGAACTTTGTACATGGACTAAATCAAAAACATGTAAACAACAAAATTGGAAAATCCATGTTTCCATATTGACAAAATTCAAAAACTTAGAACTGACTTTTTTTAAACTGTTAATTGGAAATTGGTAAGTGCCAATGTGTGAAATATGAAAAGAAAAATAAATAAATAAATAAATAAATGAAAGCTTTTACTTTTTAAAACTTATCTGACTTTGTAATTGTAAGCTGATTGTGCATAGCGAACATCTTGCACAGTAACCACAGTGCAGGTGTTAGCTTTACCTTACTCTCTATAAGACTGGCATAAAGGTAGCTCTTACATACTTGGGGTGTGTTGATTAGCCTTTGGCTTAACTTTAAAGGTTAGATTAGGTAAAGTTATGTTAGGTAGAGTTAGGTGAGGACATGTTTGGTTAGGTAAACTGAGGTTAGGTTAGGTATGTGACCTTGTGGTTAACTCTTTTCGGAAAATCTAAAATGTAAAATCAAAAATCAAAAAATCTAAAATGTAAAATCAAAATCTATAAATCTAAAATGAAAAAATCTAAAAATGTAAAATCCAAAAATGTTAAAATAGAAAAATTTACGTGCATTAATTTAAATCTTAAAATGAGGTTTCTGTGGGTTATGTTAGGTTAGGTTAAGTAAAGTTACGTTAGGTTAGGTAAAGTTAGGTTAGGTTGGGTGAGGTTAGATGAAGTTGGGTTAGGCTGAATGGCAGAGGTATGAATCAAACCCGCCTTTTCTCACTTTTGCCTCACAAGACTGAGTGTACCCCATTTCAACCATTAGACCAGAAATTGAATTTATTTGCAGACGTAGGACTCAAACCCGGGGATCCGCGGTGACATCCAAGAATGCTAGCTACTTCACCATAAAGTGGACAATATAAGGCTGGTCTTAATTGTACATGATCAATCAATAATTACCTAATAATAATAATAATAATAATAATAATAATAATAATAATAATAATAATAATAATAATAATAATAAATATTCCATTTAGCAACTACACGGCCGACCTCTCCCTGTGACTTCATCCACAGTCTCAGGTTGTGGCGGCCATCTTGCCCATTAGCCCTTGTGTCAGCTATGACTGTCCCCTCCATAAGAATAACATTGGGCTGGTTGCGCACGGCGGCCATCTTGCCCATTAGCCCCTGCGCCAGGATCAGCCTTTATATCCTACTGGCACAAAATAATTGTTAAATTTGTCCATGATTATCTGCATGTTTGTTTGTTCTGCCTCAGTGAGGTTAAATGGCTGAAAAATCTCTTCGGCTTCATAACCTAATGTTGTCATAAACGTAGCGACTTAGACCTCGGGCGATTCATTATCCAGCAGTATTGCTTTTGAGTACCAGTTGTAAGACACTTTCCACGTTTTCCATTCCTGTGCCATATATTTGCCAAACTCCAGTGGTTTAGGTTGTCGAATATGGATTCTATGAGTTAGCCTCTGATTTTGGGCGTTTTGTTCTACGTTGGCCATTCTTTTTGTTTGCTGCTTTATAATTCAGAAAAACCAATTACTTCTGACACCATTTACATGCAGGTTTATATAGTAATCAAATAATAACTAACAACATAATAGCCTAATGCCAACATTTATTATGTATGTTGAAGTAATAACAATTGACATCGTTGCGCAATGCATTACAGGATTATCGATTCTCGGACCCTAAGGTTATCGTTACAACCGTTGCCTACGGTATATACAAGGCCGGGAACTGCAATCGGTTTTGCGCTAAAAAATGAATCGCCATGAAGTTCCGCCAGTTACCGCTAGGATCGCTTTGTACCACCCTAGTTCCAGCATTCGTGCCAGTTTAACTCAATAGTGACACTGCAAATAGAGGTTGTTTACATGAGTATTTTTAAATGGTTTATTGCTGTGTTCCGTTTTGTACTTCCCGGCAGGGAATGTGCAAATCAGTTTCATTTCATTCGTTTCCTATCAATCTGGAATTAAGAAATAAGTGGATTATAGCTGTTTCTCGACGAGGCGATAAGCCAGGTAGTGTGTGAACTCCTTCTAAAAGGTCAGCAGTTTGTAGTAGGCATTTCAGAGAAGACAATTACAGTGTGAGCACAACTAGAAGATTTCTTCTACCTAAATCCGTACCTTCAGTATTTACAGACTTCCCTCAGCACAAACAAGTGACATCTACAGCTAGGAAACCTCCAAAACGACGACAGTGTCAAACTGACGACACTCTTTCATCCGAAAGAAAATGTGACTCTCCAGGAACTGTGAGTAATTTGTCCCTATTTGTGAAGACGAGATAAATTGTAGAAATATAGGGACACAGTTTTCACCCATTTCATGGCCAGTTGTTAGGAAGTCTCTTCGAAAGAAACTGCGGAGTGCTACGAAAAATACTACAAAGCGAGACGCTGTAATTCACAAGCTACGAAGAAAACTTCATGATCTTCGAGCCGAATTGAAGAAATATAAAACTAAGAAATATGATATGAACAAGCAGCTGTCTGCAATTCATAATGAAGCCCAACAAGGAAGCCTCAAAGCCATTTTCTTGCTCGAACAGCTGCAGGCATTTGGAAAGAAGAAATATAAGTACTGTACCCGAAACACTTACCAATACCTGGTGAAATCCCTCGATGGTCACTGGATCGTAGAACCTGAAAATGCCCGGCGAAAAACCCTCCCAGGTCCTACCACCAAGTAAAGGAGTGAATGGGGAACTAGTCATCCTAACAGGCTGTCTTAAGAATGACCATGGCTTTGAAGGAGAAATGAAAAACAACTAGCTCAAGAACACGAAAAACAACTCTAAAAAGAACTATCTCAAAGGTGGAATACCCTGAAAATTCCAAGCGATGGCCATCTTAACACGACCTCCCATCTCTTCGTTAAAATAACACGCCATGACTTAAAATTGGGAAAACAAACTTTATTCCATAAAGGACAAGGTAACAAAACAAGAACAGAACAATCAAATACCCTGTCGTCGAACAACCAGTCACAGTTACCAAAACTGTGTCAAGAAAACCTAAAGAATGGATTATAATGATCACCTACCCGCTGGAGTGATCCTAGACATTATAACTAGCAATATATTACACAAATATGACGAGTTAATCTCACAATGATATTTCGTAGACTGGACAATGAATAAAAATGAATCAGCATGAAAAGATTATGTGTGAATCGTCTAAACGATCTTCTAATGCAATAGCATTTATCAAAATTATATACAATGAATTTACAATGATTTATACAAAAAATGTGTCTTTGGACACTCATATGTTTCAATTTAGTATCTGATCTGGGTCATAGCATTCGCATCGTTACATATTAAAGAAAGAAATATTCATTAAACAGGGCTACATTTTACCAAGCGATTAAGCTAAGTAGAAAATCAATGGTCTACGTTCATGTTTCATGTAGAAAGTAAAATTGATTAAAATTGTAGAGCTTTTTATTATCAGCTGTGGAAATGCCTTAAGTTGCATAAACAGATTATCCAAGCATTGCTCATAGTTAGGTGAAGAAAAGCATGTAGGCTCGATCTAGCAGATCGACAACACCAATGTCTCAAAGAGACATGAAAACACAAGAAAACCTCACCTAGGTTTATATAACACCAAACATGGGTGTTGGACTACTCGAAGTCCAAAGCAGATTGGCACTCACTGGCTTAAAAAAGCTCTTATTGGCTCAATCAAAAACTGTCCTAATGCTTCAACAAGCATACAATCTCAAAACTACAGCATAATCCCGGATATGCATTCGAATAAAAAAAAATAAGGTTATAAGAACCTTATAACACCAAGCATTCAATCTCATTACTATCTCAAAAACCTACAAAACATGCTTAAACCACACACTAACCTCGAGCACGTTGTTCAAAGTCATGAAACTAAAGCATTTCCCTGGCAAAACTAAACTATCATGCCTCACAATGATGTATAATAAATACACAGTTTAATCTCTTGACTCAAAGTCAAGCTTCCCTGGAATAATTTAATCAAAATTCAGGATGGTGTTCAAAATTGCTGTAGTTATCTCTCACTCACACAATTGCACTAAATGCAATTATTTACGTTAGTCAAAATAGAATATGAATGTCTCGGAATGACATCAAATGTTAAGTTACTCTCAAATTAATACCTAATAGAAAGTGAAACTGATTCTTTCCTAAATCAGGATAGCCTCTAACCTTGGTGAGTTACGAAATATCAGTGGATAAAACTTACACCATGAAAGCAAGTTAACTACTCAGGTTAATCCAATGACAATCATTAAGTATATCCAGTAATAAATCTTCACACACGAAAGCGAAGTGCTCTCCATGAAATAATCCAAACAGTGGATTAAAAACCGGGTGAGTTAGCCGAGGTCGTTGCGGCATGACTGTTGGCAGTCACTCACATCCGGGAGGCGAGGAGGTTCGAATCCCCCCGCCGGCAACCTTGAAGATGGTCTTCTGTGGTTTCCCATCTTCCTTCCAGGCAAATGCCGGGGTTGGTCCCTACCTATGGGCCACAGCCGCTACCTTCCAACTCCTCGACCCTCCCTTCCAACTTTCCTCCCCAACGGTACTTGTAGCTCACCCATTGGGTGTCCGTCTCGAAGCAGCTACAAAACTGGCGAGCCGAACATGTCCTCGGACACTCCCGGTGCTAAAAGCCATACGCTAAAAAAAAAGTGGATTAAAACTATAAAGGCATTTAACACCAAGAAAAGCTTTCCAAGATTCAAATAGCTGCGAGAAAACAGAGTACCCAACTCATCAGCAGTACATGAAAATATGCACTGGCCATAAAGAAAATAGTGTTCTAAACACTATTCAACAAAACGCGATTAAAACTATACTTATACAAAAAACTGAAGTTCTTCCCCTAATCCTTCTTCACGGCAAATAAAAATACGCACTACTAACTAAAATACTACTGAATACGCAAGAGATGAATTCATTAAGTGAATACAAAATCCCGGGAATGCAACAAATCAGTTTCGACAGAAACGTCGAAGTTAAACTCGTAGCGTTGTAAATAGGATATAAGAATCTGATGAATCTCCACGTTATCATCAGATAATACAATCTTCCTTGGAGCTGGGATTCTAACCCGGGTATGCGACGCACACGAACACCGGTCGTGTGGCCGTCCGAGCCCTCGTCATTCATGCCTGAAAAGTTATAATACGCCCGTGAAATTGTACTGTTCTGCATGTCGTTGCTTGCGAAGTCATCAGCTAGCAACCACTGGAGTACTGAGAAAGTAGTCTCCTTTCCTAAAAAGGAAAATGCAGTTTGTGGTTTGCAGGCATCTCACTTATGCATTCCACATGTAGCTACCCCATATCTTTTAACCAGCCATCCTTGAGGTCATAACATGAACGTTAATCCTCCCCAGCGACATCTCAAATGACAATATGCCTTTCAATGTTCACATGATGCACTGCGTAAAAAACTTGATATCGGCAATACTGACTCAGAACTACACGTTACTAAACCACGTAAGAGAATCCACATAGTGTCCCGCAATGGCTGCCTCAATACGGATAACTCTGGACAGAGAAATATATATCAATCCGCGCTCCGTTTAAAACTAGTCTTCCTTGAGATGACATTCTGTATTATAACTGTACTGCAATTGTCTCAAATCAATTACAATATGTTCGCTGCAGAAAGTATTCGCACACGGTACATGACAGCTTTACGAGACTTAAACTTTGAATCCGAAGACAACACACTTCAAAGAACACGTTCGTACTAGCCAAGTAAAAACGCTAGCCGCCACGACACGGAGGAACATTCACTCGCCTTGCACCTGTGAATATCTCACCGGCTGAATCACGTAACTGTACACCTGACAATCAGACATCGAGTCACCCTCTCTTGCTACCTGCGACATGACCCGTGAAGCTGCCCCCACTACTTTCTTCTTCATCGATATATCGATATGTCAATATCTCGCTTGTGGCTTGATCCTTACAGATGTTATTCCTTCGTTTCACTTGTTAGATTCTATTCCTCATACATAATAGCTTTCTGCTATAGTAATCCACGTTCTACAGTCTTCGAAAGGTCTTCTATAACTCTGATTAGCTTCAAAACAGTAAAGATTATCCCCTAGCCGTGGTCGATATCTGACATGACGTCACTTATGGATTTATTGAACGGCCGGGCTATGGGTCAACCCACTCGGGAATGCTCGTAACTTCCGATCTGTAACCGAATGATACTTCTCAAAGTCTCAGCGCTTCATAGCATGGCCTGTCCCGCGGGTTCAACTGCTTCGCGCCTCCTGGCCACCCTATTACAGTGTCTGGACAAAAACCTTATAAAAACGGTACAGTACCAAGAAACTACAATTAAAATGTGTGTTCTTCTACCTACTAGGTCACCGACAGGCTATCGATTGTTACATGAACTAAGTATCTTGCTCCTACCAGATCCCAAAACTTTGAAGACATACATAGGGTACTCGAAAGCAGAGACTGGCATCACCTCATTGATCAGAGCAAGATTGATGGCAGAGGAAAAGTCACTGGAACTCGAGAATGCAAAAGTGGGCTCCCTTATCATTGACGAAATGCCTATAAAGACTAGGCTTGTGTACGGTAGGAGATTAGACATGTTTCTCGGCGTGAGTGACGCAGACTTAGACGCTCTTGGTATTGAAGACAAACTAGCCAACAAGTTACTTTGCATTCTTTTCAAAGGACTATCTTCTTCTTACAGAATTCCAGTGACATTTTATTTTACTTGTTCTATTTCTGGAGCGCACTTGGCAAAATTGGTATTAGATGCTATGAAGGTAGTCGAAGAAAGGGGTTTCAGAGTGTTAAGAATTGTAACTGACAACTGTCAAGCGAATGTTTCGATGTTTGAAACGCTATGCAGGGGTCGTATAACGCATGAAATTAAACATCATCTTGATGAAAACCGACCGCTCTTTATAAGTTTTGATCCCAGTCACATTATCAAGAATGTGTAGGAGTATATGGCAGGAGAAGGACGTCTGGGCGTATATGCAGTATACATGTTTAATACGAACTGAACGACAAGGGTACATACAGGCGTATATATACAAAAACAGACAAAAGAATCAACGAGAACATTCTCGTAACTAGAACCGCCACCAATGGCGTTGCGCTTCCTGGCGCTGAATTTAAACCATAGATCACCTGTTGGGTTACATATTTCTAACACGCCCACTTAAACCAATAGCTGATCTAGAATGTAATAGACAATTGTCAACCAGACTTCAATCATAGAGTACCCTACATAAACATAATACAATTCCTTAAAATACTAATTAACAATTCAATCCCTTTCCTTGGGTACAATACACATGTTTTGGTTTAGGTAAAGGTTTGGTGAGAATATCTGCAATCATTTCTTGTGTGGACAAATAGTGCAATGAAATGATTCTCTCTTGAACCTTTTCCCTAATGAAATGATGTTTGGGGTTGATGTGTTTAGTGCGCCTATGAAAAACAGGAGTTTTTTGCAATTTTCTGTGCATTTTGACTGTCTTAATACAAATCAATTTCTTGATTACAATCCATCAACACACACTGCAAATCACATTCACCTCTAATAAATTCAATTTTTATTGAACCTTGATTAGAACCAATCAAATCAAAGATCAGATTCTTATGATAAACTGCTTTCTTCGCAGCCTCTGACAAAGCTACATACTCAGCCTCTGTCGATGAGGTAGCAACTTAGCTCTGCTTACGAGCTTCCCATGATGTGGCAGCATTAGCAAGCATGAAAAGATAACCAGTATAGCACTTACTATCACTATCTGTGGAAAAACTGGCATCTGCAAACCCTACCAAATCCAAACCAGTGCTCTTAAAAATGAGCCCTTGATTTATCGTACCTTTGAGATACCTAAGTACCCTTTTGGCGGCAAGCCAATGCTCCTCACTGTGGCAAGAATTAAACTGACTTAAATATGACAATGTATATGCAATAGCTGGTCTAGCTAGTACACACACTCAAATACATAAGTGAACCTATCAGCTGCTGAAAAGGTTTATCGTCCACGTTTTTGGTTTTAGACAATTTCATATTGACTTCCATAGGAGTACCGATGGGATTAACATCAGTCATCTCAAACTTATTGAGCAGATTCTTTATGAACTGCGTCTGAGAAATTTTGAGTATATTGTTATCTGTGTCCCTTTCTATTTGCATTCCAAGAACCTGCGCAGCAGGTCCAAGATCTTTCATCATGAAATTTTGTTTTAAGACATCTTTTAGTTTACTAACTTCCTGTGGATTATTGTGGAACACAAAGAAATCATCAACGTACAGAGCAACAAGAATTACAGTATTGCCGATCAGTGGCGGCTGGTGGTAAGCAAAGCTGGGTGTAGAACCAAACTTTCTGATGTCGCAAATTTGTATTGAAGTTTACACAAGTAACAAAAATAAATTAACGTTAGATAAACTACATTTCTATTAAAACTGAAAAGAGGGGTTTTCCAAAATAACTGTACATTCGACAAATAGACAAATTTTAATGACTTTTTTGGGCTTCTTTTTGTAGGAATTCATCAAAAATCCGATGTATGTAACTAAGCGATGCCCTATGCCTGAGCTAATGGGAAGAATTTGAAGCACTGCAGGTTGTCTACGGTTGGCTCTCAATTTCCGGGATAATATACATTCTCAACATAAAAACATGTCAACAGAAAAGTTTGTACGTTAACGAAAAATGTTATTACTAACAAAGACGGGCACATATTCTGCATAAGGATAGGACTTTTTACTATAGCTTGAACCCCGCCAGACTGCCCTACTGGTTTGCCTCTTACTACGTATCGGTACACAACAGTCATCTGAAATATGTTTGAAATATCACTAGTTTCATCTGCTATAATGGCTAAAGTTTCCGATTCATTTATTTGCTTTGATGCTTATTCATGGCAAACCTCCAACATAATCTGTAAAAGTTCATTTTGAATTGTTTTGGACGTTCCTTTGAAAACAGTTGCCCTTACCATGTGGCCTTTGGGGGGCGTGATGGCTCAGCGGTCTAGCTGTATGCCTCCCACCAAGGCGGTCCGGGTTCGATTCCCGGTCAATGCATGTGAAATTTTCGAAGTGAAATGCCATGTCCTGTGGTTCAGATTCCACGTAAAAAGGAGGTCCCGTGGCTCATGATCTCAAGATTAACGGTCACGTTAAACTACAAGCTTCCTTTTTTCAAATGGCCTTTAACACAGCATCCAACTCAGCGCTAAAATTAATTAGTCCTTTGAAAACACCTGGATTTGTTGATGTTACACTTTCATCATGACCACGCAAGACCAGTTCGAAAGAGCCACAGAAACGAATACAGTTTATTACAATATTTAACATATACCTATTGTGCCTTACTTCTTCGTTATATTCCGCAATTTTCCTTCTATAGGCACTATCCAATTGTGCAGCTACGTTAACAGTTCCGAAAAGTGTCAATCTCAAACAGCTGAAGATTCATGTTTCTTTATTTAAGGGATTAATTTCCGTAACTCCTATTTTGACCCACGCGGATTCTCCACCAACAGACATGGGAAACAGAATAAAATGTTTTTAATATCGCATTCATATAACCAATTATTTTGCCTTAAATATATCCTTTAAACACCCTCGTATACTTATATTTTGGACAATACTTATCCGGTAATGGTCTGCCGAGTGTTTCTACTGCAAGTTTATCGTCATCAGAGAGAAGGGAAAACAGTCTAACTAGTAAATTACTTACTCTGTTAATTTTCTCTCACACCCCACAATACATGTTAGCCCTTGAAAAATTAATGTTTCAAACTAAACATTCCGTTAAAATAAAATCCTAACTTACAAGATACACAACTGGGTGCTATATCGGGAAGTGTCGCGAAAGACAAACTAACAAAACACTGAATTTTGCTAGCCTAGAAATTTCGTAGTGAATGAATTGGCCTAATCACAATCCTCCAAATAATAACAATGCACAGTTAAGTATCTTCCTGGAATCAAAATACTCAATCAACCAAATACGGGACTAATCGCAACTCAAAACACGCAAGAACATGAGTGGTAAAAGCAAACATAAACCACTACAGTAACACCAAAAATACGCCGCAAAATAGTTCAGCCACTTATCTACTTATTGCAACAGTGGCGTTCTTAGGCTTTGGAGAATAAGTTCTGCCCTAAAACTTCCCCATACGGGAGAACGGTAACGCATCAGGCGAAAGCCTGGACAAAATAACTACTGTGGTCAAGAAAATTAGACTGAAGCTGTGCGGGGTAGTGGGCATGAAATACGTGACTAGAAAACCCATGTAGGTAGCAATACATTAACAATTTTTATTTCTAATAATAAATTTATAATCAATAAACAAATTGCACTTAGTGCTTATCACAGAAATGAACAATTATAAATGGAGCAAAAGTGTGAGGGCCTGATGACAGAAACCCATATTAAGAAAATGTCAATGAAACAAGCTTGTTTAATTGGAGAGAAGTTGAGCTTAACACATAAAAATGCACTTTATAAAAAGAGAGAACCATGAAACTGATAAAGGGTATAAAATGATTAGTATAATTTAAATGCTTCATAAAATTAAACTTATCTTTGAAGAGCCAGCTCTTTAAAAGTTCCAGCTAGCATAAATGTTGATTTAAAAGTCCACACGGTTTCTTCGGAAGGAGGCGTACATGGCCTAGAGATATGTACACCATTGATAAAAATGACAACTTTCTCTTCTTTCCTTGCGAAGGAATGACATTTATAACTTCCAAGTGATGATCCAGCAGTATTTTGAAAGATGAATCCAAGTATCCCATCTAAGGTGAAGGTGAAAAGTACAACAGCTGGCAATTATTCTTGCCATCTTGAGCAATACGTCATGATGCAGATCTTGTGACGTAGCTGCCAGGTAGCGTAGAGACTAGCGATGGTGTCATGAGATGCAGTAGCGGTGACCAGCAGGTTGAAGTGATCAGAAGTGATGATTGATCAGAAGTGGTGAAGAACGCCAGCAAGTGGCGTCTTAAATAGCGATCATGGAACCATCTCGAAGCTGGAGATCGCCCGACCAGACAAAAACCTGCCATTGGTCGAACGAAAGTCAGGGTGACGTCAGTCGACACTACTCAGCGGACAGCGGAGCAACCAGTAGATGCCCTGTATGTCGGGAGTGAGGACGCTTGAGGTAGCGAGCGACTGGAACACTCAAGGTGAGAACTATAATATCTATGAATAAGTGATTGATAACAAGATTATGCATAAGGTTTAAGCAATTAATACGTTTACAAGGAAATAATTACCATTCGGGGATCTCGGTAACAATAAACAAAATTTGACCGACAAATGGGCCAAGCTAACCATTGAAAGTATCACAAAAGTGATCATGCTCCGAGAACTCCGAATGAAAACAAACAAAAGAATCAGTCAAAGCGAAACATGGATAACAGACGAGGAGACACTAAGACTCGAAAGGCAAAACAGAGATAGCAGAGATGGGTCTAGTATAAAGACCTTTACTAGTTAAAACATCAACAACTCTGACGCGTTTATCACGGCCAAAGTGGCAGTGAATAACTCTGCCTAGGTTCCACACGAGAGGCGGAGATGGGTCTCGAAGAAGAACCATGTCCCCCACTCGTACATCTGGTTGAGGAAGCCGCCATTTCTCACGCCTATTTAGCAAGCTGAGATATTCTAATTTCCATCGGCGCCAAAAAGAACAGCGCAAAGATTCTACTTTTCTCCAAAAGATAGGTAAGTTAGGATCACAGCGTCGAACCAGCAAAGGCGGAGTAGCAGCAAGCGAACAGCCAATCAGGAAGTGACTGGGTGTTAAAGGTAAAAGATCCTTAGGATCGTTTGAAAGAGGGGTCAGAGGTCTGGAATTTACAATACCTTCGACTTGAATAATTAAAGAGTTGAATTCCTCATAAGAAAGTATGGTAGGACCAAGAGTTTTATTAAGCTGTCTTTTAGTAAGTTTGATGCAGGACTCCCATCGGCCCCCATGATGGGGAGCATAAGGCGGGGTGAAATGCCATTTGAAACCTTTAGAATAGGAAAAGTTGGAAATTTTTTCTTTAGCAGAAGGGGAGCTTAACACTTTTTTCCAGAGATCAGAAGCGCTTACAAAAATTTTTGCATTATCTGAAAAAACTTCAGAAGGAACACCCCTTCTAGCAGCAAATCTAGAAAAGGCGGTCAAAAAGTAAGATACAGAAGCGTTCGTAACCAACTCAAGGTGGATAGCTCCCGTCACCATACATACAAATAACGAGATGTAAAGTTTACCTAAGATTTTGCGCTTAGATGAAGAGGGATTAGTCTGATATACGTAAGGACCTGCGTAATCGATCCCAGTAAGAGCGAAGGGCTTACTAGGTTCTGAACGAAATGGAGGTAAATTACCCATAATCTGCGTGGCGGGCCGTGGTTTAACCTTGAAGCAAGGTATACACTTTTTGACAACAGAAGATACCTCATGAACGCCATTGATGATCCAGTAGAGTTCACGAATTAGACAGAGCAAGGTGCGAGTGCCAGCATGAAGGTGTTTATAATGAAACTTTTTTATTATAAGGGTAGTGATAGGATGCTTTGAAGGAAGGATGATGGGATGCTTTTTCCCATCCTCACAACTAGACATAGCTAATCTTCCACCCACACGTATTATGCCGTCCTGGTCTAGAAAAGGAGTGAGTGGTGAAAGCCTGCTAGACTTGGGTAAATCTTTACCACTTATAAGAGCTTGCTTTTCAGGAGCAAATACTTCCTGCTGAACAAGTAACAAAATCTTGCAAGTAGCAAATTCTAACTCTACTCTGGAGAGAAAGGGTTGAGGCTTCAAAGGTTGATCAATTACTAAATATTTCCATCGGAAGATATAAGACACTACACGAATCAATTTATCAAATGAAGAGTATCTATGAAAAAGGCTAGTAGAAGTAAGATGCGACGTGACAGGGTCATTACGGGCATCAGGTATTTCTTCTGCAAATTGATTAGCTAAGTGAGGCCAGCAAGATGATTCCTGACTTAGCCAAGGAGGACCATTCCAGTACAGGTCTGAAGAAATCAATTTTTTAGGCGTGCAACCACGTGATATTATATCCGCGGGGTTTTCACGGCTAGGAACATGTCTCCATTGTTCAGAATGAGAGACTTCATGAATCTTAGAAACGCGATTTGCCACAAAGGTATTCCAATGAGAAGAAGGCTTGGAAATCCAAGCTAATACAATAGAAGAATCGCTCCAAAAAATGTGCGGGAAAATTTTAACTTTAAACTGACATTTAGTTTAGTAGCTAATTCTGTTGCCATTAAAGCAGAGCATAATTCTAATCTCGGCAATGATACCGTTTTAAGTGGAGCAACTTTTGATTTAGCACACACTAAATTAGAAAATCCAGGGAAAGTGGCTGAGGAACGTCCTACTATGTATGCACAACAGCCATAAGCCCGTTCTGAACTATCAGAAAATACATGCAGGTCATACTGCTGGCATAAGGGATTAGAAATTAAAAGGCGGGGTATAGAAACCTTGGAGAGATCCAGCAAACTGCTGCGATACTCTAACCATTCTTCTACAAGAGGAAGGGGGAGATTTTCATCCCAGTCTGATTTTAATGACCAAAGCTTTTGCAAGAACATTTTTGCAACAATAACTATAGGAGCAATATATTGCAAAGGATCAAAGATCTTTGCGATTTCTGACAGAACTTATCTCTTAGTTACAGGGGGAGATTCTGAGAAATGTACCTGATAAGAGAAGGTATCAGAAGAAGGACACCAAAAAACACCCAATGCTTTTACGGCTGCTTCATCAGTAGGAATAGCAACAAATTCATCAACTGGGACCTCTGATGAAAATTTTGATATAAATTCAGTAGAATTTGAGGTCCATTTATGGAGCGGAATACCACCTCCTAGGAGCAGGGATTTCAAATCTTCGCACACAAGGAGTGCTTCAGAAATATTAGGGAAAGAGCACAAGAAATCGTCAACATAAAATGGCGTTTTTAATGACTCAGAGGCCAAAGGATGATACAGATGACCATCTTGCTCGGCTAACATGTGGAGAGACCGAATCGCAAGAAAGGCTGAAGGCTTCAGGCCATATGTCACAGTCTTCAATCTAAATATCTTTATGGGTTTGGAACTCTCATCGCGCCACAATATTCTTTGCAGATCTTGCTGCTCAGAATTTACGAGAATCTGCCGGTACATCTGCTTAATATCTGAGATTACAGCAATAGGAAACCTTCGAAAATTAAGCAAAACAGAGGTGAGATCTGTTTGAATCGCGGGGCCACATTGCAAGGTATCATTTAAAGAGATTCCATTGGAATCTGGTGATGAGCCATTGAAAACTACTCTTATATTGTCTTGTGTTAAGGAATTTTTCCATACCGGGTGATGATTTAGATAAACTATTTCATTTAAAGGATGGTCAATTTCTTCTGATTTAGAAATTACCTCCATGTGATTAGATGATTCGTATTCCTCCATAAAGGAAGCATACTGAGTTTTGACAGAAGCATTTTGTTTGAACCGATTTTCAATAGCAAATAGTGCCCTAAGTGCTCTGGAATGTGCGCCCGTAATGGCGGGAGGACTAGGAATACGTGGAAGAGTTACTATAAATCTGCCTTCAGCAGTACGGACAGTGGTTTCCTTGTATAACTTTTCACAAATTTCGTTAGAAGAAGAAGAAGTAGCCTGAACATTCTCAAGATCCCAGAACTTGGTTAGCTCTTGACTCAAATCGGTACCAACAAAATAACAATTCGATACAGTTTGAATAGGATTACGATATATTTGGCCAGTAGCAATCCAACCAAAATCAGTTTCGCGGAAGAAAACATTAGGAGCAATTTTTACTTTATTGGAATGAAGACATTGCCAAAATACGCTTGAGCTGAAAAGAAGCTCTATGGGCGAAGCTCTGTTGAAATGAGGGTCAGCTAGCTGGACAAAATTCGGGATATTCCAACTTTGAATAGGATAAGAAGTGCCAGGAATATTGTTGCCTATAGACTTGATAATCAAACAATCTAATTGCAACTGCGTACCAAGATTATTAGAGTCCTTCAGATCCACTTTAGCAAAGCTTAAGGATTGCGATTTAGAGCAGTTTATTCCTGTAACCTCTATTGAGGTAGGATGTTTTGGGAGGCCTAACTTTTGTACCAACGATTCATTAATAAAATTGTTGGTAGCGGCATTGTCCAATAATCCCCTGACAGATACCCATTTCCCGTGAGAATTTTTCAATAGAACCTGCACGGTAGATAATAAAACCTGGACTTTGCCAAGCGAGGTGGAACTTTGAGCATACGACTGCGCACTATTTTGAGAAGTCTCAGAATTAGACTTGGTATTGGAACTGCTTGGTCCTGATAACCGTGATCTTTCATGCCTGTGCAAAAGGGAATGGTGTCTAGCCCTACAATGAAAGCATAAACGTTGTGAACGGCAATTGTTTAACATATGCGTTCCTGACAAACAGTTGAAACAATGTTTTTTGTTCGCAATGAACTTTCGTCTTTCATCTACTGATAAAGATTTAAATTCATCACAATTGTATAAATTATGCGATTGCTGACACAGACCGCACGTTTGCATTTGGTTAGGTGACCGAGCATCAACAGGAAGAGCCTGTGATCTTAAAATTCTTTGATTAGAACTGCTAACCTTATCTTTTGAGAAGGCTTTTGAATCTGAACTACTAGTTTTTTGATTAGCTATGGCGGAAAAGACTTGGCTTCTGGCCTTCAAAAAGTTAATAATCGCCTCATAAGTGCATTGCAAATTCTGGGAAAGTTCTGTTTCCCAGGCTTTTAATGTATTTGCATCCAATCTTGCAGAAATAAGGTGAACTAGAAATAAATCCCAGTGATTTACAGGTTGGTTTAAATTGGACAATGCTCTGACGTGTAGCTCAGCAGTGTCAATCAACTTACGAAGTGATAAACTGTTATCTGCTTGCACGTTAGGTAACTCGAATAAGATTTGTATATGGCGTTGAATAGATAGACGAATGTTCCCATATCTATCCTTAAGAAGATTCAGAGCAACTTCATAATTATCACTGGTCAAAGAAAGTGCTTGAATCAGGTTAAGTGCGTTGCCTTGAACTGCCAGACGCAAGTAGTGAAATGTTTGTATTACTGGTATAGAAGTATTCTCATGTACTAAAGAATTGAATAATTCAAAAAATGGCTCCCATTCTATGTCCTTACCAGTGAATTTGGGTATTTCTAATTTGGGTAATATAATGCGTGAAGAAGATGTAGAAGATGCTGCAGAAGTTTGATCTTCTTGTTTTTCTTTTAAAGTTAAAGCCCTAATAAGCTGTTTAGCTTCAGCAAATCCCTGATAGTATAATTTTTCAACTTCCAACCTATCACTTTGCTGGTCCGGATGCTGAGTTTCTATACTGCATTGTATCTCATCATATTTCTCAAAGGCTTGTTCATAATTCTTAAGCCTCTGCGAAATTATGTCAAGATTACGCTCTTGGGGTTCAAGCTCCGTTAAGAAAGTACGAAACCGTGTGAGCTTGCCCTTACAAGAGCCTCTGGCGTTGCTGAGTTTTTCATCAAGGTTAGGCATATTAAAAGTTGTTTGTTACTCACGTCAATATTGTGACTTCGAGTACTGGAAGCCAGAAGATGACAGCTTGCTAGGTAGTAAGGGTTAGTCTGATGCGGAAGAAACCGGTTTAGCTTACGTTTCTCTCCTCTTCTGCTGAACATGCGCCTCAAGCTGAAACGTACAATGTGAATTAGTGTTGAAACACAATGAACAAAAATTGTTAATGTAAAATCCAAGATATGAAATTTGTATAGGGATCCAGAGTGCAACGGATATGTTTCCCGGGGGTGAGGCACCAAAAATTATGGAGAATAAGTTCTGCCCTAAAACTTCCCCATACGGGAGAACGGTAACGCATCAGGCGAAAGCCTGGACAAAATAACTACTGTGGTCAAGAAAATTAGACTGAAGCGGTGCGGAGTAGTGGGCATGAAATACGTGACTAGAAAACCCATGTAGGTAGCAATACATTAACAATTTTTATTTCTAATAATAAATTTATAATCAATACACAAATTGCACTTAAGTGCTTATCACAGAAATGAACAATTATAAATGGAGCAAAAGTGTGAGGGCCTGATGACAGAAACCCAGATTAAGAAAATGTCAATGAAACAAGCTTGTTTAATTGGAGAGAAGTTGAGCTTAACACATAAAAATGCACTTTATAAAAAGAGAGAACCATGAAACTGATTAAGAGTATAAAATGATTAGTATAATTTAAATGCTTCATAAAATTAAACTTATCTTTGAAGAGCCAGCTCTTTAAAAGTTCCAGCTAGCATAAATGTTGATTTAAAAGTCCTCACGGTTTCTTCAGAAGGAGGCGTACATGGCCTAGTGATATGTACACCATTGATAAAAAATGTCAACTTTCTCTTCTTTCCTTGCGAAGGAATGACATTTATAACTTCCAAGTGATGATCCAGCAGTATTTCGAAAGATGAATCCAAGTATCCCATCTAAGGTGAAGGTGAAAAGTACAACAGCTGGCAATTATTCTTGCCATCTTGAGCAATACGTCATGGTGCAGATCTTGTGACGTAGCTGCCAGGTAGCGTAGAGACTAGCGATGGTGTCATGAGATGCAGTAGCGGTGACCAGCAGGTTGAAGTGATCAGAAGTGATGATTGATCAGAAGTGGTGAAGAACGCCAGCAAGTGGCGTCTTAAATAGGGATCATGGAACCATCTCGAAGCTGGAGATCGCCCGACCAGACAAAAACCTGCCATTGGTCGAACGAAAGTCAGGGTGACGTCAGTCGACACTACTCAGCGGACAGCGGAGCAACCAGTAGATGCCCTGTATGTCGGGAGTGAGGACGCTTGAGGTAGCGAGCGACTGGAACACTCAAGGTGAGAACTATAATATCTATGAATAAGTGATTGATAACAAGGTTATGCATAAGGTTTAAGCAATACGTTTACAAGGAAATAATTACCATTCGGGGATCTCGGTAACAATAAACAAAATTTGACCGACAAATGGGCCAAGCTAACCATTGAAAGTATCACAAAAGTGATCATGCTCCGAGAACTCCGAATGAAAACAAACAAAAGAATCAGTCAAAGCAAAACATGGATAACAGACGAGGAGACACTAAGACTCGAAAGGCAAAACAGAGATAGCAGAGATGGGTCTAGTATAAAGACCTTTACTAGTTAAAACATCAAGAACTCTGACGCGTTTATCACGGCCAAAGTGGCAGTGAATAACTCTGCCTAGGTTCCACACGAGAGGCGGAGATGGGTCTCGAAGAAGAACCATGTCCCCCACTCGTACATCTGGTTGAGGAAGCCGCCATTTCTCACGCCTATTTAGCAAGCTGAGATAGTCTAACTTCCATCGGCGCCAAAAAGAACAGCGCAAAGATTCTACTTTTCTCCAAAAGATAGGTAAGTTAGGATCACAGCGTCGAACCAGCAAAGGCGGAGTAGCAGCAAGCGAACAGCCAATCAGGAAGTGACTGGGTGTTAAAGGTAAAAGATCCTTAGGATCGTTTGAAAGAGGGGTCAGAGGTCTGGAATTTACAATACCTTCGACTTGAATAATTAAAGAGTTGAATTCCTCATAAGAAAGTATGGTAGGACCAAGAGTTTTATTAAGCTGTCTTTTAGTAAGTTTGATGCAGGACTCCCATCGGCCCCCATGATGGGGAGCATAAGGCGGGGTGAAATGCCATTTGAAACCTTTAGAATAGGAAAAGTTGGAAATTTTTTCTTTAGCAGAAGGGGAGCTTAACACTTTTTTCCAGAGATCAGAAGCGCTTACAAAAAAATTTGCATTATCTGAAAAAACTTCAGAAGGAACACCCCTTCTAGCAGCAAATCTAGAAAAGGCGGCCAAAAAGTAAGATACAGAAGCGTTCGTAACCAACTCAAGGTGGATAGCTCCCGTCACCATACATACAAATAACGAGATGTAAAGTTTACCTAAGATTTTGCGCTTAGATGAAGAGGGATTAGTCTGATATACGTAAGGACCTGCGTAATCGATCCCAGTAAGAGCGAAGGGCTTACTAGGTTCTGAACGAAATGGAGGTAAATTACCCATAATCTGCGTGGCGGGCCGTGGTTTAACCTTGAAGCAAGGTATACACTTTTTGACAACAGAAGATACCTCATGAACGCCATTGATGATCCAGTAGAGTTCACGAATTAGACAGAGCAAGGTGCGAGTGCCAGCATGAAGGTGTTTATAATGAAACTTTTTTATTATAAGGGTAGTGATAGGATGCTTTGAAGGAAGGATGATGGGATGCTTTTTCCCATCCTCACAACTAGACATAGCTAATCTTCCACCCACACGAATTATGCCGTCCTGGTCTAGAAAAGGAGTGAGTGGTGAAAGCCTGCTAGACTTGGGTAAATCTTTACCACTTATAAGAGCTTGCTTTTCAGGAGCAAATACTTCCTGCTGAACAAGTAACAAAATCTTGCAAGTAGCAAATTCTAACTCTACTCTGGAGAGAAAGGGTTGAGGCTTCAAAGGTTGATCAATTACTAAATATTTCCATCGGAAGATATAAGACACTACACGAATCAATTTATCAAATGAAGAGTATCTATGAAAAAGCTAGTAGAAGTAAGATGCGACGTGACAGGGTCATTACGGGCATCAGGTATTTCTTCTGCAAATTGATTAGCTAAGCGAGGCCAGCAAGATGATTCCTGACTTAGCCAAGGAGGACCATTCCAGTACAGGTCTGAAGAAATCAATTTTTTAGGCGTGCAACCACGTGATATTATATCCGCGGGGTTTTCACGGCTAGGAACATGTCTCCATTGTTCAGAATGAGAGACTTCATGAATCTTAGAAACGCGATTTGCCACAAAGGTATTCCAATGAGAAGAAGGCTTGGAAATCCAAGCTAATACAATAGAAGAATCGCTCCAAAAAAATGTGCGGGAAAATTTTAACTTTAAACTGACATTTAGTTTAGTAGCTAATTCTGTTGCCATTAAAGCAGAGCATAATTCTAATCTCGGCAATGATACCGTTTTAAGTGGAGCAACTTTTGATTTAGCGCACACTAAATTAGAAAATCCAGGGAAAGTGGCTGAGGAACGTCCTACTATGTATGCACAACAGCCATAAGCCCGTTCTGAACTATCAGAAAATACATGCAGGTCATACTGCTGGCATAAGGGATTAGAAATTAAAAGGCGGGGTATAGAAACCTTGGAGAGATCCAGCAAACTGCTGCGATACTCTAACCATTCTTCTACAAGAGGAAGGGGGAGATTTTCATCCCAGTCTGATTTTAATGACCAAAGCTTTTGCAAGAACATTTTTGCAACAATAACTATAGGAGCAATATATTACAAAGGATCAAAGATCTTTGCGATTTCTGACAGAACTTGTCTCTTAGTTACAGGGGGAGATTCTGAGAAATGTACCTGATAAGAGAAGGTATCAGAAGAAGGACACCAAAAAACACCCAATGCTTTTACGGCTGCTTCATCAGTAGGAATAACAACAAATTCATCAACTGGGACCTCTGATGAAAATTTTGATATAAATTCAGTAGAATTTGAGGTCCATTTATGGAGCGGAAAACCACCTCCTGGGAGCAGGGATTTCAAATCTTCGCACACAAGGAGTGCTTCAGAAATATTAGGGAAAGAGCACAAGAAATCGTCAACATAAAATGCCGTTTTAATGACTCAGAGACCAAAGGATGATACAGATGACCATCTTGCTCGGCTAACATGTGGAGAGACCGAATCGCAAGAAAGGCTGAAGGCTTCAGGCCATATGTCACAGTCTTCAATCTAAATATCTTTATGGGTTTGGAACTCTCATCGCGCCACAATATTCTTTGCAGATCTTGCTGCTCAGAATTTACGAGAATCTGCCGGTACATCTGCTTAATATCTGAGATTACAGCAATAGGAAACCTTCGAAAATTAAGCAAAACAGAGGTGAGATCTGTTTGAATCGCGGGGCCACATTGCAAGGTATCATTTAAAGAGATTCCATTGGAATCTGGTGATGAGCCATTGAAAACTACTCTTATATTGTCTTGTGTTAAGGAATTTTTCCATACCGGGTGATGATTTAGATAAACTATTTCATTTAAAGGATGGTCAATTTCTTCTGATTTAGAAATTACCTCCATGTGATTAGATGATTCGTATTCCTCCATAAAGGAAGCATACTGAGTTTTGACAGAAGCATTTTGTTTGAACCGATTTTCAATAGCAAATAGTGCCCTAAGTGCTCTGGAATGTGAGCCCGTAATGGCGGGAGGATTAGGAATACGAGGAAGAGTTACTATAAATCTGCCTTCAGCAGTACGGACAGTGGTTTCCTTGTATAACTTTTCACAAATTTCGTTAGAAGAAGAAGAAGTAGCCTGAACATTCTCAAGATCCCAGAACTTGGTTAGCTCTTGACTCAAATCGGTACCAACAAAATAACAATTCGATACAGTTTGAATAGGATTACGATATATTTGGCCAGTAGCAATCCAACCAAAATCAGTTTCGCGGAAGAAAACATTAGGAGCAATTTTTACTTTATTGGAATGAAGACATTGCCAAAATACGCTTGAGCTGAAAAGAAGCTCTACGGGCGAAGCTCTGTTGAAATGAGGGTCAGCTAGCTGGACAAAATTCGGGATATTCCAACTTTGAATAGGATAAGAAGTGCCTGGAATATTGTTGCCTATAGACTTGATAATCAAACAATCTAATTGCAACTGCGTACCAAGATTATTAGAGTCCTTCAGATCCACTTTAGCAAAGCTTAAGGATTGCGATTTAGAGCAGTTTATTCCTGTAACCTCTATTGAGGTAGGATGTTTTGGGAGGCCTAACTTTTGTACCAACGATTCATTAATAAAATTGTTGGTAGCGGCATTGTCCAATAATCCCCTGACAGATACCCATTTCCCGTGAGAATTTTTCAATAGAACCTGCACGGTAGATAATAAAATCTGGACTTTGCCAAGCGAGGTGGAACTTTGAGCATACGACTGCGCACTATTTTGAGAAGTCTCAGAATTAGACTTGGTATTGGAACTGCTTGGTCCTGATAACCGTGATCTTTCATGCCTGTGCAAAAGGGAATGGTGTCTAGCCCTACAATGAAAGCATAAACGTTGTGAACGGCAATTGTTTAACATATGCGTTCCTGACAAACAGTTGAAACAATGTTTTTTGTTCGCAATGAACTTTCGTCTTTCATCTACTGATAAAGATTTAAATTCATCACAATTGTATAAATTATGCGATTGCTGACACAGACCGCACGTTTGCATTTGGTTAGGTGACCGAGCATCAACAGGAAGAGCCTGTGATCTTAAAATTCTTTGATTAGAACTGCTAACCTTATCTTTTGAGAAGGCTTTTGAATCTGAACTACTAGTTTTTTGATTAGCTATGGCGGAAAAGACTTGGCTTCTGGCCTCCAAAAAGTTAATAATCGCCTCATAAGTGCATTGCAAATTCTGGGAAAGTTCTGTTTCCCAGGCTTTTAATGTATTTGCATCCAATCTTGCAGAAATAAGGTGAACTAGAAATAAATCCCAGTGATTTACAGGTTGGTTTAAATTGGACAATGCTCTGACGTGTAGCTCTGCAGTGTCAATCAACTTACGAAGTGATAAACTGTTATCTGCTTGCACGTTAGGTAACTCGAATAAGCTTTGTATATGGCGTTGAATAGATAAACGAATGTTCCCATATCTATCCTTAAGAAGATTCAGAGCAACTTCATAATTATCACTGGTCAAAGAAAGTGCTTGAATCAGGTTAAGTGCGTTGCCTTGAACTGCCAGACGCAAGTAGTGAAATTTTTGTAATACTGGTATAGAAGTATACTCATGTACTAAAGAATTGAATAATTCAAAAAATGGCTCCCATTCTATGTCCTTACCAGTGAATTTGGGTATTTCTAATTTGGGTAATATAATGCGTGAAGAAGATGTAGAAGATGCTGCAGAAGTTTGATCTTCTTGTTTTTCTTTTAAAGTTAAAGCCCTAATAAGCTGTTTAGCTTCAGAAAATCCCTGATAGTATAATTTTTCAACTTCCAACCTATCACTTTGCTGGTCCGGATGCTGAGTTTCTATACTGCATTGTATCTCATCATATTTCTCAAAGGCTTGTTCATAATTCTTAAGCCTCTGCGAAATTATGTCAAGATTACGCTCTTGGGGTTCAAGCTCCGTTAAGAAAGTACGAAACCGTGTGAGCTTGCCCTTACAAGAGCCTCTGGCGTTGCTGAGTTTTTCATCAAGGTTAGGCATATTAAAAGTTGTTTGTTACTCACGTCAATATTGTGACTTCGAGTACTG
The DNA here is from genome assembly GCA_946902985.2 of Meconema thalassinum. Lineage (NCBI taxonomy): Eukaryota > Metazoa > Arthropoda > Insecta > Orthoptera > Tettigoniidae > Meconema > Meconema thalassinum. Next base: position 383,201,003 of record OX336394.1, on the reverse strand, counting down.
GAAGCCAGAAGATGACAGCTTGCTAGGTAGTAAGGTTTAGTCTGATGCGGAAGAAACCGGTTTAGCTTACGTTTCTCTCCTCTTCTGCTGAACATGCGCCTCAAGCTGAAACGTACAATGTGAATTAGTGTTGAAACACAATGAACAAAAATTGTTAATGTAAAATCCAAGATATGAAATTTGTATAGGGATCCAGGGTGCAACGGATATGTTTCCCGGGGGTGAGGCACCAAAAATTATGGAGAATAAGTTCTGCCCTAAAACTTCCCCATACGGGAGAACGGTAACGCATCAGGCGAAAGCCTGGACAAAATAACTACTGTGGTCAAGAAAATTAGACTGAAGCGGTGCGGAGTAGTGGGCATGAAATACGTGACTAGAAAACCCATGTAGGTAGCAATACATTAACAATTTTTATTTCTAATAATAAATTTATAATCAATACACAAATTGCACTTAAGTGCTTATCACAGAAATGAACAATTATAAATGGAGCAAAAGTGTGAGGGCCTGATGACAGAAACCCAGATTAAGAAAATGTCAATGAAACAAGCTTGTTTAATTGGAGAGAAGTTGAGCTTAACACATAAAAATGCACTTTATAAGAAGAGAGAACCATGAAACTGATTAAGAGTATAAAATGATTAGTATAATTTAAATGCTTCATAAAATTAAACTTATCTTTGAAGAGCCAGCTCTTTAAAAGTTCCAGCTAGCATAAATGTTGATTTAAAAGTCCTCACGGTTTCTTCAGAAGGAGGCGTACATGGCCTAGAGATATGTACACCATTGATAAAAAATGTCAACTTTCTCTTCTTTCCTTGCGAAGGAATGGCATTTATAACTTCCAAGTGATGATCCAGCAGTATTTCGAAAGATGAATCCAAGTATCCCATCTAAGGTGAAGGTGAAAAGTACAACAGCTGGCAATTATTCTTGCCATCTTGAGCAATACGTCATGGTGCAGATCTTGTGACGTAGCTGCCAGGTAGCGTAGAGACTAGCGATGGTGTCATGAGATGCAGTAGCGGTGACCTGCAGGTTGAAGTGATCATTGATGATTGATGATTGATCAGAAGTGGTGAAGAACGCCAGCAAGTGGCGTCTTAAATAGGGATCATGGAACCATCTCGAAGCTGGAGATCGCCCGACCAGACAAAAACCTGCCATTGGTCGAACGAAAGTCAGGGTGACGTCAGTCGACACTACTCAGCGGACAGCGGAGCAACCAGTAGATGCCCTGTATGTCGGGAGTGAGGACGCTTGAGGTAGCGAGCGACTGGAACACTCAAGGTGAGAACTATAATATCTATGAATAAGCGATTGATAACAAGATTATGCATAAGGTTTAAGCAATACGTTTACAAGGAAATAATTACCATTCGGGGATCTCGGTAACAATAAACAAAATTTGACCGACAAATGGGCCAAGCTAACCATTGAAAGTATCACAAAAGTGATCATGCTCCGAGAACTCCGAATGAAAACAAACAAAAGAATCAGTCAAAGCAAAACATGGATAACAGACGAGGAGACACTAAGACTCGAAAGGCAAAACAGAGATAGCAGAGATGGGTCTAGTATAAAGACCTTTACTAGTTAAAACATCAACAACTCTGACGCGTTTATCACGGCCAAAGTGGCAGTGAATAACTCTGCCTAGGTTCCACACGAGAGGCGGAGATGGGTCTCGAAGAAGAACCATGTCCCCCACTCGTACATCTGGTTGAGGAAGCCGCCATTTCTCACGCCTATTTAGCAAGCTGAGATATTCTAACTTCCATCGGCGCCAAAAAGAACAGCGCAAAGATTCTACTTTTCTCCAAAAGATAGGTAAGTTAGGATCACAGCGTCGAACCAGCAAAGGCGGAGTAGCAGCAAGCGAACAGCCAATCAGGAAGTGACTGGGTGTTAAAGGTAAAAGATCCTTAGGATCGTTTGAAAGAGGGGTCAGAGGTCTGGAATTTACAATACCTTCGACTTGAATAATTAAAGAGTTGAATTCCTCATAAGAAAGTATGGTAGGACCAAGAGTTTTATTAAGCTGTCTTTTAGTAAGTTTGATGCAGGACTCCCATCGGCCCCCATGATGGGGAGCATAAGGCGGGGTGAAATGCCATTTGAAACCTTTAGAATAGGAAAAGTTGGAAATTTTTTCTTTAGCAGAAGGGGAGCTTAACACTTTTTTCCAGAGATCAGAAGCGCTTACAAAAATTTTTGCATTATCTGAAAAAACTTCAGAAGGAACACCCCTTCTAGCAGCAAATCTAGAAAAGGCGGCCAAAAAGTAAGATACAGAAGCGTTCGTAACCAACTCAAGGTGGATAGCTCCCGTCACCATACATACAAATAACGAGATGTAAAGTTTACCTAAGATTTTGCGCTTAGATGAAGAGGGATTAGTCTGATATACGTAAGGACCTGCGTAATCGATCCCAGTAAGAGCGAAGGGCTTACTAGGTTCTGAACGAAATGGAGGTAAATTACCCATAATCTGCGTGGCGGGCCGTGGTTTAACCTTGAAGCAAGGTATACACTTTTTGACAACAGAAGATACCTCATGAACGCCATTGATGATCCAGTAGAGTTCACGAATTAGACAGAGCAAGGTGCGAGTTCCAGCATGAAGGTGTTTATAATGAAACTTTTTTATTATAAGGGTAGTGATAGGATGCTTTGAAGGAAGGATGATGGGATGCTTTTTCCCATCCTCACAACTAGACATAGCTAATCTTCCACCCACACGTATTATGCCGTCCTGGTCTAGAAAAGGAGTGAGTGGTGAAAGCCTGCTAGACTTGGGTAAATCTTTACCACTTATAAGAGCTTGCTTTTCAGGAGCAAATACTTCCTGCTGAACAAGTAACAAAATCTTGCAAGTAGCAAATTCTAACTCTACTCTGGAGAGAAAGGGTTGAGGCTTCAAAGGTTGATCAATTACTAAATATTTCCATCGGAAGATATAAGACACTACACGAATCAATTTATCAAATGAAGAGTATCTATGAAAAAGGCTAGTAGAAGTAAGATGCGACGTGACAGGGTCATTACGGGCATCAGGTATTTCTTCTGCAAATTGATTAGCTAAGCGAGGCCAGCAAGATGATTCCTGACTTAGCCAAGGAGGACCATTCCAGTACAGGTCTGAAGAAATCAATTTTTTAGGCGTGCAACCACGTGATATTATATCCGCGGGGTTTTCACGGCTAGGAACATGTCTCCATTGTTCAGAATGAGAGACTTCATGAATCTTAGAAACGCGATTTGCCACAAAGGTATTCCAATGAGAAGAAGGCTTGGAAATCCAAGCTAATACAATAGAAGAATCGCTCCAAAAAAATGTGCGGGAAAATTTTAACTTTAAACTGACATTTAGTTTAGTAGCTAATTCTGTTGCCATTAAAGCAGAGCATAATTCTAATCTCGGCAATGATACCGTTTTAAGTGGAGCAACTTTTGATTTAGCGCACACTAAATTAGAAAATCCAGGGAAAGTGGCTGAGGAACGTCCTACTATGTATGCACAACAGCCATAAGCCCGTTCTGAACTATCAGAAAATACATGCAGGTCATACTGCTGGCATAAGGGATTAGAAATTAAAAGGCGGGGTATAGAAACCTTGGAGAGATCCAGCAAACTGCTGCGATACTCTAACCATTCTTCTACAAGAGGAAGGGGGAGATTTTCATCCCAGTCTGATTTTAATGACCAAAGCTTTTGCAAGAACATTTTTGCAACAATAACTATAGGAGCAATATATTGCAAAGGATCAAAGATCTTTGCGATTTCTGACAGAACTTGTCTCTTAGTTACAGGGGGAGATTCTGAGAAATGTACCTGATAAGAGAAGGTATCAGAAGAAGGACACCAAAAAACACCCAATGCTTTTACGGCTGCTTCATCAGTAGGAATAACAACAAATTCATCAACTGGGACCTCTGATGAAAATTTTGATATAAATTCAGTAGAATTTGAGGTCCATTTATGGAGCGGAAAACCACCTCCTGGGAGCAGGGATTTCAAATCTTCGCACACAAGGAGTGCTTCAGAAATATTAGGGAAAGAGCACAAGAAATCGTCAACATAAAATGCCGATTTAATGACTCAGAGGCCAAAGGATGATACAGATGACCATCTTGCTCGGCTAACATGTGGAGAGACCGAATCGCAAGAAAGGCTGAAGGCTTCAGGCCATATGTCACAGTCTTCAATCTAAATATCTTTATGGGTTTGGAACTCTCATCGCGCCACAATATTCTTTGAAGATCTTGCTGCTCAGAATTTACGAGAATCTGCCGGTACATCTGCTTAATATCTGAGATTACAGCAATAGGAAACCTTCGAAAATTAAGCAAAACAGAGGTGAGATCTGTTTGAATCGCGGGGCCACATTGCAAGGTATCATTTAAAGAGATTCCATTGGAATCTGGTGATGAGCCATTGAAAACTACTCTTATATTGTCTTGTGTTAAGGAATTTTTCCATACCGGGTGATGATTTAGATAAACTATTTCATTTAAAGGATGGTCAATTTCTTCTGATTTAGAAATTACCTCCATGTGATTAGATGATTCGTATTCCTCCATAAAGGAAGCATACTGAGTTTTGACAGAAGCATTTTGTTTGAACCGATTTTCAATAGCAAATAGTGCCCTAAGTGCTCTGGAATGTGAGCCCGTAATGGCGGGAGGATTAGGAATACGAGGAAGAGTTACTATAAATCTGCCTTCAGCAGTACGGACAGTGGTTTCCTTGTATAACTTTTCACAAATTTCGTTAGAAGAAGAAGAAGTAGCCTGAACATTCTCAAGATCCCAGAACTTGGTTAGCTCTTGACTCAAATCGGTACCAACAAAATAACAATTCGATACAGTTTGAATAGGATTACGATATATTTGGCCAGTAGCAATCCAACCAAAATCAGTTTCGCGGAAGAAAACATTAGGAGCAATTTTTACTTTATTGGAATGAAGACATTGCCAAAATACGCTTGAGCTGAAAAGAAGCTCTACGGGCGAAGCTCTGTTGAAATGAGGGTCAGCTAGCTGGACAAAATTCGGGATATTCCAACTTTGAATAGGATAAGAAGTGCCTGGAATATTGTTGCCTATAGACTTGATAATCAAACAATCTAATTGCAACTGCGTACCAAGATTATTAGAGTCCTTCAGATCCACTTTAGCAAAGCTTAAGGATTGCGATTTAGAGCAGTTTATTCCTGTAACCTCTATTGAGGTAGGATGTTTTGGGAGGCCTAACTTTTGTACCAACGATTCATTAATAAAATTGTTGGTAGCGGCATTGTCCAATAATCCCCTGACAGATACCCATTTCCCGTGAGAATTTTTCAATAGAACCTGCACGGTAGATAATAAAATCTGGACTTTGCCAAGCGAGGTGGAACTTTGAGCATACGACTGCGCACTATTTTGAGAAGTCTCAGAATTAGACTTGGTATTGGAACTGCTTGGTCCTGATAACCGTGATCTTTCATGCCTGTGCAAAAGGGAATGGTGTCTAGCCCTACAATGAAAGCATAAACGTTGTGAACGGCAATTGTTTAACATATGCGTTCCTGACAAACAGTTGAAACAATGTTTTTTGTTCGCAATGAACTTTCGTCTTTCATCTACTGATAAAGATTTAAATTCATCACAATTGTATAAATTATGCGATTGCTGACACAGACCGCACGTTTGCATTTGGTTAGGTGACCGAGCATCAACAGGAAGAGCCTGTGATCTTAAAATTCTTTGATTAGAACTGCTAACCTTATCTTTTGAGAAGGCTTTTGAATCTGAACTACTAGTTTTTTGATTAGCTATGGCGGAAAAGACTTGGCTTCTGGCCTCCAAAAAGTTAATAATCGCCTCATAAGTGCATTGCAAATTCTGGGAAAGTTCTGTTTCCCAGGCTTTTAATGTATTTGCATCCAATCTTGCAGAAATAAGGTGAACTAGAAATAAATCCCAGTGATTTACAGGTTGGTTTAAATTGGACAATGCTCTGACGTGTAGCTCTGCAGTGTCAATCAACTTACGAAGTGATAAACTGTTATCTGCTTGCACGTTAGGTAACTCGAATAAGCTTTGTATATGGCGTTGAATAGATAAACGAATGTTCCCATATCTATCCTTAAGAAGATTCAGAGCAACTTCATAATTATCACTGGTCAAAGAAAGTGCTTGAATCAGGTTAAGTGCGTTGCCTTGAACTGCCAGACGCAAGTAGTGAAATTTTTGTAATACTGGTATAGAAGTATACTCATGTACTAAAGAATTGAATAATTCAAAAAATGGCTCCCATTCTATGTCCTTACCAATGAATTTGGGTATTTCTAATTTGGGTAATATAATGCGTGAAGAAGATGTAGAAGATGCTGCAGAAGTTTGATCTTCTTGTTTTTCTTTTAAAGTTAAAGCCCTAATAAGCTGTTTAGCTTCAGAAAATCCCTGATAGTATAATTTTTCAACTTCCAACCTATCACTTTGCTGGTCCGGATGCTGAGTTTCTATACTGCATTGTATCTCATCATATTTCTCAAAGGCTTGTTCATAATTCTTAAGCCTCTGCGAAATTATGTCAAGATTACGCTCTTGGGGTTCAAGCTCCGTTAAGAAAGTACGAAACCGTGTGAGCTTGCCCTTACAAGAGCCTCTGGCGTTGCTGAGTTTTTCATCAAGGTTAGGCATATAAAAGTTGTTTGTTACTCACGTCAATATTGTGACTTCGAGTACTGGAAGCCAGAAGATGACAGCTTGCTAGGTAGTAAGGTTTAGTCTGATGCGGAAGAAACCGGTTTAGCTTACGTTTCTCTCCTCTTCTGCTGAACATGCGCCTCAAGCTGAAACGTACAATGTGAATTAGTGTTGAAACACAATGAACAAAAATTGTTAATGTAAAATCCAAGATATGAAATTTGTATAGGGATCCAGGGTGCAACGGATATGTTTCCCGGGGGTGAGGCACCAAAAATTATGGAGAATAAGTTCTGCCCTAAAACTTCCCCATACGGGAGAACGGTAACGCATCAGGCGAAAGCCTGGACAAAATAACTACTGTGGTCAAGAAAATTAGACTGAAGCGGTGCGGAGTAGTGGGCATGAAATACGTGACTAGAAAACCCATGTAGGTAGCAATACATTAACAATTTTTATTTCTAATAATAAATTTATAATCAATAAACAAATTGCACTTAAGTGCTTATCACAGAAATGAACAATTATAAATGGAGCAAAAGTGTGAGGGCCTGATGACAGAAACCCAGATTAAGAAAATGTCAATGAAACAAGCTTGTTTAATTGGAGAGAAGTTGAGCTTAACACATAAAAATGCACTTTATAAGAAGAGAGAACCATGAAACTGATTAAGAGTATAAAATGATTAGTATAATTTAAATGCTTCATAAAATTAAACTTATCTTTGAAGAGCCAGCTCTTTAAAAGTTCCAGCTAGCATAAATGTTGATTTAAAAGTCCTCACGGTTTCTTCAGAAGGAGGCGTACATGGCCTAGAGATATGTACACCATTGATAAAAAATGTCAACTTTCTCTTCTTTCCTTGCGAAGGAATGGCATTTATAACTTCCAAGTGATGATCCAGCAGTATTTCGAAAGATGAATCCAAGTATCCCATCTAAGGTGAAGGTGAAAAGTACAACAGCTGGCAATTATTCTTGCCATCTTGAGCAATACGTCATGGTGCAGATCTTGTGACGTAGCTGCCAGGTAGCGTAGAGACTAGCGATGGTGTCATGAGATGCAGTAGCGGTGACCTGCAGGTTGAAGTGATCATTGATGATTGATGATTGATCAGAAGTGGTGAAGAACGCCAGCAAGTGGCGTCTTAAATAGGGATCATGGAACCATCTCGAAGCTGGAGATCGCCCGACCAGACAAAAACCTGCCATTGGTCGAACGAAAGTCAGGGTGACGTCAGTCGACACTACTCAGCGGACAGCGGAGCAACCAGTAGATGCCCTGTATGTCGGGAGTGAGGACGCTTGAGGTAGCGAGCGACTGGAACACTCAAGGTGAGAACTATAATATCTATGAATAAGTGATTGATAACAAGATTATGCATAAGGTTTAAGCAATACGTTTACAAGGAAATAATTACCATTCGGGGATCTCGGTAACAATAAACAAAATTTGACCGACAAATGGGCCAAGCTAACCATTGAAAGTATCACAAAAGTGATCATGCTCCGAGAACTCCGAATGAAAACAAACAAAAGAATCAGTCAAAGCAAAACATGGATAACAGACGAGGAGACACTAAGACTCGAAAGGCAAAAAAGAGATAGCAGAGATGGGTCTAGTATAAAGACCTTTACTAGTTAAAACATCAACAACTCTGACGCGTTTATCACGGCCAAAGTGGCAGTGAATAACTCTGCCTAGGTTCCACACGAGAGGCGGAGATGGGTCTCGAAGAAGAACCATGTCCCCCACTCGTACATCTGGTTGAGGAAGCCGCCATTTCTCACGCCTATTTAGCAAGCTGAGATATTCTAACTTCCATCGGTGCCAAAAAGAACAGCGCAAAGATTCTACTTTTCTCCAAAAGATAGGTAAGTTAGGATCACAGCGTCGAACCAGCAAAGGCGGAGTAGCAGCAAGCGAACAGCCAATCAGGAAGTGACTGGGTGTTAAAGGTAAAAGATCCTTAGGATCGTTTGAAAGAGGGGTCAGAGGTCTGGAATTTACAATACCTTCGACTTGAATAATTAAAGAGTTGAATTCCTCATAAGAAAGTATGGTAGGACCAAGAGTTTTATTAAGCTGTCTTTTAGTAAGTTTGATGCAGGACTCCCATCGGCCCCCATGATGGGGAGCATAAGGCGGGGTGAAATGCCATTTGAAACCTTTAGAATAGGAAAAGTTGGAAATTTTTTCTTTAGCAGAAGGGGAGCTTAACACTTTTTTCCAGAGATCAGAAGCGCTTACAAAAAATTTTGCATTATCTGAAAAAACTTCAGAAGGAACACCCCTTCTAGCAGCAAATCTAGAAAAGGCGGCCAAAAAGTAAGATACAGAAGCGTTCGTAACCAACTCAAGGTGGATAGCTCCCGTCACCATACATACAAATAACGAGATGTAAAGTTTACCTAAGATTTTGCGCTTAGATGAAGAGGGATTAGTCTGATATACGTAAGGACCTGCGTAATCGATCCCAGTAAGAGCGAAGGGCTTACTAGGTTCTGAACGAAATGGAGGTAAATTACCCATAATCTGCGTGGCGGGCCGTGGTTTAACCTTGAAGCAAGGTATACACTTTTTGACAACAGAAGATACCTCATGAACGCCATTGATGATCCAGTAGAGTTCACGAATTAGACAGAGCAAGGTGCGAGTGCCAGCATGAAGGTGTTTATAATGAAACTTTTTTATTATAAGGGTAGTGATAGGATGCTTTGAAGGAAGGATGATGGGATGCTTTTTCCCATCCTCACAACTAGACATAGCTAATCTTCCACCCACACGTATTATGCCGTCCTGGTCTAGAAAAGGAGTGAGTGGTGAAAGCCTGCTAGACTTGGGTAAATCTTTACCACTTATAAGAGCTTGCTTTTCAGGAGCAAATACTTCCTGCTGAACAAGTAACAAAATCTTGCAAGTAGCAAATTCTAACTCTACTCTGGAGAGAAAGGGTTGAGGCTTCAAAGGTTGATCAATTACTAAATATTTCCATCGGAAGATATAAGACACTACACGAATCAATTTATCAAATGAAGAGTATCTATGAAAAAGGCTAGTAGAAGTAAGATGCGACGTGACAGGGTCATTACGGGCATCAGGTATTTCTTCTGCAAATTGATTAGCTAAGCGAGGCCAGCAAGATGATTCCTGACTTAGCCAAGGAGGACCATTCCAGTACAGGTCTGAAGAAATCAATTTTTTAGGCGTGCAACCACGTGATATTATATCCGCGGGGTTTTCACGGCTAGGAACATGTCTCCATTGTTCAGAATGAGAGACTTCATGAATCTTAGAAACGCGATTTGCCACAAAGGTATTCCAATGAGAAGAAGGCTTGGAAATCCAAGCTAATACAATAGAAGAATCGCTCCAAAAAAATGTGCGGGAAAATTTTAACTTTAAACTGACATTTAGTTTAGTAGCTAATTCTGTTGCCATTAAAGCAGAGCATAATTCTAATCTCGGCAATGATACCGTTTTAAGTGGAGCAACTTTTGATTTAGCGCACACTAAATTAGAAAATCCAGGGAAAGTGGCTGAGGAACGTCCTACTATGTATGCACAACAGCCATAAGCCCGTTCTGAACTATCAGAAAATACATGCAGGTCAGTAGGATATATAGGCCGAAGCTGGCACAGGGGCTAATGGGCAAGATGGCCGCCGCGCGCAATCACTCTATGTTATTCTTATAGAGGGGTCATTCAGAGCTGGCACAGTGGCTAATGGACAAAATGGCCGCCACGCCCTGAGACCGTTAATGACGTCACAGGGAGAGGTCTGCCGTGTAGTTACTAAATTGAATATTTATTATTAATATTATTATTATTATTAGGTAATTATTAATTGATCATGTGCAATCCAGACCAGCCTTATATTGTCCACTTTTGGTGTAGTTGCTAGCATTTTAGCTGTTTCCATAGAGGTGTGGGTTTCATTCCCGCCTCAACCAAGAAATTTTATTCTGGGCTGAGAGCTGGAATGGGGTACACTCAGCCTCATGAGGTGAAAGTAAGAAAACGTGGGGTTTCATTCATACCCCAGTCATTCCGCCTAATCCAACTTTACCTAACCTACCCTAACCTAACTTAACCTAACCTAACTTCGCCTAACCTAACCTAACCTAACCTAACAAACATTATTTAACCTAACCTAACCTAGCCAAACTTCAAAGTGAGAGCAAATATGAGAGCAAATGTGAGAGCACACATAATAAACTAAGTTATAACCTAACCTAACCTAACCTAACTTCACCTAACTTCAAAGTGAGTGCAAAAGTGAGTGCAAAAGTGAGTGCAAGAGTGGGTGCAAAAGTGGGGTGCAAAAGTGAGTACAAAAGTGAGTGCAAGAGTGTGTGCAAAAGTGGGTGCAAAAGTGGGTGCAAGAGTGGGTGCAAAAGTGGGTGCAAAAGTGAGTGCAAGAGTGAGTGCAAAAGTGAGTGCAAAAGTGAGTGCAAAAGTGGGAGCAAAAAAGTAGGAGCAAAAAAGTGGGAGCAAAGAGTGAGAGCAAAAATTGGGAGCAAAAAGTGGGAGCAAATAAGTAAGAGCAAATGGGAGAAACCTCAGAAACCTCATTTAAATATTTTAGATTCAACATTTTAACATTTTACATTTTAACATTTTAGATTTTTGATTTTTCATTTTAATTTTTTTTAGATTTTACTTTTTACATTTTTGATTTTTTGTATTTTAGATTTTAGTTTTTTTTAGATGTTACATTTTCAATTTAAGATTTTTTGATTTTAGATTTTACATTTTACATTTTCCGAAAAGTGTAAACTACAAGGTCACATACCTAACCTCACCAAACCTAACTTAAGCTAATTCAAAGGCTAATGCACATACACAAAGTATATAAGGGCACATGCAACTAGCCTTATGCTAGTTTTATAGGCTACTGTACAACATGATCACTACCCCAACCGGGGTATTCTTTTTTTCATTTTGTTGTTTTCTCATTTGTCAATTTTCCAATTTCCCATTTTCAGTTTTTTTTATGTCAGTTTTAAGTTTTTCAATTTCATAATATGGAGACATGGATTTTGCATTTCGTTGTTTACACATTTGCCAATTTTCCAATTTCCCATTTTCGTTTTTTGTTAATGTCAGTTTTAAGTTTTTCAATTTCATAATATGGAAACATGGATTTTGCATTTTGTTGTTTACACATTTATTAATTTCACAATTTCCCATGTACAGTTTTTAAAATGTCAGTTTAAAGTTTTTCAATATCATGATATAGAACCAGGGATTTTCCAATTTGTTGTTATACATTATTTGTCAATTTACCAAATTCCCATTTACAGTTTTTAAAATTTCAGTTTAATGTTTTTTCTATTTTGTCAACATGGAATCATGGATTTTCCAATTTGTGTTTTACATGTTCATTTTGCATTAGGAGTGGGGAGAGGCGGGTAGTAATTAGACATGTACAAGCAGTGGCCATAAAATATTTTTATTTTAAATACATGTACACTATTTACACATAATACATTTTTATATATATTCTTTTTTGTTATAAATTGTACAGTTGTTTTTATTTTGTTTTCTATTTATATATTTTTTTAAAATTATGAATACCATTTTTTTTATTTTTGTAGTGTTATTGTTTTATTTCCTAAATTGTTTTATGTATTTGCTAGTTGCAGGCAGAAGATTTTGATATTCATAACTTAACTCTTTAAGCATAGTCAATGATTGAGTAATGACCATAGGCATGTGTACCTATACCATCAGCATCAATCACTCTTTTATCATCTCCAGGACACAAAGCAATTTTGTTTAGTCTTATAGATGATATGTCATGTTGTTTAGAAGCGATAATGTTCATTGGTATTCTTTTTACATTGTTGTTCATGACACAATCCTTATAATCTTGAAAGCTTATACAATTTTTGACAACCCCTTTGCTAATACCTTTAATCTTTTTGATTTCTTTACCATTTATGTCTAAAGCGTACATTTTAGCTCTAAGTCCAACAAATGCTTTTATAATTTGTCCACAAGCCTCGTCTTTAAATTTCCCCAACGTTTTCTTGTTTGATGTAGAGTAACATATGTGATTAGTAGGATAATCTGATGTGTCCAGGTGTTCTAGGAAATCCAACTTGTCTTGATATACATCTGGGGTGTTAACCAAATAAATGAACGAGTCGGTATCCATATACATGAGTTTAAGATTGTTCATGTCATAATAGGGTAGCAGGACATCATAGTGGTGGGAATACATTAGAGTTTTTGAAATATCCAGTATACACATTCCAATATATATAGGCTTATTGAATACAATGTTACGTTTAGCCATGTGGAAAGCAGCTAGGTTGGGACCATAAATTGTTCTGTCGATGAATGTTGGTTTAGCTATTAGCTTTTCTGCCTTTTTGCTGTCAGTCACAAGACGTATGTCTATTCTTTTACGGATATTTTCCATTGTTTTCCCAAAAATGGCATTGTTGAATAATTTATACAGATTTTTCTCAAAATCATTTCTGGCTTGTTTTCGAAGGTTGTTATTAAAATCAACGTATGCCTTTAACCAAGGTCTTTGTTTAAACTTTAACACACGATGAATTTTTATCAATTTTATTCCATGATCTAAAGCCTGTTTTAATGCCATGTAGTGAACAACATATCGCCTTCGATTTCCAAGATGAGGAATTAGTTTTTTCAGAGACGAATCCTTAGGTTGTGTACACTCTGGTAGGAAAGGTAAATCGTTGTGTAGATCATGAAGGTCAGATGGGTAATCAACACCAACGTCTAGAATGTATCCCACAGGATCGTCGTTCTTTAGTTTTTCTAGATCAACAGTATCTGGAGAAACCCACTGAAATCCACCATAAGGAAGGGAGTGACACATAGCCCACCCGTATTGGTTGTTGGCATCATCATAGGTAATAAACTGCGATGGTTTCTCAGAATCATAGGTTTCCATGTATTTATTGTTAGCTTCAGCATACCGATGAGACACCTGGCATATGCCTCCACGTATTCCAGACTCGATTAAAAGAATCTGATCGTAATCCTGTAGCAATTCCAGTTCAATGCCTGTGTAAAGGAGCATTGCCTCGAAACTTAAACCAGGCGAAGTAAAGAAGTGTGCAGCTTCCACTCGGTGTGTTTCTAGTGTTTTGTTTCTAAACGTTTCAAAGCTGTCTGCAAGAAGGAGTACATCTGATGTTAGGTAGAGGTCACTATATTCCCCTAGAGTTTTAATGTTGAACTGTTTCCAGACATTTTTAGCATGTTCATAGTCTTCTTGACTAACATCTTCTTGACTTAATTTGTTAAAGAATGTCTCTTTTGGAGGTAAACACGTTTCACTTAACTTTTCCCATGAGTCAATGTAGTCATAACAAAATACCCCTTTACGAGTCATGAGCATTGCATTTTCTTTTCCAAAGTACTTGTCTGTTTCAGGGTATGATGTTAAGTTGGAAACTAAGTTTTCCAAACTACTCGGCATTAACCGAAACGTGTCCACAAATCTAAGCTTAACATTTCCTACATATTTGGTGAAGGAAATGTATTTTTCCTTGGAGTTAGCGATAACATCCACTCTCTCAGTAGTACATCCTAATTGCTTTACAATGAAATTTGCGTCGTAGCCACTCATATTATGTAGAAATACAGGAACGGGGTTACGTGTTTTACACCTCAAATTACAGTTATTGTGAGCACTTCCACGGTATTCCCCTGTAATATGGCAATGGTCTCGAACTTTCCAATCCTCTTTGGTATACGGTTTTTGACACAAATAACAGGTTTCAGAACATTGGAACTCTGCTTCTTGATCCTCAGTTAAAGCCTTTGGAACATTTAAGCTGTAAAGGCGATCAATTTCATTAGCTATTGAAATCAAACAGACCATAAACTTTTCTGCAGCGTCAGGTCCACGATAAATAAGAGGTTGGCTTGGAAGGTTTGTCTTTATGTGTTCCACAGCAGGTGAGGGTTTAACGTATATACCAAAGCTCATAGGAACATGACTCTGGTATGGCACTGTATAACTTGCTTCAGGATTGGGTAGACATGTTTGATAGGGTAACAGTATACTTTCAAAATCAGCATAGATAACGTAAGGTATTCTCAGCATTTTTTCCACGTTTAAAAATTTGACAATGGGGTTTTTAATAGGCATTTCAACCCTAGCAATGTCATGCTGGACGCACAAAGCTCTATGTTCTTTCAATTTTTCTATTCCTTGTTGACCATATCGATTATCGAAGTGAGTAAAACACCGTTTACACGTATATATCTTATGTCCATGGTGAGTAATCTGATGTCCTACTAGTTTATCAAAATCTTTGATAAAGACGTAGTGGTTCTGGCCGGATGATGAACTTAGCAAAAGGAGGTCACGATGGTCTTGCATCTCTTGATCCACAACCTTTAGAGGGAACAGTTTATTGTTTTGTTCCAATCCAAATACATTAATGGATATATCGTTGGCTTTTTCAAATTTGGGAATGTCAACTAGCGATGTAGGAAACGATATTACAGAAAAATCATACTTGTTGTCCAGGTCCTTGTATTTACTAATGCGATGAGCATTCTTTTTAACCAGTTTTGCTAAAATGGCATACATAAAACACTTTTCATCATTCAAATTTTCAGGATTAATGCAGGCTTTTCTTGCTTGTATAGCTGCTGGTAATGGAATATATGTGCTTCCACGCAAGGGATTGTACTTATTTATTTTCAATCGTACTCCTTCCACTGCTAACAAAGCCCAATTACTGCCTTTTAGCTCAGATTCTTCCATTTCCGTAGTTAACTTTGTAAATTGTGTTTCCAAGAAACTACTTAAGTCCGTTTCCAAAAATAGGGCCTGATTTCGTGTTTTAAATGCACGATCTGTAATTTCATTGGTAGATGTATGAATGAATCTACATTCAGCCACAAGATTAACTTTTATCGACTTGTGCATTGCTAGTTCTTTCTGCATAGCTTGTATTATTTGCTGTTTGGACTCTTTAAGGTATGAATTTAAATCCTTGCACGTATCGCAACGAATGAAATAGGATTTAAGTCGACCTTCAAAAGATGTCTCATATTCAATAAGTCCATTTTTGTCAGGGGCCAATGACAGTAGGTAATGTTTTGTAGGCTCTGCCTTTTGTCTTTTAGCTGCCGACACAACATTACAACATTCTTCATGACGACGTCCATTGTAGGCATTGTTGAATGTACTACCACAGGTCTTGCACTCATGAAATTCACCACACGATACTTCATGTCGCTTCCTATGATAGTCTCGAAGAAAAGTCTTTCCACACTCTTTACACATATAGCTAGGAATGGCTTCTTCCATTATGAATGTTGATTTCTGCAAACAGCTGCTTACTGCGTATCACAGGGCTAGAGGTTGGTCAGTGAGACGGTCTTTCACGATGTGAACACCGTGAGAGGTAGTAGTCAACTAGTGATATTCTTGTGAAGGGTCCACTAATATACCCCTAGTCTAGACCAACAACTCTTTACAGCGTATGACAAGGCTGTAGACTGGACAGTGAGACGGTCTTTCACGATGTGAACACTGTAACAAGTAGTAGTCTTCTGATTATATACTTGCTAAGGGTTCTCTAATATACAATAGTCAAGACCAACAGCTACTTACTGAGTAGTACGAGGCTGTACAATAGTTGTTTTGACAGTCTTTCACGATGTGGTCACTGTGAGTGGCGGTAGTCAACTGATGATATTCTTGATAAGGGTCCTCTAATATACCCCTGGTTAAGGATAACAGCTGCTCACTGCTTATGCCAAGGCTAAAGACTGGTTGTTTCAACGGTCTTTCACAATGTAAACACTGTGACAGGTAGTAGTCAACTGAAAATATTCTTATGGCCTACTCAAGGTTATCAGGTACTTACTGCATATCAAAAGGCTGTACACTCATGTGTTAGACAGTCTTTTTTTTTTTTTGCTAAAGGCCCTCTATATTCCCTACACAAGGCTATACATGTTAGTTCTAAACACTTAGTGGTTAATAGTATAATAAATTTAAATACACAGCATATACGAGCACGTTTTCACTCGGTAAAACTTTACTAAATAGTCAAATGCAACACGCAAAGTATGTTTCCGCTATCTAGCGGTGACTATGAGAACTACTTGAACGACCAGCATGCTACCTAGCGCTCTATTTCAACACTCACTCACTGAACGACCAGCATGCTATCTAGCGGTCGATTTCATTACTCTTCAACTACCAGCCTGCTACCTATCGGTCAATATAACAACTCACTCAACTACCAGCATGCTACATGGCTTTTTTGTCAGTTTTTTGTTGCCTTTTTCTGTTGGCTTTTGTATTAGCTCTTTATTTGCTCTTGCTTGTTGGGGCTTATTTGGTCTTGGAAAGTATGTCAGTCCTTTTTTTATGGCTGCATAATGCTTACAGCCATGTTTGTAAGCAGCAACAACAACAACACACAATATTCCAAAACAATCCAAAGTACTCTAAGGTTTATCAATGACTCTCAACTCTTACACTTACCTCTATCCCATGCCTAGTCAAAAATAGTGTATTTTTCAAATTTTTCAAAAAATATTTGGAAAGTAGGCTATATCATTAAACTAAAAATCCTAAAAAGACATGTTAACTCCAACACCTACCTCTATACCATTCTTAGTCCAAAAATAGTGTATTTTTAAATTTTCCAAAAACATATTTCCAAAATGGGTTATATTTCCAAAATTAAAAAGTTTACAAAAATGTTTGTTTGACAGAAATGAATGGCCTTTACCCCCTCTACCACGGTACCAAGTCCCAGGTCTCTAGGACAACAAAAATAAAATTTTGAAAATGGGCTTTATTTCCAAAATTAAGAATTTTACAAACAAGTTTGTCTAACGTAAATCAATGGTCTTTACCCCTTCTATTCCCATACCAAGTCTCAGGTCACTAGGTAAAGAAAATAATTTTTTTTAAAAATGGTCACTATTTTGGAAACTAGAAATTCTACAAAAAAGTTTGTTTAACATAAATGAAAGGTCTCTATCCCCTCTACCGGTAAACCAAGTTACAGGTCTGTAGGACAAAAATGAAAAACGTTCAACTGGGAAAGTAGGCGATTTTTCATAAAACCAAACATTCTAAAAAGTGTTCTATAGGCTTAAAATAATGGCCTCTATGTCCTTTATTTTTTATAATAAAACTTTTTTATTTTTTACATTTTTTTGAAAAAAGTTCAATTTTGAAATTTTTATATTTTGGAAACTAGAAAGTTTACAAAAATGTTTGTTTGACGTAAATGACTGCCCCTGACCCCATCTACCACCAAAATAAATTTCAATTCGCTAGGACAAAAAATAACAGTAGTGGAGTGGTGGCGCTTCTAACTCACTCCAGAACCCCCCTTGCTCTACTACTAAGCCTCAGCCATGTTAAATATCTCTCGAACGCATGGTCCGATTTTGACAAATGAGGTATCGTTGGACTCGGGCTGACGTTATCTTTGCTATGGACTATTCGTTATATTTTTCAAAAAAAATTTTTTGGAGTGAGTTAGAAGCGCCACCACTCCACTACTGTTATTTTTTGTTCTAGCGAATTGAAATTTATTTTGGTGGTAGATGGGGTCAGGGGCAGTCATTTACGTCAAACAAACATTTTTGTAAACTTTCTAGTTTCCAAAATATAAAAATTTCAAAATTGAACTTTTTTCAAAAAAATGTAAAAAATAAAAAAGTTTTATTATAAAAAATAAAGGACATAGAGGCCATTATTTTAAGCCTATAGAACACTTTTTAGAATGTTTGGTTTTATGAAAAATCGCCTACTTTCCCAGTTGAACGTTTTTCATTTTTGTCCTACAGACATGTAACTTGGTTTACCGGTAGAGGGGATAGAGACCTCTCATTTATGTTAAACAAACTTTTTTGTAGAATTTCTAGTTTCCAAAATAGTGACCATTTTTAAAAAAATTTATTTTCTTTACCTAGTGACCTGAGACTTGGTATGGGAATAGAAGGGGTAAAGACCATTGATTTACGTTAGACAAACTTGTTTGTAAAATTCTTAATTTTGGAAATAAAGGCCATTTTCAAAATTTTATTTTTGTTGTCCTAGAGACCTGGGACTTGGTACCGTGGTAGAGGGGGTAAAGGCCATTCATTTCTGTCAAACAAACATTTTTGTAAACTTTTTAATTTTGGAAATATAAC
Source organism: Meconema thalassinum (assembly GCA_946902985.2). Lineage (NCBI taxonomy): Eukaryota > Metazoa > Arthropoda > Insecta > Orthoptera > Tettigoniidae > Meconema > Meconema thalassinum. The sequence continues at coordinate 383,182,133 of OX336394.1, read as the reverse complement.
CCATTTTGGAAATATGTTTTTGGAAAATTTAAAAATACACTATTTTTGGACTAAGAATGGTATAGAGGTAGGTGTTGGAGTTAACATGTCTTTTTAGGATTTTTAGTTTAATGATATAGCCTACTTTCCAAATATTTTTTGAAAAATTTGAAAAATACACTATTTTTGACTAGGCATGGGATAGAGGTAAGTGTAAGAGTTGAGAGTCATTGATAAACCATAGAGTACTTTGGATTGTTTTGGAATATTGTGTGTTGTTGTTGTTGCTGCTTACAAACATGGCTGTAAGCATTATGCAGCCATAAAAAAAGGACTGACATACTTTCCAAGACCAAATAAGCCCCAACAAGCAAGAGCAAATATGAAAGAGCTAATACAAAAGCCAACAGAAAAAGGCAACAAAAAACTGACAAAAAAGCCATGTAGCATGCTGGTAGTTGAGTGAGTTGTTATATTGACCGATAGGTAGCAGGCTGGTAGTTGAAGAGTAATGAAATCGACCGCTAGATAGCATGCTGGTCGTTCAGTGAGTGAGTGTTGAAATAGAGCGCTAGGTAGCATGCTGGTCGTTCAAGTAGTTCTCATAGTCACCGCTAGATAGCGGAAACATACTTTGCGTGTTGCATTTGACTATTTAGTAAAGTTTTACCGAGTGAAAACGTGCTCGTATATGCTGTGTATTTAAATTTATTATACTATTAACCACTAAGTGTTTAGAACTAACATGTATAGCCTTGTGTAGGGAATATAGAGGGCCTTTAGCAAAAAAAAAAAAAAGACTGTCTAACACATGAGTGTACAGCCTTTTGATATGCAGTAAGTACCTGATAACCTTGAGTAGGCCATAAGAATATTTTCAGTTGACTACTACCTGTCACAGTGTTTACATTGTGAAAGACCGTTGAAACAACCAGTCTTTAGCCTTGGCATAAGCAGTGAGCAGCTGTTATCCTTAACCAGGGGTATATTAGAGGACCCTTATCAAGAATATCATCAGTTGACTACCGCCACTCACAGTGACCACATCGTGAAAGACTGTCAAAACAACTATTGTACAGCCTCGTACTACTCAGTAAGTAGCTGTTGGTCTTGACTATTGTATATTAGAGAACCCTTAGCAAGTATATAATCAGAAGACTACTACTTGTTACAGTGTTCACATCGTGAAAGACCGTCTCACTGTCCAGTCTACAGCCTTGTCATACGCTGTAAAGAGTTGTTGGTCTAGACTAGGGGTATATTAGTGGACCCTTCACAAGAATATCACTAGTTGACTACTACCTCTCACGGTGTTCACATCGTGAAAGACCGTCTCACTGACCAACCTCTAGCCCTGTGATACGCAGTAAGCAGCTGTTTGCAGAAATCAACATTCATAATGGAAGAAGCCATTCCTAGCTATATGTGTAAAGAGTGTGGAAAGACTTTTCTTCGAGACTATCATAGGAAGCGACATGAAGTATCGTGTGGTGAATTTCATGAGTGCAAGACCTGTGGTAGTACATTCAACAATGCCTACAATGGACGTCGTCATGAAGAATGTTGTAATGTTGTGTCGGCAGCTAAAAGACAAAAGGCAGAGCCTACAAAACATTACCTACTGTCATTGGCCCCTGACAAAAATGGACTTATTGAATATGAGACATCTTTTGAAGGTCGACTTAAATCCTATTTCATTCGTTGCGATACGTGCAAGGATTTAAATTCATACCTTAAAGAGTCCAAACAGCAAATAATACAAGCTATGCAGAAAGAACTAGCAATGCACAAGTCGATAAAAGTTAATCTTGTGGCTGAATGTAGATTCATTCATACATCTACCAATGAAATTACAGATCGTGCATTTAAAACACGAAATCAGGCCCTATTTTTGGAAACGGACTTAAGTAGTTTCTTGGAAACACAATTTACAAAGTTAACTACGGAAATGGAAGAATCTGAGCTAAAAGGCAGTAATTGGGCTTTGTTAGCAGTGGAAGGAGTACGATTGAAAATAAATAAGTACAATCCCTTGCGTGGAAGCACATATATTCCATTACCAGCAGCTATACAAGCAAGAAAAGCCTGCATTAATCCTGAAAATTTGAATGATGAAAAGTGTTTTATGTATGCCATTTTAGCAAAACTGGTTAAAAAGAATGCTCATCGCATTAGTAAATACAAGGACCTGGACAACAAGTATGATTTTTCTGTAATATCGTTTCCTACATCGCTAGTTGACATTCCCAAATTTGAAAAAGCCAACGATATATCCATTAATGTATTTGGATTGGAACAAAACAATAAACTGTTCCCTCTAAAGGTTGTGGATCAAGAGATGCAAGACCATCGTGACCTCCTTTTGCTAAGTTCATCATCCGGCCAGAACCACTACGTCTTTATCAAAGATTTTGATAAACTAGTAGGACATCAGATTACTCACCATGGACATAAGATATATACGTGTAAACGGTGTTTTACTCACTTCGATAATCGATATGGTCAACAAGGAATAGAAAAATTGAAAGAACATAGAGCTTTGTGCGTCCAGCATGACATTGCTAGGGTTGAAATGCCTATTAAAAACCCCATTGTCAAATTTTTAAACGTGGAAAAAATGCTGAGAATACCTTACGTTATCTATGCTGATTTTGAAAGTATACTGTTACCCTATCAAACATGTCTACCCAATCCTGAAGCAAGTTATACAGTGCCATACCAGAGTCATGTTCCTATGAGCTTTGGTATATACGTTAAACCCTCACCTGCTGTGGAACACATAAAGACAAACCTTCCAAGCCAACCTCTTATTTATCGTGGACCTGACGCTGCAGAAAAGTTTATGGTCTGTTTGATTTCAATAGCTAATGAAATTGATCGCCTTTACAGCTTAAATGTTCCAAAGGCTTTAACTGAGGATCAAGAAGCAGAGTTCCAATGTTCTGAAACCTGTTATTTGTGTCAAAAACCGTATACCAAAGAGGATTGGAAAGTTCGAGACCATTGCCATATTACAGGGGAATACCGTGGAAGTGCTCACAATAACTGTAATTTGAGGTGTAAAACACGTAACCCCGTTCCTGTATTTCTACATAATATGAGTGGCTACGACGCAAATTTCATTGTAAAGCAATTAGGATGTACTACTGAGAGAGTGGATGTTATCGCTAACTCCAAGGAAAAATACATTTCCTTCACCAAATATGTAGGAAATGTTAAGCTTAGATTTGTGGACACGTTTCGGTTAATGCCGAGTAGTTTGGAAAACTTAGTTTCCAACTTAACATCATACCCTGAAACAGACAAGTACTTTGGAAAAGAAAATGCAATGCTCATGACTCGTAAAGGGGTATTTTGTTATGACTACATTGACTCATGGGAAAAGTTAAGTGAAACGTGTTTACCTCCAAAAGAGGCATTCTTTAACAAATTAAGTCAAGAAGATGTTAGTCAAGAAGACTATGAACATGCTAAAAATGTCTGGAAACAGTTCAACATTAAAACTCTAGGGGAATATAGTGACCTCTACCTAACATCAGATGTACTCCTTCTTGCAGACAGCTTTGAAACGTTTAGAAACAAAACACTAGAAACACACCGAGTGGAAGCTGCACACTTCTTTACTTCGCCCGGTTTAAGTTTCGAGGCAATGCTCCTTTACACAGGCATTGAACTGGAATTGCTACAGGATTACGATCAGATTCTTTTAATCGAGTCTGGAATACGTGGAGGCATATGCCAGGTGTCTCATCGGTATGCTGAAGCTAACAATAAATACATGGAAACCTATGATTCTGAGAAACCATCGCAGTTTATTACCTATGATGATGCCAACAACCAATACGGGTGGGCTATGTGTCACTCCCTTCCTTATGGTGGATTTCAGTGGGTTTCTCCAGATACTGTTGATCTAGAAAAACTAAAGAACGACGATCCTGTGGGATACATTCTAGACGTTGATGTTGATTACCCATCTGACCTTCATGATCTACACAACGATTTACCTTTCCTACCAGAGTGTACACAACCTAAGGATTCGTCTCTGAAAAAACTAATTCCTCATCTTGGAAATCGAAGGCGATATGTTGTTCACTACATGGCATTAAAACAGGCTTTAGATCATGGAATAAAATTGATAAAAATTCATCGTGTGTTAAAGTTTAAACAAAGACCTTGGTTAAAGGCATACGTTGATTTTAATAACAACCTTCGAAAACAAGCCAGAAATGATTTTGAGAAAAATCTGTATAAATTATTCAACAATGCCATTTTTGGGAAAACAATGGAAAATATCCGTAAAAGAATAGACATACGTCTTGTGACTGACAGCAAAAAGGCAGAAAAGCTAATAGCTAAACCAACATTCATCGACAGAACAATTTATGGTCCCAACCTAGCTGCTTTCCACATGGCTAAACGTAACATTGTATTCAATAAGCCTATATATATTGGAATGTGTATACTGGATATTTCAAGAACTCTAATGTATTCCCACCACTATGATGTCCTGCTACCCTATTATGACATGAACAATCTTAAACTCATGTATATGGATACCGACTCGTTCATTTATTTGGTTAACACCCCAGATGTATATCAAGACAAGTTGGATTTCCTAGAACACCTGGACACATCAGATTATCCTACTAATCACATATGTTACTCTACATCAAACAAGAAAACGTTGGGGAAATTTAAAGACGAGGCTTGTGGACAAATTATAAAAGCATTTGTTGGACTTAGAGCTAAAATGTACGCTTTAGACATAAATGGTAAAGAAATCAAAAAGATTAAAGGTATTAGCAAAGGGGTTGTCAAAAATTGTATAAGCTTTCAAGATTATAAGGATTGTGTCATGAACAACAATGTAAAAAGAATACCAATGAACATTATCGCTTCTAAACAACATGACATATCATCTATAAGACTAAACAAAATTGCTTTGTGTCCTGGAGATGATAAAAGAGTGATTGATGCTGATGGTATAGGTACACATGCCTATGGTCATTACTCAATCATTGACTATGCTTAAAGAGTTAAGTTATGAATATCAAAATCTTCTGCCTGCAACTAGCAAATACATAAAACAATTTAGGAAATAAAACAATAACACTACAAAAATAAAAAAATGGTATTCATAATTTTAAAAAAATATATAAATAGAAAACAAAATAAAAACAACTGTACAATTTATAACAAAAAAGAATATATATAAAAATGTATTATGTGTAAATAGTGTACATGTATTTAAAATAAAAATATTTTATGGCCACTGCTTGTACATGTCTAATTACTACCCGCCTCTCCCCACTCCTAATGCAAAATGAACATGTAAAACACAAATTGGAAAATCCATGATTCCATGTTGACAAAATAGAAAAAACATTAAACTGAAATTTTAAAAACTGTAAATGGGAATTTGGTAAATTGACAAATAATGTATAACAACAAATTGGAAAATCCCTGGTTCTATATCATGATATTGAAAAACTTTAAACTGACATTTTAAAAACTGTACATGGGAAATTGTGAAATTAATAAATGTGTAAACAACAAAATGCAAAATCCATGTTTCCATATTATGAAATTGAAAAACTTAAAACTGACATTAACAAAAAACGAAAATGGGAAATTGGAAAATTGGCAAATGTGTAAACAACGAAATGCAAAATCCATGTCTCCATATTATGAAATTGAAAAACTTAAAACTGACATAAAAAAACTGAAAATGGGAAATTGGAAAATTGACAAATGAGAAAACAACAAAATGAAAAAAAAAATACCCCGGTTGGGGTAGTGATCATGTTGTACAGTAGCCTATAAAACTAGCATAAGGCTAGTTGCATGTGCCCTTATATACTTTGTGTATGTGCATTAGCCTTTGAATTAGCTTAAGTTAGGTTTGGTGAGGTTAGGTATGTGACCTTGTAGTTTACTCTTTTCGGAAAATGTAAAATGTAAAATCTAAAATCAAAAAATCTTAAATTGAAAATGTAACATCTAAAAAAACTAAAATCTAAAATACAAAAAATCAAAAATGTAAAAAGTAAAATCTAAAAAAAATTAAAATGAAAAATCAAAAATCTAAAATGTTAAAATGTAAAATGTTAAAATGTTGAATCTAAAATATTTAAATGAGGTTTCTGAGGTTTCTCCCATTTGCTCTTACTTATTTGCTCCCACTTTTTGCTCCCAATTTTTGCTCTCACTCTTTGCTCCTACTTTTTTGCTCCTACTTTTTTGCTCCCACTTTTGCACTCACTTTTGCACTCACTTTTGCACTCACTCTTGCACTCACTTTTGCACCCACTTTTGCACCCACTCTTGCACCCACTTTTGCACCCACTTTTGCACACACTCTTGCACTCACTTTTGTACTCACTTTTGCACCCCACTTTTGCACCCACTCTTGCACTCACTTTTGCACTCACTTTTGCACTCACTTTGAAGTTAGGTTAGGTTAGGTGAAGTTAGGTTAGGTTAGGTTAGGTTATAACTTAGTTTATTATGTGTGCTCTCACATTTGCTCTCATATTTGCTCTCACTTTGAAGTTTGGCTAGGTTAGGTTAGGTTAAATAATGTTTGTTAGGTTAGGTTAGGTTAGGTTAGGCGAAGTTAGGTTAGGTTAAGTTAGGTTAGGGTAGGTTAGGTAAAGTTGGATTAGGCGGAATGACTGGGGTATGAATGAAACCCCACGTTTTCTTACTTTCACCTCATGAGGCTGAGTGTACCCCATTCCAGCTCTCAGCCCAGAATAAAATTTCTTGGTTGAGGCGGGAATGAAACCCACACCTCTAGGGAAACAGCTAAAATGCTAGCAACTACACCAAAAGTGGACAATATAAGGCTGGTCTGGATTGCACATGATCAATTAATAATTACCTAATAATAATAATAATATTAATAATAAATATTCAATTTAGTAACTACACGGCCGACCTCTCCCTGTGACGTCATTAACGGTCTCAGGGCGTGGCGGCCATTTTGTCCATTAGCCACTGTGCCAGCTCTGAATGACCCCTCTATAAGAATAACATAGAGTGATTGCGCGCGGCGGCCATCTTGCCCATTAGCCCCTGTGCCAGCTTCGGCCTATATATCCTACTCAGGTCATACTGCTGGCATAAGGGATTAGAAATTAAAAGGCGGGGTATAGAAACCTTGGAGAGATCCAGCAAACTGCTGCGATACTCTAACCATTCTTCTACAAGAGGAAGGGGGAGATTTTCATCCCAGTCTGATTTTAATGACCAAAGCTTTTGCAAGAACATTTTTGCAACAATAACTATAGGAGCAATATATTGCAAAGGATCAAAGATCTTTGCGATTTCTGACAGAACTTGTCTCTTAGTTACAGGGGGAGATTCTGAGAAATGTACCTGATAAGAGAAGGTATCAGAAGAAGGACACCAAAAAACACCCAATGCTTTTACGGCTGCTTCATCAGTAGGAATAGCAACAAATTCATCAACTGGGACCTGTGATGAAAATTTTGATATAAATTCAGTAGAATTTGAGGTCCATTTATGGAGCGGAATACCACCTCCTAGGAGCAGGGATTTCAAATCTTCGCACACAAGGAGTGCTTCAGAAATATTAGGGAAAGAGCACAAGAAATCGTCAACATAAAATGGCGTTTTTAATGACTCAGAGGCCAAAGGATGATACAGATGACCATCTTGCTCGGCTAACATGTGGAGAGACCGAATCGCAAGAAAGGCTGAAGGCTTCAGGCCATATGTCACAGTCTTCAATCTAAATATCTTTATGGGTTTGGAACTCTCATCGCGCCACAATATTCTTTGCAGATCTTGCTGCTCAGAATTTACGAGAATCTGCCGGTACATCTGCTTAATATCTGAGATTACAGCAATAGGAAACCTTCGAAAATTAAGCAAAACAGAGGTGAGATCTGTTTGAATCGCGGGGCCACATTGCAAGGTATCATTTAAAGAGATTCCATTGGAATCTGGTGATGAGCCATTGAAAACTACTCTTATATTGTCTTGTGTTAAGGAATTTTTCCATACCGGGTGATGATTTAGATAAACTATTTCATTTAAAGGATGGTCAATTTCTTCTGATTTAGAAATTACCTCCATGTGATTAGATGATTCGTATTCCTCCATAAAGGAAGCATACTGAGTTTTGACAGAAGCATTTTGTTTGAACCGATTTTCAATAGCAAATTGTGCCCTAAGTGCTCTGGAATGTGAGCCCGTAATGGCGGGAGGATTAGGAATACGTGGAAGAGTTACTATTAATCTGCCTTCAGCAGTACGGACAGTGGTTTCCTTGTATAACTTTTCACAAATTTCGTTAGAAGAAGAAGAAGTAGCCTGAACATTCTCAAGATCCCAGAACTTGGTTAGCTCTTGACTCAAATCGGTACCAACAAAATAACAATTCGATACAGTTTGAATAGGATTACTATATATTTGGCCAGTAGCAATCCAACCAAAATCAGTTTCGCGGAAGAAAACATTAGGAGCAATTTTTACTTTATTGGAATGAAGACATTGCCAAAATACGCTTGAGCTGAAAAGAAGCTCTACGGGCGAAGCTCTGTTGAAATGAGGGTCAGCTAGCTGGACAAAATTCGGGATATTCCAACATTGAATAGGATAAGAAGTGCCAGGAATATTGTTGCCTATAGACTTGATAATCAAACAATCTAATTGCAACTGCGTACCAAGATTATTAGAGTCCTTCAGATCCACTTTAGCAAAGCTTAAGGATTGCGATTTAGAGCAGTTTATTCCTGTAACCTCTATTGAGGTAGGATGTTTTGGGAGGCCTAACTTTTGTACCAACGATTCATTAATAAAATTGTTGGTAGCGGCATTGTCCAATAATCCCCTGACAGATACCCATTTCCCGTGAGAATTTTTCAATAGAACCTGCACGGTAGATAATAAAACCTGGACTTTGCCAAGCGAGGTGGAACTTTGAGCATACGACTGCGCACTATTTTGAGAAGTCTCAGAATTAGACTTGGTATTGGAACTGCTTGGTCCTGATAACCGTGATCTTTCATGCCTGTGCAAAAGGGAATGGTGTCTAGCCCTACAATGAAAGCATAAACGTTGTGAACGGCAATTGTTTAACATATGCGTTCCTGACAAACAGTTGAAACAATGTTTTTTGTTCGCAATGAACTTTCGTCTTTCATCTACTGATAAAGATTTAAATTCATCACAATTGTATAAATTATGCGATTGCTGACACAGACCGCACGTTTGCATTTGGTTAGGTGACCGAGCATCAACAGGAAGAGCCTGTGATCTTAAAATTCTTTGATTAGAACTGCTAACCTTATCTTTTGAGAAGGCTTTTGAATCTGAACTACTAGTTTTTTGATTAGCTATGGCGGAAAAGACTTGGCTTCTGGCCTCCAAAAAGTTAATAATCGCCTCATAAGTGCATTGCAAATGCTGGGAAAGTTCTGTTTCCCAGGCTTTTAATGTATTTGCATCCAATCTTGCAGAAATAAGGTGAACTAGAAATAAATCCCAGTGATTTACAGGTTGGTTTAAATTGGACAATGCTCTGACGTGTAGCTCTGCAGTGTCAATCAACTTACGAAGTGATAAACTGTTATCTGCTTGCACGTTAGGTAACTCGAATAAGCTTTGTATATGGCGTTGAATAGATAAACGAATGTTCCCATATCTATCCTTAAGAAGATTCAGAGCAACTTCATAATTATCACTGGTCAAAGAAAGTGCTTGAATCAGGTTAAGTGCGTTGCCTTGAACTGCCAGACGCAAGTAGTGAAATTTTTGTATTACTGGTATAGAAGTATTCTCATGTACTAAAGAATTGAATAATTCAAAAAATGGCTCCCATTCTATGTCCTTACCAGTGAATTTGGGTATTTCTAATTTGGGTAATATAATGCGTGAAGAAGATGTAGAAGATGCTGCAGAAGTTTGATCTTCTTGTTTTTCTTTTAAAGTTAAAGCCCTAATAAGCTGTTTAGCTTCAGAAAATCCCTGATAGTATAATTTTTCAACTTCCAACCTATCACTTTGCTGGTCCGGATGCTGAGTTTCTATACTGCATTGTATCTCATCATATTTCTCAAAGGCTTGTTCATAATTCTTAAGCCTCTGCGAAATTATGTCAAGATTACGCTCTTGGGGTTCAAGCTCCGTTAAGAAAGTACGAAACCGTGTGAGCTTGCCCTTACAAGAGCCTCTGGCGTTGCTGAGTTTTTCATCAAGGTTAGGCATATTAAAAGTTGTTTGTTACTCACGTCAATATTGTGACTTCGAGTACTGGAAGCCAGAAGATGACAGCTTGCTAGGTAGTAAGGTTTAGTCTGATGCGGAAGAAACCGGTTTAGCTTACGTTTCTCTCCTCTTCTGCTGAACATGCGCCTCAAGCTGAAACGTACAATGTGAATTAGTGTTGAAACACAATGAACAAAAATTGTTAATGTAAAATCCAAGATATGAAATTTGTATAGGGATCCAGGGTGCAACGGATATGTTTCCCGGGGGAGAGGCACCAAAAATTATGGAGAATAAGTTCTGCCCTAAAACTTCCCCATACGGGAGAACGGTAACGCATCAGGCGAAAGCCTGGACAAAATAACTACTGTGGTCAAGAAAATTAGACTGAAGCGGTGCGGAGTAGTGGGCATGAAATACGTGACTAGAAAACCCATGTAGGTAGCAATACATTAACAATTTTTATTTCTAATAATAAATTTATAATCAATAAACAAATTGCACTTAAGTGCTTATCACAGAAATGAACAATTATAAATGGAGCAAAAGTGTGAGGGCCTGATGACAGAAACCCAGATTAAGAAAATGTCAATGAAACAAGCTTGTTTAATTGGAGAGAAGTTGAGCTTAACACATAAAAATGCACTTTATAAGAAGAGAGAACCATGAAACTGATTAAGAGTATAAAATGATTAGTATAATTTAAATGCTTCATAAAATTAAACTTATCTTTGAAGAGCCAGCTCTTTAAAAGTTCCAGCTAGCATAAATGTTGATTTAAAAGTCCTCACGGTTTCTTCAGAAGGAGGCGTACATGGCCTAGAGATATGTACACCATTGATAAAAAATGTCAACTTTCTCTTCTTTCCTTGCGAAGGAATGGCATTTATAACTTCCAAGTGATGATCCAGCAGTATTTCGAAAGATGAATCCAAGTATCCCATCTAAGGTGAAGGTGAAAAGTACAACAGCTGGCAATTATTCTTGCCATCTTGAGCAATACGTCATGGTGCAGATCTTGTGACGTAGCTGCCAGGTAGCGTAGAGACTAGCGATGGTGTCATGAGATGCAGTAGCGGTGACCTGCAGGTTGAAGTGATCATTGATGATTGATGATTGATCAGAAGTGGTGAAGAACGCCAGCAAGTGGCGTCTTAAATAGGGATCATGGAACCATCTCGAAGCTGGAGATCGCCCGACCAGACAAAAACCTGCCATTGGTCGAACGAAAGTCAGGGTGACGTCAGTCGACACTACTCAGCGGACAGCGGAGCAACCAGTAGATGCCCTGTATGTCGGGAGTGAGGACGCTTGAGGTAGCGAGCGACTGGAACACTCAAGGTGAGAACTATAATATCTATGAATAAGTGATTGATAACAAGATTATGCATAAGGTTTAAGCAATACGTTTACAAGGAAATAATTACCATTCGGGGATCTCGGTAACAATAAACAAAATTTGACCGACAAATGGGCCAAGCTAACCATTGAAAGTATCACAAAAGTGATCATGCTCCGAGAACTCCGAATGAAAACAAACAAAAGAATCAGTCAAAGCAAAACATGGATAACAGACGAGGAGACACTAAGACTCGAAAGGCAAAACAGAGATAGCAGAGATGGGTCTAGTATAAAGACCTTTACTAGTTAAAACATCAACAACTCTGACGCGTTTATCACGGCCAAAGTGGCAGTGAATAACTCTGCCTAGGTTCCACACGAGAGGCGGAGATGGGTCTCGAAGAAGAACCATGTCCCCCACTCGTACATCTGGTTGAGGAAGCCGCCATTTCTCACGCCTATTTAGCAAGCTGAGATATTCTAACTTCCATCGGCGCCAAAAAGAACAGCGCAAAGATTCTACTTTTCACCAAAAGATAGGTAAGTTAGGATCACAGCGTCGAACCAGCAAAGGCGGAGTAGCAGCAAGCGAACAGCCAATCAGGAAGTGACTGGGTGTTAAAGGTAAAAGATCCTTAGGATCGTTTGAAAGAGGGGTCAGAGGTCTGGAATTTACAATACCTTCGACTTGAATAATTAAAGAGTTGAATTCCTCATAAGAAAGTATGGTAGGACCAAGAGTTTTATTAAGCTGTCTTTTAGTAAGTTTGATGCAGGACTCCCATCGGCCCCCATGATTGGGAGCATAAGGCGGGGTGAAATGCCATTTGAAACCTTTAGAATAGGAAAAGTTGGAAATTTTTTCTTTAGCAGAAGGGGAGCTTAACACTTTTTTCCAGAGATCAGAAGCGCTTACAAAAATTTTTGCATTATCTGAAAAAACTTCAGAAGGAACACCCCTTCTAGCAGCAAATCTAGAAAAGGCGGCCAAAAAGTAAGATACAGAAGCGTTCGTAACCAACTCAAGGTGGATAGCTCCCGTCACCATACATACAAATAACGAGATGTAAAGTTTACCTAAGATTTTGCGCTTAGATGAAGAGGGATTAGTCTGATATACGTAAGGACCTGCGTAATCGATCCCAGTAAGAGCGAAGGGCTTACTAGGTTCTGAACGAAATGGAGGTAAATTACCCATAATCTGCGTGGCGGGCCGTGGTTTAACCTTGAAGCAAGGTATACACTTTTTGACAACAGAAGATACCTCATGAACGCCATTGATGATCCAGTAGAGTTCACGAATTAGACAGAGCAAGGTGCGAGTGCCAGCATGAAGGTGTTTATAATGAAACTTTTTTATTATAAGGGTAGTGATAGGATGCTTTGAAGGAAGGATGATGGGATGCTTTTTCCCATCCTCACAACTACACATAGCTAATCTTCCACCCACACGTATTATGCCGTCCTGGTCTAGAAAAGGAGTGAGTGGTGAAAGCCTGCTAGACTTGGGTAAATCTTTACCACTTATAAGAGCTTGCTTTTCAGGAGCAAATACTTCCTGCTGAACAAGTAACAAAATCTTGCAAGTAGCAAATTCTAACTCTACTCTGGAGAGAAAGGGTTGAGGCTTCAAAGGTTGATCAATTACTAAATATTTCCATCGGAAGATATAAGACACTGCACGAATCAATTTATCAAATGAAGAGTATCTATGAAAAAGGCTAGTAGAAGTAAGATGCGACGTGACAGGGTCATTACGGGCATCAGGTATTTCTTCTGCAAATTGATTAGCTAAGCGAGGCCAGCAAGATGATTCCTGACTTAGCCAAGGAGGACCATTCCAGTACAGGTCTGAAGAAATCAATTTTTTAGGCGTGCAACCACGTGATATTATATCCGCGGGGTTTTCACGGCTAGGAACATGTCTCCATTGTTCAGAATGAGAGACTTCATGAATCTTAGAAACGCGATTTGCCACAAAGGTATTCCAATGAGAAGAAGGCTTGGAAATCCAAGCTAATACAATAGAAGAATCGCTCCAAAAAAATGTGCGGGAAAATTTTAACTTTAAACTGACATTTAGTTTAGTAGCTAATTCTGTTGCCATTAAAGCAGAGCATAATTCTAATCTCGGCAATGATACCGTTTTAAGTGGAGCAACTTTTGATTTAGCGCACACTAAATTAGAAAATCCAGGGAAAGTGGCTGAGGAACGTCCTACTATGTATGCACAACAGCCATAAGCCCGTTCTGAACTATCAGAAAATACATGCAGGTCATACTGCTGGCATAAGGGATTAGAAATTAAAAGGCGGGGTATAGAAACCTTGGAGAGATCCAGCAAACTGCTGCGATACTCTAACCATTCTTCTACAAGAGGAAGGGGGAGATTTTCATCCCAGTCTGATTTTAATGACCAAAGCTTTTGCAAGAACATTTTTGCAACAATAACTATAGGAGCAATATATTGCAAAGGATCAAAGATCTTTGCGATTTCTGACAGAACTTGTCTCTTAGTTACAGGGGGAGATTCTGAGAAATGTACCTGATAAGAGAAGGTATCAGAAGAAGGACACCAAAAAACACCCAATGCTTTTACGGCTGCTTCATCAGTAGGAATAGCAACAAATTCATCAACTGGGACCTCTGATGAAAATTTTGATATAAATTCATTAGAATTTGAGGTCCATTTATGGAGCGGAAAACCACCTCCTAGGAGCAGGGATTTCAAATCTTCGCACACAAGGAGTGCTTCAGAAATATTAGGGAAAGAGCACAAGAAATCGTCAACATAAAATGGCGTTTTTAATGACTCAGAGGCCAAAGGATGATACAGATGACCATCTTGCTCGGCTAACATGTGGAGAGACCGAATCGCAAGAAAGGCTGAAGGCTTCAGGCCATATATCACAGTCTTCAATCTAAATATCTTTATGGGTTTGGAACTCTCATCGCGCCACAATATTCTTTGCAGATCTTGCTGCTCAGAATTTACGAGAATCTGCCGGTACATCTGCTTAATATCTGAGATTACAGCAATAGGAAACCTTCGAAAATTAAGCAAAACAGAGGTGAGATCTGTTTGAATCGCGGGGCCACATTGCAAGGTATCATTTAAAGAGATTCCATTGGAATCTGGTGATGAGCCATTGAAAACTACTCTTATATTGTCTTGTGTTAAGGAATTTTTCCATACCGGGTGATGAATTAGATAAACTATTTCATTTAAAGGATGGTCAATTTCTTCTGATTTAGAAATTACCTCCATGTGATTAGATGATTCGTATTCCTCCATAAAGGAAGCATACTGAGTTTTGACAGAAGCATTTTGTTTGAACCGATTTTCAATAGCAAATAGTGCCCTAAGTGCTCTGGAATGTGAGCCCGTAATGGCGGGAGGATTAGGAATACGTGGAAGAGTTACTATAAATCTGCCTTCAGCAGTACGGACAGTGGTTTCCTTGTATAACTTTTCACAAATTTCGTTAGAAGAAGAAGAAGTAGCCTGAACATTCTCAAGATCCCAGAACTTGGTTAGCTCTTGACTCAAATCGGTACCAACAAAATAACAATTCGATACAGTTTAAATAGGATTACGATATATTTGGCCAGTAGCAATCCAACCAAAATCAGTTTCGCGGAAGAAAACATTAGGAGCAATTTTTACTTTATTGGAATGAAGACATTGCCAAAATACGCTTGAGCTGAAAAGAAGCTCTACGGGCGAAGCTCTGTTGAAATGAGGGTCAGCTAGCTGGACAAAATTCGGGATATTCCAACTTTGAATAGGATAAGAAGTGCCAGGAATATTGTTGCCTATAGACTTGATAATCAAACAATCTAATTGCAACTGCGTACCAAGATTATTAGAGTCCTTCAGATCCACTTTAGCAAAGCTTAAGGATTGCGATTTAGAGCAGTTTATTCCTGTAACCTCTATTGAGGTAGGATGTTTTGGGAGGCCTAACTTTTGTACCAACGATTCATTAATAAAATTGTTGGTAGCGGCATTGTCCAATAATCCCCTGACAGATACCCATTTCCCGTGAGAATTTTTCAATAGAACCTGCACGGTAGATAATAAA
This sequence comes from Meconema thalassinum, assembly GCA_946902985.2. Classification (NCBI taxonomy): domain Eukaryota; kingdom Metazoa; phylum Arthropoda; class Insecta; order Orthoptera; family Tettigoniidae; genus Meconema; species Meconema thalassinum. The sequence continues at coordinate 383,166,492 of OX336394.1, read as the reverse complement.
ACCTGGACTTTGCCAAGCGAGGTGGAACTTTGAGCATACGACTGCGCACTATTTTGAGAAGTCTCAGAATTAGACTTGGTATTGGAACTGCTTGGTCCTGATAACCGTGATCTTTCATGCCTGTGCAAAAGGGAATGGTGTCTAGCCCTACAATGAAAGCATAAACGTTGTGAACGGCAATTGTTTAACATATGCGTTCCTGACAAACAGTTGAAACAATGTTTTTTGTTCGCAATGAACTTTCGTCTTTCATCTACTGATAAAGATTTAAATTCATCACAATTGTATAAATTATGCGATTGCTGACACAGACCGCACGTTTGCATTTGGTTAGGTGACCGAGCATCAACAGGAAGAGCCTGTGATCTTAAAATTCTTTGATTAGAACTGCTAACCTTATCTTTTGAGAAGGCTTTTGAATCCGAACTACTAGTTTTTGATTAGCTATAGCGGAAAAGACTTGGCTTCTGGCCTCCAAAAAGTTAATAATCGCCTCATAAGTGCATTGCAAATTCTGGGAAAGTTCTGTTTCCCAGGCTTTTAATGTATTTGCATCCAATCTTGCAGAAATAAGGTGAACTAGAAATAAATCCCAGTGATTTACAGGTTGGTTTAAATTGGACAATGCTCTGACGTGTAGCTCTGCAGTGTCAATCAACTTACGAAGTGATAAACTGTTATCTGCTTGCACGTTAGGTAACTCGAATAAGCTTTGTATATGGCGTTGAATAGATAAACGAATGTTCCCATATCTATCCTTAAGAAGATTCAGAGCAACTTCATAATTATCACTGGTCAAAGAAAGTGCTTGAATCAGGTTAAGTGCGTTGCCTTGAACTGCCAGACGCAAGTAGTGAAATTTTTGTATTACTGGTATAGAAGTATTCTCATGTACTAAAGAATTGAATAATTCAAAAAATGTCTCCCATTCTATGTCCTTGCCAGTGAATTTGGGTATTTCTAATTTGGGTAATATAATGCGTGAAGAAGATGTAGAAGATGCTGCAGAAGTTTGATCTTCTTGTTTTTCTTTTAAAGTTAAAGCCCTAATAAGCTGTTTAGCTTCAGCAAATCCCTGATAGTATAATTTTTCAACTTCCAACCTATCACTTTGCTGGTCCGGATGCTGAGTTTCTATACTGCATTGTATCTCATCATATTTCTCAAAGGCTTGTTCATAATTCTTAAGCCTCTGCGAAATTATGTCAAGATTACGCTCTTGGGGTTCAAGCTCCGTTAAGAAAGTACGAAACCGTGTGAGCTTGCCCTTACAAGAGCCTCTGGCGTTGCTGAGTTTTTCATCAAGGTTAGGCATATTAAAAGTTGTTTGTTACTCACGTCAATATTGTGACTTCGAGTACTGGAAGCCAGAAGATGACAGCTTGCTAGGTAGTAAGGTTTAGTCTGATGCGGAAGAAACCGGTTTAGCTTACGTTTCTCTCCTCTTCTGCTGAACATGCGCCTCAAGCTGAAACGTACAATGTGAATTAGTGTTGAAACACAATGAACAAAGTTGTTAATGTAAAATCCAAGATATGAAATTTGTATAGGGATCCAGGGTGCAACGGATATGTTTCCCGGGGGTGAGGCACCAAAAATTATGGAGAATTAGTTCTGCCCTAAAACTTCCCCATACGGGAGAACGGTAACGCATCAGGCGAAAGCCTGGACAAAATAACTACTGTGGTCAGGAAAATTAGACTGAAGCGGTGCGGAGTAGTGGGCATGAAATACGTGACTAGAAAACCCATGTAGGTAGCAATACATTAACAATTTTTATTTCTAATAATAAATTTATAATCAATAAACAAATTGCACTTAAGTGCTTATCACAGAAATGAACAATTATAAATGGAGCAAAAGTGTGAGGGCCTGATGACAGAAACCCAGATTAAGAAAATGTCAATGAAACAAGCTTGTTTAATTGGAGAGAAGTTGAGCTTAACACATAAAAATGCACTTTATAAAAAGAGAGAACCATGAAACTGATTAAGAGTATAAAATGATTAGTATAATTTAAATGCTTCATAAAATTAAACTTATCTTTGAAGAGCCAGCTCTTTAAAAGTTCCAGCTAGCATAAATGTTGATTTAAAAGTCCTCACGGTTTCTTCAGAAGGAGGCGTACATGGCCTAGAGATATGTACACCATTGATAAAAAAAATGTCAACTTTCTCTTCTTTCCTTGCGAAGGAATGACATTTATAACTTCCAAGTGATGATCCAGCAGTATTTCGAAAGATGAATCCAAGTATCCCATCTAAGGTGAAGGTGAAAAGTACAACAGCTGGCAATTATTCTTGCCATCTTGAGCAATACGTCATGGTGCAGATCTTGTGACGTAGCTGCCAGGTAGCGTAGAGACTAGCGATGGTGTCATGAGATGCAGTAGCGGTGACCAGCAGGTTGAAGTGATCAGAAGTGATGATTGATCAGAAGTGGTGAAGAACGCCAGCAAGTGGCGTCTTAAATAGGGATCATGGAACCATCTCGAAGCTGGAGATCGCCCGACCAGACAAAAACCTGCCATTGGTCAAACGAAAGTCAGGGTGACGTCAGTCGACACTACTCAGCGGACAGCGGAGCAACCAGTAGATGCCCTGTATGTCGGGAGTGAGGACGCTTGAGGTAGCGAGCGACTGGAACACTCAAGGTGAGAACTATAATATCTATGAATAAGTGATTGATAACAAGATTATGCATAAGGTTTAAGCAATACGTTTACAAGGAAATAATTACCATTCGGGGATCTCGGTAACAATAAACAAAATTTGACCGACAAATGGGCCAAGCTAACCATTGAAAGTATCACAAAAGTGATCATGCTCCGAGAACTCCGAATGAAAACAAACAAAAGAATCAGTCAAAGCAAAACATGGATAACAGACGAGGAGACACTAAGACTCGAAAGGCAAAACAGAGATAGCAGAGATGGGTCTAGTATAAAGACCTTTACTAGTTAAAACATCAACAACTCTGACGCGTTTATCACGGCCAAAGTGGCAGTGAATAACTCTGCCTAGGTTCCACACGAGAGGCGGAGATGGGTCTCGAAGAAGAACCATGTCCCCCACTCGTACATCTGGTTGAGGAAGCCGCCATTTCTCACGCCTATTTAGCAAGCTGAGATATTCTAACTTCCATCGGCGCCAAAAAGAACAGCGCAAAGATTCTACTTTTCTCCAAAAGATAGGTAAGTTAGGATCACAGCGTCGAACCAGCAAAGGCGGAGTAGCAGCAAGCGAACAGCCAATCAGGAAGTGACTGGGTGTTAAAGGTAAAAGATCCTTAGGATCGTTTGAAAGAGGGGTCAGAGGTCTGGAATTTACAATACCTTCGACTTGAATAATTAAAGAGTTGAATTCCTCATAAGAGAGTATGGTAGGACCAAGAGTTTTATTAAGCTGTCTTTTAGTAAGTTTGATGCAGGACTCCCATCGGCCCCCATGATTGGGAGCATAAGGCGGGGTGAAATGCCATTTGAAACCTTTAGAATAGGAAAAGTTGGAAATTTTTTCTTTAGCAGAAGGGGAGCTTAACACTTTTTTCCAGAGATCAGAAGCGCTTACAAAAATTTTTGCATTATCTGAAAAAACTTCAGAAGGAACACCCCTTCTAGCAGCAAATCTAGAAAAGGCGGCCAAAAAGTAAGATACAGAAGCGTTCGTAACCAACTCAAGGTGGATAGCTCCCGTCACCATACATACAAATAACGAGATGTAAAGTTTACCTAAGATTTTGCGCTTAGATGAAGAGGGATTAGTCTGATATACGTAAGGACCTGCGTAATCGATCCCAGTAAGAGCGAAGGGCTTACTAGGTTCTGAACGAAATGGAGGTAAATTACCCATAATCTGCGTGGCGGGCCGTGGTTTAACCTTGAAGCAAGGTATACACTTTTTGACAACAGAAGATACCTCATGAACGCCATTGATGATCCAGTAGAGTTCACGAATTAGACAGAGCAAGGTGCGAGTGCCAGCATGAAGGTGTTTATAATGAAACTTTTTTATTATAAGGGTAGTGATAGGATGCTTTGAAGGAAGGATGATGGGATGCTTTTTCCCATCCTCACAACTACACATAGCTAATCTTCCACCCACACGTATTATGCCGTCCTGGTCTAGAAAAGGAGTGAGTGGTGAAAGCCTGCTAGACTTGGGTAAATCTTTACCACTTATAAGAGCTTGCTTTTCAGGAGCAAATACTTCCTGCTGAACAAGTAACAAAATCTTGCAAGTAGCAAATTCTAACTCTACTCTGGAGAGAAAGGGTTGAGGCTTCAAAGGTTGATCAATTACTAAATATTTCCATCGGAAGATATAAGACACTACACGAATCAATTTATCAAATGAAGAGTATCTATGAAAAAGGCTAGTAGAAGTAAGATGCGACGTGACAGGGTCATTACGGGCATCAGGTATTTCTTCTGCAAATTGATTAGCTAAGCGAGGCCAGCAAGATGATTCCTGACTTAGTCAAGGAGGACCATTCCAGTACAGGTCTGAAGAAATCAATTTTTTAGGCGTGCAACCACGTGATATTATATCCGCGGGGTTTTCACGGCTAGGAACATGTCTCCATTGTTCAGAATGAGAGACTTCATGAATCTTAGAAACGCGATTTGCCACAAAGGTATTCCAATGAGAAGAAGGCTTGGAAATCCAAGCTAATACAATAGAAGTATCGCTTCAAAAAAATGTGCGGGAAAATTTCAACTTTAAACTGACATTTAGTTTAGTAGCTAATTCTGTTGCCATTAAAGCAGAGCATAATTCTAATCTCGGCAATGATACCGTTTTAAGTGGAGCAACTTTTGATTTAGCGCACACTAAATTAGAAAATCCAGGGAAAGTGGCTGAGGAACGTCCTACTATGTATGCACAACAGCCATAAGCCCGTTCTGAACTATCAGAAAATACATGCAGATCATACTGCTGGCATAAGGGATTAGAAATTAAAAGGCGGGGTATAGAAACCTTGGAGAGATCCAGCAAACTGCTGCGATACTCTAACCATTCTTCTACAAGAGGAAGGGGGAGATTTTCATCCCAGTCTGATTTTAATGACCAAAGCTTTTGCAAGAACATTTTTGCAACAATAACTATAGGAGCAATATATTGCAAAGGATCAAAGATCTTTGCGATTTCTGACAGAACTTGTCTCTTAGTTACAGGGGGAGATTCTGAGAAATGTACCTGATAAGAGAAGGTATCAGAAGAAGGACACCAAAAAACACCCAATGCTTTTACGGCTGCTTAATCAGTAGGAATAGCAACAAATTCATCAACTGGGACCTCTGATGAAAATTTTGATATAAATTCAGTAGAATTTGAGGTCCATTTATGGTGCGGAAAACCTCCTAGGAGCAGGGATTTCAAATCTTCGCACACAAGGAGTGCTTCAGAAATATTAGGGAAAGAGCACAAGAAATCGTCAACATAAAATGCCGTTTTTAATGACTCAGAGGCCAAAGGATGATACAGATGACCATCTTGATCGGCTAACATGTGGAGAGACCGAATCGCAAGAAAGGCTGAAGGCTTCAGGCCATATGTCACAGTCTTCAATCTAAATATATTTATGGGTTTGGAACTCTCATCGCGCCACAATATTCTTTGCAGATCTTGCTGCTCAGAATTTACGAGAATCTGCCGGTACATCTGCTTGATATCTGAGAATACAGCAATAGGAAACCTTCGAAAATTAAGCAAAACAGAGGTGAGATCTGTTTGAATCGCGGGGCCACATTGCAAGGTATCATTTAAAGAGATTCCATTGGAATCTGGTGATGAGCCATTGAAAACTACTCTTATATTGTCTTGTGTTAAGGAATTTTTCCATACCGGGTGATGATTTAGATAAACTATTTCATTTAAAGGATGGTCAATTTCTTCTGATTTAGAAATTACCTCCATGTGATTAGATGATTCGTATTCCTCCATAAAGGAAGCATACTGAGTTTTGACAGAAGCATTTTGTTTGAACCGATTTTCAATAGCAAATAGTGCCCTAAGTGCTCTGGAATGTGAGCCTGTAATGGCGGGAGGATTAGGAATACGAGGAAGAGTTACTATAAATCTGCCTTCAGCAGTACGGACAGTGGTTTCCTTGTATAACTTTTCACAAATTTCGTTAGAAGAAGAAGAAGTAGCCTGAACATTCTCAAGATCCCAGAACTTGGTTAGCTCTTGACTCAAATCGGTACCAACAAAATAACAATTCGATACAGTTTGAATAGGATTACGATATATTTGGCCAGTAGCAATCCAACCAAAATCAGTTTCGCGGAAAAAAACATTAGGAGCAATTTTTACTTTATTGGAATGAAGACATTGCCAAAATACGCTTGAGCTGAAAAGAAGCTCTACGGGTGAAGCTCTGTTGAAATGAGGGTCAGCTAGCTGGACAAAATTCGGGATATTCCAACTTTGAATAGGATAATAAGTGCCTGGAATATTGTTGCCTATAGACTTGATAATCAAACAATCTAATTGCAACTGCGTACCAAGATTATTAGAGTCCTTCAGATCCACTTTAGCAAAGCTTAAGGATTGCGATTTAGAGCAGTTTATTCCTGTAACCTCTATTGAGGTAGGATGTTTTGGGAGGCCTAACTTTTGTACCAACGATTCATTAATAAAATTGTTGGTAGCGGCATTGTCCAATAATCCCCTGACAGATACCCATTTCCCGTGAGAATTTTTCAATAGAACCTGCACGGTAGATAATAAAATCTGGACTTTGCCAAGCGAGGTGGAACTTTGAGCATACGACTGCGCACTATTTTGAGAAGTCTCAGAATTAGACTTGGTATTGGAACTGCTTGGTCCTGATAACCGTGATCTTTCATGCCTGTGCAAAAGGGAATGGTGTCTAGCCCTACAATGAAAGCATAAACGTTGTGAACGGCAATTGTTTAACATATGCTTTCCTGACAAACAGTTGAAACAATGTTTTTTGTTCGCAATGAACTTTCGTCTTTCATCTACTGATAAAGATTTAAATTCATCACAATTGTATAAATTATGCGATTGCTGACACAGACCGCACGTTTGCATTTGGTTAGGTGACCGAGCATCAACAGGAAGAGCCTGTGATCTTAAAATTCTTTGATTAGAACTGCTAACCTTATCTTTTGAGAAGGCTTTTGAATCTGAACTACTAGTTTTTTGATTAGCTATGGCGGAAAAGACTTGGCTTCTGGCCTTCAAAAAGTTAATAATCGCCTCATAAGTGCATTGCAAATTCTGGGAAAGTTCTGTTTCCCAGGCTTTTAATGTATTTGCATCCAATCTTGCAGAAATAAGGTGAACTAGAAATAAATCCCAGTGATTTACATGTTGGTTTAAATTGGACAATGCTCTGACGTGTAGCTCTGCAGTGTCAATCAACTTACGAAGTGATAAACTGTTATCTGCTTGCACGTTAGGTAACTCGAATAAGCTTTGTATATGGCGTTGAATAGATAAACGAATGTTCCCATATCTATCCTTAAGAAGATTCAGAGCAACTTCATAATTATCACTGGTCAAAGAAAGTGCTTGAATCAGGTTAAGTGCGTTGCCTTGAACTGCCAGACGCAAGTAGTGAAATTTTTGTATTACTGGTATAGAAGTATTCTCATGTACTAAAGAATTGAATAATTCAAAAAATGGCTCCCATTCTATGTCCTTACCAGTGAATTTGGGTATTTCTAATTTGGGTAATATAATGCGTGAAGAAGATGTAGAAGATGCTGCAGAAGTTTGATCTTCTTGTTTTTCTTTTAAAGTTAAAGCCCTAATAAGCTGTTTAGCTTCAGCAAATCCCTGATAGTATAATTTTTCAACTTCCAACCTATCACTTTGCTGGTCCGGATGCTGAGTTTCTATACTGCATTGTATCTCATCATATTACTCAAAGGCTTGTTCATAATTCTTAAGCCTCTGCGAAATTATGTCAAGATTACGCTCTTGGGGTTCAAGCTCCGTTAAGAAAGTACGAAACCGTGTGAGCTTGCCCTTACAAGAGCCTCTGGCGTTGCTGAGTTTTTCATCAAGGTTAGGCACATTAAAAGTTGTTTGTTACTCACGTCAATATTGTGACTTCGAGTACTGGAAGCCAGAAGATGACAGCTTGCTAGGTAGTAAGGTTTAGTCTGATGCGGAAGAAACCGGTTTAGCTTACGTTTCTCTCCTCTTCTGCTGAACATGCGCCTCAAGCTGAAACGTACAATGTGAATTAGTGTTGAAACACAATGAACAAAAATTGTTAATGTAAAATCCAAGATATGAAATTTGTATAGAGATCCAGGGTGCAACGGATATGTTTCCCGGGGGTGAGGCACCAAAAATTATGGAGAATAAGTTCTGCCCTAAAACTTCCCCATACGGGAGAACGGTAACGCATCAGGCGAAAGCCTGGACAAAATAACTACTGTGGTCAAGAAAATTAGACTGAAGCGGTGCGGAGTAGTGGGCATGAAATACGTGACTAGAAAACCCATGTAGGTAGCAATACATTGACAATTTTTATTTCTAATAATAAATTTATAATCAATAAACAAATTGCACTTAAGTGCTTATCACAGAAATGAACAATTATAAATGGAGCAAAAGTGTGAGGGCCTGATGACAGAAACCCAGATTAAGAAAATGTCAATGAAACAAGCTTGTTTAATTGGAGAGAAGTTGAGCTTAACACATAAAAATGCACTTTATAAAAAGAGAGAACCATGAAACTGATTAAGAGTATAAAATGATTAGTATAATTTAAATGCTTCATAAAATTAAACTTATCTTTGAAGAGCCAGCTCTTTAAAAGTTCCAGCTAGCATAAATGTTGATTTAAAAGTCTTCACGGTTTCTTCAGAAGGAGGCGTACATGGCCTAGAGATATGTACACCATTGATAAAAAATGTCAACTTTCTCTTCTTTCCTTGCGAAGGAATGACATTTATAACTTCCAAGTGATGATCCAGCAGTATTTCGAAAGATGAATCCAAGTATCCCATCTAAGGTGAAGGTGAAAAGTACAACAGCTGGCAATTATTCTTGCCATCTTGAGCAATACGTCATGGTGCAGATCTTGTGACGTAGCTGCCAGGTAGCGTAGAGACTAGCGATGGTGTCATGAGATGCAGTAGCGGTGACCAGCAGGTTGAAGTGATCAGAAGTGATGATTGATCAGAAGTGGTGAAGAACGCCAGCAAGTGGCGTCTTAAATAGGGATCATGGAACCATCTCGAAGCTGGAGATCGCCCGACCAGACAAAAACCTGCCATTGGTCGAACGAAAGTCAGGGTGACGTCAGTCGACACTACTCAGCGGACAGCGGAGCAACCAGTAGATGCCCTGTATGTCGGGAGTGAGGACGCTTTAGGTAGCGAGCGACTGGAACACTCAAGGTGAGAACTATAATATCTATGAATAAGTGATTGATAACAAGGTTATGCATAAGGTTTAAGCAATACGTTTACAAGGAAATAATTACCATTCGGGGATCTCGGTAACAATAAACAAAATTTGACCGACAAATGGGCCAAGCTAACCATTGAAAGTATCACAAAAGTGATCATGCTCCGAGAACTCCGAATGAAAACAAACAAAAGAATCAGTCAAAGCAAAACATGGATAACAGACGAGGAGACACTAAGGCTCGAAAGGCAAAACAGAGATAGCAGAGATGGGTCTAGTATAAAGACCTTTACTAGTTAAAACATCAAGAACTCTGACGCGTTTATCACGGCCAAAGTGGCAGTGAATAACTCTGCCTAGGTTCCACACGAGAGGCGGAGATGGGTCTCGAAGAAGAACCATGTCCCCCACTCGTACATCTGGTTGAGGAAGCCGCCATTTCTCACGCCTATTTAGCAAGCTGAGATATTCTAACTTCCATCGGCGCCAAAAAGAACAGCGCAAAGATTCTACTTTTCTCCAAAAGATAGGTAAGTTAGGATCACAGCGTCGAACCAGCAAAGGCGGAGTAGCAGCAAGCGAACAGCCAATCAGGAAGTGACTGGGTGTTAAAGGTAAAAGATCCTTAGGATCGTTTGAAAGAGGGGTCAGAGGTCTGGAATTTACAATACCTTCGACTTGAATAATTAAAGAGTTGAATTCCTCATAAGAAAGTATGGTAGGACCAAGAGTTTTATTAAGCTGTCTTTTAGTGAGTTTGATGCAGGACTCCCATCGGCCCCCATGATGGGGAGCATAAGGCGGGGTGAAATGCCATTTGAAACCTTTAGAATAGGAAAAGTTGGAAATTTTTTCTTTAGCAGAAGGGGAGCTTAACACTTTTTTCCAGAGATCAGAAGCGCTTACAAAAAATTTTGCATTATCTGAAAAAACTTCAGAAGGAACACCCCTTCTAGCAGCAAATCTAGAAAAGGCGGCCAAAAAGTAAGATACAGAAGCGTTCGTAACCAACTCAAAGTGGATAGCTCCCGTCACCATACATACAAATAACGAGATGTAAAGTTTACCTAAGATTTTGCGCTTAGATGAAGAGCGATTAGTCTGATATACGTAAGGACCTGCGTAATCGATCCCAGTAAGAGCGAAGGGCTTACTAGGTTCTGAACGAAATGGAGGTAAATTACCCATAATCTGCGTGGCGGGCCGTGGTTTAACCTTGAAGCAAGGTATACACTTTTTGACAACAGAAGATACCTCATGAACGCCATTGATGATCCAGTAGAGTTCACGAATTAGACAGAGCAAGGTGCGAGTGCCAGCATGAAGGTGTTTATAATGAAACTTTTTTATTATAAGGGTAGTGATAGGATGCTTTGAAGGAAGGATGATGGGATGCTTTTTCCCATCCTCACAACTAGACATAGCTAATCTTCCACCCACTCGTATTATGCCGTCCTGGTCTAGAAAAGGAGTGAGTGGTGAAAGCCTGCTAGACTTGGGTAAATCTTTACCACTTATAAGAGCTTGCTTTTCAGGAGCAAATACTTCCTGCTGAACAAGTAACAAAATCTTGCAAGTAGCAAATTCTAACTCTACTCTGGAGAGAAAGGGTTGAGGCTTCAAAGGTTGATCAATTACTAAATATTTCCATCGGAAGATATAAGACACTACACGAATCAATTTATCAAATGAAGAGTATCTATGAAAAAGGCTAGTAGAAGTAAGATGCGACGTGACAGGGTCATTACGGGCATCAGGTATTTCTTCTGCAAATTGATTAGCTAAGCGAGGCCAGCAAGATGATTCCTGACTTAGCCAAGGAGGACCATTCCAGTACAGGTCTGAAGAAATCAATTTTTTAGGCGTGCAACCACGTGATATTATATCCGCGGGGTTTTCACGGCTAGGAACATGTCTCCATTGTTCAGAATGAGAGACTTCATGAATCTTAGAAACGCGATTTGCCACAAAGGTATTCCAATGAGAAGAAGGCTTGGAAATCCAAGCTAATACAATAGAAGAATCGCTCCAAAAAAATGTGCGGGAAAATTTTAACTTTAAACTGACATTTAGTTTAGTAGCTAATTCTGTTGCCATTAAAGCAGAGCATAATTCTAATCTCGGCAATGATACCGTTTTAAGTGGAGCAACTTTTGATTTAGCGCACACTAAATTAGAAAATCCAGGGAAAGTGGCTGAGGAACGTCCTACTATGTATGCACAACAGCCATAAGCCCGTTCTGAACTATCAGAAAATACATGCAGGTCATACTGCTGGCATAAGGGATTAGAAATTAAAAGGCGGGGTATAGAAACCTTGGAGAGATCCAGCAAACTGCTGCGATACTCTAACCATTCTTCTACAAGAGGAAGGGGGAGATTTTCATCCCAGTCTGATTTTAATGACCAAAGCTTTTGCAAGAACATTTTTGCAACAATAACTATAGGAGCAATATATTGCAAAGGATCAAAGATCTTTGCGATTTCTGACAGAACTTGTCTCTTAGTTACAGGGGGAGATTCTGAGAAATGTACCTGATAAGAGAAGGTATCAGAAGAAGGATACCAAAAAACACCCAATGCTTTTACGGCTGCTTCATCAGTAGGAATAGCAACAAATTCATCAACTGGGACCTCTGATGAAAATTTTGATATAAATTCAGTAGAATTTGTGGTCCATTTATGGAGCGTAAAACCACCTCCTAGGAGCAGGGATTTCAAATCTTCGCACACAAGGAGTGCTTCAGAAATATTAGGGAAAGAGCACAAGAAATCGTCAACATAAAATGGCGTTTTTAATGACTCAGAGGCCAAAGGATGATACAGATGACCATCTTGCTCGGCTAACATGTGGAGAGACCGAATCGCAAGAAAGGCTGAAGGCTTCAGGCCATATGTCACAGTCTTCAATCTAAATATCTTTATGGGTTTGGAACTCTCATCGCGCCACAATATTCTTTGCAGATCTTGCTGCTCAGAATTTACGAGAATCTGCCGGTACATCTGCTTGATATCTGAGATTACAGCAATAGGAAACCTTCGAAAATTAAGCAAAACAGAGGTGAGATCTGTTTGAATCGCGGGGCCACATTGCAAGGTATCATTTAAAGAGATTCCATTGGAATCTGGTGATGAGCCATTGAAAACTACTCTTATATTGTCTTGTGTTAAGGAATTTTTCCATACCGGGTGATGATTTAGATAAACTATTTCATTTAAAGGATGGTCAATTTCTTCTGATTTAGAAATTACCTCCATGTGATTAGATGATTCGTATTCCTCCATAAAGGAAGCATACTGAGTTTTGACAGAAGCATTTTGTTTGAACCGATTTTCAATAGCAAATTGTGCCCTAAGTGCTCTGGAATGTGAGCCCGTAATGGCGGGAGGATTAGGAATACGTGGAAGAGTTACTATAAATCTGCCTTCAGCAGTACGGACAGTGGTTTCCTTGTATAACTTTTCACAAATTTCGTTAGAAGAAGAAGAAGTAGCCTGAACATTCTCAAGATCCCAGAACTTGGTTAGCTCTTGACTCAAATCGGTACCAACAAAATAACAATTCGATACAGTTTGAATAGGATTACGATATATTTGGCCAGTAGCAATCCAACCAAAATCAGTTTCGCGGAAGAAAACATTAGGAGCAATTTTTACTTTATTGGAATGAAGACATTGCCAAAATACGCTTGAGCTGAAAAGAAGCTCTACGGGCGAAGCTCTGTTGAAATGAGGGTCAGCTAGCTGGACAAAATTCGGGATATTCCAACATTGAATAGGATAAGAAGTGCCAGGAATATTGTTGCCTATAGACTTGATAATCAAACAATCTAATTGCAACTGCGTACCAAGATTATTAGAGTCCTTCAGATCCACTTTAGCAAAGCTTAAGGATTGCGATTTAGAGCAGTTTATTCCTGTAACCTCTATTGAGGTAGGATGTTTTGGGAGGCCTAACTTTTGTACCAACGATTCATTAATAAAATTGTTGGTAGCGGCATTGTCCAATAATCCCCTGACAGATACCCATTTCCCGTGAGAATTTTTCAATAGAACCTGCACGGTAGATAATAAAACCTGGACTTAGCCAAGCGAGGTGGAACTTTGAGCATACGACTGCGCACTATTTTGAGAAGTCTCAGAATTAGACTTGGTATTGGAACTGCTTGGTCCTGATAACCGTGATCTTTCATGCCTGTGCAAAAGGGAATGGTGTCTAGCCCTACAATGAAAGCATAAACGTTGTGAACGGCAATTGTTTAACATATGCGTTCCTGACAAACAGTTGAAACAATGTTTTTTGTTCGCAATGAACTTTCGTCTTTCATCTACTGATAAAGATTTAAATTCATCACAATTGTATAAATTATGCGATTGCTGACACAGACCGCACGTTTGCATTTGGTTAGGTGACCGAGCATCAACAGGAAGAGCCTGTGATCTTAAAATTCTTTGATTAGAACTGCTAACCTTATCTTTTGAGAAGGCTTTTGAATCTGAACTACTAGTTTTTTGATTAGCTATGGCGGAAAAGACTTGGCTTCTGGCCTCCAAAAAGTTAATAATCGCCTCATAAGTGCATTGCAAATGCTGGGAAAGTTCTGTTTCCCAGGCTTTTAATGTATTTGCATCCAATCTTGCAGAAATAAGGTGAACTAGAAATAAATCCCAGTGATTTACAGGTTGGTTTAAATTGGACAATGCTCTGACGTGTAGCTCTGCAGTGTCAATCAACTTACGAAGTGATAAACTGTTATCTGCTTGCACGTTAGGTAACTCGAATAAGCTTTGTATATGGCGTTGAATAGATAAACGAATGTTCCCATATCTATCCTTAAGAAGATTCAGAGCAACTTCATAATTATCACTGGTCAAAGAAAGTGCTTGAATCAGGTTAAGTGCGTTGCCTTGAACTGCCAGACGCAAGTAGTGAAATTTTTGTATTACTGGTATAGAAGTATTCTCATGTACTAAAGAATTGAATAATTCAAAAAATGGCTCCCATTCTATGTCCTTACCAGTGAATTTGGGTATTTCTAATTTGGGTAATATAATGCGTGAAGAAGATGTAGAAGATGCTGCAGAAGTTTGATCTTCTTGTTTTTCTTTTAAAGTTAAAGCCCTAATAAGCTGTTTAGCTTCAGAAAATCCCTGATAGTATAATTTTTCAACTTCCAACCTATCACTTTGCTGGTCCGGATGCTGAGTTTCTATACTGCATTGTATCTCATCATATTTCTCAAAGGCTTGTTCATAATTCTTAAGCCTCTGCGAAATTATGTCAAGATTACGCTCTTGGGGTTCAAGCTCCGTTAAGAAAGTACGAAACCGTGTGAGCTTGCCCTTACAAGAGGCTCTGGCGTTGCTGAGTTTTTCATCAAGGTTAGGCATATTAAAAGTTGTTTGTTACTCACGTCAATATTGTGACTTCGAGTACTGGAAGCCAGAAGATGACAGCTTGCTAGGTAGTAAGGTTTAGTCTGATGCGGAAGAAACCGGTTTAGCTTACGTTTCTCTCCTCTTCTGCTGAACATGCGCCTCAAGCTGAAACGTACAATGTGAATTAGTGTTGAAACACAACGAACAAAAATTGTTAATGTAAAATCCAAGATATGAAATTTGTATAGGGATCCAGGGTGCAACGGATACGTTTCCCGGGGGTGAGGCACCAAAAATTATGGAGAATAAGTTCTGCCCTAAAACTTCCCCATACGGGAGAACGGTAACGCATCAGGCGAAAGCCTGGACAAAATAACTACTCTGGTCAAGAAAATTAGACTGAAGCGGTGCGGAGTAGTGGGCATGAAATACGTGACTAGAAAACCCATGTAGGTAGCAATACATTAACAATTTTTATTTCTAATAATAAATTTATAATCAATAAACAAATTGCACTTAAGTGCTTATCACAGAAATGAACAATTATAAATGGAGCAAAAGTGTGAGGGCCTGATGACAGAAACCCAGATTAAGAAAATGTCAATGAAACAAGCTTGTTTAATTGGAGAGAAGTTGAGCTTAACACATAAAAATGCACTTTATAAGAAGAGAGAACCATGAAACTGATTAAGAGTATAAAATGATTAGTATAATTTAAATGCTTCATAAAAATAAACTTATCTTTGAAGAGCCAGCTCTTTAAAAGTTCCAGCTAGCATAAATGTTGATTTAAAAGTCCTCACGGTTTCTTCAGAAGGAGGCGTACATGGCCTAGAGATATGTACACCATTGATAAAAAAAATGTCAACTTTCTCTTCTTTCCTTGCGAAGGAATGGCATTTATAACTTCCAAGTGATGATCCAGCAGTATTTCGAAAGATGAATCCAAGTATCCCATCTAAGGTGAAGGTGAAAAGTACAACAGCTGGCAATTATTCTTGCCATCTTGAGCAATACGTCATGGTGCAGATCTTGTGACGTAGCTGCCAGGTAGCGTAGAGACTAGCGATGGTGTCATGAGATGCAGTAGCGGTGACCAGCAGGTTGAAGTGATCAGAAGTGATGATTGATCAGAAGTGGTGAAGAACGCCAGCAAGTGGCGTCTTAAATAGGGATCATGGAACCATCTCGAAGCTGGAGATCGCCCGACCAGACAAAAACCTGCCATTGGTCGAACGAAAGTCAGGGTGACGTCAGTCGACACTACTCAGCGGACAGCGGAGCAACCAGTAGATGCCCTGTATGTCGGGAGTGAGGACGCTTGAGGTAGCGAGCGACTGGAACACTCAAGGTGAGAACTATAATATCTATGAATAAGTGATTGATAACAAGATTATGCATAAGGTTTAAGCAATTAATACGTTTACAAGGAAATAATTACCATTCGGGGATCTCGGTAACAATAAACAAAATTTGACCGACAAATGGGCCAAGCTAACCATTGAAAGTATCACAAAAGTGATCATGCTCCGAGAACTCCGAATGAAAACAAACAAAAGAATCAGTCAAAGCAAAACATGGATAACAGACGAGGAGACACTAAGACTCGAAAGGCAAAACAGAGATAGCAGAGATGGGTCTAGTATAAAGACCTTTACTAGTTAAAACATCAACAACTCTGACGCGTTTATCACGGCCAAAGTGGCAGTGAATAACTCTGCCTAGGTTCCACACGAGAGGCGGAGATGGGTCTCGAAGAAGAACCATGTCCCCCACTCGTACATCTGGTTGAGGAAGCCGCCATTTCTCACGCCTATTTAGCAAGCTGAGATATTCTAACTTCCATCGGCGCCAAAAAGAACAGCGCAAAGATTCTACTTTTCTCCAAAAGATAGGTAAGTTAGGATCACAGCGTCGAACCAGCAAAGGCGGAGTAGCAGCAAGCGAACAGCCAATCAGGAAGTGACTGGGTGTTAAAGGTAAAAGATCCTTAGGATCGTTTGAAAGAGGGGTCAGAGGTCTGGAATTTACAATACCTTCGACTTGAATAATTAAAGAGTTGAATTCCTCATAAGAAAGTATGGTAGGACCAAGAGTTTTATTAAGCTGTCTTTTAGTAAGTTTGATGCAGGACTCCCATCGGCCCCCATGATGGGGAGCATAAGGCGGGGTGAAATGCCATTTGAAACCTTTAGAATAGGAAAAGTTGGAAATTTTTTCTTTAGCAGAAGGGGAGCTTAACACTTTTTTCCAGAGATCAGAAGCGCTTACAAAAATTTTTGCATTATCTGAAAAAACTTCAGAAGGAACACCCCTTCTAGCAGCAAATCTAGAAAAGGCGGCCAAAAAGTAAGATACAGAAGCGTTCGTAACCAACTCAAGGTGGATAGCTCCCGTCACCATACATACAAATAACGAGATGTAAAGTTTACCTAAGATTTTGCGCTTAGATGAAGAGGGATTAGTCTGATATACGTAAGGACCTGCGTAATCGATCCCAGTAAGAGCGAAGGGCTTACTAGGTACTGAACGAAATGGAGGTAAATTACCCATAATCTGCGTGGCGGGCCGTGGTTTAACCTTGAAGCAAGGTATACACTTTTTGACAACAGAAGATACCTCATGAACGCCATTGATGATCCAGTAGAGTTCACGAATTAGACAGAGCAAGGTGCGAGTGCCAGCATGAAGGTGTTTATAATGAAACTTTTTTATTATAAGGGTAGTGATAGGATGCTTTGAAGGAAGGATGATGGGATGCTTTTTCCCATCCTCACAACTAGACATAGCTAATCTTCCACCCACACGTATTATGCCGTCCTGGTCTAGAAAAGGAGTGAGTGGTGAAAGCCTGCTAGACTTGGGTAAATCTTTACCACTTATAAGAGCTTGCTTTTCAGGAGCAAATACTTCCTGCTGAACAAGTAACAAAATCTTGCAAGTAGCAAATTCTAACTCTACTCTGGAGAGAAAGGGTTGAGGCTTCAAAGGTTGATCAATTACTAAATATTTCCATCGGAAGATATAAGACACTACACGAATCAATTTATCAAATGAAGAGTATCTATGAAAAAGGCTAGTAGAAGTAAGATGCGACGTGACAGGGTCATTACGGGCATCAGGTATTTCTTCTGCAAATTGATTAGCTAAGCGAGGCCAGCAAGATGATTCCTGACTTAGCCAAGGAGGACCATTCCAGTACAGGTCTGAAGAAATCAATTTTTTAGGCGTGCAACCACGTGATATTATATCCGCGGGGTTTTCACGGCTAGGAACATGTCTCCATTGTTCAGAATGAGAGACTTCATGAATCTTAGAAACGCGATTTGCCAAAAAGGTATTCCAATGAGAAGAAGGCTTGGAAATCCAAGCTAATACAATAGAAGAATCGCTCCAAAAAAAAGTGCGGGAAAATTTTAACTTTAAACTGACATTTAGTTTAGTAGCTAATTCTGTTGCCATTAAAGCAGAGCATAATTCTAATCTCGGCAATGATACCGTTTTAAGTGGAGCAACTTTTGATTTAGCGCACACTAAATTAGAAAATCCAGGGAAAGTGGCTGAGGAACGTCCTACTATGTATGCACAACAGCCATAAGCCCGTTCTGAACTATCAGAAAATACATGCAGGTCATACTGCTGGCATAAGGGATTAGAAATTAAAAGGCGGGGTATAGAAACCTTGGAGAGATCCAGCAAACTGCTGCGATACTCTAACCATTCTTCTACAAGAGGAAGGGGGAGATTTTCATCCCAGTCTGATTTTAATGACCAAAGCTTTTGCAAGAACATTTTTGCAACAATAACTATAGGAGCAATATATTGCAAAGGATCAAAGATCTTTGCGATTTCTGACAGAACTTGTCTCTTAGTTACAGGGGGAGATTCTGAGAAATGTACCTGATAAGAGAAGGTATCAGAAGAAGGACACCAAAAAACACCCAATGCTTTTACGGCTGCTTCATCAGTAGGAATAGCAACAAATTCATCAACTGGGACCTCTGATGAAAATTTTGATATAAATTCAGTAGAATTTGAGGCCCATTTATGGAGCGGAAAACCACCTCCTAGGAGCAGGGATTTCAAATCTTCGCACACAAGGAGTGCTTCAGAAATATTAGGGAAAGAGCACAAGAAATCGTCAACATAAAATGGCGTTTTTAATGACTCAGAGGCCAAAGGATGATACAGATGACCATCTTGCTCGGCTAACATGTGGAGAGACCGAATCGCAAGAAAGGCTGAAGGCTTCAGGCCATATGTCACAGTCTTCAATCTAAATATCTTTATGGGTTTGGAACTCTCATCGCGCCACAATATTCTTTGCAGATCTTGCTGCTCAGAATTTACGAGAATCTGCCGGTACATCTGCTTAATATCTGAGATTACAGCAATAGGAAACCTTCGAAAATTAAGCAAAACAGAGGTGAGATCTGTTTGAATCGCGGGGCCACATTGCAAGGTATCATTTAAAGAGATTCCATTGGAATCTGGTGATGAGCCATTGAAAACTACTCTTATATTGTCTTGTGTTAAGGAATTTTTCCATACCGGGTGATGAATTAGATAAACTATTTCATTTAAAGGATGGTCAATTTCTTCTGATTTAGAAATTACCTCCATGTGATTAGATGATTCGTATTCCTCCATAAAGGAAGCATACTGAGTTTTGACAGAAGCATTTTGTTTGAACCGATTTTCAATAGCAAATAGTGCCCTAAGTGCTCTGGAATGTGAGCCCGTAATGGCGGGAGGATTAGGAATACGTGGAAGAGTTACTATAAATCTGCCTTCAGCAGTACGGACAGTGGTTTCCTTGTATAACTTTTCACAAATTTTGTTAGAAGAAGAAGAAGTAGCCTGAACATTCTCAAGATCCCAGAACTTGGTTAGCTCTTGACTCAAATCGGTACCAACAAAATAACAATTCGATACAGTTTGAATAGGATTACGATATATTTGGCCAGTAGCAATCCAACCAAAATCAGTTTCGCGGAAGAAAACATTAGGAGCAATTTTTACTTTATTGGAATGAAGACATTGCCAAAATACGCTTGAGCTGAAAAGAAGCTCTACGGGCGAAGCTCTGTTGAAATGAGGGTCAGCTAGCTGGACAAAATTCGGGATATTCCAACTTTGAATAGGATAAGAAGTGCCAGGAATATTGTTGCCTATAGACTTGATAATCAAACAATCTAATTGCAACTGCGTACCAAGATTATTAGAGTCCTTCAGATCCACTTTAGCAAAGCTTAAGGATTGCGATTTAGAGCAGTTTATTCCTGTAACCTCTATTGAGGTAGAATGTTTTGGGAGGCCTAACTTTTGTACCAACGATTCATTAATAAAATTGTTGGTAGCGGCATTGTCCAATAATCCCCTGACAGATACCCATTTCCCGTGAGAATTTTTCAATAGAACCTGCACGGTAGATAATAAAACCTGGACTTTGCCAAGCGAGGTGGAACTTTGAGCATACGACTGCGCACTATTTTGAGAAGTCTCAGAATTAGACTTGGTATTGGAACTGCTTGGTCCTGATAACCGTGATCTTTCATGCCTGTGCAAAAGGTAATGGTGTCTAGCCCTACAATGAAAGCATAAACGTTGTGAACGGCAATTGTTTAACATATGCGTTCCTGACAAACAGTTGAAACAATGTTTTTTGTTCGCAATGAACTTTCGTCTTTCATCTACTGATAAAGATTTAAATTCATCACAATTGTATAAATTATGCGATTGCTGACACAGACCGCACGTTTGCATTTGGTTAGGTGACCGAGCATCAACAGGAAGAGCATATGATCTTAAAATTCTTTGATTAGAACTGCTAACCTTATCTTTTGAGAACGCTTTTGAATCTGAACTACTAGTTTTTGATTAGCTATGGCGGAAAAGACTTGGCTTCTGGCCTCCAAAAAGTTAATAATCGCCTCATAAGTGCATTGCAAATTCTGGGAAAGTTCTGTTTCCCAGGCTTTTAATGTATTTGCATCCAATCTTGCAGAAATAAGGTGAACTAGAAATAAATCCCAGTGATTTACAGGTTGGTTTAAATTGGACAATGCTCTGACGTGTAGCTCTGCAGTGTCAATCAACTTACGAAGTGATAAACTGTTATCTGCTTGCACGTTAGGTAACTCGAATAAGCTTTGTATATGGCGTTGAATAGATAAACGAATGTTCCCATATCTATCCTTAAGAAGATTCAGAGCAACTTCATAATTATCACTGGTCAAAGAAAGTGCTTGAATCAGGTTAAGTGCGTTGCCTTGAACTGCCAGACGCAAGTAGTGAAATTTTTGTATTACTGGTATAGAAGTATTCTCATGTACTAAAGAATTGAATAATTCAAAAAATGGCTCCCATTCTATGTCCTTACCAGTGAATTTGGGTATTTCTAATTTGGGTAATATAATGCGTGAAGAAGATGTAGAAGATGCTGCAGAAGTTTGATCTTCTTGTTTTTCTTTTAAAGTTAAAGCCCTAATAAGCTGTTTAGCTTCAGCAAATCCCTGATAGTATAATTTTTCAACTTCCAACCTATCACTTTGCTGGTCCGGATGCTGAGTTTCTATACTGCATTGTATCACATCATATTTCTCAAAGGCTTGTTCATAATTCTTAAGCCTCTGCGAAATTATGTCAAGATTACGCTCTTGGGGTTCAAGCTCCGTTAAGAAAGTACGAAACCGTGTGAGCTTGCCCTTACAAGAGCCTCTGGCGTTGCTGAGTTTTTCATCAAGGTTAGGCATATTAAAAGTTGTTTGTTACTCACGTCAATATTGTGACTTCGAGTACTGGAAGCCAGAAGATGACAGCTTGCTAGGTAGTAAGGTTTAGTCTGATGCGGAAGAAACCGGTTTAGCTTACGTTTCTCTCCTCTTCTGCTGAACATGCGCCTCAAGCTGAAACGTACAATGTGAATTAGTGTTGAAACACAATGAACAAAGTTGTTAATGTAAAATCCAAGATATGAAATTTGTATAGGGATCCAGGGTGCAACGGATATGTTTCCCGGGGGTGAGGCACCAAAAATTATGGAGAATTAGTTCTGCCCTAAAACTTCCCCATACGGGAGAACGGTAACGCATCAGGCGAAAGCCTGGACAAAATAACTACTGTGGTCAAGAAAATTAGACTGAAGCGGTGCGGAGTAGTGGGCATGAAATACGTGACTAGAAAACCCATGTAGGTAGCAATACATTAACAATTTTTATTTCTAATAATAAATTTATAATCAATAAACAAATTGCACTTAAGTGCTTATCACAGAAATGAACAATTATAAATGGAGCAAAAGTGTGAGGGCCTGATGACAGAAACCCAGATTAAGAAAATGTCAATGAAACAAGCTTGTTTAATTGGAGAGAAGTTGAGCTTAACACATAAAAATGCACTTTATAAAAAGAGAGAACCATGAAACTGATTAAGAGTATAAAGTGATTAGTATAATTTAAATGCTTCATAAAATTAAACTTATCTTTGAAGAGCCAGCTCTTTAAAAGTTCCAGCTAGCATAAATGTTGATTTAAAAGTCCTCACGGTTTCTTCAGAAGGAGGCGTACATGGCCTAGAAATATGTACACCATTGATAAAAAAAATGTCAACTTTCTCTTCTTTCCTTGCGAAGGAATGACATTTATAACTTCCAAGTGATGATCCAGCAGTATTTCGAAAGATGAATCCAAGTATCCCATCTAAGGTGAAGGTGAAAAGTACAACAGCTGGCAATTATTCTTGCCATCTTGAGCAATACGTCATGGTGCAGATCTTGTGACGTAGCTGCCAGGTAGCGTAGAGACTAGCGATGGTGTCATGAGATGCAGTAGCGGTGACCAGCAGGTTGAAGTGATCAGAAGTGATGATTGATCAGAAGTGGTGAAGAACGCCAGCAAGTGGCGTCTTAAATAGGGATCATGGAACCATCTCGAAGCTGGAGATCGCCCGACCAGACAAAAACCTGCCATTGGTCGAACGAAAGTCAGGGTGACGTCAGTCGACACTACTCAGCGGACAGCGGAGCAACCAGTAGATGCCCTGTATGTCGGGAGTGAGGACGCTTGAGGTAGCGAGCGACTGGAACACTCAAGGTGAGAACTATAATATCTATGAATAAGTGATTGATAACAAGATTATGCATAAGGTTTAAGCAATTAATACGTTTACAAGGAAATAATTACCATTCGGGGATCCCGGTAACAATAAACAAAATTTGACCGACAAATGGGCCAAGCTAACCATTGAAAGTATCACAAAAGTGATCATGCTCCGAGAACTCCGAATGAAAACAAACAAAAGAATCAGTCAAAGCAAAACATGGATAACAGACGAGGAGACACTAAGACTCGAAAGGCAAAACAGAGATAGCAGAGATGGGTCTAGTATAAAGACCTTTACTAGTTAAAACATCAACAACTCTGACGCGTTTATCACGGCCAAAGTGGCAGTGAATAACTCTGCCTAGGTTCCACACGAGAGGCGGAGATGGGTCTCGAAGAAGAACCATGTCCCCCACTCGTACATCTGGTTGAGGAAGCCGCCATTTCTCACGCCTATTTAGCAAGCTGAGATGTTCTAACTTCCATCGGCGCCAAAAAGAACAGCGCAAAGATTCTACTTTTCTCCAAAAGATAGGTAAGTTAGGATCACAGCGTCGAACCAGCAAAGGCGGAGTAGCAGCAAGCGAACAGCCAATCAGGAAGTGACTGGGTGTTAAAGGTAAAAGATCCTTAGGATCGTTTGAAAGAGGGGTCAGAGGTCTGGAATTTACAATACCTTCGACTTGAATAATTAAAGAGTTGAATTCCTCATAAGAAAGTATGGTAGGACCAAGAGTTTTATTAAGCTGTCTTTTAGTAAGTTTGATGCAGGACTCCCATCGGCCCCCATGATGGGGAGCATAAGGCGGGGTGAAATGCCATTTGAAACCTTTAGAATAGGAAAAGTTGGAAATTTTTTCTTTAGCAGAAGGGGAGCTTAACACTTTTTTCCAGAGATCAGAAGCGCTTACAAAAATTTTTGCATTATCTGAAAAAACTTCAGAAGAACACCCCTTCTAGCAGCAAATCTAGAAAAGGCGGCCAAAAAGTAAGATACAGAAGCGTTCGTAACCAACTCAAGGTGGATAGCTCCCGTCACCATACATACAAACAACGAGATGTAAAGTTTACCTAAGATTTTGCGCTTAGATGAAGAGGGATTAGTCTGATATACGTAAGGACCTGCGTAATCGATCCCAGTAAGAGCGAAGGGCTTACTAGGTTCTGAACGAAATGGAGGTAAATTACCCATAATCTGCGTGGCGGGCCGTGGTTTAACCTTGAAGCAAGGTATACACTTTTTGACAACAGAAGATACCTCATGAACGCCATTGATGATCCAGTAGAGTTCACGAATTAGACAGAGCAAGGTGCGAGTGCCAGCATGAAGGTGTTTATAATGAAACTTTTTTATTATAAGGGTAGTGATAGGATGCTTTGAAGGAAGGATGATGGGATGCTTTTTCCCATCCTCACAACTACACATAGCTAATCTTCCACCCACACGTATTATGCCGTCCTGGTCTAGAAAAGGAGTGAGTGGTGAAAGCCTGCTAGACTTGGGTAAATCTTTACCACTTATAAGAGCTTGCTTTTCAGGAGCAAATACTTCCTGCTGAACAAGTAACAAAATCTTGCAAGTAGCAAATTCTAACTCTACTCTGGAGAGAAAGGGTTGAGGCTTCAAAGGTTGATCAATTACTAAATATTTCCATCGGAAGATATAAGACACTACACGAATCAATTTATCAAATGAAGAGTATCTATGAAAAAGGCTAGTAGAAGTAAGATGCGACGTGACAGGGTCATTACGGGCATCAGGTATTTCTTCTGCAAATTGATTAGCTAAGCGAGGCCAGCAAGATGATTCCTGACTTAGCCAAGGAGGACCATTCCAGTACAGGTCTGAAGAAATCAATTTTTTAGGCGTGCAACCACGTGATATTATATCCGCGGGGTTTTCACGGCTAGGAACATGTCTCCATTGTTCAGAATGAGAGACTTCATGAATCTTAGAAACGCGATTTGCCACAAAGGTATTCCAATGAGAAGAAGGCTTGGAAATCCAAGCTAATACAATAGAAGTATCGCTTCAAAAAAATGTGCGGGAAAATTTTAACTTTAAACTGACATTTAGTTTAGTAGCTAATTCTGTTGCCATTAAAGCAGAGCATAATTCTAATCTCGGCAATGATACCGTTTTAAGTGGAGCAACTTTTGATTTAGCGCACACTAAATTAGAAAATCCAGGGAAAGTGGCTGAGGAACGTCCTACTATGTATGCACAACAGCCATAAGCCCGTTCTGAACTATCAGAAAATACATGCAGATCATACTGCTGGCATAAGGGATTAGAAATTTAAAGGCGGGGTATAGAAACCTTGGAGAGATCCAGCAAACTGCTGCGATACTCTAACCATTCTTCTACAAGAGGAAGGGGGAGATTTTCATCCCAGTCTGATTTTAATGACCAAAGCTTTTGCAAGAACATTTTTGCAACAATAACTATAGGAGCAATATATTGCAAAGGATCAAAGATCTTTGCGATTTCTGAAAGAACTTGTCTCTTAGTTACAGGGGGAGATTCTGAGAAATGTACCTGATAAGAGAAGGTATCAGAAGAAGGACACCAAAAAACACCCAATGCTTTTACGGCTGCTTAATCAGTAGGAATAGCAACAAATTCATCAACTGGGACCTCTGATGAAAATTTTGATATAAATTCAGTAGAATTTGAGGTCCATTTATGGTGCGGAAAACCTCCTAGGAGCAGGGATTTCAAATCTTCGCACACAAGGAGTGCTTCAGAAATATTAGGGAAAGAGCACAAGAAATCGTCAACATAAAATGCCGTTTTTAATGACTCAGAGGCCAAAGGATGATACAGATGACCATCTTGATCGGCTAACATGTGGAGAGACCGAATCGCAAGAAAGGCTGAAGGCTTCAGGCCATATGACACAGTCTTCAATCTAAATATATTTATGGGTTTGGAACTCTCATCGCGCCACAATATTCTTTGCAGATCTTGCTGCTCAGAATTTACGAGAATCTGCCGGTACATCTGCTTAATATCTGAGATTACAGCAATAGGAAACCTTCGAAAATTAAGCAAAACAGAGGTGAGATCTGTTTGAATCGCGGGGCCACATTGCAAGGTATCATTTAAAGAGATTCCATTGGAATCTGGTGATGAGCCATTGAAAACTACTCTTATATTGTCTTGTGTTAAGGAATTTTTCCATACCGGGTGATGATTTAGATAAACTATTTCATTTAAAGGATGGTCAATTTCTTCTGATTTAGAAATTACCTCCATGTGATTAGATGATTCGTATTCCTCCATAAAGGAAGCATACTGAGTTTTGACAGAAGCATTTTGTTTGAACCGATTTTCAATAGCAAATAGTGCCCTAAGTGCTCTGGAATGTGAGCCCGTAATGGCGGGAGGATTAGGAATACGTGGAAGAGTTACTATAAATCTGCCTTCAACAGTACGGACAGTGGTTTCCTTGTATAACTTTTCACAAATTTCGTTAGAAGAAGAAGAAGTAGCCTGAACATTCTCAAGATCCCAGAACTTGGTTAGTTCTTGACTCAAATCGGTACCAACAAAATAACAATTCGATACAGTTTGAATAGGATTACGATATATTTGGCCAGTAGCAATCCAACCAAAATCAGTTTCGCGGAAGAAAACATTAGGAGCAATTTTTACTTTATTGGAATGAAGACATTGCCAAAATACGCTTGAGCTGAAAAGAAGCTCTACGGGCGAAGCTCTGTTGAAATGAGGGTCAGCTAGCTGGACAAAATTCGGGATATTCCAACTTTGAATAGGATAAGAAGTGCCAGGAATATTGTTGCCTATAGACTTGATAATCAAACAATCTAATTGCAACTGCGTACCAAGATTATTAGAGTCCCTCAGAACCACTTTAGCAAAGCTTAAGGATTGCGATTTAGAGCAGTTTATTCCTGTAACCTCTATTGAGGTAGGATGTTTTGGGAGGCCTAACTTTTGTACCAACGATTCATTAATAAAATTGTTGGTAGCGGCATTGTCCAATAATCCCCTGACAGATACCCATTTCCCGTGAGAATTTTTCAATAGAACCTGCACGGTAGATAATAAAATCTGGACTTTGCCAAGCGAGGTGGAACTTTGAGCATACGACTGCGCACTATTTTGAGAAGTCTCAGAATTAGACTTGGTATTGGAACTGCTTGGTCCTGATAACCGTGATCTTTCATGCCTGTGCAAAAGGGAATGGTGTCTAGCCCTACAATGAAAGCATAAACGTTGTGAACGGCAATTGCTTAACATATGCGTTCCTGACAAACAGTTGAAACAATGTTTTTTGTTCGCAATGAACTTTCGTCTTTCATCTACTGATAAAGATTTAAATTCATCACAATTGTATAAATTATGCGATTGCTGACACAGACCGCACGTTTGCATTTGGTTAGGTGACCGAGCATCAACAGGAAGAGCCTGTGATCTTAAAATTCTTTGATTAGAACTGCTAACCTTATCTTTTGAGAAGGCTTTTGAATCTGAACTACTAGTTTTTGATTAGCTATAGCGGAAAAGACTTGGCTTCTGGCCTCCAAAAAG
The DNA here is from genome assembly GCA_946902985.2 of Meconema thalassinum. Classification (NCBI taxonomy): domain Eukaryota; kingdom Metazoa; phylum Arthropoda; class Insecta; order Orthoptera; family Tettigoniidae; genus Meconema; species Meconema thalassinum. Next base: position 383,139,055 of record OX336394.1, on the reverse strand, counting down.
TTAATAATCGCCTCATAAGTGCATTGCAAATTCTGGGAAAGTTCTGTTTCCCAGGCTTTTAATGTATTTGCATCCAATCTTGCAGAAATAAGGTGAACTAGAAATAAATCCCAGTGATTTACAGGTTGGTTTAAATTGGACAATGCTCTGACGTGTAGCTCTGCAGTGTCAATCAACTTACGAAGTGATAAACTGTTATCTGCTTGCACGTTAGGTAACTCGAATAAGCTTTGTATATGGCGTTGAATAGATAAACGAATGTTCCCATATCTATCCTTAAGAAGATTCAGAGCAACTTCATAATTATCACTGGTCAAAGAAAGTGCTTGAATCAGGTTAAGTGCGTTGCCTTGAACTGCCAGACGCAAGTAGTGAAATTTTTGTATTACTGGTATAGAAGTATTCTCATGTACTAAAGAATTGAATAATTCAAAAAATGGCTCCCATTCTATGTCCTTACCAGTGAATTTGGGTATTTCTAATTTGGGTAATATAATGCGTGAAGAAGATGTAGAAGATGCTGCAGAAGTTTGATCTTCTTGTTTTTTCTTTTAAAGTTAAAGCCCTAATAAGCTGTTTAGCTTCAGCAAATCCCTGATAGTATAATTTTTCAACTTCCAACCTATCACTTTGCTGGTCCGGATGCTGAGTTTCTATACTGCATTGTATCTCATCATATTTCTCAAAGGCTTGTTCATAATTCTTAAGCCTCTGCGAAATTATGTCAAGATTACGCTCTTGGGGTTCAAGCTCCGTTAAGAAAGTACGAAACCGTGTGAGCTTGCCCTTACAAGAGGCTCTGGCGTTGCTGAGTTTTTCATCAAGGTTAGGCATATTAAAAGTTGTTTGTTACTCACGTCAATATTGTGACTTCGAGTACTGGAAGCCAGAAGATGACAGCTTGCTAGGTAGTAAGGTTTAGTCTGATGCGGAAGAAACCGGTTTAGCTTACGTTTCTCTCCTCTTCTGCTGAACATGCGCCTCAAGCTGAAACGTACAATGTGAATTAGTGTTGAAACACAACGAACAAAAATTGTTAATGTAAAATCCAAGATATGAAATTTGTATAGGGATCCAGGGTGCAACGGATACGTTTCCCGGGGGTGAGGCACCAAAAATTATGGAGAATAAGTTCTGCCCTAAAACTTCCCCATACGGGAGAACGGTAACGCATCAGGCGAAAGCCTGGACAAAATAACTACTCTGGTCAAGAAAATTAGACTGAAGCGGTGCGGAGTAGTGGGCATGAAATACGTGACTAGAAAACCCATGTAGGTAGCAATACATTAACAATTTTTATTTTTAATAATAAATTTATAATCAATAAACAAATTGCACTTAAGTGCTTATCACAGAAATGAACAATTATAAATGGAGCAAAAGTGTGAGGGCCTGATGACAGAAACCCAGATTAAGAAAATGTCAATGAAACAAGCTTGTTTAATTGGAGAGAAGTTGAGCTTAACACATAAAAATGCACTTTATAAGAAGAGAGAACCATGAAACTGATTAAGAGTATAAAATGATTAGTATAATTTAAATGCTTCATAAAAATAAACTTATCTTTGAAGAGCCAGCTCTTTAAAAGTTCCAGCTAGCATAAATGTTGATTTAAAAGTCCTCACGGTTTCTTCAGAAGGAGGCGTACATGGCCTAGAGATATGTACACCATTGATAAAAAAATGTCAACTTTCTCTTCTTTCCTTGCGAAGGAATGGCATTTATAACTTCCAAGTGATGATCCAGCAGTATTTCGAAAGATGAATCCAAGTATCCCATCTAAGGTGAAGGTGAAAAGTACAACAGCTGGCAATTATTCTTGCCATCTTGAGCAATACGTCATGGTGCAGATCTTGTGACGTAGCTGCCAGGTAGCGTAGAGACTAGCGATGGTGTCATGAGATGCAGTAGCGGTGACCAGCAGGTTGAAGTGATCAGAAGTGATGATTGATCAGAAGTGGTGAAGAACGCCAGCAAGTGGCGTCTTAAATAGGGATCATGGAACCATCTCGAAGCTGGAGATCGCCCGACCAGACAAAAACCTGCCATTGGTCGAACGAAAGTCAGAGTGACGTCAGTCGACACTACTCAGCGGACAGCGGAGCAACCAGTAGATGCCCTGTATGTCGGGAGTGAGGACGCTTGAGGTAGCGAGCGACTGGTGGGTAGATTATAGGCTAGGGAATAACCCACCCACCAAGGGAAGATGATTAAGAGAAGGAAGTAGATTTGGGATTGGAAAAGAAGGATAGAAGAATAGGAGGAGAGTCCCACAAAAGTTATTAATTTGACTTTTAATCCATTTAGAAGCGGTTGCCACCGCAAATATGTGCTCGGATACCTAAAGTGGCTACGAGCTTGGTCGAAGCTGACGGGAACCGCAGCTAAGGCTTGGGCAGTTTGCCAGAGAGAGGCTTTAGTGTGTTTCCTTCCAAGCACGAATGAAAGTACTATAGGGAAGGGTGATGGTCTGGCCAGACAGTTAGTAAACGATTTATTGTATATGAACGAGGGCATAAACCTAGGAAGAGCTAGGAAAGCCAGGATCCTGCCTAACTGTAGTATCAGAGAAATGATGAATCCAAAAACAAATATTTAATTTATTTAACAATGCATGAAGTTTGAGGAAATTAACAATTATGCAATATAATTTTAATAAACATAGTTCATTTGAACTTTTTAACAAATAGGGTCGCAGACCTCTTAACATCAAACAGTTGCTCCAGGCAATTGACAATTTTTAAAGTTTTTTAAACCGTGTATAAAAATCTTGGTAAGATTTCATAAATAGGCAAATGGAATAATTGAAGTTTTAACATTTACAGGAGTACAGGCAGTGTACTATACGAAACCTCCAAAAGAACATTCTAACGAGAATAACAACTTCGAAGATAACAAACTGTAAAACATAAAGAACAAAAAGGAAGTTTCTAGACTTCTTATGTTTAATTAAGAATCACGAGCAAAATGGGACAGTTTCCATTTCGTGAAACCTGAACATGACTCGCTCAAGAGTTTAAAGAATTGTTTTCCCTGATTTTGAAGGGAGGAACAATGTAAATTTGAAACGTGTGCTAGACACGTATCACAAAGATTATACAGAGATACTTAATGATAAACCAACAAAAATGGAAGGGCACTTCTTGGAATGACACCTTATTGGAATAGACCTAGATTAAAAGTTTATTGCAGATTGTTAGTGAGAGGTTTAGGAAAGAGAAATGGGAATTAAGGAAAATGTTCATGGCCTTATTTGAATATAAGCGGACGATCGCGACGCGGTAGAAAAGTTGAGCAAGCACTGGTTTTCACTATAGTTCATTGAAACATATGAAATGTTCACTGTGGAGACACAAAGTTTGTGGAAAAGAAAGTTATTGCAATTATAGGAAGAACTGATTGCACTATATAGGTGAGAGTCTATTTCTTGAAACAGTTGTGATTTACAATTAAATGCGCCATAGAATGTTCCAGCGGTGGACGAAAATTCACTATTGTAGTAATTTAGTTTTAAACAGAATTCTCCCAAGTACGTGAGAAATGCATGACGGCAGGACTCGTAGATTGAGTACCGAATCTGGAAAGTTCCAGAACAATCCCAGTAGTAAAATGGGGCTAATGTAAATCCAGCGGAGGAACTTGCTTTATAAATTATAGACACTGGGTATTAGATAATATCCCACGTAGTGAGAAGATTTCTCATTTGGCAAGCATAAGAAATGCTGCTTTTCACTAAGATTAGCTTGATTAAACAAAGGCTCAACATGGAAAATCCCGCGGAGGATGATTCTGCCCAAAAACAAGTAACCTCACACTGCCCATAAAAGATAGTTAAAAGCATGTGGTAAGTAAAATCATGAAGATGAGGTTAAAACTTGAATCAGGTACTTATCTTTGTTGCATGGCGAGGGTGAAGTTCTTCACTGATGCTTAAAGTTCCAACATGGCGTGGAATTTAAAAAATGCCTCGTTAGGTCAGGAGGCTGACTCTGGTTGAGCCTTAACTGATCACTACGACTGCCGACTAAGAAGTGAGAGCAGCTCAACGAAGCACGGAAGGTCCTAGGAAGGGGAGAGAGTGGGGGTAGGAAACAAAAGGTATACATATCAGCATAACCAACTTAAATACAACAAAATAATCTTCTTTTGCTGAGCTGGTCTTCAAAGAGTTGACAACAGTATCTGGTAGCCAAATGGATGTGGAATTCCTCTTGCGCGAGGAAGAGTTGAAGAGCTTCAGAGATTTGTTGTTATATGACGCTAGGTGGGTCACAGAATATATATCTGGAACAGACTCATACAAAATATAAGAGACCTGAACCCCTAAGAGAGAACAGAAGATCACTGTTGGTGTCTGACAAAAAGGAAGGAAAGAACGTGCAAAAGCATTCAAAATTATAATCTCAGGTACCGTGTATTCAAAGAATACACCATACTGGGGGGACAGACACCAACAGCGAGCAAGAAAAACAAGTACAGTAATGAACAATTGTCGAAAAGTAGTCTTGTGATCTGACCATTATTGATCAAGACTCTGAATACCCTGACTCTCCTATCTCTTCCAGGGTAACACTTAGTCACTTTTCCAAAAGGCCAGACTAGGGGGGGGTGAAACATCCCTAACTAAGACCAAGTATCCCACTTGAATGTCGGGACTGGAAAGAAACCACTTCTGCCTCCCCTGCAAGGAAGTTAAATATTCCAAGTTCCACCTCTTCCAAAAGGAATTACGGAGGGCTTCAAGTTTACGCCCAACAATAGGTAAATCAAAATCCCTGAAAGAATTGGGAAGGGGAGGAAGGGCAGAGAGAGAAGGGCGTGTAAAGAAGTGACCAGGTGAAAGTGGAAGGAGGTCATCAGGGTCATTGGAAAGCGGAGTTAAAAGGCGAGAATTATCGACCATTTCAATCACGAAATAGCTGGAAGCTGAAAAAAATAAAGCACTAGTAAAGATTACGATACGATGAGAAAGAAGAATTGGCAAGTTTAAACAAAGCGTATGGAAACAAGTACATCTATTCAGGACAAGAATATACCAAATAAACACAGGAACTATGCGAGTAGAAAGCAAGAACGCCATAGGTAACAAACTAGTAGCCATAAACAATGACCTTAAGTTATAATGATTATCAAAGGGTTTACTCAGAAAAATACTTAAGTCAGCGAAAAACGTGACAGGACAAGTATGAATACGAAAACACATCGAATGTGACGAGAAAAAACAAGTTTGTTCATCAATGAACATTAAGATCGCAAAATATGCAAGCAAATTGCAATACATGAACGCGTGAGAAATACGCAACGAAGTTTTGAAACAGGGATCGAAACAGTTATAAAATACGAGCATGAGTAAGTAAGGGACGTAAACAAGTACGGCCTTGACACACATAGTACAACGAGATAAGACATATAAATAGCTGACAGAGTCCTTAAGCGGAACGAGTTTATTTTGGGAAGTAGGTAAACGGCTTCTGTGCTTGTAGTAGCAACTCGACAGACAATGCTTGGCAATCAGCCAGAGTTGAGATAAGAGAAACTTGCTTTGACCTTTGGCAATCATACAGGAAATAAACAACAACTTGGCGTTATTCAGGCTTGTAAACAAACAGGTTTGAAAAACAAGCAGTTCGGAGTACACACACACTAGCTGAATCAGCTGTAACTTAAAGCAGAACGAGTAACACGACATGCAGTCAATCGTAACTTGGACGTGAAAAAGCAATTTAAAGCTATATGAAATAAAAGAGGAAATCAATTTCGCATAATTGAGAGGATCACGAAATCGGACAATTTTCAACAAAAAGAAGCTTAATTCTTCCGAGCAAAGAAGACAAGCTGGGACATTGAGACGAAGGTTATGCATAAGAATAGTTATTCTAGATGCTATAGAATTCAGAGTTTCAAGCGGTTTCATCAGCGACTTCCAATTGCGAGGAAGGGGGGAGGAGCCGGCCGTGGCCATCCTTCTACATAACGAAAGAAGTGAAACATAGCGTACAGCAAAGTGATGGTGACTGATAGCCATGGTTTTACACAAGGGGAAGATAGTTTTCGAGGAATAGTTTAAGCAATTAACTGCTATAAAAAATGACATAAGAAGATAGACGAAATAACACAAAGCAAGGCGAACTTGAATGGCCATCTTGTGCGGGAAGAAGGAAAAACCATTTAAACAACTTACAGGGTTAGCGCAGTTGTTCACGATAAGACATCGTTTCGACAAGTGGTTTTCAAAAATATTGAAATTTGAAACATGAGCGTTCTCTTTTTCAGAAATGGGATTTATGTCAGCTGTGACGAAATGACATTGAGCTTTGGTTTGAACACTGGTATGTTTGATCTCACCAGTAATAACCCAACCAAAATCGGTGTCTCTAGCGACCACGGTTGAAGATAACTTGCGTGTTTGTTTGCGAATGCAATTCCAAAAAACATTGGCACTGAAAAGCACATCAATGGGACCTTGAGCATTAAACTGAGGATCGGCTAACCTTAAGTACGAAGGAATGTTTAAACCGGAAGTATTAATGGAGTGACTTGGAGTGTCTTTACCAATACTGGTAATAATGAGACAGTTTAAATTAAGATTGGTGTTTCTTTGGCAAACGTCTCTGATTTTCAATTTTGAAGACTGCAAAACTTGAGTTTTCAAATTGTCAATGCCGGTCACATTGATAGAAGTAGGCGATGACGAAAGACCTAGTTTTTTAATCAACGATTGCGAAACAAAGTTGTGCGTTGAAGCGGAATCGAGAAGACCACGGGTTTTGAACCAATTTCCAAATCTATCTTGGATTTCAAATTGTACAGTGGTCAACAGGGTTTGCGCACTGTGAAAAGTTTCGGCGTGGGAAATGCAGGAAGAAGCATTAGTTTGTTCGGAGCGGCTCTGCAAGGAGCTTAAAGAGGCAGGTGCTGATGACCTCGATTTATCGTGAACGTGCAATAAAGAATGATGCGGTTTTTTGCAATGAAAACAGAGATTTGATGACGTACAGTTCGAAGAAGAATGCTTAGGTGACAAGCAATTGAAACAATGTTTGCTATTCAAGACAAATTTCCTTCGATCTTCGACAGACAATTCTTTAAAGGATTTGCACAAATACAATGTGTGAAGCTTTTTACAGAGCGTGCATTTTAATGATTTATTAAGCGACCTGATATCTTCTCTTGCATGATTGAAAGAAGAACGGGTTTGTTTGTTTTCGACAAATGGGGGCTGATGTCCCTTTGAAGAAGCAAGTTTTTTTTTCAAAAATTTGACACTGAGGATTCGTTTCGACTTTTTCGCACTGAAATGCGAGTGCTGTAAGGAATTGACATCGACTGTTGAGAAACGAGATGAGGTGTTCGAACGAATGTTCCTTGTTGCAGGCGAGTTCGATCTCCCAGGCTTTCAGTGTCGAAAAATCGAATCTTGATGTAGCTAGGTGAATAAGTATGGTGTCCCATGTTTGGACAGGCTGTTTTAGCTGGTATAACGCTCTGACATTTAACTGCATAGAATCTAAGAGGTCTCTTAAAGATGTGACGTCATTAGGTTTGACGGCAGGTAAGTTGAAGAGACAACGGATATGACGAGCTACACTCAAACGTAAATTGCCATATCTCTCTTTAAGGAGATTAAAGGCGATGTGGTAGTTGTCTGCGCTTAAAGGCAGTGACTCCACCAAGGTCAAAGCCTCAGATTCCAAAGACGTACGGAGGAAATAAAATTTATGTATGTCTGGGATCTCGATATTTTCATGAATTAAAGAGCAGTAAAGTTCGTAAAAAGAATACCATTCACCTTCCTTGCCTGAGAAGTGCGGTAGGCTTATCTTGGGAAGTAACGGTTTCGGTTTGTTCTCGTGAACTGAAGCGGGTGCTAACTGGGCCGGATTGATGACCTTAGTGTCCGGTTCTGAGATATTGCGGATCAATTGGTGGGCCTTTGCAATTCCTTCAAAGTACAAGGGTTCGACCTCGTCCCGATCCGATTGCAGTTCTGGACAAGCGGATTCGATCTCGGTTTGAATTTGGTCATAATAATCATAAGACCGTTCGTACAACTTAAGACGATGTGTTAAGATATCTAAATCACACTCGGCGGGATCCAATTTGTTGATAAAATTTCGGAATCTAGTGAGTTGCCCTTTATAGGAAGAACGTCTAGCAATGAGAGTTTCATCTTTTTCAGCAGGAGCCATGATAAAAAGAATAAATTGAAATACAACTCACGAAACTGTAGAACCTTGAAGATGCTGTCAGGTTTGCAGCAGAGAATGGGTCGAAAGAACAGGACACACCATAGGAGACAGGAGCGGCCTCCTTCCCGTTCACAGGCTTTGCATGACGTAGATATAGCTGAAAGATCCAAAGGAGATATTAAAAATTTGCAAAGTATTGTCAAATGACACTTGACAAACAATAGAAATAAAAAATGGACTCTCCCGGGTTTCTGGTACCAAATTTTGGGTAGATTATAGGCTAGGGAATAACCCACCCACCAAGGGAAGATGATTAAGAGAAGGAAGTAGATTTGGGATTGGAAAAGAAGGATAGAAGAATAGGAGGAGAGTCCCACAAAAGTTATTAATTTGACTTTTAATCCATTTAGAAGCGGTTGCCACCGCAAATATGTGCTCGGATACCTAAAGTGGCTACGAGCTTGGTCGAAGCTGACGGGAACCGCAGCTAAGGCTTGGGCAGTTTGCCAGAGAGAGGCTTTAGTGTGTTTCCTTCCAAGCACGAATGAAAGTACTATAGGGAAGGGTGATGGTCTGGCCAGACAGATAGTAAACGATTTATTGTATATGAACGAGGGCATAAACCTAGGAAGAGCTAGGAAAGCCAGGATCCTGCCTAACTGTAGTATCAGAGAAATGATGAATCCAAAAACAAATATTTAATTTATTTAACAATGCAGGAAGTTTGAGGAAATTAACAATTATGCAATATAATTTTAATAAACATAGTTCATTTGAACTTTTTAACAAATAGGGTCGCAGACCTCTTAACATCAAACAGTTGCTCCAGGCAATTGACAATTTTTAAAGTTTTTTAAACCGTGTATAAAAATCTTGGTAAGATTTCATAAATAGGCAAATGGAATAATTGAAGTTTTAACATTTACAGGAGTACAGGCAGTGTACTATACGAAACCTCCAAAAGAACATTCTAACGAGAATAACAACTTCGAAGATAACAAACTGTAAAACATAAAGAACAAAAAGGAAGTTTCTAGACTTCTTATGTTTAATTAAGAATCACGAGCAAAATGGGACAGTTTCCATTTCGTGAAACCTGAACATGACTCGCTCAAGAGTTTAAAGAATTGTTTTCCCTGATTTTGAAGGGAGGAACAATGTAAATTTGAAACGTGTGCTAGACACGTATCACAAAGATTATACAGAGATACTTAATGATAAACCAACAAAAATGGAAGGGCACTCCTTGGAATGACACCTTATTGGAATAGACCTAGATTAAAAGTTTATTGCAGATTGTTAGTGAGAGGTTTAGGAAAGAGAAATGGGAATTAAGGAAAATGTTCATGGCCTTATTTGAATATAAGCGGACGATCGCGACGCGGTAGAAAAGTTGAGCAAGCACTGGTTTTCACTATAGTTCATTGAAACATATGAAATGTTCACTGTGGAGACACAAAGTTTGTGGAAAAGAAAGTTATTGCAATTATAGGAAGAACTGATTGCACTATATAGGTGAGAGTCTATTTCTTGAAACAGTTGTGATTTACAATTAAATGCGCCATAGAATGTTCCAGCGGTGGACGAAAATTCACTATTGTAGTAATTTAGTTTTAAACAGAATTCTCCCAAGTACGTGAGAAATGCATGACGGCAGGACTCGTAGATTGAGTACCGAATCTGGAAAGTTCCAGAACAATCCCAGTAGTAAAATGGGGCTAATGTAAATCCAGCGGAGGAACTTGCTTTATAAATTATAGACACTGGGTATTAGATAATATCCCAAGTAGTGAGAAGATTTCTCATTTGGCAAGCATAAGAAATGCTGCTTTTCACTAAGATTAGCTTGATTAAACAAAGGCTCAACATGGAAAATCCCGCGGAGGATGATTCTGCCCAAAAACAAGTAACCTCACACTGCCCATAAAAGATAGTTAAAAGCATGTGGTAAGTAAAATCATGAAGATGAGGTTAAAACTTGAATCAGGTACTTATCTTTGTTGCATGGCGAGGGTGAAGTTCTTCACTGATGCTTAAAGGTCCAACATGGCGTGGAATTTAAAAAATGCCTCGTTAGGTCAGGAGGCTGACTCTGGTTGAGCCTTAACTGATCACTACGACTGCCGACTAAGAAGTGAGAGCAGCTCAACGAAGCACGGAAGGTCCTAGGAAGGGGAGAGAGTGGGGGTAGGAAACAAAAGGTATACATATCAGCATAACCAACTTAAATACAACAAAATAATCTTCTTTTGCTGAGCTGGTCTTCAAAGAGTTGACAACAGTATCTGGTAGCCAAATGGATGTGGAATTCCTCTTGCGCGAGGAAGAGTTGAAGAGCTTCAGAGATTTGTTGTTATATGACGCTAGGTGGGTCACAGAATATATATCTGGAACAGACTCATACAAAATATAAGAGACCTGAACCCCTAAGAGAGAACAGAAGATCACTGTTGGTGTCTGACAAAAAGGAAGGAAAGAACGTGCAAAAGCATTCAAAATTATAATCTCAGGTACCGTGTATTCAAAGAATACACCAACTGGAACACTCAAGGTGAGAACTATAATATCTATGAATAAGTGATTGATAACAAGATTATGCATAAGGTTTAAGCAATTAATACGTTTACAAGGAAATAATTACCATTCGGGGATCTCGGTAACAATAAACAAAATTTGACCGACAAATGGGCCAAGCTAACCATTGAAAGTATCACAAAAGTGATCAGGCTTGCTTCACAGAACAATTTACAAAAATATTAATTGAAAACATCTAAAAACAAGAAGTTCCGTGAAGAACTATACAGCCTACTTTTCATGCCAATGATTATTCTACAGAATATGAACCTATCTAGAATAATGACGATATTAAGTTGCTAATATCAAAATTTCCAATTAGTTCGAAATACTGTATACCTGGCATAATATATCCTAATAGAGCACTACAGTTGGCAGCCCTGATGACTGAATATATTCTTAGTTCCATCTCTTAAGGTACAAAATACAAAATTTGGTTGAAGTCCAATGAATAGCATGGACGTTACATGCAGTTAAACATTGGATCTAACAGCGCGCGTAAAATCATGTTGGCAACAATGTCATGCATGTGTTGGTCAGAAATAATCTGAAATAATATGATCTATTGTTGTGCCAATTTTGAATGAAATCCATTAGTTAGTGTAGAAGTTACATGCATTTTAAAATTGGACCTATCAGCTGGCTTAGAATCATGTTGGCAGCACTGACGTATATTAGTTACTCCAAATTCGTCTAGAATGCCAGGGACTATACGTGTGCAAAGTTTAAAGCTATTGGCTCGCATACTTTCTGATATATTGATATTAGGGTAACAAAAATAGGGACAGCACATATTAACAGTTGGCAGCCCTGGTTGCTCCTTAGAATACACATAGTCATATCTGTTATGGTACACATAGCACATACGAAATTTGGTTGAAATCCAAATGATAGTATGGAAGTTACATGTATTTAAAATTGGACTTGTCAGCAGGCTTAGAATCATGTTGGTAGCACTGACGTGTATAAGTTACTCCAAATTAATGTAGAATGTCAGGTACTATACGTGTGCATAGTTTAAAGCTGTTGGCTTGCTTACTTTCTGATATATTGGTATTTGGATAAAATAAATTAGGAGCATTTATTAACAGTTGGCAGCCCTGGTAGGTCTTAAGAATACGCTCAGTCATATCTGGTAATGTACACATACAACATACGAAATTTGGTGGAATTCCAATTGATAGTGTAGAAGTTATATGCATTTAAAAATTGGACCTATCAGGAGGCTTATAATCATTTTGGCAACACTGCCATGTTTGGCCTCCTGGAAATTAAACTGAAATATCATGATCTGTACGTGTGCCAATTTTGAAATAGCTCCCATCCATACTTTCGAAGATATCCAACATGGAGCTCAAATTTCAATTGCGATTTTTTAGCAGTTGGTAGCACTGATATCATTTTCAAATATGGCCGTGAGATATTCAGGTATAGATCTTTACTCCTACCAAATTTTGTTTCGATTGCTGCAGCCGTTTAGGAGTTGATAGGGGGGGACACACACACAGCCAGACAGACAGAAGGACAGACAGACAGACAGACAGACAGACAGACACACATTTGCCCGATCTCATAAGTCTACTTTTTCCTCATTTTTGCAAAATGTGAAAAGTAGGCTAATAATTGGGTGAGAACCAACTAATGTCTCCTTATGGAATTCCGATATGTGTAATGTTGTGGGTGGTGTAGCATTCCCTAGTTGTGTGGGAAAGAAACAACCCTTCAGGGGCAGATGACCTCGTAGTTCCGCCCCTTGAAACAACGATAACTAGGCTAACTAAACTACCCTTCGCTGGGTAAGAGAAATCGAGGGTGTTGTCATTTCCAAAGAGTGGTGCAGTCTAACGGGACCATTTGGAACCGTGTATTGCCAGGGGGCTGGCAGCTCGTCTGCAACTCCCTATAGGCCATGCTGGCCGGCATGCTATGTACGAGCTTGGCCCTCGTCCCTGCTGGCCACACTGTCCACTTGGGAGTCGCCACAAGCGAGCTAACCCCCTGGAGTTAATTTGAAGGCGGCAGCTTTTATAGGTACAGTGCGAAGCATTAGGATAAATAATAATAAAAGATCGTTGATTTTAATACAATTTTGAGTGCATTAGATCTATAAAACTAAAAAAAAAGGAAAAGAAACGACGATTTAGGTGTAACATTATTGGGAGTTGTGCAACACTGCAACAATATCACCAACCGCCACTGTCGCCGATACTCTTTCTGTAAACACATGCCTCATTATGACTGTTTGTGTAGCCCGAAGCAGACAGAACTCTATGAGCCTTTCTGTGCCACATGTGTGCAACCTGCTTTAGTCCATAAATGGCCGTTTTGTGCAAACAAACCTGGTCTTCCTTTCCCTTCATCTGGAAGTCCTCTGGCTGACACATAAATATTTCCTCCTGTAACTCTCCATTGAGAAAAGCAGTCTCAATGTCTAGATGATCAATCTGTAAATTTAATTCAACCGTTAAAGAAAACAACATTTTGAGTGTGCCATGCTTCACAACTGGTGAGAATGTCTCAACAAAGTCAATGCCAAATTGCTGTGTAAAGCCCTTTGCAACCAACCGTGCTTTATACCGTATTTTACAACATCACCATTTGTATTACGCTTAGCTTTAAACACCCACTTATTCTGTACAATGTTTTTACCTTCTGGCTTAGGAACTAAAACCCACGCCTTATTAACCATCATGGAATCCATTTCGCACTTCATGGCTTTATGTCATTCCTTAGAGTAAGGTGATGACAAGACTTCACTTATTGTACATGGTTCATTTCGATCAGAACAATGAGTGTAATGCAGAATGTAATCAGGATATTGTCTTGGTCTTCTTTCTCGCTGGGGGTAGCGACGCGCTTCCTCATTGTGCTGTGATGGATTATCTTGATGATCAGGCTCAACTTCCACTTCTCCATTATGCTGTGGAGCTGGATCTGGAACATCCCTGTCACATGCAGTCAATAGTGGTTAACTGACTTTCATGGTTAGGGGCATTATTGTATTCCCTGGTACCGGTACCACTGGAGGATCTGTTAGAGCAGAGAAAGACATCTCATCAAAAAATCACATCACTCGCTGTGATTAATTCATGGGTTACTGGATGCAGGAGCCGGTACGCCTTTTTCTCATCCGAGTACCCAACAAATACCATTCTCTCAGTCTTGGGATCAAGTTTTCTTCTCAGCTGATCTGGAATATGAACGTAGGCATTACATCCAAACACTTTTAAGTGCGTCAGGTCTACTTTCTCTCCAGTCCACATTTGTTCTGGTGTTGAATTTGGTGTTTTCCGTGCAGGAGACCTGTTGACAAGATATGCAGCTGTATTGACATCTTCTGCCCACATGCGTTTGTCACAAGCTTCACCTTTTATCATAGCGAGTGCTCTCTCATTCAGAGTCCTGTTCATGCGTTCTAGAGTTCCCTTTTTTCTCTGGTGTGTACCTTACTGTTAGCTGATGCTTGATGCCACGCTGTTTGAAAAACTCATCCATAGCTTTATTACAATACTCCCCACCGTTGTCAGAGCGTATGACCTTGATTTTCCTTTCACACTCAATTTCAACAGAATTAGCAAATTATACAAAGATTTCTCTCACTTCACTTTTCTTTTCTAGAAAAAAAGATAAAAACCTTCCTCGTATGGTCATCGATGAAGGTGAGAAAATATCTGGCTCCTCCCCAGGATTCCTCAGGCATCGGTCTACACAGGTCACTGTGCACCAAGTCCAGTCGGTTCTTGGCACGATGCTTGGTGGTCTTGAAGGGCTGTCGAGCTTGTTTCCCTTCTATACATGGAACACATAGCTGCTTTTCACCCGAAATTCAATACCGGTAGCCAAACCATTTTTTAACAAGTCCATCCCCACGTGATTGAGATGGCCTAACCTTTTGTGCCACAATTCTCTAGAATTAGAACTTTTTGAACAAACACTTTTAGCATCACTTAAACAAGACACTGCTGATGCATATGCACTTACAGAACCTGAGTTATGTAAGATATAAAGTCCATTTGACCCTTCAATCAATAATTGCACATCACCTGTAACTTGACAGCCATTGTCTTGAAACACTTTACAACCTTCTTCATCAAAAACAATTACATGACCCTTTTTAAGAATACTGTTCACAGAGAGCAAGTTTGCTGTAAGGTTAGGTACATACATAACATCGCTCACCTTTGTAAAAACATTTGCTTGTACTGGAACATCACCTATGCCGCCACTATACAGTTTACAATCGTTTGCTACGGTGACTGCATATCCAACCTCCCTTTTATCATCAAATTTTGACATCCTATCCACTCTACCAGTAATGTGTTTGGAGGCTGTGGAGTCCATGTACCAGCTGTCTGCTGAGTGGGTATCAACTCCAAGTGCTGTGAGCAGAGCCCTACCCTTCTTCTTTTCTTCTTTCTTCTCTAGTGGCTTGGCATCTGCTTTATGTGCTGCTGTCTTGTTTTGGTGTTTGCAATCTTCTTTCCAGTGGCCAGTTTTGTGGCAGTTCCAACAGAATGGTTTCTTGGGTTTAGTATTCTTGAATCCACTCCTGTTAGTGTAGAGAGCTGTTTCTTTGCTGGAGCTGCGTTTGTCTTCCTGTAGCAGTTTATATTTCACAAAGTCACTAGTCAACTCTGCGCCTGAATTTTCCAATGCCATAATCATATGTTCATAGTCATCAGGTAGTCCCTGCAAGAGCAAGGCACCTAGAAATTCATCATCAAGTGGTTTTTTAACTGCTGCTAGCCACTGGGAGAGCCCCAAAACTGTGGTGACATATTCATCCATAGTCTTGAATTGTTCAAGCTTGGTGGAACACAGTTGGCGAAGAATTCTTGTGTGCCTGTTGGCGCCTTTATCTTCATATGCCATCTCGAGCGAATTCCATGCTGACTGCTTTCGCCGTTTTTGCTTCCATGACGTACGGAAAAACACTCTTTTCCACCATAAGGTTAATTTTGCACAAAGCACGTTCGTCGCGCCGTACCTTAACCTCTGCGTCCGTTTTATCATCTTCTGCATAACCAGATATGCACTTCCAAAGCTCATCGTGCATAAGATAATTCTTCATCTGGAAACGCCAGTCAATGTAGTTTTCTCTCCCCTTCAGAATTCCGGATTCCGCCATGATGCACACACGTATTGCACGCGATCACAGTTTTGTTAATTCAAATAGAATCACACTGGTCAGAAAACTATACACTCATCAATGATCCTGCTGGAGCCCATATCTTGTAGGAGTATATGGCAGGAGAAAGACGTCTGGGCGTATATGCAGTATACATGTTTATTACGAACTGAACGACAAGGTTACATACAGGCGTATAGGCTATATACAAAAACAGACAAAAGAATCAACGAGAACATTCTCGTAACTAGAACCGCCAACAATGGCGTTGCGCTTCCTGGAGCTGAATTTAAACCATAGATCACCTGTTGGGTTACATATTTCTAACAGAATTTACGCTCGCAGTACTTGTCTAGGGAGTTCTTTGTAAATGGCAACAATGTGACAAGTAATCATTCGAAGATCCTTTATAATCTTCAGAAAACTCTGGTGATAAAACCTGTCAGGAAACTCTCCAGGAAGGTGATTTATCCTAGTAATTTGGAAAATATGAATGTTTCCAGGGCCAAAGTTGTGTTTTCACCTGAAGTTGTCGCAGGCTTTAAAAGTATGGAAGTCGTATTCTCTGAAAAATTAATGACAAAGGCAGTTTACTTGAGACTATTAATTTTATGGAACATTTTCAGAAATGGTTTGATATCCATGATGTCTGTAACACATCCCATGGCACGTACTCCAGAAATGACAATAAGATGATTTTTTGTTTGGTGGACGATGAAAGAGTGCACTGGTTAACGGACGTATTTCTGCCATACATTGAGGACATTCAGCAACATACCGAAAAGTTCAGGAAATTTACTAAAGAGACTTACCACGCTCTGGAGTTGACAACTCTCTCTTCAGTGGCATGCATACGATATTTAATAAGCATCAATTTCCACTATGTCCTAACGAGGAATTTATCGAGTGACGATGTCGATCTCTTTTTCAGTCACCTCAGACGAAAGGGGGGGGGGTGTTCAATGATATGATGGATGTGAGATCTTGTATCCATGCTATTGAATCTACCCTTCACACTGGAATTATCGCAGCTTCGAGCCATGGAAACGTCGAACTAAGGAATGAAGACTTAGTATCCAGCGTAAGGTCCAGGTTCTTTTCTATGAACCAACTTCAAGAGCCAGTTGAAGAAGGACATGTCACGGATTCTGCCTTCGTACCGGAGCTTCCCAAACACGTCCTATCTATAGTTGGAAACCCCGTAAAAAGTACATTTTTAACCTGCCAATTTATTTTCATTGCATTGTGTTTTTATCTAAACACGATTACGGTATTTAACAATTTGGTTTTATTTTTAGGAACTCCAACTACTGCATCCAATATAGCAGTAGCAATTGTGGCAGGCTACCTAGTGCGCGCAGCAGCTGTGAAGGTTGTTTGCAACATAGTTCTCTTCCTGCGAGTGAAAGCCCGGTCCTCAGCCTCATACGATTTCAAGATCGTGGAGGACTGAGGTACCCTAAAACATAATTTGTGGTGTTACTAGAGCAAATTATGCAATGCGTATCACGTGCTGTCCAGTATCTGCCACGGAAGAACTTGGTGACAAACTGCACACTTTTATTAAAAGACAAGTTCTGTCAAACAATTAAGTGTGGCCAATGTAACGATTCTGAACTTCCGATTCTCCTTTTGAAGTTCCTGAAGTCGCTCCTTGACAACCTAGCCTTCAATCGCACGAGCTGGAATGAACGATTTTTACAGCTTCACAATAACCTCTGAACAGGAAAGTACTGAAGCTCTAAGAAAATACTGCTTGTTTATGATATTCCGGTGAATTATAGATATGAATGATTGTTAGTTTTAATGTAAATCTTTATTTATCAAGTGAGAAATAAAATACAAATCATCTTTTGAGATGCTTGTCACATGTCACGCGAACACGCACAGACTTTGCACTGACTCGTCTTTTGTTTTCTTCTTTATTGTACATGTCTATTTCGCCAGGTGGCGCTACTGTGCTATTTTTCTTTCAAATATTGAATTAAATTTATTGCAGCCAAATAGCCATTGTTACATTCCTAAATATACATTACATTCATAATTATGCAATAATACCAAAATAATTTTATCGTCAAGATATTGTCATTAAGTTTCTTTGCTGTATTCAGTCACTGTTTTAGTTCTCTTCTTGCACTTTTCTATGTGATAACGTTCACAGCTCTCACCACTTAGTGTACACTTGCAGTCTTCTTTTACATCATGGTAGCGTGCCGTCGCACAGAGTTTGTGATGGAACCCATGCACGGCCATTCTTGTTAGCACATGTCGTAGCTACTACACTTTTGTAACTGTGCATGAAATAGCCCGGATATTCTCTCATCTCAAAACTAAATTCATATGGTGCGCTCATATTGAGGGTGTTACAATGCAATCCTAGCGGCAGAATGATGGACTCAGTTCCCCCCCCCCAAAAAAACACCCAGTCGCGGTGCGGCATCTCCCGGCCTTGTATTATAACGTAGGCAACTGTTACAACTATGCCCAAAAATTCTGACAAACTGTAGTTTAAGATACTTGTAGGTCTTGTCTCAACCGCGTTACGAAACACTTCATTCAGCAGTGGAAGTACTCGCCTGTGTGTTGGGGTCAGACATTTGTGGTGTTGGGAGGTAGTAGTAGTAAGTGTGATTAGATTTCCCACAGACTACAGGTTAGTGTCCAATTGTTTCTTCTTGTGTCGCCAACATGGGTGAGGCCAGTGGTGGCCCACCACCCTTGTTAAATGTGAGTATCCCTGAAAATGTCATTATAGATAAAGAGGTCTCTATGGAGCACATGTTTGTCGTGGATAACCCTGAGATCATTACGTCAGTAGTCTCGCCGACTACGCCCGTAGTGAATACCACTGTGCCTAAAACCAATCTAGCAGCACAACATCGTTATAATGACCGTCCTCGCGGTCCTTACATAGTATTTGTACAGTCCGTGGATCAGAATGTGGGCAATCTGCACC
This sequence comes from Meconema thalassinum, assembly GCA_946902985.2. NCBI lineage: Eukaryota > Metazoa > Arthropoda > Insecta > Orthoptera > Tettigoniidae > Meconema > Meconema thalassinum. Next base: position 383,120,208 of record OX336394.1, on the reverse strand, counting down.
CCATGGCCTTGGGACGTTTATTTTTTGAGAAACAAATTCCAGGCATCAAGGGAATACAAAAAAGGGTCGCAACCGCGTGCAGGTACAATTTGCAACTTCGGCCATGGCCAACTCTTTTTTAACACACCCCCTTCTCATTGAACGAAATTTATCTGCCTTTATTCCATCCGCAAATGTGCAACGTGTAGGTCTTATACGTGGAGTCGATCTGTCGCTTACCCACGAGGAAATCATACGTTACATGGACTCCCCCGCCCCTGTGGCACGGGTCCAACGCCTTAACAGAAAAAAAAAAAGATTGATGATAAGCTAGAAACGTTACCTACAGGTACGGTGAAAATCTTTTTTGATACACAAGATTTGCCCACCTATGTATGCATTTTTAATGTCATGTTGGAAGTAACCTTATTTATATTTAATCCCATCCGTTGCCAAAAATGCCAACGGTACGGCCATGTTCAATTACATTGTCGCGCAAGGGAACCTCGATGGGGCAAATGCGCCCTGGGCCATCTCACATCCGACTGCAAGGCAGTTATATTCAAATGCGCCAAATGTCAAGACAGCCACCCGGCAGGGGCAGCGAGATGCGAAACACACATTCAGCAAGTAGCTATCAAACGTCAAATGTGCATTGACAATAAATCGTATAGTGAAATCGTCAACCAACATCAGAAAGAGTTTGACCCGTTAACGTTACCGCATCAATTCCCCCCACTAGCGCCCCCAACTGAATCACGACCAATTGATCCCCCACGAAAGAGAAAATTCACCGAAACGGTTCATAAATCACCCAGGTCTATCACCCCCCTTGGGTATGATCGACAGGGGTACCTTAATATTGTTGCCACACCATCCACTTCCAGCATGAGTTTTCCCCCATCGGCCCCTATTGAAGAAGTGGCTGGTAGCGTCTCACACCCTCCAGCGGCTCCGAACTCGAATGACACCACCCGCATCATCCTCGCCGAATTCCGGCAATTAATGGACCTTTTAGGTCACAATGTACAATGGAGCCATTGTGTAAAAAATTTATTCGAAAAAATAATCCCGTTGTTACCCCCTCTTGCCCCCGTTGATCGTCCGTCGTCTGATACTCGTTAACATGATGTATTTCTTGTCCTGTATGAGGGTACTCCAGTGGAATTGCCGGAGTATTGTCAACAAACGTCATGAATTATTACTTTTAATAGAAGAATTTCATCCTGATATAATTTTCCTCCAGGAAACGTAGCTATATTCTCATACGCGTTTTAACATTAATGACTATCATGCCGTACGCCACGATGGCCCAGGTTATCGTGGCATATGTACTTTAATTAAACAACATCTCCCCTTCGCGCAGCTACAATGTGATTTTATTCTGCCTTCTATGGATATTCAAATGTTACAAATAAACAATCGTCTATTCACACACTTATATTGCCCACCGAATATTCAAGGTACTCAACGTCAATGGTATCTATTTTTTCGCTATGCCGGCCAGTTAAAACACCACACTATTCTAGGAGATTTTAATGCACATCACCCAGCTTGGGGCAGTGGAAGAGTTAATCCAAAAGGCCGCCATGTACATCACGCAGTCACTTCACATCAACTCCTACTTTTAAATGATGGTTCTCCAACCCGCTTAACCCCGCCAAATAGTCCCCCTAGTGCGGTTGATTTAACTATCACCACGTTAGACCAGGCACACCACCTGACATGGCAAACGATTCCCGATTTGCATCAAAGTGACCATTATCCCATTCTGATATATTATGGCTCTAGTACTTCCATCCCACACGCACCCACAACGTGCTCACTCAAACGACCGACCCATGGTTTTGATTCTGTCTTATTTTCTAATTATTTACAAGAGCATCTCATGCTGAAACATCGTACCCCTTTGTCTGCTTATGCTATCTTGACCAATGTCATTGATGCATATATCACTATTTATCATTCTAGGGCGCCACCCTCCCCTCATACTAACAAACGCACCCATCGCCCGCCTTGGTGGGATCAGGAATGTATCCTGTGGGTTAAGAAACGCAACGCAGCACTCAAACGGCTTCGAAAAAATTTTAATCCCTCTAATTACTTCAGTTATAAAAGAATATGTGCGTCCATTCAACAACATTTTAATCTCAAACGACGTGCTGCATGGCGTACGTTTATTTCTACTTTTAGCAGTCATACCACGCTCCGCACCCTATGGTCAACGATAAAAAAATGTCGAATGTAGTCACGGGGCCCCCCATGCGATTCCTTAACACGCAGGGTTATGAAACCTTTTATCGGAACCTCACCCCTGATTCCGTCGCTCTATGTTTTTCCCCCAACCCTTATTGCGAATCCCCGAAATTCTTGACGTTGTTACTACCCATCTCGTCCACAGAGATCTGGCAAGTTACACATGGGAAGAAATCTACACGGCCAGGTCTTGATGCGGTGACATATCGCATGATTGAGGCTTTTCCCCCTCGAGCCCTGACAATCGTTTTAAATCTATACAATTCCATTCTGCTATCAGGTATAATCCCCGAAGACTGGAATCAATTCGAAGTACTCCCAATACTCAAGCCTAAAGCCGATGCGAAGGACCCCCATAATTATCGCGGCATAATGTTGAGTTCTTGCCTGCGAAAAGTGCTTCAAAAAATTCTACTTCGACGTTTACAATGGTGTTTAGAATATTACGATGCTCTCCCCAAAACTCAATTTGCCTTTGTTAAAAAACGTTGTACTAATGACGCACTGAATATTTTTCTCACTGACTTATTACTGGCGAAAGGACGAAAACAACATACTATAGCCATATTTCTGGACATTAAGGGAGCTTACGATTCGGTAGACCCCTACATTTTATTACAAATATTATATTCCCATCGTTACCCATTAATATTTCTCAGCATTATCCATAATTTCCTAGTACGTAGACGTATATATTTATGCACAGGTAATGCGGTACTTAACAATAGATATACGTCGCAGGGTCTTCCCCAGGGCGATATTTTAAGTGGTATGTTATACTCCTTTTATACTGGATCCCTGGAAACTGTCATACTTCCGCATGCCAGATCGATTCAATTTGCCGATGACATATTAATATATGCCACTAGATCCAATCTCAATACTTGCAGGGAAGATTTACATTCGGCACTATCGCATGCACATCAGTGGTTCACAGACCACGGCTTAGTAACGTCACAAACGAAAAACGCGGCTATGATTTTTACCCATAAACGCCTATATGACACGCCGCCGGTAGTATATCAACAAGGCCAAATTGAAGTTGTTCCGGTCGTCAAATATTTAGGTCTGTACATTGATGATAAACTTAATGGGCAACATCATCTAAGTCACATTATGCAAAAATTAGAACCTAAATTCCCAGTGTTCAAGGCTCTTACCCAACGCTCATGGGGCGCCGCACCGTCGGTTTTATTTACGGTATATAAAAATATTTTCCGCTCGGTATTAGACTATGGGAGCGCCTTTTTTGACATTATGACACCTACTCGCTTAATCCAGATGGACCGGTTACAATACCGAGCCCTGCGCATCATCATCGGAGCTCTCCCATCCACACCCACACAGGCTTTATTGGTGGAGACTGGCAAAATACCACTCGCTTTACGACGTCAGCACTCGTGTGCTAAATATATATTACAGAAAATGTCACTGTCCCACAAACCTCTATTTAACAAATTACGCTTGTTAGATGAATATTACCAACGCCATCTCTTATCTCAAGATCGTATTCCCGCGCTTTTAACTATGTATCGTCGTCTCTGTCCGTACCGACAGATGATCGTACAAACACGTCTCAACCCAGTGTACACCATCGCATATCAGGTTCACAGCCATCACCCACACATCCTCCAGACTAGTCTCCCCCAACTCACGAAAACGTTTAAATCACACCCCCATATCATTTCCCGTACATTCCATGATATTATTAGTCACTATCCTCAACATACCCTGTTTTATACAGATGGTTCAAAACTTGCCCACCCACCTCGCGTGGGTGCAGCTTTTTTCGCCCCGTCATTACAAGTTGAGCGTAAATATGCATTACCCTCTCACACTACAATCTTTACGGCTGAAATCTTTGCCCTTCGTCAGGCTTGTATTTATATCAAACAACAGGGTCTGTCTCATGTACTCATATGTACTGATTCGCAAAGTGTCCTCCTCGCCATTCAAAACATTATCGAATCTGATAATTGATTTTTACTTAATTTAGCCCAACAATTGTATGAAGTAGAAATGGCAGGAACTAACGTCATCTTAACTTGGATCCCAGGACATTCTCATATCTATGGCAATGTTCAGGTTGATATTTTTGCTAAAGAAGCTGCAATGGGCCAGGGGATACGTATTGATATGGCTCTCCCATATACTGAACTTCTGCCACATGTATATGAACTCATCATCCAAGAATGGCGCCAGCAGTGGAGGGAATATGTACGTAAACACTCAACACCTTATACATATATTCAATCCTCGATACCGGTTCAACCGTGGTTCATGCAAGGGTCCTATACACGACGTCACATCACTACTATCATTAGAATGCGATTCAATCATGCTGTCACCCCTGCTATCTCCATCACATTAATGCTCGTGCTTCTCCTGTTTGTGATGCCTGCGGTCACTACCAAGGAGATCTTCCTCACATACTTTTTCAATGTCCACAGTATGATACGCAACGCTCTAAAATGTACGTTTCTCTTTTCTCCTTGGGTTTTCAATTACCGCTCAATTTGACGACTTTGTTGCATACTCCGGTGGTCCCGCTGGTTGATATCCTCACTAAGTTTTTATGTGACATTCGAGTAATTTTATAAATTTCACCTATTTTGTGATCCGGTCTTTGTTTGTGTACATGTAATTGCCAGTCACCAAGATGGATCACTTCGGTGTGAAGATTTGTACCTTTGTGTCTCCTGTGTTTCCTGGTATTTTTGTAGTTAGAAATTGTCAGATGATGTTACCCCGTGTTTTCCTCACTATCACAGATCCTCAATTTATCCTTGATGTTTTGTACTTGGCTTTTATTGGTCTTTTACTGCCCAACACACGGGCAGTACCCGTCTTGCCATTGGGCGAAGCTCATGTGTGCCCAGTTAAAGGAAGAAGCAGAGAAAGATACTTGCAGCTGATGGGAGCGCAGTCCTCCAGCATCAGAGACCTCTGTCGGTCATTGCAATGACTACTTGTAGAGATTCTGCTGGCTCTTCGCTTAAGTCAACGAAGCGAAGCAGCGCAGCGCTTAGTGAAGCAAACCAGCACGGAGACGAATTGGCTTGGAGACTTCGCGTTCGCTTGGTTAAAAGACATACGTCTGCAGACAGTAATGATACTTCACCTGATTGGTCAGAAGAAACTCATTGCCTTGATTTGTGATTGGCCATACCCGTTCCATGTGTATTTTACTGTTCCTTTCCGCTGCCTGTACGTGACAAACATCACGTGACCGTTCGAGTCAAAGATTTGTTGAAATGCCGCGGTCGGACCGCCATTGCGGAAGGAAATGAAGGCTGGAGTTGAATATTATTTATAATCAAAAGTAAGTAAAAGTTATGCTTTCCAACATGTACTGAAAGCTTATTTTATTCATTAGGGAGTGTGTTTACAATATTTCCTTTCTTTTCAGACGGATGCAGAAGAGCCGAGGTAAGAGTTTAGGGGGCAGATAACATCGTAGTTCAGGCCATTGAAACCCCAATAACCAACTAACTAGAGTTTCAGAGGAGAAAATTTATACGAAACAGCCTCTAAGTTTTACTTATGAATACAATTTGCCGTTATTTTATTCAGCCTTGGAGGCTGGATTTAGACAGCTCCTTAACCCGGTCCATGAGTCAATCCTAATTGGCTACATGGATAATTCTTGCCAGGCGCGTCCACGTCGCGGGGGTGGGCAACGGTACTGTAATAGACCATGGAACTACAGTACCGGCTAAGTTCTGGTGAGGACCCAGTCCTATGGGGTATAACATAGGCCCCGTGCACAGGGTTACGTGCGAAGACCTCAACGGAATCTACAGCGGAGAAGATGGACTTCAGAACGGTGGAGATTGCGGAAGAGGCAACCCAGTACTCAGGGAATAGTATGAGTACAGCATCAATCGGCAGCGTCTGTTTCCCATGTTAGGGGCGGCTGCAAGGGCGTCTGTTCTCCATGTTTGGGGCGGCCTGAATAATAGCTGGCAGTAGCTCCATAAAATGCCTTTGGGAGTGGCGACCCCATCGTAATAATAGCCTAAAATGGATATGGCACTTCCAATGATTCGGAAAAGGTTAGGGCGTACCCTGCAGGCGACGCGCAGTTCCTTTGGTACTGGGGGAACTGTGAGAAATGGGCGACCAGTAACCGAAATGAAAGTGGGAATCATGAATGTCATGACCCTGACAGGCAAGGTGGAGGAGGTGGTAGACTTCATGGAGAGGGAGAAGGTTGGAATGATGGGGCTGAGTGAAGTGAAATGGAAAGGTAAAGGAAGGAAGAAATTGAGGAAAGGATATACATTATACTGGAGTGGTGGCCAAGAGGCAAAAAATGGTGTGGGACTGATAACCTCGAAACAACTGGAGGAGTATGTTGAAGTGGTAGAGTGTGTGAGTGACAGAATAATGAAAATTAGAATGAAGATGAAGAATGGCGTGATGGACTTCATACAAGTGTATGCACCACAGACTGGAAACAGAGAAGAAGATATTGAAGTATTCCTGGAGGATGTAGAAAGAGTAATTTCAGATGTAGAAGTGGTGATCATGGGAGACATGAATGCGCAAGTCGGAATTGAGAGACAAGGAAAGGAAGAAGTCGTTGGACCATATGGATATGGGAAAAAGAACCGGGAAGGAGAGGAACTTGTAAACTTTTGCGAAAGGAATGGACTGATAGTGGGTAATTCATGGTTTCGGAAGAAAAACAGCAGGAAAATTACGAGATATGGGTGGGGTGATAGAAGAACAAAATCAGTACCGGTAATTGACTACTTCCTGGTGGAAAGGACAAATCGCAGAAAGCTGATGGATGTGACAGCTTTACCAGGTGAAGCATTTGATGGGGACCATAGAGCTGTGGTGGCAAAATTTAGATGGGAAAAATTGGAAAACCTAAAGGAGATCAGAGAAAGTAAAATAAAAGTATGGAAATTGAAAGACAAAGCTGTACAGGAAGATTTTCAGGAGAGATTGAAGCAACAAATCCCAGTTACTGAAGTGGAAAATGTAGAAGAGGAATGGTCCCACTTTAAAAAGGCATTTGCTGGTGCAGCAGAGAGTGCTTGTGGTAGGACGTCAACAAGAGTGAAAGAGAAGGAGACACCGTGGTGGAATGAGGAAGTGAGGAAAGCAGTAAAAGAAAAGAAGTCTGCATGGAAAGAATGGAACCGAGATCAAACAGAAGAAAGCAAAAGGAAGTACCACGACAGCAAACGGAGGTGTAAGAAAGTGGTAGGAGAAGAAAAGAAGAAAAGTTGGGAAGAATTTACACGAAGAATGGAAACAGATGTAAGTGGCAGTAAAAGGATGCTGTATGGGCTTCTAAGAAGTAAGAGGAAAGAAAGAGTTACTACAAAGCTGGTGAAAAAGGAAGATGGAGAGTTGTTAGCACACCCAGAAGAGATAAAGGGACGATGGAAGGAGTATTTTGATAAGCTATTGAATGTGAGCAATTGTACTGGTGAGATCGAAGTGACACAGCCTGACGACTCTATAACAGAAGATGATATAACAATGCTGGAGGTGGAATTAGCAGTACAGAAAATGAAGATGGGAAAAGCAACAGGGGTGGATGAAATCAGTGTAGAAATGATAAAGGCTGCTGGACCTGTTGGTATGCAATGGCTGTATCGACTGCTAAAGTGTGTGTGGAAACGGAAATGTGTACCAGAAGACTGGGAGAAAGGGCTAATAATACCAGTGTTTAAGAAAGGGGACAAGAAAGTGTGTGATAACTATAGAGGGATCACCCTCATATCACAGATAGTAAAAATACTGGAAAGGATATTAGAAAGAAGAATGAGAAGAAAGGTGGAAGGAGAGTTGCAAGAGGAACAGTATGGCTTCAGGAGTGGAAGATCCACAGTGGACCCAATCTTTAGCTTGAGGCAGGTGATGGAAAAGAACTGGGAATATGGAGAGGATTTGATCATGACTTTCATAGATCTAGAAAAGGCATATGATAGTGTCCCCAGAGAGAAGGTATGGGAAACCATGGTTAAGAAGAGACTGGGAAGAGAAATGTTGGAAATGGTGCAAGCAATGTACAGCAACTGTGTTAGCAGGGTACTGACCCCAGTTGGAAAGACAGATTGGTTTAGGAACAAGACTGGACTAAGACAGGGGAGTGTGCTGTCACCTCTTTTATTCATAATGGTAATGGATGAAATTGTAAAGGAAACAAAGGAAGCATATGGACATAAAGAAATGAAGTTACTAATATTTGCAGACGATATTGTGGTCTGGGGAAGGAACACCGAAGAAGTGCAAAAACAACTAGATGCACTGAACGAAAATATTCAGAAGTATGGCCTGAAAATCAGTATAGAGAAAAGCAAGACCATGGTGATGACAAGAGGGGAAAGACAAGGAAAGGGCACTGTGAAAATTGGAAGTCAGAGTTTGGAAATTGTGGACACGTTCAAATACCTAGGAAGTGAATTGATGCAAACTGGTAGGTTGGACATGGAGATTGGCAGGAGGGTACAGCAGAGCAATGCATTCTATCAAAGTGTAAGAAAACTTGTTTGGGATAAGGAAGTACCAAGGAAAAGCAAGGAGGTAATGTATAAAGTGTACTATGTACCCATATTAACTTATGCAGCTGAGACTTGGACCCTGACAAGCAGGCATGAGAGTAAAATCCAAGCCAGTGAAATGAAATTCCTAAGAAGTATGATAGGTAAGACAAGGAAAGACAGAGTGAGGAATGAAGATGTTAGGAAGGAAGTTGGGATGGGAAAACTAAATGAGCGAATTGAGAAGAATAAACTAAGGTGGTTTGGACATGTAAAGAGGATGGAGGAAAATAGAATACCAAGACAGGTGCTGGAGGCCAAGTGCAAGGGTAAGAGAGCTAGGGGAAGACCTAGAACAAGGTGGATCGATTCAGTGAAGAACAGCGTGAGAAAAAGGAATCTGGACTGGGACAAGATCGTGGAAGAAGAATTGTGGAAGGAAAGAGGAAAGTGGAGAAGTGCCATAAATACCCCGACCCGGCAGGAGCTGGATAAGGGGAAATGATGATGATGATGATTTATTCACTTTTCAAAAGGGATTTTTTTAAATATTCGTTTTATCAAACCTTAATTTTTGCCTCATTCCTTGTGTATACAGCGTATGTTATTAAGCCGAGGTACCGTACTGAAAATGGGCATATGCAAAAATCACCAGTAAAGTGTTTTACTTGTTAAGATACAATATAACATTTGAGAATAGGCGTTGCCCGGGAATTGCCTTGCTGAGAGGCAATTGATCACTGCAGCATCACGCCCCAAATTGTTAGTGTCCGGTTGGCAGTATTGATATTGCGAATTTTCAGTCTGTCAACACAATAGGCCTATATTCCCAATTATTGAGACATCCTAAATTATAACCTGAAAAAAAGAAGATTTTGGCGGTGCATTTCAATTATCAGCCTACGTCATTTTGTTAGCAACACTCAATAAATAGTTTGATTTGCAGTGCAGGACACAAGAACCTGACTTGAACAGTTTCAGTTAGATGGTGAATGATAATATATGATTTTCCTACCTTTTCAGGGTTTCCAGGGGACAATACCTATTGAAATTGCCATTCATTATGACTAATATACTGGAAATATGTGCTAAATTACGTAATTATATATGTTTCATTCTCGTTAAATTTAAACTATGGCAGCCATGTTGCTCACTCCAGCTGAGCAACACATGACGAGACATTGATGTTTCGGCAGTGTGCCCAACATGTAAGATATAAAATACACCACCACTAGGCAAAACCCATTCGTCTGCGGCTGGAAACCAGAATCTGGGCACATTAGGCTGCAACCATTGAACTGGACATGTTGGACTGTAACCAATGTCAAAAACCATTGGATTAGACTAAACGAAGGTTAGAATGGTCGCGGGAAGCTTGCGGGCCACGGTTGAAAAAAAAAGAACATTGATCTGGACGAAAGACCACCTATACAATTAGTACCGTATTCATGGGGTTGGCAAAACGGTTGTAACGCTGATAATGGCAGACACAGCTGTAATTTTTACTATATAAGTCACAGTGGCGGCCGGTGGTAAGTAAAGCTGGGTGTTGCACCAAAATTTCTGATGTCGCAATTTTATATGGGAAGTTTACACATGTAACAAAAATTAATTAACGTTAGATAAACTACAGTTCTATAAAAACTGAAATACATGGGTTTTCCAAAATAACTGTACGTTCGACAAATAGACAAATTTGAATGGCTCTTTTGGGCTTCTTCCTATAGGAATTCATAAAAAAAACAGATTTATGTATTTAAGCCCTATGCCTGAGTTCATGGGAAGAATTTTAAACACAGCAGGTTGTCTAAGGTTGGGTCTCAATCTCCGGGATAATAAACATTCTCAACATAAAAACATGGCAACCGAAAAGTTTGTACGTTAACGAAAAATGTTATTACTAACAAAGACGGGCACATACTCTGCATAAGGATAGGATTTTTATCATTTTAAATGATCTTGTCGACTTCGTAGTTACGCTGGGGTCTGGCGTTACGTTACGGTGACGGGACGAAATGTACCGAGCATGCACTGAGGTGTGTGACGTCATAATACTGCTTGAGCTTCCTCCTTTCCCCGTGCGCTCCGGTGAGCGTGACGTCATCCAGCCAGCTACCTCCTTTGACCTTGGTTTGCACTTGCTAACGGACTTTGAGTTCACGCAGCATTTGTAGCATTTCGAATGATATAAAGTCTAGTCTTTCAGACTGACTATCAGTCTTTTTTTTTACTATAGCTTGAACCCCATCAGAGGAACCAGCCATGAAGTGCGCTCTGTCATACGTCGGCGCAATTCATTTTTGCGGAGTTTCGTTCAATTTCTGCTTCTTTAATTCATCCAGTAATCACGCTGCTAATGTGTGTGCATCATGTTTTGTTTGCCTCTTACTACGTATCGGTACACAACAGCCATCTGAAATATGTTTGAAATATCACTAGATTCATCTGCTATACTGGCAAAAATTTCCGATTCCTTTATTTGCTTTGATTCTTCTTCTTGGCGAACCTTCAACATAATCTGTAAAAATTAATTTTGAATTGTTTTGGACGTTCCTTTGAAAACAGTTGCCCTTACCAAATGACCTTTAACACAGCATCCAACTCAGCGGTAAAATTAATTAGTTCTCTCAAAACACCTGGATTTGTTGATGTTACACTTTCATCATGATCACGCAAGGCCAGTCCGAAAGAACCACAGAAACGAATACAGTTTATTACAATATTTAACACATATCTATTGTGCCTAACATCTTCGTTATATTCCACAATTTACCTTCTATAGGCACTGTCCAATTGTGCATCTTCGTTAACAGTTCCAAAAAGTGTCAATTTCAAACCGCTGAAGATTGGTTGGTTCCTCAGTTTAGGAGCTGCGACAACGCAGCCCCCTGTACTTTGGGTGTGTGGAGAAACTGTCTGATAACCGGTGTTAATTGTGATGGCTGTATTAGTGAGTGTTATCTGTTTTTAATTCAAGTGAGGACTACAGACATTGAATTTCAAGCAGTTCCTACTTTTTCCGCCAAAGGCCACCGTAAACGACTACTAGTTCAGAACTTGGTTACTACACGCCACCGCAATCGGCTCCTGGCGACGAACGTTGGAACCTAAGAGCGTTGTTCAAATGTTTAACCTATAATTTAGCTTCACACAGGTGTAATAAGTGGAAGGTTCTTTAACATGCCATAAATCTATGACATGGGACCGCCGGCTTTACTTCCCCTCCGAAGGAATGCATACTGAGGGATTTTTACCGCTCTTAAAAAATCCGATGACTTCGGCCGGGTTTGAACCCGCGATCTTGGGCATAGAGGCTCAGCATGCTACCAACTACGGCACCGAAGCCGCTCAGCTGAAGATTCATGTTTCTTTATTTTAGGGATTATTTTCCGTAACTCCTTTTTTGGTCCTCGCGAATTCTCCACCAACAAACATGTAAAACAGAATAAAGTGTTTTTATTAATATCGCATTCACATAACCAATTATTATTGCCTTAAATATCTCCTTTAAACGCCCTCGTATACTTATATTTTGGACAATACTTATCCGGTAATGGTGTACCGAATGTTTTTACTGTAAGTTTATCGTCATCAGGGAGCTGGAAAAACTGTCTGACTAGCAAATTACTTACTCTATTCATTTTCACTCACACTCCACAATACAATTAATGTTTCAAACTAAACATTCCGTTAAAATAAAATACTACGGTAACTTACAAGATGCACAGATGATAAATCTGGGTGCTACATCGGAAAGTGGCGCGAAAAGCAAACTAACAAAACACTGAATTTTGCTAGCCAAGAAATTTCGTAGTGAATGCATAGGTCTACTCACAATCAACCAAACAATTATAATAACAATAATAATAATAATAATAATAATAATAATAATAATAATAATAGTAATAATCTTAATAATAATCTTAATAATAATGCACAGTTAAGTATCTGCCTGGAAGCAAAATACTCAAATCAACTAAATACAGAGGTAATCGCAACTCAAATCGCGCAAGGGAAAGAGTGGTAAAAGCAAACATAAACCGCTAAAGTACACCAACAATACGTCGCAAAATAGTTCAGTCACTTATCTACTGTACTTATAGCACGGTGGCGTTCTTAGGCTCGCTTCACAGAACAATTGACAAAAATATTAAATGAAGTTATGATGAGAAAACATCTAAAAATAATTGGGTGTTAACCAACTAATGTCTCCCTATGAAATTCCGATATTTGTACCGTTGTGGGTGGTGTAGCATTCCCTAGTGGTGTGGGAAAGAAACTACCCTTCAGGGGCAGATGACCTCGTAGTTCCGCCCCTTAAAACAACAATAACTAACTAACTAACTAAATAACTAACTAACTAAACTACCCTTCGCGGGGTAAGAGAAATCGAGGGTGTTGTCATTACCAAAGAGTGGTGTAGTCTAACGGGGCCATTTGGAACTGAGTGTTGCCAGGGGGCTGGCAGCTCGTCTGCAACTCCCTGCTACCCATGCTGGTCGGCATGCTATGCACAAGCTTGGCCTCGTCCAGCCTCGTCCTGTACGCCGCGCTGTCTGCTTGGGAGTCGCCACAAGAGAGCTAACCCCCTGGAGTTTGATTTGAAGGCGGCAGCTTTTATAGGTACAGTGTGAAGCATTAGGATAAATACTATCAAAATATAGATGATTTTAACACATTTTTGAGTGCATTACATCTATAAAACTAAAACATTAAAGGAAAAGAAACTACGAATTAGGTGTAAAATTATTGGGAGTTGTGCAACGCTGCAACAATGTCACCAGCCGCCACTGTCATGTTATAACTTGGGATGGCGGGTGGGTTATAGATGGTGATGTGCTTGAGCTCGGCTCGAGCTGCTCGAAAAGATGACACCAGAGTTCGAACTTTTGTGCGCGCCGTGACCTATCGGCGTGCTCTTACGAGCCCCGAAACCTCGAGAAGGTTGTGTTCGAGCATTGTGCTAGGCGGTACCGGCTCGTCCTGTGTTTGCTGTGCACTGCTGTATAGTTTGTGCATATAACCCCTTCAAACTGTATCTGTAATGTGGAGACAGCCACAATCAGTGTTTGTGCGATGATTCGATGCACACATCTCCTCAGATTATACAAACTGCGTACTGAACATCGTTGGAGTTCACAGAATAAAGTTGACGGGTCACAACACGTTCTTCGTACAATGATGCGGCAAGAGTATGTGTATAGGCTATAAGTGATTAATTTCTTCCGTTGCAGGAACATATGTTTGCTACTATCCTCGACGTATTACATCCTTCCCAGAAGCCAAAGGTGTATTAGAGATGGGGGGGGGGGAATAATCTTATTAAAATTATTATTAGCCTAGGTACAATTTGATTTACTGTACGTCGCACCGACAGAGATTGGTCGTATGGTGACAATGGGGCAGAAGATGGCTAGATGCGGAAGGATGTGGCCGTAGCCTGTATTAAGGTACAGCCCTAGCAGGTGCATAGTGTGCAAATGGGAAACCACGGAAAACCATATGCAGGACTGCCCACAGTTGGATTCGAACCACTAACAGTCTAATACGTTCACACATACCGTAAATGCACCAATGGTCGTCATGTTAAGACAGATTTAGTCAAGAAAATATATACACCTTATACATTTTGGTAAATTTAATAAACAAAAGCACTGTACCTAACCTCAAACACTAGGAAACTCTCAAAACAAAAAATATTCTTTTTTTGGAAAATTACCTTTTTTAGTGTGTTTTTGCCCTAGTCCTTGGCACGATGTATTTGGATATTTCCTATATTCGTCACCCGTTTGCACCAATAGCCGTCGCATTGTTAGTTTTCCTTGTCTGCTGTTTATAATGCATTTCTGTCAATTGTTGCATATGACACCGATTTATCGACTTGGAGGCTAACATTTATGAATAAAACAGTACCAATAATTATGTTTTTTAATTTTAAAAAATTATATATTAAAAGAAAAATAAAGACTGAAGAGGGAATGGTGGGTAGAAGACATACGGGCATGAAAATGTCGTAATTCTGCTCTAAACACATTTATTATAAGTTATTTTTGTATTAACTTAAAGTGCAATATTAATAATAATTGAAATGCGAACAATATAACCACAAGAACATGTATTGATGTGGGCTTCCCCGACCGGTGTTCAAGCGTGAATGGTCATTTTCCGGGCTGTTATGCCGTGATCTTTTTTTTTTTTTTTTTTTACCGAGGGATGGGAGGCGTAGTCACATAAAACGTGAGACCAGACCATGGCATAACATAACGTCTGCGTTGAAAAATCGCCGAGGGTCTGACAAGATAGACTGTAAGCCGTTTTCCACCAAATAACAGTAGGTTTTAATTTGATGTTCTGTAATATTGCAGCACGGATTACTGTCAAATTTTGAGGGATTCGTAAAGACAGGCTTGGATTTCTTTTTAGGAAAGATTCACACCATTTCCTCCCTGGCCGCCCATCTATGAAAGGAGAGTCCCTCTCCAATTCTTTTGTGAGGCACTGGACGCTATTTTGCAAATTGTCCTTTTTTTTACCGGGAACCCCGATTTTCCCATTGAACTAGAGCTCGCGTCAGCCCAGAAGGCGGCCGGCTCGTGGGATTTGCGCAGAGAGAGAAAGAAATACATTTCCACTGTTGCAACAGGTCCATCATGTCAGAGTTCCCACACCGCAGGCTGCTGCCATGAGTTCCTGCGTTATGACGACACCGTCGCTTACCTCAACGAGCCTGTCTCTTTCACGCTGCAGGGGCATGGTGGCTCAGTGGTCCAGCTGTATGCCTCTCACCAAGGCGGTCCGGGTTCGATTCCCGGTCAATGCATGTGAGATTTTCGAAGTGAAATGCCATGTCCTGTGGTTCGGATTCCACGTAAAAAGGAGGTCCCGTGGCTCATAATCACAAGATTCACGGTCACGTAAAACTACAATCTTCCTTCTTTTTTCTTTCACGCTGCGTTACACTTAGCTTTCCTAACAACACACTAGCTCAGATTCTCAAGACAGACTGACTGTGATTGGTGGGATGGAAGTGAGGCATGACATTGTTAGCGTTGTGTTCTGCGCACCGCCTTCCCGGCTGGCTCGAGCTCGAACACCCTTTGTTAAAAAGGAACTTGGCCCCATCTTCCTCTCTCTCTCTAGTTTTTCTTTTAATTTTGTCCGAGAGGGCGTTTTCTCGGAACACCATTCCTCTCCGCGGCCATTGTAATTCTCATGCCATCCTTCTCAACGACCTTAATAGCAGCTTCCATTTGCTGAATATCGTAGGCTAATTGAGAAATGTGCGTTTCGAGACATTACTGGAAAGCAAAGATTTAGTCTTAATATATATTTTTCATCTCAACTTAAAAAGAATCCCCTTTAGCTCACTTGAAAACCCTAGGCCTAGACCTACTGATAATAATGTTTGTTTACGTCCCTTTTTACTACTGCGGCTTTTAGAGACCCCGGGGTGCTGGATTTTTGTCCCGAAGGGGGATCTATAACGTGCCAATAAGTCTTCTGACACGGCTCTCTCGCATTTGCACACCCTCAAATTCCAGATGACTGCGCCAGGATTCGATCCTGCAACAGCAGGCGAGATCGTAACCACTGAGCCACGCAGCAATCGTAGGTCTACGGCTGTCAAAGAGACAGTGCTACATAATAACAGCACACTGTAAATGTTTATTGGTTCTGAAATGTTAACGCAAACTTTAACAATATCGTGCACTAGTGTTCATCAGCTATGACTACTATTGGACACGATGATCAAACAACAATTTAATGAATGCAGGGTGTTTCAGAACTATAAGTATATTGCCACTGTTAGTTAGGTCTTACAAGGAGATATGACAATGTGCCAGTTTTCATCACAAATGACGAGCATAGGTAAAGTGCGTGTTTTTAAATCCAGTGTTCGTCACCAGCATTTCTAACCAAACTAGGAACGTGAGCACGAAATAGCAAATCGCATATGTTACAGGAACAATTACCAACTATATTACACACTTGTAACATTTTAAAATGTCAGAATGTAACACGTATGCACATAATTAACTCACGTACCTGCTTAGCACATGCAAGAAGCAATACACTGCGTCAAGACAGCTCAATTCCCACGAGATGTGTGGCGCTGGGAATCACCTATTACATCGCACGCATGATTTCGCTAAGTTGCTCCTTATCGGCAACGAAGATATGACGAATCTCGTAAGACTTCGTGCATTGATAAAGACCCGTTGACATGCTTATTTTTTGTACTTATATACGAGAGTGACGACGACTGGCTCAGTGACGAAAACCGGTACAGTTACCTTACATGAGATTAATAAATTTCGTTTATTACAAAAAGGAACTGGCTGCGTGGCTCAGGGGTAACGTTCTTGCTTGCTGGGCCCAAGGTTGCAATTCGTATCCTGGCGCAGTCAGTTGGAATTTGTGGGAGCGCAAATGCGAGGGAACCGTGTCTGTAGATTTACTGGCACGTAAAAGATCCCCTTCGGGGCAAAATTCCGGCACCCCGGTGTCTCTAAAAGTCATAGTTAAAAGGGGCGTAAAACCATTAACATTATTATTATTTTTATTACAAAAAGTATTTTGGCTATTTTAAGTAGTTTTGTAGCTCGTTCACCACTCATGATCTGTTACCATTAACCATAAAAAAGTTAATTGCTTTTAGGAAACACCACATTCATACTTCAATCAGGAATGTATGAACATTTTAACTTTCCAGTGATAAACTGACGATATAACAGGTTGCCATGTTGGATAAGGCTTGAGTAGGCAATACTGCCAACTTTACCACACTGCCCTGTGGCCGGGTTAGACGAAAATTGCTCTTTGTACTAAAGTTGGGTGGGGTAAAACCATTGGTCGCTACTAGGTTAGACGACTGTATGGACGAAATTTATTGATTGTAGAGGGCGGGGCAGAAGATGCGCATGGGTTGCACTGCCTCATATTGCGTCATTTTCATACCTTTCTAGGGAACGGTTACGATTGAAATTACGGTCCATTATCAGAAGTGCGATGGAAATATATGTTAAATTACGTAAATATGTGTGTTTACCTCTTGCTCATTGAACGACTACTGCCATGTTCATCAAGCGCGTGAGCTTGATTCAACATTTCTTGGGTTGACACATTGTGTTGCCGACATGTAAGATATAAAATACAACTCCACATGAAGTCGGTCATGTGCTTGCGAGCCACGCTATCTAGTAATTATTGGTCTAGAGCAGCGGTTCCCAAACTTTTTCTTTCCGTGACCCATTTTAGCCCATACGTTTTAGCCGCGACCCCCGTTTTAGCGCAGGTGTCTGTGAGGGGGGGACAAAGTGGAGGGATAAAATTACTTTGGAATTTAACTTAAGTGACCGGTAGGTTATTCGTTTAAATGTTTATTTATTTACTTTGTTCAGATTTTAAAATTTTAATCTTATTCTGATGTTACTGACCAGTTTGATGTTTACTGAGAAACTTAAATGTAAAATAATATGACACAAAAAATAATATTTGGCGGTTCAATAGTATAATGATATTTAAATAAATGGTAGTAATTCTTTTTAGACTACCAGGGTATTATTTTAAAAACGAAAAGTAGTCGTGCCTATAACCTGCTATTAACTTTTATAAATGCTTTTAAATAGTCACAAAGGAACCTAGTAGCTCGACTGTCTTGACTTGACTGTAGTTGTGATGTTAGTGACGTGTGGAGGGAGAAGGGCTCGTATGCGCATGCGTCAGCCGCGCTTCAAGCTGCCTGGCTTGTACTGTACGTCTCTTGTGTTTTGTTCGCTCGCGTATTGTTTGATTTTGTTCTAACTATGGATAAGTTTGTTAAGCGTGCAGTGCCTTCGACTTCTCATGATGATCATGAACAGAAGAGGGTAAAGGTGAGAAAGTATAGTGACAGTTATATTAAGTATGGATTTACGGTGCTCGGAAATCGGCCACAGTGTGTTATTTGCAGCGAGTTGTTATCGGCCGAGAGTATGAAACCTTCCAAGATGATACGCCATTTAGAAAGTAAACATCCCAGTTTTAAAGATAAGCCGGCAGATTTTTTTTGAACGTAAGTTAACTGCTTTAGATTACCAGAAAAATGGTGTAGTTCAGTTAAGTGGAAATAATATGAGCAAAAGTGCTTTGCTAGCATCGTATCAAGTGGCTTTACGAATAGCAAAGAAAGGTAAACCACACACGATTGCTGAAGAGCTCATTCTACCTGCTGCTGAGGATATGGTTTCAACTATGCAGCCCAGATGCAGCTAAGAAGCTTTCCACCATTCCTCTGTCGAACAACTCGGTGGGGAGGCGCATTACCGAGATGGCTCAAGACATAAAGGATCAGTTGAAAACAAAGTTGCAGAAAAGTGAGTACTTTTCCATTCAAGTTGACGAGTCTACGGACGTGTCGAGTTTGGCGCAGTTTATGTGCTTTGTTCGTTTTGAGGGTGACGGTAGTGTGGAAGAAGACATTTTATTTTGCAAACCTTTGCCTGACCACGCAACAGGTGAGGAAATGTTTAAAATGTTCATGTCTGCAACCGATTCGCTTCAAATTGACTTTCAAAAGTGTATTTCAATCTGCAGTGATGGTGCCAAAGCAATGACTGGGAAAGACAGCGGTTTCGTGAGACGAATGAAAAATGTCATGCCTAATGCCACTTGGGTTCATTGTTTTCTGCATCGCCAGGCATTAGGTACCAAGGTCATGCCAACTGAGCTAAAAACAGTGTTGAACGAAACTGTTAAGTTGGTTAATTTTGTAAAAAGCCGGCCATTACAGTGTCGACTGTTATCACAGTTATGCGAAGAAATGGAGGCACAGTACAAATGCCTCTTGCTTCACACAGAGGCAAGGTGGCTGTCACGAGGGAAGGTGTTTTCTCGAGTGTTCGCTTTGCGCTCTGAGCTTAAGACATTTTTTCAAGTTGCAAACAAAGACCTTGCCGGTTTTTTTGAGTGACAATGAATGGCTGTTAAAACTTGCTTATTTAGCGGACATATTTCATCATCTGAACGATCTCAACGTTTCCTTGCAGGGAAGAGACAAAACCATACTTTTTGCACAAGACAAAGTCAATTCGTTTTTAAAGAAATTAGCCACTTGGTCAACCAGGGTTGAGAAGAATACATTTGAAAACTTTGAACTGACAAATGAGCTTATCACATCCCTTGATCGAAGCGATGAATATTATCCCGACATTGACAACCTATCCAAACTGGTTACTACTCACTTGCAAGGTCTACAAGAGCAGATCCTTAGCTACATTCCCGAGGATCAACACACCGGTTGGAACTGGGTGCTTAACCCCTTCAACGAGCAGGCTGTGAACGAGGCAGACTTAAACCCACTGATTCATGACAAACTCATCGAGCTATCCTGTGACATGACTTTGCAACTGTCCTTCAGCACCCAAAATGTTGACAAGTTCTGGCTACAAAGAAGAGCTGAGTATCCAAGCTTAACATCAGTGGCTCTGAGAATCATCATGCCCTTTGCAACATCCTACCTCTGCGAACTCGGATTTTCTACATTGGTCAACATTAAAACCAAGGCAAGAAATCGACTGGACGTAGAAGACGACCTTATTGTATGTGTATCTAAAACTAAGCCGAATTTTAAGAAACTTGTTGACAAAAAACAGGTCCTTGTTTCTCACTAAAGAAGTCTTTTTTACTTAGAAATGTATTAACAATTACATATCAAAATTATTAAATGTTTCTGTTTTGTTTTGACAACATCTGTAAAACATATTGATATTTTGTAAATGTACAAAGTTATTTAATTTAAAACTCCCGATGGCCATCTAAGTTTAAGTACATAGTTCACCATTATTTGTATACAATTCGCGACCCCTTTCCGACCGGCCCGCGACCCCCCAGTTTGGGAACCGCTGGTCTAGAGAGACTACTTCCACTCTTCTTCTTCTCCTTCTTCCTCTTCGCCTTTTCCTGTTACGCTGGGTCGGCTTTCTTAATCCTGAGGCGCCATAATTTCGTTGTAAAACATCAGCAGCAATACTCTCATGTCCCTTTGGACATTCGTCATCCATGTTGTTTGAGGTCTGCCGGTCCCTCTCTTTTGTATAGCCATGGAAAGGCACTTCTTCACTACATGATTTTCCGGTCTTCGCATAACATGGTCACACAACCTTTGCCTGGACTCTAAAACTTTCTCAGTTATAGGCGCTATTTTGAAACTGCCTCGCACATGTTCATTACGGATTTTATCTTTGAGAGTAACTCCACCTGCCCAACGTGACATACGGATTTCAGTGGTATGTAGCTTTTGCTCATATGCCTTTGTAGTAGCCCATGTTTGGTCTTACGGCAGTTTTATAAACTTTAACCTTCGTTCTTATGGGTTGCTTTATGGTTCTTCATTTTAGAGATGGCTTTTCTAACTTCCACTTCTGTGATTTCATTAATAGGTCCTTGCGTCATAGGTAGTTCCACTTCTTGTCACCTGGGACAAAGACAAAGGGGAGCATATGTGACTAACACAGGGCCGCCATCTATTAATTATTGGTCTAGGCAAATGTAACTTTAACAAAAATAATTACTAACGTATGCGTGGGGTTGGCGTTACTGTAGTTGTGCATAATTCATGCGGATAATGGCCAACCCAGCTGGAATTTTACTCTATGTCATGATATAAAAGGGAAATCTATTTTGAATCAGTAGTTTAGTAAATTTTTTCAAGGGTTATCTTCTCCTCAACTGTTACCAGCTACTCTTGAGGTCACAGAAATTGACTCATATTTCAAGGATGCCATGTAATTCCATGCGCCAGGGACAAACGACTTGCGTTTCAATATACTCTAACTTTTGTGCCCACCGTTATTACTTTTTTTACTATTGCACTGTGGGTTGAAGTCTTGTTTTGTGCATCAGAACTTTCTGTTATGTTTTTCTCTCTGATTTTATATGATAAAGGCCCAAATACCATTATATCAGGTATTTTGTAAAAGATGACACATCAAACGAGCAAGGAAATTTCTACTATTATTAGGTTGTGTGTTGTACTGAGAGTTTGCCTACAAACCACTTAGATGGACGCTAAAAGTTATAATGTACAAAACCTGTGGGACACAACCTGTGACATCCAGCCCTAACTGCCTTTGCTCTCCCTCCGAGCAATGGCCATTTACAGTATATTTTCTTGATAAGCATAGTCTGCATTCTTACATGTTTAGTTACATTCCACATTTATTGTATTATTAGCCTCATGTTTGTATTCTTACAGATCTGTCCACTAGATCCAGTTGAACAGCAAGTTGCATGGAACAGACCTGGGCGAGAATGCAGTTTCAGTTTTTTGGTTCTTTTTATAATTTGCAGTAATTGTATTTCTTGTACTACATTGTGTAATGCAAAATAAATATTACTTTTTCAATTACCAACCTCCTGGGGTTTAAATATGATTGTTTCTCCTTCCTTCTCATAATCCATTTGCAAGAGGGTCATTGGATTCAAACAAGAAGATGGAAACTATGCAGGAATCATACGAGTTAGGTCATTCCATAGACTGATTTGGAGGTAATGTACGATAGGACAATGAAGAAAGGGGGGAGTAAGGTATGTGCACTGGAATTTGAAGGTTGTCTGTTTGGAAACCTGATTCAGTTGATTTTATAGCATTTAGTAGATAATAGATCAAGTTGTTTTATTTGAACTAACATCAATACAAAAGGAACTAATAATATCAATATCTATCTACATATATGCACAGTTCACGCCACGGTTTTTGGCCGGCGAGTCCTGATTGCACAGTCGTACAGAGGACAGGTGGCGAGCCTCGGGCAGTTGCAATTGATGCAAGAGTTTCTTTCCACGCAACTGAAAACTCGCGTATCAATTTCACATGCGTGAGGCCAGCAGACTGTGCAATCAGGACTCGCCAGCCAAAAACCGTGGCGTGAACTGTATATTTTCTGCCAGTGTTACATAATGAACGACATATTTCAACATTTAATCAAAGGTAATTATATTAATGTTAAAATTCCACAAATGATCTAGCTCTGCAGAATATTTATAAAAATATGTGATATCTCGGGGATTTAGTTTACGATATGTGTTTTTTTTTCTTCTGTTTTAAGGGAAAATATTTGTATCATTTGTTTTTGTGAAGAGCTGAGGAAGTGCAGGGTGGCCGCTTTCTGGAAAACTCGGGGAATTTAAATTGCATAGAATAAACAGGGAAAAAATTTGGCACAATGAAATAAAAATGTCTGGACATAGGATTAGGCCTAATAATAATGCATCGTTGGCAGTATTAATTAATCTTCCATACAAGATTAATTACCGTTAAGATTAAATACCGTAATTTTACCGTTCTGCCATTTTTTCTTTTCGGATGTTCGCCTTTCAGGATATCCAAAGTCAGAAAAAGTACCTTCACGTGAAAGAAATATGGCTCAGGTGTTTATACCTTCTTCCATATAAGTTGAGTGTAATAACAATACGCCAGAGCCGCGAAGAAGAGCTCTTCCCTATACGAGCCCACTACCTTCGATTGAAATATTACAGACACTGTATCAATTGTAAACTGGCTTTAACTTCACGTCGGTAAGAGGTATGAGCTCTTCTCCGAGGCCCTGGCGTGTTGTCATTTGACTCTCAACTTAAAATAAGATATAGTTGTGGTGTAACGTGATTCACTGAACAGATGGCGCAAAATCTGAATTGAGTTTACTTATGTCCCAGGCATCCTTCCTGTACTGTCGACTTGTGTGTGTAAATCATTTGCAGACTGCTAAAGCGGTTTTTTTTAAATAAGCGATGAGCGAAGAGACATACAGGTAAATGGAATTTCTTTGGATATACTGAGTAATAAAACAAATACTGCAACGACAATGGTTTACGTAACCTAAAATTCACTCAACAATTTACACTTTTGTATTTAGTATTTTTTGAAGATCATGGAGGGATTATAGAAATTTAATCCAGAATAGCTGCAACCGTCAAAGTACCCAGATTTTCAGCCTTGGTTAGACGTTGTTCCCAAGAGCGCAAAACATTCTTTTTGTAACCTGTGCAAAAAACGGATTCCTTTGACCAACGTGGGCAAGAGAGCAATCACTAGCCACATGACAGAAAATTTCACAAAGCATGGATCACCAACCATGTGACTGCGCTTTTGTCAGATCGAACCATACTTCAGTTTCGTTGTTTTATATACCGTGTCAACAAGACTGAGTTTGATAGGAGTAAATCTTGCCCGGTTCATTTTTATACTCAACAGTTCAAGGGCTTGGAAGAATGTTAAGATGTGTGGCAGATCATAAAATTCATCCTCATATTTTCTCATGGTAACACCTTTGTGGAGGTTTTTTTTTTTTTTTTCATTTTTTCCAGTGGAACATTAACGACCAAACTCTCATAGCGATGAGAAGAGCATGGGATGGAATTCAGGATTCAGGTGGATAAGATGTCATAAACATTGATGATGGAATGGTTCGTAACGCTTGTGGGGCTAGGGCTAAGGAAAAAATCGCTATCGAAGAACAAAAACTACGAGAAACGGAAATAGAGCAGTTGAGTCAGTACGAGAGAGAGAGAAGAGAAAGGATAAAGTGTTAATGGCATTGAATAAAGAAAAGGAAGAATTGTTCACAAAGCAACTTGAGCTGGAAATGAAAATAAAAACTTTGAAGAAATAAGAACTTCAAACGTATTCAAAGTCGCCTAAATATCTGTGATTAAATATTATACCTAAATAATTGTGATTATTTCGAAATGTGATCAATGAAACATGTAAGGTATTTAATTTGTGAAAGATATACATTGTCGTAAGAGACTATGTGTTATGTATTTTACGTTCTATGATAAATTAAAGTATTTACCGTACATACATTTTGTTTTATTTTTTGAAAATAAACATAAATAGTATACTTATAAAAGTATATGTGTTAATAAAAGGTTAAATCTAACACTGGAAAATAATTTTAGGTAACCAGCGGTCACCAGGTGGTCCAATTTTCAGTTTTAGCAGTGCTACCAACTAATGTGTAAAGTCACCAAGCCTTCAACAGAAGCGATAATGCGCACTCTGCAGTTCAAATTTTGTATTGGCTTTTCAATATTAGGTAGCCAACATAACTGCAGGTTGACCACCATGACAAGTTCCCATCGATTTCAATTTATACTACTTTCTTTGTCATGTAAGCGGCCAACACAGTGTATACGAGACCATATTGAAATTGATTTCAGTTTTCATTTAAATGTGAAAGGGTTACCATAAGACCTATTTATTCCTGGACACAAACAATTTTTAGGTAATGGAAACGGCAGATTTTCTTTTCGGAGAATTTATCATCCCGGTTTACCACAAACAGCCCTTTAAAACTTTGAAAATAATCGTATGTCACAATATATTTGCCAGATGTCAGCACATCGCACTGCAATGGCAGGACTGTTACAGGTCAGGAAAAAGTCAGGGGGAAAAAATCTGGTCAGGAAAGTCTGGGAAATTTTCTGCAAAGTCAGGGGCCTTTTTAAATTTTAATTTCTTTGTTACCTTAGCAATAATTTTGAAAGAATCAGTGACATGTACGTTATTTACCTATAATACGTATTATTTGACTATTAGGTCATAGTTTTTATGTCATTAGTTGCAATAACTTTTTGAATGTAAGAAGTTTCATTGTGAACTGAGTGTACTGACAAAGGAAGTTCCTTGAATCCATTGTTTTATTTATTTATTTTTTGTTAATTGTCCATGTTAATTTTTTTAGTATAACCGATTAATTTATTAAAATTGTCAGGTGAAGCCAGTATTTATCCATGCCTTCTGAAGTGCTCACGGCATCTGAAACGGGCCAATTCTTAAAATTCTTTCTTTAAGCCTTTTCTTTACAATCTCTGAAAAGAAACTCTTTTTTTGTAAGAAATAGCTTACAAATCTCGTGTAATACAGTAGCTGAAAAAAACGAAGAAAGGTTAGCATGGATGTGTATTTAAAAAAATAAGAAAATAATCAGCGTATGTCGTGGCATTTGGAAGATGTAAATCAGTAACAATCGTTTGATCAATTAGACGGCTTTTATTTTTAAAATATGTTCATACGGTGATCAGAATAAAGTATTGGTGGTCAGGGGAATGGGATCTTAAGTCAGGGAAAATGCAAATCTTGGTCTTGTAACAACCTTGAATGGGAATGCAAACATGATGGCAATAATAAAGTTTTATGAAAGTAATCATGTACGCTCTGGAGTTTTATTCTTGTACTGATCTACCATAGTGATGACAATCGATTGGTGCGAAATATATCCTTACCTCCTTTAGATATATTTCTTGAGTTGTTGATTCATTGTAGAGACTTGGGGTGTTTCTGATAACCTGTATGATGGCTGTTCTAGAGTGTGAATTTTTAATTCAGGCTAGGAATTTGATAGGAGCCTGCTGTGGCCTTAATTTGGGTACCATCCCAGAAATTCGTGACTGCATTTCGAATCACGGCGCTGACAGCAGCCATCCTGATTATGGTTTTCTCTAGTCTTGTTTCTCACAAAACCCAAATTATACTGTAATTTGAAAATGGTTGTCATATAAAGGGGCAGGACAGCGACGTTATCTGCCCTTCCTAAGAGATAATCTCTACTTAGTATAAAACAAAGTCCCCCATTTTTTGCCTACTTTCGATTTTTGCAAAAAAATGAAATTAGACTTGTGAGATCTACACAGGGCCAAAAATTGTGTGTGTGTACTCGGAATGTCTGTCCCCCCCTATCAATTCAAACACGGTGAAACCGAATTGGATTAAATTTGGTACAGAGGTAGCACTAGCAAAGGACGCCTCAGTGTCATGTTTTATATTGCCGCCATCTTGACGAAAACATAATGGCGGCCACCCAAATGTTAAAAGCTTAAATCAAATAACGACCAACCTAATCATCTGATCTCTACAAAATTTTGCAATAATGTACCTTTGTGTATGAAGAATCTTTTGACCAAACTACAAGGTCGTCAGCCCAATACTTTGCGGATGGCGGCCATGTATGTGTGCAAATCGATCCCTCTATCTCTTCAAACACGATGAAACCGAATTGAACAAAATTTGGAACAGAGGTAGCACTAGCAAAGGGCACCTCAGTGTCATGTTTTATATTACCGCCATCTTGACGAAAACGTAATGGCGGCCTCCCAAATGTTAAAAGCTTAAATCAAATAACGACCAACCTATCATCTGATCCCTACCATATTTTGCAAGAGTATACCTTTACGTATGAAGAATCTTTTTACCAAACTACAAGATCATCACGCAATAGTTTGCAGATGGAGGCCATGTATGTGTGCAAATCGATTTCCCCTATCAATTCAAACACAGTGAAACCGAATTGAACGAAATTTGAAACAGAGGTAGCACTAGCAAAGAGCACCTCAGTGTCATGTTTTATATCGCCGCCATCTTAACGGAAACGTAATGGCGGCCAGTCAAATGTTTAAAGCTTAAATCAGATTACGACTAACCTAATCATCCGATCTCTACTATATTTGGCAAAATTATATACTCATATGGCGAGCGTCTTTTGACTAATCTACAAGGTCATCAGCCCAATAGTTTGCAGATGGCGGCCATGTGTGTGTGTGTGTGTGTGTGTGTGTGTGTGTACAAATCGACTCAACCTATCAATTGAAACACGGTGAAACCGAATTGGACGAAATTTGTTACAGAGGTAGCAATAGCAAAGGGCACTCCGGTGTCATGTTTTATATCACCCTGGGGACGATAACCTCGATGTTAGGCCCCTTAAAACAATAATTATCATCATTTATATCACCCCATCTTGACGAAAACGTAACGGCGGCCACCCAAATGTTAAAAGCTTAAATCAAATTACGGCCAACCTAATCATCTTTACCTTTACGTATGAAGAATCTTTTTACCAAACTACAAGATCATCACGCAATAGTTTGCAGATGGAGGCCATGTATGTGTGCAAATCGATTTCCCCTATCAATTCAAACACAGTGAAACCGAATTGAACGAAATTTGAAACAGAGGTAGCACTAGCAAAGGGCACCTCAGTGTCATGTTTCATATCACCGCCATCTTGACGGAAACGGAATGTCGGCCACCCAAATGTTAAAAGCTTAAATCGAATTACGACCAACCTAATCATTTGATCTCTACAAAAATTTGCAACAACATACCTTTTTGTGGGAAGCATCTTTTGACTGAACTACAAGGCCATCAGTCCAATAGTTTGCAGATAGCGGCCATGCATGTGTGCAAATCGATTCCCCATATCAATTCAAACACGGTGAAACCGATTTTTTTTTTCAGAGGTAGCACTAGCAACGGGCACCTCATATTCCGTAGGCCCTATAGCACGTTGTATTTCAACAAGGTACTACAACCAACATCTAATTATACTCCTTGAAAAGGACAAAGCATTATAACAGTACCCATGCATTTAGGAGAAAGTAGGCTATATGTTCTTTACTGAACATCTTGTTGATGTGTCTGGTAATCTCCGGAACCACTGGATGGATTTTGATGCGGTTTTCACCATTCTGTAAAGGATATCTGGAGGAAGGTTTCTGTAGAAAATTACTTATTTATGATCAAAGGAAGCCAAGCAGTAACGATTTCAGTGAAAAATTAAAAAAAAATACCTGGCGTCCGTGCGCTTTTTAAGCTTACGCTGGGCAAACCGTTAATAATATCAATACTGTATGTATACTTAAATTAGAGGTAGTCTGACCCTGTGGCCTTGCGCATATCTAGCGTGGTCGATAATGATATGGGGTTTAACATTCCTGTGGGGCGTGATGGTGCCTCTCACCAAGGCGGAACTTGTTCGATTCCCGGTCAATGCATGTGAGATTTTCGAAGTGAAATATCCTGTCCTGTGGTTCGGATTCCACGTAAAATAGAGGTCCCGTGGCTCATGAGCGCGAGATTAAAGGTCACGAAAATCTACAACCTACCTTATTTTTTAACATTACG
The DNA here is from genome assembly GCA_946902985.2 of Meconema thalassinum. Classification (NCBI taxonomy): domain Eukaryota; kingdom Metazoa; phylum Arthropoda; class Insecta; order Orthoptera; family Tettigoniidae; genus Meconema; species Meconema thalassinum. The sequence continues at coordinate 383,091,528 of OX336394.1, read as the reverse complement.
TAAAATTGAAAGTTCTTTTATCGTGGCAGTAAATATACTACTACGGTCTCTTTTATTTGAGCATCCTGACTTCCAGAATTTGATTCTTTAACCTCGGAGGTGAGAATATAACCGGCAGTCTTGTAGCTTTCTTATGAAAATACCTGTCTGACGAATCCTTGCCGGCGGTAGATGGATGAACTACAAGCTGTCAGCTATGTGATGCAATCTGTGTTCCTAAAGATATCGGTAGGCCTACTGTTCGGGTCCAAGCTGCGTGAACCTGAGAGGAATGTGGATCGCGCACTATGAGAAGTGATGGTGTTGAGTGATTAGGTTTCCCGGTCCGTGCTTAGCAACATAAACAAATACATTGGTCGGTGACTTACTCACTCATTCGCAACGCCACACTGGTTTCAGCAAAGACCCTATGTTAGCAATATTGGAATAGACGGGAATATCAGGTAACATGGCGGCCTGTTGACAGGCTTCTCAATTCTCGCCTGACTCTCCTCTGCATCTGCCCTTCACCCCGCTAGTTCACAGAGCTTAGACCCGAGCAGTACAGTGTCCACTGTATGTCAATAGATCATTGTGGCACGAGCATTGCGATTGGTCAGTTGGGTATTTCAAATTTGTGATATGGGAATAGTTTCAAGGGATTCATACCCTTAACGGAAAATTAGTATGTAACTACAGTAGAATTGGTATTATTAGCAGAAGAACAACACACAATCTCTTAGTGACAACAGCGCTTGATGCGGAGTGTACATGCCTTCCATCTTACCTCACACTCGCCCTGATCCGCCGATTGACAGATGTAGAAGCCGTGCTGTTGGTAGAATTGGCAACACTGTGGGGAGGCCGTAAGATGTGAAAAACACGCTAAGCTCACGTGCTAACTTTTGTTGATGAATACAGTAATAGGACAGAACTTTAAATCAGTCTATTGCTTACTCTTCCAACACCGGTGAAATTCCTCGTAGTAGATCAGACCTGCTGAAAGTTGTTGTGCCATTTAGAGCTTTGCGACATCGTGGTCATGCAGCCCCATATACTTGCGTGTGTGTAGAATTTGTCTGATAACCAGTGTTATTGTGATGGCCGTGGCCGTGGCCTTAATTTATGAACCAGTAGAAAACCACTTCCAGGATAGCTGACGTGGGAATAGAACCCACCTCTTCTCAGTGTACCTCGTTCCAGCCCTCAGAATTAAATTTCTTGACAGAGCCGGGAATCGAACCCAGGACTCCGCGATGACAGCCAAGAGTGCTAGCCACTAAGGGGCGAAGTGCTGAAAGTTGAAGAAGTGACTTTGTTGTGTTTTGTGTTACGTAGTTTGTAGAATCAATGATTTTAACAATCAAACTCTTCACTAATAATTCATTACAATATTTCAAGACGCCTAGGAAGCGTTATGTTCCTTGCTGTGAGGCAAATTATGTCAGCACTATGAAATTAAATGGATATGCCGCTTTGTTTATTGCCAGAGTTGGTTTTTGGATAAATTCGAATCACCCTGGTAATTAAAGTGGCATTCTCATCAACATGTTCGGCTGGCTGTGTGGCTCAGCGGTAACTTTCTCGTTTGCTGTGTCCAAGGTTGCAGGATTGAATCCTGTAGCCGTCAGCTGGCATTTGAGGGTGCGCAAATGCGAGGGAGCCGTGTCAGTAAATTTACTGGAACGTTTAAGATCCCATTCGGGGCAAAATTCCGGCGTCTCGAAAAGCCGCAGTAGTTAAAAGGGACGTAAAACCAATAACATTAACATTATTATCTTTAACATGTTCACAATCAGTAAGGGGGGCGTGGTGGCTCAGCGGTCTACCTGTATGCCTCTCACCAAGGCGGTCAAGGTTCGATTCCCGGTCAATGCATGTGAGATTTTCGAAGTGAAATGTCATGTCCTGTGGTTCGGATTCCACGTAAAAAGGAGGTCCCGTGGCTCATGATCTCGAGATTAACGGTCACGTTAAACTACAAGCTTCCTTCCTTTTCACAATCAGTAGATACCAGTTACGATGAATTGTTTTGGAGTTATGGAGTTACTCAATGATGACCGCAAAGTTGATATTACCTTATTACATTTTATTTACTGTATGTCCTGGACTGATATCATGAACCTACTTTTACATTTTTAGGCTGATAACATGTATCCTTGCTACCCCGAAAATTATAAATAATTATAAAAAGAAACTTTGAGATCAGTCGTAGAACACCTTCTGCTTCGTCCGCTTCGTAGCCTAGTGGCTAGCAAGGCTGTCACCGCGGAGGCCCGGGTTCGATTTCCGGCTCTGCCAAGAAATTTAATTCTGATGGCTGAATGGGGTACACCCTGCCTCGTGAGTCCTCGATTCCTACCTCAGCCATCCTGGAAGTGGTTTTCCGTGGTTTCCCACTTCTACTCCAGGCGAATGCCGGGATCGTTCCTAAATTAAGGCCACGGCCGTCTCCTTCCCAATCCTCATCTGAATTAAAACTACACACACTAATACAGCCATCACAATAACACAGGTTATCAGACAAATTCAAAACACACACACACACCCAAGTACTCGGGGCTACATGACCACGATGTCACAAAGACCCTAAATGAATCTACAACAACAACGCTCTTTCGGATCCGTCTGTTAAATAAATAATCATCACATCCCTTCATGTAATAGCCTAGTCCTAGAAGAACTGTTACGGTCTATACAAAAGATATGCAGTTTCATGGGGCGACCTAGAGATCTCTCCCCATATGGACAGTAGTTAACGACTGCTTCAGGGGTCCTGATTCTGTCCATCCTGTTGAAAAATAATGATCCTTCTCAGGGTTCATGTTGAGACTCAGGTTCTAACATCCAGGGTTCGATTCACTGATCTGTCAAGAAAGTTAGTCTGAAGATTGGAACAATGTTCACTCAGCCTTGTGAGACAACACTCAAAAAAGGTACGGTAGGTTTAGTTTACTCTTCCACCTTCCTGGAGGAGATTTTAATAAGTTCCCCATTTCCACTCCGGGCAAATACCGGTATGGCCACGGTCACCTCCTTCCCAATACTAGTCTCAGCTACAAGTACATGGAATACTACAGACATCTCAATAACACAGGCTTTCAACCTAATTCTACACACATCCAAATATTAAGGGATAAATGGCCACGATATCCAAACTCCTAAACGAAACAACATAATATAATGCTATTGGTTTTACGTCCCTTTAGCAACTGAGGCTTTTAGAGAGGACGGGGTGCCAAATTTCACCCAGTATGAGATTTTGAACCTGCCAGTAAATACTGACACGGCTCCTTCACATTTCCGCACCGGCAAATACCAACAGACTGCACCAGGAATCGATCGTTCTCGACCAGCAGGCGAGAACGTTACTGCTGCGCCACTCAGCCTGCCAAACGAAACAACAACAACAACAATACAGTATAAAAGAACTTCGAGCATTTCGCTATACTTTCAGTCCCATGGCAAAACGTAATGCCACAGACAATGGACTTCAATAGGATGTAGGCTAGGTGTTTTTGGCCTGACGAGAAGAACTCACTGGGAGTCAAAAAAATTGGATATCCAAAGAAATATGCACTTTTCTTATAGGGATATATTATATGTATCCGAATCTTGTGAACGGACTGCAAAATATTACAATAAAAAGAAAAAAAGAGTGCCATATCCCCTCCAGGGACGTAGGCGACCTGAATTAGAGCCCTTGACTAAGTCAAGGGATTACTAACCAGGCATCCCGAGCCGGAGTTTGCGTGTGGTAAGGTGGCCAGTTCCTTTCCACTCCTCCTTCTGCCAAAGCATCGGCAGGTTCCCATTTTGTATCACGAGACCCCGCACCAGAACATACCAAGACTTTTAAATTCTTGGCAGAGCCGGGGATCGAACCCGGTACCTTGGAGGGGACAGCCAGCAATGCTAGCCACTGCGCCATGAGGTGCTCAAAATATTACAAGAAGAACATAAAATGTATTTAGCAAATAAACATTACGATAACAGCCTATCTTCGCAACCAGAAAAGCAGCAGTCTTTATAGAGCTCTGAACGTCTAAATAACCATCGCATAATTCATACGATTGTGAAAGGGCTTCGATTTGTTCTTATGATGAGAATAACTTTTTCGGTCAGGAGCAACGAAAATTACAATTAAAATACATATTGTACATAATTAAAACGTACAAAAGAAAAAATGTATAACTTACTGTGACCTTTAGCGCCCAATCTAGTCTGTAAGTCTCTATTTTGGAACAAGTCGCCACCATGATTCTCTATTAGCAGTTAGCACTACGGTCGCCTCTGCTTCTACGTCTCTCACTTTGAAATCGTTCAAAACGGAATCTAAACATCGCCTCCTAGGTCTGCTTCTCCTTCTCTTACCCTCTACAGCCGAACTCAATGTAATATCTCCTCTCCCATTCTCTTCACATTACCCCCACCATGTGAGTCAACTCATACAAACAGCTTCATCTAGCGTATTAATAACTATAAGGTGCGTTCAAAAAGTAACGAGCTGGAGGCAAAGTTACAGAAACCAGTACCTGTATTTTAGAAGTATTGGCCCTGGCTGTTGAGGCACTTGTCCCACTGTGACACGAGGCGGAGAATGGCTATCTCATAAAATTCTCTGGGATGCGATGTGAACCAGTTCAGCACGTACAGCTGGACGTCGGCGTCCGAGGTGAATCGTTGGCTCCGCAGAGCCCTTTTCAGGGGACCAAACATGGCGTAATCACAGGGAGAGAGTGTAACGGTTTTGCTTCGCTCCTTGTTGAGCGTACAAATGTAACGGGTTGACTGCCCCTAACTGTTGGGTGATAAATGTAACTGTAGACCTTTGCCTAAGCTATGTTGTTTTAATGGGCGCCAAGACCTCAACGCAATGTTGAAATCTAAATTTATATTTAACATCGTCTAGCTCTGGCAGAACACCTTCAAGAATCTATTCACTCAGATCGTGGTATAATTTGATCATTAACCCAACAAACAAATGTATCAGGAGAAGGAATTGGTCTATATCTAATGCTACCTACTGAAAGCAAAGATTGCATTGTTAAAAGAAATGAATTTATTATATAAAACAAGTATTGCAAAATTAATAATAATAATAATAAGAAGAAGAAGAATAAGAAGAAGAAGAAGAAGAAGAAGAAGTTTAAAATTTAAATTGGAGCGTTGCGATTTTAATATTACCGATAGAGAATTACGTGAAAACGGAGTTTGATAAATTATTGATTTTACTCTTATTCCCAAGCTATGAAGTTACTGAAATATTGAATATACAACAAAGAGAAACGAGAGATTGAGTAGTTCTGCGTCATTCGCGCTTACCACTGGAAATTGCCGAAGCATTTCCCTCGTACTGGATGATGAAGAGAGCTTCCCACTGTTTCCTGGACGCCGTCATCTTCTTCGATTTTTGATGATATACTGCAGATTTGATAACTCTATGGTCCGAACATCGGAGCCATACACTCGTACAACCACACTGGTTAAGTTTTACAAAGATAGTCCTCCACTCCACGGAACATCGGAGCGACTCACACGTGCAACCGTACTGGTCAAGTCTTACACCTATTGTCGTTTATTCCACGGCGCGCCAAACGATATATGCACTCGTCGGCTTCCCACTCCAGTGCCGACTTCCAGCTTACATGGTCTCCACTGATTGGCTGCTCCCCACGCGCTACTTCCCCACCTCTGGCTCATTACACTCGGCGGGAGGGTGAAGTCGATTGCCGTTCCATACTATCCGCCTTTTCTTGACGCTGCGACCCAGGCTTGCGTAATGCTTCTTGACAAGAATCAGCCTGTATCTGAATTACCAGTGAGTCATGTCTCTCATAATACCCTAACTGACGAAACTCCGTAAAATTCCGCAATCACATAATTTTCTATGATAATGTCGTTCGTAATAATTTGCTTGATAGTGTTTTCTAAGACGTAGAAAACCTATCTGTATGCTTATAATTTTATAAAAATGCTCCAAAAATACCCTAATAATAATAATAATAATAATAAATTAACATGAAAAATTCTCTTGGCTGAACAATTTGCCGCGTAAATAAATATAGAATGGCTTCCTACTGACTTATGCCTGTGGCATAAAAGCCCCTCGAAAAACACGTTACAAGAGGTCTGGACTGTATGGCGGGTAGCCGAGAACCTCCCATTTGAATTTCTGCAGGAGTGCCGCGACGGTGTTGGCCGTATGAGGTCGTGCATTGTCGTGGAGCAGAATGACCCCACGGGTGAGATTGCCTGGTCGTTTTGTTTTGATCGCTTGGCGAAGGGTGGTCAAGGTTTGCGAGTAACGCTGGGCATTCACTGTTGTCCCTTGCGGCATGAAGTGTATCAGAATGGGGCCACCTTGGCCATAGAAGAACGTCAGCATTACCATTCCTGCACTCGTGTGGATGGCCTTGCCTTTTTTGGGTTGTGGTGACCCTGGATGCTTCCACTGGAGGCTTTGTCGTTTCAATTCTGGTTCGAAGTGATGACACCATGACTCATCTACAGCCACCACTCGTGCCAGGAACCCATTCCCTTCCCTCGCATAGCGCTGCAGATGACCAAGACAGTGGGCCATTCGACATGCTTCCTGGTGTGGTTGAAGACTGTGGGCCACCCATTGGGCACACACTTTGCGCAAGTGCAGTCGTTCCTTCATGATGGTGTGCACACTTCCGACGCTCAATCCGACCACGGCGGCTATGGCGTTCACTGTCACTCGGCGGTCCTGAGTAATTAGTGCATCAACCAGCTGGACGTTGTCATCGGTAATGCAGGGGGGTGCCCCAGACCGGGCATCATCGGCTAACGACACCCGTCCTTCCCTGAAGCGCTTGTGCCACGCCTTGACCCTTGTAAGGGGCATGCAGTGTTCACCGTACACTTGTGATATTCGGCGATGAATGTCCGTTCCCCCTACTCCTTCCGCTGTCAGAAACCGAACAACACCTCCTTGCTCTTCGTTTGACGCCTCCATGTCACTGTTTGCAATGGCAACGTTGGACGATTGATTCATGCTGCTGCTCGCTTTGTATCGTCACGTGACGTGCACGCGTGCCCTCTAGCGACGGGCTGTGACCCTCCACGCTCTGATCGAAACCACACCTCGTTACAAACGCCACGATTAGCCGATGTCGTCACCGGTTTGCGCATTCCAGCCTCCGGCTCGTTACTTTTTGAACGCACCTTATAACTTAGCCTTCATTACAGTGCCCACGCTATAACTGTGCTGGTCAGCTATACCATTGCTTCCAGGTGAAAAATGAAAATCTACAGCTTGCTTTCAGTCGACCGACCAGGTCAGGGAATGGAATGAAGCCCCAATCTAGTGGCGAGGGTATCATGAACTGTGCCGGCTGCCGAAGCCTGTCGCATTCCCCTGGGGGCAATGATTAAATGAATGACAGATGAAATGAAATGATAGTGGAAAGTGTTGCTGGAATGGAATTGTTGGCAGTGATAACCGGAGTACCCGGAGAAAAACCAGTCTGCCTCTCTTTGTCCAGCACAAATCTCATATGGAGTGACCGGGATTTGAACCACGGACCCAGCGGTGAGAGGCCGGCGTGCTGCCGTCTAAGCCACGGAGGCTTAATCATTACTTCCAGGTAAGGTACTGTATATCGACTGTAGGCCTACTAGCCTGAACAAAAATATTTCTCAAATTGGCACGCTGACAATAGTGTGGCAAACACTGCGTGCATTAGTCGGTCGACAGAACTCCCCAGCCCCACAAAGTGGGGTAATGTCTTATGAATAGGAGCTGACATCTCGAATTCTCAGAAATGCACTGCGAGCACTGTTCTAGTACACTCCAGCCATTGCTCAAATCCATGTGTCCCAACAATCATTCGTGCTACCCCCATCCATTACCTCTAGCTTAGCCTATGTAATCCTGTGTCTACCGAACTCTCACTTCATAACGCAAGGTCGATCTCAATTCTGAGCGATGTAGGGAGAGTTTCGTCGCAACTGAAAGATCACTTCATTAGCTTTTGTACACCTAACTCTGTTATTCTGAGAGAATGCACAGCTTAAGTTTTTTTCGCTTCGCTATCATTTTATCCTCCAGGATCGGCTTTTCCCACGGACTAAGCGAGGGATCCCACCTCTACCTGGAGCTTGAGACTATGGGTGGGGGATACAACTGGGGTGTGTGACCAGCACGACGCCCAGGCGGCCTCGCTTGCAAAGCGAACAGGGGCCTGATGAAGGGATGGAAAGAGTGGGAGGGTTTGGCAAGGAAGTGGGAAGGAGGCGGCCTTGGCCTTACGGTAGGTACCATCCCGACATTTGCCCGAAGACGAAGTGGGAAACCACGGAAAACCACTTCGAGGATGGCTGAGGGGGAATCGAACCCCCTCTACTCATTTGGGCCACCCGAGGCTGAGTAGACCCCGTTCCAGTCCTCATACCACTTTTCAAATTTCGTGGCAGAGCCGGGAATCGAACCCAGGACCACCGTGGCGGCAGCTAATCATGCTGACCGCTACGCTACGGAGGCGACTACAGCTTAAGTACAGCACTTAAAATGATCCACCTGCTCCAAATTAGAACCTCCTACCTGGCATTTTATTTTCTTGCGTTTCTTCCCTAGCGACATAACCTTCATCTTTAGAATGCATGTGGGATTTTCGAAATTAAATGCCATGTCCTGTGGTTCGGATTACACGTGAAAAGGAGGTCCCGTGGCACATATCGCGAGATTAACGGTCATGTTAAACTACAAGCTTCCTTTTTCTTTGGAATGCTGATTGTCATACCACATTCCCTACAATTCTGTTGTAAGTTCTAACACGTTGGCCTGTAAGCTTTCGACGGAGTCTGTCATTACAACCAGGCCATCAGCATAGACCAGACTGCTTACCTGGTTTCCACCTAATTGAATTCCACCCATACAGTTCATGCCTTCAGCAATGGTCCTATATAAAATAAACAGTAATGGTGAAATATTACAGCCTCACTTCACTCCTGTAACAACCTTAAACCAACCATCAACTCTCACTGCAGCCTGATTATCAACAACTACAAAGTACTGTAGGCCTAAATAAAACTCCACAGATATATTTTTTGTGGGGCAGGGGGAGCTTGAAAATGGGAATGCTAACTTGATACTTAAAGCATGTCAAGAAAGGAACAAAGATAGACAGGCCCGCACTTCCTTGTCCTAGGGCCCATGTTCGCTCTCGACAGCCCTGCTAAATATAGGCCTACACATCAAAAGAGTTTTACATAACACTTGTTTGCCATGATGCAGAGCGTATGTGGGATTGTGGACGAGGTTATCACAAAAGAGACGGCATTCTGACAAATCCTGCATACTTTATTCATGTGTGAAAAGAAAATTACTCACTGGAAGACATTTGGCCGGCCCGTTAAACAGGTAAGCTACTGATATCTGTTGTAATCTTGCCATCCTGTGACGTTTCAATAAGGAACATGGCCACCACGGGCGTCCAGCAGAGCTCTTACTCGCCGTGGCATACCGATACCACAGATCAAGTTGTCCAGGTCCTCTTGAGGCAGGCGATCCCACTCTTTGACGTCGGCCTCGATGCTCTCCTTGTGGGTTATGGGAAGGCGTGGACGCTGAGCAATAGCACGCTTCAGCATATCCCAGACCTGTTCGATACAGTTCATGTCCGGCGACATCGCAGGCAATTCCATTCGTGCAATCGTGGACTCCTGGAGGAAGTCTTGTACCACCGCTGTTCGATGTGGTAAGTATAGCCTATGCAAAACTTTTTTGATGTGTATAATATCCAAATGCTGCACTACCTGTAAATTCAATACAAGGTTTTCGGCCGCCTTCCCTGTATGAGTGTCAATTCTTATCCAATCCCAAAATTGTGTTGTTATTGCTAATATTATTATTGACCGACTACGGTGGCCGAGAGCGCTAACTCTAGTCTCGCTGGCATCGGGAAAGCGTGGCATTGAATTCCAACACGACCGCCCTGAAAATGGTTTTCGTGGTTTCCCATTTTCACCCCCAGGAAAACGCCGGAACGAGTCCCTTCAACAAATTTACTGACGATTTCCTTCCAAAATCCCTTCTTTAATTAGACCCAAGTTAGTGGTCACCTGTCACCATCCCCAGTTGTATCTGCTGACAAACAAGAGTTTAGTAAGGCAACACTGAAAATATGGCTTCAAACACCACAATGTCTGCTGACTAAGTATGTTTAGCTACCAGGCACCGTCCTTGTGACGGTAGAGGAAGGATACATCGCAGAGTGATTTCATATCTGTTTATCAGTGCCTTACACTATATTTAGATTACACTGAGGGGGGTCACTGATAAGACAAAGCCCCACTTAGCATTTGAGATGCGTCAGAGCTCCGTGGGTGAGCCGAGCAGGGAGGATTAGCGACTTTAAATATATTATTACTAGCAACCCACCCCGACTTCGCCTGGTATCTTTAACGCTTTACCCAGTGAAAGCTTAAAAGGCGTTTTTTTTTCTTCGATTTCAATGAAATAGCCTACGACCTAGGCTATATCCCTTTTCCGTCTCGGCATTATTAATTAATTATATTATCATTAGATAGCATGTGCTACGATTTCTTGTCAGACATAATTTAAGAATGCGAGGTTCGTGAAACACAAATCCTCCTTCCGTTCAATCCAAACTTGACTGTATTCTGCGGAACGAAAGCTGCAACACTGGGGTGATAAAGGCACTTATAGTGGGTGATGTGTCAGCCCCGTGGTGTAGGGGTAGCGCGCCTGCCTCTCACCCGGAGGCCCCGGGTTCGATTCCCGGCTCCGTCAGGGATTTTAGAAACTGACGTGAGGGCTGGAACGGGGTGCATTCAGCCTCGTGAGGACAATTGAGTAGGTGTCTGAGAGTGAGCCGGCGCCCCGTTCACGAAAACCATGATTACGGTCGAGGGGACCCGATGCGCTGACTACGTGTCACCCCAGTATCTGCAGACCAATGGCAGGGCAGCGGCCGCTTGGTAGGCCTATGCCCTTCATGGGCTGTAGTGCCACGGGGTTAGTTTTGGTTAGTTAGTGGGCGATGAATTGAAGATAGAGATATGCTGTCCAGCACTTTTTTTGTAAAACTTTTCATGCTGAACAATTCTTACAATCATAGTATACAGACATTTTTAGCGGTTTACCCAATGTAAGCTTAAAAGGCGCGCGGACGACAGGTCTTTTCTTCAACTTGAATCACTGAAATCGTTACTCGGCTTCCTTTGGTCATGAATGAATGTTTTTTTTTTACAAAAACCTTCCTCGAGAAATCCTTTACAGAATGGTGAAAACCGCATCGAAATCCATCCAGTGGTTCTCGAGATTACCCGGAACATCCATGAATCGGGGACTTTGTTTTATTTTAAACTAGCAACCCGGGTCCGGCTTCGCTCGGAAACTGAAGCATCATTTATAAAATTTATGGACGAATCATAATTCATAGCAGAATTCTCTTCATCGGACCACAAACGATGAACATGTCTTCCCTGTGTCATAGGAACTTTCGGGATGACTCCCTTTGTCTTTGTGAATTCTTTCTTTCTCTCTCTCGTGACAATCGAGAAATTATTTGTTGTTCAGTTTCATCGTTACGTGATAAGCGTATTTTTTCGATTTCAATGAACTACGACCTATATCCTTTTTCCGTCTCGGCATGATGGGTTTTAAAATCACTGATTGGACTATTAATTATATTATCATGGAGATAGCAAGTGCATCGAATTCTTGTGTGACATAATTTAAGAATGGGTAGGTGCATGAATCACAAATCCCCCTTCCGTCCAATCTAAACTTCACTGTGTATTCTGGGGAACGAAAAGTTCACAGGCGAAGTAGAGAAACGCCGAGTTGCACTTCCAGGGAAACTCAAAACACATCCACTCTTTTCTGAAGTCTTGACTCGACACGGCTTGACAGTGTCTGAGGTGATTGGCCAGCTCGCCAGCCACGTTAACTGTCTCGAAGCTAGTAATTGAATGGAGATTGTTGGAAGAAATGAAACCATAAAATAACTTATAGTGGGCGATGTATTGAAGATAGAGATATGCTGTCGCGGACGTTTTTGTACAACATTTCATGCTGAACAATTCTTACACTCATACTAATAGATATTTTTAATGGTTTGCCCAGCGTAAGCTTAAGAAGCGCACAGACGCCAGGTTCTTTTTTCGACTTTTTCACTGAAATCGTTACTGCTTGGCTTCCTTTGATCATGAATACATTATTTTCTACAGATATCATCCTCGATATATCCTTACTGAATGGTGAAAACCGCATCAAAATCCATCCATCCAGTGGTTCTCGAGATTACCCGGAACATCCAAGAATCGGGGACTTTGTTTTATTTTAAAAGTAGAGAAGAGATTATTTTTCTCGGGGCTCAGTGGTAGAGGGTCCGCCTCATGCTACCGAGTTCGATTTCCGGCCGAGAAAATCGGATTTTTGAAGGGTGGCAAAATTCCACGGCATTCCGTGTCGTACGACATTTGATGATTACAAGACACAGCGTAGGCCTATATGCTACATTGGTAAAAGTTTTATCCGTATTCACTAATTGTAATAGGTAGGCCTATGTATTGGCAAGACAGATTACACAATACATATTAGACACAAATAATTCAATCCCAGTCACATGTAGCCCACTCGAGTTCTGGTTAGTCCGTTAGTTGAGGGGAATATCTTATACCGGTATATGTATTTAGGGTACCGTACCTATAGGTCTCTGCCGGTTAAGCTCTCACCTCCGAGGTTAAGAATCAAATTCTGGCAGTCAGGATACTCAAATAAAAGAGACCGTAGTTGTAGATTTACTGCCACGCTAATTTTTTTTAAAACTTTTGTTACCTACAACCACCTCAATTTTAAGGATGGTTAAAAAAGTAAGGAAGGTTGTAGTTTTACGTGACTGTTAATCTTGTGATCATGAGCCACGGGACGTCCATTTTACGTGGAATCCGAACCACAGGCCGTGATATTTCACTTCGAAAATCTCACATGCATTGACCGGTAATCGAACCCGCTCCACCTTGGTGAGAGACAAACAGCTTGACCACTGCACCATCGCGCCCCAAAGGAATGTTAAACTTCATATTATTATCGACCACGCTAGTTATGCCACAGGGTCAGACTATCTCGGAACTCGATAGACGAGTGTGCTGGAAATTTACCCTTGAAATGACTTTCCCTGGTTTTCCATTTTTAACTCGAGGCGAACACCGGAATAATACCTTCTAATTGGCCACGGCCACTTCCTTCCAAATCTTTGGTCATTTTCTTCTTTCAGTTCATCTCTCAGTAACTCTTCTGATGAGTTTGTCTTCAAGAAGGGCATCAGAACATCGTCTCAGAAATTCTTCTGAACCTGTTGAAACCGGAATCATAATGGGTGGATACACATTTTTATTACATTAGAATTGAGCCGCTATGGCCAGCATTTTAGCACTGAATTTAATTTTTGACTAGATCTTGTTCTACCAGACTTGACATCCTCCCAATATTTCACGAGTCCAACGATCAATGCCTTTATTGTGTTTCTGGTGAAGGCCGTCTCAGTCTCCTGGCCTTAGATTGCACTTAAGAATCCTGATAGATTTTATCAATTTGTCGACTCAAATCTGTCGTAGTTTTTTTTTTCCTTCTGGAATACTAATTTGCATCAGGTCTTTCTCACATTCTTGGAACCATCTCCATTTAGTTGTCTTCGAAATTCTAGATTTTCTTAGTCGGTCATCAATCATACGGAAGATGTGCCCATAGAACATCAATTATTTCCTTTTGATAGACGACATTATTGGTTCTATCTATGTGTATAGTTGTTCACTGAATATCAATCATACCTGCCCACCAACCCATCTGTTGCCTAAAATCTTCCGTAATATCCTTCGATTTAATAATTTATTATTATTCCTTTTATCAAAGGGTTGGTAGCTGAATTACTTCGGACCTGGGAGACTAATCAATTAGGTAATAAACTAACAACCCGCCCCGGCTTCGCCCGGGAACAGTTATGGATGCATTACGTGATAAGCGCTTTTTTTTATGTCAATGAACCTATACCCGTTTTACGTCTCGGCATGATGGTTTAAAATCACTGACTGGACTATTAATTATATTATCATGGAGATGCAAGTGCAACGAATTCTTGTCAGACGTAATTTAAGAATGGCGAGGTGCATGAAACTCAAATCCACCTTCCATCAAATCTAAACTTGACTGTGTATTTTGCGGAACGAAAAGTTCACAGGCAAAATGAAGAAAAGCCGAGTTGCACTTCCAGGGAAGCTCCAAACACAACCACTCTTAATACAACACAACTCGACAGTTTGCTGCTGGCTGTATCTGGGGTAATAGGCTCGCCCGCTAGTTAGGCTGTAACTAGGGTGATAGGCTCGCCCCTAGCTAGTTCGTAAATTGTCACGTCAGAAATTGAATGGAGATTGTTGGAAGAAATGAAGTAAGAACACTCACAGTGGGTGATGTATTGATAGAGATTAGCTCTAACATATTTTTTTTTTGTAGAACTTTCCATGCTGGACAATTCATACACTCATAGTATATTGATATTTTTAAAGGTTTGCTCAGCGTAAGCTTAAAAAGCACACGGACGCCAGGTATTTTTGACATTTTCACTGAAATCGTTACTGCTTGGCTTCCTTCGATCATAAATAAATAATTTTCTACGGAAACCTTCCACCAGATATCCTTCACAGATTGGTGAAAACCGCATCAAAATCCGTCCAGTGGTTCTGGAGATTACCAGACAAATAAAAAAATGGGGGACTTTCTTTTATACTAAGTAGAGATTATCTTTTAGGAAGGGCAGATAAAGTCACTGTCTCCCCCCTTTATATGACAACCATTATCAAATTACAGTATAATTTGGGTTTTGTGAGGGGTTAACGAAAATAAAACACACATGTGGTTAATTGCCGGTGAGGGATTGAAGAAACAAGACTAGAGAAAACCATAATCAGGATGGCTGCTGTCAGCACCGTGATTCGAAATGCAGTCACGAATTTCTGGGATGGTACCCAAATTAAGGCCACAGCAGGCTCCTACCAAAATCCTAGACTCAATTAAAAATTCACACTCTAGAACAGCCATCATACAGGTTATCAGAATCACCCCAAGTCCCTACAATGAATCAACAACTCAAGAAATATATCTAAAGGAGCAAAGGATTTATTTCGCACCAATAGATTGTCATCACTATGGTAGATCAGTACAAGAATAAAACTCCGGAGCGCACATGATTACTTTCATAAAACTATATTATTGCCATCATGTTTGCATTCCCATTGCAGTACGATGTGCTGACATCTGGCGAATATATTGTGACATACGATTATTTTCAACGTTTTAAAGGGCTGTTTGTGGAAAACCAGGATATTAAATCCTCCGAATAGAAAATCTGCCCTTTCTATTACCTAATAAAAATTGTAAGTGTCCAGGGATAAAGAGGTCTTATGGTAACCCTTTTACATTTAAATGAAAACTGAAATCAATTTCAATATGGTCCCGTATTCACTGCGTTGGCCGCTTACATGGCAAAGAAAGGAGTATAAATTGAAATCGATGGGAACTTGTCATGGTGGCCAACCTGCAGTTATTTTGGCTACCTAATATTGAAAAGCCAATACAAAATTTGAACTGCAGAGTGCACATTATCGCTTCTGTTGAAGGCTTGGTGACTTTACACATTATTAGTTGGTAGCACTGCTAAAATTGAAAATTGGCTGTACCACATCAGGGTGACCGCTGGTTACCTAAAATTATGTTCCCGTGTTAAATTTAACCTTTTATTAACATATGTACTTTTATAAGGATGCCATTTATGTTTATTTTAAAAAAATAAAACAAAATGTATGTAGGTAAATACTTTTATTTATTATAGAACGTAAAATACATAACCCATAGTCTCTTACGACAATGTATATCTATCACAAATTAAATACCTTACATGTTTCATTGAGCACATTTCAAAATAATCACAATTATTTAGGTATAAAACTCCGCCATAGCCGGTCCCAAGCCCGGTTGAGAAAGGAGGAGGGTGAATGGCTGGTTATTGGGCCTCGGTGGGGACACCAATGCTGAGTAGGTGTCTGGTAAATACTGAGAAATGCCCTAGTTGGTAGGCTCTGCCTAGCAATGCAACCAGCAAATTCCAGCCCGTAAGGGATTGGTGAGGGCGAGTTTCCGGCGCCTTAAAACGGGATATGCTCAGATAAGGGGGAACAACCCTGACAGAAAAGTCCAGCAGGCACAGATGCTGTGAGGAGGCAGCCCCTCCACTGTGCTAGCTCGCGTAGGGGTGACTACCCACGTCGGGTGAAGCTTTTCAAATTCAGAGAACAAACGGAAGAGCCGGACGGATAAAAATGATACGACCCTGCGAGAAAAGGACAATGAAATGGGCTACATGGAATCTAACTTCTCTGACAGAAAAGGAAGTAGAAATAATAAATGAAATGCAGAAATATAAAATTCCTCTGCTGGGGATTAGTGAAACAAAGAAGAAGGGTAGTGGACAAATGGCAATAGAAAAAGGATATACCTTGTTGTATTCCGGTGTGGATAGAGATCAAAGAGCCAAAGAGGGAGTGGGAGTCATACTAAGTCCTACATTCAACAACCAAGTAAGGTACTGGGAAGCAGTAAATTCCAGGATAATCAGAATGGACCTCAGCTTACAAGAGGACATCTCGATCATCCAGATATATGCACCCACAGAAGACAGAGGTGAAGCAGAGAAAGATGACTTCTACCAAGCCTTGCAGACAACAATTAACAGGGCTCAGGATGGGAATATACATGTCGTTGTCATGGGAGATTGGAATGCATGGATAGGTAATGAGTTTGAGGATGGATATGGATGTGTTGGCAAATATGCGGCAGAAGCAGTTAAGAATCGTAATGGAGACAGAATGATTGAGTTTTGCGTAGATAATCTTTTACTTATTGGAAACACTTTCTTTCCCCATAAGAAATGTCATCAGATGACATACGTAGCTGAAGGACGAGATGTAACGAGTGCTATAGACTATTTTACATACACAGAGAGTGCAAGATAGCAATCGATGATGTACGAGTTTTTAGAAGTGCGGAGATGAGTACTGAACATCACCTATTAGTCATGACTACGCACTTCCGGACACCAAAGCCACAGAGACCCAGAAAGTACTCCAAGTTAAACATAGACCAACTTAATGATGAAGAAAAGAAGAAGAGATATAGAGACGAGTTGGATCAGAGGCTGCAGGCAGCCAGAGGGAATACGGAAATTAATTCAGCCGAACAAGTCTGGGAAATACTAAGAGACATCATCAAGAAAACAGCACAAGACATATGTGGGATGAAGACAGTAGGAGGCTATCAGAAGAGAACTAGATGGTGGAATGAAGTGGTGCAGGAGGCAGTAAAAGAGAAGAAAGAAGCATGGAAGAAATATGTACAAAGCAAGAGGAGGGATGACTGGGAGAAATGTGTGGAAGCTAGAAATGTATCGAAACATTGTCAGGCAAGCGAAAGGGGATAGTTGGAAAGAATTTGGAGATGAAACAAAGAAAAATTTCCATGAAAATAAAAGAAGGTTCTGGACATTTGTCAAAGGACTTAGAGGAAAATATGGGAAGAATGTAAGAAGTATACAAAACAAAGACGGCATACTTAAAACCAAAGTAGAAGATGTACTGGAAACTTGGAGAGATTACTAAGCAGAGGTGTTCGAAACTGAGAGGGATGAGATAGAGCAAGAGCAACAACTACAATCAGAAGAGATGGAGGATGAAGAGGAAGAAGAAGTAATCAGTAGGTATGAAATTGACGAAGCGATAACCAAGATGAAGAATGGTAAAGCATCGGGTCCGGATGATATAGCTCCTGAATTGATTAAGAAAGGAAGTGATGAATTAAAAGAATGGTTAAGAATTTTGTTTAACATTTGCTGGAAGGAAGAAACGATGCCTGAGGAATGGACAAACAACATCATCCCAATCCATAAGAAAGGAAGTACATCAGATTGTCGGAACTATCGAGCCATTTGCTTATCATCAATTGTATTGAAGCTATACACGAGAATTGCAGAGAAAAGATTACGAAGACAGGTGGAGCCAGAGCTACAAGAAGAACAAGCAGCATTCCGCCCACATCGGCAAACTCAAGATCAGATTAGTTGTCTTCGACACCTTATAGAGAGAATAAACAACAGAGGGAAGGAAGCATATCTGGCATTCCTAGACATTACAGCTGCGTTTGATTCTGTACCTAAAGAGGAAATACGGAAAGCACTGGAAAGTTTACCGATAGGAAGAAAGTTGATCAGAGTAATTCAAAGTGTGTATAAGGTGGTCAAGGGATTAGTGAGATTGGATGGACATGAGAGTGGACAATTCAGGATGAACAGAGGAGTGAAACAAGGTGACAGCCTGAGTCTACTCCTCTTCATTATATTCATGAATCAAGTGATGAGTCAATGCAGAGCTAGGACAAGGCGAATAAAAATTGGAAATTGAGACCAATGTACCTTCAGTCACTAGTGTATGCGAACGACATAGTACTTATTAATAATAGTTCAGAAGACCTGCAAGAAGCTGTCACAGAGTGGGCAACTTCCCTACAAGACAGAGGACTCACCATTAATATAAATAAGAGTAAGGTGATGAAGATAGGAGGAGATAGGGAAGATATGTTGATTGAGTGGCAAGGAAGGACTATGGATCAAGTCCACAGCTTTACATATCTGGGAACAATGCTGACTGAGGATGGAAGAATCGACGGAGAGGTTAATACTCGGGTAAAGAAGGCAAATAACATATATTATCAGTTGAGCCAGTGTATTGTGGGAAAGAAGGAAGTCTCGGAGAAAGCCAAGATTCAAATCTATAAGACAGTATTTTTACCTACACTCACCTATGGAGCTGAGACATGGACTATGCTGGACAAACATGAAAGTAGAGTGACTGCCTCCGAGATGAAATACCTCCGGAAGATAGTGAATAAAACTAGAAGAGATAGCGTACGAAATATAGCGATTAGAGAAGAATTAAAGGTGGAATCGGTAGTACATACCATCCAGAAGAAAGCTTTACAATGGTATGGACATATCATAAGGATGGATGAAGAAAGGAAACCGAAGCAAGTGTTTGAGGCAAAGCCTGAAGACACTCGAAGAAGAGGTCGTCCAAGGAAAGAATGGATCCAATATGTCGGAGAGGTGGCAGAGAAGAAGGGAAGGACACTGCAGCAAACCAGGAGACTCGCAGGGAATAGGAATGAATACAGAAAGTGGCTGGCAGACCCGACGCCGAGAGGCAAAAGGAATAGATGAAGAAGAGAGAAGATTTAGGTATAATACATGTATTTAATCACAGATATTTAGGTGATTTTGAATACGTTTTAATTTCTTATTTCTTCAATGTTTTTATTTTCATTTCCAGCTCATGTTTCTTTGTAAACAATTCTTCCTTTTCTTATTTAATGCCATCAACACTTCATCCTTTCTCTTCTTGTTCTCTCTCTTGTACTGTACCCGATACCTAGTTGAGGCTATCGGCTACGCCAGCTGACATTAAGCCGTAGTTGAAATTTATGGGAAAAGTTGTAAAGATAGCGCTCAAATCGAGTCGAGAAAAATGTTGGGAAATGACGTAGAAGGCCAAGGATTAAGATGGCACTGCCAGTCAAGCAGATGGAATTATGGGAGGAATACTGAAGTATTATTAAGATCTATATGGAACATAGTATTATATAATCTCAGAAGAGAAGAAATGTCAAGCAAAATATATGGTGATAACTTGAAGAAAGGCAGATAATCCCTTAAGTTATTGTATAACTTAATAGCCGAGATGATGGTGGTCGAGATTATACTTGTGACGCATGACCACAGAAGGTAGGGGAACATCACGTGACAGCGCGGAGTAGGAGCTGGTCAAGGCAGTCTAGAGACAGCAGTATCAGTTCAGTTGAGTTCAGCCAGCAGGGCTGAGTAGAACACATGTTGCGCAGAGAGAACGGCAAAGTTGAGCGGTGTACAGCACTTGTTGCGTGGAGTGAAAGCGACAGTATTACTTCAACAAGCGGAGCTGACAGCAGCATAAGCGAGGAGAACGGAAAGTAGGTCAGTGAGTCAAGGCAAGCAAGGCACGGTAGGCGGTACGAGGACCGGTTGTCGAGGCAAGCTGTACAGGCCGTGTAAACGACAGAAGAGCCGATGTTTGAACAGTATTATTTCCAACATCGAAGTTACAGCTATGCGAGGCAGCAATGCTTTTTCAAATGTTAAGGAATGAACAGCATTATAACACGATTGAGAACTTTATTTCAAGCAGCATTTTGTAACGCAGAACAGCACAGCGAAGCGGTATGGCGAGGCCGGCTTTAAGCGTCGATCATTCTGGAACAGTGCAGTAGAGCCGAGCGTGCTGGTTCCGACTTTTATACGCAAGCAACATTAAAGAAGCTGAACTTCATTTCGACAGTCAGTTACAACTTTATGAGTTGGGACTTGTATTCAGTAATCGAATTGTGCAGGCAGATAGTTATCATATACTGCTATTGTGAACTTCAAATGAACTTAGATATTCAAATGACATTACGACTTATCAAACTATGCATTTCATAACGGAATATTTAAAAGCGACCATGGGGTCAAACCAACATTAACGCTTTTAGGCAAACGAAATGTTACAAGTATATGCACTTATGAACATTGGCACGTGCATTAATACAATTCTTTTTCATGAATTATTATAAAATATCGAGTACGAACACAGCTACAGGGTGTTTCAGAAACTTATACACTTTATAAATAAAATTTATTTTCTGCAAGTGAGATTTAACCGCTGTGGAGATTGACTTTTATCACAAGTAAACCGAACATTGTATGGGACAGTGGCGTAACATAGAAGAAGAATATGGGGTACGCTACGTTTATGAACTTTTACGGAAGAATTTGGACAGTATCCGTTATGGATAACATGCAGTTCATCATGTCGGAGTAAGCGGAGACAGAGACGCGATGGCACCACAGAGCGATGGATTCGGTTCCTGAAGAAGAGGAGGTCGAACAGCTGATTCACTTGGGATATGAAGGCAATCGTTATTGCGTGGGTGATACGATATTTACGTCGATCTTTCGAGAAATTTATTACACACGAGGATAATCGACGATCTTTGAAATATATTAACAGCTCATATGAGAAGGTACTGTAAGAGTTATGACTTTCTGATATGATTTTTTCATGAACACTGGGCATACTTGTATATATTTCTAGTAGGAGTTCTACGATTATTTTGACATGGCTTAGACATTATTTTCTCCACATTTTGCTAGAATATGGCGTTACCATATGATATGGCAGGCACCATTATACGAAATTCTCGCCATTGGTTGGCTTTATTAAGCAGATGTTTGGTCTTTTAGACATTTTCCAGTAAGGATAGTTTTTTTTCTTGGATAGTTATTTTTTTTGTGGCGAGTATTTCGAACTCGTGATCTGCAATTGGATTATTTAAATTACTTCGTCAGTTCATTGCATACTAGCGAGTGTGTATTATTTATCAGTAGGGATTTTTTTCCATTGGATTGTTTGGAGATATTAAGATGTTATTCACTCAAGTGAATGAATATCGCTTTTATGTGACAACTAGAGACTTGTTGATTCCAATCTGGTACATTCACTCATTAGACGACAAGATGGGGCCTTTCGCTTTAGGCGATTGAGTGGTGACACACATCTTTACCCATCGCTCAGGGCATTATCATGATAGTCAACGGGGCGAGGCCTTTCGTATTTATACGATTGCGTGGTGGAACACATCTAACTTGCCATTGAGGAACTCATTTTTATCATCCGAGTGTACTTGAGATTGTAATAGGATCAAACAAGAAACTACTAGTCACGTATCAGTCGAATTTTGTTAAATAAATTAAAAATAAATGTCAGCAGGGTTACATTTTGTAATTCTTGTTTGCCAATCCAATATTTTGTTGCTATACTCTTTTGAGAGTACTTTCATTTAACAGCTGATACAGTTGATGCTTTTGATAATTTTTATGATTGAGTTTGATACCTTTGAGAAGGATTTAAAGTAATTGAATCTAGTAAGATGAATCATTAATGGTCAGATTTATTTTGAGGCAGATCAGTATTGCATATTTTGATGTGAGAGATTATAGCACATTGGTGTTTTTCTGTGAAGTGAATTATGAGAATTTTAAGAGAATTTATGCTATTTGAAAGCAGATCTTGAATTTGATTTCGATTACTAAGGTAATACTTTTCCTAATTGTTTAAGAAGTTGTCTAGATGTGATCAGATTAATTACAGTTATTGGAGATTGTGTGCGTTCATAATTTGAAGCCAGTTATATATTTTTTGTAGATCATGCAACGTGATTAAGTGAAGTTTGTGATGGGCATTTTGTGGAAGTTGCCAAATAGAAGTTGCAATATTGCTAATGTATTTTGAGGCAGACATGAGGTTGTCGAACCCAGTCTAGCAAAATTTTGAGATTCATGCTGTGCGATGAATATTTATGGAGTTTTGTGGAATATTTGTGGTATTCAAATGTGGTATTTGATAAAGTGAGAATATATAATGTAGTTGTGGATAGTGAGATCCAACGTGATTTTGTGAAGGCAATAATATTTTTTGGCATGATAATTGAATACGAGATATAACTTGGAAGTGATAAAACTGTAAGACAACGTTCTATAACCCATATTAAACAATTTGTTAGGAAATTAAACAAATAAATAATGTTGATAATACAAGATTTTCTGATAATAATAATTAATGAAATAATCATCTGAAGTTTAAGCATATTAATGATCTGACCTAATGAAATAAGAATCAGAATGACTAGATGAAATAATAAAAATCTAAATAACCAGATGATTAAAATTTAGATACATTGATAAATTAAATTTTGGAATAAATCAATGAATTAAATAAATGGATGAATTAAAGATTGAATAAATAAGCTGATTTAAATAAATTAATAGATGATTAAATAGATGATGAATAACTGAATTAGAAGGTGATAATTAACTAAAGAAGCTGATGATTAATAAATTTAAATTGATTTAAATAAATTTAATTGAGAGATATGATTTGAATTATTTGAAGAATTGCAACTTGAGTTGATGAATTAAACAATTTATATTGATGATTTAAGATGATTTAATCTGAAGGAGATGATGAAATGAGAGTGTGTGAATAATTAGAAAGCATAAAGAAGTGATGATTATAATGCTCATTTAAATGATTTGATGATAAGGAATTAATTATTCTGACATGAATATATTGAATTTTGAGATGAGAACTAATGTGAGAAATATTTAATTTTGATGATGATGATGATTATAACCAATGAGTAGTGGATTTTCTGTGATTCACAAATAAGCAATTATTAATGACAGTGTAAATAGTGTAAATTAATTATTCAATGTTTAGGAGCAATTTACTAACATATTCAGCATTTGAATAATGCCATGCAAGCCATAAATTATGTGATATTTAAATATGTGATTAGAATGTATGTGTTTAGACAGATTAACTATATTTTTACATCCACATTCATGATGTTAATTTAAAGAGAAGTTAGGTCTCAGGTATCACGAATGTCAGTGACGCAAAGACATAGTGCTACGGTGATCCTGAGAACCCAAGTGAACTTTAGAAATTTTTCCTATTTTATGTGGATTAAATACATTTTGAGTAGAATAGAGATGGTTCGATTTTCTGGACAATGACAATTTAACGTTGGCATTCGACCATGCTCTCAGGTAGGATGAGTGTTTAATATGTCTGTCTGACTATCAAAGTTGAATAAATTTGTTTTCATCTTAGTTGTGATCTGATGATGATGTGATTTTCCTATTTCTTTCCTTGTCTTAATTAAGGCTTAACCAGGAAGGATGTGGTTTGCTAGGGATTCAGTTGATGACGCCCATTGATATTTGTATTTTTTATTAAAATTTAAGCCCGTAACGACCCTGGAGATACTTTATCTCGTGTTACCCTCTGCTTTTGTGATATTTCAACTGTATTTCCGACACATTCCTTATTTGACTTGATGTTCATTTAACTCCGCTCTGTCCTGGAAATCCAGGAATGCGATGTAATAGCAGATGGGTCATCGCATCCCCAGGACGAACGGGTACAGAGAGAGAGGGAGATTTGGCTTTACCCATCCGTGGGGCTTCGATTTTGTTTATTCTATGGAATCACATCAGATTTAGATTACGAAGAGATTGATCTCAATTTCATTTAATAGTGTTATAAAATTTATTAAACTTGGTCAGACAATATACTTGTATGCCCATTCCAGTGATCATGTTAATCCTATTAGTGTTATATCATGTTTAGTTATAAGTCATTTTTCTTATACCCAAGTGAAATCAGGAATTGATACATTGTGATGTGTTGTTATCTAACGTCTCTGAATAAAACGTTTATTGAAAGATATAATTATGTTACCGGAAGATTTAGCTAAGGTGTTAGGAGAGTTACAGAATGGCATGTCTAGTATTGCAGTAACTATTTCTAAAATGGAAACAGAAGTTAAAGAGCAGATAAATGATTCGGAAGCTAGATGTAGGGAAAACTTAAAGTCATTACAAACTAGTAATAGGGAAGATTTGAAATTATTACAGACTAGTAATGAAGATAATTTAAAGTCATTAGAGACTAGGTTACAGTCAAATAGTAAAGATGAATTGAAGTCATTAGAGACCAGATTACAGTCCAGTAGTAGGGATGAATTAAAATCATTACAGGCTAGCAATGAAAATAATTTAAAATCATTAGAGACTAGACTACAAACCAGTAATGAAGGCAATTTAAAGGATAGTTTTAAATTATTAGAAACTAGATTAAAAGCTCGTAGTGAAGAAACTAACACAGAGTTGAAAAAAATTTAACTAGTTTGGAGAATAGATTAACGTTAACGAATGATGAAATATTCAAGGCTTTACAATTAGATATAAAAGCAGTAGAAATGAAAGGAAAGGAAAATGTGCAAATGTTAAGAAAAAATATTATTGATTTAGAAATTAGAGAAGAAGAAAATATTCTTAATTTGAGAACAGATGTTATGTCTATACAGAAAGATATTAAATCAGATGTATCGAAATTAAGATTCGACATTGATGGTTTAGTGGCAGATGTAGGCAAAATACAAGAGTGGTCTACTGAAGTATCTTTCGAATCTAAAATCAAAGTTCTAGAAATGAATCTAGGTAATGAAATCAAAAGTTTAAAGTCAGTAATTGGGACCGTTAAAGAGGAAGTCTTAGGAGAGGTTAATTCTAACTTGAAATCCTTAGAAAACCAATTGCAGATAGACATTAGGAAAATTGATGATGACATAGAGCAGAAGGTTAATGAAAACTTAGCTTTATTCAAAAATAGAGTCGGTGCAATAGTGGAAGAACGGTATAGTGAGGTTGATGCCGAAGCAAAAGAAAAACGTGCAGGGTTGGATGAGAAATCAATCGCAGGTATGGCGAACTTGGAAACGAGATTTACTGAGAATAAGGAAGCGATGAAGATAGATTCAACTCAGTTTAGGACAGATGTTCATCAGTTCAAGGAACAAGTCGCGTCAGTAAAGACTACATGCGAAGATAAGATAGACAAATTGAAGAACGATTTAGAAGAGAGTAACAGAACGCAGAATGTTACGTCATTAGATGATTTGGAGACTAAGGTCAAGACAGTAGAAAAACGAACAGAGGATAGGATGACTAAACTAAAATCTATAATAAATAGTTTCACAAGTCAAGGTGTTACGACGGGGGAAGTATCGATAAATCAGACACCGATAGACCGCAGTATGAACAGTCAAGAGGTTAGCGTGGGAGAAGACAGTCAAACGCAACGGAATGTTACATTCGAAAGGGCTAGTTCAACCCCTCAAGATAATCCGAATTCGAACAGAAGTACGTTTAGTACGAGTGAACGATACTCAGGTCCAGTGACCATAATCAGAAATCTGGATGAAAGCCAAGGAAGTTTTCGGGGAACACAGGAGTCACACCAGTCGAATTTCTGAGAGATATTCGCGATTACATGGCGGAACATAGAGTAGCCAAGGAGAGAGAACTAAGGATAGTCGAACGCGCCTTAGACGGGCCAGCGTTAACTTGGTTTCGCGCATTCAGGAGTAATTTCGCGAACATGGAACAATTTGCCATAGCATTCTTAAGGAGATTTTGGTGTGCAGAGGATCAGCTGAACGTAAGAGCAGAAATGTATTCGAAACGTTACTCTACGTCACATCCGACGCATTATGCAAATCACTTTACCTCGAAGTTGGCTAAATTACAGTTTTTGATTCCTCCATTGCCAGAAGAAGAACTTTTGCAAGCTATAGCAAGACAGTTGCCAATTGAGGTACAACGATCACTCATAGCATCGGGAGCGAACACACTTGAGCACTATGACGATATCTTACGACGATTAGATTATACAAGCGCTCAAATTACACCCAGAACTGCAAGGAACGATAATCGAAACACGCAAGAGGTGAATGCGGTAGTTGTCGATAACGCAGCACAGACGGATAGAAGAGATTCCTGGGGAAACAGAAGGAACGAAGGGAATAGAGGAAATATTCTCAACGTTCGTGGGAATGATCGATATCGAGGACCATATGAGAGGCCATACGATCAAGATGCAAGAAACAGTAGATACAGGAACAATGATCAGAATTCCAGATACCAAAATAGGAATAGATACAATAATAGATATCGAGGTAGATACAACTGGAACCAAGGTCAGCAGTCTAATCAGAACAATAGGCAGGATAGTAGAAGAAATGATCCAAATGAAAGACAGGATAGTCAAGGGTATGGGAGATCAAGGCAAGAAAGTAGACAGCCTAGTGCACCACCCGAAGAGATAAGTAGAGATGTTAATCGAGCAAGCACGAATGCAAAAGGAAGAAATAAACGACAGATTAATGCAGAATCAGGATACTAATCATTGGGAATCAATCATCATTGTTGAGAGATAGCAAGAAGAAGACGAGGATCTAAGTTAAGAAGATATAGTACATCGAGGGAATGGATACTAATGAAGTTGTGGGGACTTTTAACGCAGCTAGCATTAGAAAGTATCATTATGCTGAATAAGAGGATTGTAGAGCTATCGTGTACATATGTTGTGTATAGAATGCCTGAGAGTCTATTTTTTTCTCAAGCCTGATAAAAAAGGAGATGTACGGGAGAGATGTACCCGATACCTAGTTGAGGCTATCGGCTACGCCAGCTGACATTAAGCCGTAGTTGAAATTTATGGGAAAAGTTGTAAAGATAGCGCTCAAATCGAGTCGAGAAAAATGTTGGGAAATGACGTAGAAGGCCAAGGATTAAGATGGCACTGCCAGTCAAGCAGATGGAATTATGGGAGGAATACTGAAGTATTATTAAGATCTATATGGAACATAGTATTATATAATCTCAGAAGAGAAGAAATGTCAAGCAAAATATATGGTGATAACTTGAAGAAAGGCAGATAATCCCTTAAGTTATTGTATAACTTAATAGCCGAGATGATGGTGGTCGAGATTATACTTGTGACGCATGACCACAGAAGGTAGGGGAACATCACGTGACAGCGCGGAGTAGGAGCTGGTCAAGGCAGTCTAGAGACAGCAGTATCAGTTCAGTTGAGTTCAGCCAGCAGGGCTGAGTAGAACACATGTTGCGCAGAGAGAACGGCAAAGTTGAGCGGTGTACAGCACTTGTTGCGTGGAGTGAAAGCGACATTATTACTTCAACAAGCGGAGCTGACTGCAGCAAAGGCGAGGAGAACGGAAAGTAGGTCAGTGAGTCAAGGCAAGCAAGGCACGGTAGGCGGTACGAGGACCGGTTGTCGAGGCAAGCTGTACAGGCCGTGTAAACGACAGAAGAGCCGATGTTTGAACAGTATTATCTCCAACATCGAAGTTACAGCTATGCGAGGCAGCAATGCTTTTTCAAATGTTAAGGAATGAACAGCATTATAACACGATTGAGAACTTTATTTCAAGCAGCATTTTGTAACGCAGAACAGCACAGCGAAGCGGTATGGCGAGGCCGGCTTTAAGCGTCGATCATTCTGGAACAGTGCAGTAGAGCCGAGCGTGCTGGTTCCGACTTTTATACGCAAGCAACATTAAAGAAGCTGAACTTCATTTCGACAGTCAGTTACAACTTTATGAGTTGGGACTTGTATTCAGTAATCGAATTGTGCAGGCAGATAGTTATCATATACTGCTATTGTGAACTTCAAATGAACTTAGATATTCAAATGACATTACGACTTATCAAACTATGCATTTCATAACGGAATATTTAAAAGCGACCATGGGGTCAAACCAACATTAACGCTTTTAGGCAAACGAAATGTTACAAGTATATGCACTTATGAACATTGGCACGTGCATTAATACAATTCTTTTTCATGAATTATTATAAAATATCGAGTACGAACACAGCTACAGGGTGTTTCAGAAACTTATACACTTTATAAATAAAATTTATTTTCTGCAAGTGAGATTTAACCGCTGTGGAGATTGACTTTTATCACAAGTAAACCGAACATTGTATGGGACAGTGGCGTAACATAGAAGAAGAATATGGGGTACGCTACGTTTATGAACTTTTACGGAAGAATTTGGACAGTATCCGTTATGGATAACATGCAGTTCATCATGTCGGAGTAAGCGGAGACAGAGACGCGATGGCACCACAGAGCGATGGATTCGGTTCCTGAAGAAGAGGAGGTCGAACAGCTGATTCACTTGGGATATGAAGGCAATCGTTATTGCGTGGGTGATACGATATTTACGTCGATCTTTCGAGAAATTTATTACACACGAGGATAATCGACGATCTTTGAAATATATTAACAGCTCATATGAGAAGGTACTGTAAGAGTTATGACTTTCTGATATGATTTTTTCATGAACACTGGGCATACTTGTATATATTTCTAGTAGGAGTTCTACGATTATTTTGACATGGCTTAGACATTATTTGCTCCAAATTTTGCTAGAATATGGCGTTACCATATGATATGGCAGGCACCATTATACGAAATTCTCACCATTGGTTGGCTTTATTAAGCAGATGTTTGGTCTTTTAGACATTTTCCAGTAAGGATAGATTTTTTTCTTGGATAGTTATTTCTTTGTGGCGAGTATTTCGAACTCGTGATCTGCAATTGGATTATTTAAATTACTTCGTCAGTTCATTGCATACTAGCGAGTGTGTATTATTTATCAGTAGGGATTTTTTTCCATTGGATTGTTTGGAGATATTAAGATATTATTCACTCAAGTGAATG
Source organism: Meconema thalassinum (assembly GCA_946902985.2). Lineage (NCBI taxonomy): Eukaryota > Metazoa > Arthropoda > Insecta > Orthoptera > Tettigoniidae > Meconema > Meconema thalassinum. The sequence goes on along the minus strand of OX336394.1, from coordinate 383,062,224 downwards.
AATATCTCTTTTATGTGACAACTAGAGACTTGTTGATTCCAATCTGGTACATTAACTCATTAGACGACGAGATGGGCCCTTTCGCTTTAGGCGATTGAGTGGTGATACACATCTTTACCCATCGCTCAGGGCATTATCATGATAGTCAACGGGGCGAGGCCTTTCGTATGTATACGATTGCGTGGTGGAACACATCTAACTTGCCATTGAGGAACTCATTTTTATCATCCGAGTGTACTTGAGATTGTAATAGGATCAAACAAGAAACTGCTAGTCACGTATCAGTCGAATTTTGTTAAATAAATTAAAAATAAATGTCAGCAGGGTTACATTTTGTAATTCTTGTTTGCCAATCCAATATTTTGTTGCTATACTCTTTTGAGAGTACTTTCATTTAACAGCTGATACAGTTGATGCTTTTGATAATTTTTATGATTGAGTTTGATACCTTTGAGAAGGATTTAAAGTAATTGAATCTTGTAAGATGAATCATTAATGGTCAGATTTATTTTGAGGCAGATCAGTATTGCATATTTTGATGTGAGAGATTATAGCACATTGGTGTTTTTCTGTGAAGTGAATTATGAGAATTTTAAGAGAATTTATGCTATTTGAAAGCAGATCTTGAATTTGATTTCGATTACTAAGGTAATATTTTTCCTAATTGTTTAAGAAGTTGTCTAGATGTGATCAGATTAATTACAGTTATTGGAGATTGTGTGCGTTCATAATTTGAAGCCAGTTATATATTTTTTGTAGATCATGCAATGTGATTAAGTGAAGTTTGTGATAGGCATTTTGTGGAAGTTGCCAAATAGAAGTTGCAATATTGCTAATGTATTTTGAGGCAGACATGAGGTTGTCGAACCCAGTCTAGCATAATTTTGAGATTCATGCTGTGCGCTGAATATTTATGGAGTTTTGTGGAATATTTGTGGTATTCAAATGTGGTATTTGATAAAGTGAGAATATATAATGTAGTTGTGGATAGTGAGATCCAACGTGATTTTGTGAAGGCAATAATATTTTTTGGCATGATAATTGAATACGAGATATAACTTGGAAGTGATAAAACTGTAAGACAACGTTCTATAACCCATATTAAACAATTTGTTAGGAAATTAAACAAATAAATAATGTTGATAATACAAGATTTTCTGATAATAATAATTAATGAAATAATCATCTGAAGTTTAAGCATATTAATGATCTGACCTAATGAAATAAGAATCAGAATGACTAGATGCAATAATAAAAATCTAAATAACCAGATGATTAAAATTTAGATACATTGATAAATTAAATTTTGGAATAAATCAATGAATTAAATAAATGGATGAATTAAAGATTGAGTAAATAAGCTGATTTAAATAAATTAATAGATGATTAAATAGATGATGAATAACTGAATTAGAAGGTGATAATTAACTAAAGAAGCTGATGATTAATAAATTTAAATGGATTTAAATAAATTTAATTGAGAGATATGATTTGAATGATTTGAAGAATTGCAACTTGAGTTGATGAATTAAACAATTTATATTGATGATTTAAGATGATTTAATCTGAAGGAGATGATGAAATGAGAGTGTGTGAATAATTAGAAAGCATAAAGAATTGATGATTATAATGCTCATTTAAATGATTTGATGATAAGGAATTAATTATTCTGACATGAATATATTGAATTTTGAGATGAGAACTAATGTGAGAAATATTTAATTTTGATGATGATGATGATTATAACCAATGAGTATTGGATTTTCTGTGATTCACAAACAAGCAATTATTAATGACAGTGTAAATAGTGTAAATTAATTATTCAATGTTTAGGAGCAATTTACTAACATATTCAGCATTTGAATAATGCCATGCAAGCAATGAATTATGTGATATTTAAATATGTGATTAGAATATATGTGTTTAGACAGATTAACTATATTTTGTACATCCACATTCATGATGTTAATTTAAAGAGAAGTTAGGTCTCAGGTATCACGAATGTCAGTGACGCAAAGACATAGTGCTACGGTGATCCTGAGAACCCTAGTGAACTTTAGAAATTTTTCCTATTTTATGTGGATTAAATACATTTTGAGTAGAATAGAGATGGTTCGATTTTCTGGACAATGACAATTTAACGTTGGCATTCGACCATGCTCTCAGGTAGGATGAGTGTTTAATATGTCTGTCTGACTATCAAAGTTGAATAAATTTGTTTTCATCTTAGTTGTGATCTGATGATGATGTGATTTTCCTATTTCTTTCCTTGTCTTAATTAAGGCTTAACCAGGAAGGATGTGGTTTGCTAGGGATTCAGTTGATGGCGCCCATTGATATTTGTATTTTTTATTAAAATTTAAGCCCGTAACGACCCTGGAGATACTTTATCTCGTGTTACCCTCTGCTTTTGTGATATTTCAACTGTATTTCTGACACATTCCTTATTTGACTTGATGTTCATTTAACTCCGCTCTGTCCTGGAAATCCAGGAATGCGATGTAATAGCAGATGGGTCATCGCATCCCCAGGACGAACGGGTACAGAGAGAGAGGGAGAATTGGCTTTACCCATCCGTGGGGCTTCGATTTTGTTTATTCTATGGAATCACATCAGATTTAGATTACGAAGAGATTGACCTCAATTTCATTTAATAGTGTTATAAAATTTATTATCTTAGTCAGACAATATACTTGTATGCCCATTCCAGTGATCATGTTAATCATATTAGTGTTATATCATGTTTAGTTATAAGTCATTTTTCTTATACCCAAGTGAAATCAGGAATTGATACATTTTGATGTGTTGTTATCTAACGTCTCTGAATAAAACGTTTATTGAAAGATATAATTATGTTACCGGAAGATTTAGCTAAGGTGTTAGGAGAGTTACAGAATGGCATGTCTAGTATTGCAGTAACTATTTCTAAAATGGAAACAGAAGTTAAAGAGCAGATAAATGATTCGGAAGCTAGATGTAGGGAAAACTTAAAGTCATTACAAACTAGTAATAGGGAAGATTTGAAATTATTACAGACTAGTAATGAAGATAATTTAAAGTCATTAGAGACTAGGTTACAGTCAAATAGTAAAGATGAATTGAAGTCATTAGAGACCAGATTACAGTCCAGTAGTAGGGATGAATTAAAATCATTACAGGCTAGCAATGAAAATAATTTAAAATCATTAGAGACTAGACTACAAACCAGTAATGAAGGCAATTTAAAGGATAGTTTTAAATTATTAGAAACTAGATTAAAAGCTCGTAGTGAAGAAACTAACACAGAGTTGAAAAACAATTTAACTAGTTTGGAGAATAGATTAACGTTAACGAATGATGAAATAGTCAAGGCTTTACAATTAGATATAAAAGCAGTAGAAATGAAAGGAAAGGAAAATGTGCAAATGTTAAGAAAAAATATTATTGATTTAGAAATTAGAGAAGAAGAAAATATTCTTAATTTGAGAACAGATGTTATGTCTATACAGAAAGATATTAAATCAGATGCATCGAAATTAAGATTCGACATTGATGGTTTAGTGGCAGATGTAGGCAAAATACAAGAGTGGTCTACTGAAGTATCTTTCGAATCTAAAATCAAAGTTCTAGAAATGAATCTAGGTAATGAAATCAAAAGTTTAAAGTCAGTAATTGGGACCGTTAAAGAGGAAGTCTTAGGAGAGGTTAATTCTAACTTGAAATCCTTAGAAAACCAATTGCAGATAGACATTAGGAAAATTGATGATGACATAGAGCAGAAGGTTAATGAAAACTTAGCTTTATTCAAAAATAGAGTCGGTGCAATAGTGGAAGAACGGTATAGTGAGGTTGATGCCGAAGCAAAAGAAAAACGTGCAGGGTTGGATGAGAAATCAATCGCAGGTATGGCGAACTTGGAAACGAGATTTACTGAGAATAAGGAAGCGATGAAGATAGATTCAACTCAGTTTAGGACAGATGTTCATCAGTTCAAGGAACAAGTCGCGTCAGTAAAGACTACATGCGAAGATAAGATAGACAAATTGAAGAAAGATTTAGAAGAGAGTAACAGAACGCAGAATGTTACGTCGTTAGATGATTTGGAGACTAAGGTCAAGACAGTAGAAAAACGAACAGAGGATAGGATGACTAAACTAAAATCTATAATAAATAGTTTCACAAGTCAAGGTGTTACGACGGGGGAAGTATCGATAAATCAGACACCGATAGACCGCAGTATGAACAGTCAAGAGGTTAGCGTGGGAGAAGACAGTCAAACGCAACGGAATGTTACATTCGAAAGGGCTAGTTCAACCCCTCAAGATAATCCGAATTCGAACAGAAGTACGTTTAGTACGAGTGAACGATACTCAGGTCCAGTGACCATAATCAGAAATCTGGATGAAAGCCAAGGAAGTTTTCGGGGAACACAGGAGTCACACCAGTCGAATTTCTGAGAGATATTCGCGATTACATGGCGGAACATAGAGTAGCCAAGGAGAGAGAACTAAGGATAGTCGAACGCGCCTTAGACGGGCCAGCGTTAACTTGGTTTCGCGCATTCAGGAGTAATTTCGCGAACATGGAACAATTTGCCATAGCATTCTTAAGGAGATTTTGGTGTGCAGAGGATCAGCTGAACGTAAGAGCAGAAATGTATTCGAAACGTTACTCTACGTCACATCCGACGCATTATGCAAATCACTTTACCTCGAAGTTGGCTAAATTACAGTTTTTGATTCCTCCATTGCCAGAAGAAGAACTTTTGCAAGCTATAGCAAGACAGTTGCCAATTGAGGTACAACGATCACTCATAGCATCGGGAGCGAACACACTTGAGCACTATGACGATATCTTACGACGATTAGATTATACAAGCGCTCAAATTACACCCAGAACTGCAAGGAACGATAATCGAAACACGCAAGAGGTGAATGCGGTAGTTGTCGATAACGCAGCACAGACGGATAGAAGAGATTCCTGGGGAAACAGAAGGAACGAAGGGAATAGAGGAAATATTCACAACGTTCGTGGGAATGATCGATATCGAGGACCATATGAGAGGCCATACGATCAAGATGCAAGAAACAGTAGATACAGGAACTATGATCAGAATTCCAGATACCAAAATAGGAATAGATACAATAATAGATATCGAGGTAGATACAACTGGAACCAAGGTCAGCAGTCTAATCAGAACAATAGGCAGGATAGTAGAAGAAATGATCCAAATGAAAGACAGGATAGTCAAGGGTATGGGAGATCAAGGCAAGAAAGTAGACAGCCTAGTGCACCACCCGAAGAGATAAGTAGAGATGTTAATCGAGCAAGCACGAGTGCAGAAGGAAGAAATAAACGACAGATTAATGCAGAATCAGGATACTAATCATTGGGAATCAATCATCATTGTTGAGAGATAGCAAGAAGAAGACGAGGATCTAAGTTAAGAAGATATAGTACATCGAGGGAATGGATACTAATGAAGTTGTGGGGACTTTTAACGCAGCTAGCATTAGAAAGTATCATTATGCTGAATAAGAGGATTGTAGAGCTATCGTGTACATATGTTGTGTATAGAATGCCTGAGAGTCTATTTTTTTCTCAAGCCTGATAAAAAAGGAGATGTACGGGAGAGATGTACCCGATACCTAGTTGAGGCTATCGGCTACGCCAGCTGACATTAAGCCGTAGTTGAAATTTATGGGAAAAGTTGTAAAGATAGCACTCAAATCGAGTCGAGAAAAATGTTGGGAAATGACGTAGAAGGCCAAGGATTAAGATGGCACTGCCAGTCAAGCAGATGGAATTATGGGAGGAATACTGAAGTATTATTAAGATCTATATGGAACATAGTATTATATAATCTCAGAAGAGAAGAAATGTCAAGCAAAATATATGGTGATAACTTGAAGAAAGGCAGATAATCCCTTAAGTTATTGTATAACTTAATAGCCGAGATGATGGTGGTCGAGATTATACTTGTGACGCATGACCACAGAAGGTAGGGGAACATCACGTGACAGCGCGGAGTAGGAGCTGGTCAAGGCAGTCTAGAGACAGCAGTATCAGTTCAGTTGAGTTCAGCCAGCAGGGCTGAGTAGAACACATGTTGCTCAGAGAGAACGGCAAAGTTGAGCGGTGTACAGCACTTGTTGCGTGGAGTGAAAGCGACAGTATTGGCAACTCAAACTAACACTTGGGGCGCTGCGGTCGGTCTGGATAAGTAGGGTTTAAAATACTCAATAACACTCGTTTGATATGGAACACTTTTTATTTTTCGGTTATAATCAGTAAATGTGGTCTCTAAAATAATGACAGTGTTATTTTTAATTGTATATATGTATAACTGTGCGATACACGTGATCTAATTTGTGTGTTCCACTGGATTTTTTGGTGTCATTTACATATTATCAAGCATAAGTTTTTATGGTTGATGTAGATCAGCTGATTCAAATTTACACAGGGCTACACTTCGGACATTATTTCGGTATTATTATGCGCAATATAATGTAAATGTCGATCCTGAGTCAACGCCGAGGACATTCAAATAGAGAAATACGGTACATAAACAAATAAATAACACACCGAAGCTGTGCTACTTTTATCATTCCGAGACTAGCATCCACGCAAACCAGACGCCACTGTTCCAAGCTCCGACTTATATCGTGAATTGATGTCAAACTGATGATCCGACAGCCTTTCCGCCAAGCCTACACCTCGTAATCGCTAAGTTCTTCGATATTCGAGCTATTCCACTACGAGTCATATAGGCCTAATTTGCCTTCCCGTGAGCACTGTAGAATGAGTGATTCCGCTACCATTCAAATATTCAACGCCAAACCCACCTTTTAACCATCCAAATCAAGCAATTCCTGTCGCCCCCCGAGTTTTAATACAAGTTAAACTCATCCCTTCTCCCTACCAAGCAGCCAATAATTAATTATTTAATTAATTATTCAAGTAACTTCAATCTTACCAGCGCGCCCATCGTAACAGCTGTTTTTAAACTGAATAACCTTCGCTGGCTTTACGTCGCAGGTCTTCTGTCTGTCTAACTCGACAAGTGTTAGATCCTTCCCGGGGTGGAAAGGTATTATTATTAGGTATTAGGTATTATTAGGTATCATCACATTTCGGCTAGTGCTATTTGCATCTTTTGGAAAGTGATGAAAACGTATATCCGCAGCCCTCTTATACATCGACTTACAGCCGTAAACTGAACAATACACTTTGCTTTTACTCATTTTTCACTCTATCAACGAGTAAAACTTATTACTTATGTATAAAGACACGAACAATTTACCACGATCTGTTTACCAATACAAGAAACCATATACAGTCACCACGTGACAAATGTACCCTACTTGGTAAGTTTCTCATTTTTACCGCTAGATGTCATATCAGATAGCTGGAGTTGCCAATTACTTCAACAAGCGGAGCTGACAGCAGCATAAGCGAGGAGAACGGAAAGTAGGTCAGTTAGTCAAGGCAAGCAAGGCACGGTAGGCGGTACGAGGACCGGTTGTCGAGGCAAGCTGTACAGGCCGTGTAAACGACAGAAGAGCCGATGTTTGAACAGTATTATTTCCAACATCGAAGTTACAACTATGCGAGACAGCAATGCTTTTTCAAATGTTAAGGAATGAACAGGATTATAACACGATTGAGAACTTTATTTCAAGCAGCATTTTGTAACGCAGAACAGCACAGCGAAGCGGTATGGCGAGGCCGGCTTTAAGCGTCGATCATTCTGGAACAGTGCAGTAGAGCCGAGCGTACTGGTTCCGACTTTTATACGCAAGCAACATTAAAGAAGCTGAACTTCATTTCGACAGTCAGTTACAACTTTATGAGTTGGGACTTGTATTCAGTAATCGAATTGTGCAGGCAGATAGTTATCATATACTGCTATTGTGAACTTCAAATGAACTTAGATATTCAAATGACATTACGACTTATCAAACTATGCATTTCATAACGGAATATTTAAAGCGACCATGGGGTCAAACCAACATTAACGCTTTTAGGCAAAAGAAATGTTACAAGTATATGCACTTATGAACATTGGCACGTGCATTAATACAATTCTTTTTCATGAATTATTATAAAATATCGAGTACGAACACAGCTACAGGGTGTTTCAGAAACTTATACACTTTATAAATAAAATTTATTTTCTGCAAGTGAGATTTAACCGCTGTGGAGATTGACTTTTATCACAAGTAAACCGAACATTGTATGGGACAGTGGCGTAACATAGAAGAAGAATATGGGGTACGCTACGTTTATGAACGTTTACGGAAGAATTTGGACAGTATCCGTTATCGATAACATGCAGTTCATCATGTCGGAGTAAGCGGAGACAGAGACGCGATGGCACCACAGAGCGATGGATTCGGTTCCTGAAGAAGAGGAGGTCGAACAGCTGATTCACTTGGAATATGAAGGCAATCGTTATTGCGTGGGTGATACGATATTTACGTCGATCTTTCGAGAAATTTATTACACACGAGGATAATCGACGATCTTTGAAATATATTAACAGCTGATATGAGAAGGTACTGTAAGAATTATGACTTTCTGATATGATTTTTTCATGAACACTGGGCATACTTGTATATATTTCTAGTAGGAGTTCTACGATTATTTTGACATGGCTTAGACATTATTTGCTCCAAATTTTGCTAGAATATGGCGTTACCATATGATATGGCAGGCACCATTATACGAAATTCTCACCATTGGTTGGCTTTATTAAGCAGATGTTTGGTCTTTTAGACATTTTCCAGTAAGGATAGTTTTTTTCTTGGATAGTTATTTTTTTTTGTGGCGAGTATTTCGAACTCGTGATCTGCAATTGGATTATTTAAATTACGTCAGTTCATTGCATACTAGCGAGTGTGTATTATTTATCAGTAGGGATTTTTTTCCATTGGATTGTTTGGAGATATTAAGATGTTATTCACTCAAGTGAATGAATATCGCTTTTATATGACAACTAGAGACTTGTTGATTCCAATCTGGTACATTCACTCATTAGACGACGAGATGGGGCCTTTCGCTTTAGGCGATTGAGTGGTGGTACACATCTTTACCCATCGCTCAGGGCATTATCATGATAGTCAACGGGGCGAGGCCTTTCGTATTCATACGATTGCGTGGTGGAACACATCTAACTTGCCATTGAGGAACTCATTTTTATCATCCGAGTGTACTTGAGATTGTAAGAGGATCAAACAAGAAACTACTAGTCACGTATCAGTCGAATTTTGTTAAATAAATTAAAAATAAATGTCAGCAGGGTTACATTTTGTAATTCTTGTTTGCCAATCCAATATTTTGTTGCTATACTCTTTTGAGAGTACTTTCATTTAACAGCTGATACAGTTGATGCTTTTGATAATTTTTATGATTGAGTTTGATACCTTTGAGAAGGATTTAAAGTAATTGAATCTTGTAAGATGAATCATTAATGGTCAGATTTATTTTGAGGCAGATCAGTATTGCATATTTTGATGTGAGAGATTATAGCACATTGGTGTTTTTCTGTGAAGTGAATTATGAGAATTTTAAGAGAATTTATGCTATTTGAAAGCAGATCTTGAATTTGATTTCGATTACTAAGGTAATATTTTTCCTAATTGTGTAAGAAGTTGTCTAGATATGATCAGATTAATTACAGTTATTGGAGATTGTGTGGGTTGATAATTTGAAGCCAGTTATATATTTTTGTAGATCATGCAACGTGATTAAGTGAAGTTTGTGATAGGCATTTTGTGGAAGTTGCCAAGTGGAAGTTGCAATATTGCTAATGTATTTTGAGGCAGACATGAGGTTGTCGAACCCAGTCCAGCAAAATTTTGAGATTCATGCTGTGCGATGAATATTTATGGAGTTTTGTGGAATATTTGTGGTATTCAAATGTAGTATTTGATAAAGTGAGAATATATAATATAGTTGTGGATAGTGAGATCCAACGTGATTTTGTGAAGGCAATAATATTTTTTGGCATGATAATTGAATTCGAGATATAACTTGGAAGTGATAAAACTGTAAGACAACGTTCTATAACCCATATTAAACAATTTGTTAGGAAATTAAACAAATAAATAATGTTGATAATACAAGATTTTCTGATAATAATAATTAATGAAATAATCATCTGAAGTTTAAGCATATTAATGATCTGACCTAATGAAATAAGAATCAGAATGACTAGATGAAATAATAAAAATCTAAATAACCAGATTATTAAAATTTAGATAAATTGATAAATTAAATTTTGGAATAAATCAATGAATTAAATAAATGGATGAATTAAAGATTGAATAAATAAGCTGATTTAAATAAATTAATAGATGATTAAATAGATGATGAATAACTGAATTAGAAGGTGATAATTAACTAAAGAAGCTGATGATTAATAAATTTAAATGGATTTAAATAAATTTAATTGAGAGATATGATTTGAATGATTTGAAGAATTGCAACTTGAGTTGATGAATTAAACAATTTATATTGATGAATTAAGATGATTTAATCTGAAGGAGATGATGAAATGAGAGTGTGTGAATAATTAGAAAGCATAAAGAAGTGATGATTATAATGCTCATTTAAATGATTTGATGATAAGGAATTAATTATTCTGACATGAATATATTGAATTTTGAGATGAGAACTAATGTGAGAAATATTTAATTTTGATGATGATGATGATTATAACCAATGAGTAGTGGATTTTCTGTGATTCACAAACAAGCAATTATTAATGACAGTGTAAATTAATTATTCAATGTTTAGGAGCAATTTACTAACATATTCAGCATTTGAATAATGCCATGCAAGCCATAAATTATGTGATATTTAAATATGTGATTAGAATATATGTGTTTAGACAGATTAACTATATTTTTACATCCACATTCATGATGTTAATTTAAAGAGAAGTTAGGTCTCAGGTATCACGAATGTCAGTGACGCAAAGACATAGTGCTACGGTGATCCTGAGAACCCAAGTGAACTTTAGAAATTTTTCCTATTTTATGTGGATTAAATACATTTTGAGTAGAATAGAGATGGTTCGATTTTCTGGACAATGACAATTTAACGTTGGCATTCGACCATGCTCTCAGGTAGGATGAGTGTTTAATATGTCTGTCTGACTATCAAAGTTGAATAAATTTGTTTTCATCTTAGTTGTGATCTGATGATGATGTGATTTTCCTATTTCTTTCCTTGTCTTAATTAAGGCTTAACCAGGAAGGATGTGGTTTGCTAGGGATTCAGTTGATGGCGCCCATTGATATTTGTATTTTTTATTAAAATTTAAGCCCGTAACGACCCTGGAGATACTTTATCTCGTGTTACCCTCTGCTTTTGTGGTATTTCAACTGAATTTCCGACACATTCCTTATTTGACTTGATGTTCATTTAACTCCGCTCTGTCCTGGAAATCCAGGAATGCGATGTAATAGCAGATGGGTCATCGCATCCCCAGGACGAACGGGTACAGAGAGAGAGGGAGAATTGGCTTTACCCATCCGTGGGGCTTCGATTTTGTTTATTCTATGGAATCACATCAGATTTAGATTACGAAGAGATTGATCTCAATTTCATTTAATAGTGTTATAAAATTTATTATCTTAGTCAGACAATATACTTGTATGCCCATTCCAGTGATCATGTTAATCATATTAGTGTTATATCATGTTTAGTTATAAGTCATTTTTCTTATACCCAAGTGAAATCAGGAATTGATACATTGTGATGTGTTGTTATCTAACGTCTCTGAATAAAACGTTTATTGAAAGATATAATTATGTTACCGGAAGATTTAGCTAAGGTGTTAGGAGAGTTACAGAATGGCATGTCTAGTATTGCAGTAACTATTTCTAAAATGGAAACAGAAGTTAAAGAGCAGATAAATGATTCGGAAGCTAGATGTAGGGAAAACTTAAAGTCATTACAAACTAGTAATAGGGAAGAATTGAAATTATTACAGACTAGTAATGAAGATAATTTAAAGTCATTAGAGACTAGGTTACAGTCAAATAGTAAAGATGAATTGAAGTCATTAGAGACCAGATTACAGTCCAGTAGTAGGGATGAATTAAAACCATTACAGGCTAGCAATGAAAATAATTTAAAATCATTAGAGACTAGACTACAAACCAGTAATGAAGGCAATTTAAAGGATAGTTTTAAATTATTAGAAACTAGATTACAAGCTCGTAGTGAAGAAACTAACACAGAGTTGAAAAACAATTTAACTAGTTTGGAGAATAGATTAACGTTAAAGAATGATGAAATATTCAAGGCTTTACAATTAGATATAAAACCAGTAGAAATGAAAGGAGAGGAAAATGTGCAAATGTTAAGAAAAAATATTATTGATTTAGAAATTAGAGAAGAAGAAAATATTCTTAATTTGAGAACAGATGTTATGTCTATACAGAAAATGAAAATCCACAGCCTGCTTCCAGTCTCCGACCGGGTCAGGAATGGAATGAATGAAGCCCCCATCTAGCGGCGAGGATATGAACTGTGCCGGCTGCCGAGGCCTGACGCACTCCTCTGGGGCAATGATTAAATGAATGACAGATGAAATGAAATGATAGTGGAGAGTGTTGCTGGAATGAAATTTTGACAGGGAAAACCGGAGTACCCGGAGAAAAAGCTGTCTGCCTCCGTTTTGTCCAGCACGGATCTCACATGGAGCGACCGGGATTTGAACCACGGACCCAGCGGTGAGAGGCCGGCGTGCTGCCGCCTAAGCCATGGAGGCTTCTTATGTCAATACAGAAAGATATTAAATCAGATGTATCGAAATTAAGATTCGACATTGATGGTTTAGTGGCAGATGTAGGCAAAATACAAGAGTGGTCTACTGAAGTATCTTTCGAATCTAAAATCAAAGTTCTAGAAATGAATCTAGGTAATGAAATCAAAAGTTTAAAGTCAGTAATTGGGACCGTTAAAGAGGAAGTCTTAGGAGAGGTTAATTCTAACTTGAAATCCTTAGAAAACCAATTGCAGATAGACATTAGGAAAATTGATGATGACATAGAGCAGAAGGTTAATGAAAACTTAGCTTTATTCAAAAATAGAGTCGGTGCAATAGTGGAAGAACGGTATAGTGAGGTTGATGCCGAAGCAAAAGAAAAACGTGCAGGGTTGGATGAGAAATCAATCGCAGGTATGGCGAACTTGGAAACGAGATTTACTGAGAATAAGGAAGCGATGAAGATAGATTCAACTCAGTTTAGGACAGATGTTGATCAGTTAAAGGAACAAGTCGCGTCAGTAAAGACTACATGCGAAGATAAGATAGACAAATTGAAGAACGATTTAGAAGAGAGTAACAGAACGCAGAATGTTACGTCGTTAGATGATTTGGAGACTAAGGTCAAGACAGTAGAAAAACGAACAGAGGATAGGATGACTAAACTAAAATCTATAATAAATAGTTTCACAAGTCAAGGTGTTACGACGGGGGAAGTATCGATAAATCAGACACCGATAGACCGCAGTATGAACAGTCAAGAGGTTAGCGTGGGAGAAGACAGTCAAACGCAACGGAATGTTACATTCAAAAGGGCTAGTTCAACCCCTCAAGATAATCCGAATTCGAACAGAAGTACGTTTAGTACGAGTGAACGATACTCAGGTCCAGTGACCATAATCAGAAATCTGGATGATAAGCCAAGGAATTTTCGGGGAACACAGGAGTCACACCAGTCGAATTTCTGAGAGATATTCGCGATTACATGGCGGAACATAGAGTAGCCAAGGAGAGAGAACTAAGGATAGTCGAACGCGCCTTAGACGGGCCAGCGTTAACTTGGTTTCGCGCATTCAGGAGTAATTTCGCGAACATGGAACAATTTGCCATAGCATTCTTAAGGAGATTTTGGAGTGCAGAGGATCAGCTGAACGTAAGAGCAGAAATGTATTCGAAACGTTACTCTACGTCACATCCGACGCATTATGCAAATTACTTTACTTCGAAGTTGGCTAAATTACAGTTTTTGATTCCTCCATTGCCAGAAGAAGAACTTTTGCAAGCTATAGCAAGACAGTTGCCAATTGAGGTACAACGATCACTCATAGCATCGGGAGTGAACACACTTGAGCACTATGACGATATCTTACGCCGATTAGATTATACAAGCGCTCAAATTACACCCAGAACTGCAAGGAACGATAATCGAAACACGCAAGAGGTGAATGCGGTAGTTGTCGATAACGCAGCACAGACGGATAGAAGAGATTCCTGGGGAAACAGAAGGAACGAAGGGAATAGAGGAAATATTCACAACGTTCGTGGGAATGATCGATATCGAGGACCATATGAGAGGCCATACGATCAAGATGCAAGAAACAGTAGATACAGGAACTATGATCAGAATTCCAGATACCAAAATAGGAATAGATACAATAATAGATATCGAGGTAGATACAACTGGAACCAAGGTCAGCAGTCTAATCAAAACAATAGGCAGGATAGTAGAAGAAATGATCCAAATGAAAGACAGGATAGTCAAGGGTATGGGAGATCAAGGCAAGAAAGTAGACAGCCTAGTGCACCACCCGAAGAGATAAGTAGAGATGTTAATCGAGCAAGCACGAGTGCAGAAGGAAGAAATAAACGACAGATTAATGCAGAATCAGGATACTAATCATTGGGAATCAATCATCATTGTTGAGAGATAGCAAGATGAAGACGAGGATCTAAGTTAAGAAGATATAGTACATCGAGGGAATGGATACTAATGAAGTTGTGGGGACTTTTAACGCAGTTAGCATTATAAAGTATCATTATGCTGAATAAGAGGATTGTAGAGCTATCGTGTACATATGTTGTGTATAGAATGCCTGAGAGTGTATTTTTTTTCTCAAGCCTGATAAAAAAAGAGATGTACGGGAGAGATGTACCCGATACCTAGTTGAGGCTATCGGCTACGCCAGCTGACATTAAGCCGTAGTTGAAATTTATGGGAAAAGTTGTAAAGATAGCGCTCAAATCGAGTCGAGAAAAATGTTGGGAAATGACGTAGAAGGCCAAGGATTAAGATGGCACTGCCAGTCAAGCAGATGGAATTATGGGAGGAATACTGAAGTATTATTAAGATCTATATGGAACATAGTATTATATAATCTCAGAAGAGAAGAAATGTCAAGCAAAATATATGGTGATAACTTGAAGAAAGGCAGATAATCCCTTAAGTTATTGTATAACTTAATAGCCGAGATGATGGTGGTCGAGATTATACTTGTGACGCATGACCACAGAAGGTAGGGGAACATCACGTGACAGCGCGGAGTAGGAGCTGGTCAAGGCAGTCTAGAGACAGCAGTATCAGTTCAGTTGAGTTCAGCCAGCAGGGCTGAGTAGAACACATGTTGCGCAGAGAGAACGGCAAAGTTGAGCTGTGTACAGCACTTGTTGCGTGGAGTGAAAGCGATAGTATTACTTCAACAAGTAGGATTCCACGCAGCACGACCTGCTTTGCATGAGAAGGTGCGGCAAGATAGCGGCGAGCAAGAGGGGTAATAATCTCAAACAACAACTTGGTTGGCAGCAAAGTCTCATGCCTCGCATTTCGGGCCTTTGGCCCGATTGTGTGGTAATGTAGGAAATTTATAAAATGTTATTCTAGGCAATGCTGACACCATCACGTGGTTATGAAAGCCGGACGTCCTCGGAAATGGAAAATATATTACAGCTGTAAATACATTATTTAACTTATTGAAAAGGTGAAAACGGGTTATTATATATAATTTTCCGTAGAATTCAATGAGACGATCTGTTGAATTTTTAAAAATTATTATATACATTTGGGTCCCATTTTTTCAAAAACCAAAAGCATTTAATAACATTAAGACGGTGAGAGATATCAAAATATGATACGGGGTAAAAAGTTGCTAATCACTGAGATCTTACTCCTGTACATTTAAGTTGTTTCGATACGACGAACCGTTTCCGGGATAAATCGATTCCAAAAAAGGATGATAATCAGGGCCCCAAAAAAGGTCCGGCCCTGCACCGATCTTAACGCCCGATAATGGGGTTCCTCACAGGCCCTAACTCTTTCCCCGTACCAAATTGCAGCTCGATATCTTGAACATTGCGACCTATACTTCGCTAAACCCAAAAATTTCACGCACAATGGATATTTTCAGGGCCCCAAAAAAAGAAAACGGTGAGAGATATCAACAATCGTCTTGAGTAAAAAAGTTGCATACCGCGGAGATCTTACACCTGTATATTTATTGTTTTTCGATACGACCAACCGTTTCCGAGATATATCGATTCCAAAAAAAAGTTTGAAATTCAGGGCCCCCCAAAGCCCAACAATAGGATTTGTCACAGTCACTAACTCTTTCACCGTACCAAATTTCAGCTTAATATCTTGAAAATTGCGACCAGTACTTAGCTAACCGCAAAAATGTCACACACAATGGACATTTTCAGGGCCCCAAATAAAGAAAACGGTGAGAGATATCAAAAAATCGTTTTGACTAAAAAAGTTGCATACCGCTGAGATCTTACACCTATACCTTTAACATTTTTCGATACGATCAACCGTTTCCGAGATATATCGATTCCAAAAAAAAGTTTGAAATTCAGGGCCCCCAAAAAAGATCCGGCCCTGCACCGATTATAACGCCCAACAACAGGTTTCCTCACAGGGTCTAACTCGTTCACCGCTCAAAATTTCAGCTCGATATCATGAAAATTAAGACCTATACTTCGCCCAACCCAAAAATGTCATGCACAATTGACTTTTTCAGGGACCCAAAAAATCAAAACAGTGAGAGATATCAAAAAATCGTTTTGAGTAAAAAAGTTGCATACCGCCGAGATCTTACATATGTAGATTTAAAGCTTTTTGATAAGACCAACCGTTTCCGAGATATATCGATTCCAAAAAAAATGAAATTCAGGGCCCCAAAAAAGATTCGGCCCAGCACCGATTTTAACGCCCAATAATAGGATTCGTCACAGTCACTAACTCTTTCACCGTACCAAATTTCAGCTTCATATCTTGAAAATTGCGACCAGTACTTAGCTAAACGCAAAAACGCCACGCACAATGGACATTTTCAGGGCCCTAAAAAAAGAAAACGGTGAGAGATATCAAAAAATCGTTTTGAGTAAAAAAGTTGCATACCGCGGAGATCTTACACCTGTACTTTTAACATTTTTCGATACGACCAACCGTTTCCGAGATATATCGACTCCAAAGAAACGTTTGAAATTCAGGGCCCCCCAAAAAGATCCGGCCCTGCACCGATCTTAACGCCCAACAATATGATTCGTCACAGTCACTAACTCTTTCACCGTACCAAATTTCAGCTTCATATATTGAAAATTGCGACCAGTACTTAGCTAAACGCAAAAATGTCACGCACAATGGACATTTTCAGAGCCCCAAACAAAGAAAACGGTGAGAGATATCAAAAAATCGTTTTGAGTAAAAAAAAGTTGCATACCGCGGAGATCTTACACCTGTACATTTAACATTTTTCGATACGACCAACCGTTTCCGAGATATATTGATTCCAAAAAATAGTTAGAAATTCAGGGCCCCCCAAAAAGATCCGGCCCTGCACCGATTTTAACGCCCAACAATAGAATTCATCACAGGCACTAACACTTTCACCGTACCAAATTTCAGCTTAATATCTTGAAAATTGCGACCAGTACTTAGCTAAACGCAAAAATGTGACACACAATGGACATATTCAGGGCCCCAAAATAAGAAATCGGTGAGAGATATCAAAAAATCGTTTTGAGTAAAAAAGGTTGCATACCGCGGAGATCTTACACCTATACCATTAACATTTTTCGATACGACCAACCGTTTCCGAGATATATCGATTCAAAAAATAGGATGAAATTCAGGGCCCCAAAAGAAGGTCCGGCCCTGCACCGATTTTAACGCCCAACAATAGGGTTCGTCACAGGCCCCAACTCTTTCACCGTACCAAATTTCAGCTCGATATCTTGAAAATTGCGACCTGTACTTTGCTAAACGCAAAAACGTCACGCACATACGTACATACGTACGTACGTACGTACGTACATACTGTGCCCATTTAGCAAGAAATATGCCAATCACAGTATACCAGCGTAGCTCAATTCGGGATTTCGGGGCAGCGGTAAGTTCCCCCACTCTGTGACTCACATATTTTGGATTAATTAGAGGATACACTTGCAAAAATAACAACAAAATCAACTCCTATTTAAACATATTTAATTAATAAAATTAATGGCGCTACAAACATTTAAACAAATTAATTACTAACCCAAATATCAACTGCTTGTCCCAAATGAACAAGGGATCACAAAATAAAATAAACAAATATTGAATTCAAAACCTGTGGTTTCCACATAAACCAACAATTCTCACTTAGTCTCACTTCCATAAAGCACTAACATTAAGTTTACATAACTCTGAGCTCTTTGGCTCCATGCATTTGCATTATTACGGTGTCATTCTTGTACACCTCAAACATTAGCTTTTATATTTTCTTATTTCTCAAGAACAAATATATAATTATATTTAAAATCTCTGTTAATTATTTAATTCAATATTTTGGGCATGTCCACACATTCAGCTGTTATCATCTCTCTTTATTTCACAAACATATTAAGGTAATCAGAAAATCAATTGTGTACTCCAGAGCGTGAAGGTACTTGACACAGTCAAAAAACTATAGTTACTCCCGAACTCAGTTGCCTTCAATC
The DNA here is from genome assembly GCA_946902985.2 of Meconema thalassinum. Taxonomy (NCBI): domain Eukaryota; kingdom Metazoa; phylum Arthropoda; class Insecta; order Orthoptera; family Tettigoniidae; genus Meconema; species Meconema thalassinum. The sequence continues at coordinate 383,043,491 of OX336394.1, read as the reverse complement.
AACTCGTGGAATCCCACGTCCATACATTATTACATTAGGGATTGTTATTTATCTCTCATGTCTTAAATAGACCATTATCATATAAGAAACTACGATCTGAACCGGCAAACGAAATATCTATCTTTAAGGACCTCGGTTCAACGCCCGGGTCGTTTACAACTTTAAACACTCCTGGTGTATTCGTTTCTCTTTAAAACAGCTTACGAGACGGTCTCAGTTCCTTCTCGCTTTAAGAAGGCTAGACTCCACTACATGGGGTGCGATTTATGACACGTTAGGGTGGGGAGACATCCCGTCTGGCCCAACATTTAGTAGCTTATTTTCAAGGCTTTCAAAACAAACCTTTCCATTCATACAGTTCTGGGGAGACCGGGCTTTATTGTACCGTAACATTCAAACAACTATTCTTTGGTTCAAAGACCATTATCATATCCTTGGCATTTATTAATTATGAGAGGGTCCTCATTGATTGGGAAGATTAAATACACATACGACGACGAATAATTTCAGGGGCTTTTATCATAAGAAGATCCTGCATTCGAATCTCTTCAGGTGCCTCGGGAACAAATCCCTTACAGAGGGCTTATACAAAATGCGATTTAGAGTCGGCCGTGGCCCAATGACATACGCTCAATAATACCATATATTAGCTCCCTTTTTAAATACATACACAATGCCTCGTGATACCATATCACAAATAGAGGACTTACACAATTATCAATTCACAGCAATCAACTACCCTCCATAAGTAATGTACCAAGTATTTAACCACTACGCGTTCCTAGCGTGACACTTTAATATTATATTTGCGCTCATTATGCGCTATGCATTATTTTAAGCCGAAATGTCTTCCCAAGAACTGATAAAATCTCTTTAGTAACAATTCATATTATTTTAATTCACATATTAATCTTTCCCTGGTCGATAAATCGCTCCCTGTTTTAAAATATTCCATTGAACCTCATTTCTTACACATACGTTAAGGCTTAACGTTCTTATGTTCATATCAATTTATTTGATTATTATTTAACATTTCCATATTTAATTATTATTATTATTATCTTTATTCTTTATACAAGCTCAAAGCTATTTCTTTCATATCTCAACTTTACTTTATTTCAATGTCTTTTATGATAATTAAATGATATTTCGCTTGCTCTTATGACATTTGTTAAATACATTAACCCTTTATTCACATATTTCCTCTACGGGACTTATTCTTTACATGATTATTCATAATTTCTCTATTTATTTTATTATTGTTCAGACCGTATTCTTGATTATTCAGTATTCATTCATTAAAACACATCCCTTTTACTCAAAACTCCGGTGAGTTGTACACAATCAATTTCTGACACCAAAATAAAAATGAATTTTGTACTTACATATTTTCAGATCATCCCATGATCTTAAATCTGGTGTGGCGTTTCATTTTTGGGCCCACTTCGAACTGTTTACACCATATTGAAGGTATTCATTTTACATAAAAACACTTTTGGACCTATATCTAGAACACTTAATATTGACGACATTTTTATATACTGGTGTGTCCCTTTTGAACACATAATAACACTAAAAATATTATCTAACACACAATCTTGATTATCTTACACTTCACAATTACTCGATCACTAGGCCGCGTTTCTGCGCCTATCACACGTGATCTTCTTAAATTCCCGTTTCCAAGCGTGAGATTTATCTGATGTCGGCTTCCTATTCTGAAGAATCCGAAAGTCCCGAAACATCTACTGTTCCCTGGAGTTCAATTCTGCTATTCCTATCCTGGATAACTGGCTATTATCTCGCTTGAACGGCTTCTTTGTAGATCTGTCTATTGATCCTAACGAGAGTCTATATGGATCGAGGTCTCCTCTAAGACCTATAGATTAGTTTCTAGCAGCTAGCACTTTTTGATTCTAGTACTATTATAATTGTTCGCCTGCTATCTGGAGCTAATGCTTATAGTCTCCTATTCTATTTATTTGAACTGTTTTTTAACGCTCCTATGTTCGAACCTTATTCTGTTCTTCCTTTTTAGGTTGCTTCAACTTAAATAACAGTTTATCTGTCTGGTACGATACTTCCGTACGTTATGATCTGTTCGTTACATTTAACGACCTATCGCCTTTAAGTCCGACGTTCGCAGCCTGCTCTGACTATATCTTGCGAATCTTCACTTCAACTTGTATACAGTCGGCCTAAATCCTATAATTAGGATTTTCCTAATACTTCACTACGGCGATACTTTAAAATTTCGTCGTGAATGCTCCTTATGGAGGCCAGCAAGTCGTTACTACTGTGACGCCTGTGGCTATTGGATCTTACTTCGGTGATGCAAAACAGCGTTTCTCCACTCAAGGAGTATTGGTAGCTGTTATCGATGTAACGCAGAGTTACGTCCCCTCACGGACGGTCGGAATGATTACTTCTACGTCGGGGAGCAGCACTTCCCCTCACGGAATGCTCGTAGGACTGATGCGATGTGACACAGTGACGTGCCCTCTGGCTGTCTGAATACTGCATTCGGTGCTTATATTTGTTGCACAGTATGACCTCCCCTGAGGTTCATACGTTTGAAGACTTTGATGCAGCACCTCCGGTCACGGAGTGCTCGTTGTAACTGCTTTCAATGATGATCGTGACATGATACAGCACCTCCCCTCAAGGAGTCTGTCGTGAACTGCATATACGGTGATGTAGCCTTACGCCCCTCACGGGCTATTCGAAACTGCATGATTGGCTTGGAAACGCCCGAAGCTTTATACTGTTTTACTACAAAAAAATAAGACTCAAGCCTTTTCTGTGGTCAACTTCTAAAATAATGGTGCCACAAATATAAAAATTATACCTTCCGAAAGCTTTTCTTCTCAATGTCTAATGATCTTATTGCACCTCAGAATCGATCGTGCAATTCGGAGATATTAATTAATTTCTCGTCCTCAATTGTGTGGGTGTTGCATTCTTTTTGCTCTCTCCCCTCCACAGAGGCTTAGGTAATTCACCGATGACGTCGTCTTACGTCGGCAGTTTATTTCTGCACAATTATTACATGGTTTCTCTATACTGAAAAATCTCTCATTCAAAATGATTCACTGTGCTGTGCTTGCTTACTCATTATTATGCTCGTAAACGTGTTAATTTTAATTATTCCTCTTCTGGTGCATATGCGGCGTTGTCAAAATCCAGCAACGTCAGCTTGAATTCCGATTCAGGCTTCTCTTTCTATCACGGTGGAAACTTCCACTCAGTTATTAATACTCGTGACCGGCCCTCTCTGAAATGTTAAGTGGGGTGATCTCATCTACGGAGCAGCTGTCCCTAGTTGCTTGCACAATGTTAAGCTATATTCCTGGCTTAAAATCTTTCTCCGTTCCTTTAGGAAACTATACTTTTCTTTCATTTCTTCCTTAAGGACATTGGTTCGACCGTCATGGACCCTATGGCCCATGGGTTCATCTCTCCCCTCCTTAGGTAAATAAATTTTCGAAAATTTTGAGGAAATTTATTTCAATTTAATTTTGTATTTCCTTTCCGTCGAATCAATCATAACGTCCTCTGTATTTACTGTTATTTTATTTTCTTAAGGTTCCTTCCACTAATTGTGTAGGTTGGGTATACTCAATTTTTACCCTTTTCTTCTTTATTACATTAAAATTTTCCTTTTCAATAAAATCAATTACTTCTTTAAAGTTCCTTTCCTTTCTGGTCTGTGTTTAGGTTGGGTCTCCAAGAGTTCCCATTCATTCATTTATTCCCTAGTGGTCGACTCCACTCAGGCCATAAATCTCTTGTCACGTTCAGTGTTTACAACTCTCTACCCTCGTCTGGCGAGCTCCCACACTCGAGTCAACAGTTGGTTCCCTTTCTTCTTTTCTCAGGTCAGACTTCAAGTCGGCCTGTTCTTTATTCATTATCTTTTTTCTACTTAATGACTTTATGTTAATTATCTTGCGGGTGCAATTAGCTTTACCCGTAATTTACTCCATTACAGTTATCAGACTTCAAGTCTGTTACACATCAGTTAAAATTTTTAAGAGCTCAGTCTGACTTCACCTGACTCTTTCTGGTTCTCTTCCCTATTCCTCATCTCTCTTTGAGATGGTATTTCAGCGAATATTACACTTATTTCTCGTATTCTTTGATGGTTGCGGATATCTTTACCCGTTTGTTCCTATGGGATAATTCTCTTCTTATCCTTTATGTCTCCATCTTACGTCTCCCGTGATTATCATTTCTCCTTGTTCTTCTTCCTCATCCTCTTCTTCTTCTTCTTCTTCAGGGTCTTCCTCGAGCATATCTTCCATTTCCATAACTTCTTCCCCTCCTGCTCTTAAATCTTCTATCATTTCATTTTCCCATTTTATCAGCAATTCTTGCGCTCGTATATTCACGTCCCCTCCTTGTTCGTGAATACTTTCAACCGTTTCTACCACATTCGTTTCTATCAACTGGCGAACAGTTATGGGTAAATGTTTTAATATGCTTAAACAATGCAACAAAACATTTTCATTTCCCATACACCTTTAAATGGCTTTCTGATAATAGATGATGGAGTTTGTCAATTCCATACTTTCGTATCCTATCATTTCTTGTTCTTCTTCTTCTTCTTCACTCTCATTCTCATCGATTTCTATTTCATCGACTTCTTTCTCTTCACCTTTGAATTCTTCTTCAATTTCATTCTCTTCTATTTCCATAATATCTCTTTCCGTTTCTTCACTTTCGCCTTCTTCTTCATCACTTTGGTCTTCCATTACCATTTCCTTCCAAAGTTTTATCAAGGCTCGGGATACATCTCCTACCAAACCGTTTTTTTTCTCATACCATTTACAACCTTGCCAATTCCAGTCTTCTCCAAATGTTGAACGTTTATTGGTAAGTTATACAATTGTTTTAAACAATGCATCGTTCTTTCTTCATTCCCTTCACATCTTTCTATAGCTCTAATATAATGCTCTATTTTCTTTATGACCTCAGCATCTTCCTGACTCTCTTCATCCCTTACTCTTCTTTCCTTACATTCCATATTCTCTCGTTTCCTTATTTCTATATAAGTTTTATTCCTTCTTTTCCACACTCTGTACCTATTTTGCTTTATAAACCATCTCCGTCTTCCCTTCATCCTTGTCCATAAACGTGCTCTTCTTTTATCTCCCTTCTTCCATTTTTCCTTTCTTTCATTCCTTTTCTTCCTACGGAGTTTCCAGCTGACATATGCCTGGGCATCCTCTTTCTCCAAGGCATTGTTTATTACTCCTCCTCCTTTCATTATTTCCATGGGGTATCCAATTCCTGGTACACCAACTATCAATGGCGGTTTTCTTCCCTTTGGCTCTTCTTCAGAGACGTCTCCTCTTATTTTTTCATTGCTTCCAACAATCTCATCTTTTTCTTTTAGGGTCTCTTGGCTCTTATTAGCACCTTCCTCCATTTCTCTAGTCTTTCTTTGGCAATCAAGACATTTAATCATTAATTCGAGGATCTGGGCTTTCAATTTTTCCTCTTCTTCCTTTAATGCCCTTTTATTTTCCTGGTCCTGCATTTCTTCGAAGTTTTCCTTTTCCCTTTCTGTGAAATCTTGAACCTCTATTTCCATCGGTGCTTCATTGATATTTTCTATATTTATTTCCTTTAATTTCTCTATTTCTTCTGGAATTATCATTTCCGTTTCTTCAACCATCAATTCCTTTAGTATCTCCTGTTCCGAGATTATTTCTTGTTTTTCCAGCTCGACCTTTTCATACAAATGAGTCTCTTCAATTTGGAGCTCATTTTCATTTTGGCTATCCTCCTGTTCTGGAGTTACGATTTCTTCCTGAATTTCCATTGGTTTCTCTGGAAGGATTTCCAAGTTTTCTTCAATTTCCCCTGGAGTCATAATGATTTCTACTTCTTGCTCCTCTTCTTTAATATCAATTTCGGGCTCCACTGGCACCGTTACTTCTTCTTCTTTAATTTCAGCCTGTTTTTCAGCTTGGGCAACTATTTCATTTGCCTGACGATTTTGCTCCAACATGTATTCCTCATATCTTTTCTGAGCATCCTCTAATATCTCTTGGTATTCCTGGATCTTGACCTGTCTTACTTCAGCTAACTCTTGAATGCTGATTATCCCTCGTTCATCATACATACCCAAACCGAACCAGTACATCTTACTCTTTTCCTCTGCCATATAATCTTTCTGTTCCTCAACATACTTTTTTCGGTCGCGCTCTTTGCAAGGGATCTTCCACCATATCTCCTCCCATGCATCTCTCATTTTCCATAATTTCTCCCCTATTTCACTTACTTCATCAACAAATGTAGCTATCTGTTCCCACGGAGCTAATTTTATTTTTCCTTCCTTCTCCATACGTTTCGCAAATTCCCTCTTCGTTTCTTTTAAGGACCATTTAACATTAGGAATTTCTTTGCACAATTCCTCTAATTCCTGTTTAGATATCTTATACCAATTTTTACAGGCCCTTTCACGGAGCTCAGATATCTTCTTTATTTCCTCGGAGATACCTTCCCTTTGCTCCTTAATTTTCTCTTTCTCCTTTGAGTCTACATCTCTAAATTTCCAAAGTTCACTCCTCATCTGATAATGCTCGTCTTGTATTGCTACAATTATATCCAAAAATTCTTTTATTTCATCCCATTTCGCCATTTCTACCTTTTCCTGATCCTGAACGTCAGTACTATCGCTCTTTTCCCCTTCGTTTTCGGAGCCTACCGGGACCGACATTACTACGTGAGACTTATTCTTATCAATATCCATTACATTTTCCCTTGGAATTGGTTTACAAATTTCCGTTTCCTTTCCGAGCTCTAAAGGCTCAACATTTATTACCCTTTTGTCTGCAGACATGTTACCATCTCTTCGTGTAACTATGTCTCCAGGTGCACGCATGCTTTCTACAGAAACATTTATCATTTCTTTGGTTGGGTACTCTTTCTCACCTGTATTTTTACCTTTCCCTGGGCTCTCGGCCCTTACATTCTCAGAGAGCCTCCGCCTCTCTTCACTTAACAACATCATATTAAAATACAGTGGGCCTCTAATGCCACCACACTAGTACATGTTTGAGAGATGATACTCTGAATTAGTGTGTCCCATTTCTTTAAAAATATTACTTTGGTACGGGTATTCACTTACACCGTACCCTTTTGATAATCTTATTCAATTTCATAAACCTTTATGGAAGTGTTTAAAATTCAAAATTTCGAAAAACCATTTTTTTTTTCAAAAAATGAAAATTTTGATTTTTCGAGAAAAACTCGGGTTTTCCCTAGGAAAACTCAGCCCTAAGTACTGGGCGCCAAAAAGAGTAAGAAGATTTGCTAGTAGCCCCACGTTGAAGCCACTATGTTTAAGATTTGCTAGGGGGTTTGATAATGTAATATATTTTCAGGGCTGCTCGGTATGAGTTTCCAGGGACCCATGCGGTCAGTTAATATTTTACGTTGTAGCTTTTCCTATCATTACTTTAATTTTACATGATATGACCGACTTAAGTGTTCCTCTAGTTATTAATCCAGCACAGTATTTATATATCCCCCTGTGCCCATTTAGCAAGAAATATGCCAATCACAGTATACCAGCGTAGCTCAATTCGGGATTTCGGGGCAGCGGTAAGTTCCCCCACTCTGTGACTCACATATTTTGGATTAATTAGAGGATACACTTGCAAAAATAACAACAAAATCAACTCCTATTTAAACATATTTAATTAATAAAATTAATGGCGCTACAAACATTTAAACAAATTAATTACTAACCCAAATATCAACTGCTTGTCCCAAATGAACAAGGGATCACAAAATAAAATAAACAAATATTGAATTCAAAACCTGTGGTTTCCACATAAACCAACAATTCTCACTTAGTCTCACTTCCATAAAGCACTAACATTAAGTTTACATAACTCTGAGCTCTTTGGCTCCATGCATTTGCATTATTACGGTGTCATTCTTGTACACCTCAAACATTAGCTTTTATATTTTCTTATTTCTCAAGAACAAATATATAATTATATTTAAAATCTCTGTTAATTATTTAATTCAATATTTTGGGCATGTCCACACATTCAGCTGTTATCATCTCTCTTTATTTCACAAACATATTAAGGTAATCAGAAAATCAATTGTGTACTCCAGAGCGTGAAGGTACTTGACACAGTCAAAAAACTATAGTTACTCCCGAACTCAGTTGCCTTCAATCAACTCGTGGAATCCCACGTCCATACATTATTACATTAGGGATTGTTATTTATCTCTCATGTCTTAAATAGACCATTATCATATAAGAAACTACGATCTGAACCGGCAAACGAAATATCTATCTTTAAGGACCTCGGTTCAACGCCCGGGTCGTTTACAACTTTAAACACTCCTGGTGTATTCGTTTCTCTTTAAAACAGCTTACGAGACGGTCTCAGTTCCTTCTCGCTTTAAGAAGGCTAGACTCCACTACATGGGGTGCGATTTATGACACGTTAGGGTGGGGAGACATCCCGTCTGGCCCAACATTTAGTAGCTTATTTTCAAGGCTTTCAAAACAAACCTTTCCATTCATACAGTTCTGGGGAGACCGGGCTTTATTGTACCGTAACATTCAAACAACTATTCTTTGGTTCAAAGACCATTATCATATCCTTGGCATTTATTAATTATGAGAGGGTCCTCATTGATTGGGAAGATTAAATACACATACGACGACGAATAATTTCAGGGGCTTTTATCATAAGAAGATCCTGCATTCGAATCTCTTCAGGTGCCTCGGGAACAAATCCCTTACAGAGGGCTTATACAAAATGCGATTTAGAGTCGGCCGTGGCCCAATGACATACGCTCAATAATACCATATATTAGCTCCCTTTTTAAATACATACACAATGCCTCGTGATACCATATCACAAATAGAGGACTTACACAATTATCAATTCACAGCAATCAACTACCCTCCATAAGTAATGTACCAAGTATTTAACCACTACGCGTTCCTAGCGTGACACTTTAATATTATATTTGCGCTCATTATGCGCTATGCATTATTTTAAGCCGAAATGTCTTCCCAAGAACTGATAAAATCTCTTTAGTAACAATTCATATTATTTTAATTCACATATTAATCTTTCCCTGGTCGATAAATCGCTCCCTGTTTTAAAATATTCCATTGAACCTCATTTCTTACACATACGTTAAGGCTTAACGTTCTTATGTTCATATCAATTTATTTGATTATTATTTAACATTTCCATATTTAATTATTATTATTATTATCTTTATTCTTTATACAAGCTCAAAGCTATTTCTTTCATATCTCAACTTTACTTTATTTCAATGTCTTTTATGATAATTAAATGATATTTCGCTTGCTCTTATGACATTTGTTAAATACATTAACCCTTTATTCACATATTTCCTCTACGGGACTTATTCTTTACATGATTATTCATAATTTCTCTATTTATTTTATTATTGTTCAGACCGTATTCTTGATTATTCAGTATTCATTCATTAAAACACATCCCTTTTACTCAAAACTCCGGTGAGTTGTACACAATCAATTTCTGACACCAAAATAAAAATGAATTTTGTACTTACATATTTTCAGATCATCCCATGATCTTAAATCTGGTGTGGCGTTTCATTTTTGGGCCCACTTCGAACTGTTTACACCATATTGAAGGTATTCATTTTACATAAAAACACTTTTGGACCTATATCTAGAACACTTAATATTGACGACATTTTTATATACTGGTGTGTCCCTTTTGAACACATAATAACACTAAAAATATTATCTAACACACAATCTTGATTATCTTACACTTCACAATTACTCGATCACTAGGCCGCGTTTCTGCGCCTATCACACGTGATCTTCTTAAATTCCCGTTTCCAAGCGTGAGATTTATCTGATGTCGGCTTCCTATTCTGAAGAATCCGAAAGTCCCGAAACATCTACTGTTCCCTGGAGTTCAATTCTGCTATTCCTATCCTGGATAACTGGCTATTATCTCGCTTGAACGGCTTCTTTGTAGATCTGTCTATTGATCCTAACGAGAGTCTATATGGATCGAGGTCTCCTCTAAGACCTATAGATTAGTTTCTAGCAGCTAGCACTTTTTGATTCTAGTACTATTATAATTGTTCGCCTGCTATCTGGAGCTAATGCTTATAGTCTCCTATTCTATTTATTTGAACTGTTTTTTAACGCTCCTATGTTCGAACCTTATTCTGTTCTTCCTTTTTAGGTTGCTTCAACTTAAATAACAGTTTATCTGTCTGGTACGATACTTCCGTACGTTATGATCTGTTCGTTACATTTAACGACCTATCGCCTTTAAGTCCGACGTTCGCAGCCTGCTCTGACTATATCTTGCGAATCTTCACTTCAACTTGTATACAGTCGGCCTAAATCCTATAATTAGGATTTTCCTAATACTTCACTACGGCGATACTTTAAAATTTCGTCGTGAATGCTCCTTATGGAGGCCAGCAAGTCGTTACTACTGTGACGCCTGTGGCTATTGGATCTTACTTCGGTGATGCAAAACAGCGTTTCTCCACTCAAGGAGTATTGGTAGCTGTTATCGATGTAACGCAGAGTTACGTCCCCTCACGGACGGTCGGAATGATTACTTCTACGTCGGGGAGCAGCACTTCCCCTCACGGAATGCTCGTAGGACTGATGCGATGTGACACAGTGACGTGCCCTCTGGCTGTCTGAATACTGCATTCGGTGCTTATATTTGTTGCACAGTATGACCTCCCCTGAGGTTCATACGTTTGAAGACTTTGATGCAGCACCTCCGGTCACGGAGTGCTCGTTGTAACTGCTTTCAATGATGATCGTGACATGATACAGCACCTCCCCTCAAGGAGTCTGTCGTGAACTGCATATACGGTGATGTAGCCTTACGCCCCTCACGGGCTATTCGAAACTGCATGATTGGCTTGGAAACGCCCGAAGCTTTATACTGTTTTACTACAAAAAAATAAGACTCAAGCCTTTTCTGTGGTCAACTTCTAAAATAATGGTGCCACAAATATAAAAATTATACCTTCCGAAAGCTTTTCTTCTCAATGTCTAATGATCTTATTGCACCTCAGAATCGATCGTGCAATTCGGAGATATTAATTAATTTCTCGTCCTCAATTGTGTGGGTGTTGCATTCTTTTTGCTCTCTCCCCTCCACAGAGGCTTAGGTAATTCACCGATGACGTCGTCTTACGTCGGCAGTTTATTTCTGCACAATTATTACATGGTTTCTCTATACTGAAAAATCTCTCATTCTAAATGATTCACTGTGCTGTGCTTGTTTACTCATTATTATGCTCGTAAACGTGTTAATTTTAATTATTCCTCTTCTGGTGCATATGCGGCGTTGTCAAAATCCAGCAACGTCAGCTTGAATTCCGATTCAGGCTTCTCTTTCTATCACGGTGGAAACTTCCACTCAGTTATTAATACTCGTGACCGGCCCTCTCTGAAATGTTAAGTGGGGTGATCTCATCTACGGAGCAGCTGTCCCTAGTTGCTTGCACAATGTTAAGCTATATTCCTGGCTTAAAATCTTTCTCCGTTCCTTTAGGAAACTATACTTTTCTTTCATTTCTTCCTTAAGGACATTGGTTCGACCGTCATGGACCCTATGGCCCATGGGTTCAATACAGACAGACTTTTTTTGAATTTTTTTTTCGACTCTAATTCGATTGGAATAGGTTTGAACACTGGGCGGCGCATAGTTTCTGAGATCTCGAAAAATCCTACCACGGCTATATGAAAGCCTATAGGATCTAGATCCGGCTTTCATAACAAGCGGAGCTGACAGCAGCATAAGCGAGGAGAACGGAAAGTAGGACAGTGAGTCAAGGCAAGCAAGGCACGGTAGGCGGTACGAGGACCGGTTGTCGAGGCAAGCTGTACAGGCCGTGTAAACGACAGAAGAGCCGATGTTTGAACAGTATTATTTCCAACATCGAAGTTACAGCTATGCGAGACAGCAATGCTTTTTCAAATGTTAAGGAATGAACAGCATTATAACACGATTGAGAACTTTATTTCAAGCAGCATTTTGTAACGCAGAACAGCACAGCGAAGCGGTATGGCGAGGCCGGCTTTAAGCGTCGATCATTCTGGAACAGTGCAGTAGAGCCGAGCGTGCTGGTTCCGACTTTTATACGCAAGCAACATTAAAGAAGCTGAACTTCATTTCGACAGTCAGTTACAACTTTATGAGTTGGGACTTGTATTCAGTAATCGAATTGTGCAGGCAGATAGTTATCATATACTGCTATTGTGAACTTCAAATGAACTTAGATATTCAAATGACATTACGACTTATCAAACTAAGCATTTCATAACGGAATATTTAAAAGCGACCATGGGGTCAAACCAACATTAACGCTTTTAGGCAAACGAAATGTTACAAGTATATGCACTTATGAACATTGGCACGTGCATTAATACAATTCTTTTTCATGAATTATTATAAAATATCGAGTACGAACACAGCTACAGGGTGTTTCAGAAACTTATACACTTTATAAATAAAATTTATTTTCTGCAAGTGAGATTTAACCGCTGTGGAGATTGACTTTTATCACAAGTAAACCGAACATTGTATGGGACAGTGGCGTTACATAGAAGAAGAATATGTGGTACGCTACGTTTATGAACTTTTACGGAAGAATTTGGACAGTATCCGTTATGGATAACATGCAGTTCATCATGTCGGAGTAAGCGGAGACAGAGACGCGATGGCACCACAGAGCGATGGATTCGGTTCCTGAAGAAGAGGAGGTCCAACAGCTGATTCACTTGGGATATGAAGGCAATCGTTATTGCGTGGGTGATACGATATTTACGTCGATCTTTCGAGAAATTTATTACACACGAGGATAATCGACGATCTTTGAAATATATTAACAGCTGATATGAGAAGGTACTGTAAGAGTTATGACTTTCTGATATGATTTTTTCATGAACACTGGGCATACTTGTATATATTTCTAGAAGGAGTTCTACGATTATTTTGACATGGCTTAGACATTATTTGCTCCAAATTTTGCTAGAATATGGCGTTACCATATGATATGGCAGGCACCATTATACGAAATTCTCACCATTGGTTGGCTTTATTAAGCAGATGTTTGGTCTTTTAGACATTTTCCAGTAAGGATAGTTTTTTTCTTGGATAGTTATTTTTTTGTGGCGAGTATTTCGAACTCGTGATCTGCAATTGGATTATTTAAATTACTTCGTCAGTTCATTGCATACTAGCGAGTGTGTATTATTTATCAGTAGGGATTTTTTTCCATTGGATTGTTTGGAGGTATTAAGATGTTATTCACTCAAGTGAATGAATATCGCTTTTATGTGACAACTAGAGACTTGTTGATTCCAATCTGGTACATTCACTCATTAGACGACGAGATGGGGCCTTTCGCTTTAGGCGATTGCGTGGCGGTACACATCTTTACCCATCGCTCAGGGCATTATCATGATAGTCAACGGGGCGAGGCCTTTCGTATTTATACGATTGCGTGGTGGAACACATCTAACTTGCCATTGAGGAACTCATTTTTATCATCCGAGTGTACTTGAGATTGTAAGAGGATCAAACAAGAAACTACTAGTCACGTATCAGTCGAATTTTGTTAAATAAATTAAAAATAAATGTCAGCAGGGTTACATTTTGTAATTCTTGTTTGCCAATCCAATATTTTGTTGCTATACTCTTTTGAGAGTACTTTCATTTAACAGCTGATACAGTTGATGCTTTTGATAATTTTTATGATTGAGTTTGATACCTTTGAGAAGGATTTAAAGTAATTGAATCTTGTAAGATGAATCATTAATGGTCAGATTTATTTTGAGGCAGATCAGTATTGCATATTTTGATGTGAGAGATTATAGCACATTGGTGTTTTTCTGTGAAGTGAATTATGAGAATTTTAAGAGAATTTATGCTATTTGAAAGCAGATCTTGAATTTGATTTCGATTACTAAGGTAATATTTTTCCTAATTGTTTAAGAAGTTGTCTAGATGTGATCAGATTAATTACAGTTATTGGAGATTGTGTGGGTTGATAATTTGAAGCCAGTTATATATTTTTTGTAGATCATGCAACGTGATTAAGTGAAGTTTGTGATAGGCATTTTGTGGAAGTTGCCAAGTGGAAGTTGCAATATTGCTAATGTATTTTGAGGCAGACATGAGGTTGTCGAACCCAGTCTAGCATAATTTTGAGATTCATGCTGTGCGCTGAATATTTATGGAGTTTTGTGGAATATTTGTGGTATTCAAATGTGCTGTTTGATAAAGTGAGAATATATAATGTAGTTGTGGATAGTGAGATCCAACGTGATTTTGTGAAGGCAATAATATTTTTTGGCATGATAATTGAATACGAGATATAACTTGGAAGTGATAAAACTGTAAGACAACGTTCTATAACCCATATTAAACAATTTGTTAGGAAATTAAACAAATAAATAATGTTGATAATACAAGATTTTCTGATAATAATAATTAATGAAATAATCATCTGAAGTTTAAGCATATTAATGATCTGACCTAATGAAATAAGAATCAGAATGACTAGATGAAATAATAAAAATCTAAATAACCAGATTATTAAAATTTAGATAAATTGATAAATTAAATTTTGGAATAAATCAATGAATTAAATAAATGGATGAATTAAAGATTGAATAAATAAGCTGATTTAAATAAATTAATAGATGATTAAATAGATGATGAATAACTGAATTAGAAGGTGATAATTAACTAAAGAAGCTGATGATTAATAAATTTAAATGGATTTAAATAAATTTAATTGAGAGATATGATTTGAATGATTTGATGAATTGCAACTTGAGTTGATGAATTAAGCAATTTATATTGATGATTTAAGATGATTTAATCTGAAAGAGATGATGAAATGAGAGTGTGTGAATAATTAGAAAGCATAAAGAAGTGATGATTATAATGCTCATTTAAATGATTTGATGATAAGGAATTAATTATTCTGACATGAATATATTGAATTTTGAGATGAGAACTTATGTGAGAAATATTTAATTTTGATGATGATGATGATGATTATAACCAATGAGTAGTGGATTTTCTGTGATTCACAAACAAGCAATTATTAATGACAGTGTAAATAGTGTAAATTAATTATTCAATGTTTAGGAGCAATTTACTAGCATATTCAGCATTTGAATAATGCCATGCAAGCCATAAATTATGTGATATTTAAATATGTGATTAGAATATATGTGTTTAGACAGATTAACTATATTTTTACATCCACATTCATGATGTTAATTTAAAGAGAAGATAGGTCTCATGTATCACGAATGTCAGTGACGCAAAGACATAGTGCTACGGTGATCCTGAGAACCCAAGTGAACTTTAGAAATTTTTCCTATTTTATGTGGATTAAATACATTTTGAGTAGAATAGAGATGGTTCGATTTTCTGGACAATGACAATTTAACGTTGGCATTCGACCATGCTCTCAGGTAGCATGAGTGTTTAATATGTCTGTCTGACTATCAAAGTTGAATAAATTTGTTTTCATCTTAGTTGTGATCTGATGATGATGTGATTTTCCTATTTCTTTCCTTGTCTTAATTAAGGCTTAACCAGGAAGGATATGGTTTGCTAGGGATTCAGTTGATGGCGCCCATTGATATTTGTATTTTTTATTAAC
This sequence comes from Meconema thalassinum, assembly GCA_946902985.2. Classification (NCBI taxonomy): domain Eukaryota; kingdom Metazoa; phylum Arthropoda; class Insecta; order Orthoptera; family Tettigoniidae; genus Meconema; species Meconema thalassinum. The sequence continues at coordinate 383,027,777 of OX336394.1, read as the reverse complement.
ATTTAAGCCCGTAACGACCCTGGAGATACTTTATCTCGTGTTACCCTCTGCTTTTGTGATATTTCAACTGAATTTCCGACACATTCCTTATTTGACTTGATGTTCATTTAACTCCGCTCTGTCCTGGAAATCCAGGAATGCGATGTAATAGCAGATGGGTCATCGCATCCCCAGGACGAACGGGTACAGTACCGACTCAAACACTCTATTTCCTTTTCCTTAGCCCTAGCCCCACAAGCGTAACAAACCATTTCATCATCAATGTTTATGGCATCTTCTCCACCAGCATCCTGAATTCCATCCCATGCTCTTCTCATCGCTATGAGAGTTTCCACTGGAAAAAATGGAAAGAATACCTCCACAAAGGTGTTACCATGAGAAAATATGAGGATGATTTTTATGATCTGCCACACATCTTTATATTCTTCCAAGCTCTTGAACTGTTTAGTATAAAAATGATCTAGGCGAGATTTACTCTTATCAAACTGTTCAAGGCTCAGTCTTGTTGACACTGTATATAACACAAGGAAACTGAAGTATGGTTTGATCTGACAAAAGCGCAGTCACATGGTTGGTGATCCATGCTTTGTGAAATTTTCTGTCATGTGGCTAGTGATTGCTCTCTTGCCCACGTTGCTCAAAGGAATCCGTGTTTTGCACAGGTTACAAAAAGAATGTTTTGCGTTCTTTGGAACTTCTTCTAACCAAGGCTGAAAATCTGGGTACTTTGACGGTTGCAGCTATTCTGGATTGAATTTCTATAATCCCCCCATGATCTTCAAAAAATACTAAATACAAAAGTGTAAATTGTTGACGAGTGAATTTTAGGTTACGTAAACCATTGTCGTTGCAGTCTTTGTTTTATTACTCATTATAGCCAAAGAAATGCCATTTACCTGTATGTCTCTTCGCTTATTTAAAAATAAAATTGGGACTATTATACAATGCGATACGGCCGCGTATGAAATTCCCCTAAAACAAAATGGCGGCTTCCGTGACGTCATCAACTACGTCACGAAATACTCCTCTGGCAAGCTTACGGGAAGAGCCTGGGAAATAGGTTTTTTTTTGGGTGGGGAAACACCAAAAAACGTCATTTTTTATGTATCGAAATCTATAATTGAGCTACATAGTTCAATTAAAGATTCCGATACATAAAAAAATTCGCAAATTCACGTATTCTATGTATCGAAATCTATATTTGAGCTATATAGTTCAATTAAAGATTCCGATGCATAAAAATTTCGCAAATTCTCGTATTCTATGTATCGAAATCTATATATGAGCTATATAGTTCAATTAAAGATTCCGATACATAAAAAATTCGCAAATTCACGTATTCTATGTATCGAAATCTATATTTGAGCTATATAGTTCAATTAAAGATTCCGAAACATAAAAAGAATTCTCAAATTCGCGTAAGAGGAGTTTTTTGGGTGGAAAAACACAAAAACCGTCAATTTTTTTTCTATATATCGAAATCTATATTTGAGCTACATAGTTCAATAAAAGATTCCGATACATAAAAAAATTCGCAAATTCACGTATTCTATGTATCGAAATCTATATTTGAGCTATATAGTTCAATTAAAGATTCCGATGCATAAAAATTTCGCAAATTCACGTATTCGATGTATCGAAATCTATATATGAGCTATATAGTTCAATTAAAGATTCCGATACATAAAAAGTATTCGCAAATTCACGTAAAAGGAGTTTTTTGGTTGGAAAAACAAAAAACCGTCATTTTTTTTCTATGTATCGAAATCTATATTTGAGCTACATAGTTCAATTAAAGATTCCGATACATAAAAAATTCGCAAATTCACGCATTCTATGTATCGAAATCTATATATGAGCTATATAGTGAACCCTTCAGAATAGCAGTGTTTTATGCAAGAATCTTGATCAAGGGGTCGCGCTCAGTTCATAGTGTGATGTTTACGTCCGCCAAACAACATGCTTTACTGAGGCAAGGGTCATAGGATAAAAACTGTAATTAAGAAAGTAAGGAGACCAGACGTAAGATAATAACAAGATTTAATAACTAATTGTGCATAAAAGAAAATAAACAAACAATTATAAAAAATATCCTCCCTGAATTTTTCCCTGACAGGAATATCTAACACTTTGAGGAGTCAGATGGAACTCCCCCTTTATAATAAAATTGTGGATCCTAGTTCCACTACCTTGCATTTGAGTTTTATGTGCGCGTGATGACTAACTAAGAGAAAATGAGTACTTGGATGACCGTTCGTTTACAACGGGTAAACAGCCACGGTGCTCACGAACAATCATCACGTAAATCAACGTTTATGAATATGGGCATGACATTAATAAAAACCCTTAAAAACTCTAGTGCTGACACACAATACAAATCTATTATTTACAGGAATCTCTCTGAGATCCTCATTAGCGCGATGACGCACTTAACAACATGAGCTACCAACTGGCCAATTGCTCAATACACACAAGGAAAGACAGCATTGCACGTGACTCACGGGTCACTGAAATAAAATAAAAACCTGGAATAAACCAACAACAACAAAAGCCTGACCGGCTAAGATTACTTTATATGAACGAAACTGCATGTTAAGGTAACGCGTCGGAGATTATCGTGATTCGTAGGCAACTCCCATTTATTTCAACAATTTTTACCATTGATCAGTTCTTATCTGAAATTCAAGTAATTAGAGAGCCAACGAGCACTCCTCACTAATGACCATGCTTTGCACGTTCAGACAGCCTTGTGAAACATCTCCCCCCTTTCCTCAAATACTTGTCGTGTCCCAGTCCAGTGTATATAAATAGCCGACCAGCTGTTCCGTTACCTCACGGAATCAACAGCAACAAAAATCTCATCCAACTCAACATATGGTCAGACATAATCACATATCCACAATTGCCCTCGCAAGGATACAATATGGACCGGGTACCAAGCTGACAGAAATCAGTCTCAGCTGAAACTCCCGCTTGTAATACCACAAAAATACACACATACACACATCTGGGACCGACATGACGCTTTTCACACAGGTCTGCTGAATAGGTGCTCACAAACATTAAACACAATCTTTAAAACCTACGATAGAGCTGATTACTCTTCGTCACAAATTACATTGCTCCAATCGGCAATAGTCACACTGAATCTGATCAATAATAAATCTTAAACAATTTTAATTACCCTCCAATCTACTGTATAATTACATTAATTCAGTCCTACTTCTGAAACACAACAGATCTCCGAGAGACGTTTTTAACCGCATTGCGTAACATATGCAAACACGGCCGTTCACATAGCTACGTTAGTTAACACAACACAAAAACAAGAACCTTCCACTAACTACATTCGTGCGAGCTGCTTCCATACAAAAGTGTGTCAGACCAAAACTAAATATACTACGTTAATCACACAAGCAATGTATTTACAAAAATATGTCCCATAAACCATAAGTTAATTTATCAAATAATAAAGAATATTATTTTGTACTCATCTCTCTTGTAGTCACCCGTCAAAGAACGTCTGCTGCCATTTCCCAACTGAATGGTTCTATCTCATCTCAGCCATCTGGACGGAGTGTTGAGAATTCCAAACTTCCTCTGTAGTCGTCGGTGTCATCTCTGACGCTGCTTCAAAAATTAGATTATTATACACTTGATATCTGACTACTAAATTCGCTGTTCAGGTACTACTTTCCCTGTCACAGTTCGTTGGCGAATTATCGACGATACTGCCCCTACAATATAGTACTGTGACTATCTATCACTGAATTTAACACTTTACAATAACTTCTGTGTCCAAGACACACAAAATAGAAGTCGTTCTGTCCGCTGACGAACACAGTAATAAGACGTCTACGCCCGTAGACGCACAGAATAATAGTCTACGTCCTCAGACGAACAGAATAGAAGTCAATGTCTTGGCTCTTCATGCCACTTATAAAAGAACTGGCCCTAGGTCTCGATGGGGGGGGGGGAATTTATGTAAAAATTTCTCGAAATAATTGTGGTACAGGCATGAAATAGATATCACTGAACTCGTAACATTGCACAGGTCAAGAATATGCTCATTAATCCTAGAATCGATCGTAGAGATTTTGTCTAGGCGATTTCCCGCGTGAATGCTAGCCGAGCGTACCCACGCTAGACCTGCCGCGTTAACTAGGCATTCTTCTCTCATTGGTTCTAACATTTTCTGTAATTTGGCGGTTCATAGCAGATCTTGGCGTCGTAGGAGTGTCCAGCCTGCTCATCAGCCACTCACATTACTGCATCATATTTCTTCTAGGCGCGAATATCACAATGAACATACCAGCAGCATGTCTCACTGCGCGTCGCTTCTATTTGAGGCGGCCCACCTGTCCTTCTGACACATCGCTATGCTATTTCCTTTCACAGCTAAAATATTTAGCCTATTGTCAACCTGCTTCAGGTATGTCCCCGCTGTCTCCAACCAATGCTTGAAATTTCCTCATCTCCGTCTGGCTACTTTCATGATGCTGGTTGAAATATTTATTAATTTGAAGAAATAAAACATAGAATCATTTTATCCAACAGAGGATAAAAGGGTTCACAACTCTCCCACTCACAAAATTTCGAACTTAGGAATAAAGTCGACAATTTTTAAAAGACTTCCGTAGGCCAAATTGTTTTATTTCGGAATCACCCCTTTTCTATTACTGGTCTAGTCGCTCCTGTCTTGAATGGCATTTACTCGTTTTCATTTCCTGCTCGTATCTCCCCTCTCAGTCTGCTTGCATGACGCTCTGGTGCCTGAGGCAACACTCTGCTCGTCTCGTTAATGTTTGTCAACAACAACACTACTTCCTCGTTTACGTGCCGTACTCAACTGCTCCTCGTGCACTTTGTTGATATTATGACGTCCATATATTCAAACTGCATCATTAATTTTGGCGCTCCCGTGGCTCACTTCGACGATACTTTTTTAGGTTGGCAGCGTTGTAGACTGACATTCTTCCTGTACTCAATTCTTTCACTCTGTAAGCATTGTTTCCAAGGTTTCTTACTATAGAATAGGGTCCTATGAACTTTTCGCTTGTTTTCTCATGTAGGCTCTCGTCCTCTCAATTCGCAAGTCAGGTGCTATCATTGGATCTTGTGGACAGTTAATGATGCGTTTCCACGTTCTTACTGGATACTTGTTCTTGTGTAGGACCATAGGGATTTGTCCTGTTGACTCGTGCCTGGTAGAATTCATGCATGTCTCTACATCCTTAATCTTATCTACCCATTTGTGGTGTTCGTTCGGAATGAAGATCCTCAAATATGAAGTTACACACTTAATTGCTCTTTCACTTGGATTTGCTTGAGCATGTCGGATACTGCTTAAAACGTGTTTTATACCCATATCTTCCATACCTTTCTTGAATTCGGCGCTTGTGAAATAACTGCCATGGTCTGATAATATAAACTCTGGTTTTCCAAGGATTGGAATCACTCTATTTCGAATGCGACTGAGTACCTGCTTCGATGTCGTTTTCTGAATAGGGCATAGTACTACAAACTTAGAAAATACATCAATGCACACTAGCAAATGACGGCAACCTCGCCTTCCCTTCGGGATTGGACCGAAACAGTCGAGTGCCAGTAGCTCACATGGTTTCTGAGGTAGAAATGGTCTGGGATACTGCCTCATTAAGTAATTATTGGGCTTTGTCCTCTGACACGGATCACAAGTTGTAATGACGTCACATATAGTTGTTCTCATACGTGGCCATGTAAATGTCTCTCCTATCGTCGCTTCGCACTTATCTACGCCCACGTGACCGTAACTTTCGTGCGTATGCCATGTCAATCCTCGCTGTAACGATGCAGGTACTAATATGCGTAACTTGGTGTGGTCATTATCTACCCATTTGTGCAGCAAATTGTTGACATAAACATATCTTCCTTCTTTGGCTTTCGCTTCTCGAAATGCAGGTGTTCCTGTAGGTAGTTGCTTTCTGAAGTATTGAATTAAAAGCATCATCCATGGTTCCGCTTCCTGTTCTCGCTGTATCTCACGTAACTCCTCCAAGAATTCCCGGTCCTTCGGTGTTAACTCCAAGTGTTGTACCATCGCTGTTTCTTCATTATCAGGCTCTGGGTTCCTGCTGAGTGCATCCGGTATCACGTTCATCTTCCCTGGGCAATGTTCAATCTCAATGCTGAACTGCTGAATATATATAGACCAACGTGTCACACGTTCGCTTGCCATCGACGTCTTAAACAAGAATGTTAGTGCCTTGTGGTCGGTCCTGACAACAATAGGGTAGCCGTAAATTATTCGTTTCCATTGTTGTAACGCATGAAGTATGGCCAACAGTTCTAGTTCCGTTACCGTATAATTGCGCTCGTGCTTACGCAATTTTCGGCTGACAAATGCCAAATATGTTTTGTGCTGCAGGTTAGCTGGATCCTCTTGGTAAAGCATAGCACCTATACCAATTAGTGAAGCATCCGCTTGGATTATAAATTTGTGCTTGAAATCTGGATATCCTAATTTAATGCAGTTTTCCAATAGCTGCTTTGTTGCTTGGAATGCCTTCCATAACCATTTATTATTTTTCTTTAGCATTTCCTGCATTGGAGCTACAGTCTCCGTATAACCTGGACAGTTTTCCTTAAAGAATCCCGTTACGCCTAAGAAAGCCCGAATGTGCTTGACTCTCGTTGGTGTAGGGAAATTCTTTATCGCTTTGATCTTAGCTGGGTTTGGTTTCACTCCCTCCTTGTCAATGACGTGACCCAAATATAAGATCTCGCTCTTGAAGAAATGCGATTTCTTCAGATTTACTTTGAAATTAGATGCATTCAGGTTGCCTAATACTTTATCTAAATTTTCCATGTGAGTTTCAATGTTGTCGGATGCCAGCAAAATGTCATCAATGTAGCGTACCGTCATCTCCTTAACTTCCTCGGTTAAATTCCGGTCCAGGGCTCGGATTAAAGCACAGCCCGCTGTTTTGACTCCAAAGGGCATTCGAACGAAGCAAAACGTCTGGTTATCGAATAAGAAGCCAGTTAGAAGCTGTGACTTCTCATCCAATTCAATATGGTGGAACGAACTCGTCAAATCGACAGATGAATAAATGCTCTTGTTTTTAAAGCCTTTTAGTACGTCTCTGATGATTGGCGCTCTGTCATACTCAGGAAAAATGAGTCTTGTGTTAAGATTTCTGGCATCTAAACAAAGTCTAATAGATCCATTTGGTTTTGTGACTGCCAAAATCGCATTTAGATAAGGTGTCGGTGTCTTCCTTATCACTCCAGCTTGTAACATCTCATCTATAATGACCTTAACTTGACCACGATATTTTTCAGGAATTGGGTACAATCTGCTTTTGAAAGGTGACCAGTCCTCGACTTGCATAGAATATTTGAAATTTAATATTTTTCCAGGTACTGTATCAAATACTGTTTTGTGCTTCCTTAATATCTCTTCCAACTGTTTTCTGTGTTCACCCCCAAGTTGAATGTCATTGAGCCGCTCCTGTAGTAACTCTTCAAATTGTGCATCACTGTTATCTCCTTCTGTTAATAAAGACCATATCTCCTGGGATTCACTCTCCTCATCTAGTTCCACAACAGCTCCTTCTATGATGTTATCTTCTGCCTTTCGTACCTCCTCTTCCGTCTCTTCCGATATTGCTTCCAATGCCCAAGAATTTACATCTCTTCCGGTAGTGATTTCATCCATATGCAATCCCACATTTTTCAGTTGATCATACTCTCTAAAACTGACAGTATTTTTGTGCAAATCTATCACTGCTTGATAGTCACAAATAAAATTTGCACCAAGAATTATATTGAAATTCATCTTTGCCATGATAATGAATGTTTGCCCAAAAGTGTGTTCCAATATGTTCAGCTCTAAGTATGCCTGACTTTTACAAGTGACGGTGCGTTCAGGAATAACACCCCTCACTTTGAGCTGTGGTACCGGAATTACAGGAATATTCTGACTCCGTCCCAACTCTCGAACCAAGGCCTCCGATACCAGACTGATCTGTGACCCCGTATCCAATAAACATCTTATATTAATTCCACCAATCCTTGCGTAAATAATGGGTAACTGCCTAATTTCATCGTTCCGTGGTTTCACCGTCTCCTCCAGGCAGTCTTCTGGCAAAGCAATCCATTCTTGTATGTTCGCTACTATCCATCCATCTTCAACTTCCGACTGTTGTGTTTGTAGCCTGTCTCCTTTATCCAAATTTAACATTTTTTTTAGCTCCATTGCGACTCCCATCATCCTTCTGTCGCTCATGTCCTTGATACCCCTGTTGTCTCAGTAGACTTCCAGCTTCCTCAGTATGTGTATCAGGATTCTTCATGTTCCCAATGGCCTTTTCCCATCTTCCTATCTCTCCACCTTGACTAGCGTGTAACTCCTCTAAGTAATTTTGAGATTGAGCGTGCCTATCATCCCAGTCATCTCGATAGTTACGTGGCTCTCCTTGATTTTGATCTCTTCTTCCTTTCCATCGTTGATTGGCATTGTAATCACCGTATCTTCCATAAGGCCTGTCATTCCTTCGATTTTCACGCCATTGCTGATATCCTCTCTGTTGGTATCTATTGTTACCTTGGTATGACCTATTGTTGTACTGATTTTCGTTACGCTGATATGGTATGTTTTCTCCTTCTTCCTGGTTTCGCCTAGATGTGGAAGTGCTTGTGTTAGTGCCCTGCGTTTTGGTGTTTGCCTGTTTTGGTTTGATGACCTCTGTAGTATTGACTAACTCCAGCTGTCTCCCTCCTCTATAATGACTATGAGATGTAGTCTCATCTATTTGCCGTAGTATCTGCTCTGCATGTAGGGCCGTACTAACGTTCGCTGCGACTAGTACTTGTTGTACGTTTACTGGCATTTGTCTCGCTATAGTCATCACCAAATCTGCTTCATTTAATGGATAATCAAGGTCACGAAATTTTAACATTTGCATGTTAAAGAAATCTGAGTATTTTGTTTGCTGGGTGGTTTGGTACTTCCTAGAGTAAAGCTCCATCCTTAGACTCTGTTGTGTTGCGGGCGACCAGTATTTGCGCAGAAACGCTAAGTTGAAATCTGACATGTTTCCAAATGTATATTTGAAGCTTAAAAACCATGTGAGGACATTTCCCGATAAAAATCTCTCCATCATCCTTAATCTTCGTGCTTCAGGTACCCCAGTGTCATTGAAATGGTCTTCCATCTCTTTGATAAAGGCTTTAGGTGTCACCCCTGAATTTTCCGTGTATTTCTGCGGTTTGTAGTCATTTGAGCGAATTACTTGAATAAGTTGTGTGGCCTGATGACCGTCTTGTGGTGTCGAGCTCCTATCGACATTCTTACGAAATCCTTCCGTGTTTGTTGTTAATGGGCTGTCTGCCTGAGTCTGACTTCCTGCTGTGCTGGACTCTGGACTATTTGAGTTATCCGGCTTGTCTTTCACTGTTCCCGTTCTAAATATAGATGATTGTTCTAATGAGCGGAGTTCGGCTTTAATTATCCTGTCCGTCTGCTCTTTAAGTTTATTTTTCACCTCTTGCTCCAAAGCTTGAATACGCGTGTGATTTTCGCCTACTGTTTTAAGAATGGTGGATCTTTCCTCTTTAGAATCAATATTCATTTTCTTCCAATCTTTCCTTATTTGTTCTTTAATCGTGCTTACTTGCCCTTCGATCTGGCTTTTTGTGTCATCCTGATTACTTTCTATCTGGCTCAGCCTTTCGTCTAATGTACTCTTAAATTGCTCTTGCTCCGTTTTTAGGCTTTCCCATTGTTCCGCTGATTTTATCTCGAGACGGTCCATATCTTTAATTATGCCGGATATGTTCTCATCTACTGCTGATAATTGTTGTTGAATGACCCTGCCGCTTTTCTCCATCTCCTTAAATCATCCTTCCAACTTATCCTGAGCTATTTTGACCTCGCTTGTATTCATTGTGCATGCTATTTCAATTTGTTCTAATTTAGCCCACACCGTTTCATCCAGAATGCTAAGTTTTTGATCAAAAATATCTTCCATTTTTTTAATCTGCTCTAATTGTTTCTCATTATTTTTGCTAACATCTAGGGCCAGTAATACCATCTGTTGATTAGTGTGATCTTTCATTTCTGCGGTTAGCGAAGCTAATTGGTTCGTGTTTTTAATATTTTGCGCCTCTAACTGCGAATTGATAGTGTCATTAATTTCGTTCTTTAATAACCTAGCTTGTTCCGCCTGATATTCATTTTGTTCAATTCTACTGTTATTTAATTGTGTCCGCAATTGTTCACTTTGTTCAGATAATTTGTTTATAGACTCACTTTGTTCTAGCCTACTATTGTTTAATTGTGTCCGCAATGATTCACTTTGCTCTAACAGTTTAGTATTTAGCGATTCACTTTGTTCTGATAGTTTCGTTTTTAGCGATTCACTCTGCTCAGATAATTTGTTTATGGACTCACTTTGTTCTAATATACTAGTGTTTATAGATTGACTCTGTTCTGATAGTTTAGTGTTTATTTGTTCAGATAACTTCGTGTTTAGCGATACGCTTTGTTCCGCCAATTTAGTATCCAACAATTCCTGTGTTCTCCTCGCCGCACTCTCAATGATCTCCTGGATCTGCTCCACCGTTGCCATAATACACAATTTATATGAGACATAAGGGAAATGGCATAAAGCAATGCCCTTTGACACACACATAAAATCCAATGCACATTTACTTTCTTTATCCAACTCAGTTCATTTATTTTACATTTATTCCCACTAGTCAACTGCATCTCTGAGTGGTTCTAGTTTTACTCAATTTAATTTTAACCCAAGCACATATTTAGTCATTAAATTGTCATCCTGATCTGATATTAACACTGACTAATTAACAAAGTATTAATTGTCATTTTAGGCTACAGCCTCCTAATATTTCCATGAATTTGACTTTCTAAGCAAATCTAGTTTTAATTTTATCATTGGGCGCCCGGTATCACATATTAATTTTACTTTAATTTAAAAGACAAAAACGTGAACCGTATTTTACATTGCAAACTCCTGATTTTAATTTGTCTTTCACACATTTTGCGGTATCCACTTCGCCTCAATTACTTTTAATAAAATATCACTTCCCGGTGATTAAATACTGTCATATCTGCCTGCACTTGCGGCATGTCAGTTTTACTCAAATCCGCCACTATTGACATGTGTAATCTCCGCCGTTACACCACAGTAAACGGCCCCACGCTTGGCCGCGCCAGTTTTATTCCTATGAACCCTTCAGAATAGCAGTGTTTTATGCAAGAATCTTGATCAAGGGGTCGTGCTCAGTTCATAGTGTGATGTTTACGTCCGCCAAACAACATGCTTTACTGAGGCAAGGGTCATAGGATAAAAACTGTAATTAAGAAAGTAAGGAGACCAGACGTAAGATAATAACAAGATTTAATAACTAATTGTGCATAAAAGAAAATAAACAAACAATAATAAAAAATATCCTCCCTGAATTTTTCCCTGACAGGAATATCTAACACTTTGAGGAGTCAGATGGATCCCCCCCTTTATAATAAAATTGTGGATCCTAGTTCCACTACCTTGCATTTGAGTTTTATGTGCGCGTGATGACTAACTACGAGAAAATGAGTACTTGGATGACCGTTCGTTTACAACGGGTTAACAGCCACGGTGCTCACGAACAATCATCACGTAAATCAACGTTTATGAATATGGGCATGACATTAATAAAAACCCTTAAAAACTCTAGTGCTGACACACACTACAAATCTATTATTTACAGGAATCTCTCTGAGATCCTCATTAGCGCGATGACGCACTTAACAACATGAGCTACCAACTGGCCAATTGCTCAATACACACAAGGAAAGACAGCATTGCACGTGACTCACGGGTCACTGAAATAAAAAAAAACCTGGAATAAACCAACAACAACAAAAGCCTGACCGGCTAAGATTACTTTATATGAACGAAACTGTCGGAGATTATCGTGATTCGTAGGCAACTCCCATTTATTTCAACAATTTTTACCATTGATCAGTTCTTATCTGAAATTCAAGTAATTAGAGAGCCAACGAGCACTCCTCACTAATGACCATGCTTTTCACGTTCAGACAGCCTTGTGAAACATCTCCCCCCTTTCCTCAAATACTTGTCGTGTCCCAGTCCAGTGTATATAAATAGCCGACCAGCTGTTCCGTTACCTCACGGAATCAACAGCAACAAAAATCTCATCCAACTCAACATATGGTCAGACATAATCACATATCCACAATTGCCCTCGCAAGGATACAATATGGACCGGGTACCAAGCTGACAGAAATCAGTCTCAGCTGAAATTCCCGCTTGTAATACCACAAAAATACACACATACACACATCTGGGACCGACATGACGCTTTTCACACAGGTCTGCTGAATAGGTGCTCACAAACATTAAACACAATCTTTAAAACCTACGATAGAGCTGATTACTCTTCGTCACAAATTACATTGCTCCAATCGGCAATAGTCACACTGAATCTGATCAATAATAAATCTTAAACAATTTTAATTACCCTCCAATCTACTGTATAATTACATTAATTCAGTCCTACTTCTGAAACACAACAGATCTCCGAGAGACATTTTTAACCGCATTGCGTAACATATGCAAACACGGCCGTTCACATAGCTACGTTAGTTAACACAACACAAAAACAAGAACCTTCCACTAACTACATTCGTGCGAGCTGCTTCCATACAAAAGTGTGTCAGACCAAAACTAAATATACTACGTTAATCACACAAGCAATGTATTTACAAAAATATGTCCCATAAACCATAAGTTAATTTATCAAATAATAAAGAATATTATTTTGTACTCATCTCTCTTGTAGTCACCCGTCAAAGAACGTCTGCTGCCATTTCCCAACTGAATGGTTCTATCTCATCTCAGCCATCTGGACGGAGTGTTGAGAATTCCAAACTTCCTCTGTAGTCGTCGGTGTCATCTCTGGCGCTGCTTCAAAAATTAGATTATTATACACTTGATATCTGACTACTAAATTCGCTGTTCAGGTACTACTTTCCCTGTCACAGTTCGTTGGCGAATTATCGACGATACTGCCCCTACAATATAGTACTGTGACTATCTATCACTGAATTTAACACTTTACAATAACTTCTGTGTCCAAGACACACAAAATAGAAGTCGTTCTGTCCGCTGACGAACACAGTAATAAGACGACTACGCCCGTAGACGCACAGAATAATAGTCTACGTCCTCAGACGAACAGAATAGAAGTCAATGTCTTGGCTCTTCATGCCACTTATAAAAGAACTGGCCCTAGGTCTCGATGGGGGGGGGGAATTTATGTAAAAATTTCTCGAAATAATTGTGGTACAGGCATGAAATAGATATCACTGAACTCGTAACATTGCACAGGTCAAGAATATGCTCATTAATCCTAGAATCGATCGTAGAGATTTTGTCTAGGCGATTTCCCGCGTGAATGCTAGCCGAGCGTACCCACGCTAGACCTGCCGCGTTAACTAGGCATTCTTCTCTCATTGGTTCTAACATTTTCTGTAATTTGGCGGTTCATAGCAGATCTTGGCGTCGTAGGAGTGTCCAGCCTGCTCATCAGCCACTCACATTACTGCATCATATTTCTTCTAGGCGCGAATATCACAATGAACATACCAGCAGCATGTCTCACTGCGCGTCGCTTCTATTTGAGGCGGCCCACCTGTCCTTCTGACACATCGCTATGCTATTTCCTTTCACAGCTAAAATATTTAGCCTATTGTCAACCTGCTTCAGGTATGTCCCCGCTGTCTCCAACCAATGCTTGAAATTTCCTCATCTCCGTCTGGCTACTTTCATGATGCTGGTTGAAATATTTATTAATTTGAAGAAATAAAACATAGAATCATTTTATCCAACAGAGGATAAAAGGGTTCACAACTCTCCCACTCACAAAATTTCGAACTTAGGAATAAAGTCGACAATTTTTAAAAGACTTCCGTAGGCCAAATTGTTTTATTTCGGAATCACCCCTTTTCTATTACTGGTCTAGTCGCTCCTGTCTTGAATGGCATTTACTCGTTTTCATTTCCTGCTCGTATCTCCCCTCTCAGTCTGCTTGCATGACGCTCTGGTGCCTGAGGCAACACTCTGCTCGTCTCGTTAATGTTTGTCAACAACAACACTACTTCCTCGTTTACGTGCCGTACTCAACTGCTCCTCGTGCACTTTGTTGATATTATGACGTCCATATATTCAAACTGCATCATTAATTTTGGCGCTCCCGTGGCTCACTTCGACGATACTTTTTAAGGTTGGCAGCGTTGTAGACTGACATTGTTCCTGTACTCAATTCTTTCACTCTGTAAGCATTGTTTCCAAGGTTTCTTACGATAGAATAGGGTCCTATGAACTTTTCGCTTGTTTTCTCATGTAGGCTCTCGTCCTCTCAATTCGCAAGTCAGGTGCTATCATTGGATCTTGTGGACAGTTAATGATGCGTTTCCACGTTCTTACTGGATACTCGTTCTTGTGTAGGACCATAGGGATTTGTCCTGTTGACTCGTGCCTGGTAGAATTCATGCATGTCTCTACATCCTTAATCTTATCTACCCATTTGTGGTGTTCGTTCGGAATGAAGATCCTCAAATATGAAGTTACACACTTAATTGCTCTTTCACTTGGATTTGCTTGAGCATGTCGGATACTGCTTAAAACGTGTTTTATACCCATATCTTCCATACCTTTCTTGAATTCGGCGCTTGTGAAATAACTGCCATGGTCTGATAATATAAACTCTGGTTTTCCAAGGATTGGAATCACTCTATTTCGAATGCGACTGAGTACCTGCTTCGATGTCGTTTTCTGAATAGGGCATAGTACTACAAACTTAGAAAATACATCAATGCACACTAGCAAATGACGGCAACCTCGCCTTCCCTTCGGGATTGGACCGAAACAGTCGAGTGCCAGTAGCTCACATGGTTTCTGAGGTAGAAATGGTCTGGGATACTGCCTCATTAAGTAATTATTGGGCTTTGTCCTCTGACACGGATCACAAGTTGTAATGACGTCACATATAGTTGTTCTCATACGTGGCCATGTAAATGTCTCTCCTATCGTCGCTTCGCACTTATCTACGCCCACGTGACCGTAACTTTCGTGCGTATGCCATGTCAATCCTCGCTGTAACGATGCAGGTACTAATATGCGTAACTTGGTGTGGTCATTATCTACCCATTTGTGCAGCAAATTGTTGACATAAACATATCTTCCTTCTTTGGCTTTCGCTTCTCGAAATGCAGGTGTTCCTGTAGGTAGTTGCTTTCTGAAGTATTGAATTAAAAGCATCATCCATGGTTCCGCTTCCTGTTCTCGCTGTATCTCACGTAACTCCTCCAAGAATTCCCGGTCCTTCGGTGTTAACTCCAAGTGTTGTACCATCGCTGTTTCTTCATTATCAGGCTCTGGGTTCCTGCTGAGTGCATCCGGTATCACGTTCATCTTCCCT
Source organism: Meconema thalassinum (assembly GCA_946902985.2). Lineage (NCBI taxonomy): Eukaryota > Metazoa > Arthropoda > Insecta > Orthoptera > Tettigoniidae > Meconema > Meconema thalassinum. The sequence continues at coordinate 383,012,285 of OX336394.1, read as the reverse complement.
GGGCAATGTTCAATCTCAATGCTGAACTGCTGAATATATATAGACCAACGTGTCACACGTTCGCTTGCCATCGACGTCTTAAACAAGAATGTTAGTGCCTTGTGGTCGGTCCTGACAACAATAGGGTAGCCGTAAATTATTCGTTTCCATTGTTGTAACGCATGAAGTATGGCCAACAGTTCTAGTTCCGTTACCGTATAATTGCGCTCGTGCTTACGCAATTTTCGGCTGACAAATGCCAAATATGTTTTGTGCTGCAGGTTAGCTGGATCCTCTTGGTAAAGCATAGCACCTATACCAATTAGTGAAGCATCCGCTTGGATTATAAATTTGTGCTTGAAATCTGGATATCCTAATTTAATGCAGTTTTCCAATAGCTGCTTTGTTGCTTGGAATGCCTTCCATAACCATTTATTATTTTTCTTTAGCATTTCCTGCATTGGAGCTACAGTCTCCGTATAACCTGGACAGTTTTCCTTAAAGAATCCCGTTACGCCTAAGAAAGCCCGAATGTGCTTGACTCTCGTTGGTGTAGGGAAATTCTTTATCGCTTTGATCTTAGCTGGGTTTGGTTTCACTCCCTCCTTGTCAATGACGTGACCCAAATATAAGATCTCGCTCTTGAAGAAATGCGATTTCTTCAGATTTACTTTGAAATTAGATGCATTCAGGTTGCCTAATACTTTATCTAAATTTTCCATGTGAGTTTCAATGTTGTCGGATGCCAGCAAAATGTCATCAATGTAGCGTACCGTCATCTCCTTAACTTCCTCGGTTAAATTCCGGTCCAGGGCTCGGATTAAAGCACAGCCCGCTGTTTTGACTCCAAAGGGCATTCGAACGAAGCAAAACGTCTGGTTATCGAATAAGAAGCCAGTTAGAAGCTGTGACTTCTCATCCAATTCAATATGGTGGAACGAACTCGTCAAATCGACAGATGAATAAATGCTCTTGTTTTTAAAGCCTTTTAGTACGTCTCTGATGATTGGCGCTCTGTCATACTCAGGAAAAATGAGTCTTGTGTTAAGATTTCTGGCATCTAAACAAAGTCTAATAGATCCATTTGGTTTTGTGACTGCCAAAATCGCATTTAGATAAGGTGTCGGTGTCTTCCTTATCACTCCAGCTTGTAACATCTCATCTATAATGACCTTAACTTGACCACGATATTTTTCAGGAATTGGGTACAATCTGCTTTTGAAAGGTGACCAGTCCTCGACTTGCATAGAATATTTGAAATTTAATATTTTTCCAGGTACTGTATCAAATACTGTTTTGTGCTTCCTTAATATCTCTTCCAACTGTTTTCTGTGTTCACCCCAAGTTGAATGTCATTGAGCCGCTCCTGTAGTAACTCTTCAAATTGTGCATCACTGTTATCTCCTTCTGTTAATAAAGACCATATCTCCTGGGATTCACTCTCCTCATCTAGTTCCACAACAGCTCCTTCTATGATGTTATCTTCTGCCTTTCGTACCTCCTCTTCCGTCTCTTCCGATATTGCTTCCAATGCCCAAGAATTTACATCTCTTCCGGTAGTGATTTCATCCATATGCAATCCCACATTTTTCAGTTGATCATACTCTCTAAAACTGACAGTATTTTTGTGCAAATCTATCACTGCTTGATAGTCACAAATAAAATTTGCACCAAGAATTATATTGAAATTCATCTTTGCCATGATAATGAATGTTTGCCCAAAAGTGTGTTCCAATATGTTCAGCTCTAAGTATGCCTGACTTTTACAAGTGACGGTGCGTTCAGGAATAACACCCCTCACTTTGAGCTGTGGTACCGGAATTACAGGAATATTCTGACTCCGTCCCAACTCTCGAACCAAGGCCTCCGATACCAGACTGATCTGTGACCCCGTATCCAATAAACATCTTATATTAATTCCACCAATCCTTGCGTAAATAATGGGTAACTGCCTAATTTCATCGTTCCGTGGTTTCACCGTCTCCTCCAGGCAGTCTTCTGGCAAAGCAATCCATTCTTGTATGTTCGCTACTATCCATCCATCTTCAACTTCCGACTGTTGTGTTTGTAGCCTGTCTCCTTTATCCAAATTTAACATTTTTTTTAGCTCCATTGCGACTCCCATCATCCTTCTGTCGCTCATGTCCTTGATACCCCTGTTGTCTCAGTAGACTTCCAGCTTCCTCAGTATGTGTATCAGGATTCTTCATGTTCCCAATGGCCTTTTCCCATCTTCCTATCTCTCCACCTTGACTAGCGTGTAACTCCTCTAAGTAATTTTGAGATTGAGCGTGCCTATCATCCCAGTCATCTCGATAGTTACGTGGCTCTCCTTGATTTTGATCTCTTCTTCCTTTCCATCGTTGATTGGCATTGTAATCACCGTATCTTCCATAAGGCCTGTCATTCCTTCGATTTTCACGCCATTGCTGATATCCTCTCTGCTGGTATCTATTGTTACCTTGGTATGACCTATTGTTGTACTGATTTTCGTTACGCTGATATGGTATGTTTTCTCCTTCTTCCTGGTTTCGCCTAGGTGTGGAAGTGCTTGTGTTAGTGCCCTGCGTTTTGGTGTTTGCCTGTTTTGGTTTGATGACCTCTGTAGTATTGACTAACTCCAGCTGTCTCCCTCCTCTATAATGACTATGAGATGTAGTCTCATCTATTTGCCGTAGTATCTGCTCTGCATGTAGGGCCGTACTAACGTTCGCTGCGACTAGTACTTGTTGTACGTTTACTGGCATTTGTCTCGCTATAGTCATCACCAAATCTGCTTCATTTAATGGATAATCAAGGTCACGAAATTTTAACATTTGCATGTTAAAGAAATCTGAGTATTTTGTTTGCTGGGTGGTTTGGTACTTCCTAGAGTAAAGCTCCATCCTTAGACTCTGTTGTGTTGCGGGCGACCAGTATTTGCGCAGAAACGCTAAGTTGAAATCTGACATGTTTCCAAATGTATATTTGAAGCTTAAAAACCATGTGAGGACATTTCCCGATAAAAATCTCTCCATCATCCTTAATCTTCATGCTTCAGGTACCCCAGTGTCATTGAAATGGTCTTCCATCTCTTTGATAAAGGCTTTAGGTGTCACCCCTGAATTTTCCGTGTATTTCTGCGGTTTGTAGTCATTTGAGCGAATTACTTGAATAAGTTGTGTGGCCTGATGACCGTCTTGTGGTGTCGAGCTCCTATCGACATTCTTACGAAATCCTTCCGTGTTTGTTGTTAATGGGCTGTCTGCCTGAGTCTGACTTCCTGCTGTGCTGGACTCTGGACTATTTGAGTTATCCGGCTTGTCTTTCACTGTTCCCGTTCTAAATATAGATGATTGTTCTAATGAGCGGAGTTCGGCTTTAATTATCCTGTCCGTCTGCTCTTTAAGTTTATTTTTCACCTCTTGCTCCAAAGCTTGAATACGCGTGTGATTTTCGCCTACTGTTTTAAGAATGGTGGATCTTTCCTCTTTAGAATCAATATTCATTTTCTTCCAATCTTTCCTTATTTGTTCTTTAATCGTGCTTACTTGCCCTTCGATCTGGCTTTTTGTGTCATCCTGATTACTTTCTATCTGGCTCAGCCTTTCGTCTAATGTACTCTTAAATTGCTCTTGCTCCGTTTTTAGGCTTTCCCATTGTTCCGCTGATTTTATCTCGAGACGGTCCATATCTTTAATTATGCCGGATATGTTCTCATCTACTGCTGATAATTGTTGTTGAATGACCCTGCCGCTTTTCTCCATCTCCTTAAATCATCCTTCCAACTTATCCTGAGCTATTTTGACCTCGCTTGTATTCATTGTGCATGCTATTTCAATTTGTTCTAATTTAGCCCACACCGTTTCATCCAGAATGCTAAGTTTTTGATCAAAAATATCTTCCATTTTTTTAATCTGCTCTAATTGTTTCTCATTATTTTTGCTAACATCTAGGGCCAGTAATACCATCTGTTGATTAGTGTGATCTTTCATTTCTGCGGTTAGCGAAGCTAATTGGTTCGTGTTTTTAATATTTTGCGCCTCTAACTGCGAATTGATAGTGTCATTAATTTCGTTCTTTAATAACCTAGCTTGTTCCGCCTGATATTCATTTTGTTCAATTCTACTGTTATTTAATTGTGTCCGCAATTGTTCACTTTGTTCAGATAATTTGTTTATAGACTCACTTTGTTCTAGCCTACTATTGTTTAATTGTGTCCGCAATGATTCACTTTGCTCTAACAGTTTAGTATTTAGCGATTCACTTTGTTCTGATAGTTTCGTTTTTAGCGATTCACTCTGCTCAGATAATTTGTTTATGGACTCACTTTGTTCTAATATACTAGTGTTTATAGATTGACTCTGTTCTGATAGTTTAGTGTTTATTTGTTCAGATAACTTCGTGTTTAGCGATACGCTTTGTTCCGCCAATTTAGTATCCAACAATTCCTGTGTTCTCCTCGCCGCACTCTCAATGATCTCCTGGATCTGCTCCACCGTTGCCATAATACACAATTTATATGATACATAAGGGAAATGGCATAAAGCAATGCCCTTTGACACACACATAAAATCCAATGCACATTTACTTTCTTTATCCAACTCAGTTCATTTATTTTACATTTATTCCCACTAGTCAACTGCATCTCTGAGTGGTTCTAGTTTTACTCAATTTAATTTTAACCCAAGCACATATTTAGTCATTAAATTGTCATCCTGATCTGATATTAACACTGACTAATTAACAAAGTATTAATTGTCATTTTAGGCTACAGCCTCCTAATATTTCCATGAGTTTGACTTTCTAAGCAAATCTAGTTTTAATTTTATCATTGGGCGCCCGGTATCACATATTAATTTTACTTTAATTTAAAAGACAAAAACGTGAACCGTATTTTACATTGCAAACTCCTGATTTTAATTTGTCTTTCACACATTTTGCGGTATCCACTTCGCCTCAATTACTTTTAATAAAATATCACTTCCCGGTGATTAAATACTGTCATATCTGCCTGCACTTGCGGCATGTCAGTTTTACTCAAATCCGCCACTATTGACATGTGTAATCTCCGCCGTTACACCACAGTAAACGGCCCCACGCTTGGCCGCGCCAGTTTTATTCCTATGAACCCTTCAGAATAGCAGTGTTTTATGCAAGAATCTTGATCAAGGGGTCGTGCTCAGTTCATAGTGTGATGTTTACGTCCGCCAAACAACATGCTTTACTGAGGCAAGGGTCATAGGATAAAAACTGTAATTAAGAAAGTAAGGAGACCAGACGTAAGATAATAACAAGATTTAATAACTAATTGTGCATAAAAGAAAATAAACAAACAATAATAAAAAATATCCTCCCTGAATTTTTCCCTGACAGGAATATCTAACACTTTGAGGAGTCAGATGGATCCCCCCCTTTATAATAAAATTGTGGATCCTAGTTCCACTACCTTGCATTTGAGTTTTATGTGCGCGTGATGACTAACTACGAGAAAATGAGTACTTGGATGACCGTTCGTTTACAACGGGTTAACAGCCACGGTGCTCACGAACAATCATCACGTAAATCAACGTTTATGAATATGGGCATGACATTAATAAAAACCCTTAAAAACTCTAGTGCTGACACACACTACAAATCTATTATTTACAGGAATCTCTCTGAGATCCTCATTAGCGCGATGACGCACTTAACAACATGAGCTACCAACTGGCCAATTGCTCAATACACACAAGGAAAGACAGCATTGCACGTGACTCACGGGTCACTGAAATAAAAAAAACTGGAATAAACCAACAACAACAAAAGCCTGACCGGCTAAGATTACTTTATATGAACGAAACTGTCGGAGATTATCGTGATTCGTAGGCAACTCCCATTTATTTCAACAATTTTTACCATTGATCAGTTCTTATCTGAAATTCAAGTAATTAGAGAGCCAACGAGCACTCCTCACTAATGACCATGCTTTTCACGTTCAGACAGCCTTGTGAAACATCTCCCCCCTTTCCTCAAATACTTGTCGTGTCCCAGTCCAGTGTATATAAATAGCCGACCAGCTGTTCCGTTACCTCACGGAATCAACAGCAACAAAAATCTCATCCAACTCAACATATGGTCAGACATAATCACATATCCACAATTGCCCTCGCAAGGATACAATATGGACCGGGTACCAAGCTGACAGAAATCAGTCTCAGCTGAAATTCCCGCTTGTAATACCACAAAAATACACACATACACACATCTGGGACCGAGATGACGCTTTTCACACAGGTCTGCTGAATAGGTGCTCACAAACATTAAACACAATATTTAAAACCTACGATAGAGCTGATTACTCTTCGTCACAAATTACATTGCTCCAATCGGCAATAGTCACACTGAATCTGATCAATAATAAATCTTAAACAATTTTAATTACCCTCCAATCTACTGTATAATTACATTAATTCAGTCCTACTTCTGAAACACAACAGATCTCCGAGAGACATTTTTAACCGCATTGCGTAACATATGCAAACACGGCCGTTCACATAGCTACGTTAGTTAACACAACACAAAAACAAGAACCTTCCACTAACTACATTCGTGCGAGCTGCTTCCATACAAAAGTGTGTCAGACCAAAACTAAATATACTACGTTAATCACACAAGCAATGTATTTACAAAAATATGTCCCATAAACCATAAGTTAATTTATCAAATAATAAAGAATATTATTTTGTACTCATCTCTCTTGTAGTCACCCGTCAAAGAACGTCTGCTGCCATTTCCCAACTGAATGGTTCTATCTCATCTCAGCCATCTGGACGGAGTGTTGAGAATTCCAAACTTCCTCTGTAGTCGTCGGTGTCATCTCTGGCGCTGCTTCAAAAATTAGATTATTATACACTTGATATCTGACTACTAAATTCGCTGTTCAGGTACTACTTTCCCTGTCACAGTTCGTTGGCGAATTATCGACGATACTGCCCCTACAATATAGTACTGTGACTATCTATCACTGAATTTAACACTTTACAATAACTTCTGTGTCCAAGACACACAAAATAGAAGTCGTTCTGTCCGCAGACGAACACAGTAATAAGACGACTACGCCCGTAGACGCACAAATAGTCTACGTCCTCAGATGAACAGAATAGAAGTCAATGTCTTGGCTCTTCATGCCACTTATAAAAGAACTGGCCCTAGGTCTCGATGGGGGGGGAATTTATGTAAAAATTTCTCGAAATAATTGTGGTACAGGCATGAAATAGATATCACTGAACTCGTAACATTGCACAGGTCAAGAATATGCTCATTAATCCTAGAATCGATCGTAGAGATTTTGTCTAGGCGATTTCCCGCGTGAATGCTAGCCGAGCGTACCCACGCTAGACCTGCCGCGTTAACTAGGCATTCTTCTCTCATTGGTTCTAACATTTTCTGTAATTTGGCGGTTCATAGCAGATCTTGGCGTCGTAGGAGTGTCCAGCCTGCTCATCAGCCACTCACATTACTGCATCATTTTTCTTCTAGGCGCGAATATCACAATGAACATACCAGCAGCATGTCTCACTGCGCGTCGCTTCTATTTGAGGCGGCCCACCTGTCCTTCTGACACATCGCTATGCTATTTCCTTTCACAGCTAAAATATTTAGCCTATTGTCAACCTGCTTCAGGTATGTCCCCGCTGTCTCCAACCAATGCTTGAAATTTCCTCATCTCCGTCTGGCTACTTTCATGATGCTGGTTGAAATATTTATTAATTTGAAGAAATAAAACATAGAATCATTTTATCCAACAGAGGATAAAAGGGTTCAATAATTCAATTAAAGATTCCGATACATAAAAAGAATTCGCAAATTCACGTAAGAGGAGTTTTTTGGGTGGAAAAACACTAAAACCGTCAATTTCTTTTCTATGTATCGAAATCTATATTTGAGCTATGTAGTTCAATTAAAGATTCCGATACATTTAAAAAAATCGCAAATTCACGTCATATATAATCAATTTCCGTATCGAAATATATAATTGGCCTAAGTAGATCAATTACAGATTCCGTACACATGCTAATTATTTTCTTTTCGTACATAAAAAAACATTGCATCGAAATCTATAATTTACCTATATAGCTCAATTAATGATTCCGATACTAAATAAAATTTCGCAATTTAACGTTATACTTTATAATTTCCGCATCGAATTCTTTAATTGGCCTATATATGTCAATTACAGATTCCGATACACATCGTAATTTCAGTTGATATTTTTAATTTTACGCATCGAATTCTATAATTCGCCTATGTAGATCAATTACAGATGACGATACACATCGTAATTAGTATAATTTCATATTAATAAAACATTGCATCGAAATCTTTAATTGAGCTATATAGGTCAATTACGGCTTTCGATACAATGTCTTATAAATATAAAATTAAATTAATTACGACGCTTAACATCATCTGTAATTCAACTATATAGGCGAATTACATATCCCGAAACGCAATTTTAAAAATATGTCATAAATGTAACCCTAAATTAAAATATTTTCGCATGTACGGCATGCCAAATTGAGGTAGGCCGATAAATAAATTACATGTTTTTCCCATAATCTTGCCAGAGAAGCATTTCGTCAAGTGGTTAATAACATCACAAAAACAACCAATTTGTTTATATAATATATTCATGCGCAAACGATCGCGGTCTGTAATAATCGTCGGTTGACACCAATACATTAACCTAGCTGCACATTGTAGTATTCTTATAAAACACTGTGGTCAATAATGTTATTGTGTAATTTCGTTTTTTTCTTTTCCAAAGTTGGCTGCAAATACACCAAACACAATGCCATCATAAAACATTGTGGTCAATAATGTTGTTTTTGCTATGGGGGGGCTGCGCCCCCCCCCCCCCCCGTCCCCCCCCCCCCGTCCCCTCCGATAGGTTGGTATTTTTATGTTTTCCAATATTGGCTGCAAACACAAAAACAAGACCTATAGGCCGATAGGTCTAATACAAAACATTGTCATATCTATTTTGTAGGTGTTCATGTACATGCCAATTTGTCTAAATCCATTACTATTTTAACAGGCGTATTCCCCAACACCGTTCCTGACCTAATATTATCGTTTAGACAACTTTCATATTAAATGCAACAACCAAAATATATGTATGAACAACGTAAAAACTCACCGATATATTCCAAATGCTGTATTATTCCACATGTACAAGCAGAAGCACTGATTTTCCACCACAAGTAACGGATTTTAGTTTAATGCAACAACTTCAGGATTTAAACAATTTTAATACAAATCGTCAACACAATCGAGCACACGACACTGCTAATATCAAAATCTTGTTCTACAGGTTATTCACGGGAATATTTATTTTAATATTACGCTTAGAAAACGCGATCGCGTGACAATACAAAAATGGCGAACCGACTCCAGCAAAATCCCGCGACGAACTGACCACGGAACTGACGTAGTAATCAGCTGACAACCAATAGTGTTACCGATAGCAATACGTCAGCCGTGAGATCACGGTGACGTCACCGATCTCCCTGAAAACTCCCCAGACGCCGCTGTACCGCAATGTATAGTTGAACCGTAAACTCAATTCAGATTTTGCGCCATCTGTTCAGTGAATCACGTTACACCACAACTATACCTCATTCTAAGTTGAGAGTCAAATGACAACACGCCAGGGCCTCGGAGAAGAGCTCATACCTCTTACCGACGGGAAGTGAAAGCCAGCTTACAATTGATACAGTGTCTGTAATACACTGGTCAAAACAATTAGGGGATCAAGTGAGATATCATACACAAGATACATATGGTAACGTCTTTTATTCAGAGTTCGTTTACAATTGTAATTTGTGTGTGCTACAGTACGATATTGTGCTGCCTCAACTCTTTACTGGAGGTTTACATGGCGTTTACTTAAGAGCGAGGCACCATGGGGCTACCATAATAGTGAAAAAGTCATTCTCGTTGCCCTCTAATATGGTGTGTGATCACCTCGGACAGCCAGGACAGTTGCACACCTGCATGGCATGGACAGTATGAGGTTATCAATCAGCTCTTGAGGGATATTTGGCCATTCTTCCATGAGTGCAATATCCAGCTCGGCAACCGTTGTGGGAGGTGCTGGTCTGGCTGCAATACGTCTGCCAAGTGCATCCCAGACATGCACAATTGGGTTTATGTCAGGTGAACAAGCTGGCCACTCCATTCGTTCAATGCTCTCGTCGTCAAGCATGTTGTCCACCAGTGCAGCTCTGTGGTGACGTGCGTTATCGTCCACCAGAATGAACCCATCGCCTATGGCACCATCGTAGGGCACATCAAACGGTCGAAGGATCTCGTCTCGATACCTCTGAGCAGTCAAAGCGCCATTCTGAACGATATAGAGGTCCGAACGTCCACCAATACTGACTCCTGCCCACACCATTCGTCCACCACCATGATATGGCGCTGTTTCCTGCACATAAGCGGGATTGTTCCAAGTTCCACGTTCTCTCGTGATGAGGGAACGACGATTGTCCGGCTGAACACAAAATCTTGACTCATCTGTGAACAGAACCCGGCGCCATTCGTTACGACGCCAATATTGATGTTCCTCCGCCCAGTTTCTGCGGGCTAAACGGTGGCGTGGTTTTAATGGGACACACACCATATGCCTCCGTGTGTAGAGGCTACTTTCCCGAATGCGATTTCGGACTGTTTGTGTTGATATTGCGCTTCCTGTTGCCGCCTGGAGGGTGCGCTGCAGCTGAGTTGCATTCAGCCTCCTGTCTCGACGGGCTGTTAACTGGAGATAACGGTCATCTCTTGCTGATGTTACCAGTGGACGACCTTGGCCTGGCCTTCTTTTAACGGTTCCTGTTGTCTGAAAACGCGTCCAGGTCCTGGAAAGTACACTTTGGGTCACTCCAACAGCTGCAGCCACCTCCCTCTGAGTCTGTCCCGCTTCCAACCTTCCTCTGGCTCTCCATGCCATACCTTCGGGTAAGTCACGTTGTTGTTGCATTGCACTACCTGCTCACTACACCATCTGAACCCAACTGCTTGTGTCATTCGTTTGGTAGAGTAAACACACGTCCAGTCCAATCCCCTCTGCAGCAACTTTCTGTTATTACCACTATCTCGGTTACCGTAATGTTGTTGTCTACACTCCGTAGAACCGACAGAAAGACGTCAAACCATTTTAGGCCATTCTGCCGACGACAATACGTCAGAACCCAGATATCTCAGCTGATCCCCTAATTGTTTTGACCAGTGTATTTCAATCGAAGGTAGTGCGCTCGTATAGGGAAGAGCTCTTCTTCGCGGCTCTGGCGTGTTGTTATTACACTCAACTTATATGGAAGAAGGTATAAACACCCGAGCCATATTTCTTTCTCGCAAAGCTAATTTTTCTGACTTGGGATATCCTGAAAGGCGAACATCCGAAAAGAAGAAATGGCAGAACGGTGAAATTACGGTATTTAATTTTTAATCTTAACGGTAATTAATCTTGTATGCAAGATTAATTAATACTGCCAACGATGCATTACTATTATGCCCAATCCTACGTCAAGACATTTATTTTTCATCCTGCCAAATTTTTCCCCTGTTTATTCTATGCAATTTAAATTCCCTGAGTTTTCCAGAAAGCGGCCACCCTGCACTTGCTCAGCTCTTCACAAAAACAAACCACACAAATATTTTTCCTTAAAACAGACAAAAAAAGAAACATACTGCAAACTAAATCCCCAAGATATCACATATTTTTATAAATATTCTGCAGAGCTAGATCATTTGTGGATCAATTAACATTACCTAATATAATTATCTTTGATTAAATGTTTTACAGGCAGTCAACATTATATTTAATAAGTTGAAATGTGTCGTTCATTATGTAACTCTGGCAGCAAATATACAGTTCACGCCATGGTTTTTGGCTGGCGAGTCCTGATTGCAGTCTGCGGGCCTCACGCATGTGAAATTGATACGAGAGTTTTCAGTTGCGTGGAAAGAAACTCATGCATCAATTGCAAATGCCCGAGGCTCGCCATCTGTCCTCTGTATGACTGTGCAATCAGGACTCACCGGCCAAAAATCGTGGCGTGAACTGTGCATATATGTAGATAGATATTGATATTATTAGTTCCTTTTGAATTTATGTTAGGTCAAATAAAACAACTTAATCTATTAACTGCTAAATGCTATAAAATCAATTGAGTCAGGTTTCCAAACAGACAACCTTCAAATTCCAGTGCATATTGCCCTATCCTACATAAACTCCAAATCAGTCTATGGAATGACCTAACTCGTATCATTCCTGCATAGTTTCCGAATTCTTGTTTGAATCCTATGACCCTCTTGCAAATGGATTATGAAAAGGAAGGAAAAACAATCAAATTTAAACCCCAGGAGTTTGATAATTGAAAAAGTAATATTTATTTTGCATTACACAATGTAGTACAAGAAATACAATTACTGCATATTATAAAAAGAACCACACAACTGAAACTGCATTCTCGCCCAGGTTTGTTCCATGCAACTTACTGTTCAACTGGATCTAGTGGACAGATCAGTAAGAATACAAACATCAAGCTATTAATATAATACATGTGGAATGTAACTTATAAGGCACTAAACATGTAAGAAAATACACTGTAAATGACCATAGAGGACCATGGCTATTAGATCGTTGATTTTACAAAGAGTGTACAAACCATATAGATGGAGGGTAGAAAGCACAACACAAACTAACAACTTCCAGATTTGGCTTCCGTTACTCTACCTCTGAGCTTATGTGGAGACAGTTTTGTTTTTTTATGCATTAGCATGTCCAACATAATTGCTCGGAGGCAGGGCTAAGGAAGTTAGAGCTGGATGTCACAGGTTGTGTCCCACATGTTTTGTACGTTGTAACTTTTAGCGTCCACCTATGTGGTTTGTAGACCCACACTCTGCACAACACACAGCCTAAAAATAGTTGAAATTTCCTTGCTTGTTTGATGTGTCATCTTTTACAAAATACCTGATATAATGGTATTTGGGCCTTTATCATATAAAATCAGAGAGAAAAACATAACAGAAAGTTCTGATGCACATAACAAGACTTCAACACACAATGCAATAGTAAAAAAGTAATAACGGTGGGCACAGAAGGTAGAGTATATTGAAAGGCAAGTCGTTTGTCCCTGACGCATAGAATTACATGGCATCCTTGAAGCATGAGTCAACTTCTATGATCTCAAGAGTAGCTGGTAACAGTTGAGGAGAAGAGAACCCTTGAAAAAATTTACTAAACTACTGATTCAAATTAGATTTCCCTTATATATCATGAAATAGAGTAAGATTCCAGCTGTGCTGGCCCTTATCAACGTGAATTATGCACAAGTGCAGTAACGCCAACCCCACGCATACGTTACTAATTGTTTTTGTAAAAGTTACATTTGCCTAGACCAATAATTATTAGGTGGTGGCCCTGTGTTAGTCACATATGCTCCCCTTTGTCTTTGTCCCAGGCGACAAGAAGTGGAACTACCTACGACGCAAGGAGCTATTAATGAAATCACAGAAGCGGAAGTTAGAAAAGCCATCTCTAAAATGAAGAATCATAAAGCAACACACAAGAACGAAGGGTAAAGTTTATAATACTGCCGTAAGACCAAACATGGGCTACTGCCAAGACACATGAGCAAAAGCTACATACCACTGAAATGCATGTCACGTTGGGCAGGTGGAGTTACTCTCAAAGATAAAATCCGTAATGAACATGTGCGAGGCAGTTTCAAAGTAGCGCCTATAACTGAGAAACTTTTCGAGTCCAGGCTAAGGTGGTATAGCCATGTTATGCGAAGACCGGAAAATCATATAGCGAAGAAGTGCCTTTCCATGGCTACACAAAAGAGAGGGAGCGGTAGACCTCAAACAACATGGATGACGAATGTCCATAGGGACACGAGAGTATTGGGCCTATCTGCTGCTGATGCTTTACAACGAAATGACTGGCGCCTCAGGATTAAGAAAGCCGACCCCTCGTAACGGGAAAAGGCGAGGAAGAAGAAGAGTGGAAATAGTCTCTCTAGACCAGTGGATCTGAACCGGTGGTCCGCGGGAGAAAAGGGTCCACCAGCACGTATAAAAAGTGGCCAATAAATGGGGATTTCGAAAACGATGTCCGTTGAACGAGAATCGTCCGAATGTATTTGCGGCGATGACTATTAGGTTTTGAATTGAAATATCTTTAAAATACCTGTTATTGAGAAGAGTTACAACTGATAAGGTGTATTGGGTGAAGGGGTGGTCCGTACATGATTCAATTTCAGGCTGAGTGGTCCGCACACTTCTAAGGGTTCAGAACCACTGCTCTAGACCAAGAATCACAAAATAACTCACGCGCTTGATGAACATGGCAGTAGTCGTTTAATCAGCAAGAGGTAAACATCCATATTGACGTAATTTAACATATATTTCCATTGCACTAGTGATAATGGACCGTAATTTCAATCGTAACCGTTCCCTAGAAAGGTATTGCGCCAGAATTTATTGAAGGTCATTACTCAAGAACTGATCGGGAGATGAACCAAGACCCCAGAAAATAAATGAGTGGATAAAAAAATTTATTTATTAAAAATTTGAGTAATATGGGAAAAACTGTATGGAAATGAGTGAAATACTATAGATCTTATGCATTTATAAAAGACAAGGAAGTAGGAATGATTTAAAGATGGACATATATTCCATTATACGAAAGTGGGAGGTTCACATTACGAGAAAGATCACGCCACTTGAAGCGAGAGTTACGTCATGAGAGAGGGGAAGAGGCGAAGGTCGAACTGCGGACGGAAGTCAGGAGAGGTGGTAGGAGTTACGTCACACCACGGGAGGAGAGGAAGTGAGACGAGAACTTGAGGAATGCGGAGAGCAGGACGAGAGAGTTCTTTTCCAATTGAGATTTGAACGAGACAAGACCTCGAGCATAAACGACTATCTTTATAATAGTGCTACGGTTCACAAAGGTTGGAAGTAAGGAAGAGTGAAATTTCAGTAACTTGGGAGCAAGCTACAACTATATATTGCAGTGCTTATGCAAAGTGTTCCATATAGCTAGAAACATTTTCGACAAGAAGCTACTCAGTATTTCTACGTATAAAAGCTTATTTGAACATTCTATTGAAAATGCAAGTTACCAGGCAGCAACGGGGAGGTCTCAATTATATTATCAAGAATATGAATATTAACATGTGCTAAGTTAAGCATGGGGAAGTTGAAGACTACAAGAATGTCAGTTGAATTCCAGATTCACTAGCATGAAAGACGCTACAAATATCTACGCAAAGCGCAACATCACCGAGCAAAACTCATACTTTTCTACGAGAGTTTTAACACATCTTGAGATACGAAACGCTTGCATAAACGACAGTATTACACCGTGATGTCTATTCTGAAGAAAACCGATGTCTATTCTGAAGAAAACCGATGTCTATTCTGAAGAAACCATGATGTCTATTCTGAAGAGATGGAGAATCGAAGCCGGCCTACTTGGAGCGAAGGAGAGACGGGAGTTGGCAGAGCTGTTCTCGGCGAGGTCATTCACCGCGAGCCCAGCTGCTGCTGTCACAAAACCGGTCTTCATAGCTGTGGACGTCGCTATGAACACGACAAGTTTGGTTTGGAAGGAGCGATGCAAGTATTTTCAGCAGTACAGAAGTCAACACAAGGTAGTGAGAAAATTGTCTTTTATAATGTAGAATTGTAGTTTAGTTGTGTGATTATCCAATTGACCAACCGCATATATTTTCAACCGCATATTTTCAACAGCATTTTTGCAGTATTTTTCAACAGCATTTTTCTTAACTGCATTATTTAGAACGTATAATTTTGTCAAAGTAATTAAATTTGTGTAGATCTTGTTATTGTGATTTTTCATATTTTTCTACGGAGTTATTTGCCGTGTTCTTGAAAATTTCAGTCACTTGAACGAAATTTTGGCATGATGATGCTATTAACACTAAGGTTATAGTAAAGTAAAATCGTGTAAATATTTTCATACTTGCGTTAGATTTAATTTAATTAAATCTGTTTTATCGCAGCGATGGAATATAAAGGAATTGAGAGGAATATAAAGAAATTGAGAGGAATATAAAGGAATTGTTCAGAGTAACTTAGAACCAATTGTATTAAAGGAATTGAGAGCGTTAAAAAAGGAATATAAATGAATTGTTTAGAGGAAAGCAAATTATTGAAAGAAATTGTATTAAAGAAATTTAGAGCGTTAAAAAAGGAATGTAGAGTGAACTATTTAAAAGGAATAGAACGTTGAACGAAGTAAAGAAGGAGTAAGATTATAATTAAAGTAAAATGAAATTTATTGGAGCAATTTTAAGTACAGTATACTTAAAAAGTAACGTCACGAAGTGTAAAGAATATTTCGACAACTCATGATGTTGATTCGAGTGTCAGAAATTTATTATGAACGAAAGTATTACGAAAAGCTTAAACACATATGTCTAATGAAATTTAGAGCGTTAAAAACATAATGAATTTGTTAAACAAATATTAATGGAATGAAGTCAAACTTATATCTTTTGTTAAGAATATGAATATTTACTGATATTTCTTGAAAAGTTGTAATGAAATGTAAAGCTGAATTTAAACACGTGAAGAGGAAAGTTAACGAAATTAAACCACAGGGTGATTAGAAAAGTGAAAGTACAGAGATTTATTACAGAAATGAAATTACGAGCACGAGGCAATGTTGTATCAATTATAGAGGAGAAATGTTAAGGAAAGGAAGTATATGTACTGAAGTAGAAGTTTATAGTTGAATTACCGTGCAGATTAAGGAGTTATGAACGTAAAGGAGTTACGTAAGTTTACGAAGGGACGCAGGGGAGTCTCTACGTTTTTCTAGTATTGAATGCAATAATTGTGAAGTTATGAGAGTGTAGTAAAGGAAGATTATGTACAGGGTGTTTAAGAGAGAAAGTAATTGTTGTATAATTATGGAGGAGAAGTGTGGAAACGAAGGTTAATGCCGTGCACTTACAGTATTCACGTTTATCAGAAGATTGTTAACTCAGTAAAGAATTTCAGCACTTATTTCAGAATTTCATGATATATAGATAAAGGTAAAAAAGAACAGTGCTTAGCTTAAATGTTTGTCACTTATGTTCAATTGATTATGACGAGTATTTATTACTTTCAACACGATAGTTGCGGTGTATGTTTGTTTGAATTTGAATTTCATGTTTAAGAGAAATGGAGTAGATGAAAGACTTATTGGAGAAAGAAAATTTAATCTTCGACGTTATGAAGTGTAAAATTTGAATTTCATAAAAGAATGTATATATGCACATAGTTCATGAATAATTTGATTAGATATGGAACTACGGTTCATAGTTGAAGCGGACCTGTATAAAATAGGGCAATACTTAATGTCACGCCGTTTCACATTTTCTTACGATAGTAATGCCTCGTGCAAATTTATCTTTGCAGTTATTTTTGTTGAAGTGTCAGGGAGACACAATATTAAGGGAGGAAGTCAGTTGTTATACTTGTTTTATTAGCTTAATAAACGGCTAGTGCTTTTTAGCAACTTAGTCAACTTTTATCTAAACTGATTCCGTTTTCATTGTTGTCATCGTCGAAAATAGTACTACGAGGTACAGGCGCTCACTATAGATTAGACCTTATCACCCCTCGAGATTGGAGTTTCTCGGTTATTCTAAATGTAAATAATAGTAGAAATTTGTACCTTGTCTAGTAGTACTATTTTCTTTACGAATAATATCTATCCTGTATGTTCCTGGAATTCCCAATTTTACTTAGTAGGCATGATAAGCTTGTGAGCTGGGTAACTTACATGTCTGCAATCCTTTTTCGGGCTTTGGATATAAGTACTGATGGGTTTCTTCGGGCACAGTATGAAAATGACGCAATACGAGGCAGTGCAACCCATGCGCATCTTCTGCCCCGCCATGTGCAATCAGTAAATTTCGTCCATACAGTCGTCTAACCTAGTAGCGACCAATGGTTTTGCCCCACCCAACTTTAGTACAAAGAGGAATTTTCGTCTAACCCGGCAACAGGGCAGTGTGGTAAAGTTGGCAGTATTGCCTGACTCAAGCCTTATCCAACATGGCAACCTGTTATACAGTCAGTTTATTACTGCAGAGTTAAAATGTTTATACCTTCCTGATTGAAGTGTGAATGCGGTGTTTCCTAAAAACAGTTAGCCTTTGTTATGGTTAAAGGTAACAGTTCAGGAGTGGTGAACGAGCTACAAAACTACTTAAATTAGCCAAAATACCCTTTGTAATAAAACAATAATAATGTTAATGATTTACATGCCTTTCAACTACCCTGGCTTTCAGAAACGCAGGGATGCCGGAATTTTGCCCCGAAGGGTATCTTTAACGTGCCAGTAAATCTACTGGCATGGCTCCCTCGTGTTTGCGCACAATGCCAACTGACTGTGCCAGGATACGAATTGCAACCTAGGGCCCAGCAAGCGAGAACGTTACCCCTGAGCCACGCAGCCAGTTCCTTTTTGTAATAAACGAAATTTATTAATCTCATGTAAGGCAACTGTACCGGTTTTCGTCACTGAGCCAGTCGTCGTCACTCTCGTACAAATAATAAGCATGTCAACGGGTCTTTCTCAACGCACGAAGTCTTACGAGATTCGTCATACCTTCGTGCGTGCGATGTAATAGGCGATTCCCAGCGTCAAACATCTTGTGTGAGTTGAGCTGTCTTGACGCGGCATATTGCTTCTCGCATGTGCTAACCAGGCACGCCAGTTAATTATGTGCGTACGTGTTACATTCCGACATTTTAAAATGTTACAAGTGTGTGATATAGTGGGTAATTGTTTCTGTAACATAATGAGATTTGCTATTTCGTGCTCACGTTCCTAGTTTGGTTAGAAATGCTGGTGACGTACACTGGATTTAAAAACACGCACTTTACCAAAGCCCGTAATTTTTGACGAAAATTGGCACATTGTCATATCTCCTTGTAAGATCTAACTAACAGCGGCAAGATACTTATAATGTAGTTCTGAAGTGCCCGGCGTTAATTAAATTGTCGTTTGATCATCGTGCCCAATAATCGTCATAGCTGACGATCTTTAGAGCACATGCGTGACTAACAATAGTGCACGATATTGTTAAAGTTTGCGTTAACGTTTTAGAACCAATAAACATTTACAGTGTGCTGATATTATGTAGATCTGTCTCTGTGACGGCCGTAGGCCTACGCTGGTGTGGGGGCTCAGAGGTAACGTTCTCGCCTGCTGTTGCAGGATCGAATCCTGGTGCTGTCAACTGGAATTTGAGGGTGCACAAACGCGAGGGAGCCGTGTCAGAATATTTACTGGCACGTTATAGATCACCCTTCGGGGCAAAATTCCGGTACCCCGGGGTCTCTAAAAGCTGCAGTAGTTGGGGACGTGAAACAACATTATTATTATTATTATTATTATCATCATCAGTAGGTCTAGGCCTAGGATTTTTAGGTGACCTAAAAGGGATTCTTTTCAAGTTGAGATGAAAAATATATTCTAAGACTAAATATTTGCTTTCAAGTAATATCTCGAAACGCACATTTCTCAATTAGCCTACGATATTCAGCAAATGGAAGCTGCTACTAAGGTCATTGAGGAGGACGGCATGAGTATCACAACGGCCGCGGAGAGGAATGGTGTTCCGAGTAAACGCCCTTTCGGACAAAATTAAAAGAAAAACCAGAGAGAGGAAGATGGGGCCAAGTTCCTTATTAACAAAGGGTGTTAATTCAATGGGTTATCTCACTAGGAAAAGTGGGGTTCCCGGTAACAAAGGACAATTTGCAAAATAGCGGCCAGCGCTTCACAAAAGAATTGAAGAGGTTCTCTCCTTTCAAAGATGGGCGGCCAGGGAGGAAAAGGTGTGCATCTTTCCTAAAAAGAAATCCAAGCCTATCTTTACGAATCCCTCAAAATTTGACAGTAAACCATGCTGCAATATTACAGAACATCAAATTAAAACCTACTGTTATTTGGTGGAAAACGGCTTACAATCTATCTTGTCAGACCCTCGGAGATTGTTCAACGCAGACGTTATGTTACACCAGGGTCTGGTCTCACGTTTTATGTGACTACGCATAACAGCCCGGAAAATGACCATTCGCGCTTGAACACCGACCGGGGAAGCCTACATCAATACACGTTCTTGTGGTTATATTGTTCGAATTTCAATTATCATTAATATTGCACTTTAAATTAACACAAAAATAACTTATAATAAATGTGTTTAGAGCAGAATTACGATATTTTCATGCCAGTAGTCTTCTACCCACCATTCCCGCTTCCCGATGCCGTCTTCTTTTTTTTATATATTTCATTTTTTTATTAAAAAAAACTATTACTGGTACTGTTTTGTGTATTTTGTTAAACACAAATTACAATTGTCAATACAGACCAAAAAATGGAAAATTTTTCCCAATTCTGGTATTGTTTTTTCATAAACGTTAGCCTCCAAGTCGATAAATCGGGGTCTTCCGCAACAATTGATGGTAATGCATTATAAACAGCAGACAAGGAAAACTAACAATGTGACGGCTATTGGTGCAAACGGGTGACAAATATAGGAAAAATCCAAAGGCATAGTGCCAAGGACTAGGGCAAAAACATTTTTAAAAAATACGAAATTTTCAAAAAAGAATATTTTTGATATTGAGAGTTTCCTAGTGTTTGAGTAGAGTTTGAGGTTAGGTGCAGTGCTTTTGTTTATTAAATTTACCAAAATGTATAAGGTGTATATATTTTCTTGACTAAATCTGTCTTAACATGACGACCATTGGTGCATATACCTTAATTCTTTTTCAGTATTAGGGAATAACCCATCTCGTTTGGGTACAATCGTGTTGACCGACTGTAAAGTACCAAACTTTCATTTACTAATGCAACACTGAAAAATGGCTTCAAACAACATAAACTTTTGTAATAAATAATAATAGTGGAAATGCTGTGGTAATAGATGTTTTCTCCTCCACTGACTATAACCCATCCTTCATCCCCTTTTTTGATCAAAACTTATATAGTAAAATTCCAGTTGTGACTGAATTATGGGACAAATGCAATATAGCCAACCCCACGCATACGGTACCTTCGCAGTGCTAATGGCAGGATTTAGACCCAAGTCTGTAGCTTTTACAATGCGCATGCGCTAGGAAGTTACACTCTCTCTCAGATAGGATGAGAAGATACAAACACAAAACAAACTTATGTTTTTGGTGTGGAGAGCTGAGATATTTATGTTGCGAGAGCAGAATATAATAGAGTCGCCAACTGATTACGGAAAAAGACTACGAGGGTGTTATTGCGTTATTTCAGCAGTGCCAACATTATCGTTTGGTGCCGGTTTTGCTGCTAAGTTCGAAAGCAGTGAACGTCGAATAAGGCTTTACATACAGCCACAAACCCAACCTGGGGCATATGCACCCGATCCCTTTCCTGTACTACAAGCAGTAATTTTGGCTCTTCTTTTGCAGTGCCTATGCATGACCGAACTATGTATAAAGCCCATACTATAATATGTGTCACAGATGCAAAATTTCAGAACACCAACAAGGTCTCATAGCTCTTGACAGACTCCTATAATGTGCTTCAGCGTACTCACTCGTAGCGAGATTAGATGACTGCCTGGACGAAAATTACTGATGTAAAAGTTGGACCAGAACAAGCCATACATCGCTACCGTACTTGGTTCGACGACTGCCTTGACGAAAGAGACCCTTGGCCGCTACTTGGTTAGAAGGCTGTCTGGACGAAGGTTAGGTTTTTGTGTACCCATACGGTACTAATTGAATCGGCAGTATAGGTAGCGTTCTTACCTTCATTTTGGGCAATGCAATGAGTTTTGACAAAGGTTTTAACTTCTGAAATTTGCAATAAATACCTCTTCTAATGATTCAAAATTGATCTGGGAATGATCTAGTACACTCCCCGGCTGTCTATAACCAGCGACAGGCGAATGATACTAAAGTTCGAGAGGGCTCGTGCCGAATCGATATGCAACGTAGCTCGATACAGTATCGAACCTGTTCGAATTGTTAGCCGACCTCACACATAAAGTATGCGGAGCACTGACGGCCTAGACATTGTTTTCTGCAACCATTCCCTCGCAAACGTTATGTGTGAACGTATTAAGACTATTAGAGGTTCGAATCCCACTGTCGGCAGCCCTGCAGATGGTTTTCCGTGCACACCAGGCACATGCTGGGGCTGTACCTTAAAGGCGGCCGCATCCTTCCGTGCCTAGCCCTCTTCTGTCCCATTGTCACCATACGACCTATCTTTGTCTGTGCGACGTAAACCAAATTGTACATAATAATAACAATATTAATATAGATTATTCCCGCCCCCGTCACTGATACGTCTTTGGTTTCGCATATTCACATACTGTTGCCGCACCATTGTCCGATGAACGTGTAGTGACCCGTCACCTTTGTTCTGAACACTCCAATGATGTTCTGTAGGCAGTTTGTATATTCTGGGGAGACATGTGCATCGAATCATAGCACAAACACAGATTGTGGCTGTCTCCACATTACAGATACAGTTTGAAGGGGTTATATGCACAAACTATACAGCAGTGCACAGCAAACACAGGACGAGCCGGTTCCGCCTAGCACAATGCTCGAACACAGCCTTCTTGAGGATTCTGGCCTGATAAGAACACGTCGATAGGTTGCAGTGCACTCAAAAGGTCGTGCAAAGCTCGAACTTGTTCAAACTTACGTCTTCTGTTCCAGCAGGAGCGAATGATACTCAAGTTCGAGCGGGCTCGCACTGGCACGTTACGCAACGTAGCTCGATACGGAATCGAACCTGTTTGAACTGTTAGGCGACCCCACTCATAAAGTAGGCGGTGCACTGACGGCCCGGACAATATTTTCTGCTACCTTTCGCTCGCGTACGGTATGTGTGTACGTATTAGACTGTTAGTGGTTCGAATCCAACTGTGGGCAGTCCTGCAGATGGTTTTCCGTGGTTTCCCATTTGCACACCATGCACATGCTAGGGCTGTAACTTAATACAGGCCACGGCCACATCCTTCCGCATCTAGCCATCTTCTGCCCCATTGTCACCATACGACCGATCTCTGTCGGTGCGACGTACAGTAAATCAAATTGTACCTAGGCTAACAATAATTTTACTAAGATTATTCCCCGCCCCCCATCTCTGATACACCTTTGGCTTCTGGGAAGGATGTAATACGTCGAGGATAGTAGCAAACACATGTTCCTGCAACGGAAGAAATTAATCACTTATAGCCTATACACATACTCTTGCCGCATCATTGTACGAAGAACGTGTTGTGACCCGTCAACTTTATTCTGTGAACTCCTACGATGTTCAGTACGCAGTTTGTATAATCTGAGGAGATGTGTTCATCGAATCATCGCACAAACACAGATTGTGGCTGTCTCCACATTACAGATACAGTTTGAAGGGGTTATATGCACAAACTATACAGCAGTGCATAGCAAACACAGCACGAGCCGATACCTCCTAGCACAATGCTCGAACACAACCTTCTTGAGGTTTCTGGGCTCATAAGAGCATGCAGATAGGTCACGGCGCGCGCAAAAGTTAGAACTCTGACGTCATCTGTTCGAGCAGAGCTCAAGCACATCACTATCTATAACCCACCCGCCATCCCAAATTATAACATGACTTGTATAGTAAAAATTCCAGCTGTGTCTGCCATAATCAGCATTACAACCGTATTGCCAGCCCCATGAATACGGTACTAATTGTATAGGTGGTCTTTCGTCCGGATCAATGTTCTTTTTTTTTCAACCGTGCCCCGCAAGCTACCCGCGACCATTCTAACCTTCGTTTAGTCAAATCTAATGGTTTTTGACAATGGTTACAGTCTAACATGTCCAGTTCAATGGTTGCAGCCTAATGTGCTCAGATTCTGGTTTCCAGCCCCAGACGAATGGGTTTTGCCTAGTGGTGGTGTATTTTATATCTTACATGTTGGGCACACTGCCGAAACATCAATGATTCGTCATGTGTTGCTCAGCTGGAGTGAGCAACATGGCTGCCATAGTTTAAATTTAACGAGAATGAAACATATATAATTACGTAATTTAGCACATATTTCCAGTATATTAGTCATAATGAATGGCAATTTCAATAGGTATTGTCCCATGCAAACCCTGAAAAGGTAGGAAAATCATATATTATCATTCACCATCTAACTGAAACTGTTCAAGTCAGGTTCCTGTGTCCTGCACTGCAAATCAAACTATTTATTGAGTGTTGCTAACAAAATGACGTAGGCTGATAATTGAAATGCACCGCCAAAATCTTCTTTTTTTCAGGTTATAATTTAGGATGTCTCAATAATTGGGGATATAGGCCTATTGTGTTGACAGACTGAAAATTCACAATATCAATACTGCCAACCGGACACTAATGAGGTTTGGCATTCACATCTTTTGAAGTCAAATTTAACGGAGTGCAACAATGGTATTTCGGATTTGTCTAGCAACAATAATAATAACAATTATGATAATAATAATGTAAATAAATCACCAACACAAGCTTGCAAAAGTAACAAATTTAAAATTTACCACCAGAATGTCCAGTCTCTTTATAATAAAATTGATTACATAAATCTAATGCTTCAAAATGAACTTAAAGACATCTCAGCACTATGTATTTCAGAACATTGGCTGAAAGAGGAACAACTCGAATTAATTCAATTCCCAGGGTTTATACAAGCTAGTAAATACTCTAGATCTAATATTAGCCATGGTGGTACTTGCATCTTCTTAAGAAATAATTTAGATCATGAACAGATAACAGCTTATGATTATCTAATTATGGAACAGGATTTTGAATTCTCTGCCGTAAAAATTCAGCAGTTTAAGTTAATAATTGTATGCGTATACCGTTCTCCGTCAGGAAAGTTTCCTCTATTTATAGATAAACTAGAATTGTTACTCAATAACATGAGCAAAGTAAATTTCGATATAATAATTTGTGGGGATGTAAATGTGGATTTCTTAAAACTTGATAGAAATTGTGAATTATTAAACCAGTTACTAATTTCCTATGGACTGAAACCTACAGTAAATACACCAACAAGAATAACAAAATTTAGTAAAACCACTCCTGATCAAATTTTTATAAATACAGATAAATATCACCATTCAATAGAAGTCTATTGTCCGGGTTTTAGTGACCACCATGGACAAATACTGAGTTTTGAAGTATCCGAAGTAATCAATAATAATGATAATGGAGTAAAATCAAAGTGCAGGTCATTCACTGAATCAAATGTTACATATTTCAATGACTTATTAAATAAGGAAACATGGTCAGAAATTTATGAACTAGAAAATGTAAATGATAAATTTAATGCATTTAACAGTACCCTAAAACACTATTTTGAAATAGCATTCCCCTTTAAACGAAGAACTGTTCAAAATAACAAAACTAGCAATTGGATAACAACAGGGATTATAAATTCATGTCAAAGAAAGAAATTTCTACACAAATTATATAAACAATACCACACAACACCTGAATTCAATTTATACTACAAAAAATACACTAGCATATTAAATAAGGTAATAAGACTAGCAAAGAAAATGCATAATGATAATTTTATTTCCCAATCATCTAATAAAAACAGGGCTATGTGGTCTGTAATAAAGAAAGAAACTGGAAAATCTGCTAAAATACAAAGGAACATTACACTGACCAGAAATAATAAAGTGATTAATAATCCAGAGGAAATAGCAAACACTTTTAATGACTATTTTCTGGAAATTCCGCAAAAATTATTAAATAAATCACAGGTAAATACACTAAATTCTAATAATAAAATAAATATATGCAGTGATTCTTTATTTATAAATCATGTCACAAGTGAAGAGGTAAGAATAGTTATAAAAGAGCTAAAAAATAAATTCTGTGCTGGCATTGATGGCATCCCTGATGCAATTTTAAAGAAATGTGCAGAAAATATAATAAATCCACTTACGCACTTAATAAACAGTTCAATTCTCTCAGGAACTTACCCGGATATTTTGAAGTTATCAAAAGTAATTCCAGTGCACAAAAATGGTTCAAAAGATGAATTAGATAACTATCGTCCTATTACCTTACCAACTGGTATTGCAAAAATTGTGGAAAAAATTATGTATAAGAGACTGATAAGTTTCATAGAAAAAAATAAAATATTATCAAACTCACAACATGGATTTAGAACGGAAAAATCTACACAGACAGCAATTTACGAATGTAGTAATAGTATACTGAAATTAATTGACAATAAGGAACATGTAACTGGCCTATTCTTGGATTTATCGAAAGCATTTGATGTAGTTGACCATAAAATCCTCCTTACCAAACTAAATCAATATGGTGTTAGAGGTCTAGCTAATAAATGGATAGAGTCTTACTTAACAAGGCGTAAACAAATAGTAAGCTTGAGACACAAGGATGATGGAACCAAATTACTTAATGAAACATTGTCCAATGAGGGAATTATTGAATTTGGAGTACCCCAGGGATCGGTTTTGGGCCCACTACTCTTTCTTCTATATATCAATGATATAACACAGAACGTTCATTCACATAAGGAAATTTTGTTTGCGGACGATACAACACTCGTAATAAAAGGTGAAACTAAACAGGTCATACAGCAGTCTGCTGACTCCGTTACAGGAGAGTTAACCAAATGGTCACAAGATAATCGCCTCATAATAAACTATAAAAAGACAGTATGTCTAAATTTCCACACTATACAGAATAGGAATCCTGCGATGCCCAATATAACATTAAATGGTCATCAAATAGAAAATAAATCAGAAACAAAGTTTTTAGGACTATGGATACAACAAGACTTGAAATGGAATAAACATATACAATATCTGAATACTAAACTGAACTCGATGTGCTTTGCGTTACGTATTTTGAAAACCTGCACTAGCATGCACACATTAAGAAATACTTATTTTGCTTATTTCCATTCATACTTAAGATATGGGATCATATTTTGGGGTATGTCGCCAGATGTACTAAGCACGTTTAGGATACAAAAGAGAGCGATTAGAATTATGGCAAATGTACACTCTAGAGAATCATGTAGACCTCTGTTCAAAGATTTAAACATTCTCCCACTGCCCTGCATATATATCTTTGAAAGTATTATGTTTTTTAAAAAGAATTTAATGAATAAAGATGTTTTTCTTAAAACAAACAATGATGTTCATAGGCATAACACAAGACAAAATCAAAACATTCATATTTCACACACACACACAAGCATATATCAAAAAGGAACTTTTCACACTGGAGTTAAATTATACAATAAACTACCCCAGTATATAAAACTGGCCCCAAAAATAAAAACCTTTGATAGAATGTTGAAAGCTTATCTGCAGTGCCATTGTTTTTACTCAGTAGTTGAATATTTTAGAGTATAGGAGTGATGGAATCTATAACTATATTTTACTTTTTTAATTTAATTTTAATACCTAGCTGTATGTTGTTGTATTTATAGAATTAAGTTTTCATATTATGATAATAGAGTGAGGTGTAAATAGTTGTGCAATAAGATTGTATCTATTAAGATTTGCTATTATAATAAGTTATAAATAGTTTTAATCTTAGTAATATATACCTGTTAGTTCTTTTATTTTATGCATGTAAATTCTGACGTGTCCTATTCAAAAATGTATTGAATGCATGTATTTGATCAAATGGAATTAATAAAAATCTATCTATCTATCTAACAATTTGGGGCGTGATGCTGCAGTGATCAATTGCCTCTCAGCAAGGCAATTCCCGGGCAACAGTGACGGATCTAGGGGGGGGGCTAGGGGGGGCTCAAGCCCCCCCCCCCCTTCGACCTAGGTTTACCAAACTATTTAAAGTATGATGAACAAACCGAATTCAACTGAATTAATATTGTTAATATTTTTTTATTTGCTGATATAATTACATCTCGAACAGAAGGCACTTAAGGCACTCATTCCTAATTATAACCTTATTATAAAACCACTGTAACACACTCGGTTTGGTTTTGAACTGCTATCGTCGTGAGCATACGTAGTAAACCGCGAACCATGCCGTTATTTTGTGTTGCCGATTGGCAGTCATGCGAGTTTGCTGCGCAGTTGTTTAATGAGCATTCCTCCTTCTTCTTGGCGTCGTGGCCCCGCTTGTTGCTTCGTTGCTTCAGCTTACTCTGGTGAATCAGAATTCAGAAGTTGATGTTCACGTTAGTGGCTAATAACTATTTTGGTCACCGTTACCAATAATCACAACTGAAACTGATGTATAATTGTGTTAGTGAGTGTTTTATGTGAAAGTCAAATACTAGAATGATATGAACATTATTTCATGAAAAACAATGAAACGATCAGGCGATAAAACATTGCTTTCGTTTTTCACAAAAGTGAAGAAAGATGACGAAACAAAAACACCTGCAAGTGAGATACGGACGCCTACGCCCATAGATGTAGACTTACCTTGTTCTTCTTCGATACAACAGGTAAGTATTAAAACTAATCAGTATCTGTGAAAATACAAAACAAATGTGGTTGACCATCCATTAATGCCTTATTTAATGATTACTACTACTATTGTAGTAAGGATTTTTAACGTAATGAAGTTAAGTTGTACAATGACGTAATACGCTTCAACGTCAGAATATTTTAAATCTGTAATTCCATTACTAATTGTTGGCTGTTCGTAGTGGTGACGGCTGAGGCCAACATATTACAAGTCTGTAAAATACTCCAATGCGCAGGCGCAGGCCCACCGCGCTCGCGCCTGCGAACAAATGAAGTACCGGAAGTACACGATTTACAGTCATTAGCAACACAATCTCTACGCACTCTCTTGGCTATGAGGAACTGCAGTCATCTGTTAGTTTCTTTGAAGGCAAAGAATATAGCGAGTAAGAAGAACACAGAGACCTACTGTATTGGCGCATCGAATCCCGACCTTCAAGGGCGCTACGGGTGACTTTTCGCACATCCGATGCAAGAAACGTCTTAATACTAATTAAATCAACAGAACGCCGTACCAATCGGGGCCATACATCGCAAATTCGATTATTCCACATACTACATGGGTGGGACATCGAATCCCGAACTTCATGGGTGCTACGGGTGACCTTACGCATATCCAATGAATGAAACGTCTTAATACTAATTAAATCAACACAACGCCGTACCAAACGGGGCCATACATCGCAAATTCCATTATTCCACTTAGTATATGGGCGGGGAAGCTGATTTAATTAGTATTAAGACGTTTCTTGCATCGGATATGGGAAAAGTCACCCGTAGCGCCCTTGAAGTTCGGGATTCGATGCGCCAAAACAGTAGGTCTCTGTGTTCTTCTTTCTCGCTATATTCTTTGCCTTCAAAGAAAGTAACAGATGACTGCTGTTCGTCAGAGCTAAGAGAGTGCGTAGAGATTGTGTTGCTATTGACTGTGATTCCTGTACTTCCGGAGTATCTTACGGACTTTTAATATATTGGCCTCAGCCGTCTCCTCTGTGAACGAATCCCGAAAGTTTTGTTCTAATTAATTGCGGCGTTTCGGAATCACTTATTGTTCATTCTAATTGGATCGAAACCTAATCAAAATAGATATTGCCGTAAGCAGCAGATTTCAAGCTTTTTTTCCAATGTCTATGTTTGTCATCAGAGGTTATACAGTAGTAGCTCAAATCTCTGTTAGTAATATAAAACTTACCTAACTACCTATAACAATACATGAAAAAATTGTTAAGTAGGATTTATAGGCCTAAGTACTACCACTAAAATAATAGTATTAGTTTAATGAACAAGTTGTGTGAAGCAGGAGGAAATATTTTTGTGTAAAAAATAATTTGTTAGCATATTCTCTATTGGGGAGCAAATTATTAATTAACTGACAATTGTAATTTACCCTTTAAGCGTTATCCATCGACGCTCACTACCGGCCCCCGAGAGTTAACCGTCGATTTATCGACGGTATTGCGGCGTTTCGGAATCACTTATTGTTAATTCTAATTGGATCGAAACCTAATCAAAATAGATATTGCCGTAAGCAGCAGATTTCAAGCTTTTTTCCAATGTCTATGTTTGTCAACAGAGGTTATACAGCAGTAGCTCAAATCTCTGTTAGTAATATAAAACTTACCTAACCTTTACTTTACTAATTTAGTTGTTCTTTTTCAGGCTGTTCCTGATTCAGAAGTTTCTGAAGTGTGCACACAAAATGACATTGGGCTAGCAGTTACAAATACTTTAAATGATGAAAAGAAATTAATTTTCCTTAATGATACGTGGAAGCCTTCAAATGAGTTTAAATTTCCACTGCAAAAAGAAGGCAATCAACAAAGAAAATTCAACAGAGAATGGCTAAATCAGTATAACTGGCTATCGTACAGCAAAAAGTTAAATGGTGGTTTTTGTAAGATGTGTGTTTTGTTTGCACCAATTGGAGCTGGGAGTGGGAGCCAGGCTTTGAGGACGCTGGTGAAAGAGCCACTCTCAAAATTTAAAAAGGCCACTGAAAACCTCCGCCAACACGAAAGTACACACTACCATAAATTTGCTGTGGAGAAAGCTGTGGAGTTCAAAAAAACCATGGAGTCCGTGGATAGAAAGTCCATTGCTTTGGTTCTTGATACAAAAAAGTCATCAATAATTGAAAGCAATCGAAAACGACTTGGGCCCATAGTAAAATCCGTTATATTTTGTGCAAGAAATAACATTCCGCTTAGGGGTCATCGAGATGACGGTTTTAGAGAATTGACAGGAGAAGATGTTGAATCTGGGAAACATGGAGTTTTTAAGAGTCTTTTAGCATTCAGAATTGATGCTGGTGATGAGGATTTAAAACATCACTTGAGCACTTGCGGACGTAATAATACTATGATTAGTAAAACTATACAAAATGAGATAATAGAATGCATTGGGGTTAACATAAGGGAAAAAATAGCCTTCGATGTCAAAAACGCTAAATTTTTTGCAATCTTATGTGACGAGACAACTGATGAAAGTACAAGAGAGCTCATGTCACTTTCTATTAGGTATGTTAATACCAAGACGTATCATATAAAAGAGGAATTTGTTGGTTTCTCAGAACTTAAATCAGCAACGGGAAGTTCAATCAAGAAAGCAATTGAAAATGAGGTGAAAAGCCTTGGTTTAACATTTGAATTTCTCTGCGGACAAGGCTATGACGGGGGTTCAAATATGTCCGGAAAGTTCAAAGGTGTTCAAGCCCTCATACTAGCTGAACAACCATTGGCGATGTATACGCATTGTTTTAGCCATTCGCTAAATTTATGCATTTCAAAAACGTGTGAGCAACCTCATGTCAGAAACATCATGGGTACTGTTGCCACAGTTTGTGTGTTTTTGTCAGCGTCGGCCAACAGAGCAAATGCTCTTAAGACTGTGATCTCAAACTGTAACTTCTCGGAGACAAAAAAAAATTGAAGGCTATGTGCCCTACAAGATGGGTGGAAAGACATGATACACTCCTAACCTTTAAAGAGTTGTACCTGCCTATCGTGACACTTTTAGATGACATGGCAACTAGTGCTGAATACGACTCGGATGCTTCAACAAAGGCATGTATGTATAGCGCTGCAATGAAGAAGGGGGATTTTATTGTAGCACTGGAAGCAACAGCTTACTGCCTATCAATAACGCATAACCTTAGTGAAAGTTTGCAGTCCCCTAACCAAGACTTGTCATCATCAATGAGAAACATTAGAGACGTTCTGGAAGTTTTTCGAAACCTCAGAAGAGAAGCTGAACTAGAATTTGGGAGCATTTTTGAAGACTCTACAAAAATTGCAGAAGATATTGGATGTGAGATAGTTATTCCAAGGACTTGTAGTAAACAAACAGCAAGGGCCAATATTCCTGCCAGTAATCCTGAGGAATATCATAGGCGAGTAACCTTTTTGTCTCTCGTAGACCACTTCATATCAGAACTTGAATCAAGATTTAACCGTGACTTTGATGGAATTTTACCACTTGAAGGTCTGATACCTGCAATGAAATCAATGTACAGTCAGAGTGAGATTCTAAAAGCTGCTGAGAAATATGAACAGTTTTTATCAGGTTCTTTGCTCCAGCTTAAAGCTGAGTTACACCTATGGAACACAAAATGGAATAATGAGACTAAGATGCCTCAGACAGCTACAGAGGCTTTAAAAGAATGTGACAAGATGTTCTATCCTAATATTTCAGTGTTACTGCAAATATTTGGGACAGTACCAGTTACAACAAGTACTGCAGAACGAAGCTTCTCGACCCTAAGGAGGCTTAAATCCTACTTAAGAACCACGATGGCAGAGCCTAGGCTAAATGGATTGGCTTTAGCAAACATCCACAAGGACAGAAAAATCAACGTGGATGAAATTATCAACAGTTTTTCAATTAAAAAGCAAAGAAGAATGGCCATGGCCAACTGGAGTGAAGAAGATTAAAGAAACATGATGTAGCTACTGTATAAGATTTAGTTTGTATTTTTGTAATAAACAAAGATTTTTTTCATAAAGCCTTTATTTGCATCACCCTGGTACCTGATTATTTTTATATATTGGAATGAGAGTGAGAAGGTCCCCGAGAGCCTAAAAACCCACCATTTAACACCTAGATTTTTAAAAAAACCGGGGAGAGGCCCCGGACCCCCCTTATGCAGGGGGGGGATTCCAGACGCCCCGTACCCCCCCCCCCCCCGGATTACAAGGTATTAGCGCCCCCTTTACCCAATCCTAGATCCGCCCCTGCCGGGCAACGCCTATTCTCAAATGTTATATTGTATCTTAACAAGTAAAACACTTTACTGGTGAATTTTGCATATGCCCATTTTCAGTACGGAACCTCGGCTTAATAACATACGCTGTATACACAAAGAATTAGGCAAAAATTAAGGTTTGATAAAACGAATATTTAAAAAAATCCCTTTGGAAAAGTTAATAAAATAACGGCAAATTGTATTCATAAATAAAACTTACAGGCTGTTTCGTATAAATCTTCTCCTCTGAAACTCTAGTTAGTTGGTTATTGGGGGTTTCAATGGACTGAACTATGATGTCATCTGCCCCCTAAACTCTTACCTCGGCTCTTCTGCGTCCGTCTGAAAAGAAAGGAAATATTGTATTGTAATGAATAAAATAAGCGGTCAGTACATGTTGGAAGGCATAACTTTTACTTACTTTTGATTATAAATAATAATCAACTCCAGCCTTCATTTCCTTCCGCAATGGCGGTCCGACCGCGGCATTTCAACAAACCTTTGACTCGAACGGTCACGTGATGTTTGTCCCGTACAGGCAGCTGAAAGGAACAGTAAAATACACATGGAACGGGTATATTAGGTGGCCAATCACAAATCAAGGCAATAAGTTTCTTCTGACCAATCAGGTGAAGTATCATTACTGTCTGCAGACCACTGCCGGCTGGATCGCAACATTCCTGGTTGCTTTAAAGCGACCAGGGGTGTTGCGATCCAGCCGGCAGTGCTGCAGACGTATGTGTTAAAAGCGGTAGCGTGAAGTTTAAAATTGGATGAAAATATATTTTGACTTTGTGGCTGTAGTTTTATATGTGTACATGTGATTTTATATTGAACGGAAAAATGATAAGTTTTTGCCAGGATATTCAGCAGAGTTATGTGTGAAATTTTGATGAGGTTATGGTATTACATGGGCGGATATTTACACGACATTTTTAACAATCTTCCGTTGCATATAATATGTAACACGTAAAAGCTACCTTCATTTGCACAACTAGTTTCCTTGTGCTATTGAATATTGAAATTCATACTTGACAATACAATTGGGTACGGTGTTTATAAATGGAGGCTTCATAAATGCCATTCCCAGACCCGGTCGGTCGCCTGGATGCAGGCTGTGGATTTTCATTTCATTTATAAATGTGCTACCTCCAGTGGCCT
This sequence comes from Meconema thalassinum, assembly GCA_946902985.2. Lineage (NCBI taxonomy): Eukaryota > Metazoa > Arthropoda > Insecta > Orthoptera > Tettigoniidae > Meconema > Meconema thalassinum. The sequence continues at coordinate 382,978,351 of OX336394.1, read as the reverse complement.
AGGCTACTGCATGCTCTAAATATTTTAATGTAGCCTAAAATTCCGCAATAGAAAACCTCAAAAACGTAGAAAATCACTGGTCTTAACGTCGCACCTTTAATTCAAGAAGGGCCAAAATATAACAAATTTTCACAATCGGACTCAAAATTATAATTTATAATTATTAATATCTCGTGACAAGACAGTGATTTTATAATTCAAGCAAGTAAACATCGAAGTACGTACACAGAAAAATTGGATCTATTTATAAGATCCTACTTGAAAAGAAACTCGAATCTGCGGCTTTTCTTTACAAAACCATCAATAACTTCATCATAGAAAGAGGACTGTAATCTAATTTTTGCAAGCAATCCTTTTTCAATCGAAAACATAGCTAATGTTGACAGCCTCTCCTGAATTTGAATCGATCTGCAATATGTATTAATGCGTCTCGGTGTTGAAAAAGAATGTTCTGCAGGGGATGTAACAGCAGGAATTGTTGTTACCAGTTTGCTGAGCTTGAAAATCACTGCCATACCCATGTACAATTTGTTAGTATGCATAAACTGCACTACAGTAAGTCTGAAACACTTTTCTCTTTCAAGTCAGGAGATGAGTATGGTAGGCTACATCACACTTAATACAGTTTTTAAGCGAACAATGTCGAAAAATTACCTATATGTCTTTTCTATAGCAGTAACATAACTGCCTGGAAACTTATTTCTGTGCTTCTCAAACAAATCACAATCCAGCAGCGAGAAGAACACAAATTTATTTATGTATTTGAAATGCTCTCCTATTTGGACAAGTGCATTGGCAATAATTTCATTGAATAGACTTAGTATTTTGATTTTTCTGGTTCATCAATAATCTTCATCTCACATAGACTGAGTATTTAGAAAGAGCTCAACCTTCTTGCCACAGTAGGCCCTACTGTATATCCAAACTGTTTGTTTGTAAAATATTGAACACAGTATCGGAGAATTAAAAGATATTGGAGAAAATTGCCAGCAGAAATCTAGTGTTGAACTTAGTAAGAACAAAAATCCTTGTGCTTTCAATGTAGTAGCTTTCTGTAGCTCTCAGACCAGAGCTTTCAACTACACATTACAAACGTGACAGCTCACAGTCGGCCTTGGACAGAAGGAACCTGCGCGCGCATACATTTCTCGCTGTGTCGACAGCTCCGCTGAAGCTCCTAAGACACGAGCAAGCCTCGCTGTACTCGCCAAGATATATGCAACATGCAATTTGTTTAACACAGATCTATTACAGATACGGTACATATTGTAATTTTTAAAATCTCGCCTGGTTTAGAAAAATATTGCACTTGCGCAGCAAGCGTAGCATGCTCGGAGAAATCGCCCCTGAATTCTTATGTGCTGTAGGTAGAGGATGGAGGTTGAGGGAATAGCATTACTCAAAAAGCATGAGCAATACATGTTAGCAAGGGGTAGAACGCATACCGTAGGCTATATTAACGTCCAGAACGTTTGCCTATACCAAAAGTAAAAAAGGAAGGAAGCTTTTAGTTTTACGTGACCATTAATCATGCGATCAAGAGCCTGAGGACCTCCTTTTACGTGGAAACCGAACCACGGGACATGGCATTTCACTTCGAAAATCTCACATGCATTGACCGGGAATTGAACCCAGTCCACCTTGGTGAGAGGCCAACAGCTTGACTGATGCGCCGCGACGACCCTCATTGCCTATATCAAACAGAACAACTGTGAACATGTCATCCAGTAGTGTGGGTTCTACTGAGCACTGTTGTTGCATATAGACTGGCGAGCATGGCTATGCTGCTGGATGAAATGCTCGTAGAATTTGGCTTGTGTAACTATAACCCCCCATTGGTCGATCTTGGCTACACTACTGTATTATATACATTGCACCCCCCGCCCAGTCATTGGACAAATTCGTGTTGACCTACTGAAGAGTTACAAATATCAGTTTGTATAGGCAACACTGGAAAATATGGCTTCAATACTTTACATATACGTCCATATCCTTTGTTAGAATTAAGGAATAAGTGACTAAGCAGTAATGTAGTTTGCTCTCAAGATGGCAGGAGTGGTTTTAAAAGGCCATTCATTCAGTTGCCATCGTGACGCTAGGATCGCGCGTGTCTTGCTTCTTTCTCTTCTTTGTGCACCTTACTACTTGCACCTGGTATATGCCTGGCCATGGCCTACACGTGTACTGATGATGGTTCGAATCGGTGACCTATGCATCGTATCCTCCCCTTTTTAGCTATCGCCCATGAGCTCCAGATTAGATTCACAGCTCAATCAAGAAATTTAGTTTTGGTCTGGATTAGAACACTGTACAATATACCTTTTGAGGTAAAACTGAGAAGAGGTGAGTTTCCTCACTTCAATTACAAAAACACACTTTTGAATTCGAAAGCTTCTTTAAAAAGCCATACACTCTGAAATGTATATTATTTGTCATCCTACTGTGTAAAACTGTCTGCTGCCAGTCGACTCCCTAAGGGACATAGTTATGAATTCAATATTTCAGCTCGCAGCACTTCTTAAAGCTTCACTACTGTACACTGCATTGATACACCAATACTGCCACTCAATTTTGTATTTCCCCGGCGAACCTAAATATTTCAATCTAATCTTTCTCACTCACTCCAGTTCATGTGCAGATGTTGACTCCTGAGCAGCTGATCGTAGCGTCACAAGGTTACGTCAGTCAGCTTCAAAAGTTTTAGCTCTGTAACATAGGATCATCAAAATAATTGAATAAGTTATTATTTTCGTGCATGGATAGAAATAAAGATTTCGTACGACACAGCGAGCTTAGCAAGTTCAGTTATGTAGGCAATGTTCTGTTCTATTGGCTGTCATGAGCGAGCGAATGTAGCTCCTACCTCATTTTCATAGTTTTTTATATACTGTATAGTAAATGTATTCATCATGTATGAGTCAAAATGCCATAACCTTTTCGATTAATGCAGTTGAACATCTCATGATAAACAAATGGAATCACATGTCACAGTGCTGCAAGTTTTGTCTAATTTTTTGTGTGTATGTTTATATGACTTACAATGATGAAAAAGGATGCCCCAATAAAGATGAATTATGCCCCTAATGTTGCCCAAATTCCTTCTGTTCCCTCTAGTCTGGAATTGAATAACCCGCAGATGAAGTTTCATTTCTTGGTTGGAAGATAGAGATAAAATATGTGTGGAATGTTGGCTTTGACGGTCAAGAAATTAAACTCCAGCAATTCTTCTAGGTTTATGCAGTGTCTGGTGTGGAGTTTCTTTCAGATGTATAAAACTCTTTCAGTAGACCCTTGGTATAAATGTTCAGTCGTATGCATGTGAAATTTTTAGAGACAGTCTACATTATATCGCACCCACGCTGGAAGACTGCCACAAGTCAAAAAGGACACATTTTCAGGAGAAGCATTTAAAGATGTTGAGCTAATGGGAAAAATATAAATATTTACATAATTAAAGTGAAAGTAACGTGTTACCAACTTCTAACATTGTCTAGTACTAAGTTATACAATAACATACAATGTTCTTTCATGGATTATAATTATGTGCTTTAATAAAAATAATAATAATTTTCAGTTATGGCAGTTTTCTATTCAGTGGCGTAGAATTGCTATTTATAAGATCAGGGTTGTGGCAGTTTTACAGGACACGGACTTGATCATAGGCATTTATAAGTACCACATACTTCAAAATCCATGTTTTTTGACTTGTGGCAGTCTTCCAGCGGGGGTGCGATATCATGTAAATACCCTTAACAGTCTTGTCACACCTGCCCAGCTCCTCTTTGGTCACTATTCTTGGCACTCGCACATTGCATTGTTGTCGGCACAAACCATACACTGAGATCGGACTCAAAGTGCCCTGGGCAAAGGGACACTGCGCACTTCATGTGCACTGATCTTAAATGTATCATAGCTCACTGTGCATGGATATACCATTGCGTACAGCCTAAGAGGAACGACTCATTTAAACAAGTGCCTGGAACCCATCTGGATAGTGGACCATGCATTATGACCTGTATATTATACAGTTGAACCTGATTTATACGTAACTCTGTATTTCGTATTTGTACGGACTTTCTTTCAGGTCCCGGAAAAATGTAACCTAAAAGCGTGTTAATTTAACCTTATTTATACGTAAATCGCTGTTATACGTATTAAGTGTCAGTGAAATACATCTGAGTTTTGCGTATTTGTAATTTAATGAGCAGGTGTTGTTATAAAAGAAACTACAGTACGGTACTGTATTTATGTAATTTTCTCTTTGTCGGTGTAGATGGAGGTAGAGAGGTCGGGTTTCGGTGCTGAAACAGAACACAGAGTTTCTGTCTCATGTGGGACATGCTCTATATTGTTCACACTAAAAAAATTCTCATATTCAAACAAATTTATTTTCTTTTGTTTCCGCGCTGAAACCTCCAACTTCTCTTGTAACTTAATATTTAGCAGTATTGTGAAGGTCAAAAACGATGCAGCTAGAGGAGGAGAGAAGGGAACACGCTCGGTTGGCCTTTGTTACGCCGCCAGTAAGTAAGGGTCAACAATGTCACTCTGCAAAACTCTATGTTTTGATTGAATATGAGAATTTCTCTCATGGGAACAAAGGACAAGTAAAATGTACATGTTGGCAGTATCTGGTGTTTTCTGTTGAACAGTAGTTTTATCATTCAGTTGCTTTCGATTAGCCAAGGAGAACACAAAACAAAAACTGAAATTGCTTCAGACTTAGGGATTGCTTATATCATGCTATTTAGGTTGAGTTTTTAAAACTGCGTTCGAAATCAGCAAAGCGCAGCCGTCAAAAAAAAGGGGAGGTATGTAGATTTGGAGAAAGCACTTTTCACATGGATCCAGCAAAAGTGGGCTGCAGCCCTACCAATTAGTGGCGACATGCTGAAGGCAAAGGTGATAGATTTAGCTAAATTGATGAGTATCACTGCTGATTTCAAGGCTTCGTCAGGATGGTTGCAAGGATTTCAAGATTGTCATAAAATCACATGGAGAACAATTTGCGGTGACGCAAAAGCTGTGGACGACGTCACGGTGCAACACTGGAAAGAAGAGGTTCTGCAGGGTATCGTAAGCGATTAACAGCCTACAAACATCTACAATTGTGATGAGACCGGCTTATTCTACAGTCTCCTTCCTAGTAAAACATTAGCTGAAAAAGGTGACTCCTGCCATGGAGAGAAGAAAAGTAAAATTCGAGTAACAGTACTTCTTCCCACCAATGCAGATGGATCGGACAAACTCCCTCCACTTGTGATAGGAAAATTGAAGAATCCGAGGTGTTTTAGGGTGCAAAAACAAAACCTATAGAACATGAATCCAACAGAAATTCTTGGATGAATATGCTTCTAATGGAACAGTGGTTGAAAAAACTGGTCTTTAAAATTAAAAAGAAACAGAAGAAGATCCTTCTTCTTATGGGTAGATGTACAGCACATCCGCCTCAAATCGTTCTGGAGAATGTCCGAGTGGAACTGTACCAGTGTTCTACAACCGCTTGATTTGGGCATCATTGCAAATTTCAAAGTGCATTATAAAAGAATGCTGGTTCAACATTTAATAACACTGAGTGATGCAGGAAATGAAACTCTCTCCATTAATTTACTACAAGCCATGGACTTCATTTCGGCTGCCTGGAAGCAGGCGTCATCCTCCACAATCGGCAACTGTATCTGCAAAGCTGGTGTCTTACTGGAGGAGGCTGCCTCTAATGATGATTATGGGGACGGAATTATGTCTGGCAATTAGCTAACGCTGAAGCCTCCATGACTTAGGCGGCAGCACGCCGGCCTCTCACCTCTGGGTCCGTGGTTCAAATCCCGGTCACACCATGTGAGATTTGTGCTGGTCAAAGCGGAGGCACACAGGTTTTTCTCCGGGTACTCCGGTTTTCCCTGTCAGAAATGTAATTCCAGCAACACTCTCCACTATCATTTCACTTAATCATTGCCCCAGGGGAGTGTGACAGGCTTCGGCAGCCGGCACAGTTCATATCCTTGCCGCTAGATGGGGACTTCATTCATTCCATTCCCTGACCCGGTCGGTCGACTGGACGCAGGCAGTGGATTTTTATTTTCAAATACATAACGCTACCGGAGGGTGCAGATTTCGATACTTTTGTGCACTTCGATGATAATCTGGCTGCATGTAGGCTACAATGGGATGAAGAGATTATTGCTGATGTATGCCAACAACTTGGTGGTGACGGACCAGCTACAAGCGATAGTGACAGTGATGGAGATGACGACTTGAATCTTGAAACACCTGAACTAAGTGAAGTTAGTCTTAAGTGCAATCGATGTGTGTAGGCGTTACATCAGTGCGAAAAGTTGTAGTGAAAATGCCTTGAATTTATTACTACGTTTGCAAAAGGAGGTTTATACACGATGCAAGAAAAGTGAAACAAGCCAAACTATCTGATTTCTTTAAGGCTGGACCAAGTTCAAAATAATACAGTACTGTATTTTCTGTCTTAATGTATGTATTGTTTGCTAGGATTTACACATGTAGGTCTATTCCATTGGTTTTTCAGTAAATATGTCATGTGTTGTGTAAACCTGATTTGTAAGTAATTCTGAGTTACAAGTGTATTTTCTCTTCCCTTGATATGCATATAAGTCAAGTTCAACTGTAGTACTTCTTTGCTGGTGGAACTAGAGCTCCCTCAGCATTATCTTATCCCTATAAAGGTACCAAAAGATGGAATATTGGCTTTCATAGCCAACAGGGACACAGTATAAACCTTGAAGAATTGCTGGAGTTTAAGAGATGTGTGGTGTACTTCAGTAAGACATTGACATGGATTTACAAGATTTGATCTAATTGAAAACTCTGAGTGGCCTTTATGGGAATGGGCAACTTAGAAACAGTGATAGAGATGAAGGTTGGCTTTGTCAGAGATCTATAAATTGGAACTGCTGGGTAGAGCAGAAATTTCTGATGAAATGTACAGATGGACAATCATAAATTGTCGCATGGAAAATATCAAAGTCCTGTTGGGGTATCATCGTGCTTGGAAGTGGCTGCACAGTTTCAACAAAATTGATGTACTTCCATCTTTGTTCAACGACATGTTCGGGACGAAATGCAACTATCAGTACACAGTGTCACTGTGCAGATATCAGAATAACAGAGAAGAATGATGTGCAATTAATGAGAAACAGCCCAAATGCGTGAAGTGAGGGACACTTCCCAAGTGACGAAGGATGTGAAGCGTTTAACAGAGTGGATGTGATAGGGTAGAGGAAGTGTGTGAAGTTAGTAAGCCGAACAAACCACTGTTCAATTTTGGTCTCAGCAATTCTTTTTGTTTTGATGGCTTCTGTTATACCATTGTGGAACCGCATGATACTGGACGCCTTTTAAGTTTTACAACGAAATATTGCAATAAACCGTTAATTAATTACCACTGGGTCTATGATAGCTGTTATAGACATGCATGAGATGATGGAAATATCATTACAATATTATGAGCATTTTGCAGAGTGCCAGTTAGCTCAGGGGAAGAGGCGTTGCGTGAAACGACAAAGAACCGGGGTTGGAATCGTACTCGCGGTGTTTATATTTTAAACATGTCAAATGTTTCATGGACGAAATACATGTGTGTCTCTATACAAAGGGAAATCTGGCTTAATGAATTTGCTTATTGTTAGTCCCGAAAAGGACTGTTGTAGACACTTCTTCAATATCTCGTCCAGTATCCACCGGTTTCGACAACTTGCTGTAGCCGGCGTCGCATTGACTGAACTAGATTTTTGAAGTACTGTTCATCATGGGCAATCTCCTCCCATGCTTCCAACATAATCTCCCACAATGCATCCTGCGAACGAGGGGGAGAGTGAGGCCAGTTTTCCCTGATATGGCATTTCCACTTTGCCCACACATACTCAATGGGGTTCAAGTCTGGAGTTTGAGGGTCCCAGTTGAGCAGTTCAATGGAGTTCTGCTCAGAAAATCAGCCCTGAACACTCCTGCTCATGTGGATTGGAGAGTTGTCTTGAACGAACTGAAGTACTGCATGTGGATAACGGATAACGCTCTCTCACACTTGGAATCATAATATTCTGCAAGATGTGCAAATATTGGTCCGATGTGAGATGTCCACCTATCCGATGAAGCACTCCGGCCCCATCAGACGACATCCACCCGCAGCATGACACGGATATGCGGCCTCTACCTATGCTCCCAGCCACATACTGTTTCTTGTACCGGGATCCACGTGGCCTGTAAACACAAACCGGTCTGACCTCTGCCGAACTGAAACATGTCTCGCCAGAGAAGATGACCTGATCCCAATTACGATTTAATTCCAGCTCAGCAAAGGCACACCGTTCGACTATATGTTGGTCGGAAAGACATTCTTTGATTGCAGGTTTTCTGCAAGCAATTCCTGCTTCTCGTAGGCTAATCGTTTACGGGCCGTGTATGGACATCCAGGAAAATTAGTCGTCTGCATGAGCTCTACTGAGTTTAAGAATGGGTTTTCCTGCAAAGTTGTAACTAAATGGCGGTCTTCTTCTACAGTTGAAACCCGCTGTAAACCAGTGCCCAGTAGACGACCAATCCTCCCTGACACCAGCCACTGCTGTATCCATATTTGGGCAGATCTCGGTGGAACACCACATCGGATTGCTGCCTCACGCGCCCTTTAATTGCCGTGTTCGACGAGAGCCAGAACGTGCTGTCTGGATGCGTGTGTATAGTGAGCCATTGCAGAATGTAATGACACATTATCATCGTTAGCTCGGCCAAACGCAGTTGTTTTCATAGCATGACATCATCATGGTGACTTACTTCACGAAAATAATATTCATGGCGTGACTCGAACTGTGGTTGCTCGGCGATGAACATCTTTACAACCTGACAGCTAACCTACTAGGCTACAGTGCAACACACATAAATATGCGTGTGAGAGCGGGGCGAGGGGGTGTCCGATAGCGAGAGGGAATGAGAGAATTACAAACAATTTATAATGATACAAATATTAATCCAGGGGAGCATGATGGCGTAGTGGCTTAGCTGCTCGTCTTTCACCCAGACGTTAAAAAACCCTTACAAATTCTTACACGCGTTAAAAAAAACTTACAAATTTTTACAAATAAAACTCTAAAATTTCTTTTGTACTTGCATTAAAAATTGTTCTTAAAATTCCACACTAATGAATAAAATACTAGTTTATATTTACATGTCCATTTCAGTTATTCTTGCGTGAAAACAAGACGTCGCTGTCTCGGCCCGCCTTCTCATTTAACTATTTATATTGGACTATTGATCGTTTTATTATGGTCCAATGTTATTGTTGTGGGTATTGGCTGTAGAAATTGCTGACGATTGAAATACACTAATTCAACAACTCTCCCCTCGTGCTTTAAGCACACCCTGTGTTGCGCCGATCATCATCATCTTCCAGCCACTGGCCGGGTCTGTTTGGAACATAAGCCTCCCCATCGTCTTCTGTCTTCCCACCACCTTGGTCCAGTCTTCTCCTTTCTTTCGCACGCAGTCCTCCATACCCTTCAGCCACTTATCTCTTGGTCTTTTTCCCTCTATTTTCATCTCGTGTATCTTCCTGGGTATCCTCCTCCCATCCATTCGCTTAACATGCTCATACCATTTAAGCCTTGATTCCTCTATCCTATCCTGTAATGCTCCCTCCTTGACTAATTCTCTGATCTTCTCATTTCTTAACCTGTCCACCTTTGTCACTCCAATACTGCTCCTCAAGAATTTCATCTCACTAGCCTGTATTCTCCTTCGCTCCCTTCCTCTCATAACCCAGGTCTCTGAGGCATACGTCAGGAATGGAACGTAGTACGTCCTATATACCGTATGACCCTTTTGCTGTTTTGAGGCACATCCTTGCTCCATACCAGGGTCCTAACACTTTTCCTGAATAATTCTGCTTGCCTCCGCCACTCATTTATTTCTCTGTTGTTTCTTCCATTTTCTTGTATCATGCTTCCCAGATACTTGAAACTCCCTACTTTCCTCAATTCTTCCCCACCAATTGTTATTCCCGTTGTAACTCTCTCCTTGTTCCTGGTTGTGATCATCCACTCGCCTTTGCTTATGCTAAACTTCATTGCGCCAATAGAGTTCAAAAAGCAGTGTTGTCAGACGTTTGGTGCTACACCTAAATTGGTGGAGCTTCATAAGTTTCTGTCTAAACTTTGTTGATTACTTGTTTAAATTTGTGGAGTTTGTACTTTGTCACTGTGATGAATCTGCTCGTCGTAGCTGCTTCAAGCTGTTCGGCAGAGAGAGGTTTCTTGGTGATGAGGAAGGTTGAGGACTACCTCCAATCTACAATGGGACAAAATAGACAGAAGCATTGCTGTCTACTAGCCACCTACTCGGAAATGACATCTCGCTCAAAGATTCATGGCGGTCAGTGTTCAGGTCTTTTGTTAGCCGTTGAAAAATCTTTTATGTTTTGTATTTACATTCTGATTGTATTTTAATTAGAAATACAATAAAAATCCTTTTTTTTTTCTTTTTTCCTCTTCAAGTTATAGCATTAGGCCTACATTAGTGTGTTATTTCAAGCATGAAACAAAAATAAAATACACTGATGGGTAGGCAGTTTATAAATTTGACCACCCCACGTTTACAAGGAGTTTTAGAAATACTTTTGATAAATACGCTGAATGAACAAAAGCAGTAATCGCCCCAATTTATAACCAAGGTCAGAAAAGATTGCTATAATTATAGAGGCATTTCTTTAATAAGCGTTCCGGGCAAAGTTTATTCAGGCGTTGTAGAAAGAAGAGTTCGATCATTGGCCGAGATTAAGATGGATGAAACGAGGATGCCAGGATGAAATTTTTAGCATGTACCATGGTATTGAGAAATGCTATGAGAGGAACAGACGTTTATGTTTTCTAGATCTAGAGAAGGCATATGATAAGAGTACCCAAGGAAAAGATGCTGAGCATACTGAGGGATAATTGTATCGTGGGATGGCTGTTATAGGCAATCAAAATTATTTATGTTGATAATCAGGCTGTAGTAAGAGTTGATGGTAGGATGAATTCTTGGTTCCAGGTTATTACAGGAGTGAGGCAAGGCTGTAGCCTCTCACCACTACTGTTTATTTTATATATGGACCATTTACTGGAGGGCATAAACTGACTGGGTGGGATTCAATTAGGTGGAGACCAGGTAAGCAGTCTGCCCCATGGTGATGATCTGGTTGTAATGATGGATACCATCAAAAGCTTGCAAGCCAGCATGTTAGATCTTGAACAGAAATGTAGGGAGTATGGTATAAAGATCAACATTTCAAAGACGAGTGTTATGTCAATACGGAAAAATGCAAGAAAATAGAATGACAGATAGGAGGAATTAAATGGGAGCAGGTGGAACATTGGGCTGTGTATTCTCTCAGGATGGTCGTATGGGGAAGGAAACAGAGTCAAGGTGTAAAAAAAGCCAATGCAGTGAGTTCTCAGTTGTGATCTACAGTATTCTGCAAGAAAGAAGTTGATGTAGCGGGGAAACTCTCCCTACATCGCTCAGTATTTAGACCAACCTTGCTGTATGGAAGTGAGAGCTGGGTAGATACATAAGCCAGAGGTAATATGAGGGTAGCACGAGAGATTGCTGGGACAAATAGATGGGATCAATGGCAGGAGGGTGCTCGTAATGAAGAGATAAAGGGCTAATTAGAAATGAATCGCTTGATGATGCTGTTTGTATGAGCCGTCTCAGATGGTGGGGTCATGTGAAGAGATTGGGGGAGGAAAGATTAACTATGATGTTAATGAGTTTGGTTGTAGAGGGTAAGAGAAGCAGGGGTAGATCTAGGAAGCGACGGTTAGTTTCAGTGTTAAACGATTTCAAAGTGAAAGGAGTAGAAGTAGAGGAGGCTGCAGTGCTAACTGCTAATAGGGGATCATTGAGAGCAGGGTGCCATATAGTGGGGGGAGAAGGTTTTTTCTTTTGCCCCAAAACAATTATATTTATATTAAAAACCATATAGGGATGATAACGCCGGCCTCTCACCGCTGGGTCCGTGGTTCAAATCCCGGTCACTCCATGTGAGATCTGTGCTGGACAGAACGGAGGCAGACAGGTTTTTCTCCGGGTACTCCGGTTTTCCCTGTCAAAAATTTCATTCCAGCAACACTCTCCACTATCATTTCATTTCATCTGTCATTCATTTAATCATTGCCCCAGAGGAGTGCATCAGGCCTCGGCAGCCGGCACAGTTCATATCCTCGCCGCTAGTTGGGGGCTTCATTCATTCCATTCCTGACCCGGTCGGAGACTGGAAGCAGGCTGTGGATTTTTCATAGGGATGATACTATTCTTCTTAAAAGCAGAGGGCACCTCACCTGTCTCATAAATCCTACATACCGTACTAAGTGAAATAACCTGATCAGCAACTGGGTTAGTTAATCAGTCTCGAATGAAAATGGTGCTTTCTTCCTCCTTAAGTCTTCTAGTGCTCTATCAAATACTGATCTCAACATTAAATCTCCTTTCTCCTCCGTATCAATTTCATCTTCCGTTTCCATAACATGTTTCTCAATCTTCTTACGCCTATACAAATGCTCTATGTAAGCTTTCCATCTCTCAACATAATATTCAAGGTTCTGTCTTAGGACCAATTCTTTTCTTGGCCTATATTAATGATAATGATATAGTATTATTAGAATTGAAAGGCAAGCTTAAACTATTTGCAGATGATATTTTTATACTCTATCTGGGAACATCTGAACAGGAAATTATGCTAAATATTAATTATGATCTCAATAAGCTGGTGGATTGGTTGAGAGCACACAAAATGGTTATCAATATCACTAAAACAAAATATTTATTCTTCCATAAACCATCATACAAGATTGAGACCACAAACATAGTCATCATAGCCAACAAAGAAATAGAAAGTGTTAAATCGGCAACATAATTAGGTATCACACTGGATAGTACACTAACCTGGGAAAATCATGTAGAAAATGTAAAACATAAAATCAGCCCTATAATTGGTATTATTTTCAGATTAAGATATAGCTGTCTTACTAGCCAACAATTGAAAAATATATACTTTGCTCTGATACATTCACATCTAATGTAGCCTACATGAATTTCATATGGGAGTATTGTAAGAAGGAGCTAATAGAAGAACTTGAGATACTCCAGAAACGTGCTATAAAATCTATTATTGGATTTCCTTGGCTCACACCCTCAAATGAATTATACTCAAGAACTAAAATTATGCCACTGCAAAAACAAATAGCTATGTCAGCAACAGTATTTGTATACAAATTAGAAAACAAATTGATACACACACACACATCCATTTTACCCATGCAAATGACATTCATCATTATGCAACAAGAGGAGTAAATCGAATATTCACCAGCCATTCCCAATCCATTAAATTTGGAACTAAAGGAAGTATGTCCTCTATAATAAAGGAATACAACTCGCTACCATTAGGCATAAGGGAAAGTTTCTCTAAAAAAACATTTAAGAGGAAAACATAAGACTTCCGATTAAGGGATGAATAGCCCATATCCAAGAACCTTAAGCAATGCAATGTATCATACCGAATCATCTCTGTAAAGTTAGTCACTAGCAATCTAATATAAGTTACTATTAAACTAAACAATATAATGTTACAAAAATTATATATATGCCATGCTGTAACTATGTTACTTGATTGTCCCTAACACGAGCTCAGGCTCATTGGGACCTATGTAAATACATAAATAAATATTATTATCTTTTTTCCATCCAAGTCCTTAATATTACAGCACTTAGTCTTCCTTTCCCCAAAGTACCCATAATCCTTCGAAAAGCTGCGTCTACTTTTCCTACTTTCAAACAATTGTCTATACTTGCACATTTCTCTTTCAACCACACTGCTTTCCCTTCCTTGCACCTCTTGTTTACCCCATTTTTAAGACATCTACGTATATTCTGCTTTTCCCCTTTCATCTCTTGTTGTTACAACTTTGATGCATTCTTGTATATTCTGAGTGATCCAAGCAATTCCACCTATTCATTCCTTTCTATCAATGCTTTCTTTTGTGCACTTAATTATTTCATTCTTCGAAAGTACCCATTCCTCTGCATTAGAAGTTAGTTCAGGGTTCTTTATTAGTCCTTCCCTTATAATCCTCTTGAGACTTTTGTTCACATCCTTCTCTTTTAGTTTGTCTACTGACCACATTTATGGGTATTTACTTTCCTTCAGTTTTTTCAGCTTCAATCAGCATTTCATAACAACCAGATTGTGGTCAGAGTTTATGTCGGCTCTGGGATATGTTTTCCAATCCAAAATCTGGTTTCAGAAGATCTGCTTCAACATAATAAAGTCAATTAGGAAATGTCCTGTATCTCCTGGTCTCATCCTGAGTATATTCTTCTGTTGTGGTTGTTGAGTAATGTGTTAGCTATTGAGCTCAGTGCAGAATTCTATCAGCCTGCTCTCTCAATCATTCCTTTCACTCAATCCAAATTATTCTACTATCTTCCCTACTCTTCCTTTTTTTTTTACTACAGCATTCCAATCTCCCATTATTATTACATTTTCATCGCCCTTGACATAGCTCAGAATTCCATCTATTTTTCTATAAAACTTTTCAACTTCTTCACTGGTAGGCATATAGACTTGTACTACTGTGGTGCAACGATCTTCTGTGATACCGTAGTCGTGGTGGTCTTCAACAATTACCAACCAACATCTGAAGAATGTAGACTCCATATTAATGTAAATTTTAAAAAAATGGGTTTCAGTCGTCAAAATCACGACCAGACTACTCTGAGCATCAGATCCAATCTAATAATCAACAAGGAAATCCATTGAACAATACTATATTATGACAAAATATCACTTCCTAAAACTAGGGTACATGTTTCGAGCTATTCAAATATTTAGCCCTTCTTCAGCCCTCTCACGTCACCAACACATCACCGACACTCATCAATCAACATAATAGAAAACACATTAAAACACAACTACTGTATATCTACAGACACACTCAAATGTCCTAAAAATTTTATTAAAAAAACTGTCTCTTCTTTTGACTACATCTTTGCCCATATTTTGACCAATTTGTACTATCTTGTATTCAAAATTTTGCTGAGCTGGCATGAACTTTTCATCCCTAAAGAAAGGTTCATGTGAAGACGGATGTCCTTTGTTCTATAATTTATAGACTCGCTCCAACCCAGACCTGTCCTAAAGAAACTAAATAAAGCTGTCACTATTCATCTGACGAGAGAAATCAAATAATCTAAATAATTAAATGTGAATAAGCTTACAAACACCACCAGTTGTGTACGTTGTGCCGTCGGCACCTCGGAGAGCTTCCCAGTGAAAGTTGGTATACACCAGGGATCCTCATTGTCCCCATTGCTCTTTATCCTGGTCTTGGACACAATCACACGAGACCTGCAAAGGAGTGTTGTGTTCCTTGGACTCTCTTATACGCAGATGATGTTGCACTTGCTGATACCACCAGAGGAGAACTGCAGCATCAAGTTGAAGTTTGGAACAGCCATCTTTCGCGATACGGTCTTAGACTGAATAAGAAGAAGACCGAATACCTTGAAACTATCACAAGCAACGGCTTCTATCAAGTTGACAGAGATACATTAGCCAAGACCGTAAACTTCAAGTATCTAGGATTTCGCTTACAATCTGATGGTGAGATAGGTGATGAAGTGCGAAGCAGGATAAACACAGCTTTGATGAGATGGAGGGAAGTTACAGGTGTAGTCTGCGACAGAAGGATGCCACTACATCTGAAATCCAAAATATATCGCATGATAGTACAGAAGTGCCAACCTTTGAAGTGGGTTATCAGTAATCCCTTATATTGACCCCCCCCCCCCTCCCTCACACAATAAATTTCATGTTAAATCCAAAGCATGCTCCACCCTTCTCGATAATGACACCACCTTTTCCCTACCCGGAAGCAACCTATAGTAAAGAACATCATATCACACAATAAAATTTGCACATTGCCTGCTAGTTCTCTGGTAAGAAAAATTCCTTGTAGCTTGTTTTCCAACCAGTACGCTTTTCCGTGAAAGTTTTCTTGTAATATACTTCCCCCGGTCATGACATGCTCGTCTTCTGTATCATAAGCGATTCCAGTGTAGATGTGCTTAATGTAGGTCTGAATTTTGTCAGATTTTTTTCTAACACTGAAAATTCATTCTGTGGGAGAGTTAGTGTGAGGTACAGCTAATATTGCAAATACCATATTACATAAGGTTTTATACTTCAACTGTCCACTTTCGTTTTTAAGCTCAGCAATTCTATGTCCTTGTCAAATACATTCAGGGAAAGTATCTCATTGAAAAACAGCAAATTCATCTTCAAATTTGTCATGTTCACGTTCCTTGACCAAACTTGTGAATCATTGAACAAAATACTCAAGAGATGAATGAATAGGAAACCTTCATTCTAAGAGAAATATCGAGATGTTACAAGAACGGTGCTGGTCTCGGCCGTTTGACGAGATTCTCGTATTTTTCACGATAGGACACGCACAAATCGTGATTTACATAATTGGTGCTATGTTTAGTCAACCGACGAGATTTCCAGTATCCTTGAATAGGGCATGGGAAAATATAGCATAATTACGCAATCGGCGCCGCTTGCTGTACGTTTTACAAGAATCCAGTTGTTCTCGTCATCAAATGCGGAGAAATATCGCGATGTATCGCAATCGCTGCCGCTTTCGGCCGTTATACGAAAATCACAATGTCCTTGCGGTTGGTCACTGAGAACACGATAATATGCAATCGGCGCCGCACCCGGCCGTTCAGCGATTGTCTGCCTATCTGTCCTGGCAGAATGGCTGAGGCAAGCTCGAGGTTGGGCATGGTTAAAATCCACGAGCGGTTATGGACATGTTGTATGGTCGGCTCCGTGATTCCCACTGTCCCTATGCTGTGGTTGGGAGTTCACGGTGGATCACAAGGAGAAATGAGTATCGCGATGATACGTAGATTGTCATTTTTAAGTGGGTTGACGCACTTCTCGCTCCCCGTACGCTTTTAAGTATACGGTCATGGGAAGAGTGGCAAGTAGGTTTCGGGATGTTTCGTGATGGGTGCCGAATCACCTTTGACTGGATTCCCGCAGTCCTCGTGGTCACAAGTTCGCGATTGGGCTCGGGATTTATGATTTTACGCAACGGTCCGTTTGACGAGATTCCCGCAGGCAAGTCGTGCGGTCAGCCGACCGTCTTCAGCATGTGAGTTCGGAGGATGAACGTTCGAAGTAGGTATCGAATATTATGAATTATTCGGAGAGGATTGCATGAATAATACAAGAGGGCACATTTTCCTTCGAATTCGAATTATACACGTTATACAAGTTTTCGAGGTAACCGGTTAGATTATCCGACGGAACCAAAGTTCGAGGGAGAAATCGACATAACGAAATTTCGAATTATTCATACTGGATGTCGCAAATTTACGAGACAGATTTTTAAAATTTATATATTTTGAAGCTTTTTCGTGGTTTGTTATTCGAAACTGTATCAATTTGCAAGATTGCGACATTAAATTATTTCGCTTTATTTCTGGACTTCAATATGAGATAGTTTCCAAATTTAGAGGTCAATAACAGAAATGACAGGTTTCTGTTGAGTTTTGGAAGTTTTTGCGAATAAACGTCTCGCGGAAAGTCAGGTTTCCTAATAATACAGAAAAATATTTCACACAAAACCAAAAACTCTTCTTGATGACGAAAATATACATTGAACCTTTGTATACCACTCAAGGTAACCTCAGTGTGCATTTCCTTAAGGGCGGACACGAGGAAATATAGCTTACGCGATCGGCGCCGATTGCGTGAAACTTGCTCCATCGTAATCTGTGAGCCTAGCGGCACGAGTTTAAATGATTTAAACCGACCTAGGCGAAATTTTGTTACCTCCAACTATCCAGACATAAAGATTAGCTACTTTACGTTACTTTCATTACCTGTTTGTAAAATTAGCTACTTTTTCGTTACTTTTCGTAACCGGTAGACACCCTGTAACTTTCCTCTCTTTTCTTTTCATAGAAATGTGTGGGTTTTTTTTCGTGATAATGTCACTTTTCCGTAATATTTTCCCCTTTGACCGTAATGCCGTAATCATGAGGTGAAATCCGTAATAATTACGGACAATCCGTAATAGTTGGCACCTCTGATAGTACATCCTGTTGCTTTGTATGGCACTGAATGTCGACCAACTGACAGAGCGCCAAGTACACAGCATGGAAATGTGTATGCTCCGTTGGTCAATGGGCATCACACTCCTGGACCATGTAAGAAACGACATCATTCGCCAGCAAATGGGCATTTCACCCATCACTGAGAAGGCCCGGCAAAAACGTCTCCAATGGTACTGTCACGTCCTACTTGCTGCACCAGGAACAGTAGCCAATTCTACCCAGTGCTTGGAAATCAATGGGCAACGACCACGTGGGGGACCAAAACAGCGCTGGCATGATGCGATAAATGCCAATATGAAGGTGCTCAGCCTATTATAACACCTTATGATGTTCGCGATCATAACAAGTGGCGAGCTAAGATCCGGACAGCGGACCCTGCACCTGCGGGAAAACGCTAAGAAGAAGAAGCTAAAGTCAAAGCCAGGCGGGAACCTCATAAGCTGGGGGAGCGAGCCCAAATCAACGCGCCTCACGTCATGTAAACTGTCAAATTATTACAGGCAAGTTGAATTGAAGTGTAAGTAAAGTGAAGTAAACTAAACAACTATATGTGTTGTTCCGAATGATGCCTGTTGGCTTACCTGCACGTTCCATATGGAAAGGAATCGCCTAATGAAGCGAGCATAGCCTCGGTCCAAGTGACACGGCAGGAGGAGGATAGGCAGAAGGGGACCATAAATATAACAAAGGGGGTGTGGTGGCACAGCGGTCAAGCTGTTGGCCTCTCAACACAGCCTATCATCCTCCTGCCGTGTCACTTGGACCGAGGCTATGCTCGCTTCATTAGGCGATTCCTTTCCATCTGGAACGTGCAGGTAAGCCAACAGGCATCATTCGGAACAACACACATAGTTGTTTAGTTTACTTCACTTTATTTACACTTCAATACAATTTGCCTGTAACAATTCTACAGTTTACATGACATGAGGCGCATGGATTTGGGCCCGCTACCCCAGCTTATGAGGTTTCCGCCTCGCTTTGACGTAAGCTTCTTCACATTTAATTATTTAGACTATTTGATTTCTCTTGTCAGATGAATAGTGACAGCTTTATTTCGTTTCTTTAGAGTTGGGGCGAGTCCATACATTAATGAACCAAGGACATCCGTCTTCACATGAAAAGTTCAAGCCAGCTCAGCAAAATTATGAATACAAGATAGTACAAATTGGTAAAAACATGGGCAAAGATGCACTAAAAGAAGAGACAGTTTTTCATAAAATTTTAAGGGCATTCGAGTGTGTCTGTAGATATACAGTAGTTGTTTTAATGCGTTTTTTATTATGTTGATTGATGAGTGTCGGTGATGTGTTGGTGACATGAGAGGGCTGAAGAAGGGCTAAATATTTGAATAGCTCGAAACATGTACCCTAGTTTTAGGAAGTGATATTTTGTCATAATATAGTATTGTTCGACGAATTTCCTTGTTGATTATTAAGTTAGATTGATTATATTGGCAATACGGACCTAACATCTTCCAATATTGGAGATACCGGTAATAATATTGAAGAAGTCTTCCAGTTGAGTGGGTTTACTACTCTAAATAGGGAATATCATCACTGACAGTTTAGATTCCGACATTGAAATCAGAAGTCACATAGAAATAACACGCAGTGTAGGCCTATATAGAAAAATGTCATCTTGCTTCAACAATGACTACTTAAATCTGAAGCTCGGTCAAAGAAATTAAATAAATATATAAATGCTGTTAATAAATAAATATATAATTCATCACTTGGTGTGTTAACTGAGCTCGGAGCTTAGGAGAGAGTGAGACTTCTTGACCATTCCCACTGTGTCTGATGTTAGTGTGGTATCATTATTTGCAGTGGTTATAATTGTTATTGACTCTAGAATTGGGAAGGAAGTGGAGTGAGCATGACCATATGATAGGAACCATCCCGGCATTTTCCTGGTGTAGAAGTTTGCTGGCTTCCGAGACTGACTTCTCATTTAGCGATTGGACATTGTGTTATCAGACCCCTGCACTTAGGTGTATGTAGAATTTGTCTAATAACCTACATAATGTGGTGTCTTTAGTAGTGTATATTTGCAATTGATTGGGACGGGAGCATGCATGGCCTTAAATTTAGAACTACCCCTGCATTTTCCTGGAGTAGAAGTCGGAAAACACTGAAAATCACTTCTAGGATGTCTGAGGTGGAAACCAAATCCACTTCTTCTCAGCTTTGGCTCACAAGGCGGAGTGAATCTCATTCCAACTCTTAGACTAGAATTAATTTTCTTGGCAGAGCCGGAAACTGAATCTGGGACCTCAGGGGTAACAGCCAAGTATACTAGTCACTACACCACATGATGGTCTGAGACTGTTATATTTATAAGTAAAGAAGATTGTAGTTTTACTTGATAGTTAATCTCGAGACATGGGACCTCCTTTTTACGTGGAATCCGAACCACAGGATATGGCATTTCACTTTGAAAATCTCACATGCATGGACCAGGTATCGAACGTGGTCCGCCGTGGTGAGAGGCCAGCAGCTTGACCTCTGTGCCACTACGCCACCTTTGTTATATTTATGGTCCACTGCATATATACTGATGTGTAACCTCTCCTCTTAATCAGAACGTGCTAACCAGGATAGGTTTTCGGTTTTGTGCTGGCAATGGGCATATAAAGCTTTGTGTGATGTGGGGCGGGGCCATTTTATCATTCTGTAAGCCAGTGGAAAAGGAAGTGGGCCAAGTATTGTGGTGAGAGGCAGGAGACATTTTCAGCCCTATACCCCAAATGTTCAGACATTTAAGAAGCTGTTGAGGCAGTGTCAACAAATGGAGAAATTGAAATTAGTAGCCTATGGAGGGTAGCACTGTACTGGATTCATATTTGTATAATTCTAAATTGTATTATTTATTTGTTTGTTTTCTAGACAAAACTTTCTAGTTTTACATTATTCGTGTGCATTGTGATTTTGCTACAAGGGATGTATAAACTGAGCGATTCACATACATAACATTGTGAAGAATCCTGATAAAAATGGATTGATTTTGAATGTTTAAGGTACATTTTATCAGAAATTTCTGCTCCACTCAGCAGTTCCAACTCATAGGTCTCTGACAAAGCCAACCTTCATCTCTATCACTGTTTCTAAGTTGCCCAGTCCCATTCCCATAAAGGCCACTCAAGAGTTTTCTATTAGATTAAATCTTGTAAAACCCATGTCAAGGTCTTACTGAAGTACACCACACAATCTCCTAAACTCCAGCAATTTTTCAAGGTTTATACTGCGTCCCTGTTGGCTATGAAATCCAATATTCCATCTTTTGGTACCTTTATAGGGATAAGATAATGCTGAGGGTGCTCTAGTTCCACCAGCAAAGAAGTACTATAATATACAGGACTGAGAATTCTTTTCTCAGTTCTTTCACCTTTCTGAATAACATTCAGGATTGTAATTCGAGGATTTATCCTCCCCTCAAGGTGAAACCTTAGATAGTCGACCATGAAAAGTCATTTGAAGAATAATTCCGACGTCTGTAATGATAGATTACAGAAAAGACAGCATTCGGATACGGTGGGCTGTCATGCGGAAGATAATGACGAATCGGAGCGTCTGAAAACTCATCAAGTAGCAAACAAACAAATACTACGGAAAATCAAACCTAAACAAGTCTCATTCTTTTCTACACATAATGTTAACTCTCTGGTTCAAACTGGAAAATTGAAGATCATCACGGATATCATGAGAAGTCATAAAATTCTAATTATGGCCCTTCAGGAAATTAGAAATAGTGATCAAGGCCATCTGGAATCACAAGGATATAGACTATATAAAGGAATTCCAGGAAAACGAGTTATGAAAAATTGTCCACAATTTGGTAACGGATTCTTAATAGATCTCAGAATCATTGACTCGATAACAGAATTTAAATCTCAATCCTCCAGACTTACGACCCTAACTTTGAAATCGGCAAATAAAACATATACAATTATTAATGCACATGCTCCTACTAATCAAAAAAACAACACCATTAAGGACAGAGAAGAAGTACAAGAATTCTGGGATCTTTTGGATCAAACTTTAATAAACATCCCTTCATCAAACATCAAAATTCTCCTTGGTGATTTCAATGCGCAACTTGGACAAGAAAGAAGATATAGAGATATAATTGGAAAATGGACAGCACATAAACGAACCAATAAAAATGGTCAAAGATTAGTCGAAATTTGTAGAAACCACAAATTAATCTCTAAATCAACATGTTTTAAAAGATTAACTCCAATGGCCAAGAAAAAACCTAATAACAACAATAGGAGGAAATTTGATCCATCTACCTTAATAAAAAATATAGAGTACTGTGAAAGAACAGGAGAAGAATCTCTCAACACTAAAACATTGGACGAATTAATCACTAAATTAAAATCAATAGCAGAGGAGTTAGTACCAATAAATCCAAGGAAAAAACATGAATGGTGGAATGTAGATTGTGATCAAGCAATAGAGAAAAGACACCAAGCATGGATAAAACATCAAGCTCTAAAGTCAGAAGAATCAAATTTAGAACTAACTACACAAAGAAAATTAACCCATAAAATCATCAGACAAACGAAACGTAATCATCTTAAAAATACACTGGAAAAGATAGAAGACGATTTCAAGAAAAAGCAATCTCGAGATTATTACAAAACATTTGGTAAATATCTAAAAAAATTTGAAGCTCCAACATTAATGTTGAAAAATCAAACAGGAAAGTTAGCACATTCTAACCAAGAAAATACAGAGATCCTTGCAGAAGCATTCGAGAAACTGTTAAATTGTGATGATCCACTGGAAACCCTGCAAGTAAACACTGATACACCTATTTTAACTTCACCTGATTTAATAAATCCTCCAAACATTAATGAAGTAGAACTCGCAATTAAAGAACAAAAAAATTACAAAACTTGTGGCGAAGACTTAGTCTTTGCTGAAATCTGGAAAAATGCTGGTAAACCTGAGATTATAAATCTTCATCAACATCTAGTTAAAATGTGGATTACTGAAGAAATTCCTGCACACTGGACCACAGGAATAATCCATCCATTATTTAAGAAAGGAGACAAAACGAACTCAGATAACTACAGAGGAATTACCCTTCTGGACTGCACATATAAAATTTTCTCTCGTATAATTTACAACAGGATCAAAAACATTCTGGAACCACAACTTGGAGAATATCAAGGAGGATTTCGCCCTTACAGAAGTTGTCCAGACCAAATCCTTAGCCTGAAATTAGTAATGGAATATTACAAAAACAGAAATAAGCAACTCTTTATCTCTTTTATAGATTTCAAGAAAGCCTATGATAGTATTCATAGACTGACACTGCTAAAAATCCTCAGATCATACGGTCTCCATCCTAAATTGATAAAAATCATTCAATTAACATTAACAAACACAAATTCGAAAGTTAAATTTAGGGGAGAAATATCAACAGCTTTCACAGTAAAAACTGGTCTCAGACAAGGTGATGGATTATCCCCTCTGCTTTTCTATGTGGCTCTTGATTATATCATGAAGGTTTGGCAAAAGGAAAACCCTCCTAAGATCAAAATTGGAACAAAACCATCAATAAAAATAAACTGCTTAGGATTTGCAGATGACTTGGCTCTTTTAGCACTAGACAAGGAAGAGGTTTGTACTCAGATCACTAGTCTCCAAGAAATTGCTCAAGGGATAGAATTACAGATATCCTTTGAAAAAACTGAGATCATGCCTATGAAACCCTTAGATATAAATGAAGTCTATATAAATCATAAAATTAACCTAGTTCCTCAATTTAAGTATCTTGGAGAAATTATAACACATAACTTAAACGAAAAAGTAACTTGGATAAATAGAACAAATAAAATGAAAAAGGCACAATCTCTAACCTGGTCAACATATAATAAAAAATGCCTATCAATAGCTACTAAGATCCAACATTATAAAACTCTAACTCTCCCTGAAGCTTGTGAAACACTGTTCCAAATTAAAAATGAACAAAGAACTGATCAGCTCCTCAAAACGGAAAGAAGAATCATTAGAA
The DNA here is from genome assembly GCA_946902985.2 of Meconema thalassinum. NCBI lineage: Eukaryota > Metazoa > Arthropoda > Insecta > Orthoptera > Tettigoniidae > Meconema > Meconema thalassinum. Next base: position 382,954,135 of record OX336394.1, on the reverse strand, counting down.
CGTGCATAAATAAAAAGTATCAGGTTGAGGGAGTCTGGAGGATTCTCCCAAATGAAACTGTCTATCGTGAGATTGATCCAATCACCAGCACAATGAAGAAGAAAAGAATTTCATATTTTTTTCACATCTTACGGCTTCCAGAAAACAGAATTGTACGCCAACTGGTGATGAGAAATCTAGGAAAGAAAACTGGAGGAAAATGGATCCAAGAAATCCAACAAGATCTCAAAGCAGTTGGACTCAAGATAACAGATGCCGAGGAGAAAAATAAAATTAACACCATTCCTAAAACTCACAAATTTTCTGCAGAAATGACACACAGCCTGTGGAGATTTCAGATGAGTTGAGAAAATCCCGATCTGAAAGAATGAAAAAGTACTGGAAAGAGCGCAAGAACCAAGCAGTACTACCTTCAAAGAAGAAGTGATTGTGGAACGACTCAAGTGGTCCAATGTGACCAATCAAGATTGATAATAATAATAATAATAATACAGGTCATAATGCATGGCCCTCTTAGACTGTTCACAATGGTATATTCATGCACAGTGAGCTTTGATAAATTTGAGATCAGTGCAAATGAAGTGTGCATTGATTGTCTCTTTGCCCAGCGCACTTTGAGTCTGATCTCAGTGTTCTACTCACGCTGTCAGTGTATGGTTTGTGCCGACAACAATGCATGTGCGAGTGCCAAGAATAGTGACCAAAGAGGAGCTGGGCAGGTGTGGCAGAAGACTGTTAAGGGTATTTACATGATATAATGTAGACTGTCTCTAAAATTTTCACATGCATACGACTGGTCATTTATACCAAGGGTCTGCTGAAAGAGTTTTATATATCTGAAAGAAACTCCGCACCAGAAACTGCATAAACCTAGAAGAATTGCTGGAGTTTAATTTCTTGACCGTGAAAGTTAACATTCCACACATATTTTATCTCTATCTTCCAACCAAGAAATGAAACTTCATCTGCAGGTTATTCAATTCCAGACTAGAGGGAACAGAAGGAATTTGGGCAACATTAGGGGCATAATTCATCTTTATTGGGGCATCCTCTATCATCATTGTAAGTCATATATACATACACACAAAAAATTAGACAAAACTTACAGTACTGTAGTAAAGTGACATGTGATTCCATTTGTTTATCATGAGATGTTCAACTGCATTAATCGAAAAGGTTATGGCATTTTAACTCATACATGATGAATACATTTACTATACAGTATAAAAAAAACTATGAAAATGAGGTAGGAGCTACATTCGCTCGCTCATGACATAGAACAGAACATTGCCTAGATAAGCTAAGCTAGCTAAGCTCGCTGTGTCGTACGAAATCTTTATTTCTATCCGTGCCCGAAAATAATTACTTATTCAATTATTTTGATAATCCTATGTTACAGAGCTAAAACTTCTAAGGCTAACCTTCAAACCTTGTGACGCTACGATCAGCCGCTCGGGAGTTAACATCCTCACATGAACTGGAGGGATAAATTGAGTGAGAAAGAAATGAAAATCCACAGCCTGCTTCCAGTCTCCGACCGGGTCAGGAATGGAATGAAGCCCCCAACTAGCGCCGAGGATATGAACTATGCCGGCTGCCGAGGCCTGACGCACTCCTCTGGGGCAATGATTAAATGAATGACAGATGAAATGAAATGATAATGGAGAGTGTTGCTGGAATGAAATTTTGACAGGGAAAACCGGAGTACCCGGAGAAAAACCAGTCTGCCTTCGTTTTGTCCAGCACAGATCTCACATGGAGTGGCCGGGATTTGAACCACGGACCCAGCGGTGAGAGGCTGGCGTGCTGCCGCCTAAGCCACATAGGCTTCAAATTGAGTGAGAAAGATTACGTTGAAATATTTAGGTTCGCCGGGGAAATACAAACTTGAGTGGCAGTATTGGTGTATCAATGCAGTGTACAGTAGTGAAGCTTTAAGAAGTGCTGCGAGCTGAAATATTGAATTCATAACTATGTCCCTTAGGAAGTCGAGTGGCAGCAGACAGTTTTACACAGCAAGACGACAAATAATACAAATTTCAGAGCGTATGGCTTTATACAGAAGCTTTCGAATTCAAATGTGATAACACAAATTTTTTCAGACGGCCTGCGTTATTGTGGTTTCCCCAAGTGTGTGCGTTCTCGTAATTGAAGTGAGGTAACTCACCTCTTCTCAATTTTACCTCAAAAGGCAATATTGTACAGTGTTCTAACCTAGACCAAAACTACATTTCTTGACTGAGCCGTGAATCGAATCTGGATCTCATGGGCAACAGCTAACAAGGGGAGGATACGATGCATGGGTCACCGATTCTAATCATCTTCAGTACACGTGTAGGCCATGGCCAGGCATATACCAGGTGCAAGTAGTAAGGTGCGCTTCTCAGCTGTTTCCGAGAAATTAATTATTCGCAATTGCAGTGCGGCGTCCATGTGCTTTGTACGCTAGCAAGAAGCCAAAGAGCACATGGTGCAGCGATAAGAGCCCTGTTTCGTAGGCGCGGGATCGCTGGATCAAATTCCATTGGTGAGCCGTTGCAGTGTAATTAGGCTATGCTAGCCACTACACCACAAGTTGATCCCCGATAAACAAAAACTTATTCAATCTCTGTATTTGTATTTCCTCGTTACTAAGAATGACATGGAGTGTAGATTATGTCACGTTTAATAATGATGTTTCATTTGAGGGGCTTGGCCATCTTGGTCATTTAGCCCCGTTACTTGGATGTTTGTATAGAATTTGCTTGATAATCTGTGGTGTCTATTTTAGAGTGTGTGCAATTGTAATTCAGGTGAGGAATGGGAAGGAGGCAGCCGTGGCCTTTAAGTTAGGAACCATTCCAATATTTGTCTGGAGTAGACATGGGAAACCATGGAACACTCTTCCAGGATGGCTGAGGTGAGAATTCAACCCACCTCTTTTCAGGTTTGCTTCACAATGCTGACTGTACCTCTTGCCAGCCCTCAGACCAGAATTAAATTGCTTGGCTGGGCCGGAAAACAAACCCGCACCTCTTGGGCGACAGTACTGTGGCAAGAAGGTTGAGCTCTTTTTAAATACGCAGACTATGTGAGATGAAAATTTTGATAGTATTTATGGACATGTTGATACCAAGAATGCTAGTCGCTACACCTGGAGTATGACTTGTGCATGTATAACTTTTGTGACATCTTATAACAATATCTGCCTCATATTGCAATAGTAAAAATGTGGACACTCCGTTGCAAGCATGGATATTCATTCTCATACATGCACATAAATTTGAAGCGGCTTGTGTTCCAAGGGAAGGCCATGTGTATACGGTGAGCATAGAGCGGAGTCTTCTCTTCGTTTCTCTCGCCGGTCTCTATGCAGCAACGGTGCTCATTAGGACCCACGCTACTGGACGACATGTTCACAGTTGTTCTGTTTCATATAGGCAATGAGGGGGGAGGGGGGCCAGCGCAGCGGTCAAGCTGTTGGCCTCTCACCAAGGTGGACCGGGTTCGATTCCTGGTCAATGCATGTGAGATTTTCGAAGTGAAATGCCATGTCCCGCGGTTCGGATTCCACGTAAAAAGGAGGTCGCGAGGCTCGTGACCATAAGATTAACGATCAAGTAAAACTAAAAGCTTCCTTCCTTTTTTACTTTTGGTATAGGCAAACGTTCTGGACGTTAATATAGCCTACGGTATGCGTTCTACCCCTTGCTAACATGTATTGCTCATGCTTTTTGAGTAATGCTATTCCCTCAACCTCCATCCTCTACCTACAGCACATAAGAATTCAGGGGCGATTTCTCCGAGCATGCTACGCTTGCTGCGCAAGTGCAATATTTTTCTAAACCAGGCGAGATTTTAAAAATTACAATATGTACCGTATCTGTAATAGATCTGCTTTAAACGAATCACATGTTGCATATATCTTGGCGAGTACAGCGAGGCTTGCTTGTGTCTTAGGAGCTTCAGCGGAGCTGTCGACACAGCGAGAAATGTATGCGCGTGCAGGTTCCTTCTGTTCAAGGCCGACTGTGAGCTGTCACGTTTGTAATGTGTAGTTGAAAGCTCTGGTCTTAGAGCTACAGAAAGCTACTACATTGAGCACAAGGATTTTTGTTCTTCTTGCTTAAGTTCAACACTAGATTTCTGCTGGCAATTTTCTCCAAGATCTTTTCATTCTCCGATACAGTGTTCAATATTTTACAAACAAACAGTTTGGATATACAGTACTGTGGTAAGAAGGTTGAGCTCTTTTTAAATACTCAGTCTATGTGAGATGAAAATTTTGATAGTATTTATGGACATGTTGATACCAAAATCGATGTTTAAGGAGGACAGCCATGCTCTAAAAATCATGCAACAAGTGGTGAACCAGAAAAATCAAAATACTAACGTCTATTCAATGAAATTATCGACAATGCACTTAACCAAATAGGAGAGCGTTTCAAATGCATTGTTCTTCTTGCTGCTGGATTGTGAAAGCACACAAATAAGTTTCCAGACAGTTATGTTACTGCCCTAAAAAAGACCTATGGGTAATTTTTCGACATTGTTCGCTTAAAAACTGAATTAAGTGTGACGTACCGTACTCATCTCCTGACTTTAAAGAGACTTAGGCCTACTGTAGTGCAGTTCATGCATACTAACAAATTGTACATGGGTATGGCAGTGATTTTCAAGCTCATCAAACTGGTAGCAACAATTCCTGCTGCTGCATCCCCTGCAGAACATTCTTTTCGACACTGAGACGCATTATTACATATTGCAGATCGACTCAAATTCAGGAGAGGCTATCATCATTAGCTATGTTGTCGATTGAAAAAGGATTGCTTGCAAAAATTAGATTAGGCCTACTGTCCTCTTTCTTTGATGAAGTTATTGATAGTTTTATAAAGAAAAGCCACAGAGTCGAGGTTGTTTTCAATCTTATAATAGATGCAATTTTTCTGTGTAGGTATTTCGATGTTTACTTGTTTAAATTATAAAATCACTGTCTTGTCACGAGTTATTAATAATTATAATATGAGTTTGATTGTGAAAATGTGTTATATTTTGGCCCTTCTTGAATTCAAGGTGCGACGTTAGACCAGAGATTTTCTACGTTTTTGAGGTTTTCTATTGCGGCATTTTAGGCTACGTTAAAATATTTATAGCATGCAGTAGGCCACTCGAGGTAGCACATTTATAAATGAAATGAAAATCCACAGCCTGCTTCCAGTCGACCGACCGGGTCAGGGAATGGAATTTATGAAGCCCCCATTTATAAATACCCAATTGTATTGGCAAGTATGTATTTCAATATGCAATAGCACAAGGAAACTAGTTGTGCAAATGAAGGTACGGTAACTTTTGCGTGTTACATATTATATGCAACGTAAGATTGTTAAAATGTCGTGTAAATATCCGCCCAAGTAATACCATAACCTCATCAAAATTGCACACATAACTCGGCTGAATATCCTGGCAATTATAAAATCACATGTACACATATAAAACTACAGCCCCAAAGTCAAAATATATTTTCATCCGATATTAAACTTCACGCTACCGCTTTTAACCAAACGAACGCGAAGTCATTAAATTATTATATCAAAATAATAATCCAAGCCAATCCGTCTCCGTTCTGGTTTGCTTCACCAAGCGCTGCGCTGCACCACGCTGCACCGCTTCGTTGCATTCACAGAACTTCTTCTTCTCCTTGGTACGGTAGTGGGCATAGTAAACTCTTTACCCAATTGCTACTGTGCAGTGGTATGTATCATACGCTGCCGAAGTGACGCGCCTAGCAACCGCATGGGCGCAGCCACATTGGACCCAAACAACTGGTTGCTAGGTTTTTTATACATAGGAAGCTGCATTAACGCTGCGCAGCGTCTTGAATTTTGTGGATAAAAATGTGTAATACGCGTGATATAAGGCAAACGCCTCCCGTGAAGATCATCTACAGTGTTGGAGCTACAAAATAGAAGTGAAGTTTTATGGATAAAGTACGAGAATTTTGCGAGATAGTATGAATAAAGTGACCTCACTCCTGAGGCAAGAATTGCATGGCGGGTACTACAAATTATAAATATTTAACATTTAGTGCATAGAGTATATCTAATATAGAGATATATTTAGGACATATATGTCACAAAAAGGGGTTTTTGGTTCATGTGGGGAGTGTAGTTGTAATTAAATATGGTTTGTACTATAAGTATTATAAACGACAACCTACATAACCTTAGAGCTGATTTACTAACACCAATAAATTTTATCCTACAACTTTTCTGAGTGGTGATTTTTCACTTAATTTATTTAAGCAGTGAATTGTGTTTCCAAATAACAATTAGGCCTATCCCAGACTGAAAATGTCTGCCTAAATATTTTATTTTTTGCACTTTCGGAAAACAATTATCATGTAGGCCTACACCCTGCAACAAAGTTACAGTACCGTAGGCTATAGTGACATTATTCAAGCCAATGAATATTGCTTATTTCTGAAGTGATGGAGTGGTAAGTCTTGTTGTGATTGTTGTGATTATATTTAGAGCTAGGGTACGAAAAGTGCCCCATTATTTAGAATGACGTAGGACTATAGGCCATAATTGTAGACTTCTCTAACCTGTTAGTGAGCACACAGGTTAGGCTTTGTTAATTTGATTCGTTTTCAGACAAACGCGGCGTTGTGGTAAACACACAAATTGTATTGAAATGCAGTCTTTGTTTCTTCTATAGCTGTTGAAGAGATTTGGCCTAAACTCTCATCCAAATATTTTAAACTGTTCCCTTATGCATTGATAGACCTTAAGTTCATTTTATTCGTCACTTACTGGTAGGGCCTATGGTACTTTATTTTCCGTAGTATTGGTCATTCATACGGGACGTGATTCACAATATCCAGAAATGTCATATTTTCATGTTTTCACTTAATTTGAGGTAATACGACTTATGTTCTTAGACTTAATGTGCATCTCGTACGCAATATTTTACAACTTTACTGTGGAAAATATACTTTTCTATGCTTTCTTGCCTCTGGACATCCATGCATGTACAGTTTTATACGATACAAATAGGAAATAATGACGGCTCAAAGACTGAAGCAAGCTACAAGGGAGCCATGTTGTATTGCTCCAGTTGCTTAGCAACGGAGCGGAAGTGACGTTGACTTCGGCAGCGTATTGGGTAACCGTCGACTACCGATTGAAAGCGTAAGACCAGTGAGTAGCGGGGAATCGTAAACAAGAATATGACGCAACGCGGAGAGATACATATGAGGAAAACATAGGAATTAGAGACGAGGACACAAATGGTATTAACTCTTCACACCGAAGCGACCCACCTTGGTGACTCGCTACACATACACACACATGACCGGGTCACAAATATGGATATGGGAAAGGATTACCCTTTCAAATCTTTAAATTAATATTGTCGAAAAATGCTACGATGCTACTAACCAGTGGAATTGTAGGCGTATGTACCAATGTGGCCACATTTAAAGGAAGTGCATACCCTAAATCGTATAAAGCTCTCAACATTATAGCACGTTGATGGTCGTATAGTGGACGTTGAAATAGAATATGATTTAAGGAACCCTCCATTTGTAAACACGCACATAGAGGATCATCACGTCGTTTTATGCGGAATAAATACACCGGCGTTAATGCATGGTTAAAACGTAGACGAATGATTGTAATGATATGTCGTCGTGTGTATTTCCCTCCGTGAAACCATGGTTTGTTTAAAATAGTCGGTTGTAACCCAAAATAGTGTTTGGCCTTAATTCTGGCGTAGCTAGTCCACGTGCCTTGCCAGTCCTCCCGTATTGTCGAACTAATTATAGAACGCAGGTCTGACATTGGTATGGCGATGTTGTAAGTTTTTCCGTGTCCCTTTGCTGCATCTTTGGCAAGGTTATCCGCTATTTCGTTTCCTTCAATGTGACAATGGCCGGGTACCCACATGATACTGACTTCAAAACCCTCCGTGTGTAAAGTGTACAATTGTTGCACTAATTGACATAAAAACCAGTTGTCGGCCTCTCTAACATTTTGAAGTGCTTGCACTACACTCATTGAATCAGTACAAATTAAAGCATGACGAATGGCATGTTTTTTTATATAAAAACACGTCTGACGTATAGCAAAAATTTCGGCTGTAAATATCGAGACGTCAGGGGGTAAAGTATACTGAAAGGAGATTTGTAAGTCCGGAGCACAAAAGGCTGCTCCCACACGCGCAGGGTTAACCATTTTAGAACCATCTGTGTAAAAAAGGATACAGGAGATCAAAGGATTCGTTATTTCCCTAAAAATACGGGGAATGATTACAGGATGATGTTGAAACGTCTGGTAGACTTGGGGTAAGGAGTTCTGAAGAATAGGAGGTTGAAAGTACGTTGCAGCATACGGAATAGTATATATCGGTAACCGCATGACTTTTAATATATTATGACGGTACGGTTGAAGCATGGAATATGCGGTTAATAACGCAGGACGAGAAACGGTGGGCAATAATCGACGCGTATAATATTCCTCTAATAGTTGTAATTTAGGGACGATAGGTGATGTTGTTATCATTTTTCGTAGCAGGTACATACATGCAAGATATCTACGCCGATGCTGAAGTGACATTTCTCCGGTTTCAACTAGCAGGGCTCCTGTGGGGGTTGATTGAAGCGCACCTATAATTATACGCAAGGCAGAAAACTGGATTCTATCTAACCGAAGGAGCCTAATGCTGGGCATTGAATCAAAAAAAAAGGAATTGTAATCCAGTACGGAACGGATGATGTTACGATAAACCGTTAATAATGATTCTGGGTCCGCCCCCTAATTACGTCTAGTGAGAGACTTTAGAACATTAATTTTACTGGCGAGATGACTCTGAAGGTATTGCGTATGTCTCTCCCATTGCATTTTCCTGTCAATATGAATCCCTAAATATTTGACACTTGTCACCACTGGAATGTGACCTTGACGGTATAATATAGGAGAACTGTCGTAAATTCGTTTGTGCGTAAAAATCATCGCAGCGTTTTTTCCTACGGATGTTTCAAATCCGTATTGATGTAGCCAATCATGAGCATGAGATAAGGCGTGGTATATATCTCTTCGACATGAGGAAAACTCTTCTCGAGTGCAATATATTAGAATGTCATCCGCATATTGTAGAATGCGAGCGTGCGGTAATATGACTGTTTCTAAAGTACGGGTGTAAATTAAGTATAAAAGCCCGCTTAGAACGTCGCCCTGGGGAACACCATAAGAAGTATGTCGAGAATCAAAGACACCGGCTGGGGAGTTTAACGTAATATGACGATGGCATAGCATATTGTGTATTAAGCACCTGAAGGGAAGGGGAAAATTTAGATCCCTTAGAAGTTGAATAAGAAGATACGGATCAACAGAATCATATGCATTTTTGAGGTCAAGGAACACAGCTACTGTCTGCATTTTCTTTCCTTTTGCTAGGAGTAGATCAGTAAGGAATATATTTATGGGGTCGGATGTACCAAGATTTTTCCTAAATGCAAATTGGGTTTTTGGAAACAGGTTATAATATTCTAGGCACCATTGAAGCCGTCGGAGAAGAATATGTTGGAAAATTTTTCGGACACAAGATCCAAGTTGAATACCACGATAACTACTCGGTAATCGAGCATCTTTCATGGGTTTAAGAATCGGTACAGTTTGAAAAACATTCCAATCCTCCGGGAAGGTCCCTGTGCATAAGATGGAATTATATAGTTGAAGAATGATACTCTGAGCGTTTACTGGAAATCGAGCGATCATTTGATAAGTCACTCCATCAATCCCTGGGCTGGATGATTTTTTGTGCCGAAATCTGTGTCTTAATTCGCTACTTGTAATAGGCTGCATTAAACTGGAAAAACGTTCCAGGGAACCAGATGTACAAGATGTAGGCAAGCGAATAACTATTTCTGGTGTCCAAGTATGATACAGGTCATGGTATCCCTGCGCCGAAAGTTGGGAGGGGGATGAGATAGTACGATTATTAGAGAAATGTTTAATCGCCGTCCAAATACTGTTTAGGGACGTAATACTGCATAATTGGGTAGTATATAATTTCCACGCTTCCCGTCTTTTATCATTAAATACACGTTGTAGTTGCGCAGTGAGACTTTTGTATCGCAAATAAGATGTTGGAGAGCCATAATGTCGAAAAGCTTTTAAACTCGCCTTGCGCCGTCTTACCAGCTGTCTGCATTCTTGATCCCACCATGAGGGTAAGGCGCCACGATTATTTGGAGGACCTGTCGTTGAACTTAAAGGGTGATATATGTTAAGATAGACGCAGATATTCTCTAATAAAAAGGCATAACTGTTACTGAGCCCCTGTGTATGCTGTGAAAGTCTATCCTCTAAAAATCGGGAGAACAACTCATAATCAAAAAATCGTAAATTTCGCTTAACCTTAGATACGTTTTTTGGGATATGTCGGGTACGCGAGACATCATAGTCGATTATAATTGGATAATGATCGCTTTGATGCGTATCCTGCACGGTCTTCCATGTCATCTTATGAGATAAGTCTAGAGTAGTGACACTTAAATCCACCGCACTTTGGGGACTATTTGGTGGGGTAATGCGCGTGGGTGATCCATCATTTAAGAGATGTAGGTGTAAATCCTGTATAACTTCCGCGATGTGACGTCCTTTTGGATTAACGCGACCACTGCCCCATAAGGCGTGATGTGCATTAAAATCCCCCACGGTAATATGTTTAGGAAATTGTTTTATGAACCGGAAATATGCCTGCCATTGCCGACGGGAACCTTGTATACCCGGGGGACAATAAATGTGACTTACATGTAGATCTTGTACAAGGAATGTGTGATGATGAGTATGAGGAATATAGAATTGAGTAGAGAGAGGAGTGTATCGTAAGGTCTTTTTGAATAGCGTCATTATGCCACGATATCCTGGACCATCCTGACGTTCGACCAGGTAGTTGGGAATCGAGAATCTATACGAGGCACGAAGCCATGTTTCCTGTAGGAATATGATATCCGGATCATACTCCTGGATTAAAAGCAATAATTCATGCTTCTTATTTAAAATACTCCGGCAATTCCACTGGAGGAGTAACATGTAGCACGGATCTAAATTAGTCCACTGTAGGACTACTACTTACTAGGGTATTATTTTTTATGGTAGGAGGATTGGGAAGTAATGGAACTATTTTGTCTAATAATTGTTTCACATAAAAGCTCCATTGAGCGTTGTGCCCTAATAATTCTTGTAATTTCAGGAAATCTTCAATAATGTCATGGGACGGGTCTCGTGAAGTGCCAGGTGTTTGAGAACACTGTTTCTTCGAAATTTCCTCACCCCTTGTGGCGGGTTGCAAAGCCACCCCTACACCACTACCAGATGGTTGCTTCAAGATCTCGAGATAGGCCCGTCGATCGTAACCTATGGGATTCACCACTTTCGGCTTTGAGGACACAAGTTCTGTATATTTTCGTTTTCTCGGCGGATCATCCCTACGCGTATTATGAGACTGTTCTAAGGTTGGAAATTGCTGCGGGATTGTAAGAGGATTAAACGGTACATTGTAGTTAGCCGTAATAACTTCGTGGTACGATTTATTTTCGGTACACATTTGACGTTTTATGGACTTTTGTTTCTCCAATTCGGGGCAGCGTGCGGCGCCTGCCGGATGATTATCACCACAATTAGCACATTTAAACAGAGTCTCCTTACATGTTTCCGTAGAGTGTCCTTGCGCAGTTGCCGCAAACTGGGGCGCGAGCCCGGCAGTGTAGTTTTACATGCCCAAAACGTTGACAGTTCAAACATCTAATGGGGGAAAATATGAATAATGTTACCTCCAAGAGTACATTAAAAATAGATACATAATCAGGTAGTCGTTGTGTTTTAAAGAAAATTTTCACTGTTCCTGTAGGAAGGGATTCTAACTTGTCATTGATCATCTTTTTCCGAAAAAAAAACGCTGGACTCGCACAATTGGGACATGCGAATCAATATATTTTAGGATTTCATCGTGCGTTAAGGATGTGTCCACGCCCCTAATTAGCCCAACACGTTGGACGTTAGCGGACGGGACAAATGCGACCAAGTGCTTTGCTGGTAATAAGGGATTTTGTAAAAAGGAGTTAGCTTCTATGGCCTTGTTAAATTGTACCTGAACACGATTGCGGCCTTTGCGTTGAATATTCTTTATCCCCACGATCTTATTTTCGAAAAAGAGCTTTCCTAATGCCATCGGATGTAAATTGCCAATATGTTGATCACCCTCACCTTGCACAAACACCGTGTACGGTCAAGACCAACTACAATCCTCAGACCTTAATGTAGAAAAAATATGGCGGTGATGGTTGCCCTACCAATAGCTAAGATCATGTCATCGTGGTTGTCACAGTTCATGTAAATTATTATTTTTACTCGCCTAAGAGCATAAAAGATATCACAAGACGAGACTAGGTTCCGAAGAAATATGCATCAATAATTTAGACTTACCTGAATTAATTTATCTACATAGTGCTGGCCTCGAATTATAGGTTTCTTCGTCTTCACCCAAGGGGCAGCTACAATAGTCTCACTGTTTCTGTGGTTGAATAAGAAGCTTTTTGGCGAGTTATCACGATTTGTATTGAAGTTTAGTAATAAAGATTAATATTATTAGCATAAAATCAAACAGATTCTGAAGTAGGAGAGAAGAAAGTACCCGGTTACTGAAGTTCTGTCCCAGCACATGCAGAGTATTTGTGTATACAATCGGAATGAGAATAGTTGCCTGAAATAATCGAACCAACGCTATAGTGATACAATTCAATTCAAATCTCTCGTAGAATTGTCTAAAATCTCGGCTAAAACATCATACCGAATTAGTTGATTGAAATGTGCAAAGAAGTCGTCGTGTGGATATCCGAACATAATTATGGGGATTACCACACACAAATGACACGATAATATGTTACCATCTAACCTATTAACCATTCGCTCTTACCGTTTGGAATAGTTGTACGCTGGAAATAGTAGATTTAGTAAAGTAATGTAGGTAGGAAAGCACCATCTCCCTCTTACGGAATTATCGCAGCACACCATCTCGCAATATAAGTACATAATTGGCAAGTTACTCACAACACTTTATTACACACATCATAATAAAAAAATAACTTGCAAGCTGTAAGAATCACAAAAGTATGAATAATTACGGAACACAATGAGTTCACTGTTTGGCACAGGGGAAACATCTTTCTTAACCAATAAAACAGAAGTTCACTGTAATATGTGGCGTGTATACAAGGCAGTGTAGAACATCTTCTGCTAGACTGGTAAAGATTTACGGAGACATATGAAGCTGAGCGATCAATATAACGTCAACGGATTGATCTTGCCGTAGATGCTCATTGCATTTTCCCTTTACGTACTTAAGTTCGACACTACCGGTACTGAAGTGTACTAAGCTATTATTATATTGTCACTAACTAGCAAATCATTGCGGTGTATATTCTTGAGACACTTCTATTAATGCTTTAGTCTTAGGTACTTCAACATCTGCAGTAAATGACACAATGCCATCGGTCGACTGAACAATCATCACACAATCAAACCAGTCCATAATAAGCGTATTATCACATATTTACACACGATTGCAGTATATTACCGCCAACTTGACTTTACAGACATACTGAAGACACTAAAAATTACAGATGAGCAATAGTTTATCCCAACTCTCATCAAACGAAGCTAATCAAAGCTAATATTGTATCCCAGCAACGAATGTAAACAAACATTATCTCGGGCTTCCGCAAACGCTATTTTCACACTTTCGATACCTGCATTATGGTCTGAGTATTGTAGTTGGTCTTGGTACGGTCCTGTGATAAATACGTCTTGATCCCTATCTGGTTGACACCCCCTGGATGGGAACGCAGTCCTCCAGCATCAGAGACCTCTGTCGGTTATTGCAATGACTACTTGTAGAGATTCTGCTGGCTCTTCGCTTAATGCAACGAAGCGAAGCTGCGCAGCGCTTAGTGAAGCAAACCAGCACGGAGACGAATTCATACCCATATTCTTTGGACGAATTGGCTTGGAGACTTCGCGTTCGCTTGGTTTAAAAGCGGTAGCCTGAAGATTAAAATCGGATGAAAATATATTTTGACTTTGTGGCTGTAGTTTTATATGTGTACATGTGATTTTATATCGAACGGGAAAATGATAAGTTTTTGCAAGGATATTCAGCAGAGTTATGTGTGAAATTTTGATGAGGTTATGGTATTACATGGGCGGATATTTACACGACATTTTTAGCAATCTTCCGTTGCATATAATATGTAACACGTAAAAGCTACCTTCATTTGCACAACTAGTTTCCTTGTGCTATTGAATATTGAAATACATACTTGACAATACAATTGGGTACGGTGTTTATAAATGGAGGCTTCATAATTTCCATTCCCAGACCCGGTCGGTCGCCTGGATGCAGGCTGTGGATTTTCATTTCATTTATAAATGGCTACCTCGAGCGGCCTAGGCTACTGCATGCTCTAAATATTTTAATATAGCCTAAAATTCCGCAATAGAAAACCTCAAAAACGTAGAAAATCACTGGTCTTAACGTCGCACCTTTAATTCAAGAAGGGCCAAAATATAACAAATTTTCACAATCAGACTCATATTATAATTTATAATTATTAATAACTCGTGACAAGACAGTGATTTTATAATTCAAGCAAGTAAACATCGAAGTACGTACACAGAAAAATTGGATCTATTTATAAGATCCTACTTGAAAACAAACTCGACTCTGCGGCTTTTCTTTACAAAACCATCAATAACTTCATCATAGAAAGAGGACTGGAATCTAATTTTTGCAAGCAATCCTTTTTCAATCGAATTTGAATCGATCTGTAATACCGGTAGCCTATGTATTAATGCGTCTCGGTGTCGAAAAAGAACGTTCTGCAGGGGATGTAGCAGCAGGAATTGTTGCTGCCAGTTTGATGACCTTGAAAATCACTGCCATACCCATGTACAATTTGTTAGTATGCATGAACTGCACTACAGTAAGTCTGAAACACTTTTCTCTTTCAAGTCAGGAGATGAGTACGGTAGGCTACATCACACTTAATACAGTTTTTAAGCGAACAATGTCGAAAAATTACCCATAGGTCTTTTCTATAGCAGTAACATAACTGCCTGGAAACTTATTTCTGTGCTTCTCAAACAATTCACAATCCAGCAGCGAGAAGAACACAAATTTATTTATGTATTTGAAATGCTCTCCTATTTGGACAAGTGCATTGTCAATAATTTCATTGAATAGACTTTAGTAGGCCTATTTTGATTTTTCTGGTTCATCATTAATCTTCATCTCACATATTTATTTATTTAGCGTATGGCTACATCACAAAATGTACAGTTAAATAATATTACAATCATAAAGATAATTATAACAGACTACAAACTAATATCAAGTCCATGAATATAGTCCAGTGATCCCTCCGTCATCACCAGGAACTCTGATTGGTCGCCAGCGAAAGCTCTCAAGGGACATTCGTGCACAACATGGTAGACCGTCTGCTTTTCAGCACCACAGTCACAGCTTGGAGACTCTCTTTTCTTCCACTTGTACATAAGGTTTGCACATCTTCCAGTGTTGGTTCTTATTCTATTAAGTATTGACCAGTCCTTGCGTGGTAATTCAAAACCGGGTGGCTTCGTTGATATGCACGGCATCTTCAATTGTTCTGCTGTTGCGTTAGTCTGCCATGATTGCCTCCAGCAGTCGTCAGTATTAAAGTTGTTGGCCTGTAAAGTTCTCGCGGTTTCATGGGGTGGATGACGAGAGCGAAGCCTACCTCTTCCGATGTTTGGTATGTCTTCATGCACAGCAAGGTGTGGATTTTTGTACAGCTTTTTGTACTCGCATAATAGTGCATTTTTCCGACGCAGAGATGGAGGTTGTATGTGGCTAAGTATTGGTAGCCAGAAAGTCGGCGTGGGTCTGATTGTGCCAGTTATATGGCGCATTGTATAGTTAAGCTGAGTGTCGATAAGCTTAGTGTGTGTGCTGTTTAGCCAAGCTTGCGAGCAATATTCGGCAACTGGGTAAACCAGAGCTGAGGTGCGCGGTGTTGATGCAGAAGATCCCCAAGATGTGCCACACAGTTTTTGAAGGATGTTATTCAGAGTTTTAATTTTGGCAGCTGTTTTTGTTAGGTGTTCCTTAAAACTGAGCGTTCTATCAAATGTTACCCCTAGATATTTCGGGTTCCTATTATGTCTCAACAATTTTCCTTCAAAATGAACAGTGAGCTCTTTGTTGGCCAGCCTGTTGCTTAGGTGGAACGTAGATACTTCTGTCTTCGTGGCACTTGGCTGTAACCTCCATTTCCGGAAATATTCTCCAATAGTTGATAAGTCATTGGTCAGTATGGTTTCAGTTGTTTCAAGTTCTTTATGCCTCGTAGCAAGGGCCCAGTCATCAGCATACCCCAACTTCCTTGACTTTGTTTCAGGCATATCTGATATGTATAGACTGAACAAAAGAGGGGCAAGGACCGATCCTTGTGGCAGGCCATTGTTCAGCTTCATTTGTGAGCTGATGCAGTTGCCCATAATTACTTGGAAACATCGGTTACTGAGCATTTCATTGATGAGATGGCTAATTTTCATACTTGGTATCACTTGAAGGAGTTTCAGTATGACAACTTGCCTCCAGACAGTGTCGTATGCAGCTGTTAGGTCAATGAATGCTAGTGATGTCTTCTCTTTATTCTGAAAACCTGCTTCTATGAAGGTTGTTAGAGAAAGGACTTGGTCTGTGCAGCTGCGGTTAGGTCTGAATCCGGCTTGTTCAACCGGTATAGATTTGAAGATCTTGTGACAGATTCTGTTATACACCATTCTTTCCAGTAGCTTATACAACATACTTAGTAATGCTATGGGGCGATAATTTTCTGGCTTGTCATTTGCTTTACCTGGCTTCAATAAGGCTATAACTTTCGCGCGTTTCATTTCACGAGGTATGTTGCCGGTTTGCAGGATATTTGGGAAGAACTTAGCTAGCCACTGTTTCACATACTTGCCACAGTGCACCAGAAATTCAGCGTGAATGCCATCAAAGCCTGGGGCTTTCCCTGGTTTCATTTCTTTTATGGCAGTTGCTACTTCTTCGGTGCTGAATGGAAGACAATACTCAGTATCAGCTCTACATTCTGCTTTGAGTACCTTTAATTTCTTCTTAGCTGCAATAGTATGTGTACATACTTGAGGTGATCTGGAAGTGGACACAATGTTTGCTGCAACTTGGTTAGGGGTGATAGCATCGTATATGCAGTCTCTTGGGGTACTACCACCTAGCTTCCTGAGCAAAGACCAAGCTTTCCTACTTGATGTACGAAAGTCCAGAGATTCGACAGTTTTGGTCCACTTTATTTGTCTTGCTGCGTTGATGTTATTCAGCAATTCATCTGTTATTTCATGCTCGTTAGTTTCACAGAATTCTTTGTATAGGTTTTCACATTTCTCTGTCCATCCGGGAATATACTCCTTACGGAAACCGCGAGGGATACACTTCTTTGCCGTGCTAATTATAGCTTGAACGAACCGCTTGTAGTTTGAACTTACTGGAGGGATCCATCCCACACATTTATCTAGATTTTCTGAGAATATGGTCCAGTTAGCTTTTTGAAAGTTCCATCTGGGCCTGGGAAGCGCTCTTATTAAAGGGATACTGATCCCGAATTCAAGAAAAATTGGGCGATGTTGGCTATGTGGGAAGTCTCCAAGGACCTTTCTTGTTACTGGCAGTGGTCTGCCATTGCAGTCAGACGAGACAAAGCAGAGATCGGGATTGTGGTCAGTGTTCCAGGCACCAGATCTGAAAGTGCCCCGTTCCTTAGCATCGAAAACAAGATGTATGTCATGCTCTTCAGCCCAGTCCACCAATGCATTTCCATTTTCGTTACTCCGCCTGTATTTCCATTGTTCATGGTGGCTATTGAAGTCTCCCAGATATGTTGTAGGGTGGTTGTAAGTATTAAGCACTTTAGGTGGCCAAACAATGCTTGGAGGCTTATAGACATTTACTACTGTCGTTTCACCTACTTTTGTGACAACTTCTTGAATGCCATCATCATAGCTTGTAGAAATAAGATATGCATTTTCTACATTTTGTCTAACATATGTTGCAACTCCATAAACATTGTCGTAGGTAGCACCTAGCAAGTCATATCCAGGTATTTTTCCCCTTGAACTAAGTTGATCTTCGTTTGCTGCATGGGTTTCTTGAATTGCAACTAGATCAATTTTGTTGTATGTTAAGATTTTATGCAGCACTTGGCATTTTGCTCTACTGATGCCTTCAATGTTGAGCTGACAAACTCTTAAACATTGTCCTAGCTTTCTAGAGGGATAGTCCTCAAAAGAACCCTTTGTCGACTTATTCATGTTCTGATATGTGATGTAATGTTTACCAGGAGATCTCAATGATTGTCTGGTCGCCAGTGTTTTTGTTGCTCGTTTAGCACCACCCAGGGGACACGTGCAGGGTAGTTAATGGTTAAACCTGCGGACGTGAACAACAGCCATCCCACATAGACTGAGTATTTAAAAAGAGCTCATCCTTCTTGCCACAGTACTGTATATCCAAACTGTTTGTTTGTAAAATATTGAACACAGTATCGGAGAATGAAAAGATCTTGGAGAAAATTGCCAGCAGAAATCTAGTGTTGAACTTAAGTAAGAAGAACAAAAATCCTTGTGCTTTCAATATAGTAGCTTTTTGTAGCTCTCAGACCAGAGCTTTCAACTACACATTACAAACGTGACAGCTCACAGTCGGCCTTGGACAGAAGGAACCTGCGCGCGCATACATTTCTCGCTGTGTCAACAGCTCCGCTGAAGCTCCTAAGACACGAGCAAGCCTCGCTATACTCGCCAAGATATATGCAACATGCAATTTGTTTATCGCAGATCTATTACAGATACTGGACCATCTCGCTCATCATCAGGTACACTGAAAAGCGCTGATAATTCTACTACCTTTACTGATAGTCAAGAAATCTTGGAACGCTGGAAGGAGCACTTCTCCAATCTCTTAAATCGTCCATCAGAAGCTGCTGAAGACTTCCTCTGTGATGTGCCGCAACAATCTGAACAACTGTGGTTGGCAGTACCTCCTACTTATCATGAATTCAGTGCAGCTCTCACCCAATTGAAACCCAGAAAAGCACCTGGCCCAGATAACATCCCTCTGGAACTAATTCAAGCCGGAGGTCATTCCCTCAAAACAAGAATTTTCATCCTTATCCTCAGAATATGGGAATCAAGAAAGGTACCTGGAGACCTAAAGAATGCCACTATCGTCACTATCTTTAAAAAGGGTGATCGCAGTGTTTGTGGCAACTACCGTGGTATATCACTGCTATCAATTGTGGGGAAGATTCTTGCAAGAATTCTACTTAACCGCCTCAAGGTTATCTCTGAGAGGATCCTCCCAGAGTCACAATGCGGATTTAGAACTTCCAGAAGCACAATTGACTTGATTTTCTGTGTGAGACAGCTACAAGAAAAATATAGAGAACAACAGAATCCACTCTTCTTAGTCTTTTATGACTTGAAAAAGGCATTTGATTCGGTTCCAAGGCCAGCCATGTGGACAGTGCTGAAGCGGTTTGGTTGCCCTCAGCGTTTTGTAGATCTAATCAAAGCTCTCCATGATGGCATGACAGGTCAGGTTTGCCATCAGAATAAGATGTCCGATGAATTTCCCATTACCCATGGACTGAAACAAGGATGTGTACTGGCTCCAATGCTTTTTGCGCTGTACTTGGCTGCAATGCTTTATGATTCACCCACAAACATCCCAGGTGTGGAGATCAAGTATCGTTTTGATGGAGGGCTTTTCAACCTAACTCGTCTCCGCTCCTTGAGGAAAACTCAGGTTACTAACATGTTGTATGCAGATGATGCTGCGCCACCAACTCTCACACCAGAAGAGCTGCAAGAGTCAGTTAACTGTTACAAAAGTGCATGTGATCGCTTTGGTCTTACCATAAATGTCAATAAGACTAAAGTCTTGGCACAACCTTCACCAGGCACAACTCTTCCTCAGTTCAATATCTCCATTTCAAATTTGCCATTAGAACAGGTTGACCACTTCTCGTACCAGGGCAGTACCATTTCTGTGAGCTGTACCTGTGAGCAGGATGTGGATAAGAGAATTGGCACAGCCCATGCAGCATATGGACGATTAGCGCACCGGGTCTTCATGAATAAAGATCTGTCCATGAGTACAAAGCTTATAGTGTACAAAGCAGTAGTCATTTCTACATTGTTGTATGGCTGTGAAACGTGGACCCTTTACCGACGTGATCTTAGGAAGCTTGAGCGTTTCCACCTACAAAAACTTCGATCAATCCGGAGGATTAAATGGGAAGACCGCATTACCAATATTGCTGTTCTGGAAAAGGCTCAAATCAACAGCATAGAATCATCCATAATAGGTCACCAATTTAGATGGATTGGTCATGTCCATCGGATGGATGATGTGAGATTACCTCGTCAAATGCTATATGGTGAGTTATGCTATGGCACCAGACCTCATGGTGGTCCTAAGAGGTGCTACAAGGACCAATTTAAGCAGACCCTGAAATTGACAGGTCTTGATTCACAAACCTGGGACATGCTGGCTGAAGACCGCTCAACTTGGCGCCGTACCATCTCGGATACTGTAAAGACGTTTGAAAGGGATCGACGCATACATGAAGAGGCCAAGCGTCAAGCTAGGAAACTTCGAGCAGCCCAACCACGTCCTCCTCCAGCAATACTATGCGACTTATGTGGTCGCTTGTTCCATGCCAGGATTGGACTCTTTAGTCACCGTAAACACATCCACAAACTGGACTGAAGGAAGAAGATTTATACTCGGATTCGAGTTAAAGCCGATGATGAATACAGATACGGTACATATTGTAATTTTTAAAATCTCGCCTGGTTTAGAAAAATATTGCACTTGCGCAGCAAGCGTCGTATGCTCGGAGAAATCGCCCCTGAATTCTTATGTGCTATAGGTAGAGGATGGAGTTTGAGGGAATAGCATTACTCAAAAAGCATGAGCAATACACGTTAGCAAGGGGTAGAACGCATACTGTAGGCTATATTAAAGTCCAGAAAGTTTGCCTATTGGCAACTCAAACTAACACTTGGGGCGCTGCGGTCGCCTGGATAAGTAGGGTAAAAACACTCAATAACACGCGTTTGATATGGAACACTTTTTATTTTTCGGTTATAATCAGTAAATGTGGTCCCTAAAATAATGACAGTGTTATTTTCAATTGTATTTATGTATAACTAAAGGCCATTCATTCAGTTGCCATCCTGACGCTAGGATCGCACGTGTCTTGCTTCTCTCTCTTCTTTGCACACCTTACTACTTGCACCTGGTATATGCCTGGCCATGGCCTACACCTGTACTGATGATGGTTCAAATCGGTGACCTATGCATCGTATCCTCCCCTTTATAGCTATCACCCATGAGATCCAGATTAGATTCACGGCTCAGTCAAGAAATTTAGTTTTGGTCTGGGTTAGAACACTGTACAATATACCTTTTGAGGTAAAACTGAGAAGAGGTGAGTTTCCTCACTTCAATTACAAAAACACACACTTTTGAATTCGAAAGCTTCTTCAAAAAGCCATACACTCTGAAATGTATATTATTTGTCATCCTACTGTGTAAAACTGTCTGCTGCCAGTCGACTTCCTAAGGGACAATAGTTATGAATTCAATATTTCATCTCGCAGCAATTCTTAAAGCTTCACTACTGTACACTGCATTGATACACCAATACTGCCACTCAATTTTGTATTTCCCCGGCGAACCTAAACATTTCAATCTAATCTTTCTCACTCACCCCAGTTCATGTGCAGATGTTGACTCCTGAGCAGCTGATCGTAGCGTCACAAGGTTACGACAGTCAGCTTCAAAAGTTTTAGCTCTGTAACATAGGATCATCAAAATAATTGAATAAGTTATTATTTTCGTGCATGGATAGAAATAAAGATTTCGTACGACACAGCGAGCTTAGCAAGTTCAGTTATCTAGGCAATGTTCTGTTCTATTGGCTGTCATGAGCGAGCGAATGTAGCTCCTACCTCATTTTCATAGTTTTTTATAAACTGTATAGTAAATGTATTCATCATGTATGAGTTAAAATGCCATAACCTTTTCGATTAATGCAGTTGAACATCTCATGATAAACAAATGGAATCACATGTCACTTACTACAGTGCTGCAAGTTTTGTCTAATTTTTTGTGTGTATGTATATATGACTTACAATGATGAAAAAGGATGCCCCAATAAAGATGAATTATGCCCCTAATGTTGCCCAAATTCCTTCTGTTCCCTCTAGTCTGGAATTGAATAACCCGCAGATGAAGTTTCATTTCTTGGTTGGAAGATAGAGATAAAATATGTGTGGAATGTTGGCTTTGACGGTCAAGAAATTAAACTCCAGCAATTCTTCTAGGTTTATGCAATGTCTGGTGTGGAGTTTCTTTCAGATGTATAAAACTCTTTCAGTAGACCCTTGGTATAAATGACCAGTCGTATGCATGTGAAAATTTTAGAGACAGTCTACATTATATCATGTAAATACCCTTAACAGTCTTCTGTCACACCTGCCCAGCTCCTCTTTGGTCACTATTCTTGGCACTCGCACATTGCATTGTTGTCGGCACAAACCATACACTGACAGCGTGAGTAGAACACTGAGATCAGACTCAAAGTGCCCTGGGCAAAGGGACACTGCGCATTTCATTTGCACTGATCTTAAATGTATCATAGCTCACTGTGCATGGATATACCATTGCGAACAGCCTAAGAGGAACAGCTCATTTAAACAAGTGCCTGGAACCCATCTGGATAGTGGACCATGCATTATGACCTGTATATTATACAGTTGAACCTGCTTTATACGTAACTCTGTTCTGCGTATTTCGTATTTGTACGGACTTTCTTTCAGGTCCCGGAAAAATGTAATCTAAAAGCGTGTTAATTTAACCTTATTTATACGTAAATCGCAGTTATACGTATTAAGTCTCAGTGATATACATCTGAGTTTTGCGTATTTGTAATTTAATGAGCAGGTGTTGTTATAATAGTACATTATGCAACGAGCCTATAATGGCTATAATTAAGACACGAGTATTTTTTATAAAACGAGCGTATGCGAGTTTTATAATTTCCATACGAGTGTCTTAATTACCATTATAGGCGAGTTGCATACGACTGTTTATGTTCGACGATAATTATAACTTTATTATATGTTTTAACATAAATATTCATAAATATCTGTTGAGAGTCAGCTACTGGAATTTTGTGATCGCAGAGCGAGCGTTGGGTGTTATACCTTCGTCTTTCAAGAGCTTTGAACGGCCGACGCATGCGCTCTGTGGGCTCTCAATGCCATATGCAGCCATATGTTTACATCAGCCGTCCCTCAGTAATATTGTCACCGCAGTCATTTGAAGACAATGCTCTGTGTAGAAATTAGTGTTAGTGATTTTAAGGTACTGTGCTATTTCTTGTCTCATATTCGCCAGTTTATTTACGCGAACATATGGACGGTGGGTATTCCATGTCGGTAATTTATTATAGTTCGATGTTGTGTTTATGTCCGACATGTTGGATTTTGAGCGCATGCGCGAAATTATCGTTTCCTAATTGGTCAATGAACGAGCTCTGATTGGCTGGAGAAACTGTATCGTAATGAAAAACGGTGTTATAATGACCATCATTATGATACAGTTTTCAAACACATAATAGTGAGGGTCGAACATAAAAGAAACTACAGTACGGTACTGTATTTATGTAATTTTCTCTTTGTCGGTGTAGATGGAGGTAGAGAGGTCGGGTTTCGGTGCTGAAACAGAACACAGAGTTTCTGTCTCATGTGGGACATGCTCTAGATTGTTCACATTAAAAAAATTCTCATATTCAAACAAATTTATTTTCTTTTGTTTCCGCGCTGAAACCTCCAACTTCGCTTGTAACTTAATATTTAGCAGTATTGTGAAGGTCAAAAACGATGCAGCTAGAGGAGGAGCGAAGGGAACTCGCTCGGTTGGCCTTTGTTACGCCGCCAGTAAGTAAGGGTCAACAATGTCACTCTGCAAAACTCTGTGTTTTGATTGAATATGAGAATTTCTTTCATGGGAACAAAGGACAAGTAAAATGTACATGTTACCGGTATCTGGTGTTTTCTGTTGAACAGTAGTTTTACCATTCAGTTGCTTTCAATTAGCCAAGGAGAACACAAAACAAAAACTGAAATTGCTTCAGACTTAGGGATTGCTTATACCACGCTATTTTGGTTGAGTTTTTAAAACTGTGTTCGAAATCAGCAAAGCGCAGCCGCCAACATAAAGGGAGGTATGTAGATTTGGATAAAGCACTTTTCACATGGATCCAGCAAAAGTGGGCTGCAGCCCTACCAATTAGTGGCGACATGCTGAAGGCAAAGGTGTTAGATTTAGCTAAATTGATGAGTATCACTGCTGATTTCAAGGCTTCGTCAGGATGGTTGCAAGGATTTAAAGATCGTCATAAAATCACATGGAGAACAATTTGCGGTGACGCAAATGCTGTGGACGACATCACGGTGCAACACTGGAAAGAAGAGGTTCTGCAGGGTATCATAAGCGATTAACAGCCTACAGACATCTACAATTGTGATGAGACCGGCTTATTCTACAGTCTCCTTCCTAGTAAAACATTAGCTGGAAAAGGTGACTCCTGCCATGGAGAGAAGAAAAGTAAAATTCGAGTAACAGTACTTCTTCCCACCAATGCAGATGGATCGGACAAACTCCCTCCACTTGTGATAGGAAAATTGAAGAATCCGAGGTGTTTTAGGGTGCAAAAACAAAACCTATAGAACATGAATCCAACAGAAATTCTTGGATGAATATGCTTCTAATGGAACAGTGGTTGAAAAAACTGGTCATTAAAATTAAAAAGAAACAGAAGAAGATCCTTCTTCTTATGGGTAGATGTGCAGCACATCCACCCCAAATCGTTCTGGAGAATGTCGAGTGGAATTGTACCAGTGTTCTACAACCGCTTGATTTGGGGATCATTGCAAATTTCAAAGTGCATTATAAAAGAATGCTGGTTCAACATTTAATAACACTGAGTGATGCAGGAAATGAAACTCTCTCCATTAATTTACTACAAGCCATGGACTTTATTTCGACTGCCTGGAAGCAGGTGTCATCCTCCACAATCAGCAACTGTATCTGCAAAGCTGGTGTCTTACTGGAGGAGGCTGCCTCTAATGATGATTATGGGGACGGAATTATGTCTGGCAATTAGCTAACGCTGAAGCCTCCATGGCTTAGGCGGCAGCACGCCGGCCTCTCACCACTGGGTCCGTGGTTCAAATCCCGGTCACTCCATGTGAGATTTGTGCTGGACAAAGCGGAGGCACACAGGTTTTCTCCGGGTACTCCGGTTTTCCCTGTCAGAAATGTAATTCCAGCAACACACTCCACTTCTATTGCAGACGAATGGGCACTTTTGAAGAATGAAATAACAAAATCCGCAGAAGAAAACATTGGTAGGAAAGAAAGAATAGGTAGAAAACCGTGGATCTCTCAGGATATACTAGAATTGATGGATGAAAGGCGGAAACACAAGAATGTAAGAGATGAAAAGGGGAAAGCAGAATACAGACGTCTGAGAAATGAGGTTAACAAGAAGTGCAAGGAAGCGAAAGAAGAATGGTTGAAAGAGAAATGTGCAGGTATAGAAAATTGTCTGAAATTAGGAAAAGTAGACACAGCTTATCGAAGGATTAAGAATACTTTTGGGGAAAAGAAGACTAAGTGCTGTAATATTAAGGACACAAATGGAAAGCCTCTAACAGATAGGGAAGAAAAGGTTGAGAGATGGAAAGCTTACATAGAGAGTTTGTATAAGGGAAAGGAGATTGAGAATCATGTAATGGAAAGGGAGGAGGAAATTGATGAGGATGCGAAAGGAGATTTAGTATTGAGATCAGAATTTGATAGAGCTTTGGAAGACTTAAGCAGGAACAAAGCACCAGGCATAGATGATATACCGATTGAGTTGCTGCGCTGCATAGGAGATGAAGGTCTGATCAGGTTATTTCACTTGGTGTGTAGGATTTATGAGACAGGTGAGGTACCCCCTGATTTCAAGAAGAATGTAATCATCCCTATACCAAAGAAAGTGGGAGCTGACAGATGTGAAGATTACCGTACAATCAGCTTGATTACTCATGCTTCAAAGATCCTGTCTAGAATAATTTACAAGAGGATTGAAAGCCAGATAGAAACGGAGTTGGGTGAAGACCAGTTTGGTTTCAGGAGAAATGTAGGAACAAGGGAAGCTGTACTAAGTCTTAGGCTGATTTTGGAAGGTAGAATAAGGAAAGATAAGAGAACGTTCATGGCTTTTGTAGACTTAGAAAAGGCTTTTGATAACTTTGATTGGACTAAATTGTTTGACATTTTGAAATCGATTGGAATAAAGTACAGGGATAGGAGGGTGATATACAATCTATACAGAAACCAGACAGCAGTCATTCGAGTTGAAGGACATGAGAGAGAAGCTGGTATTCAGAAAGGTGTAAGGCAAGGCTGCAACTTATCACCCATACTTTTCAATCTTTACATTGAACAAGCAATGAAGGAAATTAGAGAAAAATGTAAAGTGGGAGTGAAGATTCAAGGAGAAATAATTTCAACTCTGAGATTTGCTGATGACATCGTCATCTTGGCCGACAAGCCTGAGGATTTGAATGAGTTTTTGAATGGTATGGACTCCGTCTTACGGAAAGAATTCATGATGAAAATTAAAAAATGTAAAACAAAAATACTGGAATGCAGCCGAAATAAATCAGAAACCTCTGTGGAGATCAAATTGGCAGGTGAAAAGCTGAAGTAAGCAGGAGACTTCTGTTACTTAGGAAGCAGAATAATCAGTGATGGACGAAGCAAAGAGGATATAAAAAGTAGGTTGGCTCAGGCAAAGAAAGCATTTCTACAAAAAAGGAATCTGCTGACATCGAATATAGATTTAGGTATTAGGAAGTCATTTTTGAAAGCCTTTGTCTGGAGCGTGGCGCTCTATGGAAGTGAAACTTGGACTATTGGTGTAGCAGAAAAGAGGAGAATTGAAGCATTTGGAATGTGGTGTTACAGGAGAATGATGAAGATCAGATGGGTAGATAGGGTTACAAACAAAGAGGTATTAAGCCGAGTGGGAGAGGAGAGATGTTTCTGGCGACTGCTAATGAAGAGAAGAGATAGGTTGGTAGGACACATACTAAGACACCCAGGAATAGCAAGCTTAGTTATGGAAGGAAGGGTCGAGGACAAGAACTGTAGGGGTAGACCAAGGTTAGAATATGTTAAACAGATTGCCTCGGATGTGGGGTGTGGTAGCTATGTAGAGATGAAACGATTAGCTCAGGACAGGGAGGCATGGAGAGCTGCATCAAACCAGTCAAAAGACTGAAGACTCAAACAACAACAACTCTCCACTATCATTTCACTTAATCATTGCCCCAGGGGAGTGCGACAGGCTTCGGCAGCCGGCACAGTTCATATCCTTTTCTTGGCCTATATTAATGATATAGTATTATTAGAATTGAAAGGCAAGCTTAAACTATTTACAGATGATATTTTTATACTCTATCTGGGAACATCTGAACAGGAAATTATGCTAAATATTAATTATGATCTCAATAAGCTGGTGGATTGGTTGAGAGCACACAAAATGGTTATCAATATCACTAAAACAAAATATTTATTCTTCCATAAACCATCATACAAGATTGAGACCACAAACATAGTCAACATAGCCAACAAAGAAATAGAAAGGGTTAAATCGGCAACATACTTAGGTATCACACTAGATAGTACACTAACCTGGGAAAATCATGTAGAAAATGTAAAACATAAAATCAGCCCTATAATTGGTATTATTTTCAGATTAAGATATAGCTGTCTTACTAGCCAACAATTGAAAAATATATACTTTGCTCTGATACATTCACATCTAATGTACATGAATTTCATATGGGGGTATTGTAAGAAGGAACTGATAAAAGAACTTGAGATACTCCAGAAACGAGCTATAAAATCTATCTTTGGATTTCCTTGGCTCACACCCTCAAATGAATTATACTCAAGAACTAAAATTATGCCACTGCAAAAACAAATAGCTATGTCAGCAACAGTATTTGTATACAAATTAGAAAACAAATTGATACACACACACACATCCATTTTACCCATGCAACTGACATTCATCATTATGCAACAAGAGGAGTAAATCGAGTATTCACCAGCCATTCCCAATCCATTAAATTTGGAACTAAAGGCAGTATGTCCTCTATAATAAAGGAATACAACTCACTACCATTAGGTATAAGGGAAAGTTTTTCTATAAAAACATTTAAGAGGAAAACAAAAGACTTCCTATTAAGGAATGAATAGCCCATATCCAATAGCCTTAAGCAATGCAATGTATCATACCGAATCATCTCTGTAAAGTTGGTCACTAGCAATCTAATATAAGTTACTATTAAACTAAACAATATAATGTTACAAAAATTATATATATGCCATGCTGTAACTATGTTACTTGATTGTCCCTAACACGAGCTCAGGCTCATTGGGACCTATGTAAATAAATAAATATTATTATCTGTTTTCCATCCAAGTCCTTAATATTACAGCACTTAGTCTTCCTTTCCCCAAAGTACCCATAATCCTTCGAAAAGCTGCGTCTACTTTTCCTACTTTCAAACAATTGTCTATACTTGCACATTTCTCTTTCAACCACACTGCTTTCGCTTCCTTGCACCTCTTGTTTACCCCATTTTTAAGACATCTACGTATATTCTGCTTTTCCCCTTTCATCTCTTGTTGTTACAACTTTGATGCATTCTTGTATATTCTGAGTGATCCAAGCAATTCCACCTATTCATTCCTATCAATGCTTTCTTTTGTGGACTTAATTATTTCATTCTTCGAAAGTACCCATTCCTCTGCATTAGAAGTTAGTTCAGGGTTCTTTATTAGTCCTTCCCTTATAATCCTCTTGAGACTTTTGTTCACATCCTTCTCTTTTAGTTTGTCTACTGACCACATTTATGGGTATTTACTTTCCTTCAGTTTTTTCAGCTTCAATCAGCATTTCATAACAACCAGATTGTGGTCAGAGTTTATGTCGGCTCTGGGATATGTTTTCCAATCCAAAATCTGGTTTCAGAAGATCTGCTTCAACATAATAAAGTCAATTAGGAAATGTCCTGTATCTCCTGGTCTCATCCTGAGTATATTCTTCTGTTGTGGTTGTTGAGTAATGTGTTAGCTATGACCAACTTGAGCTCAGTGCAGATTTCTATCAGCCTGCTCCCTCAATCATTCCTTTCGCTCAATCCAAATTCTTCTACTATCTTCCCTACTCTTCCTTTCTTTTTTACTACAGCATTCCAATCTCCCATTATTATTACATTTTCATCGCCCTTGACATAGCTCAGAATTCCATCTATTTTTCTATAAAACTTTTCAACTTCTTCACTGGTAGGCATATAGACTTGTACTACTGTGGTGCAACGATCTTCTGTGATACCGTAGTCTTGATGGTCTTCAACAATTACCAGCCAACATCTGAAGAATGTAGACTCCATATTAATGTAAATTTTAAAAAAATGGGTTTCAGTCGTCAAAATCACGACCAGACTACTCTGAGCATCAGATCCAATCTAATAATCAACAAGGAAATCCGTTGAACAATACTATATTATGACAAAATATCACTTCCTAAAACTAGGGTACATGTTTCGAGCTATTCAAATATTTAGCCCTTCTTCAGCCCTCTCACGTCACCAACATCACCGACACTCATCAATCAACATAATAGAAAACACATTAAAACACAACTACTGTATATCTACAGACACACTCAAATGTCCTTAAAATTTTATTTAAAAAAACTGTCTCTTCTTTTGATTACATCTTTGCCCATATTTTGACCAATTTGTACTATCTTGTATTCAAAATTTTGCTGAGTTGGCTTGAACTTTTCATCCCTAAAGAAAGGTTCATGTGAAGACGGATGTCCTTGGTTCTATAATTTATAGACTCGCTCCAACCCAGACCTGTCCTAAAGAAACTAAATAAAGCTGTCACTATTCATCTGATGTGAGAAATCAAATAATCTAAATAATTAAATGTGAATAAGCTTAGAAACACCACCAGTTGTGGCTGTGATAGGGTAGAGGAAATGTGTGAAGTTAGTAAGCCGAACCACCACGGTTCAATTTTGGTCTCAGCAATTCTTTTTGTTTTGATGGCTTCTGTTATACCATTGTGGAACCGCATGATACTGGACGCCTTTTAAGTTTTGCAACGAAATATTGCAATAAACCGTTAATTACCACTGGGTCTATGATAGCTGTTATAGACGTGCATGAGATTATGGAAATATCATTACAATATTATGAGCATTTTGCAGACTGCCAGTTAGCTCAGGGGAAGAGGCGTTGCGTGAAACGACAAAGAACCGGGGTTGGAATCGTACTCGCGGTGTTTATTTTTTAAACATGTCAAATGTTTCATGGACGAAATACATGTGTGTCTCTATACAAAGGGAAATCTGGCTTAATGAATTTGCTTATTGTTAGTCCCGAAAAGGACTGTTGTAGACACTTCTTCAATATCTCGTATAGTATCCACCGGTTTCGACAACTTGCTGTAGCCGGCGTGGCATTGACTGAACTAGATTTCTGAAGTACTGTTCATCATGGGCACCTCGGAGAGCTTCCCAGTGAAAGTTGGTGTACACCAGGGATCCTCATTGTCCCCATTGCTCTTTATCTTGGTCTTGGACACAATCACACGAGACCTGCAAAGGAGTGTTGTGTTCCTTGGACTCTCTTATACGCAGATGATGTTGCACTTGCTGATACCACCAGAGGAGGACTGCAGCATCAAGTTGAAGTTTGGAACAGCCGTCTTTCGCGATACGGTCTTAGACTGAATAAGAAGAAGACCGAATACCTTGAAACCATCACAAGCAACGGCTTCTATCAAGTTGACGGAGAGACATTAGCCAAGACCGTAAACTTCAAGTATCTAGGATCTCGCTTACGTGCGAAGCAGGATAAACACAGCTTTGATGAGATGGAGGGAAGTTACAGGTGTAGTCTGCGACAGAAGGATGCCACTACATCTGAAATCCAAAATATATCGCATGATAGTACATCCTGTTGCTTTGTATGACGCTGAATGTCGACCAACTGACAGAGCGCCAAGTACACAGCATGGAAATGTGTATGCTCCGTTGGTCAATGGGCATCACACTCCTGGACCATGTAAGAAACGACATCATTCGCCAGCAAATGGGCATTTCACCCATCACTGAGAAGGCTCGGCAAAAACGTCTCCAATGGTACTGTCACGGACCAATATTTGCACATCTTGCAGGATATTATGATTCCAAGTGTGAGAGAGCGCTATCCACTGTGTACTGATAGTTGCATTTTGTCCCGAACATGTCATTGAACAAAGATGGAAGTGTGTCAATTATGTTGCAACTGTGCAGCCACTTCCAAGCACGGTGATACCCCAACAGGACTTTGATATTTTCCATGCGACAATTTATGATTGTCCATCTGTACATTTCATCAGAAATTTCTGCTCTACCCATCAGTTCCAATTTATAGATCTCTGACAAAGCCAACCTTCATCTCTATCACTGTTTCTAAGTTGCCCAGTCCCATTCCCATAAAGGCCACTCAGAGTTTTCAATTAGATCAAATCTTGTAAATCCATGTCAATGTCTTACTGAAGTACACCACACTCCAGCAATTCTTCAAGGTTTATACTGTGTCCCTGTTGGCTATGAAAGCCAATATTCCATCTTTTGGTACCTTTATAGGGATAAGATAATGCTGAGGGAGCTCTAGTTCCACCAACAAAGAAGTACTACAGTTGAACTTGACTTATATGCATATCAAGGGAAGAGAAAATACTACTTGTAACTCAGAATTACTTAGAAATCAGGCTTACACAACACATGACATATTTACTGAAAAACCAATGGAATAGACCTACATGTGTAAATCCTAGCAAACAATACATACATTAAGACAGAAAATACAGTACTGTGTTATTTTGAACTTGGTCCAGGCTTAAAGAAATCAGTTAGTTTTGCTTGTTTCACTTTTCTTGCATTGTGTATAAACCTCCCTTTGCAAACGTAGTAATAAATTCAAGGCATTTTCACTACAACTTTTCGCACTGATGTAACGCCTGCACACATCGATTGCACTTACTAACTTCACTTAGTTCAGGTGTTTCAAGATTCAAGTCGTCATCTCCATCACTGTCACTATCGCTTGTAGCTGGTCCGTCATCACCAAGATGTTGGTATACATCAGCAATAATCTCTTCATTCCATTGTAGCCTACATGCAGCCAGATTATCATCGAAGTGCACAAAAGTATCGAAATCTGCACCCTCCGGTAGCGTTAGGCAATCGAGATGACATTTTTCTATATAGGCCTACACTGCGTGCTATTTCTATGTGACCTCTGATTTCAATGTCGGAATCTAAACTGTCAGTGATGATATTCCCTATTTAGAGTAGTCAACCCACTCAACTGGAAGACTTCTTCAATATTATTATCTCCAATATTGGAAGATGTTAGGTCCGTATTGCCAATATAATCAATCTAACTTAATAATCAACAAGGAAATACGTCGAACAATACTATGACAAAATATCACTTCCTAAAACTAGGGTACATGTTTCGAGCTATTCAAATATTTAGCCCTTCTTCAGCCCTCTCACGTCACCAACACATCACCGACACTCATCAATCAACATAATAAAAAACGCTTTAAAAACAACTACTGTATATCTACAGACACACTCGAATGCCCTTAAAATTTTATGAAAAACTGTCTCTTCTTTTAGTGCATCTTTGCCCATGTTTTTACCAATTTGTACTATCTTGTATTCATAATTTTGCTGAGCTGGCTTGAACTTTTCATGTGAAGACGGATGTCCTTGGTTCATTAATGAATGGACTCGCTCCAACCCTAAAGAAACGAAATAAAGATGTCACTATTCATCTGACAAGAGAAATCAAATAGTCTAAATAATTAAATGTGAAGAAGCTTACGTCAAAGTCAGGCGGGAACCTCATAAGCTGGGGTAGCAGGCCCAAATCCATGCACCTCATGTCATGTAAACTGTAAAATTGTTACAGGCAAATTGTATTGAAGTGTAAATAAAGTGAAGTAAACTAAACAAATATGTGTGTTGTTCCGAATGATGCCTGTTGGCTTACCTGCACATTCCAGATGGAAAGGAATCGCCTAATGAAGCGAGCATAGCTTCGGTCCAAGTGACACGGAAGGAGGAGGATAGGCCGTGGTGAGAGGCCAATAGCTTGACCGCTGTGCCACCACGCGCCCTTTGTTATATTTATAGTCCCCTTCTGCCTATCCTCCTCCTGCCGTGTCACTTGGACCGAGGCTATGCTCGCTTCATTAGGCGATTCCTTTCCATATGGAACGTGCAGGTAAGCCAACAGGCATCATTCGGAACAACACTTATAGTTGTTTAGTTTACTTCACTTTACTTACACTTCAATTCAATTTGCCTGTAATAATTTGACAGTTTACATGGCGTGAGGCGCGTTGATTTGGGCCCGCTCCCCCTGCTTATGAGGTTCCCGCCTGGCTTTGACGTAAGCTGCTTCTTCTTAGCGTTTTCCCGAAGGTGCAGGGTCCGCTGTCCGGATCTTAGCTCGCCACTTGTTATGATCGCGAGCATCATAAGATGTTAGGCTGAGCACCTTCGTATCGGCATTTATCGTATCATGCCAGCGCTGTTTTGGTCCCCCACGTGGTCGTTGCCCATTGATTTCCAAGCACTGGGTAGTATTGTATTGTATTGTATTTTTTATTCATCCATTCAATCATATAATGTACATTGTACAATGATATAGGACACGTCAATTCACAAATTATACTAATACTAATTTACAATCACAATAATAATATAGGCCTACACAAGGATAACCTTACATCATTTAGTCCTATGAATACATAAACATAACTATTGATATTCTAAAAACTCTTTAACTGAGTAGAAGCAGTGCTCCAGCAAGAACTCTTTAGTTTTTATTTTGAACTTTATGTAATTTGCTGTACTTTTAATATTATTTGGCAAATGATTATACAGCGTTATAGCTGCATGGAATACACCATTTTTACATAGTGTTGTATTTGCAGCATGTACATGAAGATTGTTCTTTTGCCTGGTCTGGTAGTTATGTATATTTGAATTCATCTCAAAGATATCCTCATTTCCTAAGCTTTGTTTGACAAATAATAGAAGTTCAAAGATGTAAATACATGGCAAAGGTAAAATTTTCAGTTGTTTAAACAGAGGCTTACATGTATGCAATCTAGTAGTCCCTTTCATTGTTCTAATTATTCTTTTCTGGATAATAAAGATTTGGTGAGCAGCAGGTGAATTTCCCCAAAATATGATTCCATATTTCATAAGCGAATAGCAATAAGCAAAATAAGTACTAAGAACAGTTCTCCAGCTAGTCGATTGTCTTAATACTCTTAATGCATAACAACTTGAGCTTAGTTTCTTGGCAAGTTTAGTGGTATGAGAGTTCCATTTTAGGTCATCCTGCAACCAAAGGCCTAAGAATTTAGTAGAAGAGGCGTTACCAATTTTAAGGTCATTTAAGATTATGGAGGGAGAATTAATACTTTTATTCTGAGCTGTGTGAAAGTTAAGAACCACTGTTTTACTAGTGTTGATAAGGAATCCATTATTGTTGAACCATAAGGACAGCTGACCTGTTACTTCCTCTACTGATTTTTGAAGTTCAGTGTCATTTTCACCCCTCATCAAAACACTTGTATCATCTGCGAATAGTACAGTTTTAAATGCAGGTATCTGAGATGGCAAGTCATTTACGTAAAGGAGAAAAAGTAGTGGCCCTAGAACGGACCCCTGCGGAATGCCATACTTCAAAAACATAGGATCTGAGTGGTAATATTTAAATATGTTTGTGGTATTTTCTAAACTTTTTTGTTCGACGATCTGTTGGCGATTATTTAAATATGACTGAAACCACTTACTAGCGATACCCCTGATACCATATTGATGGAGTTTATCAATTAGTATCTGATGATTTATCACATCAAAAGCTTTAGACAGGTCCAAAAACAGGCCACATACTCTCTTCCTTTCATCAAGTGACTCAAAAGCAGGATTTAAAAATTCATAAATTGCGGACATTGTTGATTTTCCTTCTCTAAAGCCATGTTGAGAGTCAGTTAACAATTTATATTTGTTTATGAAGCTAATTAGACGGTTGTACATTATCTTCTCTAAAATTTTTGAAAATATCGACAATAAAGAAATAGGTCTATAATTGGTTACGTTTTCTCTATCTCCCCCTTTAAATAATGGAATTACTTTTGCAATTTTAAAGATATCTGGAAATATTCCTGACATGAGAGATTGGTTACAGAGGTGTGTTAAGGGGGTAATTATATTTTGGATACATTTTTTAATTAGTATATCAGGAATGTTATCAACTCCTGAGCAATGTTTATTCTGTAGAATTGGCTACTGTTCCTGGTGCAGCATGTAGGACGTGACAATCTCCTCCCATGCTTCCAACATATTCTCCCACAATGCATCCTGCGAACGAGGGGGAGAGTGAGGCCAGTTTTCCCTGATATGGATTTCCACTTTGCCCACACGTACTCAATGGGGTTCAAGTCTGGAGTTTGAGGGTCCCAGTTGAGCAGTTCAATGGAGTTCTGCTCAGAAAATCAGCCCTGAATACTCCTGCTCATGCGGATTGGAGAGTTGTCCGATGTGAGATGTCCACCTATCCGATGAAGCACTCCGGCCCCATCAAACTACATCCACCCGCAGCGTGACACGGATATGCGGCCAGCCACATACTGTTTCTTGTACCGGGTTCCACGTGGCCTGTAAACACAAACCGGTCTGACCTCTGCCGAACTGAAACATGTCTCGCCAGAGAAGATGACCTGATCCCAATTACGATTTAATTCCAGCTCAGCAAAGGCACACCGTTCGACTATATGTTGGTCGGAAAGACATTCTTTGATTGCAGGTTTTCTGCAAGCAATTCCTGCTTCTCGTAGGCTAATCGTTTACGGGCCGTGTATGGACATCCAGGAAAATTAGTCGTCTGCATGAGCTCTTAAGGTTTTGAATATTCCCGAAGGGAATATGATGTAGTTTCCATTTGAGCGGATGAATTATCAATAAATGATAAAAATGGTCCGGTTAGCTCAAACAATGCCAGCGTTTCGCCCCAGTGTGCCGTTGGGCTTGTCAGTTGGTACAGACACACCTACCAATACGCGTGGCTAGCACTTACGGGAAGGCCATGCAAGACACAAAATACAAGCAGTATTGACGTCACGAGCATGCCAATGTGCTACAGGAGTCAAACTCCCTTTCATAAAATATTCAAAACCTTAATTGGAATGCCAAGGTAAGGCTTTTGTTTTTATGAAAGGGAGTTTGACTCCTGTAGCACATTGGCATGCTCGTGATGTCAATACTGCTTGTATTTTGTGTCTTGCATGGCCTTCCGAGTATGTGCTAGCCACGCGTATTGGTAGGTGTGTCTGTACCAACTGACGAGCCCAACGGCACACTGGGGCGAAACGCTGGCATTGTTTGAGCTAACCGGACCATTTTTATCATTTATTGATAATGCATGAGCTCTACCGAGTTTAAGAATGGGTTTTCCTGCAAACTTGTAACTAAATGGCGGTCTTCTTCTACAGTTGAAACCCGCTGTAAACCTGTGCCCAGTAGACGACCAATCCTCCCTGACACCTGCCACTGCTGTATCCATATTTGGGCAGATCTCGATGGAACACCACATCGGATTGCTGCCTCACGCGCCCTTTAATTGCCGTGTTCGACGAGAGCCAGAATGTGCTCTCTGGATGCGTGTGTATAGTGAACCATTGCAGAATGTAATGACACATTATCATCGTTAGCTCGGCCAAACGCGGTTGTTTTCGTAGCATGATATCATCATGGTGAGTTACTTCACGAAAATAATATTCACGGCGTGACTCGAACTGTGGTTGCTCGGCGATGAACGACTTTACAACCTGACAGCTAACCTACTAGGCTACAGTGCAACACACATAAATATGCGTGTGAGAGCGGGGCGAGGGGGTGTCCGATAGCGAGAGGGAATGAGAGAATTACAAACAATTTATAATGATACAAATATTAATCCAGTACAGTGCTACCCTCTAATGTAATAAAATTACAATATCTCCATTTGTTGACACTGCCTGAACAGATTCTTAAATGTTTGGGGTTAACATTGTTCATGATTTGCATTGACGAATGATAGTTTAAAAAATGGAAATATAGTATGTTCCGTCTAGTCAATACTTTTTGTGTTTATTTACACACTAGTACATGTTTCGAGGCTTATTATTTTCATAGAAAATTTGACCCTTCATCAGCTAGTATGATAATGGCCAGTCACTGAACATTAAAAATTAATGAAAAATGGTTGATGTGAATGAAATGTGATGGAAACATATGAGATAGTTGCACACACGTTAAAAAACCCTTATAAATTTTTACACGCGTTAAAAAAACTTACAAATTTTTACAAATAAAACTCTAAATTTTTTTTTGTACTTGCATTAAACATTGTTCTTAAAATACCACACTAATGAATAAAATACTAGTTTATATTTACATGTCCATTTCAGTTATTCTTGAGTGAAAACAAGACGTCGCTGTCTCGGCCCGCCTTCTCATTTGACTATTTATATTGGACTATTGATCGTTTTATTATTGTTGTGGGTATTGGCTGTAGAAATTGCTGACGATTGTAATACACTAATTCAACGACTCTCCCCTCGTGCTTTAAGCACACCCTGTGTTGCGCCGATCATCATCATCTTCCAGCCACTGGCCGGGTCTGTTTGGAACATAAGCCTCCCCATCGTCTTCTGTCTTCCCACCACCTTGGTCCAGTCTTCTCCTTTCTTTCGCACGCAGTCCTCCATACCCTTCAGCCACTTATCTCTTGGTCTTTTTCCCTCTATTTTCATCTCGTGTATCTTCCTGGGTATCCTCCTCCCATCCATTCGCTTAACATGCCCATACCATTTAAGCCTTGATTCCTCTATCCTATCCTGTAATGCTCCCTCCTTGACTAATTCTCTGATCTTCTCATTTCTTAACCTGTCCACCTTTGTCACTCCAATACTGCTTCTCAAGAATTCCATCTCACTAGCCTGTATTCTGCTTCGCTCCCTTCCTCTCATAACCCAGGTCTCTGAGGCATACGTCAGGAATGGAACCTAGTACATCCTATATATGACCCTTTTGCTGTTTTGAGGCACATCCTTGCTCCATACCAGGCTCCTAACACTTTTCCTGAATAATTCTGCTTGCCTCCGCCGCTCATTTATTTCTCTGTTGGTTCTTCCATTTTCTTGTATCATGCTTCCCAGATACTTGAAACTCTCTACTTTCCTCAATTCTTCCCCACCAATTGTTATTCCCGTTGTGACTCTCTCCTTCTTCCTGGTTGTGATCATCCACTTGCCTTTGCTTATGCTAAACTTCATTGCGCCAATAGAGTTCAAAAAGCAGTGTTGTCAGACGTTTAGTGCTACACTTGTGTCGTGTTTACCTAAATTGGTGGAGCTCCAGCATTTCAAAAGTTTCTGTCTAAACTTTGTTGATTACTTAGTTTAAATTTGTGGTGTTTGTACTTTGTCACTGTGATGAATCTGCTCGTCGTAGCTGCTTCAAGCTGTTCTGCAGAGAGAGGTTTCTTGGTGATGAGGAAGGTTGAGGACTACCTCCAATCTACGATGGGACAAAATGGACAGAAGCATTGCTGTCTACTAGCCACCAACTCGGAAATTACATTTCGCTCAAAGATTCATGATCAGTGTTCAGGTCTTTTGTTAGCTGTTGAAAAATGTTTTATGTTTTGTATTTACATTCTGATTGTATTTTAATTAGAAATACAATAAAAATCCTCTTTTTTTTCCTTTTTCCCTCTTCAAGTTATAGCATTAGGCCTACATTACTGTGTTATTTCAAGCATGAAACAAAAATAAAATACGCTGATAGGTAGGCAGTTTATAAATTTGACCACCCCACGTTTGCAAGGAGTTTTAGAAATACTTTTGATAAATACGCTGAATGAACAAAAGCAGTAATCGCCCCAATTTATAACCAAGGTCAGAAAAGATTGCTATAATTATAGAGGCATTTCTTTGATAAGCGTTCCGGGCAAAGTTTACTGAGGAGTTGTTGAAAGAAGAGTTCGATCATTGGCCGAGATTAAGATGGATGAAACGAGGATGTCAGGATGAAATATTTAGCATGTACCATGGTATTGAGAAATGTTAAGAGAGGAACAGACGTTTGTGTTTTGTAGATCTAGAGAAGGCATATGATAAGAGTACCCAAGGAAAAGATGCTGAGCATACTGAGGGATAATTGTATCGTGGGATGGCTGTTACAGGCAATCAAAATTATTTATGTTGATAATCAGGCTGTAGTAAGAGTTGATGGTAGGATGAATTCTTGGTTCCAGGTTATTACAGGAGTCAGGCAAGGCTGTAACCTCTCACCATTACTGTTTATTTTATATGTGGACCATTTACTGGAGGGCATAAACTGACTGGGTGGGATTCAATTAGGTGGAGACAAGGTAAGCAGTCTGCCCTATGGTGATGATCTGGTTGTAATGGACACCATCAAAAGCTTGCAAGCCAGCATGTTAGATCTTGAACAGAAATGTAGGGAGTATGGTATAAAGATCAACATTTCAAAGACGAGTGTTATGTCAATACGGAAAAATGCGCGTTGATTTGGGCCCGCTACCCCAGCTTATGAGGTTCCAGCCTGACTTTGACGTAAGCTTCTTCACATTTAATTATTTAGACTATTTGATTTCTCTTGTCGGATGAATAGTGACAGCTTTATTTCGTTTCTTTAGGGTTGGAGCGAGTCCACACATTAATGAACCAAGGACATCCGTCTTCACATGAAAAGTTCAAGCCAGCTCAGCAAAATTATGAATACAAGATATTACAAATTGTTAAAAACATGGGCAAAGATGCACTAAAAGAAGAGACAGTTTTCCATAAAATTTTAAGGGCATTCGAGTATGTCTGTAGATATACAGTAGTTGTTTTAATGCGTTTTTTATTATGTTGAATGATGAGTGTCGGTGATGTGTTGGTGACGTGAGAGGGCTGAAGAAGGGCTAAATATTTGAATAGCTCGAAACATGTACCCTAGTTTTAGGAAGTGATATTTTGTCTTAATATAGTATTGTTCGACGAATTTCCTTGTTGATTATTAAGTTAGATTGATTATATTGGCAATACGGACCTAACATCTTCCAATATTGGAGATACCGGTAATAATATTGAAGAAGTCTTCCAGTTGAGTGGGTTTACTACTCTAAATAGGGAATATCATCACTGACAGTTTAGATTCCGACATTGAAATCAGAAGTCACATAGAAATAGCACGCAGTGTAGGCCTATATAGAAAAATGTCATCTCGCTTCAACAATGACTACTTAAATCTGAAGCTCGGTCAAAGAAATTAAATAAATATATAAATGCTGTTAATAAATAAATATATAATTCATCACTTGGTGTGTTAACTGACCTCGGAGCTTAGGAGACAGTGAGACTTCATGACCATTCCCACTGTGTCTGATGTTAGTGTGGTATCATTATTTGCAGTGGTTATATTTGTTATTGACTCTAGAATTGGGAAGGAAGTGGAGTGAGCATGACCATATGATAGGAACCATCCCGGCATCTTCCTGGTGTAGAAGTTTTCTGGCTTCCGAGACTGACTTTTCATTTAGCGATTGGACATTATGTTATCAGACCCCTGCACTTAGGTGTATGTAGAATTTGTCTAATAACCCACAGAATGTGGTGTCTTTAGTAGTGTATATTTGTTATTGATTGGGACGGAAGCATGCATGGCCTTAAATTTAGAACTACCCCTTCATTTTCCTGGAGTAGAAGTGGGGAAACACTGAAAATCACTTCTAGGATGTCTGAGGTGGAAACCGAATCCACCTCTTCTCAGCTTTGGCTCACAAGGCGGAGTGAATCTCATTCCAACTCTTAGACTAGAATTAATTTTCTTGGCAGAGCCGGAAACTGAATCTGGGACCTCAGGGGTAACAGCCAAGTATACTAGTCACTACACCACATGATGGTCTGAAACTGTTATATTTATAAGTAAAGAAGATTGTAGTTTTACTTGATAGTTAATCTCGATATCATGAGACATGGGACCTCCTTTTTACGTGGAATCCGAACCACAGGATATGGCATTTCACTTTAAAAATCTCACATGCATGGACTGGGAATCGAAACCGGTCCGCCGTGGTGAGAGGCCAACAGCTTGACCTTTGTTATATTTATGGTCCACCGCATATATACTGATGTGTAACCTCTCCTCTTAATCAGAAGGTGCTTGCAGGATAGGTTTTGTGCTGGCAATGTGTGATGTGGGGCGGGGCCATTTTATCATTCTGTAAGCCAGTGGAAAAGGAAGTGGGCCAAGTATCGTGGCGAGAGGCAGGAGACATTTTCAGCCCTATACCCCAAATGTTCAGACATTTAAGAAGCTGTTGAGGCAGTGTCAACAAATGGAGAAATTGAAATTAGTATGGAGGGTAGCACTGTACTGGATTCATATTTGTATAATTCTAAATTGTATTATTTATTTGTTTTCTAGACAAAACCTTCTAGTTTTTCATTATTCGTGTGCATTGTGATTTTGCTACAAGGGATGTCTAAACTGAGCGATTCACATACATAACATTGTGAAGAATCCTGATAAAAATGGATTGATTTTGAATGTTTAAGGTACATTTTATTAGAAATTTCTGCTCCACTCAGCAGTTCCAACTCATAGGTCTCTGACAAAGCCAACCTTCATCTCTATCACTGTTTCTAAGTTGCCCAGTCCCATTCTCATAAAGGCCACTCAGAGTTTTCAATTAGATTAAATCTTGTAAATCCATGTCAAGGTCTTACTGAAGTACACCACACAATCTCTTAAACTCCAGCAATTCTTCAAGGTTTATACTGCGTCCCTGTTAGCTATGAAATCCAATATTCCATCTTTTGGTACCTTTATAGGGATAAGATAATACTGAGGGTGCTCTAGTTCCACCAGCAAAGAAGTACTATAATATACAGGTCATAATGCATGGTCCTCTTAGGCTATTCACAATGGTATATCCATGCACAGTGAGCTTTGATAAATTTGAGATCAGTGCAAATGATGTGCGCATTGATTGTCTCTTTGCCCAGCGCACTTTGAGTCTGATCTCTGTGTTCTACTCACGCTGTCAGTGTATGGTTTGTGCAGACAACAATGCAATGTGCGAGTGCCAAGAATAGTGACCAAAGAGGAGCTGGGCAGGTTTGGCAGAAGACTGTTAAGGGCATTTACATGATATAATGTAGACTGTCTCTAAAATTTTCACATGCATACGACTGGTCATTTATACCAAGGGTCTGCTGAAAGAGTTTTATACACACATCAAAAAAAGTTTTGCATCACCTCGGTTCCAAGAGTTCCGGAACCGTTAAATACAAAGGGAATAGAGATCAACACAAACAACATTTCAGCTCGTTTTATTGCTCATGAGACCCACACATTGCATGTTGTACCATCATACAGCTAGACTTTCAGCATTTGTGGTCCAGATTGCAGTACACACCACTACCTCTAATACCCAGTAGCACGTCCTCTTGCATTGATGCATGCCTGTATTCGCCGTGGCATACTATCCACAAGTTCATCAAGACACTGTTGGTCCAAATTGTCCCACTCCTCAACGACAATTCGGCGTAAATCTCTCAGAGTGGTTGGTGGGTCAAGACGTCCATAAACAGCCCTTTTCAACATATCCCAGGCATGTTCGATAGGGTTCATGTCTGGCGAACATGCTGGCCACTGTAGTCGAGCGATGTCGTTATCTTGAAGGAACGCATTCACAAGATGTGCACGATGAGGTCGAGAATTGTCGTCCATGAAGACAAATGCCTCTCCAATATTCTGCCGATATGGTTGCACTATGGGTCGGAGGATGTCATTCAGGTATCGTAAAGCCGTTTCGGAGCCTTCCATGACCACCAGTGGCGTACGTCGGCCCCACATAATGCCACCCCAAAACATCAGGGAACCACCACCTTGCTGCACTCGCTGGACAGTGTGTCTAAGACGTTCAGCCTGACCAGGGTGCCTCCAAACACGTCTCCGACGATTGTCTGGTTGAAGGCATATGCGACACTCATCGGTGAAGAGAACGTGATGCCAATTCCGTGGGGTCCATTCAGCATGTTGTTGGGCCCATCTGTACCGCGCTGCATGGTGTCGGGGTTGCAAAGCTGGACCTCGCCATGGACGTCGGGAGTGAAGTTGCGCATCATGCAGCCCATTGCGCACAGTTTGAGTTGAAACACGACGTCCTGTGGCTGAACGAAACGCATTATTCAACATGGTGGCATTGCTGTCAGGGTTCCTCCGAGCGGCAATCCGTAAGTAGCGGTCATCCACTACAGTAGTAGCCCTTGGGCGGCCTGAGCGAGGCCTGTCATCGACAGTTCCTGTATCTCTGTACCTCCTCCATGTCCGAACAACATCGCTTTGGTTCACTCTGAGACGCCTGGAAACTTCCCTTGTTGAGAGCCCTTCTTGACACAAAGTAACAATGCGGACGCGATCGAACTGCGGTATTGACCTTCTAGGCATGGTAGAACTACAGACAACATGAGCAGCGTACCTTCGTCCTGGTGGAATGACTGGAACTGATCGGCTGTCGTACCCCCTCCGTCTAATAGGCCCTGCTCATGCATGGTTGTTTACATCTTTGAGCAGTTTTAGTGACATCTATGAACAGTCAAAGGGACTGTATCTTGGATACAATATACACAGTCAACGTCTATATGCCGGAGATCTGGGAACCGAGGTGATGCAAAACTTTTTTTGATGTGTGTATATCTGAAAGAAACTCCACACCAGACACTGCATAATCCTAGAAGAATTGCTGGAGTTTAATTTCTTGACAGTGAAAGTTAACATTCCACAAATATTTTATCTCTATCTTCCAACCAAGAAATGAAACTTCATCTGCGGGTTATTCAATTCCAGACTAGAGG
This sequence comes from Meconema thalassinum, assembly GCA_946902985.2. Classification (NCBI taxonomy): domain Eukaryota; kingdom Metazoa; phylum Arthropoda; class Insecta; order Orthoptera; family Tettigoniidae; genus Meconema; species Meconema thalassinum. The sequence continues at coordinate 382,909,837 of OX336394.1, read as the reverse complement.
GAACAGAAGGAATTTGGGCAACATTAGGGGCATAATTCATCTTTATTGGGGCATCCTTTTTCATCATTGTAAGTCATATATACATACACACAAAAAATTAGACAAAACTTACAGCACTGTAGTAAGTGACATGTGATTCCATTTGTTTATCATGAGATGTTCAACTGCATTAATCGAAAAGGTTATGGCATTTTAACTCATACATGATGAATACATTCCGAGGCGGCCCGTGCTATTGGACTCAAGGACGCCGCCCCTCCACTTCCTCCTGCAATCGCAATGTTCTTTCTGCTTGCCGCTAGGGAGCCCTCAATGATTTGCCATCGCAAGTTCCTCTTCTCGCCGGAAGATGGCTCCTGAACTAGTTTGGACTCGGTAGAAATCGCCCGATTGGTAATTTACGTTGCTATGACAACGAATTCCTCCATGAATCCCCTCTCCCCGCTACGTCAGGCAGGAAGTGGACTCAGTGTGCTTGAGTCTCAAGCCGAGCTAACTACAGGCAGGGAGTGAGTGCATGGATTGGATTAGTACCAACATGAAAGTGCGGGAACTTAAAGAAACTGTGTTTAGCTCATTGAGCTTACCTGAAAAAGTTGACTTAAAGAACAGTGGTCGTCCAGTGCCAGTTTTGAATATAACGCAAGTTCAAGCTGCGTGTAGGGCCCGTGGCGCGTTTACACGTAAATTTGATGCGTCCGTATATGATAAATGTTTTTGGTTGTGTGGGTGTGAGGACAGCAACGCTTTCTTCTGCTTTGTGTGTTTACTGTAAGGAGGTGATGACAATTGGACAAAAGAAGGAGTAAATGATTTGAAGCACCTACATGTGAAAATAAAGAAACATGAGAAATCGCCTAGACATCAGAATAATACTGTCAGTTTCCAACTTCTCGGCAGATGTAACATTGCAGAAAGTTTAAGTAGTGCGCATATGGAGGCTGTTCGTGCTCATAATGAATTGGTTACAAAAAATAGGGAGGTTCTGTCAAAAATAATTTATATTCTGAAATTGTGTGTTGCGTGTAATCTGCCTCTTCGTGGCCACGACGAATCGGCTTCCTCGCATAATAAAGGTGTATTTTTGGAGTTAATAGAATACAGCAAGAATCTTGATCCACTGTTACGTACACATTTTGAAAATGCAAAAGTTTTTACTTAAGGGTACTTCAAAAACAATTTAAAACGAGCTCCTGGAATGTCTGTTTCAAGTTTCAGGCAGTCATCATTCTTAGCCTGTATGGTTGATGATACTACAGATGTATCGACTCGGGCCCAGACAGTGACTGTGTTTCGATACGAATTGAACGGAACGGTACACGAGCGTTTCTGGGGATTTTTCAATGCAGAAAACCATACTGCAGTAGGTTTATCAAAATGCATTTTACAAGAATTGCAACTTTTATTATAAGACCATCCCGAAAAATTGATTGCACAAACATATGTTGGCGCTGCAGTATTTCGAGGACATTTAGGTGGTGTCAATGTCATGGTAAAAAATGTCTATAAAAGTGCGCATTATATTTACTGCTATGCACATCAGTTGAACAGGCTCCTGGAAAAGGCGTCATCGAGTGTTTCCAGTGTAAAAGTTTTTTTTGTTAATCTCAAAGGCATGTCAGTTTTCTTCTCGAATTCTCCAGAAAGAACAGCCGCACTCAATGACGTATGCAGTGTAAGAATACAAAGAGTGTGCGAGACCAGGTGGAATTTTCGTTCGAGGTTAGTAAGGACAATTTTTGAGAATAAAGACTCAATTCTGCAGTGCTTTGAAAACATTCAATCTGACGCGTCAAAACCTCATACCGCTGAAACAGTGTCACAAGCTGCTGGATTTATTAAGTGGCTGAATGATGATACCTTCTTATTCTGGTTGAATTTCTTCAATAAAGTGATGCCTCATGTGGACATTTTATATGCTCAGTTGCAAAAGGTCGAAACAGACGTTGCAAAAATACAACATGCACTGCATTGTTTTGAGTCTTCATTGCAGAATATCAGGCACAATTTGCCGAGTTCAATCCAGACAACACAAGAGCCATTACCAAAAAAGCGATGTGGAAGCTCCGCACAAGATTTAAATGTCGCCGTAAGAGAAATATGTGATTACATGCTTGCCGAGGTGAAAGATAGATTTGAGTTCAAAAATCATCTTTCAGGAGCCAAATTGTTCCTGCTTGAAAACTATGAAGACTACAGGAAACGGCCGCCTGTTGAAGATGTAAACCATTTTTGTGATGCTTTTCCTGTAATTGACAGAGATGATTTCGTACACGAATTGGGTGTTTTCTACTCATGGCCAGAGTTCTCTCCAAATGGCAACATATCCGGGTGTTTAAAAACTCTTGATTTCCTTATTTCATTTGGACTAGATACTACTGTTTTTAAGGAAATAACAAAGGCATTAAAAATATTAGTGACAATGCCAATGACAACATGTGAAACTGAAAGAAGTTTTTCGACCCTGAAGTTGATAAAATCATATCTACGTAATTCTATGGGGGAGGACAGATTAACAGCTTTAGGAATGCTGTCAATTGAGAAACAAATGGTGAAAGAAATTCCTAACTTTAACAATAAAGTGATAGAGAAGTTCATTAGTGATACCGACAAGTGCAGAAGAATGGAGTTCCACTACAAATGAGAGCTTTTGTGAGGTAAATAGAATTATAGGCTATTGAAATATGCGTATTTTATATGGTGGAGTCCCCCCTCGGTAAAATTCACGAGCCGCTACTGAATACATTTACTATACAGTATAAGACAAACCTATGAAAATGAGGTAGGAGCTACATTCGCTCGCTCATGACAGCCAACAGAACAGAACATTGCCTAGATAAGCTAAGCTAGCTAAGCTTGCTGTGTCGTACGAAATCTTTATTTCTATCCGCGCCCAAAAATAATTACTTATTCAATTATTTTGATAATCCTATGTTACAGAGCTAAAACGTTTAAGGCTAACTTTCAAACCTTGTGACGCTATGATCAGCCGCTCGGGACTTAACATCCTCACATGAACTGGAGGGATAAATTGAGTGAGAAAGATTACGTTGAAATATTTAGGTTCGCCGGGGAAATACAAACTTGAGTGGCAGTATTGGTGTATCAATGCAGTGTACAGTAGTGAAGCTTTAAGAAGTGCTGCGAGCTGAAATATTGAATTCATAACTGTGTCCCTTAGGAAGTCGAGTGGCAGCAGACAGTTTTACACAGCAAGACGACAAATAATACAAATTTCAGAGTGTATGGCTTTATACAGAAGCTTTCGAATTCAAATGTGATAACACAAATTTTTCAGATAGCCTGCGTTAATGTGGTTTCCCCAAGTGTGTGTGTTCTCGTAATTGAAGTGAGGTAACTCACCTCTTCTCAGTTTTACCTCAAAAGGCAATATTGCACCGTGATCTAACCCAGACCAAAACTACATTTCTTGACTGAGCCGTGAATCGAATCTGGATCTCATGGGCGACAGTTAACAAGGGGAGGATACAATGCATGGGTCACTGATTCTAACCATCTTCAGTACACGTGTAGGCCATGGCCAGGCATATACCAGGTGCAAGTAGTAAGGTGCGCTTCTCAGCTGTTTCCGAGAAATTAATTATTCGCAATTGCAGTGCGGCATCCATGTGCGTTGTACGCTAGCAAGAAGCCAAAGAGCACATGGTGCAGCGATAAGAGCCCTGCTTCGTAAGCGCGGGATCGCTGGATCAAATTCCATTGCTGAGCCGTTGCAGTGTAATTAGGCTATGCTAGCCACTACACCACAAGTTGATCCCCGATAAACAAAAACTTATTCAATATCTGTATTTGTATTTCCTCGTTACTAAGAATTACATGGAGTGTAGATTATGTCACGTTTAATAATGATGTTTCATTTGAGGGGCTTGGCCATCTTGGTCATTTAGCCCCGTTACTTGGATGTTTGTATAGAATTTGCTTGATAATCTGTGGTGTCCATTTTAGAGTGTGTGCAATTGTAATTCAGGTGAGGAATGGGAAGGAGGCAGCCGTGGCCTTTAAGTTAGGAACCATTCCAATATTTGTCTGGAGTATACATGGGAAACCATGGGATACTCTTCCAGGATGGCTGAGGTGAGAATTCAACCCACTTCTTTTCAGGTTTGCTTCACAATGCTGACTGTACCTCTTTCCAGCCCTCAGACCAGAATTAAATTGCTTGGCTGGGCCGGAAAACAAACCCGCACCTCTTGGGCGACAGTACTGTGGCAAGAAAGTTGAGCTCTTTCTAAATACGCAGTCTATGTGAGATTAAAATTTTGATAGTATTTATGGACATGTTGATACCAAGAATGCTAGTCGCCACACCTGGAGTAGGACTTGTGCATGTGTAACTTTTGTGACATATTATAACAATATCTGCCTCATATTGCAATAGTAAAAATGTGCGCACTCCGTTGTAAGCATGGATATTCATTCTCATACATGCACATAAATTGGAAGCGGCTTGTGTATACGGTGAGCATAGAGCGGAGTCTTCTCTTCGTTTCTCTCGCCAGTCTCTAAGCAGCAACGGTGCTCATTAGGACCCACGCTACTGGACGACATGTTCACAGTTGTTCCGTTTGATATAGGCAATGAGGGGAGGGGGGGGGGCAGTGCAGCGGTCAAGCTGTTAGCCTCTCACCAAGGTGGACCGGGTTCGATTCCTGGTCAATGCATGTGAGATTTTCGAAGTGAAATGCCATGTCCCGTGGTTCGTATTCCACGTAAAAAAAGGTTGCGAGGCTCATGATCAGATGATTAACGATCAAGTAAAACTAAAAGCTTCCTTCCTTTTTTACTTTTGGTATAGGCAAACGTTCTGGACGTTAATAAAGCCTACGGTATGCGTTCTACCCCTTGCTAACATGTATTGCTCATGCTTTTTGAGTAATGCTATTCCCTCAACCTCCATCCTCTACCTACAGCACATAAGAATTCAGAGGAGATTTCTCCGAGCATGCTACGCTTGCTGCGCAAGTGCAATATTTTTTTAAACCAGGCGAGATTTTAAAAATTACAATATGTACCGTATCTGTAATAGATCTGTGTTAAATGAATCACATGTTGCATATATCTTGGCGAGTACAGCGAGGCTTTCTCGTCTCTTAGGAGCTTCAGCGGAGCTGTGGACACAGCGAGAAATGTATGCGCGCGCAGGTTCCTTCTGTCCAAGGCCGACTGTGAGCTGTCACGTTTGTAATGTGTAGTTGAAAGCTCTGGTCTGAGAGCTACAGAAAGCTACTACATTGAAAGCACAAGGATTTTTGTTCTTTTTGCTTAAGTTCAACACTAGATTTCTGCTGGCAATTTTCTCCACGATCTTTTCATTCTCCGATACAGTGTTCAATATTTTACAAACAAACAGTTTGGATATACAGTACTGTGGCAAGAAGGTTGAGCTCTTTTTAAATACTCAGTCTATGTGAGATGAAAATTTTGATAGTATTTATGGACATGTTGATACCAAAATCGATGTTTAAGGAGGACAGCCGTGCTCTAAAAATCGTGCAACAAGTGGTGAACCAGAAAAATGAAAATACTAACGTCTATTCAATGAAATTATCGACAATGCACTTGTCCAAATAGGAGAGCGTTTCAAATGCATTGTTCTTCTTGCTGCTGGATTGTGAAAGCACAGAAATAAGTTTCCAGACAGTTATGTTACTGCCCTAAAAAAGACCTATGGGTAATTTTTCGACATTGTTCACTTAAAAACTGAATTAAGTGTGACGTACCGTACTCATCTCCTGACTTTAAAGAAAAAAGTGTTTCAGACTTACTGTAGTGCAGTTCATGCATACTAACAAATTGTATGCCTACATGGGTATGGCAGTGATTTTCAAGCTCATCAAACTGGTAGCAACAATTCGTGCTGCTACATCCCCTGCAGAACGTTCTTTTTCGACACTGAGCGCATTATTACATATTGCAGATCGACTCAAATTCAGGAGAGGCTATCATCATTAGCTATGTTGTCGATTGAAAAAGGATTGCTTGCAAAAATTAGATTAGGCCTACAGTCCTCTTTCTATGATGAAGTTAATGATAGTTTTATAAAGAAAAGCCGCTGAGTCGAGTTTGTTTTCAAGTAGGTGGATCTTATAATAGGTGCAATTTTTCTGTGTACGTACTTCGATGTTTACTTGCTTGAATTATAAAATCACTGTCTTATCACGAGTTATTAATAATTATAATATGAGTTTGATTGTGAAAATGTGTTATATTTTGGCCCTTCTTGAATTAAAGGTGCGACGTTAGACCAGAGATTTTCTACGTTTTTGAGGTTTTCTATTGTGGCATTTTAGGCTACGTTAAAATATTTAGAGCATGCAGTAGGCCGCTCGAGATAGCACATTTATAAATGAAATGAAAATCCACAGCCTGCTTCCAGGCGACCGACCGGGTCAGGGAATGGAATTTATGAAGCCCCCATTTATAAATACCCAATTGTATTGGCAAGTATGTATTTCAATATGCAATAGCACAAGGAAACTAGTTGTGCAAATGAAGGTAACTTTTGCGTGTTACATATTATATGCAACGTAAGATTGTTAAAAATGTCGTGTAAATATCCGCCCAAGTAATACCATAACCTCATCAAAATGGCACACATAACTCTGCTGAATATCCTGGCAATTATAAAATCACATGTACACATATAAAACTACAGCCACAAAGTCAAAATATATTTCCATCCGATATTAAACTTCACGCTACCGCTTTTAACCAAACGAACGCGAAGTCATTAAATTATTATATCAAAATAATAATCATAAGAAAGTCCATACTACTTTCTCCGTCCGTTAAATAATTATTCTTTTGTTTGGGCCCGAACTCGGTAACTTTTGTTTCTAAAGTTGGTTGTCACTAGATTTTAGGGGCTTTCCGTTTATTTTGTTGGTCCTCGGGAAAATTATTATGGCTGTGTTTCTCTCCCAAAATTTTAATAATGGCACCCCGTCGTGTTCGTTAAGCCGCCATTTTGGGCACGATGACGGCCTAGGGTGGGGGCTTAACGAAGCCCTGAGAATCAAAACGATCTAAAAATTTTCCGAGCATGGTCTCCAATCAAAACGTCTCTGATTGGCTGAGCACTAATTGGGTCCTTCCCGCCACACAGCCGCAATCAAATCCGCCATTAACCTCAATTTAACATAACCTAAGTTACTTAAATTACAAATATTAATAATGTTGGTGAAGGATGGGTGACTTGTGGATTAGATAAACCATTTTTAGTGTTGCCTTCTATAGATTTGTGGTTTTTTGGCAATCTCGTTATCTTGTAGACATTAAGATAAATAGTTATATTTCGGGGGCCTATCACTCAGTACGTAGCGGTTTATCACAACAGTAGCAACTATTACGAATAGCTGTACTATAGTAAGATTTTTCTGCACCTTCGCGAAATAGTGGCGGTGGTTTGAGATTATTTTTGACTACCATTATGGGGTTTTAATAGTTTTTCATAGAGCATTTTTGTTGTCTTGAAGGCATGATTGATTTGACATGTTAGGTCTGCATGTAGCCTACAGTTTTTTTTTCTGGTTTTTGGAATGATGCTCATTCTCATTACCATTAAGTGCAACCGTGTTGACCGACTGAAAGACATTGAATATTTCGTTTACTAAGGCAGCACTGAAATATGGGTTGCAACACGATATGGACTTGGAACTTATGTTCGCTTAACAAAATAACGATACATCAACAAGTCATCCTTGTAATCTCTGCAAATAATAAAAATATTTCCCATCCAATATAGGCCTATTCATGTTGAACGGTAGAAAGTTATCAACCTTTATTAAGGCAACACTGAAAAATGTTCATTTTGATCTAGCCTACTTACTCGGAGTCATCTGCATCAATGTCCCTAGAGGTTCAGTTTTTTAAATTCTCCCTTTCCTATGGTCAAATAACACATGGATGTTCCCTATTTTTCTTAAGGGGATTCAATGATCTTATGCTGAACTAATTAAGAATAGGGCATGTACCCCAACCCCTTAAAATATGAAGTTATCAGGATAAAAATAATGTCCATAACCATCAGAAACTTGAGAACACAGATCAGGAGAATGTTGATCGACCATGGATGCAAGACCAGAAAGTCTTAAAGAGGAGTATTTCATTTAGAGGCTTGGAACATCATGGTCAAGACCCCTGTACTTGGGTGTGTGCTCAATTTGTTTGAAAACCCGTTGACAGATCATAAGTTAATCTGTGGCTGGAATCCACTCCGTCCTATGCTAAGCTGCGAGTACTGGGCACCATTAGTGTTCTGTGACTACTGTATCAATTTCTGAAAATTGTGTCATAGGCCTATGCATAGACAAGTCGCTGAGAATGTTCTCTGAATGGTGAATACCAGTAGGCTAGCCTACTTAGCTGCCTCCTTCACTAGCATTTCCAGGCACCTGGTTAGTTGGTAAAATGAAATAGAAAAATCACTTGAATGATTCAAGTTGTCCTTGATTGCCCTCGAGGGACAGTGTACCCCATTCCAGATCTTAGTTCAGAATTAGTTTCTTTGACGGAGTTGGAGAAACAGTCACAATACCTATGGTACTACTAGACCTAGTACGGTACATGTAGATGGAAGCAACCACTAGGTAGCTTATGTCCCATTAGTTGGGAGTGTTAGGGAATGGGAGATTGGTTCAACATTTCAGCCTATGATGTTGTATATTTAATTAATATATGAGATCTAAAAGTGTATCATAGGAATATTAAAGCAAACCATAATATATTACCAGTTGGTCAATTGGATACAACAATTCAATGAAACATTCTGTTAATAATTAGGAAGTGTCCTAGGCAACCAGAGAAGCGACACAAGAAAAAACACCTGAGTCTGCCAGGCAGTTGTCATCAACTGTATTTCACATAGAGAAGAATGGCTAAAATGGTTCCTCATGAAAAAAACAATTGGTCAATGGCTTGAAAGACAGTAGTTAGGACTTACATGCTGTCAGTAAAAGTGGAGTTAAGAAAGATGTCTGGAATATTTAAATCAGTAGTTGATAGCCATGATTTTTAAAATTACCCTAGTTAATTGCACCTTAATATGATTAGTAGCCTTCCGGTATGTGCAAGATTTTAAATGGTAGGTTTTCCTGTGAACCAAAAAACAGCTCTTACCATGGATTATGTTCAGGTTAGGCCTACAAGTTATTGGGAGGGCGGTTTATTTTACATACCTGTTGCACATAAAATGAGCTTCTGATTAGAGCTCTGTGGGAATGTTTAAATGGTTTGATGATACAGGATTTATCAAGCCTCTTTCTATGCATCTTTTAAAAACATTTTAACAATTCATAAATTACTGTCATCATTGCTAATGCTGTAATCTGTCATGTTTATTTATGCAGCACGAGGAATTAGGAAACATTGGTAGGATTGGTATATTGAGTGGAGATATAGTAGGATAAAATGCAACTGTGTCATGGAAACCTAAGATGTATTTTTATTTCTCAACTTTATTTTCTGTAGACTCCAATACAGCCCACCACCAGGGGGGGGGGGGGGGAAGTATTGGTGATGTTTAATGAGAGCAAATCTTGAAATACTGTGATTTAAGTGGTTGGTATCAAAAGCTGTATAGGAAAAATGAAAATGTGAAGTCGCGCCCAAGTTTATGAAGCCTTGCCAGACTCGGCTGAAATTATCTTCGATGCAAATCAAGTCTCAATAGTTAAAACTTTAGGACGACCTTTGACATGAGCACTATAATAGGCCTACATTTAGGGTCGACATAGCCTGCAGTAGGTCTTGTGCTACTGTATGCACCTGGGCATGTTTAAAAAAAAATCAGCCTGCAGGTTAATAAGGTATTATATTACTATAAATCTATCTCAAGCAAATCCAAGAAGTTACCAGACTGAGAAACTACATATCAATATTTAAACAAAAAAAGGGTGGCAGTGCAAACTGCACTTTTAATCCTTGCTTCATTAGTTAAACCATAATATTTGTACATAAATACAGTAAGGACTTCACATTACAAACGGCCACTTAAATTATATGCCTTATTAGGCATAACCTACAAATTACATGTCATGAAATTGGTAAATATAAGCAGACAGCAACATCAATATGCAATGGTCTATAATGTAGTTTTATAGTGCACAAAAGGTTATTGTACTGAATGTATTTCGAACTGATGAATAAAACTGGTGGAAACGACAGCCAATTGATTTACATCCATTACATCCAAAGTAGTAGAAACTTTCAGTTGATTGGCAAGAGTGTTGATTTGTACTTTTATTTTCACAAATTTTGATGAACAGTGTCACGCTTCAATTTAAATATAAACGCACATACAATTCCTCATCAATAAGTGATTTGCACTTCATACTGTCATGAACTGGAATAGATTTCTAGCAATTTAATTGATGTAGAAATCTATTCCTCTCGCCACCATATTGGTGATAATTGTAAACACACCCGCGGGCAGCCAATGGCTGGTAATAATTGCCAGCCAATAACAAGCCAGGATGATGCGGATCATAATTCGCGTTTCACTCTCATTGCAGTCGCTCGTCCGCTGTGAACGCAGCAACATATCCGTCGCTTTCGTCTGGTGTTTGTGTGTGCGGTGAGCGGTGTGGTGTGCGATTTGCTATCCATATTTAAGTGTGTTGTTTTCGTCTTTATTTCCTTGTGCTTGGTGACGATTTATGTAAGTACTATACATTCGGAAATTCTTCGCCGCAATGTCGGAGAAGAGTGGGGGAGGTCAAATAGGCCTCCCACCGGATAATCCATCGGCGGTTATTATTGATGGTTACGCCAACATTGAATCAATGCATATTGTGGATGAACATGAGAACACTAAAATGTCGGAAGTTCGGGCTATTCCTGTGGTCCAAACCCCTGTACAACCTCGTACTCCTCCTAGTGACTATCGCTACTACTCAAATCATACGGGACCGTATATAGTTTTCGTTCAAGGCGTTGAGCCTCAAGCGATTGGACATTTGCATCCAATGGCCTTGGGACGGTTGTTTTATGAACGTAAAATCCCAGGAATTCAAGAAATCCAACGAAAAGGGCGCAATCGGGTTCAAGTTCAATTTAAGTCACTACGAGATGCCAATTCATTTTTGGAACATCCGGTGTTAAAGGATAGAAATATGATGGCCTTTATACCATCGTCAAGCATACAACGAGTGGGACTCATTCGGGGGGTAGATACCTCCCTTACGCAGGAGGAACTAATGCGTTTCATTGACTCTCCTGTACCTATCGTACGTTTACAACGTTTTTTTCGTACTAAAACCGTAGATGGAAAATCGGAAAAAATAGCAACGGGCACGGTGAAAATTTTTTTCGAAACTCAAAACTTGCCTACTCATGTCAGCATCTTCAATGTTCTCTTAGAAGTAAGTTTGTACATTTTTTCACCTCTTCGATGTCAGAAGTGCCAGAGGTACGGGCATGTGCAACTTCACTGTAGGGCTCGGGGACCTAGATGTGGACAATGTGCGCAGGAGCATTTAACGAGTGACTGCAAAGAAGTGATATTCAAGTGCGTTAATTGTCAAGGCAATCATATGGCAGGGGCGGTGCGATGTGAGGTGCATCAGCAGCAAATAGAGATAAAGAGGCTGATGTGTACTGAAAACAAATCATATAATGAAATTGTGAAGCGCCAGACAAGTACCCCTTTTCACCCTTTAGCACTTCCCCAACAATTCCCCCCTTTGGCAGCATCACCTAGTGGGCAACGATTTGATCCTCCGCGTAAGCGTAAATTTTCAGAGTTGGTACATCCGGCTCCGAAATTGATTACCCCTTTGGGATATGATAGGTCGGCATATTTGCAACTGATAGAAACCCCAAGCGTGGAACGGATATCACCACTTGAGAAGCCCAGCGAACCGGGCACATCCGGTGTCCGGCGACTGGAGCCCGATTCGGGGCCCGATAAAACTGCTCCTACTCAAAAAATCCTAGACGAATTTACAGAACTCATGGAGCTTTTAGGCCACAATGCACAGTGGGCGCACTGTGTTAAAAAGTTATTAGATAAAATACTGCCATTACTTCCACCCCTCGAAAAACCACTACCAAGGGGCACTGGTGCAGTTTGTCAATAGTTTTTTTTTTTTGGGTTGATTCGTTTCGTCTCTTTCTTCATCTCATGTCGTTCATAGGTGAAGGATGTGGCTGCTGCAATGGAACTGTCGGAGTGTGGTAAATAAGAAGCATGAATTGCTTCATTTAATATCGACATATCACCCTGAGATCGTTTTTATCCAAGAAACGTGGCTATACCCACATTACCGTTTTCAAATTCCCAATTATACGGTCTTTCGTGAAGATGGTCCGGGATACGGAGGCTTAATAACCCTCTGTAAATCGGATTTACAAATTACTCCGCTGTCTTTGCCGTATCACCTCCCTTTTTGTTATCATCAATTTTTTCGGGTGGGGGATATATATGTTAGTCATATCTATTGCCCACCACGTGTTCAGGGCACGCAACAACAGTGGCACATGTATTTTAAATACGTGTCACAAAGATCTAAGCATGTTATCCTAGGTGATTTTAATGCACACCATGGCCTCTGGGGCAGTGAACGAACAAATGCTAAAGGTAGACATATTGCTCATGCGATTGCCACATTTTCCTTAAATGTGTTAAACGACGGTTCTCCTACGAGATTGACACCCCCGGGCAGTCCAAAAAGTGCGGTAGATTTAACCCTCACTACCCCGGACTTGTCGCATAAATTAGATTGGAGCACGATCGGGGACACGCATCAGAGTGATCACTTCCCTATTTTAATTTTTTATGATCGCACTGGGGTCGCACCATCGATACACCGGGGCACTAAAATAACTCGTTCTTTAAAATACTTTGATTTCGACCTCTTTCAGACATTCATTCAGGATAATCTGGGCCGTATCCCACCCCTCCCACGTCAGAAATACTCTCTTTTGTATCACCTTATTCAACAATATTTGGATTGTTATCACCCGAAGCGTTCCATTCCGTATAGTAGGTTCCAACGCCCTGGGACTATACAGTGGTGGGATGCAGAGTGCGCCTTACTAGTAAAAAGACGGAAGGCGTGTTTACGAAAATATCGGAAACATGGTACACATGACAATTATATCTTGTATAAGCGCGTCACAGCCACGATCCAACGAGTATTTAATGAAAAGAGACGAGACGCATGGAAGAATCACATCAGCTCATTAAATGCCACAACCTCTTTAACTAAGTTATGGTCTACCATCAAAAGTTTGTCCAATACTCGTTATATGGGGCCGTCTACAGGACTTAGCCGGCAGGGTTTTCAAGAATTTTATATAAATCTCACGCCAGATACAGTTATCAATATGGGCCCGCTTCCGTCTTATACAGCTTCAGATCATTTCCATGTTCTACTGCAACCTATAACGCACGCGGAAGTTCAATCTGCTCTTCGAGGTACGAAATCGACAAGTCCTGGTGTCGATTCTATAACATATCAGATGGTTGCCTATCTTCCAGACAAGGCACTCGAGATACTTATTTCTGTATATAATGAAGTATTACGTTTTGGCACGTTTCCCACTGAGTGGAATATCTTTGAGGTCCTGCCTATCTTAAAAATCTCGAAGGACGCACGTGACCCTCAGAATTATCGTGGGATCAATTTAGGCTCCTGTGTGAGGAAGATATTTCAAAAAGTATTATTGCAACGTTTGCAATGGTGTATGGAATATTACAACTTATTCTCTAAGTATCAATTCGCATTTCGTAAACGTAGCAGTACTGTCGATGCTATTTCGATTTTCTTAACTGATGTGTTATTAGCTAAAGGACGTAAACATCATACTATTGCTGTTTGTCTGGATATTAAGGGGGCGTATGATGCAGTAGATCCCATGATTTTACAACGGAAACTGCAGGAGCTTCATTTCCCCTCTCCATTTCTTTGTATTGTTCACAATTTTTTAACTCATCGGCGTCTCATATTACGTACCCCCGAGGGGAAGCTGGACCACCGTCAGACGTCTCAGGGCTTGCCGCAAGGGGACATACTTAGTGGTTTTCTGTTTTCCATTTATACTCAACAATTAGAAGCGGTGATTTTGCCTTATGCCCGTATCATACAATATGCGGATGATTTTATGATTTATTGTTCCCGTGACTCGTTGCATCAATGTCGAACAGATTTATATCTTGCATTAACTCTAGCCCATGAATGGCTAAGTAATCATGGCTTGGAAACATCTCCGGGTAAGGACTCTGCTATAATTATCACGCATCAACGGCGGTACGATCAGAGCCCTATTTTATTTCGACAGGGTACCATAGATGTTGTGCGCAATATCAAATATTTAGGCATTTATATTGATGATAAACTCCGGTGGACACGGCAGGTGCAATATCTTGAAGTTAAAATCGAAAAACGGTTACAGGTCCTTCGAGCTTTGACAAGGCGTCGTTGGGGTGCGGACCCCGCATTATTATTGACAGTGTACAAGAACATTATTCGTTCACAATTAGATTACGGCAGTTTCTTTTACGATCTAATGGCGAACAGTCGCTTGTTAATGTTAGATAGACTACAATATAAAGCCATCCGCATCATTCTAGGGGCTTTGGCCTCCACCCCCACGAGTGCATTGTTGGTGGAAGCCGGTGAGTTACCTTTGTCACATCGACGCACATTTATAGCGGGCAAATATTTGGCCTACAAATTGTCGTTAGTGGCGTCTCCGATTATCTCTAAATTACAACTTCTGATGGAATATTACGCACAAAATCGTTTAGATCGCTCACATAAACCGGCACTGGTCATAGCTTATGAGATTTTACAACCCTTCAGGAAGGATGTGTTACAAACCCGTTTAGCACTCCATATACAATCCCCTACAAGGTTTTGCATACCCAACCTAAGATTCTGCATAATTCCTTTCCATTGCTATTTCAAATGTTCAAGCATCATCCGAATATCATTTCTCGTGCATTTCGAGATATTCAGGATTTGTATTCCGATTATAAGATTTTTTATACGGATGGTTCAAAGATGGTTCGACCGGATCGCGTGGGGTCGGCTTTTTACTCTCCTGATTTACAGGTTAGTCGCACTTATTGCCTCCCCCCTCATCTTACAATCTTTACAGCTGAACTCTTTGCTATACGCCAGGCTTGTCACTATATTCATGCCCATCGTTTACATCACGCGCTAATATGCACGGATTCTTTGAGTGTTATTAATGCCTTACCTCATTTTCTGCACTCAAATAATTGGTATCTCTACCAAATAGTGCAATATTTCCATACATTCACCCTCACAGGACAAGACGTGGTCATCATGTGGATTCCTGGGCATTGTCATATAGCAGGAAACGAAACAGTCGATCTCTGGGCTAAGAATGCGGCATGCGGTCAGGGAACAGTGTATAATATCGGGATACCGTATCCGGATATAGTACCGATAATTCATCAGCGAGTCGTTAGTGCTTGGCAAAATGAATGGACCGAGATAGCAAAATGTAAAGCAAAACATTTTTTCTTAATAAAACCATCCGTAACTACAGCGCCTTGGTTCCGGGTCGGAAAATATTCGCGGCGTCATATTATTACCATCATTCGAATGCGGTTCCAGCACGCTCTTACACCAGTAGCTTTGGAGCGCATGCATCTCAGGGACAATGATAGGTGTGTATGTGGTAGGGCACGAGGTACTTTACATCACATATTGTTTCAGTGCGAAACCTTCAATCCGCAGCGGGACATTATGTTGGAGAAATTGAGGCGACTTGCTTATCCCTTGCCGTTAAACGTCGCGTCACTTGTACATAGTCCTACAGTTCCATTGGTGGATGCTATTATGTCATATTTGGATCACCTTCCATTTCAATTGTAAAATCTTAGGTGGGATCCTAGGGGGTCCTTCCCGTTATTCTTTCTGGTGCTCCTGGGTGTGGTTTTCGTTTTTTTGGTCACCCATATAAATATACGGATAGATCTTGTTTCCCTGATTTCTCATATTTGGCGTGTGCGATAATTACATAAATTTAGACATCAGTGCTAAAGATCAGCTTCGATAGTGAAGAGGATAATGTGGACATCAGTTGCAATGTGATAAACGAAGTTCAAGAGATTAGTGGTTTTGAACATATGGACCAATTTGCTGCGGCATTTTACTGCGATGGCTACTGTAGACTATTCCCATGCCGGATGTTATTGGGCGAAGAAGCTTCTGTGTCCAGCAACGCAACACAAACAACAACAACAACACTCTCATTGCGTTTTAACTTCTTGAGGTGAGGAATCAGCTGTTCGTTAACGCCACGGGGTGCCATTATTAAAATACACTCAGATATTGCCATGGCAACGTGATCATGGACGGTGATGGATACATGTGATGTGGAGTTCGCAAATCAAAGTAATTATTACGTCTCGACATTTGGTGATTTACAGAAAGGTAATGGTAGTTTCAGTCAATAAAATGGCAGTATATTGTTGGTTGATTGAGTGTGAATTAAGTTCTGTATTTGGTCGTGCTAAGTTTATAATAATAGAGACTTAATGAGATCCTGTATAGGTTAACTGATCCAAGGTCTTCAATATTTGAGAAGTAATGATAGATGGGATGTGTGTTGCCCGTAATCCAGTCATCGGCTAGAAGTTTAGAAAATCTGCCCGCGTATGAATGAGAAATTATTATATTATATTGAAAATGTGTTAACACATACCAGTAGACTTTTTCTATTGGGATTAATGCTGTACATTATATTTAGGAGAAGGATGAACATCCTCTTTATTCTCTACATGTAGCCTACATTCTCATCATTTCTCAAACCTTTGTTTCACTTGTTGTTCATGATGAATAGTCTGTCACTTTATTGCAGAATTACCATGTTGGCAAGGTCGTGTACTGCTCTGAATTGTGATGGCGATATCTAACCAGCATAGGCACCTGTGTAGATTTCCCTTGGATTACCGTATAGTAGTAGTTTTATACAAATCTTTTGTATAAACCAGGTACAGTATTTTCCATATTAGTCACCTTTATCTGTGATGTAGATTTGTGTCTGTTCATCCCTGTAGTTAGGCTATTAGTCAGTTAGGTAATTAGTTATTGAGGTTTTAAGGGGAAGAACTACGAGGTCATCTGCCCCTATCAGTAGATAGCGTAAGCTTCACCCAGATGTTTTCCATGAGGAAGTTTTGTTTCCAGTTTGACAAATTATGTCTATGTTGACACCTTGGAAGAATTAAGGTCACCACACACAGAAAGCTACGCTACGCTATGCTAAGCAATGCCAAGCTATGGTGTGCTATGACACAAACAAAAAGCTAAGCTAAACTAAGCTAGACAGCATATTTCTTATTACATGCTTTCCTACTAATGAAAATGTATAGTATCTTTATTGGAAGAGACCCTACAGGATTAAATTAGATTAATATTATTATTATTATTTTAATACTGCTTTCTAAATTAATTTTTGTGTAATACTGTATATGTAACATAAAAATAGGAACGTAGCCAGGATTCTGTTTTGGTGGGGGTCCAGGTGTTACTATTTTATTAAGTAAAATTGTGGCCCACTATAGCTATGTATAAGATACGTGTTTTTTTTCTAAAACTATTCAAATTTGCCTATACGTATATAACATAGCAATAGAGTAGATACTTCTATATTACCGTATTTGAATAGCCTATGTCTTCATTTAAAAATGATATTATTAGATTATTCGCGTCATCAACTATATTCAATACTATAAGGGTTACCGTATTTGACAAAATGAATTTAAAACGGTAATATTACCGGCACTACTAACAAGAAAATAAGAATAAAACGATAATATTACAATTGTCAAACGATAAGTTTGCCTCTTTGTTTAATTTCGGAGAGAATCCGTACCTGCCCCCCTCCTCTGACTACGTCTCTACTACAAATTGAAACTAAATACTTAATTAATTAATTAATTGCCTCCGTCTTGTTCGTTAGTTATAATTACATTTTGTTGTTGGAGGCTGGATGGACCAGTATGGGTAGCCTATTATGTGAAGATAATACAAGACGATTATTATTTCTTAAAACTCAATATTCCTCTTCTGCAGTGGATACACTAAATACTTTAATGGAGAAAGGGGAAGAAAACATATTGAAACTTATAACATTTTCCATGAAGTCTTGAAATCTAACGCGGAATTCGGTTCTTAATTCTGATATAATTTCTGCGTACTTTTGAGAATTTTGATTATCACAGTTTTGTAGGGCTGGGGAATGAACAAAGTTGTTCTTTTGGCCTGTCACCCATTGTATAAATAAAACGAAGTACGGTACTACCTGAATCACTACACTATACTCACACGACACGGCTACGCACACAACTCAAGGTCTGCGACAGCCCGCCAGATCAACTGTGCCGGAATGAAGAGCGCATGCGCCAGGCCAGCTACAGCCAAGAAAATCGCCTGCCTGGCGATCTGTCTAGCTTAGCTTAGCATCGCTTCACATAATATAGCTTAGCATAGCGGCCTGTGTGTGTCACTGTACTTAAATGCAATGAGAGCGATATTTTTCATAACACCGCGTAGCTTAGCTTAGCCTAGCTTTCTGTGTGTGGTGGCCTTTATGCATGTAATTGCAAGTTTCCACGGTTAACATAGAGCCAAAAAATTAGGCTTGTGACGGTTTGGAGTATGATAAGTTATAAGCAGGGCCCGGATAATGGTGTACTTAACTCCCTCCTCCCAAATGCCTTGCTGTTTGGTGGGTTGTAATATCTGGACTTGTAGCGATGAATTCATAGACTTGCTAATATTACGAAATGCCTTAATTGGAACAACTGTGAATGTGGATGCCATTGCTATTGTAACCTGGGTACCAATTGCCAGATGAGGTATACTGCCACTTGTCGCACATCAACTATGCACAGTGACTGACCATATACATAACTTCTTTTGTGCCTCATTGTGTAGTGGCTGTCACCGCGGAGGTTCGGGTTTGATTCCCAGCTCTGCCAAGAAGTTTAATTCTGGTCTGAGGGTTGGGCAAAAACTGAGAAGAGGCTAGTTCCAATCCCACCTCAGCCATCCTGGAAGTGGCTTTCTGTGGTTTCCCCACTTCTATTCCAGGCGAATGCTTAATTAAGACCACAGCTGCCTCCTTCCTAATCCTCATCTGAGTTAAAACTACACACACTAATACAGCCTTCACAATAACACCAGTTACCAGACAAATTCCACACACACCTAAGTACACGGGGCCACATGACCACAATGTCGCAAAGCCCCGAAATGTATCAACAACACAATATAATTTCTTTGTGTGGCTTCAACACTGCAGCCCCCTGTGGGTGGGGGTTCAGACTACACCCATGGTATCCTCTGCCTATCGAACGAGGAGACTAAAAGGAGCAACCTTGGCTATTCTTTGAGGCTTCCTACTTGTCTTATGAATTGTGCCCCCCTCCCAAGGGTGGGAGGGATGGAATACACCCACAGGCAGAGTTGGACGGTTGGCACACGTGCTGTGAAAAATAGTTAGTTATTGTTGTTTTAAGGGGCAGAACTATGAGGTCATCTGCCCCTTTGCTGTGAAAGTATTCTGGAAATACATATAATCTGGTGTAACAGTATGTTTAAGTTGTAATAATTTCCAAAGGAGATACATTTTTCTTTACATTGCACTTTGTCAGTACATGTGTGTGTACTGTATATAGTTTAATGTAAAGTTTTTACATATTTGGTAGCTGCAATCATGTACGTGCAGTGCTAGGCCATGGGGCCAATCTTTCTGGTGACTGGTTTTGGAATTTTTTTGGTCATGTTTACCGTTTTCAACATCCCCCAATGGCCTGGCCGGTACCTCGCTTCATTCCAACTGCTTGGTCATATTCATTTATTTCATCCTTTTAACAGCTCCTTGTGATGTTGCCATTGGTTACGACATCCGGCTGTACACATTGGCTAGGTGGAACCGCATCGACTTAAATTAATGCAATATTTCATTGGTGGTATTGTATTGGGTGGCGGTTCATTGAAATCTTGTTTCAATTTTTATAGCAATTCATTGTATCTCATCTCCGATCCCTCTGAAAAAAATAATAATTAGGTGTAGGTATGCCGGCAGCTAAAGCGCAGCGTTCGGCCTTGGGCCCAAGCTCAAGCTCTCTGCTGACTCGGTGGACGTGGGTTCGAACCCCACTGTGGGCCATCCTTGAAATGGTTTTCCGTGGTTTCCCATGTTCAACTCGAGGCAAATGCTGGGACGGTACCTTCTGACAGGCCACGGCTGTTTCCTTCCATATCCTTGCCCAGTTTCATTAATTCATCTCTCATTCCGGTGCGCAGGTTGCCCACGGGCGTTAACTAGAAAGACCTGTACTCGGCCTATCAGGAGGCCACACGACCAAAATATGACGGGGTAGGTATACATGCACTTGTTTTGAACTTCTCCAGTCCTTCTTCAACAAAGCAACAATGTCATCTTTGCCTAACTTTAAAACGATAGATTTTAGCATTTAATGTGCACATTTCAAAACACACATGTTGCGAGATAATGGGTGAGGTTAAAGACCAATTGTAAATTTATATTTAAAGGGCATAGAATATTTTCAAGAATATTGACAACTTGTCTGTAGGACACACTCTTTCCCTTCTCTCTTTTAATTCACTATTAAATATACAATATTCCTCTGATGCAGATTTTTTTCTGTGTATTTCACAGTAATATGATGTGGCTCCGTACATTTGGCATGTAGGGGTCCTTTTATCATGCCCGAAACAGGAGGTTTTAATTGCCATTAAACTGAGGTGGGGGTATTGAATGTAATTGGTAATGTGTTGCACCATTACGTTCAACCACATCTTCCAAATGTCCAGGGCCAGATTTAGATTTTATGCGCTCCTAGGCCCGTGGGTTATTGCCGCCCCCTCTTCATACCATCGTAATGAAGGGAGAATTTAGACCTCAGAAAGGTCTTTGTGAAGGTAATTTTTATTTTATTCTAATGTATCGGGAAGTAAAATCAATTAAATAAATTACAATGATGAGAGAATCAACTGTTTCTTAATTTGTATATATCAACTATAAATAAATGGCCCAACGAGATATTAAAATAAGTTTAAACCTTCTAAGGCTCATTATACACTAACAGATATGGATATACATATACACTAGGCCTACATCATACAACTTACAACTATGCATAGGCTAATTAATTATTCAAATTAAACTGATATTAATATTCAAGACTTAAAATTTCCCCTAATAAATCATTAAAGATTCCTGTTCTAAAGCTGAAGTCGAACAATTTGCTGTTACAACACATTCGTTGGGAAATGATGGCCACAATATAAATTGGAAAAGTGTCAAAATTTGGAAAGTTTAATTTAAATAATCAAATTATACGGAATCCGTGTATTGTAGTCTATAACATTTTATGGAAATTTTCTGACAAAAAAAATTGCAGATTAATTTTGCGACCCTCAGCATGGTGCGCCCCTAGGCCGGGGCGTTAACTGGAATTGTGTTGCTTTACAGGCTGAAAATTCATGTTCACCAAAAATAATCCTCTTTGAGTTTACAGCTTCTTCAGCCTGAGGATTGATCGGAGCTAGCTAAGAGGTTTTACTGCGTTGGAGTGTACTTGGCTGTGGGTGATCAGTTGTTTTCCACCTTCCTGCAGCGTAGCCGATCATCTGAGTGCAGCCCGGCATGGTCTTCTTCAATCCTGTCTCCAGTCGACTAAGCCATTGACGTTCACACATCAGAAGTTATGACTCACGTGTGAAAGAATGTACAATGTGTACCATGATTGAACATACATTAATAAAACAATTGAAACTGCCTGGAAAATCAGCTTTATCATTTCCTCGACAATCCTCTACCCTGCCTATAGTTTTTCTGTAGATGCAGTTGAAAATCATTTAACCGTTAAGGGCAAGTAAATTGCAATGAAATGACATTTCTTGGTCATATTCAATGTATTTAGGGAAGGAGGTATATCTGACATAGTGGGGTACTGGGTCGGAATATGGGTACGGTCTTTTTGAGGTTATGGTACCATAATATTGCAAACTTGCATGAAACTTCATAATGTATTTCTTTTTAACGTTAGAACTTCAAAAAGACCAATCGCTTGCACTTTACACGTAATAAAAGGGCTAAACAACTAAAAAGTAGGATATAAATAAACGACAGTCCATTTTTTTTTCTAAAATCCATACCAACGTTGTAGAACAAAATGCATGTCCAAAATTTAATTTTCAGGTGTCCGTTGCCTCTTAATATCCAATCTACGTAATATATTGTCGTTCAAAAACAAAACGGAGTTGCTTTATAGCAACAATAACGATGTATATCCAGATTAATCAATCTCGATTCGATTTTCCCTCATTTCGTAAGTTGGCTAACATACTCGACGAAAGTAACCTAGATCTTTCGGTCACTTATATTTCTTGCATAATATACGGCCAGTTATTGCATCTCAGTGGCTATGGAATTCGCCACGTGGCGCACCATGTGCTTTTGGTACATTGCCATCCATGCAAAAAACAAATGTCATTATTGTAAACATTCCGCAGAGACACGATTTAATTCCCAAGTCATGTGTAAATGTAGAAATAGAGGCTACAAATGGAAAAATTCATAAAATTTGTAAGAGTTTTCCAAATGTCCAAATTGTAGATGTAAGTAAATTAGACAGGAAGTTCCACACTCGGCATGGCCTACACTTAAATAGATTAGGAAAAGAGTATCTTAGTGATGAAATCTGCAAAATTGTAAATTCAAATGGTAAGAATAATTCAACAGTAATATCATTAGAGTGGAAGCAGGGAAACTGGTAGAAGAAGCCAAACGTGAGGTTTGGCATTCACATCTTTTAAAGTCAAATTTAACGGAGTGCAACAATGGTATTTCGGATTTGTCTAGCAACAATAATAATAACAATTATGATAATAATAATGTAAATAAATCACCAACACAAGCTTGCAAAAGTAACAAATTTAAAATTTACCACCAGAATGTCCAGTCTCTTTATAATAAAATTGATTACATAAATCTAATGCTTCAAAATGAACTTAAAGACATCTCAGCACTATGTATTTCAGAACATTGGCTGAAAGAGGAACAACTCGAATTAATTCAATTCCCAGGGTTTATACAAGCTAGTAAATACTCTAGATCTAATATTAGCCATGGTGGTACTTGCATCTTCTTAAGAAATAATTTAGATCATGAACAGATAACAGCTTATGATTATCTAATTATGGAACAGGATTTTGAATTCTCTGCCGTAAAAATTCAGCAGTTTAAGTTAATAATTGTATGCGTATACCGTTCTCCGTCAGGAAAGTTTCCTCTATTTATAGATAAACTAGAATTGTTACTCAATAACATGAGCAAAGTAAATTTCGATATAATAATTTGTGGGGATGTAAATGTGGATTTCTTAAAACTTGATAGAAATTGTGAATTATTAAACCAGTTACTAATTTCCTATGGACTGAAACCTACAGTAAATACACCAACAAGAATAACAAAATTTAGTAAAACCACTCCTGATCAAATTTTTATAAATACAGATAAATATCACCATTCAATAGAAGTCTATTGTCCGGGTTTTAGTGACCACCATGGACAAATACTGAGTTTTGAAGTATCCGAAGTAATCAATAATAATGATAATGGAGTAAAATCAAAGTGCAGGTCATTCACTGAATCAAATGTTACATATTTCAATGACTTATTAAATAAGGAAACATGGTCAGAAATTTATGAACTAGAAAATGTAAATGATAAATTTAATGCATTTAACAGTACCCTAAAACACTATTTTGAAATAGCATTCCCCTTTAAACGAAGAACTGTTCAAAATAACAAAACTAGCAATTGGATAACAACAGGGATTATAAATTCATGTCAACGAAAGAAATTTCTACACAAATTATATAAACAATACCACACAACACCTGAATTCAATTTATACTACAAAAAATACACTAGCATATTAAATAAGGTAATAAGACTAGCAAAGAAAATGCATAATGATAATTTTATTTCCCAATCATCTAATAAAAACAGGGCGATGTGGTCCGTAATAAAGAAAGAAACTGGAAAATCTGCTAAAATACAAAGGAACATTACACTGACCAGAAATAATAAAGTGATTAATAATCCAGAGGAAATAGCAAACACTTTTAATGACTATTTTCTGGAAATTCCGCAAAAATTATTAAATAAATCACAGGTAAATACACTAAATTCTAATAATAAAATAAATATATGCAGTGATTCTTTATTTATAAATCATGTCACAAGTGAAGAGGTAAGAATAGTTATAAAAGAGCTAAAAAATAAATTCTGTGCTGGCATTGATGGAATCCCTGATGCAATTTTAAAGAAATGTGCAGAAAATATAATAAATCCACTTACGCACTTAATAAACAGTTCAATTCTCTCAGGAACTTACCCGGATATTTTGAAGTTATCAAAAGTAATTCCAGTGCACAAAAACGGTTCAAAAGATGAATTAGATAACTATCGTCCTATTACCTTACCAACTGGTATTGCAAAAATTGTGGAAAAAATTATGTATAAGAGACTGATAAGTTTCATAGAAAAAAATAAAATATTATCAAACTCACAACATGGATTTAGAACGGAAAAATCTACACAGACAGCAATTTACGAATGTAGTAATAGTATACTGAAATTAATTGACAATAAGGAACATGTAACTGGCCTATTCTTGGATTTATCGAAAGCATTTGATGTAGTTGACCATAAAATCCTCCTTACCAAACTAAATCAATACGGTGTTAGAGGTCTAGCTAATAAATGGATAGAGTCTTACTTAACAAGGCGTAAACAAATAGTAAGCTTGAGACACAAGGATGATGGAACCAAATTACTTAATGAAACATTGTCCAATGAGGGAATTATTGAATTTGGAGTACCCCAGGGATCGGTTTTGGGCCCACTACTCTTTCTTCTATATATAAATGATATAACACAGAACGTTCATTCACATAAGGAAATTTTGTTTGCGGACGATACAACACTCGTAATAAAAGGTGAAACTAAACAGGTCATACAGCAGTCTGCTGACTCCGTTACAGGAGAGTTAACCAAATGGTCACAAGATAATCGCCTCATAATAAACTATAAAAAGACAGTATGTCTAAATTTCCACACTATACAGAATAGGAATCCTGCGATGCCCAATATAACATTAAATGGTCATCAAATAGAAAATAAATCAGAAATAAAGTTTTTAGGACTATGGATACAACAAGACTTGAAATGGAATAAACATATACAATATCTGAATACTAAACTGAACTCGATGTGCTTTGCGTTACGTATTTTGAAAACCTGCACTAGCATGCACACATTAAGAAATACTTATTTTGCTTATTTCCATTCATACTTAAGATATGGGATCATATTTTGGGGTATGTCGCCAGATGTACTAAGCACGTTTCGGATACAAAAGAGAGCGATTAGAATTATGGCAAATGTAAACTCTAGAGAATCATGTAGACCTCTGTTTAAAGATTTAAACATTCTCCCACTGCCCTGCATATATATCTTTGAAAGTATTATGTTTTTTAAAAAGAATTTAATGAATAAAGATGTTTTTCTTAAAACAAACAATGATGTTCATAGGCATAACACAAGACAAAATCAAAACATTCATATTTCACACACACACACAAGCATATATCAAAAAGGAACTTTTCACACTGGAGTTAAATTATACAATAAACTACCCCAGTATATAAAACTGGCCCCAAAAATAAAAACCTTTGATAGAATGTTGAAAGCTTATCTGCAGTGCCATTGTTTTTACTCAGTAGTTGAATATTTTAGCGTATAGGAGTGATGGAATCTATAACTATATTTTACTTTTTTAATTTAATTTTAATACCTAGCTGTATGTTGTTGTATTTATAGAATTAAGTTTTCATATTATGATAATAGAGTGAGGTGTAAATAGTTGTGCAATAAGATTGTATCTATTAAGATTTGCTATTATAATAAGTTATAAATAGTTATAATCTTAGTAATATATACCTGTTAGTTCTTTTATTTTATGCATGTAAATTCTGACGTGTCCTATATCAAAAATGTATTGAATGCATGTATTTGATCAAATGGAATTAATAAAAATCTATCTATCTTGAGTTGGAGCCCAAACAGTGACGCAATCGCTCAGAACTTAACGAACCGCGGATTTACCAGAGAGTCCCTACTCTGTTATTATATAATTTAATAAGATGCGCTCGAAAGAGCATTACTTAACCTACATAATACACGAAAATATAATTCTAAATACAATTTGATCTTACAATGCTATTTAGTTTTCACTGTAGTCTCTGATGGATTTAGTTCTTTTTACACACTTAGTTAAGTGATAACGGTCACATCTCTTGTCACACAACGAACATATGCAATCATCATCTGGCTGGTGAAAACCTTGAGTTAAGCAGATTTTATGGTGAAAACCATGAGTTGCAAGTCTCGTTACCACATGTCTTAGATCCTGTCCTGCCTCCGTCCATTGTCTATCCATCATTGCACTAGTGCGATAAAAATCAGGGTCAATGTCATTTCTCTTCCTCCGCCGCAGTTCGAGATGCGCTTGGTAAGGGCCGGTAGATGGCAGCGTGAATTGCAGTCTCAGGTCTTCCAAGAAGAAGCTTTCCCTGGCTAATTCGTATACAATCCTTGAGGGTGCATAAATCCCAACTCCCAAAGCACTCTTCAGATATCGTGATTTAACACTTTCTAATCGTTTGAAATCGCTACTCGAAAGCTTATCCCATATTAATTCTATTCCATATGAGGCAATTGGAGTTATTACTGTTTTGAACAATGGCATTGCAGTGGGCAAAGAAAGTTGTCGGATATTTTTAATTCGATGAGTGGCTTTCGTAGCTGCTGAAGCCCTTTCCTGAGTGTGTATCCTCTAGGAAGACAGTGTCGTTTGTAGATATATTCCTAAATACCGGAAATTATTTACTACTCTCAGCATATCTCCTTGCAGAGTTAAATGATCATCCAACGCCAGTTTGCCTCCTTTTCTAAAAGTCATGTGCACTGTTTTTTCTTTGTTGATCACTAAACTGTTTTCGTCAGCCCATAATTCAAGTTTCTGAAGAACGGCACGCAGATCACTTATGCAATGTGAACCTAGAGCCATGTCAGCGGCGTACATGATAAGTTTCACTGTTGGGTAGTCTTGTACGGTGTTAATAATGTCAGCTGTCAAGATGTTAAAAAGTAGGGGACTCATAGGATCGCCCTGAAGTACGCCATTTGTCTGACGGACCTTTTCAGACAGAACTACACCGTCATTTAAAATGATATAGTTGTATGCTAGGATTACCTCAACTATTCTCGCTAGGGGGTTAGAGTTTCCTAGCATCCCTTTAAGTTTATTTATGAGGATATTCCTGTCTATCAAGTCAAAAGCTTTACGATAGTCTATGAAGACCACGTGAAATTTTCCTTTCTTATGCCTCAGAGCCTGTTCCACTTCTTCTTGTAGTAATGCCACTGCTTGTAGAGTACTCCGTCCTTCTCGAAAGCCGAATTGGCAATCTGGTATGTACATATCCACCTCCTTGGCTAGTCTTTTTGTTAACATTTTAGAGAAAATCTTGAATATCGTGGGCTCTAGTACTATTCCTCTGTAAGAGTTGGGATCTTCAGGGCCGGTTTCATCAACCTTCGTTAAAATTTTAACGACACGTTAAGGTAATTTAACGGAAATGTTAGCAAAATGTTGTTCCATCAACCCAAGGCTTATAAACTACAGAGGTTGCCTCAATTTTCACTCACCAATCAGCGCTCACAAGGCGGATGACGTCACAAGATACCAAACGCGCCATGTGGGGAACGTAACGAAACTGTCAACATCAGCTGTTGAGTACGCAAAGAACAGTTTATTCTCATGAAATGTTTGGTAAATGGGTGATAAAATAACTGAATGTAGCCTACTTACATTTTATGTTGTGATCTTCTTGAATTTCTTGGAAATTCGCCTAGACTCGGTAGCAATATCGTGGGTGTTAGTGACTTCCAATAACCACTTCTTATGCAAGATAGAATTGGAATCTTTCAATCTGATGAAGAAAATTGTTATCACAGCTGCCTCAACCCCACCAGACGGTACGTCAGGAATTCTCCAGACACAAAATCTGTCGTTCGTCTTAGAACGTTCTTGCCTAGTTAAAATCCGTATTTTCCGTGAAATGTGACGAATTTTGCTGAAATGTGCCGGAACTGGTTAAGCCAAGTTTGTGAGGGACCGGTCATACCACCGTATGACAAGGGTTTAATCCTGGTTGATAATGCATAATCGTGTTTGAGTTTGCATTCCATAGATTAAGTTCCCAAGTTGTGGAAATTTATCTTGGAACTTGTGGGCTACATAACCTGCAACATAAGCCTTGCCATATTCCTCACTTTGTTCCATGATATTGGCAATGAAGGACTCTGGTTGCACATTGCTCCCTAAGGTTGGTTCTGGAAGCACGTTACTTGATTCAGACACTATGCCAGCTTTGTTTAGTGCTTTAGCAACTACATAATCATCTGATTCTGGATCAGCAGTGTTTGTTTGCTTTTGAACAACTCCTGGATTTTTCCCTAAAATAATCATCCCCATCAGTCTGTAAATGCAGTCAAGGGGAGAAGGATGATCGTAAAAGCCACCACGAGTTCGCAATTGTGAAAAGAGGTTTTTCCAGTACCGGTACATCTTGATTTAGCCTATGTGTGAGAATGTACTTTGTATTATGCCTACGGGTCATATCTTGGTACAGAAGTCCAAGGGATTTTATTGAAATGATATAGGGGGGGGGCTGAGGGGGCTCCAGATCCCCCCCCCCGAAAAGAGCCAAATTGGGAACAACATACAATGTATTTCACAGTTTCCATTCATACTCCATAGGCTATAATAGAAAATTCATTAAGTACTCACAATTTTCCACGATAGTCAGCCCCTCCCCCCCCCCCCCCCATCGAAAAAATTGTATATACGCCCCTGATACCATGTACGAAATATGTCAAAAATATTAACAGCTTTAAAATCATCCTAGCAGGTCATCAAAACTTAAGAGTAGGCCAGCTAGGCTCACTTACCATTTGGTTTTAGATTCCTTGGAAATCTTGGCTTTTTATTAAGCAATTCGGCCCTGTAGTCTAATTCGAAGTCTTCACTCTTAAAGTGGAGGGAACATATCCTACTTGTTTGAGGGTTGCAATGACCTTTTCGCTTACATGCAGCAATCCACTGATTGCGAAGGCATGCGTCTTTTGGCATCGTGAAAAACGACACGTCATTTCCAACTTTATAATAACTGTGACAAACTGCCACAGCACATCTTTGGCCTGGCATGATTATAAATAAATGGCTTAAAACACGCGTTTAAACCACTGCGATCCATACAATATAATGTGTGGGAAAGTTGAATTTCCTTGCATATCTCTCGCCTCGCGCGCTACGAGGAAACGTGTGACGTCACGTCCTTTCCCTTCCCTCCGCGATCCCCTCGCCTAAGAGCTCCATATTGAGGCAACCTCTGTAGTTTACTAGCCTTGCCATCAACCAACATTACTGCTAACAAATCGTTAAACTATCCGTTAATTTAACATCCCATTCTTGCTCAGTTAAGTAGTTTAACATAGTGTTAAAAATGGTTACAAGCATATATAGCATGCCTTTCGTGCTCAGTTATTGTATCATTTATTTTTGATTACCGTATTTGAATAATTCTACAGAACAAGAATTCTTGCCAAGGTCTAATGACATGTTGCAATTGTCTGAAAATAAGTTTCTGGAGAGATATAGGTTGTCCAAATGTGTTGTGCATAAATACAGTAAGGACTTTACCTTACAGCCGGCCACTTAAATGATATGCCTAGGCCTAACCTACAAATTAGCCTATATGTAATGGAATTTGGTAAATATAGCCTATTCTGACAGCAACATCAATACGTAATGGTCAATAATGTAGTATTATAGTGCACAAAAGGTTATTGTACTGAATGTATTATCAAATGATGAATAAAACTAGTAGAAACGACAGCCATTCGATTTGCATCCAAAGCTTTCAGTTGATCAGCAAGAGTGTTGATTTGTAGTTTTCATTTTCACATAGTTTAGATAAACAGTGTCACAATACAATTTAAATATAAACGCACACACAATGTTTGATCTATAAATAGCCTACAAGTTGACCATAAAGATTTTTTAAATTTTTAATAGGCACCTGATTATTGGAAAAAGTGAGCTTCACAGATTTGAAGCAGCAATGGGGCAAGTTTTAAAAAAGACAACCACATGTAGGCCTACGATAAAGCGACCCCTAAAAAGCAATTTTTGTCACATGGGAAGAACAGCAGTCAAATCGACCCTGCTAAAAGTCGCCTAGCTTGTAATGCAGGGTGAATGTAGGGTACTGGTTATTTTAAGAAATTCATTACCGGTAGTATTTATTAATAAATAATTCTCCTTTGTAAAATGGCAGCCACATACGATCATATACAGTACATTGAAATCGGCTTTGCGACGTGAAGTAGGCCTAATTTACTCCATTCCGTCTGAAAACTTTTTTTTTTTTTTGTGGAAGTAAAGCATTGATATGGCAATTGCTGAATTTGAAGAGCACAGTGGAACTGAGCAATTAAATTACTCATATCTTTGCCTCAATTATTATAAAAATAACTGAAAATACGAGAAAAGAGCACACCCATCTACTCAAATCACAGGTTAAAGCATTGGTTTGTTTATGTTTCCATCGCCCTTAACGCTATTTCCAGATAACGACAGCACCGTCGCTTGAGTACGCGAATAGCAAACAAATGAATACAAGTTGACTAGACACAGTTCAGAAGTCTGAAAAACCATCCATGCCGTTCACTGCTTCCTTGATCCTTACAGCAAGTGACAATTAACGCATCGTTTGTTAACCGACTTGTTAAAAAGTTTTGTGGAACACGTAATCTTTAACAGAATGTTAAAATTATAACGATTTGTTAACTAACGTTTTGTTAGCCAAATTTAACGCAAGGTTGATGGAACCGGCCCTCAGTGTTTCCTTTCCCCTTGTACAGAATTGTCATTTGGGCCGTTCTCCAGCTGTTATTACATGCTCCTTGATAATAATTCAAGCCAATCCGTGCTGGTTTGCTGCACCAAGCGCGGCGCTGCACCCAGGCCTAAAAAAGTCCATACTACTTTCTCCGTCCGTTAAATAATTATTCTTTTGTTTGGGCCCGAACTCGGTAACTTTTGTTTCTAAGGTTGGTTGTCACTAGATTTTAGGGGCTTTCCGTTTATTTTGTTGGTCCTCGGGAAAATTATTATATATTGCCATGGCAACGTGACATGGACGGTGATGGATACATCTGATGTGGAGTTCGCAAATCAAAGTAATTATTACGTCTCGACATTTGGTGATTTACAGAAAAGTAATGGTAGTTTCAGTCAATAAAATGGCAGTATATTGTTGGTTGATTGAGTGTGAATTAAGTTCTGTATTTGGTCGTGCTAAGTTTATAATAATAGAGACTTAACGAGATCCTGTATAGGTTAACTGATCTTAAGGTCTTCAATATTTGAGAAGTACTGATAGATGTGATGTGTGTTGCCCGTAATCCAGTCATCGGCTAGAAGTTTAGAAAATCTGCCCGCGTTTGAATGAGAAATTATTATATTATATTGAAAATGTGTTAACACATACCAGTAGACTTTTTCTATTGGGATTAATGCTATACATTATATTTAGGAGAAGGATGAACATCCTCTTTATTCTCTACATGTAGCCTACATTCTCATCATTTCTCAAACCTTTGTTTCACTTGTTGTTCATGATGAATAGTCTGTCACTTTATTGCAGAATTACCGTGTTGTCAAGGTCGTGTACTGCTCTGAATTGTGATGGCGATATCTAACCAGCATAGGCACCTGTGTAGATTTCCCTTGGATTACCGTATGGTAGTAGTTTTATACAAATCTTTTGTATAAACCAGGTACAGTATTTTCCATTTTAGTCACCTTTATCTGTGATGTAGATTTGTGTCTGTTCATCCCTGTAGTTAGGCTATTAGTCAGTTAGGTAATTAGTTATTGAGGTTTTAAGGGGCAGAACTACGAGGTCATCTGCCCCTATCAGTAGATAGCATAAGCTTCACCCAGATGTTTTCCATGAGGAAGTTTTGTTTCCAGTTTGACAAATCATAATCATTATGTCTATGTTGACACCTTGGAAGACTTATACATGTAATTGCAAGTTTCCACGGTTAACATAGAGCCAAAAAATTAGGCTTGTGACTATTTGGAGTATGATAAGTTATAAGCAGGGCCCGGATAATGGTGTACTTAACTCCCTCCTCCCAAATGCCTTGCTGTTTGGTGGGTTGTAATATCTAGACTTGTAGCGATGAATTCATAGACTTGCTAATATTATGAAATGCCTTAATTGGAACAACTGTGAATGTGGATGCCATTGCTATTGTAACCTGGGTACCAATTGCCAGATGAGGTATACTGCCACTTGTCCACATCAACTATGCACAGTGACTGACCATATACATAACTTCTTTTGTGCCTCATTGTGTAGTGGCTGTCACCGTGGAGGCCCGGGTTTGATTCCCAGCTCTGCCAAGAAGTTTAATTCTGGTATGAGGGTTGGGCAAAAACTGAGAAGAGGCTAGTTCCAATCCCACCTCAGCCATCCTGGAAGTGGCTTTCTGTGGTTTCCCCACTTCTATTCCAGGCGAATGCTTAATTAAGACCACAGCTGCCTCCTTCCTAATCCTCATCTGAGTTAAAACTACACACACTAATACAGACTTCACAATAACACCAGTTGCCAGACAAATTCCACACACACCTAAGTTCACGGGGCCACATGACCACAATGTCGCAAAGCCCCGAAATGAATCAACAACACAATATAATTTCTTTGTGTGGCTTCAACACTGCAGCCCCCTATGGGTGGGGGTTCAGACTACACCCATGGTATCCTCTGCCTATCGTACGAGGAGACTAAAAGGAGCAACCTTGGCTATTCTTTGAGGCTTCCTACTTGTCTTATGAATTGTGTCCCCCTCCCAAGGGTGGGAGGGATGGAATACACCCACAGGCAGAGTTGGACGGTTGGCACACGTGCTGTGAAAAATAGTTAGTTATTGTTGTTTTAAGGGGCAGAACTATGAGGTCATCTGCCCCTTCGCTGTGAAAGTATTCTGGAAATACATATAATCTGGTGTAACAGTATGTTTTAAGTAGTAGTAATTTCCAAAGGAGATACATTTTTCTTTACATTGCACTTTGTCAGTACATGTGTGTGTACTGTATATAGTTTAATGTAAAGTTTTTACATATTTGGTAGCTGCAATCATCTACGTGCAGTGCTAGGCCATGGGGCCAATCTTTCTGGTGACTGGTTTTGGAATTTTTTTGGTCATGTTTACCGGTTTCAACATCCCCCAATGTCCTGGCCGGTACCCTCGCTTCATTCCAACTGCTTGGTCATATTCATTTATTTCATCCTTTTATCAGCTCCTTGTGATGTTGCCATTGGTTACGACATCCGGCTGTACACATTGGCTAGGTGGAACCACATCGACTTAAATTAATGCAATATTTCAATGGTGGTATTGTATTGGATGGCGGTTCATTGAAATCTTGTTTCAATTTTTATAGCAATTCATTGTATCTCATCTCCGATCCCTCTGAAAAAAAAAAATTAGGCGTAGGTATGCCGGCAGCTAAAGCGCAGCGTTCGGCCTTGGGACCAAGTTCAAGCTCTCTGCTGACTCGGTGGACGTGGGTTCGAACCCCACCGTCGGCCATCCTTGAAATGGTTTTCCGTGGTTTCCCCATGTTCAAGTCAAGGCAAATGCTGGGACGGTACTTTCTGACAGGCCACGGCTGTTTCCTTCCATATCCTTGCCCAGTTTCATTAATTCATCTCTCATTCCGGTGCGCAGGTTGCCCACGGGCGTTAACTAGAAAGACCTGTACTCGGCCTATCAGGAGGCCACACGACCAAAATATGACGGGGTAGGTATACATGCACTTGTTTTGAACTTCTCCAGTCCTTCTTCAACAGAGCAACAATGTCATCTTTGCCTAACTTTAAAACGATAGATTTTAGCATTTAATGTGCTCATTTCAAAACACACATGTTGCGAGATAATGGGAGAGGTTAAAGACCAATATTGTAAATTTATATTTAAAGGGCATAGAATATTTTCAAGAATATTGACAACTTGTCTGTAGGACACACTCTTTCCCTTCTCTCTTTTAATTCACTATTAAATATACAATATTCCTCTGATGCAGATTTTTTTCTGTGTATTTCACAGTAATATGATGTGGCTCCATACATTTGGCCTGCAGGGGTCCTTTTATCATGCCCGAAACAGGAGGTTTTAATTGCCATTAAACTGAGGTGGGGGTATTGAATGTAATTGGTAATGTGTTGCACCATTACGTTCAACCACATCTTCCAAATGTCCAGGGTCGGATTTAGATTTTATGCGCTCCTAGGCCCGTGGGTTATTGCCGCCCCCTCTTCATACCATCGTAATGAAGGGAGAATTTAGACCTCGGAAAGGTCTTTGTGAAGGTAATTTTTATTTTATTCTAATGTATCGGGAAGTAAAATCAATTACATAAATTACAATGATGAGAGAATCAACTGTTTCTTAATTTGTATATATCAACTATAAATGAATGGCCCAACGAGATATTAAAATAAGTATAAACCTTTTAAGGCTCATTATACACTAAGAGATATGGATATACATATACACTAGGCCTACATCATACAACTTACAATTATGCATAGGCTAATTAATTATTCAAATTAAACTGATATTAATATTCAAGACTTAAATTTTCCCCTAATAAATCATTAAAGATTCCTGTTCTAAAGCTGAAGTCGGACAATCTGCTGTTACAACACATTCGTTGGGAAATGATGGCCACAATATAAATTGGAAAAGTGTCAAAATTGGGAAAGTTTAATTTAAATAATCAAATTATACGGAATCCGTGTATTGTAGTCTATAACATTTTATGGAAATTTTCTGACAAAAAAAAAATGCAGATTAATTTTGCGACCCTCAGCATGGTGCGCCCCTAGGCCGGGGCGTTAACTGGAATTGTGTTGCTTTACAGGCTGAAAATTCATGTTCACCAAAAATAATCCTCTTTGATTTTACAGCTTCTTCAGCCTGAGGATTGATCGGAGCTAGCCAAGAGGTTTTACCGCTTTGGAGTGTACTTGGCTGTGGGTGATCAGTTGTTTTCCACCTTCCTGCAGCGTAGCCGATCATCTGAGTGCAGCCCGGCATGGTCTTCTTCAATCCTGTCTCCAATCGACTAAGCCATTGACGTTCACACATCAGAAGTTATGACTCACGTGTGAAAGAATGTACAATGTGTACCATGATTGAACATACATTAATAAAACAATTGAAACTGCCTGGAAAATCAGCTTTCTCATTTCCTCGACAATCCTCTGCCCTGCCTATAGTTTTTCTGTAGATGCAGTTGAAAATCATTTAACCGTTGAGGGCAAGTAAATTGCAATGAAATGACATTTCTTGGGCATATTCAATTTATTTAGGGAAGGAGGTATATCTGACATCAGTCATAGTGGCGTAATGGGTCGGAATATGGGTACGGTCTTTTTGAGGTTATGGTACCATAATATTGCAAACTTGCATGAAACTTCATAATGTATTTCTTTTTAACGTTAGAACTTTAAAAAGACCAATCGCTTGCACTTTACACGTAATAAAAGGGCTAAACAACTAAAAAGTAGGATATAAATAAACAACAGTCCATTTTTTTCTAAAATCCATACCAACGTTATAGAACAGAATGCATGTACAAAATTTAATTTTGGGGTGTCCGTTGCCTCTTAATATCCAATCTACGTAATATGTTGTCGTTCAAAAACAAAACGGAGTCGCTTGATAGCAACAATAACGATGTATATCCAGATTAATGATACTCGATTCGATTTTCTCTCATTTCGTAAGTTGGCTAACATACTCGGTGAAAGCAACCTAGATCTTTCGGTCACTTATATTTCTTGCATAATATACGGCCAGTTATTGCATCTCAGTGGCGATGGAATTCGCCACGTGGCGCACCATGTGCGTTTCTTCTTCTTTTTCGCATTACGGTAGTGGGCATAGTAAACTCTTTACCCAATTGCTACTGTTCAGAAGTACGTATCTTGAGGTAAACAACGACTACCGAGAAAAGGCGGAAAACCAGTGAGGAACGGGGTATACCTAATACCCCATTTAGACGTCTCGGTCGCGATCCCGATTATCACTGATCTGGATAATGTCCAATCGCGATCAACGGCATTTGTCATTGGTACGTGTTTAGACGTCCCATCATGAAACAACAGGATAATCGAGTAAAACAGCATGACATCGCTAAGGTCTGCCAACTTTTGAATTCCAAGTGTTACAGCAGAAATTTACAGTAGTTTGTTTCCTCCAGTTTTGAAGTATTTCAGTTATTCTTTATACATAATTCAACCTGCTAATGCATATTTTTCAATATTTACAAGTCCTGAGGAGACGTACCCTTGGTGTGGAAATAAAAATATTTTGAAATATTTGTAAACAGGTCTAGGCTATTTATTGCATAAATACTTCTTGATCGTCCAGAGTTATTTGGCCCTATCGGAATCCCTTCTATGTCTATGACAATAAATGTATGTCTTTATTAATCGTCTTCATCGGCTTTCCCAAACGCTAATATATTTTTTTTCAGCGTCTAAACACTTGTATGGTTGTCTCCATCCATCATTTCGTTTCTCTCAATCTTCATATATCTGATATCAACCAACATAAATACAACCATCATGGCCAACAATTCGTACATCTCGCTTTCATAACACAAGATAATACAAAATGGCCATCATTTCCACTGCCTACTTCACTCACACAGCAGGAGGATAGAACACACCGACGATCGCAATGGCCGCGAACGCGATTATCTCGTTGTGGGAACGGGATCGGGCTGATCTTGTTGGAGGGAAAGTTGATCGCGATAATGTTATCCTGTTGCGTTTAGACGTCCCAACTTAATCTGGATCGGCACCTGATCGCGATCGCAACCGGGACGTCTAAACGGGGTATAACAAAAGTTTGACGTAACGTGGAGACAAAAGGGGGAAGGAAAACAGATGAAACTAGACTGGGACACAATTGGTATTTGACTCTTCACACCGAATTGACCCACCTTGGTGACTTAACATAGAGACGTACATGACCGGGTCACGATTATGGACCAGGTAAAAGGAATACCAGTTCAAGGTCTAAAATCAATGTTGTCAAAAAAGGATACTAGGCTACTGACCAGTGGAATGGTAGGATTAGAAACTAATGTGGCAACATTTAAAGGCAGTGTATACCCTAGGGAATATAAATCGCGCAATATTATTGCACGGTGAAAGTCATATTGAGGACATTGATTTAAAGAGCCCTCCATTTGCAAACACGAACACAAGGCATCATTACGTTGTTTTATACGGAATAAATACACCGGCGTTAATGCATGATTAAAGCGGAGACGAATAATTGTAATAATATGTCGTCGTGTGTATTTACCACCCTGGAACCCGGGCTTTCTTAAAATAGTCGGTTGTATCCCAAAATAATGTTTGGCTTTCGTTTTTGCGTAGTTAGTCCACGTGACCTGCCAGTCATTCTGGATCTTCGAACGAATTATAGAACGCAAATCAGAAATGGGTATAGCGATATTATAAGCCTTACCTGTACCATTAGCCGCTTCTTTGGCGAGTTTATCAGCGATTTCATTACCTTCAATATGTGAATGGCCGGGGATCCACATGATACTGACATCAAAACCCTCAGTATGTAAAGTATACAATTGATGCATTAACTGGCATAAAAACCAATTATCAGCCCCGAGAACATTTTGAAGTGATTGAACGACACTCATAGAGTCTGTACAAATTAGCGAATGGCGAATACCATGTTGTTTAATATAAAGACACGTCTGACGAATTGCAAAAATTTCGGCTGTAAATATCGTGACGTCAGAGGGTAAAGTATACTGACATGAAATATGTAAATCGGGAGAGAAGAAGGCTGCTCCCACACGTGAGGGGGTTAACCATTTTAGACCCATCTGTATAAAAAGGAATGCAAGATGCCAAATGGCTCGTTATTTCGTGAAACATACGAGGAATGATTACTGGGTTGTGTGGAAAAGTCTGATGTATTTGGGGTAAGGAATGCTGGAGGATATTCGGTTGAAAATGAGCTACGGAATACGGAATATTATATAAAGGCAGGTGACTAACTTTTAATATATTATGGCGGTACTGTTTAAGAATAGAATATGCGGCCAGTAAGGCGGGAACAGAAGCTGTGGGCAATAATCGACGAGTATAATAGTCTTCCAATAATTGTAATTTAGGAACGATAGGTGATACCGCTATCATCATTTTACGCAACAGGTACATACATGCAAGGTGTTGACGCCGATAATGTACGACATTTCTCCCGTTTCAACTAAAAGTGCTCCTGTGGGAGTAGATGTAAGCGCGCCTATTATGAGACGCAAAGTAGTAAACTGTATTCGATCTAAACGGAGGAGCCTAGTACTTGACATTATATCAAAATAAAAGGAATTGTAATCCAGCACAGAACGAATTATATTACGATATACTATTAATAATAGTTCCGGGTCTGCTCCCCAAGTACGCCGAGTAAGTGATTTTAGAACATTGATTTTGCTGGTAAGATGACTCTTAAGGTATTGTATATGTCTCTCTCCTTGCATTTTCCTGTCAATGTAAATTCCTAAGTATTTTACATTCGTCACCACCGGAATTTGGCCTTGACGATATAATATAGGAGAACTGTCGTAACGTCGTTTGTTAGTAAATATCATCGCAGCGTTTTTTTCCGACAGAAGTTTCAAATCCGTGTTGATGAAACCAGTCATGAGCATTAGATAAGGCGGTGTATATATCCCGACGACATGCGAATAAATCGTCCCTTGTACAATATATTAAAATATCGTCCGCGTATTGAAGGATACGAGCGTGCGGTAATATGACTGTTTCTAGGGTACGAGTATAAATTAAATATAAAATCCCACTTAAAACATACTTCTGCGGGACACCGTGAGAGGTGTATCGGGAATCAAATACACCGACTGGGGATTTTAAAATGATTTTACGATGACATAGCATGTTATATATTAAACACCGGAATGGAAGTGGGAATTGCATATCTCGAAGTGTATTAATAAGAATAAATGGATCTACAGAATCATACGCATTTTTTAGGTCAAGGAAAATCGCTATAGTATGCATTTTCTGTCCTTTTGCGAGGAGTAAATCGGTGAAGAAAATGTTTAATGGATCAGATGTACCGAGATCTTTCCTGAATGCAAATTGCGTTTTAGCAAACAGGGTATAATATTCTAGACACCATTGCATCCGTCGGAGAAGTACATTTTGAAAAATTTTGCGGAAACAGGAGCCAAGTTGGATACCTCTATAACTACTCGCTAAGCGGGCATCATTTGTGGGTTTCAAAATAGGGACAGTTTGAAAAACATTCCAATCTTCTGGAAATGTCCCTGTGCATAAGCTCGAATTATATAGTTTAAGGATGATGTCCTGAGCATTTACGGGGAATCTAGCGATCATGGTATAAGTCACTTAGTCAATTCCTGGGCTTGTTGATTTTTTGTGTCTGAATGTTTGTAAAAATTCGCTGCGCATAATAGGCTGCATTAAACTGGAAAAACGGTCCAGCGAACCAGAGGCACATGATGTAGGCATACGAATAACAATGTCGGGTGTCCAAGTATGATACAAGTCATGGTATCCTTGCGCCGAAAGTTGAGAGGGTCGAGGAGGAGTATTCGTAAAATGTTTAATCGCTGACCAAATACTATTTAGGGACGTATTACTACTTAATTGGGTAAAGTATAATTTCCACGCTTCGCGTCGTTTATGATTAAAGACACGTTGGAGTTGAGCGGTGAGACTCTTGTATCTCAAATAGGAGGTGGAAGTACCATAGTGCCGAAAAGCTTTTAAACTCGCTTTGCGACGTCGTACTAAGTGTTTACATTCTTGATCCCACCATGAGGGTAAGGCAGAACGGTTATTTGGAGGACATGATTTTGTAATATAAGGGTGATATGTATTAAAATAATCACGGATATTATTTAGTAAAAAATTATAACCGTTATCAGACTTTTGTAATGGCCGCGAAAGCCTGTCCTCTAAAAAGTGTTTAAACAAATCATAATCAAAATGCCGAAAATTCCTCTTAACCTGAAAGACGTTCTGCGATATATGTCGATTACTCGAGACATCATATTCCATTATAATTGGATAATGATCACTTTGATACGTGTCCTTCACAGTCTGCCATGACAACTTATGGGCTATATCTACAGTAGTGATACTTAAATCCACCGCACTTTGTGGACTATTCGGTGGGGTAAGGCGGGTGGGTGACCCATCATTTAATAAATGTAGTTGTAATTCCTGAATAGCCGCAATGATGTGCCGTCCTTTCGGGTTAACTCGACCACTACCCCACAAGGGGTGGTGGGCATTAAAATCCCCCAATGTAAGATGTTTAGAAAATGTCTTTATAAACTGAAAATATAAATACCATTGTCTACGTGAGCCTTGTATACCAGGCGGACAGTAAATATGGCTTATATGGAGATCTTGAACAAGGAACGTTTGATGATAAGTATGAGGCATGTAAGAATTAGTAAAAAGGGGGGTGTACCGTAAAGTATTTTTGAATAACGTCATGATACCTCGATATCCGGGTCCATCCTGACGTTCCACCTGATAATTAGCAATCTGAAATTTATACGAGGACCGAAGCCATGTTTCTTGTAGGAATATGATGTCCGGATCATATTCGTGAATTAACTGCAGCAATTCATGTTTTTTATTTAAGATACTTCTACAATTCCACTGGAGCAATAACATTCAGGGTAATAAAGGGAATTAATTCAACAAGGACGACTATGCACCGGGTTGTGATAATGATAATTTGAGGAAGAAGGATTGGGAAAAGATCGAACAATCTGATTCACGAATGTTTTCCACCGAAAAGCTCAGGTCAGTTCGGTTCTTCCGACGTGGGACGAGCTAATATGGACCCCATCGTTATGGGAGTCACTGGAGGCGGTAATAACGGTAAGACCTTGGCACGTAAGGCCTGTAACTTGGAACTCCACTGGGCATTGTTACCCAATAGCTGTATGAGGGCATGAAAGTCTTCACAGATTGAGGTATATTCATCATTCGCAGACATTGTTCTACTGCCTGAAGGGAAAGAAGTTGATGGCGCAACAGGGCTAGGCGGCGCACTGGGCGTTATCCGGCTGGCCGTGGGAGACGAAATGAGGGCATTATACGCCTGCCTATCATATCCCAATGGTTGATATGTTTTGGGCGAACGAACGATCATCTCCGTGAATTTACGTTTACGGGGTGGTTGTATGGGAGGTGGCAGAGGGAATTGAGTGAGTGGGGGGAACTGTTGTGGCAAATTTTCAGGCTGGAAAGGGGGGGGGGGTCTCATACTGTTAATCACTTCGTGATAGGATTTATTCTCCGTACACATTTGTTTCTTTATTGCTTCCTGTTTAAGCCGTTCCGGACAAGTCAATGATGTCGCAAGATGATTACTGTCACAATTGGCACATTTTAAGTCAACAGACTGACAGCCAGTCGTATCATGGGGACCTGCGCAGCGACCACATCTAGGGGTTCGCACACGGCAATGTTGCTGGATGTGTCCAAAGCGAAGGCACGTCACACATTGAGTTGAAGAGAATATAAATAATTGCACTTCAAGCAGGACATTAAAGATGGAAACAAACTCGGGTAAACGTTGGGCTTCAAAGTGGATTTTAACTGTTCCAGTAGGGATACGACCCATGACGCCATTATTATCCTTTTTTCGGTAAAACCGTTGAATCCGAACGATCGGGACGGGGGATTGTAAGTATTGTAAAATTTCAGCTTCCGTTAGGGCAGTATCCACGCCCCGTATAAGCCCCACACGCTGTATGTTAGCAGACGGAATAAATGCATCTAACTGTTTAGCCTGGAGAATGGGGTGTCGTAAAAAGGAGTTGGCATGCAAGCGTGTGTCAAATACCACCTGCACCCTGTTACGTCCTTTTCTTTGAATGGATTGAATGCCAGGAATTTTCTGTTCATAAAAGATTCGTCCCAAAGCCATGGGGTGTAAATTTCCGAGTCTCTGATCCCCTTGTCCTTGCACAAATACACTGTATGGCCCCGTATGATGGGGATAGTATGACATGGGCTGGCGAGCAGTAACCTCAGTGTTCTGTGAAGTCTGAATATTGGTCGCTGTTGATGTCTCGGGCGGTACAATGCCGGTCGCAGGGACCAGTATCATGCCCTCCATTGATACTGGGGGGTCATATTCAATCAGTTGCACACGGTCCGGCGGGCGGCCAGAATCCGTCCCATCACTCGTAGAGCCCATCACACTTACCGTTCAATGCACTAAACACTCAGTGAAAATGACACAAAATCAAATCACCTAAACCACACACACACGCACGACCGACTCGAAGACGAGTAAGCAGGACCTAAAGCTTGCCCAACTGTACGCTGCGCAAGCTGAGAACCGAATGTGCGTTTGAGTTGGAGCCCAAACAATGACGCAATCGCACAGAATTTAACGAACCGCGGATTTACCAGAGAGTTCCTACTCTGTTATTATATGCTCCTTGGCTGCACCACGCTGCACCGCTTCGTTGCATTAAGCGAAGAGACCACAGATTACCTACTACTACTACTACTACTACTTCTTCTTCTTCTTCTTCTTCGCGTTACGGTAGTGGGCATAGTAAACTCTTTACCCAATTGCTACTGTTCAGAAGTACGTATCTTGAGGTAAACAACGACTACCGAGAAAAGGCGGAAAACCAGTGAGGAACGGGGTATACCTAACAAAAGTTTGACGTAACGTGGAGACAAAAGGGGGAAGGAAAACAGATGAAACTAGACTGGGACACAATTGGTATTTGACTCTTCACACCGAATTGACCCACCTTGGTGACTTAACATAGAGACGTACATGACCGGGTCACGATTATGGACCAGGTAAAAGGAATACCAGTTCAAGGTCTAAAATCAATGTTGTCAAAAAAGGATACTAGGCTACTGACCAGTGGAATGGTAGGATTAGAAACTAATGTGGCAACATTTAAAGGCAGTGTATACCCTAGGGAATATAAATCGCGCAATATTATTGCACGGTGAAAGTCATATTGAGGACATTGATTTAAAGAGCCCTCCATTTGCAAACACGAACACAAGGCATCATTACGTTGTTTTATACGGAATAAATACACCGGCGTTAATGCATGATTAAAGCGGAGACGAATAATTGTAATAATATGTCGTCGTGTGTATTTACCACCCTGGAACCAGGGCTTTCTTAAAATAGTCGGTTGTATCCCAAAATAATGTTTGGCTTTCGTTTTTGCGTAGTTAGTCCACGTGACCTGCCAGTCATTCTGGATCTTCGAACGAATTATAGAACGCAAATCAGAAATGGGTATAGCGATATTATAAGCCTTACCTGTACCATTAGCCGCTTCTTTGGCGAGTTTATCAGCGATTTCATTACCTTCAATATGTGAATGGCCGGGGATCCACATGATACTGACATCAAAACCCTCAGTATGTAAGGTATACAATTGATGCATTAACTGGCATAAAAACCAATTATCAGCCCCGAGAACATTTTGAAGTGATTGAACGACACTCATAGAGTCTGTACAAATTAGCGAATGGCGAATACCATGTTGTTTAATATAAAGACACGTCTGACGAATTGCAAAAATTTCGGCTGTAAATATCGTGACGTCAGAGGGTAAAGTATACTGACATGAAATATGTAAATCGGGAGAGAAGAAGGCTGCTCCCACACGTGAGGGGTTAACCATTTTAGACCCATCTGTATAAAAAGGAATGCAAGATGCCAAATGGCTCGTTATTTCGTGAAACATACGAGGAATGATTACTGGGTTGTGTGGAAAAGTCTGATGTATTTGGGGTAAGGAATGCTGGAGGATATTCGGTTGAAAATGAGCTACGGAATACGGAATATTATATAAAGGCAGGCGACTAACTTTTAATATATTATGGCGGTACTGTTTAAGAATGGAATATGCGGCCAGTAAGGCGGGAACAGAAGCTGTGGGCAATAATCGACGAGTATAATAGTCTTCCAATAATTGTAATTTAGGAACGATAGGTGATACCGCTATCATCATTTTACGCAACAGGTACATACATGCAAGGTGTTGACGCCGATAATGTACGACATTTCTCCCGTTTCAACTAAAAGTGCTCCTGTGGGAGTAGATGTAAGCGCGCCTATTATGAGACGCAAAGTAGTAAACTGTATTCGATCTAAACGGAGGAGCCTAGTACTTGACATTATATCAAAATAAAAGGAATTGTAATCCAGCACAGAACGAATTATATTACGATATACTATTAATAATAGTTCCGGGTCTGCTCCCCAAGTACGCCGAGTAAGTGATTTTAGAACATTGATTTTGCTGGTAAGATGACTCTTAAGGTATTGTATATGTCTCTCTCCTTGCATTTTCCTGTCAATGTAAATTCCTAAGTATTTTACATTCGTCACCACCGGAATTTGGCCTTGACGATATAATATAGGAGAACTGTCGTAACGTCGTTTGTTAGTAAATATCATCGCAGCGTTTTTTTCCGACAGAAGT
Source organism: Meconema thalassinum (assembly GCA_946902985.2). Classification (NCBI taxonomy): domain Eukaryota; kingdom Metazoa; phylum Arthropoda; class Insecta; order Orthoptera; family Tettigoniidae; genus Meconema; species Meconema thalassinum. Next base: position 382,865,004 of record OX336394.1, on the reverse strand, counting down.
TTCAAATCCGTGTTGATGAAACCAGTCATGAGCATTAGATAAGGCGGTGTATATATCCCGACGACATGCGAATAAATCGTCCCTTGTACAATATATTAAAATATCGTCCGCGTATTGAAGGATACGAGCGTGCGGTAATATGACTGTTTCTAGGGTACGAGTATAAATTAAATATAAAATCCCACTTAAAACATACTTCTGCGGGACACCGTGAGAGGTGTATCGGGAATCAAATACACCGACTGGGGATTTTAAAATGATTTTACGATGACATAGCATGTTATATATTAAACACCGGAATGGAAGTGGGAATTGCATATCTCGAAGTGTATTAATAAGAATAAATGGATCTACAGAATCATACGCATTTTTTAGGTCAAGGAAAATCGCTATAGTATGCATTTTCTGTCCTTTTGCGAGGAGTAAATCGGTGAAGAAAATGTTTAATGGATCAGATGTACCGAGATCTTTCCTGAATGCAAATTGCGTTTTAGCAAACAGGGTATAATATTCTAGACACCATTGCATCCGTCGGAGAAGTACATTTTGAAAAATTTTGCGGAAACAGGAGCCAAGTTGGATACCTCTATAACTACTCGCTAAGCGGGCATCTTTTGTGGGTTTCAAAATAGGGACAGTTTGAAAAACATTCCAATCTTCTGGAAATGTCCCTGTGCATAAGCTCGAATTATATAGTTTAAGGATGATGTCCTGAGCATTTACGGGGAATCTAGCGATCATGGTATAAGTCACTTAGTCAATTCCTGGGCTTGTTGATTTTTTGTGTCTGAATGTTTGTAAAAATTCGCTGCGCATAATAGGCTGCATTAAACTGGAAAAACGGTCCAGCGAACCAGAGGCACATGATGTAGGCATACGAGTAGTGGAGTAGTGGTGCTTCTAAATAGTGTCATGGCCGCCGCGTGAGTCCAAGCCAATATCTCTCGAACCCATAGTCAGATGTTGACAAATGAGGTGTCGTTGGACTCGGGCTGACGCCCTCTTTCCAATGGACAATTTATTTCAACCCCAATAAAACCTACCTCTACTAGGGGATGAAATTGTATTTTTTTTTGTGAAATTCATTTTACAAATGCAACAGACATGAGGGGCGATACCACTATGAAATTAAACGTTGTTGCTCATATCGCGCATGCGTTTTACGAGATGCCGCTATGGATCAACATTTTTGTTTTTGTTTTGTACGCATGCGCACTGGGGATTTTTGTAAGAGGGCGAGCTCTTTGAAAAAAATGATTGATAAGAAGGGGTTTTGGTGGTGAGGAGAGAGCCAGATAGTCGCCTACTTTCCTACGAAGTTTGGCAATATCTCTCGAACGCAAGGTCGGATTTGGACGTGTGACGTGTCAAATCGCTTGTTTGGAAGCCCTATACATGTTATTAATAGGTTAGAGTTTTGAGAATGAGGGAAACAGGCTTTTTTGGGGTAAAACCATGATTTTAGACTTTTTCCGATATCTCACGAATGCATGGTCGGATTTAGTCCTATGACATGCCAAATGACTTGTCTCGAAACCCTCTTTATTTTGGTAAAAGGTTAAAGTTTCTGAAAATGAGGGAAACAGAATTTTTTGGTGTAAAACTGTGATTTTAGTCTTTCTGATATATCTCACAAACCAATAACGCCAGAGACGTATACGAGGGGTCGTAGGACTCGGGGTGAGGCCCTCTCATTCCCCCCCCCCCCCCTCTTTCAAATATAGTATTTATATTTTAAAAAAATGCGAAAGGGTCTAACGACACTTTTGTTGAAAACATTTTAGTTTTTAAAACTTTTTCTTTTAATCTGTCTAAAATGTTCATGAAGAGTGGTTGCAGATAGAGACGATACCACTGGACACGTGTTTCAACGAAGCTATTACTGGCCACGGTGGTGATATACCAATACAGTATTCGCTATTTCGATGAGACGGCGGGTCGAGGGTTCGTTTTCCGATTTTTCCTATGATGGAATACCTAATACCTAAACCCCCTGAAGGGGGTCTTTAACATGTAAACGATTATGAGTGACATGACAAATGATAATTCCTTGATCAGATGAAGTTAGCTTTAGATAGAACAAACAGAACTTGGTTATATGTTGCTTGAAGTGAGTATAGAAAACAAACTTGCTGGGGCAGACTGACAGGATGTGGATGTTATTTGAGCTTATTGGAATGCATTGACTTGACTTGACAACAGGGCAATGAAAAGAGCACAGAGATGCTGAGGACACTTGAAGGTCAAACGATATGGCAACTATGGTGGGAGGGGGAAGCGAGGGTGATGTCGCCGATCATGTTCAATGTTCAATGGATGAATTTAAATTTTGCGAAGCATTGTTCGGAGAGGGTCATGTGACGACTTGTTTTAAGGATATTTATTTTTCCGATCTTTCTTATGGTGGTCTCATTGATTGAAATCATCCAAAACTGCTAGGGCATGGCCTTGAGATTTTATAAACTGATAATGGGATTTTGACATACAAGGTCCACTCAGAACTTGACATGATGTCATTCTTTTTATGGCTTATGAATTTCCCCAAAAAAGACCCAAAACAACAAGATCATAGACTTTTGCTTTTCTTAATATATTGCAAACCCATAATGTTAGATGTTTACTGTGAGTGACGAAACCTAGCTAGGTAAAGAAAGAATTATTGTGGGCTACATGTATGGTGACTGACACGTCTTTGAACATTGGAACTTGTTTTCAGATCTGAGTGTAGTACATAGGGAGTATAGGTTGTAGGCATGGCTTGACAAACGGTGTACACAAAATTCAATTTATCGATTCAAGAATTATGAGTAGACTATCATTAATTAATTGGTTAAAGAGTGTAGCTAAAAATAAAAAAGTGACTACATTAAACTAAACTGAACCAAGTCGAATCAAACCCAACTGAACCAAACCAAGCCTAAAGCAAACCAAACCTAATCAAGAACAAGCCAAGGGCTTAAGTGTAAAACTTGTGGGGGAATGCAGTCATTGGCAATGTCCAAAGAAAGGGATAACGCTCTACCTTTAGAGGGTGAGGTAAAGCTAGCGCATGGTGCTAATGCATATTCCCAAGTGCATGAACCACACACACACACAACTATCCTATGCTGTTTTTATGAGTTGACTGTTAAAACTTACTCAGTGGTTACTGAGCAAGATGGTCGCTACACACAACAAGCTTTAAATACTTGAGGCTAATAATCTATACACACACACGCACTCGCTTGTTCTAAACTAAACTGTCTCGCTGGCAGTGCTCACACAGTAGGCAAATGACAGAAATGCTTGGCTAACCGAAATACAATCATTTTCGGTTGTCTAATGATACCAGCTAGCCATTACATGCTATAGTGGTGAGCACATGTGCCTCTTGCACTGGAGATCGTAACTCGATTTCTAGCTCTAAGGCCTAGAACGAATCAAACTAAGAAAGAATGGTATGGTGACGCAGTAGTTAAACTGTTAGCCTTTCAATAAGGTAGACTAGGGTTTGATTTTGGGTTAATATACATGTCATAAACAAACAAACAAAAAAAGCGGAGATAATGTTTAAAACTGATTACACTTGTCTCTTTTCAAATTATTACTTAGATTACAAATACAAAGGTGGACTGGGTTTGATATACAGTTAATGCTGCCTATCGCATACTAGCCTGTAAGAAAGCCAAACAAGCAAAAGGCGTAGGTAGAGCAGTGGTAAAATCACTATGTGTAGAGAACTACCTAACGGTTTTATGAACTGGCAATGCTATGTCGCATAAACAGTGCAGGATACAATCCGGCAACCATAATTTTTATCTTGTGGAACAGAGAAAATGCAATTTTACCTTGATGGATAGCAAATGAGTGCAGATGAATGACCTATGCATTAGCCTACCATAGGGTTATAACCACGAGGTGGAGGTGTGACTTTTATATTTTATTGTTTAGAGACATGGCTTTTTTGTAACCAGTAGATTTAGTATTTTGTAAATATTCATTTTTGTAATTGTAAATAGTGGAAACATTTTTTTTGTAATAGTAAATGTTAAATGTATAACTAAAAGTTATTTGGGATAAGTGTGCATGTCAAGGATAAATAGCGTGGTTGTATTTGTTTTCAAAGACAGGTATGGTTGTGTGAATGTATGACTATAGATAGAATGATAGAGAGAGAGAGAGAGAAAGCTTGTGTGTGTGTGTGTGTGTGTGTGGGTAGCATTGATTTTTCAACCAAAGCAAACACGGCAAGGTAGGATGGTGGGGTAATTAATGTATATAGCAAATGGTAAATAGTATACTATATTTTTTTAACACTTGTGTTTTTTTTAATGCAGCAGTAGATAGGTGTTATTTTGTAAAACAGTCTTACCTACAGTAGTAGTAGTAGTAGTAGTAGTCCTATATGTTTTTGGAAACAAACAGAAAGAGAATGCACTATTGCCATGGCCAAGCACTTCCATTAAAGTGATTTCAAGAAAATTTAAATCAGCAAATGTGTGTTTTACAAAACTAAACATTCAGCATGGACTAAATCATAAACGTGTCTTCTGTGATATGGAAAAAATAGGAAATCCATGTTTCCATATCATCACAATTTAAAAACTTAAAACTGACATTTAAAAAATGTAAATGGGAAATTGGCAAATGTGTAAACAACAAAATGAAAAATTCTTGTTTCCATATCATGAAATCCAAAAACTTTAAACTGACATTTTCAAATCGTGTACATGGAAAATTGACAAATGGCAATGTGTGAAATGTGAAAATGAAAAAATATGAACAAATGGCTATCATTATTTTAAAAAAAATAAAAAACCGTCGTGTTCCATCGTTAAAGTGTGAATCAAACCACATCTACTTATTTGGATCACCCGAGACTGAGTAGACCTGTTTTAGTCCTAATATACTTTTAAAATTTTATGTTAAAGCTCAATTTGAACTCAAGAGCTTTAGAGTGCCAGCTAACTATTATAACCGTTACGTCACAAAGACAACTTTACACTACTCTTAATAAACAATAATAAGAAAAAGAATAATAAATGTTGAATTTTTTTTTTAAGGATGAACATGGTGACACCGTTTCTGTTGCACAGTCTGCTAGCTACTAGCCAGCAGCTGGGGTCTTAGAAAACGATACAGTTGACATTTTGTAATGAGATGTGACATGTTTCAAAGTACAGTATTATGGGTTGCTGTTGAGTAAAAACTAATCCTGTACAAGGAAGCAAGGGTTCGAACCCCTTACCTAACATTACTATTGCCTGAACATGGCTTGACGACACTGTATTATTATGATACTCGGTACACAAACCATAGATAGAGTGTATTGTTTAAGATCACTTTCTTTCTGAACATAGGTGGAGACTGTTGATGGTTAACAATGGCATTAATATAGTAGGACGTGGGTATAGCAATTAAGAAAAAACAGACAATACCCATACAATATTTTTATTTATTTAATATAAGTACTTGTACAATAGTTACATTCAAAATACATTTCTTTTTTCTCTATTACTATTTAGTCCTTTTTGATTCTCTTGCATATGAAGGGTAGATAACCTTGTAGTTCAGCCCCTTAAAACAACAACAACACAACCTTTTGCATAGTCTGTGATGTTGACGACTCTTGAGATGTGGAAGATGGATTAAACATAACTTTTACAGCAGGGGTTAAATGCTGCTCAATAAACACTGCACTATTTTGAGTAGCAACATTTTTTTCTTGTACTAGCTTTTTAGCATTGCCATGATTATTTGTTGACACTAACAGTGTTTCATCTGGTACACCACATTGATGATCACTCACACTTAAAACCTTACTATTTCTACTTTTTAGATTGCCTCGACATCTTTTTGACCTCTCTTTTGAGCATAGCCAAAATATTATTCCTTTTACATTTTGACGATTATAGTTATAAGAGTAGCCTTTATAGAGTACACGTTGTTTACCTTTGTTAGTTGTAGTAAGTTCCATAGTAGCAACTAACCTGTTAGTATGATTTGCTCACTACAAAGGTTATAACTGTTCTGATAATAAAATCATTTAGCGTTGGCTTTTATATTTAATATGTACAGTTTGAAGTGATAGCAAAAGTGAGAGCAAAATGGTAGCAGAGTGGTAGAAAATATAACATGTATTGTTAAGAAATAGTTTAAGCTGTTATGTGGATCCATTACATAATAATTTTAGCACGACGAAGCTCATTTTCTATATCCAATAGTTCTTCCTCATATTCAGTATAACCAGCCTGTTTATAGACATGCAGTTGCTGAAGCCGCCAGATTAGCTTACTTGGATTGTTCCAGTAGACAAATTTAACAAATGATTTTTTAGTTGTAAACAAAGCATTACCATTATCATTATTATCTTCATCATCAACATCATCATCATCATAACCATTATCATTATCATCATCATCATGATCATTATAATCCTCATCACTATTACTATATAGTCCTTTTTGATCCTTTTGCAATACCACATTTTGCACAGTCTGTGTTGCCCTTGATAATGTTGGGAGTTTTTCAGACATTGACAACTGTCCTAACACGACTTTCTGAGGAGATGATACATGCTTCTTAACAAACAATGCACTATCTTGAGCTGCAATATCTTTTTCTGGGACAAGTGTTTTAGCATTTTGAAGAGTTTTTTTTAAACAGCAACGATGTTTTATCTGGTACACTACATTGATGATCACTCATACTTAAGACATTACTATTTTTACTTTTCAGCTCACCTCGACACTGTTTTGAACGATGTTTTGAACAACGCCAAATAACAGTTCCATTTTTATTGGTTCGTTTTACAATATATTTATATCCTTTATAGAATGCGTATGGCATACCATTGCTATTTGTTGATACTTCCATGTCAATTGTCAAGCATGAACTAATCTCTAGCAAAGTTCACTCGATAATATAAATAATTTCTAAACCCCAGTAGTGAATAGTCAGTTGTTTTTGATCTATGCAAGCGTAAACATGTCACATACACTGGTGATGGATACTCAAGGCTTTAAGGTCAATGAAAACAAGTACAGTATATATTTAAATAGGTGGCTATCATTGATTGCACAACACGCGGGTCACCATATCTTTTTTTTCTTTCGGACTAGTGTTTTAACATTTGAAGAGTGTTTTAAACAGCAACGATGTCTTATCAGTCACACTACATTGATGATCACTCACACTTAAGACCTCGCTATTTTTACTTTTTAACTCACTTTGACACTGTTTTGAACGATGTTTTGAACAACGCCAAATAACAGTTCCATTTTTATTGGTTCGTTTTACAATATACGTATAACATTTATAGTATGCATATGGCTTACCATAACTATTCGTTGATACTTTCATAACAATTTTCAAGCATGAAATAATCTCCAATAAATTTCGCTCGATAATAGAAATAATAGTTTAAAGTGGGTGCGAAGGTGGGTGCAAAAGTGAGTGTAAAAGTGGGTGCAAAAGTGGGTGCAAAAGTGAGTGCAAAAGTGGGTGCGAAAGTGGGTGCGAAAGTGGGTGCAGTTTATAGTAGGCACCATTTTTACTAGAATGTGATTTGAGTAAATGTAATTTCTAAACCCAAGTAGTGAATAATCAGTTGGTTTTGATTTATGCAAGCGTAAACATGTCTCATACACTGATGATGGATACTCAAGGCTTCTTGGTCAACAAAAACAAGTATATAGTTAAAGAGGTAGCTATTATTGATTGCACAACACTGAATCTATTTTTGAAATTTTGACAAAGGGTCTAAGTGCACTTTTGTTAATATCTCGCGAACCAATAAGACTACGGCATTGTATGAGGTATTGTTGGACTTTTTGCCGAAGACTGCTGGTAAACACTTATGTTCCCACGACCTTTTTAAAGATGGCGGCTGACCCACGAGGGGTGATTAAAACGTATTCCAAGCGACGCTTGTCGATAAGCAAACCAATAATCAAAGGGGGTGTGACAGAGCTTGAGGCGATAACCCCTTTTGATTGATCCCTGTTGATTTTCCCCTTTGGACTGGTCCCCGTTGACAAGTCCCTCTGAACGGGTCCTTTTTGAAGGGAGTCATTTATGACGGGCCCCTGCTGACGGGTCACTGTGGACGGATCCCTGTGGACAGGTCCCTGTTGACAGGTCCTTTTGACTAATCCCTTTGGACCTGTCAACAGGGACCTGTCAACAGGGACCTGTCCACAGGGATCCGTCCACAGTGACCCGTCAGCAGGGGCCCGTCATAAATGACTCCCTTCAAAAAGGACCCGTTCAGAGGGACTTGTCAACGGGGACCAGTCCAAAGGGGCAAATCAACAGGGATCAATCAAAAGGGGTTATCGCCTCAAGCTCTGTCACACCCCCCTTTGATTATTGGTTTGCTTATCGACAAGCGTCGCTTGGAATACGTTTTAATCACCCCTCGTGGGTCAGCCGCCATCTTTAAAAAGGTCGTGGGAACATAAGTGTTTACCAGCAGTCTTCGGCAAAAAGTCCAACAATACCTCATACAATGCCGTAGTCTTATTGGTTCGCGAGATATTAACAAAAGTGCACTTAGACCCTTTGTCAAAATTTCAAAAATAGATTCAGTGTTGTGCAATCAATAATAGCTACCTCTTTAACTATATACTTGTTTTTGTTGACCAAGAAGCCTTGAGTATCCATCATCAGTGTATGAGACATGTTTACGCTTGCATAAATCAAAACCAACTGATTATTCACTACTTGGGTTTAGAAATTACATTTACTCAAATCACATTCTAGTAAAAATGGTGCCTACTATAAACTGCACCCACTTTCGCACCCACTTTCGCACCCACTTTTGCACCCACTTTTGCACCCACTTTTACACTCACTTTTGCACCCACTTTTGCACCCACCTTCGCACCCACTTTAAACTATTATTTCTATTATCGAGCGAAATTTATTGGAGATTATTTCATGCTTGAAAATTGTTATGAAAGTATCAACGAATAGTTATGGTAAGCCATATGCATACTATAAATGTTATACGTATATTGTAAAACGAACCAATAAAAATGGAACTGTTATTTGGCGTTGTTCAAAACATCGTTCAAAACAGTGTCAAAGTGAGTTAAAAAGTAAAAATAGCGAGGTCTTAAGTGTGAGTGATCATCAATGTAGTGTGACTGATAAGACATCGTTGCTGTTTAAAACACTCTTCAAATGTTAAAACACTAGTCCGAAAGAAAAAAAAGATATGGTGACCCGCGTGTTGTGCAATCAATGATAGCCACCTATTTAAATATATACTGTACTTGTTTTCATTGACCTTAAAGCCTTGAGTATCCATCACCAGTGTATGTGACATGTTTACGCTTGCATAGATCAAAAACAACTGACTATTCACTACTGGGGTTTAGAAATTATTTATATTATCGAGTGAACTTTGCTAGAGATTAGTTCATGCTTGACAATTGACATGGAAGTATCAACAAATAGCAATGGTATGCCATACGCATTCTATAAAGGATATAAATATATTGTAAAACGAACCAATAAAAATGGAACTGTTATTTGGCGTTGTTCAAAACATCGTTCAAAACAGTGTCGAGGTGAGCTGAAAAGTAAAAATAGTAATGTCTTAAGTATGAGTGATCATCAATGTAGTGTACCAATTAAAACATCGTTGCTGTTTAAAAAAACTCTTCAAAATGCTAAAACACTTGTCCCAGAAAAAGATATTGCAGCTCAAGATAGTGCATTGTTTGTTAAGAAGCATGTATCATCTCCTCAGAAAGTCGTGTTAGGACAGTTGTCAATGTCTGAAAAACTCCCAACATTATCAAGGGCAACACAGACTGTGCAAAATGTGGTATTGCAAAAGGATCAAAAAGGACTATATAGTAATAGTGATGAGGATTATAATGATCATGATGATGATGATAATGATAATGGTTATGATGATGATGATGTTGATGATGAAGATAATAATGATAATGGTAATGCTTTGTTTACAACTAAAAAATCATTTGTTAAATTTGTCTACTGGAACAATCCAAGTAAGCTAATCTGGCGGCTTCAGCAACTGCATGTCTATAAACAGGCTGGTTATACTGAATATGAGGAAGAACTATTGGATATAGAAAATGAGCTTCGTCGTGCTAAAATTATTATGTAATGGATCCACATAACAGCTTAAACTATTTCTTAACAATACATGTTATATTTTCTACCACTCTGCTACCATTTTGCTCTCACTTTTGCTATCACTTCAAACTGTACATATTAAATATAAAAGCCAACGCTAAATGATTTTATTATCAGAACAGTTATAACCTTTGTAGTGAGCAAATCATACTAACAGGTTAGTTGCTACTATGGAACTTACTACAACTAACAAAGGTAAACAACGTGTACTCTATAAAGGCTACTCTTATAACTATAATCGTCAAAATGTAAAAGGAATAATATTTTGGCTATGCTCAAAAGAGAGGTCAAAAAGATGTCGAGGCAATCTAAAAAGTAGAAATAGTAAGGTTTTAAGTGTGAGTGATCATCAATGTGGTGTACCAGATGAAACACTGTTAGTGTCAACAAATAATCATGGCAATGCTAAAAAGCTAGTACAAGAAAAAAATGTTGCTACTCAAAATAGTGCAGTGTTTATTGAGCAGCATTTAACCCCTGCTGTAAAAGTTATGTTTAATCCATCTTCCACATCTCAAGAGTCGTCAACATCACAGACTATGCAAAAGGTTGTGTTGTTGTTGTTTTAAGGGGCTGAACTACAAGGTTATCTACCCTTCATATGCAAGAGAATCAAAAAGGACTAAATAGTAATAGAGAAAAAAGAAATGTATTTTGAATGTAACTATTGTACAAGTACTTATATTAAATAAATAAAAATATTGTATGGGTATTGTCTGTTTTTTCTTAATTGCTATACCCACGTCCTACTATATTAATGCCATTGTTAACCATCAACAGTCTCCACCTATGTTCAGAAAGAAAGTGATCTTAAACAATACACTCTATCTATGGTTTGTGTACCGAGTATCATAATAATACAGTGTCGTCAAGCCATGTTCAGGCAATAGTAATGTTAGGTAAGGGGTTCGAACCCTTGCTTCCTTGTACAGGATTAGTTTTTACTCAACAGCAACCCATAATACTGTACTTTGAAACATGTCACATCTCATTACAAAATGTCAACTGTATCGTTTTCTAAGACCCCAGCTGCTGGCTAGTAGCTAGCAGACTGTGCAACAGAAACGGTGTCACCATGTTCATCCTTAAAAAAAAAATTCAACATTTATTATTCTTTTTCTTATTATTGTTTATTAAGAGTAGTGTAAAGTTGTCTTTGTGACGTAACGGTTATAATAGTTAGCTGGCACTCTAAAGCTCTTGAGTTCAAATTGAGCTTTAACATAAAATTTTAAAAGTATATTAGGACTAAAACAGGTCTACTCAGTCTCGGGTGATCCAAATAAGTAGATGTGGTTTGATTCACACTTTAACGATAGAACACGACGGTTTTTTATTTTTTTTAAAATAATGATAGCCATTTGTTCATATTTTTTCATTTTCACATTTCACACATTGCCATTTGTCAATTTTCCATGTACACGATTTGAAAATGTCAGTTTAAAGTTTTTGGATTTCATGATATGGAAACAAGAATTTTTCATTTTGTTGTTTACACATTTGCCAATTTCCCATTTACATTTTTTAAATGTCAGTTTTAAGTTTTTAAATTGTGATGATATGGAAACATGGATTTCCTATTTTTTCCATATCACAGAAGACACGTTTATGATTTAGTCCATGCTGAATGTTTAGTTTTGTAAAACACACATTTGCTGATTTAAATTTTCTTGAAATCACTTTAATGGAAGTGCTTGGCCATGGCAATAGTGCATTCTCTTTCTGTTTGTTTCCAAAAACATATAGGACTACTACTACTACTACTACTACTGTAGGTAAGACTGTTTTACAAAATAACACCTATCTACTGCTGCATTAAAAAAAACACAAGTGTTAAAAAAATATAGTATACTATTTACCATTTGCTATATACATTAATTACCCCACCATCCTACCTTGCCGTGTTTGCTTTGGTTGAAAAATCAATGCTACCCACACACACACACACACACACACACACAAGCTTTCTCTCTCTCTCTCTCTATCATTCTATCTATAGTCATACATTCACACAACCATACCTGTCTTTGAAAACAAATACAACCACGCTATTTATCCTTGACATGCACACTTATCCCAAATAACTTTTAGTTATACATTTAACATTTACTATTACAAAAAAAATGTTTCCACTATTTACAATTACAAAAATGAATATTTACAAAATACTAAATCTACTGGTTACAAAAAAGCCATGTCTCTAAACAATAAAATATAAAAGTCACACCTCCACCTCGTGGTTATAACCCTATGGTAGGCTAATGCATAGGTCATTCATCTGCACTCATTTGCTATCCATCAAGGTAAAATTGCATTTTCTCTGTTCCACAAGATAAAAATTATGGTTGCCGGATTGTATCCTGCACTGTTTATGCGACATAGCATTGCCAGTTCATAAAACCGTTAGGTAGTTCTCTACACATAGTGATTTTACCACTGCTCTACCTACGCCTTTTGCTTGTTTGGCTTTCTTACAGGCTAGTATGCGATAGGCAGCATTAACTGTATATCAAACCCAGTCCACCATTGTATTTGTAATCTAAGTAATAATTTGAAAAGAGACAAGTGTAATCAGTTTTAAACATTATCTCCGCTTTTTTTGTTTGTTTGTTTATGACATGTATATTAACCCAAAATCAAACCCTAGTCTACCTTATTGAAAGGCTAACAGTTTAACTACTGCGTCACCATACCATTCTTTCTTAGTTTGATTCGTTCTAGGCCTTAGAGCTAGAAATCGAGTTACGATCTCCAGTGCAAGAGGCACATGTGCTCACCACTATAGCATGTAATGGCTAGCTGGTATCATTAGACAACCGAAAATGATTGTATTTCGGTTAGCCAAGCATTTCTGTCATTTGCCTACTGTGTGAGCACTGCCAGCGAGACAGTTTAGTTTAGAACAAGCGAGTGCGTGTGTGTGTATAGATTATTAGCCTCAAGTATTTAAAGCTTGTTGTGTGTAGCGACCATCTTGCTCAGTAACCACTGAGTAAGTTTTAACAGTCAACTCATAAAAACAGCATAGGATAGTTGTGTGTGTGTGTGGTTCATGTACTTGGGAATATGCATTAGCACCATGCGCTAGCTTTACCTCACCCTCTAAAGGTAGAGCGTTATCCCTTTCTTTGGACATTGCCAATGACTGCATTCCCCCACAAGTTTTACACTTAAGCCCTTGGCTTGTTCTTGATTAGGTTTGGTTTGCTTTAGGCTTGGTTTGGTTCAGTTGGGTTTGATTCGACTTGGTTCAGTTTAGTTTAATGTAGTCACTTTTTTATTTTTAGCTACACTCTTTAACCAATTAATTAATGATAGTCTACTCATAATTCTTGAATCGATAAATTGAATTTTGTGTACACCGTTTGTCAAGCCATGCCTACAACCTATACTCCCTATGTACTACACTCAGATCTGAAAACAAGTTCCAATGTTCAAAGACGTGTCAGTCACCATACATGTAGCCCACAATAATTCTTTCTTTACCTAGCTAGGTTTCGTCACTCACAGTAAACATCTAACATTATGGGTTTGCAATATATTAAGAAAAGCAAAAGTCTATGATCTTGTTGTTTTGGGCCTTTTTTGGGGAAATTCATAAGCCATAAAAAGAATGACATCATGTCAAGTTCTGAGTGGACCTTGTATGTCAAAATCCCATTATCAGTTTATAAAATCTCAAGGCCATGCCCTAGCAGTTTTGGATGATTTCAATCAATGAGACCACCATAAGAAAGATCGGAAAAATAAATATCCTTAAAACAAGTCGTCACATGACCCTCTCCGAACAATGCTTCGCAAAATTTAAATTCATCCATTGAACATTGAACATGATCGGCGACATCATCCTCGCTTCCCCCTCCCACCATAGTTGCCATATCGTTTGACCTTCAAGTGTCCTCAGCATCTCTGTGCTCTTTTCATTGCCCTGTTGTCAAGTCAAGTCAATGCATTCCAATAAGCTCAAATAACATCCACATCCTGTCAGTCTGCCCCAGCAAGTTTGTTTTCTATACTCACTTCAAGCAACATATAACCAAGTTCTGTTTGTTCTATCTAAAGCTAACTTCATCTGATCAAGGAATTATCATTTGTCATGTCACTCATAATCGTTTACATGTTAAAGACCCCCTTCAGGGGGTTTAGGTATTAGGTATTCCATCATAGGAAAAATCGGAAAACGAACCCTCGACCCGCCGTCTCATCGAAATAGCGAATACTGTATTGGTATATCACCACCGTGGCCAGTAATAGCTTCGTTGAAACACGTGTCCAGTGGTATCGTCTCTATCTGCAACCACTCTTCATGAACATTTTAGACAGATTAAAAGAAAAAGTTTTAAAAACTAAAATGTTTTCAACAAAAGTGTCGTTAGACCCTTTCGCATTTTTTTAAAATATAAATACTATATTTGAAAGAGGGGGGGGGGGGAATGAGAGGGCCTCACCCCAAGTCCTACGACCCCTCGTATACGTCTCTGGCGTTATTGGTTTGTGAGATATATCAGAAAGACTAAAATCACAGTTTTACACCAAAAAATTCTGTTTCCCTCATTTTCAGAAACTTTAACCTTTTACCAAAATAAAGAGGGTTTCGAGACAAGTCATTTGGCATGTCATAGGACTAAATCCGACCATGCATTCGTGAGATATCGGAAAAAGTCTAAAATCATGGTTTTACCCCAAAAAAGCCTGTTTCCCTCATTCTCAAAACTCTAACCTATTAATAACATGTATAGGGCTTCCAAACAAGCGATTTGACACGTCACACGTCCAAATCCGACCTTGCGTTCGAGAGATATTGCCAAACTTCGTAGGAAAGTAGGCGACTATCTGGCTCTCTCCTCACCACCAAAACCCCTTCTTATCAATCATTTTTTTCAAAGAGCTCGCCCTCTTACAAAAATCCCCAGTGCGCATGCGTACAAAACAAAAACAAAAATGTTGATCCATAGCGGCATCTCGTAAAACGCATGCGCGATATGAGCAACAACGTTTAATTTCATAGTGGTATCGCCCCTCATGTCTGTTGCATTTGTAAAATGAATTTCACAAAAAAAAATACAATTTCATCCCCTAGTAGAGGTAGGTTTTATTGGGGTTGAAATAAATTGTCCATTGGAAAGAGGGCGTCAGCCCGAGTCCAACGACACCTCATTTGTCAACATCTGACTATGGGTTCGAGAGATATTGGCTTGGACTCACGCGGCGGCCATGACACTATTTAGAAGCACCACTACTCCACTACTCATACGAATAACAATGTCGGGTGTCCAAGTATGATACAAGTCATGGTATCCTTGCGCCGAAAGTTGAGAGGGAGAGGGTCGAGGAGGAGTATTCGTAAAATGTTTAATCGCTGACCAAATACTATTTAGGGACGTATTACTACTTAATTGGGTAAAGTATAATTTCCACGCTTCGCGTCGTTTATGATTAAAGACACGTTGGAGTTGAGCGGTGAGACTCTTGTATCTCAAATAGGAGGTGGAAGTACCATAGTGCCGAAAAGCTTTTAAACTCGCTTTGCGACGTCGTACTAAGTGTTTACATTCTTGATCCCACCATGAGGGTAAGGCAGAACGGTTATTTGGAGGACATGATTTTGTAATATAAGGGTGATATGTATTAAAATAATCACGGATATTATTTAGTAAAAAATTATAACCGTTATCAGACTTTTGTAATGGCCGCGAAAGCCTGTCCTCTAAAAAGTGTTTAAACAAATCATAATCAAAATGCCAAAAATTCCTCTTAACCTGAAAGACGTTCTGCGATATATGTCGATTACTCGAGACATCATATTCCATTATAATTGGATAATGATCACTTTGATACGTGTCCTTCACAGTCTGCCATGACAACTTATGGGCTATATCTACAGTAGTGATACTTAAATCCACCGCACTTTGTGGACTATTCGGTGGGGTAAGGCGGGTGGGTGACCCATCATTTAATAAATGTAGTTGTAATTCCTGAATAGCCGCAATGATGTGCCGTCCTTTCGGGTTAACTCGACCACTACCCCACAAGGGGTGGTGGGCATTAAAATCCCCCAATGTAAGATGTTTAGAAAATGTCTTTATAAACTGAAAATATAAATACCATTGTCTACGTGAGCCTTGTATACCAGGCGGACAGTAAATATGGCTTATATGGAGATCTTGAACAAGGAACGTTTGATGATAAGTATGAGGCATGTAAGAATTAGTAAAAAGGGGGGTGTACCGTAAAGTATTTTTGAATAACGTCATGATACCTCGATATCCGGGTCCATCCTGACGTTCCACCTGATAATTAGCAATCTGAAATTTATACGAGGACCGAAGCCATGTTTCTTGTAGGAATATGATGTCCGGATCATATTCGTGAATTAACTGCAGCAATTCATGTTTTTTATTTAAGATACTTCTACAATTCCACTGGAGCAATAACATTCAGGGTAATAAAGGGAATTAATTCAACAAGGATGACTATGCACCGGGTTGTGATAATGATAATTTGAGGAAGAAGGATTGGGAAAAGATCGAACAATCTGATTCACGAATGTTTTCCACCGAAAAGCTCAGGTCAGTTCGGTTCTTCCGACGTGGGACGAGCTAATATGGACCCCATCGTTATGGGAGTCACTGGAGGCGGTAATAACGGTAAGACCTTGGCACGTAAGGCCTGTAACTTGGAACTCCACTGGGCATTGTTACCCAATAGCTGTATGAGGGCATGAAAGTCTTCACAGATTGAGGTATATTCATCATTCGCAGACATTGTTCTACTGCCTGAAGGGAAAGAAGTTGATGGCGCAACAGGGCTAGGCGGCGCACTGGGCGTTATCCGGCTGGCCGTGGGAGACGAAATGAGGGCATTATACGCCTGCCTATCATATCCCAATGGTTGATATGTTTTGGGTGAACGAACGATCATCTCCGTGAATTTACGTTTACGGGGTGGTTGTATGGGAGGTGGCAGAGGGAATTGAGTGAGTGGGGGGAACTGTTGTGGCAAATTTTCAGGCTGGAAAGGGGGGGGGGGGTCTCATACTGTTAATCACTTCGTGATAGGATTTATTCTCCGTACACATTTGTTTCTTTATTGCTTCCTGTTTAAGCCGTTCCGGACAAGTCAATGATGTCGCAAGATGATTACTGTCACAATTGGCACATTTTAAGTCAACAGACTGACAGCCAGTCGTATCATGGGGACCTGCGCAGCGACCACATCTAGGGGTTCGCGCACGGCAATGTTGCTGGATGTGTCCAAAGCGAAGGCACGTCACACATTGAGTTGAAGAGAATATAAATAATTGCACTTCAAGCAGGACATTAAAGATGGAAACAAACTCGGGTAAACGTTGGGCTTCAAAGTGGATTTTAACTGTTCCAGTAGGGATACGACCCATGACGCCATTATTATCCTTTTTTCGGTAAAACCGTTGAATCCGAACGATCGGGACGGGGGATTGTAAGTATTGTAAAATTTCAGCTTCCGTTAGGGCAGTATCCACGCCCCGTATAAGCCCCACACGCTGTATGTTAGCAGACGGAATAAATGCATCTAACTGTTTAGCCTGGAGAATGGGGTGTCGTAAAAAGGAGTTGGCATGCAAGCGTGTGTCAAATACCACCTGCACCCTGTTACGTCCTTTTCTTTGAATGGATTGAATGCCAGGAATTTTCTGTTCATAAAAGATTCGTCCCAAAGCCATGGGGTGTAAATTTCCGAGTCTCTGATCCCCTTGTCCTTGCACAAATACACTGTATGGCCCCGTATGATGGGGATAGTATGACATGGGCTGGCGAGCAGTAACCTCAGTGTTCTGTGAAGTCTGAATATTGGTCGCTGTTGATGTCTCGGGCGGTACAATGCCGGTCGCAGGGACCAGTATCATGCCCTCCATTGATACTGGGGGGTCATATTCAATCAGTTGCACACGGTCCGGCGGGCGGCCAGAATCCGTCCCATCACTCGTAGAGCCCATCACACTTACCGTTCAATGCACTAAACACTCAGTGAAAATGACACAAAATCAAATCACCTAAACCACACACACACGCACGACCGACTCGAAGACGAGTAAGCAGGACCTAAAGCTTGCCCAACTGTACGCTGCGCAAGCTGAGAACCGAATGTGCGTTTGAGTTGGAGCCCAAACAATGACGCAATCGCACAGAATTTAACGAACCGCGGATTTACCAGAGAGTCCCTACTCTGTTATTATATGCTCCTTGGCTGCACCACGCTGCACCGCTTCGTTGCATTAAGCGAAGAGACCACAGATTACCTACTACTACTACTACTACTACTTCTTCTTCTTCTTCTTCTTCTTCTTCGCGTTACGGTAGTGGGCATAGTAAACTCTTTACCCAATTGCTACTGTTCAGAAGTACGTATCTTGAGGTAAACAACGACTACCGAGAAAAGGCGGAAAACCAGTGAGGAACGGGGTATACCTAACAAAAGTTTGACGTAACGTGGAGACAAAAGGGGGAAGGAAAACAGATGAAACTAGACTGGGACACAATTGGTATTTGACTCTTCACACCGAATTGACCCACCTTGGTGACTTAACATAGAGACGTACATGACCGGGTCACGATTATGGACCAGGTAAAAGGAATACCAGTTCAAGGTCTAAAATCAATGTTGTCAAAAAAGGATACTAGGCTACTGACCAGTGGAATGGTAGGATTAGAAACTAATGTGGCAACATTTAAAGGCAGTGTATACCCTAGGGAATATAAATCGCGCAATATTATTGCACGGTGAAAGTCATATTGAGGACATTGATTTAAAGAGCCCTCCATTTGCAAACACGAACACAAGGCATCATTACGTTGTTTTATACGGAATAAATACACCGGCGTTAATGCATGATTAAAGCGGAGACGAATAATTGTAATAATATGTCGTCGTGTGTATTTACCACCCTGGAACCCGGGCTTTCTTAAAATAGTCGGTTGTATCCCAAAATAATGTTTGGCTTTCGTTTTTGCGTAGTTAGTCCACGTGACCTGCCAGTCATTCTGGATCTTCGAACGAATTATAGAACGCAAATCAGAAATGGGTATAGCGATATTATAAGCCTTACCTGTACCATTAGCCGCTTCTTTGGCGAGTTTATCAGCGATTTCATTACCTTCAATATGTGAATGGCCGGGGATCCACATGATACTGACATCAAAACCCTCAGTATGTAAAGTATACAATTGATGCATTAACTGGCATAAAAACCAATTATCAGTCCCGAGAACATTTTGAAGTGATTGAACGACACTCATAGAGTCTGTACAAATTAGCGAATGGCGAATACCATGTTGTTTAATATAAAGACACGTCTGACGAATTGCAAAAATTTCGGCTGTAAATATCGTGACGTCAGAGGGTAAAGTATACTGACATGAAATATGTAAATCGGGAGAGAAGAAGGCTGCTCCCACACGTGAGGGGGTTAACCATTTTAGACCCATCTGTATAAAAAGGAATGCAAGATGCCAAATGGCTCGTTATTTCGTGAAACATACGAGGAATGATTACTGGGTTGTGTGGAAAAGTCTGATGTATTTGGGGTAAGGAATGCTGGAGGATATTCGGTTGAAAATGAGCTACGGAATACGGAATATTATATAAAGGCAGGCGACTAACTTTTAATATATTATGGCGGTACTGTTTAAGAATAGAATATGCGGCCAGTAAGGCGGGAACAGAAGCTGTGGGCAATAATCGACGAGTATAATAGTCTTTCAATAATTGTAATTTAGGAACGATAGGTGATACCGCTATCATCATTTTACGCAACAGGTACATACATGCATGGTGTTGACGCCGATAATGTAACGACATTTCTCCCGTTTCAACTAAAAGTGCTCCTGTGGGAGTAGATGTAAGCGCGCCCATTATGAGACGCAAAGCAGTAAACTGTATTCGATCTAAACGGAGGAGCCTAGTACTTGACATTATATCAAAATAAAAGGAATTGTAATCCAGCACAGAACGAATTATATTACGATATACTATTAATAATAGTTCCGGGTCTGCTCCCCAAGTACGCCGAGTAAGTGATTTTAGAACATTGATTTTGCTGGTAAGATGACTCTTAAGGTATTGTATATGTCTCTCTCCTTGCATTTTCCTGTCAATGTAAATTCCTAAGTATTTTACATTCGTCACCACCGGAATTTGGCCTTGACGATATAATATAGGAGAACTGTCGTAACGTCGTTTGTTAGTAAATATCATCGCAGCGTTTTTTCCGACAGAAGTTCCAAAGCAGTGTTGATGAAACCAGTCATGAGCATTAGATAAGGCGGTGTATATATCCCGACGACATGCGCATAAATCGTCCCTTGTACAATATATTAAAATATCGTCCGCGTATTGAAGGATGCGAGCGTGCGGTAATATGACTGTTTCTAGGGTACGAGTATAAATTAAATATAAAATCCCACTTAAAACATCTCCCTGCGGGACACCGTGAGAGGTGTATCGGGAATCAAATACACCGACTGGGGATTTTAAAATGATTTTACGATGACATAGCATGTTATATATTAAACACCGGAATGGAAGTGGGAATTGCATATCTCGAAGTGTATTAATAAGAATAAATGGATCTACAGAATCATACGCATTTTTTAGGTCAAGGAAAATCGCTATAGTATGCATTTTCTGTCCTTTTGCGAGGAGTAAATCGGTGAAGAAAATGTTTAATGGATCAGATGTACCGAGATTTTTCCTGAATGCAAATTGCGTTTTAGGAAACAGGGTATAATATTCTAGACACCATTGCATCCGTCGGAGAAGTACATTTTGAAAAATTTTGCGTAAACAGGAGCCAAGTTGGATACCTCGATAACTACTCGCTAAGCGGGCATCTTTTGTGGGTTTCAAAATAGGGACAGTTTGAAAAACATTCCAATCTTCTGGAAATGTCCCTGTGCATAAGCTCGAATTATATAGTTTAAGGATGATGTCCTGAGCATTTACGGGGAATCTAGCGATCATGGTATAAGTCACTTCGTCAATTCCTGGGCTTGTTGATTTTTTGTGTCTGAATGTTTGTAAAAATTCGCTGCGCATAATAGGCTGCATTAAACTGGAAAAACGGTCCAGCGAACCAGAGGCACATGATGTAGGCATACGAATAACAATATCGGGTGTCCAAGTATGATACAAGTCATGGTATCCTTGCGCCGAAAGTTGAGAGGGAGAGGGTCGAGGAGGGGTATTCGTAAAATGCTTAATCGCTGACCAAATACTATTTAGGGACGTATTACTACTTAATTGGGTAAAGTATAATTTCCACGCTTCGCGTCGTTTATGATTAAAGACACGTTGGAGTTGAGCGGTGAGACTCTTGTATCTCAAATATGAGGTGGAAGTACCATAGTGCCGAAAAGCTTTTAAACTCGCTTTGCAACGTCGTACCAAGTGTTTACATTCTTGATCCCACCATGAGGGTAAGGCAGAACGATTATTTGGAGGACATGATTTTGTAATATAAGGGTGATATGTATTAAAATAATCACGGATATTATTTAGTAAAAAATTATAACCGTTATCAGACTTTTGTAATGGCCGCGAAAGCCTGTCCTCTAAAAAGTGTTTAAACAAATCATAATCAAAATGCCGAAAATTCCTCTTAACTTGAAAGACGTTCTGCGATATATGTCGATTACTCGAGACATCATATTCCATTATAATTGGATAATGATCACTTTGATACGTGTCCTTCACAGTCTGCCATGACAGTTAGTTAGTTAGTTAGTTATTGTTGTTTTAAGGGGCGGAACTACGAGGTCATCTGCCCCTCTTAACACAGATTAAAGAATACAAATTTTGAATTGAATTTAAAATTTTGAGGTGGACATCTAAATTTAAAAAGACCAAAAATTAATAAAACAAAAACAAACAATTAAATAAAAAATAAAAATTATAAAAATAAACAAAAATTACGGAAAAAACAAAACATTATCATTCAAAAACGAGCAAGTCGTTGAGTCAATGTTCACTGGAAAATTTAGATTGCTGGCCCTAACCCACTCTCACTTATAAAGCGGATAACGCGATCAGCAGCCACCGCGTCATCGGCTAATATAAGTTCGAGTGTCGTCTGCAAACCAAGGTTTCTTCGTAAGTCAGCAAGATCCACACACTCGGTAAAAATGTGGGCCACGGTGAATAAGGCTCCACAGGTACAAAGTGGGGGGTCTTCCCTTCTCATAAGGTACGAGTGGGTGGATCTTGTATGACCTATCCTTAGCCTACACAAAATGACGGACTCTCTCCGGGCCCGGAAGGAGCTCCGCCACACGCGAGTTGTTCCCTTGATCGCTCTCAATTTACTGGGCAGTGGGTCAGCTAGCCACTGACTCTCCCAAAAAGCCAGAACTTGTAGGCGTAACTGAGAGCGAATATCTCTAGCGGGTGCCTCCATTGGTCGAGGTGGTAGTGATACCGCCTCTTTTGCAGCTTGATCTGCTAACTCATTTCCCACAATTCCCATGTGGCTTGAAAGCCACAGAAAGGTGATTCGAATGTCAGCGTGGCACAGCCCGGCTAGTAGGTCGTGGATTCGCTGCACTAGGGGGTGTTGCGGGAAACATGTAGCAATTGACTGCAACGAACTCAAAGAGTCGGTACACACGAGAAAGTGGATTCGAGCATCCTGTAGTGCAAACTGCAGAGCTTCATAGATGGCAACGAGCTCCGCAGTAAACACACTACAGGCCTCAGGCAAAGAGATCTTGGTATTTGCACCATCAATAACGTAAGCACAACCCACTTTCTCGTCCACCTTCGAACCATCCGTGTAGAGAATGCCAGCGTCCGGAAATTGGTGAACTATGCTGTGGAACTGCCTCCGGTAAACGGACGCATCCGTGTTCACCTTAGGACCTTGGTGAAGATCTAACCGAATTTCCGGACGCGGGACTTGCCACGGAGGCACCTCGCTAGATGTCCGGATCATACAGGGACCTACAGCCACTCCTATTTCAGTACACGAGCTATCAAGTCTAATACCAACCGGCCGAGTGGCACGAGGCCGGTTGGCGTACCCCTGGTGGTTTTGGGTACCGAAGAGAGCTTGATAGGTCGGGTGTTGCGGCATTTGACGCACATTGGCAGCATATGCTAAAAGCATATGTTGGCGTCTATAATTTAAAGGTGGAACACCCGATTCGACAAGTAGGCTGGGTATCGGGCTGGTCCGGAAGGCACCGGTAGCCAGCCTAACGCCACTATGGTGGATACTGTCCAGCATTTTCAAGGTTGCCGGCCTTGCTGAACCGTATGCCGCAGAACCATAGTCTAGCCGGGACAGGACGAGGGCTTGGTAGAACCGTAGCAGCACCGCACGGTCAGCCCCCCACGTAGTGCCACTAAGAAACCTGAGCATGTTCAGTTTCCTGAGACATGTCATTTTCAATTGCCGTATATGGTGCTGCCACGTTAACTTGCTGTCAAAATGGAGCCCCAGGAAGCGATAAGTGTCAACCAACGGCAACGCAGCATCCCTGAGATGTAGTTCAGGGTGTAAATGTAGCCTCCGGAGCCGACAAAAATGGACGACGGAGGTTTTCGCTGCTAAAAAACGAAAACCCCGATCGTGAGCCCACCTGTCGACCCGGTTGATAGCTAGCTGCAATTGCCGTTCCACGACTGCCATACTTCCAGAGCTGTAATGCAGAGCTAAATCGTCTACATACAGCGATGGAACTACCGCGGACCCGGCGGCGGCAACAATGCCATTAATGGCAATCGCGAACAAGGTGACACTCAGCACTGAACCCTGAGGA
The DNA here is from genome assembly GCA_946902985.2 of Meconema thalassinum. Lineage (NCBI taxonomy): Eukaryota > Metazoa > Arthropoda > Insecta > Orthoptera > Tettigoniidae > Meconema > Meconema thalassinum. The sequence goes on along the minus strand of OX336394.1, from coordinate 382,841,062 downwards.
ACTCCATTTTCTTGGGTATAGTATTGCGATAATGTCCTACCGACCCTTACACGGAAGAGTCGGACGGACATGAAATTCGCAATGAAAGTCGGTAAGTTACCACGGAGTCCCCACTTGTGAAGGATGGAAAGGATCCCGTAGCGCCATGTGGTGTCGTAGGCTTTCTCGAGGTCAAAGAAAACCGTGACTAGGTGCTGCTTTCGGAAAAAAGCCTCCTGTATGGCGCTCTCAAGTCGCACCAGATGGTCAGTGGTGGACCTATGACAGCGAAATCAACATTGGTACTCAGACAGGAGACCTTTATCCTCCAAGAACCACACCAGTCGACGGTTCACCATCTTTTCGAGCAGCTTACATAGGCCATTTGTCAAACAAATGGGCCTATAGCTGCTTACAAACTTGGGATCCTTTCCAGCCTTAGGAATCGGTATCACGATCCCCTCTCGCCATTGAGATGGAAACTCCCCTTCAATCCATATACGATTAAAGAGGATCAACAGTTGTTTTATACTGGATTCGCACAGATGCTTTAACATTTGATTATGTATGTTATCCGGTCCAGGAGCCGTATCCCTGCACAGTGCAAGCGCACTGCGCAGTTCCCATTCAGAGAATGGTACATTATAGGACTCCGAAGCAGCAGTGGCAAAGGACAAGGGGTGAGTCTCTGCCTCCCGCTTCAGAGTCAGAAATGTAGGATCGTAACTCCCGGAGCAGGATACATCGGAGAAGTGCGAGCCAATGCTGTTGGCAATGGCGAGATGGTCCGTGATGATGTCTCCATTGATGGACACTCCAGGTATCGACAGTGATGTCGGGAGTCCGGAGATCCGACGAAGCTTAGTCCACACTTGAGATGATGGAGTATGCGCCATCATGGACGACACATACTTTTCCCACGACGTTTTCTTACTCTCCCGAATCAGATATCGGGCTCTGGCACGCATCCTTCTGAATGTGATAAGGTTGGCCATGGTGTTTTGCCTCCGATAGCATTTGAAAGCACGTCGACGATCTTTAATGGCTGCTGCAATCTCGGCTGTCCACCAAGGGACAAGCTTCCGGCGTGAGTTTCCGGATGAGGAAGGTATTGTTTCCTCAGCAGCAGCCAAAATACCATTCGTTATGTGAATGGTATGATCGTCGACACTCTCAAAGGTATCTTCGGCAAACACCACACGTGCCGTGAAAGTTGGCCAATCAGCCCGACGGAGAAGCCATCGACTTGGTAACTCGATGGCTCTCTGGTTCGGAAGAGTAACGATAATTGGAAAATGGTCACTATTACAAAGGTCGTCGTGTACACCCCACTGTAGCAGGGGAACCAGCGCACGACTGCACAAGGTAATATCGACACTTGAATAAGTGCCGTGTGCAATAGAGAAGTGCGTAGGTTCTCCTGTGTTCAACAAACACAGGTCCAGCCGCCTGATCAGCCTCTCAAAATCTCTCCCTTTACCGCTAGTGGTAGCGGAGCCCCAGATGGTGTTGTGGGCATTAACATCTCCCAGAAGGAGGAAAGGAGGGGGGAGCTGAGAGACTAGATCCACCAGCTGGTCGTAATCCGGCTGAGAATCAGGCGGGATGTACACGTTACATACTGTTGCCATTACTGGCAACGAAGTACGAACTGCAACTGACTCTAGCTGAGTACGCAACGGCACCTCTTCACCAAAGAGGCTAGAGTGGACGAGAGTGCAGACGCCACCAGCGGCCACAGCTCCGTCCACCCGGTCTTTAGAGAAGAGTTTGAAGTGACGCATTGTTGTCTCATGTCCAGGACGAAACCTGGATTCCTGAAGGCAGACAATGGTTGCCGAAAACGAAGATATTAATTGTCGTAACTCAGCGAGATGAACAGAATAGCTATTACAGTTCCATTGTAATAGTGCCATGGTGTGGACTTAAGTAGAAATGGGTCTTCTACTTATGCTTGACCGTTTGCCACCCTTCCCCAGCTCTAGTTGGAGATGATGGGGCAGGAGAGCACACCTCAATCTCCACATCTCCGTCCGAAGACGAAGAAAATGGAGCGGGCGCTCTCTTGGGTTGCGCGCGGTCGTCGTCGGACCTCACGAGTCTCGCTCTTGGGGAAGAGCGAGAGCGGTGTCGAGGGACTTTCTCCCGGTCCGAAGACTGGGTGTCTGTCCCCGACACGCCCCGAAGAGATTTCTTCTTGGATCGGCGCCGACGCGTGTTTGGGGAAGTAGATGGTCCCTTCCCCACAGACGCCGGGTCCTTATAAAACAAGGTCGCTCCTGCTGGCACCGCTCCACTGGTAGTGGTGGGAGCGGGATGGTCAGCAGATACGTGAGCAGCCCTGCCTTTAGGAGAGGAAGAGAAACGGCGCTGAACCGTTCCCCTCTCCTCCGCCGATCTATTTTCTTTTCTATAGGGGAGTTCCTCCATACGTACGGGCTTGGCTTCAGCAGGCTTCGCTCCCTTGGTGGTAATGGGAGCGGAAAGGCCAGCAGAGACAGTAGCCACCCCGTCAGCAGGAGGGCGAGAGAGACGGCGGCGAACCGTCTCCCTTTTCTCCCCTACATTTTTCGTATTAGGTGGGCTGGAAGAAGGACCAGCCCTGGTCGGCAAAGTCTTCTTTCCCCCTTTAGCTGGGGAAGACTTGTTCGCCGACCGCTTTAGATGCGCCGGTTTAGATGGTATAACCGGCGCCTTCTTTTGCTGGACCGAAGAAGGTTGTTGTACCTCCTTCGGGCTGACATTTTTCGCTGGTACAGCGAGGGGTGATTTTAATACTGCTGATAATACGGGCGTCGAGGGTACTACACTCGGTAAAGATGCGGCAGGGGTGAATGAGGGTGTCGTTGCAGCTGCAAACGATACCCGAAATTCGGGGGCATTCATAACACGGTACCTCTTGCGAGCGTCGTGATATGAAAGCCTATCAAGAGTTCTTATTTCTTGAATTTTTGCTTCCTTACAGAACTCAGGGCACTGCTTCGATCGTGGAGAGTGGCTTCCTTGGCAGTTAGGACAAATCGGGGGAGGCGTACACCTCTCACCCTCATGTGTCCCCTTGCCACACTCTCTACACACGGCCTTGGCAGTGCACCTGGCGGAAACATGCCCGAATTTCTGGCATTGATAGCAGCGCATAGGTGGAGGGATGTACGGTCGAACATTGCAGTGGTACGATGTGACCTTCACCTGCTTAGGTACTACATCACCCTCAAAATGGAGAATAAAAGCGCCGGTATCGACGCTGTTCTCCCCAATCTTTCGGGTGATGCGCCTAATCTTGGTGACGCCTCTCTTCCCCAGATCCCGCAACAATTCCGCATCGCTATTTAAAATGAGGTCACGATGGAAAATAACTCCTCGGACCTCATTCAGCGTTTCGTGTTTTGAGACCTTAACGGGAATTTCGCCGAATTGCGTGCATTCCAGCAACGCTTCGGTTTGCTTCCGATCAACGGTGTGCAGCAGCAGCTGACCGTTCCGGAGCTTGGAAATCCCGTTAAGATCACCAAATTTCCCCTCGATTTCCTCAGAAAAAATTATTGATTTTACTAGTTTAAAATCACCCCCGTCAGTCCTCGTAGCTACCAGGTAGCGAGGAGACTTATCAGCGGGGAATCTTCTATTAAAGGCTTCATCCCAAGGCGTATACACCTTGGGATTAGCTCGACACTCAAGAGACGGCTTTTTAAGGGTGCCACCCGGTACAGGTGTCCGTGATCGCTTTGATGGCATCCCGGACGAAATCCTCCCCGAATACTGCCCACTCCGAACGGGGGCTATCACTGTGGGTGCCACCCAGCCAAGGCAATACCTACCTGGCATAGCATATATTGCCCGGGGTCCCAGTGCCTCGAACAGGCACTTCCCCCTCGGCATGCACAGGATTTATTCAGCTCCAGTATTCGGCCATGCAGGGACCTTCGTTGTAAGGCGGATACTACTGTAGGGTACATGGCGCACCCACCTGACGGGATGGGGCATACCGTCTAGGCTTTCTGGCCAGATGGCCAAGCTGGTGGCCCTTCCCCTAACAGCACGCATGTTTATTTCTATTGGTCAAACCAGAGCTGGGACCAGAAAACCAAAATTGACCTTTATAATGTAAGATGTTTAGAAAATGTCTTTATAAGTCGCCTTTTACGACAGGCAGGGGATACCGTGGATGAATTCTGCCCTACCCATCCACAGGGGGTCTGAACAAATCAAAACTGGCAAGTTATTCGGCCATGTCGGCCCTATTAGTCGCCTCCTACGACAGGCAGGGCATACCGTGGGTGTATTCTATCCCGCACCCACACGGGGGTCTGCCATGACAACTTATGGGCTATATCTACAGTAGTGATACTTAAATCCACCGCACTTTGTGGACTATTCGGTGGGGTAAGGCGGGTGGGTGACCCATCATTTAATAAATGTAGTTGTAATTCCTGAATAGCCGCAATGATGTGCCGTCCTTTCGGGTTAACTCGACCACTACCCCACAAGGGGTGGTGGACATTAAAATCCCCCAATGTAAGATGTTTAGAAAATGTCTTTATAAACTGAAAATATAAATACCATTGTCTACGTGAGCCTTGTATACCAGACGGACAGTAAATATGGCTTATATGGAGATCTTGAACAAGGAACGTTTGATGATAAGTATGAGGCATGTAAGAATTAGTAAAAAGGGGGGTGTACCGTAAAGTATTTTTGAATAACGTCATGGTACCTCGATATCCGGGTCCATCCTGACGTTCCACCTGATAATTAGCAATCTGAAATTTATACGAGGACCGAAGCCATGTTTCTTGTAGGAATATGATGTCCGGATCATATTCGTGAATTAACTGCAGCAATTCATGTTTTTTATTTAAGATACTTCTACAATTCCACTGGAGCAATAACATTCAGGGTAATAAAGGGAATTAATTCAACAAGGACGACTATGCACCGGGTTGTGATAATGATAATTTGAGGAAGAAGGATTGGGAAAAGATCGAACAATCTGATTCACGAATGTTTTCCACCGAAAAGCTCAGGTCAGTTCAGATCTTCCGGCGTGGGACGAGCTAATATGGACCCCATCGTTATGGGAGTCACTGGAGGCGGTAATAACGGTAAGACCTTGGCACGTAAGGCCTGTAACTTGGAACTCCACTGGGCATTGTTACCCAATAGCTGTATGAGGGCATGAAAGTCTTCACAGATTGAGGTATATTCATCATTCGCAGACATTGTTCTACTGCCTGAAGGGAAAGAAGTTGATGGCGCAACAGGGCTAGGCGGCGCACTGGGCGTTATCCGGCTGGCCGTGGGAGACGAAATGAGGGCATTATACGTCTGCCTATCATATCCCAATGGTTGATATGTTTTGGGCGAACGAACGATCATCTCCGTGAATTTACGTTTACGGGGTGGTTGTATGGGAGGTGGCAGAGGGAATTGAGTGAGTGGGGGGAACTGTTGTGGCAAATTTTGAGGCTGGAAAGGGGGGGGGGGTCTCATACTGTTAATCACTTCGTGATAGGATTTATTCTCCGTACACATTTGTTTCTTTATTGCTTCCTGTTTAAGCCGTTCCGGACAAGTCAATGATGTCGCAAGATGATTACTGTCACAATTGGCACATTTTAAGTCAACAGACTGACAGCCAGTCGTATCATGGGGACCTGCGCAGCGACCACATCTAGGGGATCGCGCACGGCAATGTTGCTGGATGTGTCCAAAGCGAAGGCACTTCACACATTGTGTTGGAGAGAATATAAATAATTGCACTTCAAGCAGGACATTAAAGATGGAAACAAACTCGGGTAAACGTTGGGCTTCAAAGTGGATTTTAACTGTTCCAGTAGGGATACGATCCATGACGCCATTATTATCCTTTTTTCGGTAAAACCGTTGAATCCGAACGATCGGGACGGGGGATTGTAAGTATTGAAAAATTTCAGCTTCCGTTAAGGCAGTATCCACGCCCCGTATAAGCCCCACACGCTGTATGTTAGCAGACGGAATAAATGCATCTAACTGTTTAGCTTGGAGAATGGGGTGTCGTAAAAAGGAGTTGGCATGCAAGCGTGTGTCAAATACCACCTGCACCCTGTTACGTCCTTTTCTTTGAATGGATTGAATGCCAGGAATTTTCTGTTCATAAAAGATTCGTCCCAAAGCCATGGGGTGTAAATTTCCGAGTCTCTGATCCCCTTGTCCTTGCACAAATACACTGTATGGCCCCGTATGATGGGGATAGTATGACATGGGCTGGCGAGCAGTAACCTCAGTGTTCTGTGAAGTCTGAATATTGGTCGCTGTTGATGTCTCGGGCGGTACAATGCCGGTCGCAGGGACCAGTATCATGCCCTCCATTGATACTGGGGGGTAATATTCAATCAGTTGCACACGGTCCGGCGGGCGGCCAGAATCCGTCCCATCACTCGTAGAGCCCATCACACTTACCGTTCAATGCACTAAACACTCAGTGAAAATGACACAAAATCAAATCACCTAAACCACACACACACGCACGACCGACTCGAGGACGAGTAAGTAGGACCTAAAGCTTGCCCAACTGTACGCTGCGCAAGCTGAGAAACGAATGTGGTACCTACTACTACAGATGGCCAAGAGCCATGCTAATTCTTGGTACCTAAGACTTCAGCGCTGTCTGGTGGTTGACTGATGTACTAGCAACATGTCGACCGGTAGCGCCACCTATGAGCAGATCTCGTAAACACTAACCCTCCCGCCCCCTCCACCCTGCCCCTTCCCCTCGTTCCGCTAAATATTCCCGTCCTAAATGCCCTGCCCACTTCAATGTTCCGAAAATCACAATCTCCCTATACTTATGGCACGTCTTTAAGTGTGGAGATAATAATATGATCTACAAGTAATAAATCACATTCAAAATACCAATAACAGAAAAAATTAATAAAAATAATAACAAAGTGGGAAATTGTGAATTCCAGAACTTTGAAATGAACAATCACAGCATTTAGAACATAACCTCATCACTAATATACATGTTTAAATTTCTTTCAGTTGCAATTGGAGCATATTGCATTGGTGACAAAAATTAGGCTACTACAAGGCCTGCAGCATATTATTACTCAGCTTAAAAATGGCCCAATTAGGCCTATAACCAATTAGTTATTAGAAAAAACTACAAAGGAAAAGTACTGGGAAGGGAGAAAATTCATATTTTAAAATGCTTGATGCTGTTAGCAATAACAGTAAAATTTTAAGAGAGAATGCTAAGGAATCAGGTGGTGTAACCAGATCCTCATCACACTAAAATTGTTAGTGTAATTAGTGCGAAATACATTAGGGGACAGAAAAAGAATTGGATATCACAAAATTTCTATACAGTAGTTCATTTCATATGCCCTTTAAAATATATCCAGTTAAAAATTTTGAAGGGTGAAATGCAGTAAGTAGGCTACATCAAAAATTAACATCGCACACTAATACAGTACATTCCATTACGTGCTGTTAAGGGGAAAGGAGAAATAGGACTATCAATGAAAAACAAGAAAAACACTCAATACTGCTAGAATTCATCATGTTTTATTTAAAAAGTTGTCAATGAAGAGAAGATAACAGCAAGAGCCAAGATCAAACTTAGCAAAAATACAGTAATCAAATCTGGTCCTCCTAAAAGTATGTGTTGAGGCATGTTCCTTTCTTCTTTCTTGCCAAAGTATAACAGTAGGGACCAGCACATAATAATGGACCTAGTTCCTCCTTGATGTAATGGCTGACACCGATGAACCGCAAATTCCTACAACACATACCAGTGTGTATGTTGAAACAGTAAACTTTAATAAATGTGTAACTTAATGCTTGAAACGGGGAACTTGAATTTGCTGACATGTGTGTTTGCACCTACTGTAAGTTAACTACATTTTAAAAGAATCATTGTATTTTTGATATTAATTCATTTAGGGCTTTCGGTAACATATTCATTTAGCCCCATGTATTTGGAAGTGTGTATGATTTGTTGATGATGATATTTGTTGTTTTAACGAGCCTAACATCTTGGTTATCGGCCCCTAATGGTTTGGGTGATCGTGAAGATGAAAATCAAATGTAAACTATAACTGAAACTAACTACAAACTTATATAGGCTACTAGAAGAAGAAATGGAAAACAAAAGGAGAATAAGGCAAACAAAGGACAGGAGGAAAAGAAATGCCCTCAAACCCTCGAAGAATTAGGATCGAGGGACTTGGAAGGAAGGAGAGCCACGAAAGGCCCCAGAGGCAATGGAAAAAAGGGGGAAAACCGGACCCAGCTCAGGAATCCCGCGGGGTCGCCATCTCCCGAACTCACTAGCCGTGAGCCCCTGAGGGTGTAGCAATATCCAGGGCGCACCAAAGATGGTGGGGCTACATACACCCTGCCCCTTGAGAGCCTTGAGCAGAAGGCAGGAGATAACAAGAAAAGAAAAAGAAGGCTGACCCCTCGCAGGAGGAGGGCATCAGAAAAGATGAGACGAGGGCCAATTAAAGCGGGAAAGGAATAAACTCCCTAGGCCTTGGATAACCTAATACCGTCGGGGTCGGAAGAGAACAAGAGTTGACCAAGTGAGGTCGACAGGAAAGAAGACAGAGAGGAGCCCGGCACAAGTAAGTGGAAGCAATGCGGGACTCAGCTGGGGCCCCGTGGTCGCCAACCCACGTCCCACTAGATGTGAGCCCCTGGGGGAGTGTATGATTTGTATGATAATCTGTATTATTGTGGTATCTGTAGTAGTGTGTACACTTCCTGTAATTCAGGTGAGGACTGGAAAGGAGGCAGCCGTGGCCTTAAGTTGGGAACCATCCCAGCGTTAGCCTGGAGTGGAAGTGGGGAAACCTTGGAAAACCACTTCTTGGATGGCCGAGGTGAGAATCAAACCTACCTCTTCTCAGTTCTGCCTCACAATGATGAGTGTGCGCCGTTCCAACAGTCAGACCAGAATTAAATTACTTAATCAAGCTTGGAAACTAGCCCAGGACCTCAGGAGTGGCAGCAACCACACCACAAGGTGGTCTTATTACAGAATCAATTGATGAAAAAATCCCTCCATGTAAGTTTAGACATTGGCATCCTACGTGTTGAAAAATATTGTAAATAACGTGTGGGAATAAAATACTACCTATAGGTATATCAACCATTACATTGGCATACAATAAATCAATTATATTTGTCTTGTATCTATCTCACTGTTACAGAATATCATCGACAGAACCTAACACTTATTAACTTACCAAGAGTATAAAATAAAAATTGGCAGATAAGGGTAGGGTTATTGGCCAATGGTTCCACGGTTTTATTGGATTTTCACGGTGGACTTAGATCCACAGGACAAGAACACAATGTATATAGTTACACATTGGTAAGACTATAATATGATCCTAGGCCATTAAACCTATTAGATCATGGGGGTTAATGTTAAGTTTTAATAACCTGTAATTACAGTCCTACATCAGTATTGCCATTACTACCGTACCAATTCGACCAACTGAACACCCAGCCTAAACAATGCATTCCTACCATAACATAAACCGTACAGCTTATTTTCCTGTGTATCTACAAAAATAAATACAAAGTGCCCATAGCATGAATATGGAAGGAAACACATCTACACATTTGTTTGTTCTTGGCTTATTAGAAGAGGACAGGTGCATTTGAATGGTATTTGGGTCGCAGAACATTACAAGAGTCGACTACTTTAGCACCATGACTTAGCAAAAGTATATTCACGTTGGTCTAAGATCCACAGGACAAGAACACAATGTATATAGTTACACATTGGTAAGACTATAATATGATCCTAGGCCATTAAACCTATTAGATCATGGGGGTTAATGTTAAGTTTTAATAACCTGTAATTACAGTCCTACATCAGTATTGCCATTACTACCGTACTAATTCGACCAACTGAACACCCAGCCTAAACAATGCATTCCTACCATAACATAAACCGTACAGCTTATTTTCCTGTGTATCTACAAAAATAAATACAAAGTGCCCATAGCATGAATATGGAAGGAAACACATCTACACATTTGTTTGTTCTTGGCTTATTAGAAGAGGACAGGAGCATTTGAATGGTATTTGGGTCGCAGAACATTACACGAGTTGACTACTTTAGCACCATGACTTAGCAAAAGTATATTCACGTTGGACTTAGATCCACAGGACAAGAACACAATGTATATAGTTACACATTGGTAAGACTATAATATGATCCTAGGCCATTAAACCTATTAGATCATGGGGGTTAATGTTAAGTTTTAATAACCTGTAATTACAGTCCTACATCAGTATTGCCATTACTACCGTACCAATTCGACCAACTGAACACCCAGCCTAAACAATGCATTCCTACCATAACATAAACCGTACAGCTTATTTTCCTGTGTATCTACAAAAATAAATACAAAGTGCCCATAGCATGAATATGGAAGGAAACACATCTACACATTTGTTTGTTCTTGGCTTATTAGAAGAGGACCAGGGCCAGATTTACCCAAAGTTACGCTATAGGCACCTGTCCATTGAACGCCCCTCTTCACTTGAACGCCCCCCCCCCCCCGCATGATTTTTATGATAAGGCATAGCCACTCGCATGAGGTAAGGTTCGGAAAAAAGGAATAAACAGATATAGGGCTGACAGCATAAGTTTATGCTTGAATTTTTACGCAGGGATACATAGTCAATTCAATTTAAAAAAAAAACAGCTTGGAGTAAAACTACATGAAACAGTTTAACTTTTATGCAACCAAAACACTTTATGAATACCCTTTCCAAAAATAATGTCTAGCCTTAATTCATACAACAAAAATGAAGGGTAGCATCAAAAAATAAAAACATAATTTACTGCTGTAACTGAATGAACTGCGGTAGCACGAATTATAATTTAAAAAATAGTAGAACACACACTAATTTTAAAACGCATGAAGAGCAGTGGTACAAACGACATTTTAAATTGAACAAAGCCCCTCTAAAATACAAATAAGGCCAACTGCATATCTTCCTGCAATATATTTTAGAGAAATTAAAGTGCAGATTAAAAACATGAATGAAGACATAACAGGGCCTGCCTCAAGCACAACGAGAACTACTTCATATGTTTCCTTCTTGCCTTCTTTTAGGCAAATTCATTAATTATGGCACCGCAGTTCAAGTTTATCGTCATATCTTTTTCAATCGCTAGGAGTCCAATAGTGTTTAATCTTTCTTCTTTAGTGACTGACCGCAAATAGTTCTTGACGCGATTCAGTACCGAAAATGATCTTTCTCCAGAACAATTGGTCACTGGAATGGTGAGAAGTATCCGTAAAGCAATGTTTTACGTTCGGGTACATTTCTTGTAAATCTTTTCCATGAAGGAAAGTGCTGAGCTCAGAGGCTGACTTACCTTTAAAATCTGCAATTTTTAAAGTTCCTTTAAATGCAAGCACTCGTTAGCCAGTGCACTTCCTAAGTCATCCACATACTTTTCTGAGAGATCGTCAGCGAATTATTTTATCATTGGTCTAACAGGTTTTCTAGAAAATAAAATCTCTTATGAAGGACTTTGTAAGCCTCACTTCGCCTCTTAAGCTCAGTACACCCAGAATTACATAAAATACATTGACGTGAACATTTTCTGAGCCCTCTGACGGTACATAGTCTCTTGACTTTGTCTCATCATTCCTAGTCTTTCGTTCCGGTCTTCTCTTTAGGTCGTATGAATATTGAGAAATACCGCTTAATTCGTTGGCTTCTTTCTCATAGACATCGAAATGAACTCTTAAACTTTGCACAAATTCCGCTAACGAAGCGTAACATTCTACCACAGTTCTCAAATTAGTGCTAATTTTTAGGAGCTTCTGGCTGACAGTATTAAATATTTTTAGAATGGTAGTCCAAGAAACAACTAGGAAAGCAGTTTATAATTGTAGGATATTGCTTAAGATGCATTTGGCTTCACTTCGAGTGTTTGCCTTTTGATTTCTGTCTTCGTGAATACTCTCAAGAGCTGCCACGACGCCACACCAGCCATCCCTCAGAGCTTGACAAGCGTCATATCGTGCCGACCACCGAGTCACTGGCGGGCTTTTTAGTACGCGCGCAATAAAGTTATTTAACATTTTCCATCGGTAGGTCGAAGCAGTAAAAACGTTGTACAGTTCTTGAGCTGTTAAAAATACCTTACAGATTCTGAACAAGATTCAGCGGCATGAGTTCCAACCAAATTTAGTGAATGGGGTGAGCATGGTGCACAGGGGCGGTTCGACCTTGTACATCTAGGCGGGGTGAGAATTTAAAAATGCCGACTGGCTGTTTAACATTGCCGACTATACGTTTAAAAACTGAGCAACGGGAGGGAAAGGGAGAGGGGGGGGGGGCAAACGATACACAAGACAAATATACTTAATTAATGGCTTTCATTTAAAATGTATTTTATTAGTTCCAGAATTTTGAATCGCAGGGAAATTTGATAAATGAACAAAATAAGTGTTTAAATATTATAAGAATTTTAAAAATCTAGTTATTCTTTCTAAAACCCTACTCTACGATGTTTTAACAAGGACTTCTTCTCCACTATCTCCGTAATTTCAATGTCGTCGACCTTATCTTTCGTTGAAAACAACATCATGAGGGAGTCTAAGCGGTCGTCACCCATCGATGTCCGCAAATGATTGTAAATGAGCTTCAACTTGCTGAAGGACCGTTCGGAAGAAGCAGAAGACACTGGGGATGTTAAAATCAGTCGAACTACTTGTTAACCACACTGGATAATCCTCTTTAATTTAACAGCAACTTTTGCGATTTCTTTAAAAGATGAGCACTGTTTACTGGTATCGAGCAGGATTTCAAGCTCAGCCAGCACAAGCTCTTCATCGTGAAGGATGATTTTCACGTATGATTGCTTTATAGATCGGACGCGCTCGATGGTGCAGTTTTTCCTATCAGCGGGTATCTTGATATCTTCAAAAGACTTCAAAGCGCTCTGAATCAGCTGCATCGCGTCTACTACATTCAGCTCCTCCGCTTCTAAAGGCTCGGTTACGTTCTTAATTTTAAACAGGATGTTTTTGGTAAAGTACATGCCGCAGATAAAATCAAAGTAGAAGCTTTTTGTGCAAGCCTGACGCAAAATTTCGGGTTTTACTGTCAAATTCAGAATCGAATTAGGTTTTCATTGTTTCCAATGCTGTGACTATCTCTTCATAAGACGTAGAAACATATCTCATCGATTCGGCGCGCGCAGTCCACCTTGTCTTTGATAAATTCTTAAGTTAAAGTGAATTTTCAATTTTATCCAGCTCTTTCTGCAAGCTTAAATTTCGTTTCTTGCTACCCGAAAAAACCTACCATGCTTCAAGAGTGTCAAAAAACTCTCGGATAAGTGCGCTAGCATTACAAGCTGTCTCTACGAAAATGTTTAACCTGTACGGAACGTACGGAATATATATTTTGCACTTCTCTGACAGCTTTTTCTGAGTGCCGTTGTATATGCCAGACATTTTACTAGCAAAGTCGTACGATTGAAACGCTAGTTTATCGAGTGGAAGTAAAAGATCTTCCGAATTTAAAATAAAATAAAAAGTCAACTCCTCTCCAGTCTTTTTTTTTGTTAAAACAGCGTCTATTTTTAAAAGACGCTCCACAGGAACGAGCTCTTCATCTTTTTTCGATGACGAATCGGGTATTCAACGCGAGGAGGTCTTTATGTGACATATCGGGAGTAGTACCTTCTATAACGGAGAACATACCGGCGTTCTTGATCTCTTCTGCAATTATTTCACGAGTTTTCCCTCCAAGTAGACGGATGAATTCCATTTGAGAGTGGTTGCTCATATACACTATGTAACCTTGTGCTTCCGAGCATTCACTTCTTCCAACCACCTATTCATGACCGGACTGCCGTGAAAGTAACTTCACAATTTGCGTGAAGTTTCCATTATCTTGAGTGATTCCATCCTCGTGACCTCGGAAAGTCAAACCTTGCCGACAAAGGGTTCTTGCAGTGTCAATAAGTATCTGGATAACTTTTTTGTGGAACTCCTTTTCTTGTTCTTCCTCAATTCCGATCGTCCGTAAATGTTTATCAAGGAGAACGTCTACGTGGCCTTTTGCAATGACAAAGTGGCATAAATCTGTCATAGCTGCTTGATGAGCTTCCGAAATGAAGTGTTCTTGTAATTTGCCCTTTATCTTCTTTCCGCGACTTTTCAATTTGTGCCACTGACGTACTCCAGCGTGCGACCATTCATCACTTGCGGACGCCCTTCCTCGTACGTTTGGAAATAAGCCACAGGCAAAACAAAACACCGCGTCATTTTCAATGCTGTACTTCAGCATGGGAAAATCCGTATACCAGGCTGGATTAAATCGATGCTGCTTATTTTCTGGTATGTCTGGATTTGCTGGAAATACACTAAGTTTTGGCTGGAAGGCCCCAAGTGAAGTCAGGTACAGTTGTTCGTTTGCCGTGATAATTCTTTTCCGTTTTGCGGGATCGCGATTAACAGGGAAATCGCCCTCTTGAATGGGTACTGCGTCTGCACGCATGTTATTTCCCTCCTCACTTTCTCGTTGAAACAACTGACCGCTTTCATCGTGGATTCTGGATAGGCAGTCTTATCATTTCTACCATAAAAAGTTTTGTGTTCGGAATAGCGTCTTCTTTTATTGTTTTCAAAATACCTTCAACTCTTTTCAAATGCGTTATAAACTCACTAACTTGGCCAGAAAAAAACAATCCACGAAAATTCGCTACTACGCGGTGTAGGACCGTCACCACTACAACCGGCATCCGATGAAGTTCCAGCTGCTCGTAACTTGCGAACGTCAGATGTGTTGGGGGATAGTGGTGGTTCAACGGTTCGCGATGAGCAACGGTGATCAATGGCTCAACGGTAATGGCTCAATGGTACACGATGGCTCAACGGTAATTGATGGCTAACGATGGGCGATGGCTCAACGGTGGTAAATGGCGCAACGGTGGACGATGGCTCAACGGTAGGGGATGGCTCAACGGTAGATTTTGATTTTAATTGTACCTTAGCTACCCGATGGGCATTAGGTTCAACCCTTTGAAGAGGTCGAGCGTCGCAGGGGTGCTTTTCCGGATATTCGTTCCATCGGCAAAGTTACTTAGACTTGTCTCCTCCACCCCGCCCCGGTTTTCTTGTCACTGGGTTTTAAAACACTCAGTAAGTTTTATTCAAATAAAAAAGATGGTTTAAAATAGAACAACTCCCCCCCCCCCAAAAAAAAGGTAGACTTTTATGGATTTATCGGGCATTTTTATTGATAACACCATTAAACATAAACATGGCTGAAAATATGCATGTATTTATTGTATTATTATTACGAACGTTTCATGGGTACGCGATGCTCCGTGAAAATGTTCCGTGCCGGCGAAAACCCACGTCCCACTGCCACTTCTCAGTGACCACTGCACTGATCATAGTGAGCACTCTACCCCTTGAGGAACCTAGGAACCATAAACCTGTCAATTTTGTCACAATAGCGCGGATATGTGAGGACGCGCGGAGACAAGCGGTAACAGGTCATAACATTCCTCCGACAACATCACAATGAATCGGTTTGACCTGAAGTTATCAATGCGCTCACCAACACCTTTTGTCTAGCCACATGGCACAGAGGCTGGGCTCGCTTCGCTGTGAAGCTGAGTCGCTCTGCATAATGAACGCGGGATATTACTCCCACCCAGGAACGTGCCGATGAGTTCATTCCTTGTCCATGGTCCCATATTGCTCATCTGTTTGAATATAGCTTGTTATGTATAATTGTATGTTGTATAAATTACGATACGATTAAATAAATACATTCTTTCTTCAGTTTCCATACGCAGAAACGAAATGGCAAGTGGCAGCCGGTGCACCGAGGACTGGAAGTGAAACTTTTAAAATGGTTATTTTGCCAACTCTTCCTCTTGGCGCACTGGGCTATTGCCTGGCTGCTTGAAATTATTGCTGCGTCCGTTTGTGTCGACTGTCGGTAAAAATGCCGACTGTTAGTATAATAATTTTTTTTAAAGAAATCGGACCAAATCGTATAAGGCCATGCCCCGTTTTGCTTTCTTAAATGCTGTTTTGGGAAACGTTACGACTTCTTCAGGATTTGCCGACTGCCGACTGATGTCGTATATGCCGACTGAGAAAATACCTAAGGGGGGTGAGACACCCCCCCAACCCCCCCACTCAAACCGCCCCTGATGGTGCATAGATAGCTAAGGGATTCAAGGCCGCTATTCGAGCTTGCAACCCGAATATTCGCCGGACATATTACTTGCGTTATCGTAAGATTGGCCTCGAATATCCTCCACTTTCAAATCCAGATCTTCCAACTTAGCCTTTACTGCATCAAAAAGCTGCTCTGACCTGTGCCCGATGCTCTCCATAAAACCTAGAAACCTTTCTTTTGGTTCACCATTGGCCGTAACATTTTGTTTGTCCGCTGAGACAAATTTAAATTTTTGTTGCTTTCTCCCCCTAAGGTGTCATTTGAATTAAATGTAGGCCTGGAATTGTAATTCTCTTTTTCATCAATTTTGGCTTGTTGGAGCTGAGAAGGAAAATCCCGTATTAATTAGAGCACTTCAAACATAGTAAATTTAAAAAGAACAACTTTTAATATACTCTGCAGGCACAGTACGGTTTCGAGGCCAGTCTGAGTTTTTACGTATGCCACTTTGTGCAACAGTGTATCAAGGAATCGGCTATTGGGAAAGTCCTACTTTGCGTAAAGTAATTCGTGTACGGTAGCTTACCTCAAGTTGCTGAACACCATCGCAGTCAATGCCGTGAACCGCAGAGCAAGAATTGTAATTGTTATCCGAATTTGTCGTTGGAGGTGTAGGATTCACACGCCCACTAAACATCTCATTTATTTTCCGACATTTTGATAGTGTCACCTTGGCTCTCTTATCCTCTTCAGCTTTGCGGGCCCGGTTTTGGTAACATGACAACCTTTTGCTGCCCATAGTTTAAAACATTTACTTGCAGATCACATCACAACAAAACAACACAACGCAAGCTCGAACTCGCACACAGGACAGGCGCGGGGCACTTCGATGCTACTACAATGCAAGCAAACCCAGATACCGCAACAACAGCGCGCGCAGCATAGCTCCGCTCGCCCGCTTCCCCGCCCCTCTCACTTGTCGGGACGAAAGGGCGTCAAGCGGCATAACGAAGAGCGAAGTGGAAGGGCACGCGACAAAGACACGATATTATTTCTAAATGTCTCTGCTCATTTCTCAATATTTATTTCAGCATACATAGACTACTGCTATAATCCTAACTTAGCACATTTAAAGCCCTAGCAAAGAGGGCGTCTGACGGCGGTGCCCTTCGGGGCGCCTCCAGTAAAGATCATTGCCGGTTGCCTAACCGAAGGGCCGCCTTGCGGCGCCCCTTGGACTGCGGCGCCCCTAGGCACGTGCCTATTTTGCCTTACGGTAAATCCGGCCCTGAAGAGGACAGGTGCATTTGAATGGTATTTGGGTCGCAGAACATTACACGAGTCGACTACTTTAGCACCATGACTTAGCAAAAGTATATTCACGTTGGACTTAGATCCACAGGACAAGAACACAATGTATATAGTTACACATTGGTAAGACTATAATATGATCCTAGGCCATTAAACCTATTAGACCATGGGGGTGAATGTTAAGTTTTAATAACCTGTAATTACAGTCCTACATCAGTATTGCCATTACTACCAATTCGACCAACTGAACACCCAGCCCAAACACTGCATTCCTACCATAACATAAACCGTACAGCTTATTTTCCTGTGTATCTACAAAAATAAATACAAAGTGCCCATAGCATGAATATGCAAGGAAACACATCTACACATTTGTTTGTTCTTGGCTTATTAGAGGAGGACAGGTGCATTTGAATGGTATTTGGGTCGCAGAACATTACAGTTCTACATCAGAAATGGCATTACTACCTATTCTACCAATTGAATAGGTCACAATTGAATTGCCACAGCACCAGTAGCTAACATGTACAAGAACTGATCTTTTTTGAATACGGTACCAATAATACTTTGAAATTCAAGGAAGGGGAAAATATTAAAGCTTTGACACGTTGTCAAGAATCATGACATTTTTAATCTACCGCAATGTAAAATGAATTATTAACACACCTCAAGTACTTGAGTACACATATGCAATAGGCTCATGGTACTGGACGTATCTCTGCAAGATGTAATCAAGTTGAAAAAATTACGGAAACATAGACTCTTACCTGGTCATTTCTAAGGTGAGTAGGCCTAATTGCCACATTCCTCTGCTATTTCGAGAACAGCAATTTACGATTTGTTTGTTCCCAGTATTTGGTAGGCCTACCTGTGGGATAAATAATAGTGAAAGTTAATTAATATGTCAAGTGGAATGTCACCTGTACACTGCGTCTAATATAAATTCAAAACTAGGCTACGGTATATTTTGCACACGCAGAAACACGTTTTTACTTAAATTCTTAAAATAAGCGTACTTACTTGGCGTAGCAGAAGAAGAACTGTTCACTTCTCATTACCACGAAGACAATTTGATATAAGAAAGATGAGATAGAACACAACATTAGCTTATTTAGCTTATTTGTATACGGCCAATATTATTACATACAACACATCTACAGAGCCACCATGGCATGGTCAGTGCCACCAACCCAGTAGAAATAATGTTTATTTAATGATAAGTGCCGTAATTATCGTCTGTGAGCAAATAATTGCAAGGAAATGTCAATTAGGATTTATGTGTATATTTATTGACTAAATATAGTGATATGTTTGCAATTTAATTACAAAGTTGTATCATGCATATGTTGGCAACACGATATACACGATATACAGCGCTCCATACGACTGGCACGTGCTATTACACCGATGGTGCCAAATGATCCCTATCTGGTTGACACCCCCTGGAAGGGACCACAGATTACCTACTACTACAGATGGCCAACAGCCATGCTAATTCTTAGTACCTAAGACTTCAGCGCAGTCTGGTGGTTGACTGATGTACTAGCAACACGTCGACCGGTAGCGCCACCTATGAGCAGATCTCGTAAACACTAACCCTACCGCCCCCTCCCCTCCACCCTGCCCCTTCCCCTCGTTCCGCTAAATATTCTCGTCCTAAATGCTCTGCCCACTTCAATGTTCCGAAAATCACAATCTCCCAATACTTATGGCACGTTTTTAAGTGTGGAGATAATAATATGATCTACAAGAAATAAATCACATTCAAAATACCAATAACAGAAAAAATTAATAAAAATAATAACAAAGTGGGAAATTGTGAATTCCAGAACTTTGAAATGAACAATCACAGCATTTAGGACATAACCTCATCACTAATATACATGTTTAAATTTCTTTCAGTTGCAATTGGAGCATATTGCATTGGTGACAAAAATTAGGCTACTACAAGGCCTGCAGCATATTATTACTCAGCTTGAAAATGGCCCAAGTAGGCCTATAACCAATTAGTTATTAGAAAAAACTACAAAGGAAAAGTACTGGGAAGGGAGAAAATTCATATTTTAAAATGCTTGATGCTGTTAGCAATACCAGTAAAATTTTAAGAGAGAATGCTAAGGATCAGGTGGTGTAACCAGATCCTCATCACACTAAAATTGTTAGTGTAATTAGTGCCAAATACATTAGGGGACAGAAAAAGAATTGGATATCACAAAATATCTATACAGTAGTTCATTTCATATGCCCTTTAAAATATATCCAGTTAAAAATTTTCAAGGGTGAAATGCAGTAAGTAGGCTGTACTAAAAATTATCATCACACACTAATACAGTACATTCCATGACATGCTGTTAAGAGGAAGGGAGAAATAGGACTTTCAATGAAACAAAAGAAAAACACTCAATACTGCTAGAATTCATCATGTTTTATTTAAAAAGTTGTCAATGAAGAGAAGATAACAGCAGGAGCCAAGATCAAACTTAGCAAAAATACAGTAATCAAATCTGGTCCTCCTAAAAGTATGTGCTGAGGCATGTTCCTTTCTTCTTTCTTGCCAAAGTATAACAGTAGGGACCAGCACATAATAATGGACCTAGTTCCTCCTTGATGTAATGGCTGACACCGATGAACCGCAAATTCCTACAACACATACCAGTGTGTATGTTGAAACAGTAAACTTAATAAATGTGTAACTTAATGCTTGAAACGGGGAACTTGAATTTGCTGACATGTGTATGTTTGCACCTACTATAAGTTAACTACATTTTAAAAGAATCATTGTGTTTTTGATATTAATTCATTTAGGGCTTTCGATAACATATTCATTTAGCCCCATGTATTTGGAAGTGTGTATGATTTGTTGATATTTGTTGTTTTAACGGGCCTAACATCTTGGTTATCGGCCCCTAATGGTTTGGGTGATCGTGAAGATGAAAATCAAATGTAAACTATAAATGAAACTAACTACAAACTTATATAGGCTACTAGAAGAAGAAATGGAAAACAAAAGGAAGGAAAAGGCAAACAAAGGACAGGAGGAAAAGAAATGCCCTCAAACCCTCGAAGAATGAGGATCGAGACACTTGGAAGGAAGGAGAGCCACGAAAGGCCCCAGAGGCAATGGAAGAAAGGGGAAAAACCGACCCACCTCAGGAATCCCTCGGGGTCACCATCTCCCGAACTCACCAGCCGTGAGCCCCTGAGGGTGTAGCAATATCCAGGGTGCACCAAAGGTGGTGGGGCTACATACACCCTGCCCCTTGAGGGCCTTGAGCAGAAGGCAGGAGATAACAAGAAAAGAAAAAGAAGGCTGACCCCTCGCAGGGGGAGGGCATCAGAAAAGATGAGACAAGGGCCAATTAAGGCGGGAAAGGAATAGAATCCCTAGGCCTCGGATACCCTAATACCGCGGGGGTCGGAAGAGAACAAGAGTTGACCAAGTGAGGTCGACAGGCAAGAAGACAGAGAGGAGCCCGGCACAAGTAAGTGGAAGCAAGGCGGGACTCAGCTGGGGCCCCATTGTCGCCAACCCACGTCCCACTAGATGTGAGCCCCTGGGGGAGTGTATGATTTGTATGATAATCTGTGTTATTGTGGTATCTGTAGTAGTGTGTATACTTCCTGTAATTCAGGTGAGGACTGGAAAGGAGGCAGCCGTAGCCTTAAATTGGGAACCATCCCAGCGTTAGCCTGGAGAGGAAGTGGGGAAACCTTGGAAAACCACTTCTTGGATGGCCGAGGTGAGAATCGAACCTACGTCTTCTCAGTTCTGCCTCACAAAGATGAGTGTGCACCGTTCCAACAGTCAGACCAGAATTAAATTGCTTAATCAAGCTTGGAAACTAGCCCAGCACCTCAGGAGTGGCAGCAACCACACCACAAGGTGGTCTTATTACAGAATCAATTGATGAAAAAATCCCTCCATGTAAGCTTAGACATTGGCATCCTACGTGTTGAAAAATATTGCAATTAACGTGTGGGAATAAAATACTACCTATAGGTATATCAACCATTACATTGGCATACAATAAATCAATTATATTTGTCTTGTATCTATCTCGCGGTTACAGAATATCATCGACAGATCCTAACACTTATTAACTTACCAAGAGTATAAAATAAAAATTGGCAGATAAGGGTGGGGTTATCAGGCCAATGGTTCCATGGTTTTATTGGATTTTCACGTTGGACTTAGTTCCACAGGACATGACGTCCGAAACGGGGGAGGAGCTTACGGTCAGCTGTTTGCAATATGGCGGCGAGATAGTGACGAGACGTAAGAAAGACAGTGATAGGGTGTGCGTTTGTTATGGATTCTAATTTATGATGGCAAAATACTACATATTTTCTTTTATTGATAGAAATATTTTTGTAATCAATTTAAATGCAGTGCTTAATTACTACCAGTTAAAAATATTACCCACCTGTAGATAGTTAATTTACTGTCTGCCGTTACATTTATGAAGCCTGTACTTGGGAGCCTAGCGGTGTCGATGTTTTTATTAATTTCACAATATATATATCCAGGGGCGGATCTAGGGGAGGGCGACCGCCCAGGGCTCCGCGGTCTGGGGGCCCCGCGCCAAGGATTTTTAAAATTTAATTAATAAATTATACGTTTCAATCTTTTCAAACTAAGTTATAATTCATAGTCTTCTTTTCAGTGCAGCTATGCCCTCCCGTGACCGTTTAGCAAGTTTAGATTTCAGTGAAATAATATAAGACTTCAGCCGGGAAAAGAAGTCGCAAAGTGATATTTTAATATTTCATAGTTTACATAATCTTCATCAAGGGGACATAAAGGTTTCTTTCATTTTCTTAAAATAATGTACTGTAGTGTATTCAAAGTATGGTAACTATTCTTTATTTTATTATTATTGCAAAACTATTTTCCATTTGATTTGATTTTTTTTTATTATTGCCTATTGTTGTCGGCCCCACCTTATCATATCGCCCAGGGCCCCGCAAGGCCTGGATCCGCCACTGTATATATCTCACATAACACAAAGGACGACTCCCTGATAATAAATTGAATCCAGCAACCCTGAATTTGCATGAATGTTTTGGGTTCAAAGAAGCGTTACTTGGGATGCTCAAATCATACTTCAATATTGCTAATATTGACCTACATACTTGCTGTTCAAAGGCAAGAATATAAATTTATTAATCTCTTGCCACAGACAAGTTAAAATGGAGGCATCCTCTTTATCAATATATTTAATTAAATATTTAAAATACAGATATTTAACAAAGCTGGAGTCTCCATTTGAACTTGTCATAAGCAAGCGGAACAGATCTAAAACTACACTTTAAGCTAAATCAAATTCACTCCCCAGCTCGACATAAACCATAATACCAATTAAAACCTATACAAAACATACTCTCCTTACTGTTGTACAACTTTCAAACCAACTATTCGCACTCAAAACTGAAAAACCTTGAAATGGAAACTAATTAAAGTTAGAATAGCCTAGGCCGATCAGGTCTCCTGCTACATTACCGCATATGTATACTTAAAATCACTACAACTTCTAAATTACGGAAGTGACCTATCTGCCTGAGTAGTATAGGTGTTACCGGCCTGCCTGGGATGATGGGTTTCCAAACCGGTACTTAAAACTATGATTTTACACATTAATTAACTAAATTCAACAGTAAGGAGATCATAGACAAAAACACAATTTAAGCCAAATAATACTTCAATATTGCAAATATTGAGCTACATAGGCCTACTTGCTGTTTAAAGGCAAATTCTCTGGCAAATTAAGGCTAGGGACAGCATTTTTCTTAAGATTTCTAACCATTCGACTATTGTCAATCGGAAGAACCCCTAAAATAAGTTTGCGAAGAACGGATTACATTCTACGTACGACACAGAAGTATTAGGCTACAAGTTTATCAGTATTTTTGATGTAGCTAAATCCTTGTGAGTACAATTAGAGACAATAACTATCAATAATCAACAGTATCGGTGCTTACGCTGTGGAAAGAAGTCATCTTCACAAAAATTCAGACTGCACACTGTCATGTAACGTGTAACACGTTTTCCAATTGACAGCGCCGTATCCCATCTTTCTCTCTGAACGTTTTGTACAGGAAAGTAGTGAAGAGATTTCGTACCCATTTTATACGATTTGCAACCGTATACAGAGCAGTACCTCCTCGAATTTGACAAATTCCTTTCTGTTTCCATCACGACATCAATGTTTCACCATGAAAATAAACCTCACCAGTCACAATGTTACAGCTTCAACATTCTACCGCGTGGCTGCGCCATCCAACTTTTCTGACGTCAATAGTTACACATTGGTAAGACTATAATATGATCCTAGGCCATTAAAACTATTAGACCATGGGGGTGTATGTTAAGTTTTAATAACCTGTAATTACAGTCCTACATCAGTATTGCCATTACTACCAATTCGACCAACTGAATACCCAGCCCAAACACTGCATTCCTACCATAACATAAACCGTACAGCTTATTTTCCTGTGTATCTACAAAAATAAATACAAAGTGCCCATAGCATGAATATGCAAGGAAACACATCTACACATTTGTTTGTTCTTGGCTTATTAGAGGAGGACAGGTGCATTTGAATGGTATTTGGGTCGCAGAACATTACACGAGTTGACTACTTTAGCACCATGACTTAGCATAAGTATATTCACGTTGGACTTCGTTCCACAGGACAAGAACACATTAATGTATATAGTTACACATTGGTAAGACTATATGATATAGGCCATTAGACCTATTAGACCATGGGGTGTGTGTGTTAAGTTTTAATAGCCTGTAATTACAGTCCTACATGGCATTACTACCTATTCTAACTGAACTGATCTGTTTTGAATACTGTAATAATTTGAAATTCAAGGAAGGGGAAAAATTAAAGCTTAGACACGTTGTCATGAATCATGAGATTTATATTCTATAGCAATGTGAAATTAATTAATTGATTATTCACACTCCTCAAGATCTTCAGTACACACATGCAATAGGCTCATTTAAATATTTCTGCGAGTTGTAATCAAGTTGTTGCAATGGTTTATGGAACCCAACCTTATTCATCTTGTACTCTACCGTAGGTCTACATTATAGGCCTATTAAAAAATCCATTACGAGAACCCACAGTACCTAGTTCCACTACCCACTGCCAAAACATTACGGTAACACAGACTTCTTACCTGGTCATAGACTGGATCATTTCTTAGGAGAGTAATTGCCATATATTCCTCTGCTATTTCGAGAACAGCGATTTACGATTTGTTTTTTTCCTTCTTCCGGTGATAGGCACAGTTCACAGAATTTGGTAGGTCTACCTATGGGATAAATAATAGTGAAAGTTAATTGATATGTCAAGTAGAATGTCACCTGCGTCTAATATCAATTCAAAACTAGGCCTATATTTTTCACAGCCACTACAGAAACACAAAACTTAAATTAAGCGTACTTACTCGCCGTAGCAGAAGAAGAACTGTTCACATCTCATTACCACGAAGACAATTTGATATAAGAAAGATGAGATAGAACACAACATTAGCTTATTTGTATACGGCCAATATTATTACTTACAACTCATAAACAGAGCCGCCATGGCATGGTCAGTGCCGCCAACCTAGTAGAAATAATGTTTATTTAATGATAAGTGCCGTAATTATCGTCTGTGAGAAAGATAATTGCAAGGAAATGTCAATTAGGAATTATGTGTATATTTATTGACTAAATATAGTGATATGTTTGCAATTTAATTACAAGTTGTATCATGCATATGTTGGCAACACGATATACACGATATACAGCGCTCCATACGACTGGCACGTGCTACTACACCGATGGTGCCAAATGATCCCTATCTGGTTGACACCCCCTGGAAGAGACCAGCAGAATCCCTACATGTAGTTATTTCAATGACCAACAGAGGTCTCTGATGCTGGTGGACTGCGCTCCCATCAGCTGCAAGTGTGAAGATGAAGGAGAAGTACAGTCGCTCGTCCGCTGTGAACGCAGTAACATATCCGTCGCTTTCGTCTGGTGTTTGTGTGTGCGGTGAGCGGTGTGGTGTGCGATTTGCTCTCCATATTTAAGTGTGTTGTTTCGTCTTTATTTCCTTGTGCTTGGTGACGTTTTATGTAAGTACTATACATTCGGAAATTCTTCGCCGCAATGTCGGAGAAGAGTGGGGGAGGTCAAATAGGCCTCCCAACGGATAATTCATCGGCGGTTATTATTGATGGTTTACGCCAACATTGAAGCAATGAATATAGTGGAAGAACATGAGAACACTACAATGTCGGAAGTTCGGGCTACTCCTGTGGTCCAAACCCCTGTACAACCTCGTACCCCTCCCAGTGACTATCGCTACTTTTCAAATCATACGGGACCGTATATAGTTTTCGTTCAAGGCGTTGAGCCTCAAGCGATTGGACATTCGCATCCCATGGCTTTGGGACGTTTGTGTTATGAACGTAAAATCCCAGGAATTCAAGAAATCCAACGAAAAGGGCGCAATCGGGTTCAAATTCAATTTAAGTCACTTCCAGATGCCAATTCATTTTTGGAACATCCGGTGTTAAAGGATAGAAATCTAATGGCCTTTATTCCATCGTCAAGCATACAACGAGTGGGACTCATTCGGGGGGTAGATACCTCTTTTACGCAGGAGGAACTAATGCGTTTCATTGACTCTCCCGTACCTATCGTTCGCTTACAACGTTTTTTTCGTACTAAAACCGTAGATGGGAAATCGGAAAAAATAGCAACGGGCACCGTGAATTTTTTTTTCGAAACTCAAAACTTGCCGACTCATGTCAGCATCTTCAATGTTCTTTTAGAAGTAAGTTTGTACATTTTTTTCACCTCTTCGATGTCAGAAGTGCCAGAGGTACGGGCATGTGCAACTTCACTGTCGGGTTCGGGGCCCTAGATGTGGACAATGTGCGCAGGAGCATTTAACGAGTGACTGCAAAGAAGTGATTTTCAAGTGCGTTAATTGTCAAGGCAATCATATGGCAGGGGCGGTGCGCTGTGAGGTGCATCAGCAGCAAATGGAGATAAAGAGGCTGATGTGCACTGAAAACAAATCATACAATGAAATTGTGAAGCGCCAGACAAGTACCCCTTTTCACCCTTTAGCACTCCCCCAACAATTTCCCCCTTTGGCAGCTTCATCTAGTGGGCAACGAT
Organism: Meconema thalassinum; assembly: GCA_946902985.2. Lineage (NCBI taxonomy): Eukaryota > Metazoa > Arthropoda > Insecta > Orthoptera > Tettigoniidae > Meconema > Meconema thalassinum. The sequence goes on along the minus strand of OX336394.1, from coordinate 382,814,415 downwards.
TTGATCCTCCGCGCAAGCGTAAATTTACAGAGTTGGTCCATCCGGCTCCGAAATTGATTACACCCGTGGGATATGACAGGTCGGCATATCTGCAACTGATAAAAACCCCAACCGAGGAACGGATAACACCACTTGAGAAGCCCAGCGAACCGGGCACATCCGGTGTCCGGCGACCGGAGCCCGATTCGGGGCCCGATAAGTCTGCTCCTACCCAAATCATCCTCGACGAATTTACAGAACTCATGGATCTTTTAGGCCACAATGCACAGTGGGCGCACTGTGTTAAAAAGTTATTAGATAAAATACTGCCATTAATTCCACCCCTCGAAAAACCACTACCACGGGGCACTGGTGCAGTTTGTCAATAGTTTCTTTCCTTTTCGTTTTTGGGTTGTATTCGTTTAGTCTCTTTCTTCATCTCATGTCGTTCATAGGTGAAGGATGTGGCTGCTGCAATGGAACTGTCGGAGTGTGGTAAATAAGAAGCATGAATTGCTTCATTTAATATCGACATATCACCCTGAGATCGTATTTATCCAAGAAACGTGGCTATACCCACATTATCGTTTTCACATTCCCAATTATACGGTCTTTCGTGAAGATGGTCCGGGATACGGAGGCTTAATAACCCTCTGTAAAACGGATTTACAAATAACTCCGCTGTCTTTGCCTTATCAACTCCCTTTTTGTTATCATCAATTTTTTCGGGTGGGGGATATATATGTGAGTCATATCTATTGCCCACCACGTGTTCAGGGCACGCAACAACAGTGGCACATGTATTTTAAATATGTGGCACAAAGATCTAAGCATGTTATTCTAGGAGATTTTAATGCACACCATGGACTCTGGGGCATTGAACGAATTAATGCTAAAGGTAGACATATTGCTCATGCGATTTCCACATTTTCCTTAAATGTGTTAAACGACGGTTCTCCTACGCGATTGACACCCCCAGGCAGTCCAAAAAGTGTGGTAGATTTAACTCTCACTACCCCGGACTTGTCGCATAAATTAGATTGGAGCACGATCGGGGACACGCATCAGAGCGATCACTTCCCTATTTTAATTTTTTATGACCGCACTGGGGTAGCACCATCGATACACCGGGGCACTAAAATAACTCGTTCCTTAAAATACTTTGATTTCGACCTCTTTCAGACATTCATTCAGGATAATCTGGGCCGCATTCCACCCCTCCCACGTCAGAAATACTCTCTTTTGTATCACCTTATTCAGCAATATTTGGATTGTTATCACCCGAAGCGTCCAATTCCGTATAGTAGGTTCCAACGCCCTGGGACTATACAGTGGTGGGATGCAGAGTGCGCCTTACTAGTAAAAAGACGGAAGGCGTGTTTACGAAAATATCGGAAACATGGTACACATGACAATTATATCTTGTATAAGTGCGTCACAGCCACGATCCAACGAGTATTTAATGAAAAGAGACGCGACGCATGGAAGAATCACATCAGCTCATTAAATGCTACAACCTCTTTAACTAAGTTATGGTCTACCATCAAAAGTTTGTCCAATACTCGTTATATGGGGCCGCCTACAGGCCTTAGCCGGCAGGGTTTTCAAGAATTTTATATAAATCTCACGCCAGATACAGTTATCAATACGGGCCCGTTTCCGTCTTATACAGCTTCAGATCATTTCAATGTTTTACTGCAACCTATAACGCACGTGGAAATTCAATCTGCCCTGCGAGGTACGAAATCGACAAGTCCTGGTGTAGATTCCATAACATATCAGATGGTTGCCTATCTCCCTGAAAAGGCAATGGAGATGCTTATTTCTGTATATAATGAAGTATTACGTTTTGGCATGTTTCCCACTGAGTGGAATATCTTTGAGATCCTGCCTATCTTAAAAATCTCGAAGGACGCACGTGACCCTCAGAATTATCGTGGGATCAATTTAGGCTCCTGTGTGAGGAAGATATTTCAAAAAGTATTATTGCAACGTTTGCAATGGTGTATGGAATATTACAACTTATTCTCTAAGTATCAATTCGCATTTCGTAAACGTAGCAGTACTGTAGATGCTATTTCGATTTTCTTAACTGATGTGTTATTAGCTAAAGGACGCAAACATCATACTATTGCTGTTTGTCTGGATATTAAGGGGGCGTACGATGCCGTAGATCCCATGATTTTACAACGGAAACTGCAGGAGCTTCAGTTCCCCTCTCCATTTCTTTGTATTGTTCACAATTTTTTAACTCATTGGCGTCTCATATTACGTACCCCCGAGGGGATGCTGGACCACCGTCAGACGTCTCAGGGCTTGCCGCAAGGGGACATACTTAGTGGTTTTCTGTTTTCCATTTATACTCAACAATTAGAAGCAGTGATTTTGCCTTATGCCCGTATCATACAATATGCGGATGATTTTATGATTTATTGTTCCCGTGACACTTTACATCAATGTCGAACAGATTTATGTCTTGCATTAACTCTAGCCCATGAATGGCTACGTAATCATGGCTTGGAAACATCTCCGGGTAAGAACTCTGCAATAATTTTCACGCATCAACGGCGGTACGATCAGACCCCTATTTTATTTCGACAAGGTACCATAGATGTTGTGCGCAATATCAAATATTTAGGCATTTATATTGACGATAAACTCCGGTGGACACGGCAGGTACAATATCTTGAAGTTAAAATCGAAAAACGGTTACAGGTCCTTCGTGCTTTGACAAGGCGTCGTTGGGGGTGCGGACCCCGCTTTATTATTGACAGTGTACAAGAACATTATTCGTTCACAATTAGATTACGGCAGTTTCTTTTACGATCTAATGGCGAACAGTCGCTTGTTAATGTTAGACTACAATATAAAGCTATCCGCATAATTCTAGGGGCTTTGGCCTCCACCCCCACGAGTGCATTGTTGGTGGAAGCCGGTGAGTTACCCTTATCACAACGACGCACATTTATAGCGGGTAAATATTTAGCCTACAAATTGTCGTTAGTGGCGTCTCCGATTATCTCTAAATTACAACTTCTGACGGAATATTACGCACGAAATCGTTTAGATCATTCACATAAACCGGCACTTGTCATGGCTTATGAGATTTTACAACCCTTCAGGAAGGATGTGTTACAAACCCGTTTAGCACTTCCATATACAATCCCATACAGTGTTTTGCATACCCAACCTAAGATTCTGCATAATTCCTTTCCATTGCTATTTCAAATGTTCAAGCATCATCCGAATATCATTTCTAGTGCATTTCGAGAGATTCAGGATTTGTATTCCAATTATATGATTTTTTATATGGATGGTTCAAAAATGGTTCGACCGGATCGCGTGGGGTCGGCTTTTTACTCTCCTGACTTACAGGTCAGTCGCACTTATTGCCTCCCCCCTCATCTTACAATCTTTACAGCTGAACTCTTTGCTATACGCCAGGCTTGTCACTATATTCATGCCCAGCGTTTACATCACGTGCTAATATGCACGGATTCTTTGAGTGTTATTAATGCCTTACCTCATTTTCTGCACTCGAATAATTGGTATCTTTACCAAATAGTGCAATATTTCCATACATTCACACTCACAGGACAAGACGTGGTTATCATGTGGATTCCTGGGCATTGTCATATAGCGGGAAACGACACAGTCGATCACTGGGCAAAGAATGCGGCATGCGGTCAGGGAACAGTTTATAATATCGGGATACCGTATCCGGATATAGTACCGATAATTCATCAGCGAGTCGTTAGTGCTTGGCAAAATGAATGGACCGCGATAGCAAAATGTAAAGCAAAAATTTTTTTCTTAATAAAACCATATGTAACTACGGAGCCTTGGTTCCGGGTCGGAAAATATTCGCGGCGTCATATTATTACCATCATTCGAATGCGGTTCCAGCACGCTCTTACACCAGTAGCTTTGGAGCGCATGCATCTCAGGGACAATGATAGGTGTTGTACGCAACTTAAGATGAAGTAATAGAAATAAACATATACTTACGTACGCAGCAGACGTCAGTGGAAACGTAGCTGAAGCTCTTCCCCTATCCCCGAAGAAATATAAAATAAAAATAAAATAGAAGAAAGAAAAACGGGGAGATCGCAGTCTTGTTTGGCTTTCGCTGGGCCCAAATTTTAAAAGGCAAACCAGAAAGCAATCCCAAAAGAAAGGGGGAAAGCTAATTAAAATTAAACTACAGTAAAATCCAAAGATGAACAAATTTAAATCAGAGGCCGTGTAGGTCGTATTAACGTCACAAGTACGCTAATAAGACCGACAAACCAAAATGTAGTAAAAACCAGACAAAACTCGAAGAAGGTAACTAAAATTAAAATAAGGCGTGACGCAAAAGCAGAGATACTTAGGCAAAGATAAAATGTATTTAAATAAGAACCACAATGTACAACGATCCCAGAGATATTAAAAGCAAGAAGAGAAATGACCAACAAATTAAACACAAAATTAATTTACCGCAAGAAAAAATACAAATTAGGAAGAAAATCGAAAATATACTAAATTAAATTATATTAAAATGAAATAAAATAAGATAAGTTAAGGTAACGTGTTCAAGGCAAGATGAAACGATGACTAAATGTAAGTATGTCGCAATTAGATAAAAAAGACAAAACTCAGAAACGACTACACTCTACGAAGTCAAGATACGTTCTAAAAATTTAGACAAAGCGTGTCAAAAGGGATGAACAAAATAGGAGGGGGGTACAATGGTTCAGAAAGGGGTGGAGAGGGGTGAGAGGGAGGGGAGGAATGAGGAAGAAAGACGCGGAGGCACATGCAAGATCTAGTGAGTTACGAGAAAAATAGGAATTTAGACAAAAGGAAAAATTACATTAAATTATCGGCAAAGCCAAAAATATACTTTAAAAATTGAAAGTATGCGTAGGAGATAAGGGCACACAAAGACGACGAAAATATGTGATGCGCAAAATATGGACATTCACAGACACAAGAATATCACAGGTTAGGTCACCAGCAAATAGCAATAGTGAGACCTCCTTTTGTGAACTCTTTAAGATAAAGAACAAAGCATTACGGGAAGCAAGAAAAATAATCTCCAATCCCGTTATGTTGTTCTACGATAAGATGCACTCTGGATGACAGACCCAAAGGTGTCCCCTACAAGGTAGGCAAACCACCGTCAAGCACACCAGAGTAAAGCGAAGACAAGCCCACATACATGACTTTCAACCCTTAAAGTACAAAAACTACGTTATCAAAATAAATGAAAATAACACTATCATACAAAACAAAAACTCACCAGCAATTACACGCACACAAAGGGCGGAGGGAAAATATCGGGAGGGGGCAAGTACACGCGACAAAAGAAAACTAACACAGAATAAGAGTTTTAAATTGCCGAAATATGAAACTGAACTACAGTAAAACAATTACTGATTACGACATACAGACACCCCGCCATGGTTTCACCTTGAACGCGGGCACTTTCCCTAGAATATCGGAATACGTCTAGCCTACTTGGCTGCAAGGAAGAAATGCCTCGAAACAAAGCAAATGACGACGCAACACAAAGGTAACTGCGTGCTAAAATTTGATTGGTCACGACCCCTTCCAAAATATAAATCACTGGCCCATAAGGGGACAAGATGCAGATATGTCCATATATGGTATTAAGACATCAGAGGGCTATTAATAGCTTCACAGCCAAGGTTTCACAAAGGCGTGCATTGATCACGTCAGATAAAAATGGCACAAAGGAGTAACTTATATATCTCATAAAAATGGCTCAAAATTCCCCCACTTCCTTGAAAAAAAAAAAAAAATGTTTACAAAAATACATACACAAAACATTTTTTTTTTGTATATATGGTATAAGATGCACTCTTGTTTCATTCATAAAATGGCTCGCAAGGAGAGAGTCTCATATCACACAAACACACGGAGTAGCTCACATTAGAGTTCCAAACTCATTGCCTTTCACAGAGGCTTGGTATAGCACAAGTCCATCTCTTTGAAGTATACATCAAACGCACAAGCAGTTAAGTGAGTGAGGGGAATTTTGGCTAAGTAAACCTAGAAAAATTAAAATTAGGTGCAAAAACGCAACGAATACAAAATCCGCTGCCTAAAATGCCAGCGAAGCAGTGCCCCTTGAGAGAAGGTGGTACCAACCTTATCACACAAAACACTCAATTCACTAAACACGTCAGCAGAAAATTTTGACTAGGGAGAAAAAAAAATTAACATATAAGTTATGAGTTATCTCACAAGGAATAAAATTTTTCTGTTTTTGAAATTTCCGAAGAATAACGAGAAGTTGTAATCCAAAGGCCTGAAGATGAACAAGGGGGGAACCCAGGACCATTGCAGTTGACGTCAAGGCTGCAGAGATTTTCCTTCCTCCCAATATTCCTAATATAGAAAAAAACAAAACAGTTACATTGTGGTATAAATGGTTAATAAAACTTAATCTGTGGAGCACCCTGTATTTCCAATGGAATGTTCTGTCGTCACAACCATTGATAAAATGATATTACACAACTTGGATGCGGTGTGGGGTAAGGGAGAGAGAAAGAAAACAGCGCGCGATAACACAGGCGGACGGTTAAGAGATACTGAAAACAATCATGGACACACTAAACTAAAATAAACAGGCAGGGATCCTGTAAAAACATCAACACTGGGATCGCCGCGTCAAAACACTGAAAGAAATACATACTCTAGATAAACAAATAATTACACAGACACCACATCATTCATGGTATTTCTTAAGATTTGCTACATGAGAAACAGAAATTAGTTGAGGATCGTCATCAGAAATCATTTCCACAGTCACGTTGTTCAGGAACCTGGTTATGGTCCTTGGTTCGGACCACTGCAAACACAGTTTACTGGAGATGCCGGAAGCTGCGTTACTAATAGGGTGTAGTCGTACCAAAACCCTATTTCCTATCTGAAAATGAACAGGTTTTCTACGCTGGTTATACCGTGCTGAGACCTTCTGTCTAGCCCGCTTAAGGCTAGCGACGGCGGAATCCCATTTCTCTTGAGTAGAGACGGTTCGAGACGGGATAGACAAATACTCGATATTCCAACGGAGCATCAGGGGATCAACAAGTTTACGGCCTATAAACAATTCCGCAGGTGTGGTTTGAATAGACGAATGAAACGAGGTATTAAAACCTAAGGTAAAATAATGCAAGTTAACATCCCAATTGGATTGTTCCACATTATGGAAGGCGGTTAGACAAGCTTTCAGATTACGATGAAATCTCTCTACCTGATTGCCTTGTGGTCTGAATGGCGCCAATAACACGTGATTAATGCCCCAACTGAAGGTCATAGATTTGAAAGTTTTGGACTTGAAGATGGTAGCATTATCGGTAACAAGGAACTTGGGCGGGCCAAATATAGCAAAAATATGCTTACATAATAAATGGACCGTCCCTTTTGCAGAAATGTCCTTAACAGGAAAGAGCCAGACAAACTTAGAAAAACCGTCGATCACTGTCAAAATCGCCTGATGACCAGACCTAGAACGTGTCATAGGACCGAATATGTCAATAAATAACCGTTCTCCAGGACGAGTAACAATATGAGCACTATGCAAACCTATCTGCGTATTTTTCGCTGGTTTAGAGCGTTGACAGGTGTGACATTTTTTTACAAAATCAAACACGTCTAGTTTGATCGTAGGCCAATAGAATTCAGAGTCAATTTTGCGTAAAGTACGGTACATTCCAACGTGTAAGCCTATAGCCGAAGAATGATAGTATGTTAAGAGCATATTACGAACATTCTCAGGGGCGAAAATTCTGAAGGAGTTTGAACCAGGGAGGAGACGGCCAATTACATCATTACGGACACAAAATTCACTCACAGTGGGGTCCTTGTTGGTAATTTTCTCACGGAGTTCACGACAATAAAGATCATCTGCCTGAAACTTACGTATATCTACGAAGGACCATGGACTAAACTGTAATAAAAACACATTTTCAGGCATTTCCTGAGGTGAAGTTTCGACAGAAGGAGGAACAATCTGACTAGGAGCGGAAATAGTGGAATCCTCGAACATGCGCGAGAGACAATCAGCCACAGAGTTTTCACTACCTTTCACGTGTACAATGTCGAACTTGAACGACGATAGTCTCAAAATCCACCGATTGATACGACCAAGTTTCTTTACATGTGACATGCTCCATTTCAGAGCTTCATTATCGGTGTAGACCGTGAAATGGCGATGTTCTAGGAAACTCCTGAATTTCTCGCAGCCAAAGACAACAGCAAGGGACTCTTTTTCAAAGATGGAATAGCGACGTTCATGTTCATTAAGCATGCGACTAGCAAAAGCTACAGGCGCAAACTTCCCGTCCACGTGTTGACTTAAAACGCTTGACACAGCTAGATCACTAGCGTCGCAATGGAGGAAGAACCTAGACTCGAAATCTGGAGCTTGCAACACAGGGGCAGATATAAGACTCTCTTTTAAAGTGTTAAAAGCTTTATCTTGCTCTGGACCCCATATAAATTTAGCGTTCTTCTTTTTGAGGGCATTCAATGGAGCCGAAATATCCGAGAAATGTCTGATAAACCTGGAATAAAACCCAAACATGCCCATGGCACGGCGTAGAGCTTTCACAGAGGTAGGCACCGGTAGATTCTTAATACATTCAACTCTATCAGGCATGACGCTAATACCGTTAGTCGACAGAACATGTCCTAAAAACTTGATCTGCGTGCGGGCCAAAGAGGTCTTTTCGGGATTGATAGTGAGTCCCGCTTTTCTGAGGCGAGAGAAAACTTCACGGAGATGAGTTACGTGCTCCTCGAAAGATTTGCTATAAACAACAAGGTCATCTAAATAATTGAAGACAAACTTAAATTTCAAGTCACCCAAGAGATCATCTAACACACGACTAAGAATTTGTGCTCCGACAGCGATACCCATAGGCAATCTATTGAATGTGAATAACCCAAAAGGTGTGGAAAAGGCGGTAAAATCACGGCTCTCGGCGTCCAACGGAATTTGATGATAAGCGGAATTGAGATCAATAATAGAATAATAGTTAGCTCCATGAAAATGCTGAAAAGCGCTGTCGAGTGTAGGTAACGGAAAATTGTCAAAAACAACCTTCTTATTCAGCTTCCTGTAGTCGACAACTAATCTATATTCGCCGTCTTTCTTGGGAATCAGAAAAGCTGGAGAACCATACGCCGACTTGGAAGGAACGACTACTCCTTTATCTTGTAGCTCTTTGACATATTTTCTCATAGCCAACAGCTTTGGAGGTGAACATGCAAATGGCGGGGATCGAACCGGGACATTATCTGTGAGATCGATATGACATTCGTGACCTACCGCTGAACCTAATTTATCTGTGAGGACATCCGAGAATTCGTTCACCAAATCACTCAGCACATCACGCTCTTCCGAAAATAACGACAGAGGCAGCTGGACAGAATGCACTGTGGACACTTCACTAACACGAGAGGTGCATTCTTCGAACGGGAATTGTTTGTTGGAATGAAACAGAAAGCTAAATGAATTACTCGCAAAATCTAATTGTAAACCTGTTTTGCGCATGAAATCTGTCCCTAAAAGGACTTGGGTGGATAAATTATCAACTACGTGGAACTGGTGATCCCATGAAAAACCATGGATCTTGAGATGACATAAAACAGTACCGGTAACGTTGATAGTAGATGAACCAGCTGACACGAACTTTCGCTCACGTCCATCCTCGTGAGGACAGATGCGCAGCGCTGGAATTTGTTCCGCCACAGAGCGAAGGATAAAGCTCTCCGTGGCTCCAGAATCCAAAATGGCTTGAGTTGTGACATGATGAAAAGATAATGTGACCCAAGGTTGCGATACAGAAGCAAAACAAAGATAAGGATCGCGATACCTGCTTTTAGGGCTGCCCGACGGGTCGAACTCAGGACAGCACTTCAACAGTTTTCCTGGTTGAAATTACAATTTGGACAGGTCAATTTAGTCACATCTGACATCCCACAACCGTAGCAGAACTTACGGGATCTAGCGGCACATTCACGGAAGTTATGACCGTGATTGTTGCAATTCCAACATAAGATATTTGCGGAGACACGTTTGGTATCTGGAGGATTATTGTGGACACGGGAGGTAGAATGAGTTTGGCTGGCAGCGTGACTATCACTTTGGACGTGATTTATGGGAGGACGAGAGGGGAGATTAAAAGAGACAGTCTTGTTTGAGATAACGGGATGGGCCACAGAAGTAAATGCATGCTGTGTGCTAGTCGCACAAGCTAGTTCAGGAAACATGACTTCGTGGGAAATAGGGGGTGGAACATAACTCAAACTCGACCGAGAATTGTTCTCATATTCGCGTCCATGTAGAATTATGTCCTCAATACAGCGTACCGAAATGCGACGTATGAAGTACTTATATATAGGATTTAAATTCCTATAAATAATTTCGAAAAGTTCCTGTGGGTGGAATGGCTGAGGCAAATTGGCTGTGAGGAGGCGTACAGCCGTGACATAATCGTCAATCTTCTCGGAGGGGCCCTGAGTTCGAGCGTAGATTTCCTGTTTCAAAGCATACGCGAAATCTTGGGGAGTGAAACGGGCTTTTATGTTGCACACAAATTCGTTCCATGAAGTGTAATGGAATGGTGACACCCTGTACCACTGCAACGCTTTACCAGAAAGTAAAATTGGTAGGCAACGAACTATCTTATCGGGACTTATGTCATGGCACTGACACAGTTCCTCAATCCTCTGAATGAACCAAAAAACTGAAGATGTGTTATTTTCCCCGGAAAAAGTAAGATTCCACCTGCTCACAATGGATGCAACGTTGTCAGAATGACCACCACTGGTAGGATTAGAAACGTAGCCACTAGACAACGGGTCAAACATAAGTAAGTCCTTCGGTACACTAAAAAATTGGGGTTCTGGAATAGCCTTACTTGAAGAAATAGGTGCAGTCAACGACTCAAAATTATAGGACGGTAAACGAACTTCCTGCTTAATAGATTTATCCATGACGAAAAATATTAAAAACACAGCACGGTACACACCAACGAGATAAGAAAAAGGACTACAAAGACTACTAATTTCAAACTACTTCAAAAATATAAAAGGTATCTAAACAGTATTACGAGAAGAAATAAATAAGTGCACATCACATTACCGTAAGATGTTGCTTTCCCACGCGGTAATTTACTCACGGGCACCAAGTCGTCATCCTCACACGAAACATACTGTTTGCGGCTGTGTGTTTTTCAAATGTTGATAGACCATACCAGACCTTTCTCCTCTTTCATGAAATTCTCAGCACCTTAAAACTCAGAAAGACAACATTATACTATAGGTACGAAAAGGATGGAAACGTTTCACAATGCAATTCAGCTCGAAGTCTCAGGAACGATCAGCTGGAAAAAAATTGTTAAATTAGAAAGGTGATTTTGTCTCAAAACCACGCTCTGAAATCCATTTGTACGCAACTTAAGATGAAGTAATAGAAATAAACATATACTTACGTACGCAGCAGACGTCAGTGGAAACGTAGCTGAAGCTCTTCCCCTATCCCCGAAGAAATATAAAATAAAAATAAAATAGAAGAAAGAAAAACGGGGAGATCGCAGTCTTGTTTGGCTTTCGCTGGGCCCAAATTTTAAAAGGCAAACCAGAAAGCAATCCCAAAAGAAAGGGGGAAAGCTAATTAAAATTAAACTACAGTAAAATCCAAAGATGAACAAATTTAAATCAGAGGCCGTGTAGGTCGTATTAACGTCACAAGTACGCTAATAAGACCGACAAACCAAAATGTAGTAAAAACCAGACAAAACTCGAAGAAGGTAACTAAAATTAAAATAAGGCGTGACGCAAAAGCAGAGATACTTAGGCAAAGATAAAATGTATTTAAATAAGAACCACAATGTACAACGATCCCAGAGATATTAAAAGCAAGAAGAGAAATGACCAACAAATTAAACACAAAATTAATTTACCGCAAGAAAAAATACAAATTAGGAAGAAAATCGAAAATATACTAAATTAAATTATATTAAAATGAAATAAAATAAGATAAGTTAAGGTAACGTGTTCAAGGCAAGATGAAACGATGACTAAATGTAAGTATGTCGCAATTAGATAAAAAAGACAAAACTCAGAAACGACTACACTCTACGAAGTCAAGATACGTTCTAAAAATTTAGACAAAGCGTGTCAAAAGGGATGAACAAAATAGGAGGGGGGTACAATGGTTCAGAAAGGGGTGGAGAGGGGTGAGAGGGAGGGGAGGAATGAGGAAGAAAGACGCGGAGGCACATGCAAGATCTAGTGAGTTACGAGAAAAATAGGAATTTAGACAAAAGGAAAAATTACATTAAATTATCGGCAAAGCCAAAAATATACTTTAAAAATTGAAAGTATGCGTAGGAGATAAGGGCACACAAAGACGACGAAAATATGTGATGCGCAAAATATGGGCATTCACAGACACAAGAATATCACAGGTTAGGTCACCAGCAAATAGCAATAGTGAGACCTCCTTTTGTGAACTCTTTAAGATAAAGAACAAAGCATTACGGGAAGCAAGAAAAATAATCTCCAATCCCGTTATGTTGTTCTACGATAAGATGCACTCTGGATGACAGACCCAAAGGTGTCCCCTACAAGGTAGGCAAACCACCGTCAAGCACACCAGAGTAAAGCGAAGACAAGCCCACATACATGACTTTCAACCCTTAAAGTACAAAAACTACGTTATCAAAATAAATGAAAATAACACTATCATACAAAACAAAAACTCACCAGCAATTACACGCACACAAAGGGCGGAGGGAAAATATCGGGAGGGGGCAAGTACACGCGACAAAAGAAAACTAACACAGAATAAGAGTTTTAAATTGCCGAAATATGAAACTGAACTACAGTAAAACAATTACTGATTACGACATACAGACACCCCGCCATGGTTTCACCTTGAACGCGGGCACTTTCCCTAGAATATCGGAATACGTCTAGCCTACTTGGCTGCAAGGAAGAAATGCCTCGAAACAAAGCAAATGACGACGCAACACAAAGGTAACTGCGTGCTAAAATTTGATTGGTCACGACCCCTTCCAAAATATAAATCACTGGCCAATAAGGGGACAAGATGCAGATATGTCCATATATGGTATTAAGACATCAGAGGGCTATTAATAGCTTCACAGCCAAGGTTTCACAAAGGCGTGCATTGATCACGTCAGATAAAAATGGCACAAAGGAGTAACTTATATATCTCATAAAAATGGCTCAGTGTGTATGTGGTAGGGCACGAGGTACATTATATCACATATTGTTTCAGTGTGAAACCTTCAATCTGCAGAGAGACATTATGTTGGAGAAATGGAGGCGACTTGATTATCCTTTGCCTTTAAACATCGCGTCACTTGTACATAGTCCTACAGTTCCATTGGTGGAAGCCATTATATCATATTTGGATCACCTTCCATTTCAATTGTAAAATCATAGGTGGGCTCCTAGGGGATCCTTCCCGTTATTTGTTCTGGTGCTCCGGGTGTGGTTTTTAGGCTTGTGGTCCCCCATATATATATACGTATAGATCTTGTTTTCGTTATTCCTCCTATTTGGCGTGTGCGATAACTATATAGCTTTAGACATCAGTGCTAAAGATGAGCTCCGATAGTTAAGAGGATATTGTGGACATCAGTTTCTCAATGTGACAAACGAAGTCCAAGAGATTAGTGGTTTTTGAACATATGGACCAATTAGCTGCGGCATTTTACTGCGATGGCTACTGTTGGCCGCGTTTTTTTTTTAAGCGAGAAATTGCAGCGCTGCATCAAGGGGAAGTAAATCGCTACATCACAACTACCTGTAAATAAAAACGGTAAAGATGGCGCGAATTGGCGGTCGTTTAAAACGTGTTTCAGTCATTATTTCGAAATAAATTTAATGTAATTAAATTATTTATAATTTACTTTGAATTGCGCATATGTTCCCAGCGAGACGTGTTTCCATTATTATAAATAACTTTCCTAGTTCGACTGTGTAAAGTTTCGGCACTCCCTAATTTAAAGCGAAACGGTGGCATTGCGGTACACTGAATATTATGCGTCTACTAGAAGACCAAAGTTATGATGAATGCATAGTTATATCGCTCAATAAACAATTTTGTTAATTACCGTACACTAGGATTTCACATTGCTTGTAATTTTTAGGTTAGGCCTAGCCCATGTCATTCGAGTTGCCTTCCACGAAGTAATGCCCTTGGCTTAGCCATTAAAGTCGCATTCAAAATGATCGTTTTACGAATGAAGTAGCGTTAGATAAATATTTCAGAACTTAAGGTTACCATATCTATAATAATCAGCATAACTTTTATGTGGCAAGGTAACTTGGATTTAAAAATTGCAAAATGGGACGACCTAGCTCTTGACTCCTTTTGCCTTCTTATAAATATTTCCTAACTAACCAACTGAGATGCTGCCAATGGAAATGGAAATGTAGGCCTATCATTGTGCAATATTATATGCTACACCAATAGCCTGTGCATGTCACTAATGATTTCCCCAGGATAGTCAATTGTGGGGCAGTGTATAGCCTCTTCTGAATTATTATTAAAAGAAAAGCGCACAATGTGCAAATACATATTTGAACATATGATCAATTATGCTAATGCCAGTCTTATTATTGAGGTTGTCCTCATTTTGCAGTTTTGTGTGTGGTACCTTTCACAATGATCGTTGCACAGGTCACATACAGTCTTCATTTGGTTGGTGCAAATTCTTGGTTTTGCAGAATCTATGGTGAAATCCATGGGTGGCGTAACGTGTTATTACGTGTCGTAGTTCGTAATTAGTTTGTTTCCACTCTTCCGTCATTATGGCATCTGTGGAGTAAAAGTTGGACCAAATGGCATTTCGTTTCTCATTTAAGGTTCGGCGTGCATTCTCATAGGCTTTGGTGTTAGGTAGGTAAAACTGTATTTTGATGTCGTCGATGAAGTAGTACTCCTTAGTTTATACATATGTCAACCTTGAAGGGGCAGACTTTCCAATGCCTAAAATCTTCTGAATTATGCAGTATGGTGCATCTACTTGTGCCAGGCTCCTCTTTCATCTTCCTGGCGATCTCCTTGGATCAATGGGGCAGAAGACCTCATTGTTCCACCCCTTTAAATAATAACTACAACTCCCTTGGTCATCTCTCATTTTCTTCAGACCTTCGAAGCCTAGGGAGTCTGTCATGGCCTTTCTCTTTACTCACCACCCCAATTTTTTTAAAGAGTCGAAATTCTTCCTTCTATAGCCTAACTCGACGCCAACAGGAAAGGGGGCCTCGATGTTACACTCCTTAAAACATTCATCCCCACCACCACCTGTCCAGCTACATAATTTTCAACATGAGCCAAATCATTTAGATGGGATTCAAGTCGGGGTGGTACGATGGTAGACGCAAGATCGTGTGTCCATAGGTAGCAAGCAGTGTATCGATTTGATACGTCTCATAACGTGGTTTATGGGATTTAATCAAAGCGTACAGTTGAGGTTTTATCATCTCTGTAGAAAATGGAATACCCTTATCGGTCAACCAATCCTGCATAACTGTTTTTCGGGAAGATGATGTGGGTACGCACTCACATTGGACATTATGGTACGAGGCATTGTCAATCACGACTACAGAATTTGTTGGCAAATTGGGAATTAATTTTTCTGTCAGATATTTTTCGTTATTTCTATAGTTCATCTCATCGTGATAGTCCCCAGTTCTTTTGTTGGATTTTGAAAACCAACAAAGCATTTGGAAAGAAACATGCATCAGAACCGGCATATACCGCTATTAATCTTTGTCCTTTCGAGATAGGCGACTTCAGTCCATGAAGAGAACCGTCACTCCAAGCACTTGGCTTAGTGTGCGAACTATGCAAATATGTCTCATCAGTGTAAACAATAGGCCTACCTTGTTGTCGGTACCGCCTTATGCTCTGTAAGTACAGCATGCGTTATGTCAGGCTTCTCCATAAGTATTCTATGCATGTCTTCTGTCTTCCTCCATCTGAAGCCTAGGCCTCGAACTATCTTGCTTAATGTTCGTACGCCACCTTTAAAATTTATAACCTCAACCAGTTTCCTACGGATCTTTTCCAGCGTTGGCCTCTCACCTTTGCTATAGTGAAAATTATGAATTGTATGCCTTACCACGCATTTATCAAAATCGTCTAACTTACACTTCTTGGCAGATTTTGGTCTTCTCTTTCCAGGCGTTGAAAATGAATCCACTTCACCACTTTCAATTCTTTTGGCGCCTTGTATTATATTCCGCACCGACCTTTCTGACACACCTGATGCTTCAGCCACTTTATTTTGAACTGCGTATAAGTTCCCATCGAGATGTGTTTCCTTTTTCATGAATTTATACACATTATAAATAACTTCACTAGTTCGACTGTGTAAAGTTTTGGCACTCCCTAATTTAAAGCGAAACGGTGGCATTGTGGTACACTGAATATTATACACAAATTTCAAGGCTTCAGGTATTCAACAAACACACTTTCAGCTACGTAATATACATAAAATAGTAATAATACACACGTGTGATGCCTCCTGCACTCTACGCTTGGTTTAAAGCTGTAGACCGTGTCTTGGAGCGAGCCGCATTGTTGAAGAATGGAGTGAGCAGTGAGCCCAGTAATCAGCATTCGGGGGACACACAGGAGCCCCGCAATGAGCATTGAAATACGCCAATTGATATTGGTCTCTGCTCATCGTTGAGTTTCGGCAAGCTCTTCTTGCGTCTGCTCTACTATTGTCATCGCACCAGGAGATGGAAGTTCAACACACTGTGACGGGGTGTGTGGGGGTCTTGCAGTACGTATGCGCGGCCCGCTTATTCTAAACCTAAATATATCGGCTTCCCGCATGCCAATGGTTATCACAGCAGATGACTCGCAGCCAGTGAAAAAGGAATGTGCTGTGTGAGTGAAGCAAGTAGTGGCCAACTTAATGTTTTTGGAATGTGCGATGCGCAGTGAGCGGGAAGACATCTGCAGTTCAATCCCAACTGCCATCTCCTGGCACGATATCAAAACCGTTCGCCTTGCGAATATAGTTTGCACGACTGTGCGGATAGCGGATAATATTTAGAGTAAATTTGCGGATAGATTTTAGAATACAATGTTGAACTGGATTTTTAGTTCTTACTAAGAACTGAGTCTTTCACGTTTCTTGTTATTTCCCTATTTGCTTTCGGTTGGGTTGTACGAGAATGAGAAGTGAGAGAAGCCAGTCATGGAAATACCCTCAATTATTGTTACCACAAAAAAAAAAAAAAAAAGCTTTATACCTGCGCTTGCCTGCGTGGGTATATCCGATGACTAAGTAAGTGCTATAATTAGCCACCCTCTGTTTCACTTACCATTGCTCAGAGGGACAAAACTCGGTCGAAGGTGGATGAGAAAGTGGGTTGTGCTTACGTTATTGATGGTGCAAATACCAAGATCTCTTTGCCAGAGGCCTGTAGTGTGTTTACTGCGGAGCTCGTTGCCATCTATGAAGCTCTGCAGTTTGCACTACAGGATGCATGAATCCACTTTCTCGTGTGCACCGACTCTTTGAGTTCGTTGCAGTCAATTGCTACTTGATTCCTGCAACACCCCCTAGTGCAGCGAATCCACGACCTACTAGCCGGGCTGTGTCACGCTGACACTCGAATCACCTTTCTGTGGCTTCCAAGCCACATGGGAATTGCGGGAAATGAGTTAGCGGATCAAGCTGCAAAAGAGGCGGGATCACTACCACCTCGAACAATGGAGGTACCCGCTAGAGATATTCGCTCTCAGTTACGCCTACAAGTTCTGGTATTTTGGGAGAGTCAGTGGATAGCTGACCCACTGCCCAGTAAACTGAGAACGATCAAGGGAACTACATCGTGGCCCACATTTTAACCGAGTGTGTGGATCTTACTGACTTACGAAGAAACCTTGGTTTGCAGATGACACTCAAACTTATATTAGCCGATGACGCGGTGGTTTGTTCGTTTTTGAATGATAATTTTTTGTTTTTTCATAATTTTTGTTTATTTTTATAATTATTATTTTTATTTAATATTTTGTTTTATTAAATTTAGGTCTATGAATTGGTCATAGCTAACACCTTATTCAATAACCACAATAGAAGAATATACACATGGATGAGACCAGGAGATACAGGGCGTTACCAAATCGACTTCATTATGGTCAAGCAGAGGTTTCGAAACCAGATTTTGGATTGTAAAACATATCCTGGTGCTGACATAAACTCTGATCACAATCTGGTTGTAATGAAATGCAGATTAAAGTTGAAGAAACTGAAGAAAAGTCAAAAGCCAAAAAGGTGGGCAATAGACAGACTGAAAGAGAAGGATGTAAACGAAAGATTCAAGAAGAGTATAAAGGAAGGACTAATGAAAAACCCTAAACAAACTTCAATTGCAGACGAATGGGCACTTTTGAAGAATGAAATAACAAAATCCGCAGAAGAAAACATTGGTAGGAAAGAAAGAATAGGTAGAAAACCGTGGATCACTCAGGATATACTAGAATTGATGGATGAAAGGCGGAAACACAAGAATCTAAGAGATGAAAAGGGGAAAGCAGAATACAGACGTCTGAGAAATGAGGTTAACAAGAAGTGCAAGGAAGCGAAAGAAGAATGGTTGAAAGAGAAATGTGCAGGTATAGAAAATTGTCTGAAATTAGGAAAAGTAGACACAGCTTATCGAAGGATTAAGAATACTTTTGGGGAAAAGAAGACTAAGTGCTGTAATATTAAGGACACAAATGGAAAGCCTCTAACAGATAGGGAAGAAAAGGTTGAGAGATGGAAAGCTTACATAGAGAGTTTGTATAAGGGAAAGGAGATTGAGAATCATGTAATGGAAAGGGAGGAGCAAATTGATGAGGATGCGAAAGGAGATTTAATATTGAGATCAGAATTTGATAGAGCTTTGGAAGACTTAAGCAGGAACAAAGCACCAGGCATAGATGATATACCGATTGAGTTGCTACGCTGCATAGGAGATGAAGGTCTGATCAGGTTATTTCACTTGGTGTGTAGGATTTATGAGACAGGTGAGGTACCCCCTGATTTCAAGAAGAATGTAATCATCCCTATACCAAAGAAAGTGGGAGCTGACAGATGTGAAGATTACCGTACAATCAGCTTGATTACTCATGCTTCAAAGATCCTGTCTAGAATAATTTACAAGAGGATTGAAAGCCAGATAGAAACGGAGTTGGGTGAAGACCAGTTTGGTTTCAGGAGAAATGTAGGAACAAGGGACGCTGTACTAAGTCTTAGGCTGATTTTAGAAGGTAGAATAAGGAAAGATAAGAGAACGTTCATGGCTTTTGTAGACTTAGAAAAGGCTTTTGATAACGTTGATTGGACTAAATTGTTTGACATTTTGAAATCAATTGGAATAAAGTACAGGGATAGGAGGGTCATACACAATCTGTACAGAAACCAGACAGCAGTCATTCGAGTTGAAGGACATGAGAGAGAAGCTGGTATTCAGAAAGGTGTAAGGCAAGGCTGCAACTTATCACCCATACTTTTCAATCTTTACATTGAACACGCAATGAAGGAAATTAGGGAAAAATTTAAAGTGGGGGTGAAGATTCAAGGAGAAATAATTTCAACTCTGAGATTTGCTGATGACATAGTCATCTTGGCCGACAAGCCTGAGGATTTGAATGAGTTTTTGAATGGTATGGACTCCGTCTTACAGAAACAATTCATGATGAAAATTAATAAATGTAAAACAAAAATACTGGAATGCAGCCGAAATAAATCAGAAACCTCTATGGAGATCAAATTGGCTGGTGAAAAGCTGAAGGAAGTAGGAGACTTCTGTTACTTAGGAAGCAGAATAACCAGTGATGGACGAAGCAAAGAGGATATTAAAAGTAGGTTGGCTCAGGCAAAGAAAGCATTTCTACAAAAAAGGAATCTGCTGACATCGAATATAGATTTAGGTATTAGGAAGTCATTTTTGAAAGCCTTTGTCTGGAGCGTGGCGCTCTATGGAAGTGAAACTTGGACTATTGGTGCAGCAGAAAAGAGGAGAATTGAAGCATTTGAAATGTGGTGTTACAGGAGAATGATGAAGATCAGATGGGTAGATAGGGTTACAAACAAAGAGGTATTAAGACGAGTGGGAGAGGAGAGATGTTTCTGGCGACTGCTAATGAAGAGAAGAGATAGGTTGGTAGGACACATACTAAGACACCCAGGAATAGCAAGCTTAGTTATGGAAGGAAGGGTCGAGGACAAAAACTGTAGGGGTAGACCAAGGTTAGAATATGTTAAACAGATTGCCTCCGATGTAGGGTGTCGGAGCTATGTAGAGATGAAACGATTAGCTCAGGACAGGGAGGCATGGAGAGCTGCATCAAACCAGTCAAAAGACTGAAGACTCAAACAACAACAGGTCTTTTCAAATTTAGGTGTCCACCTCTAAATTTTAAATTCAATTCCAAATTTGTATTCATTAATCTGTGTTAAGAGGGGCAGATGACCTCGTAGTTCCACCCCTTAAAACACACGGGCAATTGAGTATTCCATAACCCAGGCCTCGCCAACTCAGGTGCTTAGCGAGCACTGGCCGGCAACTGGAAAAGCACGGTGCTCTGCTGTAAGAGAGGAACTTGTAGTAGCAGCGCTTAGCGAGGCGAGAGTCGTGTTGTTTATTTGTAAATTGGGAGAATTGTCCCAATTTCCTTCTTGAAGCTGACTTTTAAAAAGCACAAGCTGCAATTTGAAACTTTCAATACGGTCACACATAGTACTGATTAATTTATTTTTGCTTTGCAAAGAGTATTTAAATACCCCGTGATGTATTTCATGAAAGCGAGGTCAGTGATCCATTGCTCATCATCCAAGTCTAACTGTGGAGAAAGAGGGGTGGGAAGGGAAAAGCACCGGGGCGCGCAAGCACCAAGTGCTCGGGTTGGCATGGCGCATGCACAGTTGAGTATTTTATAGACATTTAATATATTGGTTGTGCGTCGGCTCTGAGAAGCTTGAGTCCCGCAAACTAAGTACAGCAGGCCTACACTCTGATTGTGACCTGACAAAAAATTCTGTATGCTTTGTTTTTAGAATTCTCACTAACATTTACACTCCACGCATGAATGAAATGTACAAAGTAGTCAGTAAAATCAAAATCCCCTTCCCTACGCCTTACAACTGTAGGAACATAAAAGCGCTACCATGGTACTCGAGAGTTTATCCAGGAATTATTTTCACAAACATAGATAGAGTCCCTTCTGTATAAATTTCTTGCCATTGTTGTGGTCTAGAAGTATGTATTGAGATTGTTTGATTCCCAGCTCTGGAATATCATACAATGAGCTTCATAAGGACAACTGAGAAGAGGTTGGTATGATTCTTATTACAGTTAAGTACAGAATTTAGTGGCAGTGTATTCTGAGTGGGTCATGGCATCCTTGTTCATATCGCATAATACCATAATTACAAGAACTTCAGCACATAACAGTCAGGGCCAAAATAAATATGTATAATTGGAGTGAATATGAATAGAGTACACACAGTGGGAGGAATGGAAGACAAATGAAACTATTTGTATACTTAGTTAAAATGCACCTTAGAGAAAGAAAATAGGCTAGTGTCCAAATTATTTTTCATGAGAAACATAATAGAATTTGTTACCACCCGGCCAAGTACAGATATTTGTTACCATGCTGAGGTAGGGCCTATGTACACCAACAACAAAAATGGGGGAAAATGTTTGTAGACCGAAGACATAACATGCAGTATTTTTTCGTAACGACGTACTGTAAGTAAGATGCATTCACAAATCTGCGACTTATTATGGAGTATGGTATAATAGTAAGGGTTTTCCACCATAGTTGGCCTACATAGCACAGAACATAACCAAATAAATTTAATCATCAATTCAATACTCGTGTGATTACGACTTTCAAAGCAATACTACGTCTTCGTAGGCTTGATCCTACTTTATCAAACTTGATATTCGGTCATACACACATGTACAACAACACTTTAAAGAAAATCACACATTCCAGAAAATCTTGCAGGATAAGAACGTATTCAATTGGAGCCATTTTGATTATCGAAGCAACGCAGCAAAGCAAAGTAGCAAAGTAAAACTACGCTGCACGAAGGGGTAAATCGCAGCCAGCAGCAGAGAGTGCAGCATGAATAAAAGAACGCGCTGCGCGCGACACTGCTGAATCGCTGCGCGTTCCGCTTTAAAAAAGCCGGATGTTATTGGGCGAAGAGGCTTTGTGTCCAGCAACGCAACCCAAACAACAACAACGAAGGAGAAGAGAAGAAGAAGAAGAAGGAAATGCTCCTTGCGCGCGCCTGCGCAGTTGGTTATTTTACGTACTTCTAAAGAAGTTTGGTGGAGGCAGCAGTGCAATATATATGATCCTTCTATTGTTTGGGTATTGTTATAGGAGCAATGTCTTCAAGGGGACAAGCAGAAACTGAGAAGTTACGGAAAAATTTAGAAGGCCAATTAGACCGCCTTGTTCAGCAGCTGGCAGATTTAGAAAATTGCAGGTGATCAAATATTATTAATATAGAACGAGACGGGAACCTGACTTTTACAGTTCCACTTAGATGGTAAATTAGAATATATAATTTTCATACCCTATTCTGGGGGTAAAATATATAATTTTCATACCCTATTCTGGGGGAACATTATCAATTGCAATTACACCGACTGCTCCGGATATATGTGCTAAATTACGGAAATACGTGTTTTCATTTAAGGCTGGTTCACAATTGGCCCGGGAACGAGAACGCGAAGCTTCCCGGGGCCCCGGTTCACAATTGGTCCCTATATTCTTTAAATTGGCCCGGGAACGAGAACTTGTACATGCGCGCGCAATCAGCTATAGCGTAATAATATTAAAACATCAGCAAGCGCCCACTAATAAATACTAATTACACAACTGAAATGCTTCAGAGTGTTATAATAACTTTATTAAACACAAATTGTGAGCTTTAGAGAAGCAAGTTTAGAGAGTGCATTCACAGGTTATGTTTACATCGCTGGCTACTCCTTCCGTACTGCGCATGTGCGGGTACAACGTTTCTGATTGGCTCCGAGAACGTAAAACATGAAACTTGACCATGTTTCCCGTTGGCCTTCCCGGGCTACTTTTAGCTTCTCGTTCCCGGAGATTGGTTGTGAACCGACCCATAAGGTAGCGTGCATTTCAACTTCCTTCTCGTTCCCGGGCTATTGTGAACCGGGCTTTATTGCTCATATAACAACGGCAGTCATGTTCGACAGCGTATTTAGTATGTTAAACTGCCGCCAAAGCGCACACATTGACGTCACTAGTTGCCAACATGTGGGATACAAAATACACCACGACCACCCCTCTGTGGGTGACAAAAACTTGGAGTGTGTATATGAATAACGTGGCCCGCAGGCTAAAACCATTGTCTATACCCATTGGATTGGACAATAAGAATGTTAAGAATGGTCGGGTTGAGGTGCGGCCTTGGCCGCGGGTAACTAGCGGGGCACTTTTGACGACACGTTTGGCTGTAACCATTGTCCAAAACGCAAAGTAGTACTGTATGCGTGGGGTTGGCAATACTTTATTTGACGGTAACTCACGCGTGTTAAGGCAGACACAGCTGGATTTCTACTATATAAGTCGTGAAATAAATAAGGCATGGTGGGTGGGTTATGGACTGCGGAAGAGTAAACTTTTATATTAATTGTTCACAACGTATCACTCTTTTCCTTTTCGATTTCATTTCGATAATAGGGCCTATATCATTTTCATACCTTTTTTCATCTTTGGGGGGGACATCATCAATTGTAACTACTAACTTTGATCACTTCTGCACCGGATGTGCTAAATCACTTAAGAATGTGTTTTTATTTATTATTTATTTAACAGTTTCAGTCATGTTCTTCAGCGTATTTAGTATGTGAAACTGCCGCAGCGAGCGCTCACAACGAGGCACACAGATGACGTCAGTAGTTGTCAATCCAAAATATACCAGACGATACATGTACTGTTATAATTATGTGAGAAAAGAAATAATTGGGCTTTTGTGTTGGTTCTTAAGTTTAGGGGCTGCGACAACGCGGTCATGTAGCCCCGTGTACTTTGGGTGTGTGTAGAATCTGTCTGATAACCGGTGTTAATTGTGATGACTGTATTAGTGTGTGTTATCTGTTATTGTTTTTAGTTTAAGTACTGCAACTTAGAATTTTTCAAATAGTTCCTACTTTTGCCACCAAGCGCCACCTTCAACGACTACTAGGCCAAGTTCAGAACTTAGCTACTAGACGCCACCGCAGTCGGCCCTTGGCAACGAACGTAGAAACCTAAGAGCGTTGTTTACATTCCTAACCTATCCAATTTACCTTCACACAGGTGCAATTAGTGGAAGGTTCTTTAACATGCCATAAATCTATGACATGAGACCGCCGGCTTTACTTCCCCTCAGAAGGGAGGCATACTGAGGGATTTTTAACGCTCTTAAAAAATCCGACGGCTTCGGCCGGGTTTGAACCCGCTATCTTGGGCATAGAAGCTCAGCATGCTACCTACTACGCCACCAAAGCCGCCGGGCTTTTGTGTATTATTTGTATTTGTAAATAATGCTTGTATGAGGCAATGATGCGAACTTCACTTTACCGCAATCCCCTGTTGTGAGATTTGGCGACTGTCTGGATGAAAAATACTGATGGATTAAAATGAATGTCTGGACTAAACCATTGGTTACTACTTGGTTAGACTACTGTCTGGACGAAATCATTGGTCGCTACTTGGTTAAATGACTGTCGGGACGAAAATTACTGATTGCACTACAAGCCAGGGGATCTGTGGTGTAAGCCCCAGGTTAGGTTTGTTTTGTATGTAGAACAGTATTGGTTTGGATGAAAATTATTATTGAAAGAACACGAATTGTTACAGTGGGGAAAAATCAACAGCAAAAAAACACAAATTCGTTGTAGAGAAAACAAAACAAGAAATACTCCTTTCAGTCAATGCCGATTGAAATTACTTATAGTAATGAGACTGCTTGCACAATCCATTGCGAACTGGTTCAAACTCGGTGCACTGTCATGTGAACTCGGCGCTATTTGGTTTCACGGTACTGCGCAAATACAAAGTAGTACCATAAGTGCAGGGTTGGCAATACTGTACTAAGACTGGAATTTCATCTAAGTCGTGACTCTATTTGGTACAGCGTGTGGATTATAGACAGCAGAGGAGCAAACATTTATTACTACATCTCCAGATATTTTCCTCACCATTACTTCAGGTATTTTGGTTAATTTTTGTAGTTGAGAAAAGTTATGAGGGAGTGCTACGTCATGCACTGCTACCAGAAAATTTTATTGACAAGTGATACGTCATTCAGTGTAACATGGTTGATATTAATGACTCTTCAGGGATTACAATGCCGACGCACAACCAAGCTATATTACAAGTCTGTATAATAATAGCCTACTCGGTTGTGCATGTGCCACAGATGCAAAATTTTAGAGAATAACATCTCATGGCTCTCTCTTAGCTTTCGACAGACTGCAATAATATGCTTCACTGCACTCCCTGGACAAAATTACTGATGTAATAAAGTTGGGGTCGGTACTTGGTTAGAGGACGGTCTGGACAAAACTATTGATTGCTACTTGGTTGGAAGACTGACTGGATGAAACCATTGGCCAGTACTAGGTTAGAAGACTATCTGGACGTAAACTACTGTTTGTATTACAAGCAAGGGGGCCTGGGCGTGAGCCTTAGGTTAGGTTTGTGTTTGTATGTTAAGTCTCCGCGTGCACCACTTTCATACTAAGCGGCAAAACCAGCGCCACACAATAATGTTGATACTGCTGAAAAAATGAAATATAACCCTCTAGCGATGAAATGTTAAACTCCTGTATCCTAGTCACATTACTTATTCCTATAGAAAATGTTCTGGATTTTGATGTCGGCTGACACCGTATTCCCTCTTGTATATATTCCGCTCTCGCAACATAAATATTAATATTGATATTTAAAATTGAAGAATTACTACAAGGACATCAGACGGAATTAAAGGAACATAATTATGGTAACATCAATAGATACATCAAAGACTTTAGGAAGGAATAAGCGTTCTTCACTTAGGCATGGTCAACAGAGGGAATGTGTTATTCAACAAAGAAATCCAGACCATATCAAGACAACCAATGGCAATTTACTCAGAACTCCAGCAGACCTAGCAGACCCAATCGAAACCCATTTGGGATCACAGTTCTATAGAAACCCCGCACCCGGAACCAGTTGTTGAAATAGGTTTACCCGATGTACTGAAAAAGGACCTGATCCACTTGACACAGTAAGGACCTCTACGCCCATTGTCCAGGATGGATGGAGTGTGGTACAGAGACATCATCGACTTGGCGCAAATGGAACTAAGGGAATAGATTCTACCCATAGGAATATAAAAATAAGAGGAAAAAAGAAAGGGGACAACAAATTGAAGGCAGCAGAAAATAATGTATGGCTGTACATTGGTCACTTGAATCCCGACACTACACGGGAGGATATAGAAGAATACCTGCAGGAAAGCTACATTACTGGCAGAATAAGTTGCACGATGGTCAGCAACACTAGTGTGGGGATTCGTGGTAATGGAACATAAACTAGTACTGAATTCAGAAAGTTCAATAATGAGAAAACATATTCCTGTACTGTTAGTCCTTAGCGACGCAGGGATTTTGAGAGATAATCCGCCTACAGCGGAGAAAGTAGGAAGAACAGTTGATGTATAGATCTTAGAACAAAACAAAAGGAGAATAGCTGATATACGCCATGACATTGAGTCTGGCAATATTGATGAAGCTGTATCGAGCATAACAAGCTATATATAGCTGGCTGCGTGGCTCAGCGGTAACATTCTCGCCTGCTGTGTCCAAGGTTGCAGGATCGAATCCTGGCGCATTCAGCTAGCATTTTAGGGTGCGCAAATGGGAGAGAGCCATGTCAGTAGATTTACTGGCACGTTAAAGATTCCCTTCTGGGAAAATTTCTGGCACCCCGGCGTCTCTAATAGCCGCAGTAGTTAAAAGAGATGAGTAGCCTGTTTGCAAAGGCCGCTAAGTGCATTATAAACTAAACCGAGTAAATGAGGAAAAACTGCTACGACCAAACTATTTAAGCTAATACCATATTTTTTACCTCTGAAAATCAACATAAAAACATTTATTATTCAGTTAAAATCTGTGAAATCTACGGTTGGATTTTCAGTCCCAAAACATAAATTAAAATATTGACTTAGCGGTTTTTGCACACGTTTTGTGCAGTTAGCGACATTTGCACCCGTCACGAAGAGTCTTTAATGAAACTTCGGTTGCAAAACACGCTATTTTGTTGTTTTACGAATGCCATTTGGATGAGATTTTTAATAAAGAACTACTTTAGTTCCAATGTGATTTATTAGGAAAAATATATTTTGAAAAAATAGAACACGTTGGGTGCGATAAAAGGAAAATTATTTTTTTAAATACACCGTGCAATGTCTTTTAGACAAAATAAAAATTGTTCAAATAATAGTATGCACAAAACAAGGAAAAATGGCCCTTAAGTTAGGTCAGGTCATCCTCGACACCGTCCATCAGCTCAAAATCTGATGGATCTTCGTCTACTTCCTCTTGAAGTCGGA
Organism: Meconema thalassinum; assembly: GCA_946902985.2. Classification (NCBI taxonomy): domain Eukaryota; kingdom Metazoa; phylum Arthropoda; class Insecta; order Orthoptera; family Tettigoniidae; genus Meconema; species Meconema thalassinum. Next base: position 382,786,741 of record OX336394.1, on the reverse strand, counting down.
CGATATTGTTGCGACTGGCTTCTTGCTCCCAGAAGACCTCATTGAAAACTTTTAGGTTGCCGTTCGTTAGCCAGCTTTCGCCGAAGTGCACTCTAAAGGCCGTCGATCGTATTCTAGTTTAGTTTCTTTGAGTGCAACACCTACATGAATTGATGAGGGACCAGGATGTTTGTTAAAATTCGTTCCTTTTTTCATGATGCTCTTCCCCTCACCAACCTCAACATTGTAGAACGGCTCCCCTTGGACCGGTCATGTTTTATTTTTTCTTTGCCAATTATGAACACGATGTTCTGCGATTTTTGGAATTGGAAATGCCTACTACTGGGATTTTTTTTTTACCATGTCACCCGTATGCTTTCCAATCTCCAACAGGACATTCATCTTGTCCCAGGCAAACTACAGACACAAATTTCTCAATACGCTTGATGTATCTGGGAGGATGTTAAAAGACACTCACTTTACGAAGTTGCCGTTCAATATTTCCAAAAACTCTTATCTGGTGGGATAAATGAGTGGCCCAGTATTGGAAACCATATCTGTATTTCCTCTACTCATCCATCTAGCATTGACCAGTGAGATAGCATTCTGATCACAGTCTCGTCTTTGTTCTGACCCTCACAGCCTAAGTATTTTGCACCTTAAACATTTATGCTAGCCAGCGCTATTTGGCTTGATCTTTTGGCATGTTAATGTTTTAACCAGACATAAGAATTTGTTTTCAACTCCAATATCAACGGGTTCAACTACTTCAGCTTGCACTATTTCTCCCACTGCTTCTGCCACTTCTGTTCTTCCCTCCGTATTTAGAACATCCGCAGTAGCATTACAGCCTACAAAATGCAATAAATGCTTCACTTAAATACACAAGATCACTCATTTCACTGGCTTGAAATGCCCACAAGCAAGAAACAACTTGTCGGTCAACTGTGCTTTTAAACTGTGTATTTTAACAAGGCAGCATGTGATGGTTGCGTGCACTTCCTCGGTAGTGCAGCCAACCCAAATCCGAAACACATAACTATCCTTCCATATCGTAATAAAATTAATAATTATTATCGTAAAAGAGTTTTGTGGGAGGAATATCGGCAGTTCTTGTACCAGTTAGCGTATTTTGCAGCCGTATGAGGCAAGGCAGATGCCATACTTATGGAACATAACGGTCTTTGCACACGTGGAACATTAAACTGGCTTTGCAACCGTAGCCAACATGCATTTAGCGGTTTATGTAAACGAACACGATTTTTGCTGTCCCTTTTCAACGGCATTGAGCGGGTTGTGCACCCTGAAACTTATTCCATCGTGCAGCCAGTTAAAAGACGAACGTGACGGTGTGCTCAACTCAAAATCTACAAAAAGTGCACTTAGCGGCCTTTGCATCTGGGCTACTCAGATGTAAAACAAATAACATTACATTATTACAAGGTATATATGATGATGATTGTTGTTTTAAGGGGCCTAACATCTATGTTATCGGTCCCCCCCAAGGTATATACAAGAAGCCATTTCGACTAGGGCACAACCCCGTAGATCAAAGAAATGGTTTGATAAAGAATTTTATGAAAATCCAAGATTATGACCATGACAGCCTTATTGTTCTTATTGACGAAGTTTAAATATTTAATTGACTTAAGGTTTCAATTTACTGAATATTTAAAGAATGTTATGAAGATAAAGCTAACTTAACCATGAATACGATTGATTTGCAGGACTATCACGAAGCCAGGAGGAAATGCAAATCAATATATAAACGTAAGAGGGCAGAATTTATGGAAGAAGAAACAAAAAAGGAGATAGAAGAAATAAAGAAGGACATCGGCAGCCTCGTTTCCCAGCGGACATTCCGATGGAAACCTGGGAAAAATACGAGTGATATCCTCACCAAAGAAGATACTAGGCCTGGAATGGTGACAGACAGAATGGAACCGTGTGAGTTGCTAACTGAGATGGAAGTTTATCATGCAATTATGGCAACAAAGATGCATAAAGCTTCGAGATGGCCTGTGCAATCTATGTCTATGTGTACCCCTTTTTAATCCCGTTTACAATGGGGTCGGGGATATGATGCGATGAAATTCCACATGGCTGATGGTTTCTATGGCCGGATGCCCTTCCTAAAGCCAACCTCACAAGTGGAGTTAATAACAGATGAAGATGAATGAAAGTTCAATTTCAAGTAGTTCAAACTTTGGCGACCAGACACTACTGTTACTGACACTGTCACCCAGCCGCGAACGTTGGAACTTGATAGAGCCTTCTAGCCAAATAACCTACAAATTTAGATACACACTACCAATTGTAGTGGTAGGTTCTTTTTCATCCCATAAATCTATGACATGGGCCCACCGGGTTTACTCCCCCCTCCACCCGAGGGAAGGTATATTGAAGGATTTTAATGCCCTTAAGGATCCAACGACTTCGCCCGGAGATAAAGGCCTGCAAATAGGTCATGTACCACATGAATGCAGGGGCGTAAAACTCCTCGCAAACTTTGGGGGGGGGGGTCAAATTTATAAACTGCGGTTGCCTTCCTACCAGGGAGAACTTTTTTCGTTTTAGGCTTTAAAGCTTGAAATAACATGTTAATATAGGCCTAAAGCTATATTAAAAAAAACACATTAATTTTATTTATTATTTCTATCTAACCCTTCGGATGCCAAGCTAAGTTTAATGAAATAGCAAGTTATTGATAAATATGTTCTGCCTATAATATTGTTATTTAACTGTAGGAGGCAAATATAGGGATCTTCTTCTTCCTCCTAGCGTTTTCCTGCTGGTGCAGGGTCCGCTATTTTGATCTTGCCTCGCCATTTTGTACTGCGCCCGAATAAACCCATCAGTACTTATATCCGCTGCACTGTAAAGGATTGCAGACATGTAAATTACCCAGCTCACAAACTTACCATGCCTACTAAGTAAAATTGGGAATTTCAGGAACATACAGGATAGATATTATTCGTGAGAAAATAGTACTACCAGCCAAGGTACAAATTTCTACTATCATTTACATTTAGAGCAAATCGAGAAACTCCAATCTCGAGGGGTGATAAGGTCTAATCTATAGTGAGCGCCTGTATCTATACCTCGCAGTACTATTTTCGATGATGACGACAATGAAAACGGTGTCAGTTAAGATAAAAGTTGACTGAGTCGCTAAAAAGCGCCAGCCGTTTATTGTGCTGAAACAAGTACAATAAAACTGGCTTCCTGCCTGAATATGGTGTCCCCTTGACACTCTCACAAAAATGAACTTCAAAAATAAACTTGCACGTGGCACTGATGTAATAAGAAATGTGAAACGGTGTGATACTAAGCATTACCCTACTTGATACAAATCCGCTTCAATTCTGAACCGTAGTTCCATATCTAAGCAAAATCATTCATTAACTATGTGCATATATACATTCATTTATGGTTCGCACAAATTATACACTCTATTGTGTCGAAAAGATTAAATTGTCTATCTTTCAATGAGTCTTTTATCTACTCGACTTCCTTAACAATCAAATAACAAACATACACCGCAACTATCGTGTTGAAAATAATAAATACTCGTCTTAATCAATTGACCATAAGTGACAAACATTTAAGCTAAGCACTGTTCCTTTTATCTTTTTATCTTTCATTATAAAATACTGAAAAATTTCTGAAATTCTTTACTGTGTTAATAATTCTCTGATAAACATGAATACTAGAAGTGCATGGCATTAACCTTCATTCTCACACTCCTCTTTCAAAATTATACAACAATTACCTCATCTCTTAAACACCCTGTACAGAATCTTCCTTTAATACACTCAAATAACTTCACAATGCTTGCCACGGTGGGTGAGTGGTTATAGTGTCGGACTACCAACCCCAAGATTGCAGGTTCGCCCCTGGTCGTGGTAAGTGATTTTTGAAGGCGACAAAAATCACGACACTCATGTCATACGTTGTTGGCATGTTAAAGAACCCATTTGAATTCAGTAGGCCGTGTTCAATGGCAAAATTAATCTCGGGATTTTCCGCCAGCACAAAGTTCCTCCATTCTCTACATGAAAGCGCTGTAGTGTCAAGGAGTTTAGATATCTAACCTCCTTGACTTTCATAGCGTTCAAAGGAACGACGAAATTCGACATGCAAGCTACCCTCTGGGTGTCAATTAACAAAGCTTGCACCAGGCACCCGAGGCCATACGATATTATTATTATTATTATTATTACTTCACAATCACTGCGATCAATACTAGAAAAACTTGAGACTCCTCAGCCTCCTCTCGTAAAAATACGTAACTCATTTACGTCTATATCTCCTTACTTTGCACGGTATTTCAACTATAAACTTCCATTTCAATACACTTTCTTCCTAACTTTAACATTCTTCTCTATCCTGATACAACTTCACCTCGTGCTTACAATTCCACTTCTGCAATAAATTTCTGTACTTTCACTTTCTGATCACCCTGTGATTTAACTTTGTTAACTTTCTTTTTCACGTGTTTAAATTCAGTTTTACATTCAATTACAACCTTTAAAGAAATATCAGTAAGAATTCATATTTTTAACAAATGATATAAGTTTGACTTCCTTCCATGAATATATTTGTTTAACAAATTCATCTATGCTTTTTTTAATGCTCTAAATTTCATTAGACATATGTGTATAAGCGTTCTCGTAATACTTTCGTTCATAATTAGTTGAAAATAAATTTCTGACACTCGAATCAACATCATGAGTTGTCGAAATATTCTTTACACTTCGTGACATAACTTCTTAAATATGCGGTACTTAAATTTGCTTCAATAAACTTCCTTTACTTCATTTACAATTATGCTCCTTCTTTAGTTCGTTCAACGTTATACTCCTTTTAAATAGTTCACTCTACATTCCTTTAAACAATTCATTCTACATTCCTTTAAATAGTTCATTCTACATTCCTTTAAATAATTCATTCTACATTCCATCGCTGCGATAAAACAGATTTAATTAGTTTAAATCTAACGCAAATATGAAAAATTCTACACGGTTTGACTCTGAAATGACTTTAGCGTTAATAGCAGCGCTATGCAAAATTTCGTCCAAGTGACTGAAATTTTCAAGAACAAGAAAAATAACTCCTAAGAAAAATACGAAGAATTACTACTTCAAAATCTACATAATTTAATTATACTGACAAAATTATACTGTTGAAATAATACGAACAAAATTATATGGTTGGTCAATTGGATAATCACAGAACATAACTACAATTCTACAGTATATAAAACAATCCTTCTTCTGGTCTGGAGAATACCTTCGTCTCGCCTGCCAAACCAAACGTGTCTCGGAGCTCATCGTATCGCCCACAGCTATGAAGACCGGTTTGTGTCAGAACCAGCTGGCCTCTTCCCCCAGTGGAACAAGGTCGGTGACGTCCTCGGTGAACGACCTCGCCGTGAAACAGTCCGCTCTGCCTGCACTCCGTCTCCCGTTCACTGCAAGTCGTCTGGCTTCGACTCCCCATCTCTTCAGAATTGACATCTCGGTTCTTCAGAATTGACATCTCGTCTCAGGTTGAAAATTGTCGTTCATACAAGCGTTTGCGAGTATTCAAGATGTATTAGAACTCTTGTAGAAAAGTAGAGGTTTGTTCGGTGATTTTGCGCATCACGTGGATGTTCTGCTGCGCCTTCCATAATAGTGAATTCTGGAATTCAACTGTACATCCTTGTAGTTTCCACTTCCCTATGCTTTAGCTTAGCACATGGTAATTCTCATTTCACTGATGATATATTTAAGACTTCCCCGTTGCTGCTTTGTAACTTGCATTTTTAATGTAATGTTCAAGTATGCGTTCAAACGTAGTAATAGTGAATATCTTCTTGTCGAAATGTATTTATATAAGCGAGCAATGAGTAATTTCAACCTTACTGAGAAATGGTCTAATGAATGGAGACAATTCGCCCCAGCAGAGTCTTTGGAAATGCCATGCATCTCACAGAAGGTACCTGGCTTTGAACAACCTCGGAAAGTATGGTCCAAGCTAAACCGGATCCGAACTAACCACGGTGTGTGTGCAGATCTGCTATACAAATTGAGGAAAAAGTCATCATCTTGTTGCGACTGTGGTGCTGAGAGGCAAACTGTGAAGCACATCACCCAAGAATGCCCACTGAGCCGTTTCGACGGAGATAGAAGAGAATTTTTCCTCGGGATGCCACAAGCGATTAACTATGTAAATAGTGGAACTATAGATCTGTAGCTCATGTATACGCCATACGATAAATAAATATATAAGCGATGTAAAAACAACTTTGTATTAAACACTGTAATACTCGGCTATATACTGTTCTATTCTGCGTGATAAATGTAGCTTGCTCCTCAAGTTACAGTCTTGCTGTACTACACTCTTCTTCACTTCCAACTTTGATAAAACGTAGCACTGTTATAATAATACTGGCTTCTTCTCGAGGTCTTGACTCGATGAAATCTCAAATTGGAAAGAACTCTCTCGTCCCGTTCTCTGCGCTCGGCAAGTTGCAGTCTCTGCCTCCCCTCTCGTGGTGTGACGTAACTTCTACCACCTCTCCTCACTTCAGTCCGTAGTTCGACCTTCGTCTCTTCCCCTCTTTCATGACGTAACTCTCGCTTCAAGTGGCGTGATGTCTCTCGCAATGTAGACCTCCCACATTCATATAATAGAATATATATCCATCTTTAAATCATTCCTTCTTTCTTGCCTTTCATAATTGCATAAGATGTATAGTATTTCACTCATTTCCATACAGATTTTCCCATATTTCTCGAATTTTTAATGAATAAAAGATTTTCATCCACTCTTTTATTTTTCCTGGGTCTTTGGTAATGGCATCAAATAAATTCTGGCGCAGTACGATCTTGGGCATCTGGTGGTCTTTAGTTGAGAGTTGGTAAGGATCGGTCAATTTAAGACCTCCCGTATCGGAGAAAACTCAAAAGAGTACTTTGAGCTAAGGTTAAGTTGAGCATTACAAGAGACTACTTGAAACATGTAAGGAAAAACAAAGCAATTGCAAGGAGAGAACAAGTTGCTTAAACAGTTCCAATTTATTTAACAAATAACCATTGTAATAACAAGTTTTAACAAGAGGGGATATACCCATAAATATTTATAAACTGTAATAAGTTTGTAAAGAATAACAATATATAAATGATTCGCAATCAGCATATCACTGGGCTTCTGCAATGCCGTTGATTGTTGGGACCACTGATTGAGATGTTTTTTGTTTATTTCCTGTTTTATGCAGCCCCTAGGATCTAGAGGGCATTGACTCAAGTAGTTAAGTAAAATGGCATCCAATGGAACGGACAGCATGTAATGCAAGATAAATAAAGATCAGTTATTTTTATGTGTATTAAATCTATCCATTGGTGGAGGGCCGAACATTTGACATTGATAGGGGCTCAGCCCGCCCCGTGTGGGTGCGGGATAGAATACACCCACGGTATGCCCTGCCTTTCGTAGGAGGCGACTAATAGGGCCGACATGGCCGAATAACTTGCCAGTTTTGATTTGTTCAGACCCCCTGTGGATGGGGAGGGCAGAATTCATCCACGGTATCCCCTGCCTGTCGTAAAAGGCGACTTAGAGGGGGCCTTATAAAGGTCGATTTTGGTTTTCTGGTCCCAGCTCTGGTTTGACCAATAGAAACAAACATGCATGCTGTTAGGGGAAGGGCCACCAGCTTGGCCATCTGGCCAGAAAGCCTAGACGGTATGCCCCATCCCGTCAGGTGGGTGCGCCATGTACCCTACAGTAGTATCCGCCTTACAACGAAGGTCCCTGCATGGCCGAATACTGGAGCTGAATAAATCCTGTGCATGCCGAGGGGGAAGTGCCTGTTCGAGGCACTGGGACCCCGGGCAATATCTGCTATGCCAGGTAGGTATTGCCTTGGCTGGGTGGCGCCCACAGTGATAGCCCCCGTTCGGAGTGGGCAGTATTCGGGGAGGATTTCGTCCGGGATGCGTAGTAAACGATCACGGACACCTGTACAGGGTGGCACCCTTAAAAAGCCGTCTCTGGAGTGTCGAGCTAATCCCAAGGTGTATACGCCTTGGGATGAAGCCTTTAACCAACGATTTGCGACAGACAGATCACCTCGCTACCTGGTAGCTACCAGGACTGACGGGGATGATTTCAAGCTCGTAAAATCGATCATTTTCGCTGAGGAAATCGAGGGGAAATTTGGTGATCTTAACGGGATTTCCAAGCTCCGGAACGGGCAGCTCTTGCTGCATACCGTTAGCCGGCAGCAAACCGAAGCGTTGCTGGAATGCACGCAATTCGGCGAAATCCCCGTTAAGATCACAAAGCACGAAACGCTGAATGAGGTCCGTGGAGTTATTTTCCATCGTGACCTCATTTTGAATAGCGATGCTGAACTGTTGCGGGATCTGGGGAAGAGAGGCGTCACAAAGATTAGGCGCATCACCCGAAAGATTGGGGAAAGGAGCGTCGATACCGGCGCTTTTATTCTCCATTTTGAAGGTGATGTTGTACCTAAGCAGGTGAAGGTCACATCGTACAACTGCGATGTGCGACCGTACATCCCTCCACCTATGCGCTGCTACCAGTGCCAGAGATTCGGGCATGTTTCCGCCAGGTGTACTGCGAAGGCCGTATGTAGAGAGTGTGGCAAGGGGACACATGAGGGTGACGAGAGGTGTACGCCTCCCCCGATATGTCCCAACTGCCTAGGAAGTCACTCTCCACGGTCAAAACAGTGCCCTGAATTCATTATGGAAGCCAAGATCCAGGAAATCAGGACTCTTGACAGGCTTTCATATCACGACGCTCGCAAGAGGTACCGTGATATGAATGCCCCCGAATTTCGGGTATCGTTTGCAGCTGCAGCGACGCCCTCAATCACCCCTGCCGTTAAAGTTTCCAGTGCAGTACCCTCGATGTCCTCTTTTAGTACGAGTTTGAAATCTCCCCTCGCTGTACCAGCGAGCACTGTCAGCCCGAAGGAGGTCCCAAAACCTTCTTCGGCCACGGTTAAGAAGGCGCCGGTTTTAACACCTAAACCGGCGAATTCGGAGAAGAAGTCCTCTTCTTCTCCGAAACGGTCGGCGAACAAGTCTTCCCCAGCTAAAGGGGGAAAGAAGACTTTGCCGACCAGGGCTGGTCCTTCTTCCAGCCCACCTAATACGAAAAATATAGGGGAGAAGAGGGAGACGGTTCGTCGCCGTCTCTCTCGTCCTCCTGCTGACGGGGTGGCTACTGTCTCTGCTGGCCTTTCTGCTCCCACTACCACCAAGGGGGCGAAGCCTGCTGAAGCCAAGCCCGTCCGTATGGAGGAACTCCCCTATAGAAAAGAAAATAGATCGGCGGAGGAGAGGGGAACGGTTCAGCGCCGTTTCTCTTCCTCTCCTAAAGGCAGGGCTGCTCACGTATCTGCTGGCCATCCCGCTCCCACCACTACCAGTGGAGCGGTGCCAGCAGGAGCGACCTTGTTTTATAAGGACCCGGCGTCTGTGGGGAAGGGACCATCTACTTCCCCAAACACACGTCGGCGCCGATCCAAGAAGAAATCTCTTCGGGGCGTGTCGGGGACAGACACCCAGTCTTCGGACCGGGAGGAAGTCCCTCGACACCGCTCTCGCTCTTCCCCAAGAGCGAGACTCGTGAGGTCCGACGACGACCGTGCGCAACCCAAGAGAGCGCCCGCTCCATTTTCTTCGTCTTCGGACGGAGATGTGGAGATTGAGGTGTGCTCTCCTGCCCCATCATCTCCAACTAGAGATGGGGAAGGGTGGCAAACGGTCAAGCATAGGTAGAAGACCAACTTCTACTTAAGTCCACACCATGGCACTATTACAATGGAACTGTAATAGCTATTCTGTTCATCTCGCTGAGTTACGACAATTAATATCTTCGTTTTCGGCAACCATTGTCTGTCTTCAGGAATCCAGGTTTCGTCCTGGACATGAGACAACAATGCGTCACTTCAAACTCTTCTCTAGAGACCGGGTGTACGGAGCTGTGGCCGCTGGTGGCGTCTGCACTCTCGTCCACTCTAGCCTCTTTAGTGAAGAGGTGCCGTTGCGTACTCAGCTAGAGGCAGTTGCAGTTCGTACTTCGTTGCCAGTAATGGCAACAGTATGTAACGTGTACATCCCGCCTGATTCTCAGCCGGATTACGACCAGCTGGTGGATCTAGTCTCTCAGCTCCCCCCTCCTTTTCTCCTTCTGGGAGATGTTAATGCCCACAACACCATCTGGGGCTCCGCTACCACTAGCGGTAAAGGGAGAGATTTTGAGAGGCTGATCAGGCGGCTGGACCTGTGCCTGTTGAACACAGGGGAACCTACGCACTTCTCTATTGCACACGGTACTTATTCAAGTATCGATATTACCCTGTGCAGTCGTGCGCTGGTTCCCCTGCTACAGTGGGGTGTACACGATGACCTTTGTAATAGTGACCATTTTCCAATTATCGTTACTCTTCCGAACCAGAGAGCCATCGAGTTACCAAGTCGATGGCTTCTCCGTCGGGCTGATTGGCCAACTTTCACGGCACGCGCGGTGTTTGCCGAAGATACCTTTGAGAGTGTCGACGATCATACCATTCACATAACGAATGGTATTTTGGCTGCTGCTGAGGAAACAATACCTTCCTCGTCCGGCAACTCACGCCGGAAGCTTGTCCCTTGGTGGACAGCCGAGATTGCAGCAGCCATTAAAGATCGTCGACGTGCTTTCAAATGCTATCGGAGGCAAAACACTATGGCCAACCTTATCACCTTCAGAAGGATGCGTGCTAGAGCCCGATATCTGATTCGGGAGAGTAAGAAAACGACGTGGGAAAAGTATGTGTCGTCCATGACGGTGCATACTCCTTCATCTCAAGTGTGGACTAAGCTTCGTCGGATCTCCGGACTCCCGACATCACTGTCGATACCCGGAGTGTCCATCAATGGAGACATCATCACGGACCATCTCGCCATTGCCAACAGCATTGGCTCGCACTTCTCCGATGTATCCTGCTCCGGGAGTTACGATCCTACGTTTCTGACTCTGAAGCGGGAGGCAGAGACTCACCCCTTGTCCTTTGCCACTGCTGCTTCGGAGTCCTATAATGTACCATTCTCTGAATGGGAACTGCGCAGTGCGCTTGCACTGTGCAGGGATACGGCTCCTGGACCGGATAACATACATAATCAAATGTTAAAACATCTGTGCGATTCCAGTATTAAAAAACTGTTGATCCTCTTCAATCGTATATGGATTGAAGGGGAGTTTCCATCTCAATGGCGAGAGGGGATCGTAATACCGATTCCTAAGGCTGGTAAGAATCCCAAGTTTGTAAGCAGCTATAGGCCCATTTGTTTGACAAATGGCCTATGTAAGCTGCTCGAAAAGATGGTGAACCGTCGACTGGTGTGGTTCTTGGAGGATAAAGGTCTCCTGTCTGAGTACCAATGTGGATTTCGCTCTCATAGGTCCACCACTGACCATCTGGTGCGACTTGAGAGCGCCATACAGGAGGCTTTTTTCCGAAAGCAGCACCTAGTCACGGTTTTCTTTGACCTAGAAAAAGCCTACGACACCACATGGCGCTACGGGATCCTTTCCACCCTTCACAAGTGGGGACTCCGTGGTAACTTACCGACTTTTATTGCGAATTTCATGTCCGTCCGACTCTTCCGTGTAAGGGTCGGTAGGACATTATCGCAATATTATACCCAAGAAAATGGAGTTCCTCAGGGTTCAGTGCTGAGTGTCACCTTGTTCGCGATTGCCATTAATGGCATTGTTGCCGCCGCCGGGTCCGCGGTAGTTCCATCGCTGTATGTAGACGATTTAGCTCTGCATTACAGCTCTGGAAGTATGGCAGTCGTGGAACGGCAATTGCAGCTAGCTATCAACCGGGTCGACAGGTGGGCTCACGACCGGGGTTTTCGTTTTTCAGCAGCGAAAACCTCCGTCGTCCATTTTTGTCGGCTACGGAGGCTACATTTACACCCTGAACTACATCTCAGGGATGCTGCGTTGCCGTTGGTTGACACTTATCGCTTCCTGGGGCTCCATTTTGACAGCAAGTTAACGTGGCAGCACCATATACGGCAATTGAAAATGACATGTCTCAGGAAACTGAACATGCTCAGGTTTCTTAGTGGCACTACGTGGGGGGCTGACCGTGCGGTGCTGCTACGGTTCTACCAAGCCCTCGTCCTGTCCCGGCTAGACTATGGTTCTGCGGCATACGGTTCAGCAAGGCCGGCAACCTTGAAAATGCTGGACAGTATCCACCATAGTGGCGTTAGGCTGGCTACCGGTGCCTTCCGGACCAGCCCGATACCCAGCCTACTTGTCGAATCGGGTGTTCCACCTTTAAATTATAGACGCCAACATATGCTGCCAATGTGCGTCAAATGCCGCAACACCCGACCTATCAAGCTCTCTTCGGTACCCAAAACCACCAGGGGTACGCCAACCGGCCTCGTGCCACTCGGCCGGTTGGTATTAGACTTGATAGCTCGTGTACTGAAATAGGAGTGGCTGTAGGTCCCTGTATGATCCGGACATCTAGCGAGGTGCCTCCGTGGCAAGTCCCGCGTCCGGAAATTCGGTTAGATCTTCACCAAGGTCCTAAGGTGAACACGGATGCGTCCGTTTACCGGAGGCAGTTCCACAGCATAGTTCACCAATTTCCGGACGCTGGCATTCTATACACGGATGGTTCGAAGGTGGACGAGAAAGTGGGTTGTGCTTACGTTATTGACGGTGCAAATACCAAGATCTCTTTGCCTGAGGCCTGTAGTGTGTTTACTGCGGAGCTCGTTGTCATCTGAAGCTCTGCAGTTTGCACTACAGGATGCACGAATCCACTTTCTCATGTGTACCGACTCTTTGAGTTCGTTGCAGTCAATTGCTACATGTTTCCCGCAACACCCCCTAGTGCAGCGAATCCACGACCTACTAGCCGGGCTGTGCCACGCTGACACTCGAATCACCTTTCTGTGGCTTCCAAGCCACATGGGAATTGCGGGAAATGAGTTAGCGGATCAAGCTGCAAAAGAGGCGGTATCACTACCACCTCAACCAATGGAGGTACCCGCTAGAGATATTCGCTCTCAGTTACGCCTACAAGTTCTGGCTTTTTGGGAGAGTCAGTGGCTAGCTGACCCACTGCCCAGTAAACTGAGAGCGATCAAGGGAACTACTCGCGTGTGGCGGAGCTCCTTCCGGGCCCGGAGAGAGTCCGTCATTTTGTGTAGGCTAAGGATAGGTCATACAAGATCCACCCACTCATACCTAATGAGAAGGGAAGACCCCCCACTTTGTACCTGTGGAGCCGTATTCACCGTGGCCCACATTTTCACCCAGTGTGTGGATCTTGCTGAGTTACGAAGAAACCTTGGTTTGCAGACGACACTCAAACTTATATTAGCCGATGACGCGGTGGCTGCTGATCGCGTTATCCGCTTTATAAGTGAGAGTGGGTTAGGGCCAGCAATCTAAATTTTCCAGTGAACATTGACTCAACGACTTGTTCGTTTTTGAATGATAATGTTTTGTTTTTTCCGTAATTTTTGTTTATTTTTATAATTTTTTATTTAATTGTTTGTTTTTTGTTTTATTAATTTTTGGTCTTTTTATATTTAGATGTCCACCTCAAAATTTTAAATTCAACTCAAAATTTGTATTCTTTAATCTGTGTTAAGAGGGGCAGATGACCTCGTAGTTCCGCCCCTTAAAACAACAATAACTAACTAACTAACTAGGGGCTCAGCCCAAGATGTCAGAAAACTATGAAATTCAACTTCAAGCACTTGGGGGCTCAGCCCAAGATGCTTAAAAGAAAAGAGTAGAGGTATCAGCACACAGTGCAAGAAAAGTAAGTGATCCACTTACAAACACTTGGGGGCTCAGCCCAAGATGTTTGAATGAAAACGTTAAGGGTTGAAAAACCCAAACCAGGGAGGGAAAGCTTAACACTGAAAGATAGAATTGAAGGGTGCGTGAGGGCCAAATCTTAAGCCACTTTCCCACACTAAAAATGATTGTAACCTGAAATAAGGTAGTGAAGTATTTACTGTGTTTATTGCACTCAGGGGCCAAATCCTGAAACAGCAATAACCAGAAGAAAGCCAAAAGGGCAACTTTGACTGTAAAAATGAAGATTGCAGAAACAAGTCGATAGGTGGAGAGCAATCGGAAAAAGTGCATTACAAAGCAAGTGGAAAAGAGAACTTGAGTTATGAAGAATAGGTGCAACACCTAGATTGCTCTGAGTACTTTCAAAGCATTTTGGTTATTCTTGAAGTATCTTCATGTCCAGAGTTTTCGATGAAGTCTCGAAGCCTCCAGGGCTGAGATGCGGCGACAGCTGGCTGACGAGTGGACTAGATTAGTAATCGTGGCGATGAGGCAGATCACATTTGCTTATATAGCGGTAGATCGACGTGTTCGAGAAACGTCGACAGGCGGAGAACTGTGATTGGTCAGCAGAACAGTTGACCAATTAGAGCGAAGAAAGAGAGAATGATGGCTGTCACTTGAATCAAATCTTTGGCAGCAATGCGAATAACACTGTAACAGTTCTAAAGGAAGTGTCTTACAACCTTGTATTTCTGAATACAGAAAAAGTAAGTGTAAAATATAATAAATAATTTAAGAATGAAGATATATAAATTTAAACAAAATTGCATAAACCACGTGTAAACACATGTCGCATTTATACATGGTGTCCACAGGCAGGAAAAGTCATGAATAGTCCGGAAAAGTCAGGATTTTTTTTTTGGTCAGGAATAGGCAGGAAAAAGTGTGAAAACATGGTGTGAGTCAGGAAAATATGGCAAAAAGTATTAGAAAGTCAGGAATTCTATATTAACCATACAGTATTTTGTGTTTTACAGCCATATTTTGATACTAGTTTAACTAATCTCTGAAGATAAAAAGCAATAACTCACTGGACATTATGGTAAGTTTCCATTTTTACAGTACATCATAGTAAAAACCTCTTTTACCTTTTTTTTTTTTGTATGCTTTTTTGGCGTTGGCGTAGGGATGTGGTGACCCCATCACTATAGTTAAGTTATTAAGTACTTTGATTTATGTATTATTGCATTATAATTAACTTTATTTTGTATTTTAAATGAATAAAGACCCGTGGGGGTTTGCCTGTTCCTCTATCGGGCGCGTCCCAGGTGGCGGATAGGGGGGCTCGCCGGACTTGTCCGGAGGGTTTGAGGGAAATAAAATACCTCTCGCGGACCAAAAACAGGCCCCTTGCCAGGGTTATGGTGAAGCTACGTTAGGCCTAGCAAGCCAGTAGTAGATATGAAACTGCTTTTAAAACGGGAACGGGCCTCGGAAAGGACAGATCTAAAGGAAGCAGACCTGGCTATGGAAATGGACTACGAATCGGAACTTTGAATATAACGACATTGACGGGAAGAGTGGAGGAGGTTGTGGATATGATGGAGAGGAGAAAACTGGATGTACTCGGACTGGCAGAGACCAGATGGAGAGGGGAAGGATGGAAAGAACTGAGAAATGGCTTGCAGCTATACTGGATAGGAAATGAGGAGGGGAAGAGAAATGGAGTGGGAATGGTGGTGAGAGAAGGGCTGAGGGAGGAAGTAAAGAGGGTAAGTGATAGAATAATTAGAGCCAGAATCACTGTGAAAGGTAGAAACCTGGACATTTTGCAAGTCTATGCACCACAGGTGGGATGCTCAGAAGGCGAGAAGGACGAGTTTGAAGAGGAGTTGCAGAAGCAGTTAGTGGGGAGAGACCTGATAGTCATGGGAGACCTAAATGCCCATGTCGGAACTGATAGAAGAGGTTTTGAGGAAGTGATTGGTGGTGAAGGATGGGGAAACAGGAATAAGGAAGGAGAGAGATTGTTGGAACTGTGCAAGATAAATGGGCTAATGGTTGGAAACACATGGTACAAGAAGAGAGAGAGCCATAAAATTACTTGGTACAGCAGGGATTTGACTAGGAAATCAGTGGTGGATTATATTCTATGCGGGAAGGAGACAAAGAAGAGTATCACGGATATAAGGGTAATACCTTCTGAAGCCCTGGACAGTGACCACCGTCTGCTGGTCGCCAAGGTGAGAGGACTGAAGGAAAAGAGGAGAACTGAAAACCAAGAAAGAAGAATAAGGACATGGAAGCTGAAGGAGGATGGAAATAAGGAGAAGTTCCAGATATTAGTGAGGAACAAATTACCGAAGGATGATCCGAAAACAGGTGAAGAAGAATGGAATAGGTTCAAGGACGTGTTGGTAGAAGCAGCGGAAGTCGTGTGTGGCAGAACTAGTGGAAAGAAAAGGTGGAAGGAAACACCATGGTGGAACCCCAGAACTAAGGAAGCAGTGAAAAAGAAAAATGAAGCATTCAGGAAATGGTTCCAACAGAGGACAGACAGAACAAGAGAAGAATACCAAGAGCGGAAGAAAGAAGCAGGAGAAGTAGTGAAGGAAGAGAAAAAGAAATGGCTGGAGAAATGGACAGAAATGATGGAGGAGGACTGTGATGGCAGTAAGCAAGTGTTGTATGGAATGATAAAGGCAAAGAGAAGAGATACAGGGGAAAATGTCAGAATGGTGGACAGGAATGGAAAGGAGGTCGAAAATATGGAAGAAGTAAAGGTTATCTGGAGAGAATACTTCAAGGAACTCCTAAATCCAACTAAAACCAGCATAGTGGACATTGTGGAGGAAGAAACAGACAGTGAACAAGACATTTCAGAGAAGGAATTGACATGGAAAGAAGTGGAGGAAGCATTAAAGAAGATGAAAGGGGGAAAGGCACCGGGAATAGACGAAGTGAGTGTGGAGATGGTGAGAGCAGCAGGGGTGATAGGAACACAGTGGCTCTTTCGAGTAATGAAAGTGATATGGAGGGAGAAGAAAATACCAGAGGACTGGAAAAGAGGGATAATAATACCCATATTTAAAAAGGGAAGTAGGAAGGAATGCAAGAACTACAGGGGAATTACACTCATGTGCCACTGCGCCAAAATATTTGAGAAGGTACTGGAGAGAAGAATTCGGACAGAAGTTGAAGATGGGCTGAGGGAAGAACAGTATGGATTCAGGCCAGGAAGGTCAACAGTTGACCTCATCTTTGCAGTAAGACAGCTACAAGAACACCATTATGAATATGGGAAAGATCTGGTGATGACCTTCTTGGATATTGAGAAAGCATATGATAGTATTAATAGAAACAAGGTATGGGAAGCAATGAGAGCAAAAGCAGTGAACAAGGAGACAGTGGCAAGAGTGAAAGCAATGTACGAGGGAAGCAAAAGCTGTGTAAAGGTGGGAAGAGAGAGAACGGAATGGTTTCAACTGGAGAGTGGTCTGAAACAGGGAAGTGCCCTCTCACCCCTGTTATTTATAGTGGTGATGGATGAAATCATACGAAAAGTGGTAAATAGCATTGGGGAAAGGAAAATGAAGGCAATGTTGTTTGCTGATGACCTTCTGGTATGGGGAGAGGATGAGGAAGAAGTACAAGAGCAATTAGATGAGTGGGAGAAGGTAGTGTTATCATATGGGATGAAGTTCTCAGCACAAAAGAGTGAAGTGGTCATCACAACGAGGAAGAAGAACAGACTGGATATGGGCATAACACTTGGAGGACAGCAGTTGCAGAAAGTAGAATGCTTCAAGTACTTGGGAAGCATAATTGAAGAAAAGGGAGGCAATAGGATGGAAATAAATGAGCGGGGAAGGTGCGCAGATGGATTTTTCAAGAGTGTTAGGGGAATGATATGGAATAAAGATGTACCACAAAAATGTAAAGGAATCATCTACAAGACCTACTTTGTGCCAATTTTGACATATGGTTCAGAAACATGGGCGATGAAGGAAAGGGACAAGAATAAAATACGAGCAGTGGAGATGAAGTTCCAGAGGAGTAGGGTAGGAGTGACAAGAATGGACAGAGTAAGGAATGAGAGAGTCAGGGAGATGGTAAGAGAGGAACCATTGCAAAATAGAATAGAGCGATCTAGGCTACAATGGTATGGACATGTGAGGAGGATGCAAGAGGAGAGGATACCGAAGAAGATGTTTGGAATGGAAATGACGGGAAGGAGGCCAAGGGGAAGACCAAGGGACAGATGGACAAAAGGAGTTAAGAAGAGTGTGGAGGAAAGAGGAGTGTGCTGGGACACAGTAAATGACGAGAGATGGTGGATGGACAGGAAACGATGGAGAGGCTTATGTTCCAAGCAGACCCGACCAGCGGTTGGAAACTGCTCAAGATGATGATGATGATGAAATGAATAAAGAGGTGAGCATTGGGCAGCTGTGGGGATGGTGGAGGCTGCAAATAAAAGAGATATAATTATATATATATATATATTTTCTCAATAAACTTTTTTTCCGATGTCACGATGACTTCGCGAGTCAGGAATTTTGCTGAGAAATGGTCAGGAAAAGTCAGAAAAATTGACAATGAAAATTCTGTGGACACCATGTGGAAAATGGAAAGAAAAGGAAAAAAAAAAGACGTTTCACATTCTTGCTTCTTCTCTCGATAAACACGAAAAATGAAATGAAATATTTAAGGGCTTTTGTAGCCTTCGCAAATTCGAACAGGAGTCTTCATGTCAGCATTTACTGTGTCATGCCAGCGCTACTTTGGACGTCCACGTGGACGTTGCCCATTAATTTCAAACGAGTGAGTGAAATTGGCAACTGTTCCAGGTGCAGCACGCAGGACATGAGGTGCTTTTCCCATGCCTTCTCAGCGATGGGTGCGATGCCCATTTGCTGGCGAACAGTGTCATTTTTGACATGATACCCATGTGTGATACCCATGGACCAAGGAGCATACACATTTCCATCTTGTGTAATTAGCCATCCGTAGCTTTATCAGCCGGTCTACATTCAACGTAGCAACAAGACGTACTACTGTGCGGTATACTTTGGACTTCAGATGTAGTGGCATTCTTTTGTCACAGAGTATGCCTGTGATTTCTCTCCATCTCATCCATGCTGCCTTTATCCTACTTGGCACTTTATCAGCTATCCCACCATCAGTCTGCAGGCAAGATCCTAGATACCTGAAGTTTACGGTCTTCATTAAGGTGTCCCCATCAACTCGAATGGAGCCGTTTCTTGGGATGGTTTCCAGGTATTCAGTCTTCCTTTTTGTTAAGTCGAAGACCGAATTGTGAGAGATGCATGTTCCAATCTTGAACTTGACAATGCAATCCTCTTCTAGTGGTATCAGCAAGTGCAACATCGTCTGCATATAGGACAGTCCAAGGGACACTCCTTTGCAGGTCCCGTGTCATTGTGTTCATGACAAGGCATAAGGCAATGGGGACAGTGCGAAGCCTTGGTGTACACAGACTTTCACTGCGAAGCTCTCCGAGATGCCGACGGTGCAACGTACAGGACTTGTAGTGTTCGTGTATAGCATCTCGATCCAAGTGATAAGTATTTCAGGTACCCCATGGTCACGAAGTGCATACTAGATTACGCGGTGCGAAACTCGGTCGAAAGCCTTTTCAAGGTCAAGGAAGAATATATGCAGTACTGTTGTTTCTCGGTGCTTTTCAATGAACATTCTGGCAGCGAAGATTGCATTGGTATGAATATAGTATATGATATGCTAAATAATTAAAACAGTGTTTCATTAAAAGATACTAATTTTTTTTATAATTTGAAATGGACATTTTTAAAAGTCGTCATTATGAGTTAAAAATGTACTCTCACGCGCTTCACTCAGTGTTAAAACCTCATTTATTTCCCCATCGTTCGAAGAGCTAGCCATTATTTATCACCACGTATCTTAATTAGCTCCGAGTAAGAATGTAAACAAACATAGCTTCAAAAGATCACATGTGCGGATAATCAGCTGACTACAGTACAGTATGTTCTAAGAATACTTATTATGAACCCAGTTATTCACAGAACACAAACATATCGATATCCAGAGAGAGAATAATTCCTACATTGTCTGGTTACTGGTTACAACACTGATAGCACTGCTTGGCTAGAAGTAGTAATAATAACACATTTACAAAAACAGGGTCAATAGACCGTCCCGTGGCATTTTTTAGCAGAACCCTTGGCCGATATATCGCCCCCTTGCACTAAAGGGTTGAAATACAAAATTCAATTAGAATATGAAATTTTATTATGGGAGGAGAGGTATGGAATAGCCCCCAAAGAAATGGGGGTTCGGGGTTCCTCCCAGGGAAACTTTTGTATAATTGGGTGCAAAATGATGAGTTTTAAGGCTATCTGGCATCGCTTTATCAACCAATTTGTTGTGATGTTTTATGTTTGACTATCAGGTACCCGCGGCTTCGCTCACGATGAAGACAATGGGAACGATGCATTATTGCTAAGAATTGGTTAATTCTATTACAGCAATCTTGGCAACAGGTAGGTCCATTTTAATTCTGAAAATTCTGATACATACAGTATACTGATATGAGCCGCACAGTGGGAATTCCATAGAGTAGGGAAAGATGACCTTATGTGAACCCATTTGAAGATTACGTTTTTGGTTTTGCCATCTTCTGTTGAGACATAACGATTTTGTTGTCTCGATACTCGTGAGCACGCCACATACAGTTGCCCATGTGCAAAACTGGTTTTGTAGTCCTGCTGTAAGTGTGTGTCATTGTGCTTAGTTAATAATAATAATAATTGCGAATACTGTTTAAAGAGGGATCTGCACTCTTGCACACTGGAATGGCAAATCTATCGGAAAAATAAGATTATGGGGAATCAAAAGTATTTTTCCTTAAGCTATTCAGGGTGTACTTTTCCCACAATTATTGAAGATTTGAACATCAACATGTCGCTATTAATAGACCGATAGCTAAAATACTGTATCTCTCACCTTGGCCGCTGATGTAAATTGTGCAGCCTCTTGCAGTGTTACATCCCAGGTATTGTAATTCTCCAACAACTTTTTGCCTCACATGCCTCTCTAAATAATGAAAATTCCTGATTATTGTGTTTTGTAGAGATCTTTGAAAGAGGTTGCCCTCGCACATGGTGTAGGTGCATTGTCAAAGGAAACCATTCCATGTTACGAACATGGGCCGTGTAACCTGTACCAAATGCTTCTGCAGATTTAACACCAGGTCAATTCTGATGAGCAGTTCCTTGAACTCAGATTTGCCATCATTTTACTTTATCGTTCCATGTGTACGGTAATATCTCTGTACCTCAACATACAGAAGAGTGCTTTCAAAATCACGTCTTGTGAAAATTTTGGAGAAGGTGGTGGGTGTGGTTTTTGGTGGAGTGGAAACTCGCTCGTGGAAATCATTTTCAGTAAAATAGACTGGTTCACAATTCTGTAAGTGCACATTGAGGTATGCGACGGCGGGATGCCTTATGTGTTACGGAAACGCCAATAGCCACCACACAGTTTAATTGCTACTGACATGACGACCAGACTGATATGTTTGTACTTAACTATTGAACCCTTTTCTTCCATTTTTAGTTACCCCCCCTTCTTTTCTTCTGTGTGCCAATTATCGGAATTGTTCTCTTTTCTTCTTTGTTGTTACTGGCCAGAATAACTGAGCAGATCAGTGGACATTTCTATAATTGCTGATCAAGGTTCGTTATGGTAACTTTCTGCTATGCCGAATCATGATTAGTGGCACCTCTTCCCCTTTTGCTTCTCTGTTTTTTCTGATACCAGGGACAACCCCTTGTTTGTCTCTGAGCAGTCTTCTGTTTTTTTTTTTTTTTTTTTTTTCTCATGTAGGTTTGACTTTTTTAAGCTCCCGTTTTCGGGATGCCTTGCTCTCTTTTCCTTTTATCCCCTTTTATCTATGTGTTTAAAAAAGGTGCACGTACTGACGTAACTTTCGCTCATTTTATCGCAATCCTGAGCTGTCTGACACTCCCCGATTCCATCAAGGTAAGTCTGGACTTACTTCCTTGGCATGTGTGTGTGTGTGGGCGTGAGCCTTTTGTGGAATACTATGGTGTCTCACCCTGTTTAGTATGTCCGTAGTGTGTTTGTCTGCTTCCTTGAGTGTTTCCCGTTGCCTTTATCTTCCCCTTTGTCCCATTTGTTTTGTGTGGGTATTTTGGTCTCGGTTTACTGTGTGGCATCTTCGCCCGAAGTAAGGCCTATGCCGTACGCCACATACATCTTACCTTGTTTTGTCCCTTGGTTATCTCATGATTGTGTCTTTTCACGCAAGTCTTTGAGTCTACCTTATTCCTTTTATCGTATGTATCTTCCCCCACTGCACTCAACCTGTTTCCCATCCCTTTATCGTGACTTATTTTGATGGATTATTTATATACTCGGTTGCTTGTCGCCTTTTTATTTAGTCCATGTACGTCAGTCCTTTCCAAAATCCCCCACCTCCTCTTTACCTTCTGGGCTATTCGGGATATCATCGTGTCTTTGTCGGTATGCCCATTTTCCTGACTCCCTTGTCTGGCCCCTTAATCTTTATTTTTCCCAATTTAACTTTACTCTACACGAGTATGCTTTCCCCTTAATGAATCCCTCCCCCTCCCTTTACCTCCTATGCCCATGACATTAACGTCTCAATCATTTCTCCCTTTATCTTACGTAATTTCATATGTTTGACATCACCTTAACCTTACTTCTAGCATGTATCGCTTCCTCGTCTATAACTGTTCCTTGGATATTGATCAATATACTATCTATCCACCATATCGGCGCTGTGTCTGAGTATTTTATTAAAACTGGTGTTTGGATTGTTATTCTACGTTATGTCTTTTGATTGTAGGGTAGGCCTATGGTTCATTATGAGTACGGCATCGTATTGAACTTCACTACTATGTAAATGCACGTTCAGTCCACGCCTCTGATACATTTCACTCCACCTTATTTACCATTATTGGGGTCATTCTCCTTTCAACACCTAGTCCTGTTTCATGAGCCCAGCACAAGACTAAAGGTGCACGTTTCCACTGCCGCAACTACAACTGCATGAAAGGTAAGACCGTTCACTATACGGGATTGTGAGCCATGTGTTTATGAAATTGAACATAGCTTGATCGCTACCTACATTTATTTATATACGGTATGTATATATTTTCAGATGTATTTTAATAACAGAAGTACTTGTTCTTCGCCTGGATGATGAAGATTTTTACATGATTGTAATTTCAAGTTCTGAAAATCAGTATAGAGAAAAGCAAGACCATGGTGATGACAAGAGGGGAAAGACAAGGAAAGGGCACTGTGAAAATTGGAAGTCAGAGTTTGGAAATTGTGGACACGTTCAAATACCTAGGAAGTGAATTGATGCAAACTGGTAGGTTGGACATGGAGATTGGCAGGAGGGTACAGCAGAGCAATGCATTCTATCAAAGTGTAAGAAAATTTGTTTGGGATAAGGAAGTACCAAGGAAAAGCAAGGAGGTAATGTATAAAGTGTACTATGTTCCCATATTAACTTATGCAGCTGAGACTTGGACCCTGACAAGCAGGCAAGAGAGTAGAATTCAAGCCAGTGAAATGAAATTCCCAAGAAGTATGATAGGAAAGACAAGGAAAGACAGAGTGAGGAATGAAGATGTTAGGAAGGAAGTTGGGATGGGAAAACTAAATGAGAGAATTGAGAAGAATAAACTAAGGTGGTTTGGACATGTAAAGAGGATGGAGGTAAATAGAATACCAAGACAGATGCTGGAGGCAAAGTGCAAGGGTAAGAGAGCAAGAGGAAGACCTAGAACAAGGTGGATTGATTCAGTGAAGAACAGCGTAAGAAAAAGAAATCTGGACTGGGACAAGATGGTGGAAGGAAAGTGGAGAAGTGCCATAAATACCCCGACCCGGCAGGAGCTGGATAAGGGGAAATGATGATGATGATAATGTAATTTCAAGTTCATACAAATTATTTGTTAAGTTTGCAATGAGAATGTTTATGGAGTTTGAATGAACTGCCGCTAGGTAGTGCCAGAAATGTGAAGGTTATTGAATGCATGTCTTTGATCGGACAGCTGGTATGTAGGCCTGTTGCAACTATCGAAATTGGAATAGTCCGCATTTAAAATGCTTTCCGGCAAATAGCCATCAGTGATGGAAGGCAATCTTTCTTCCCAGCTTGAAACATTATCCTTATCAACATTGGAGGATTCTCCGCAAATTGCTCTAAATTTTATATCGTGACGCTTTCTGAAATTCTCGAGCCAACTGTTCGAAGCTTTGAAATCTCCAATACCGGTATCTAATTCTGCCGCGAAATCCAATACTTTGGCTTGTATAATTGGTCCGGACACAGGGACGTTCCGACTTCTTATTTTGCTCAACACCACCTAGATACAAGGCCTTTGCATTCAAACAAGATGGCGGGCACAGAAGGCAGAGCTGCTGGAGCACGCCGCATGCCATGGCTCATATGACGGGTTCCTTCCAACTGATAATGTATATTGTGAGGTTTGAAGCCATTTTTCAGTGTTGCCTTAGTAAACAAAAGTTTGGTGCTTTTCAGTCGGTCAACACGAATGTACCTAAAAGAGCTGGGTTATGCCCTAATCCTGAAAAAAATTAATCTCATGTAATTTTTTTCAGGATTTGGGCATAACCCAGCTCATTTGGGTACATTCGTGTTGACCGACTGAAAAGCACCAAAATTTTGCTTTTTGCTGATAATGTACATCGTCGGCAGCAGCATGTATAGGCTATTATGATGACTTCATCCTTTACCGGTACTTACCTTTAGGTGCCTAACAAAGACGGTATACTTCAGAATAAGCTTCTTCTCGTCGTTTACCTGAAAATGAAACCTCACGGGAAACTAGGTACTGTAGGAAGAAATGAAACAAGTCATACACTATTTTACTGTTCCTGGATCAATTTACTGTATGTCAATAGCCAACAACCATAAAAAAAAACAGCAGTAAAATATATGCTTTTAATAGAATTATCTTCAATATATGCATAAGATCATGCTTTCAGCTAGATATTGAACCCTTTATCCTCTGATGGATAAATGATTCGATGTTTTATTTCTACATTTAATTAATATTTCCACCAGCGTCATGAAATAGCCAGACGAAGATGAGGAAACTTCAAGCATTTGTTGGAGACAGTGGGGACATACCTGCAGCAGTTTGACAAAAGGCTAAATACTTAAGGATTGTGAAAAGAAAGAGCCTAGCAATGTTTTAGAAGGACAGGTGGTGGCTACCTCAAAATAGAAGGGACGCGTGGTGAGACACGCTTATGGCATGTTCATTGTACTATTCGCGCCTAGAAAAAATATAATGCAGTAACGTGAGTGGCTGATGGTACTACTGGACACTCCTACGAGGCCAAGGTCTGATAAAAACCACGAAGTTAGCGAAAAAGTGGAACCAATGAGAGATGAATGCTTAGGAACGCGCCAAGTCTAGCTTGGGCACGCGAGAGCTAGCATTAACGCGGGAGATCGGCTAGACAACATCTCTACGATCGATTCTAGAATTAATGGGCATATTCTTGACCTGCGCAATTTTACGAGTTCAGTGATATTTGTTTCATTCCTGTACCACTATTATTTTGAGAAATTTTTATATAATTTCCCCCTCTATCGATACCTAGGGCCAGTTCATTTATAAGTGGCGTGAAGAGCCAAGACACTATTACATTGTGTGTGTCGGGAGACCCAGGTTACCATTACTATATTGTGTGTGTCGGGAGACACAGGTTATTATTACATTTTGCGCGTCTGAGGACGAAGGCACTTGTACTTTGCGTGTCATGAGGACACAGATTTTTATTAATACAAATGTGTGTAAATTCAGTGTGATAGATAGTCACAGTACTATTTTGTAGGGACAGTATCATCGACAATTCGCCAACAGACTGTTCTGGGGAAATAAGTACCTAAAACGGTGAATTTAGTAGACAGATATCGAGTGTGTAATAATCTATAACTTTTTGCATCAGCACGAGAGATGACATCGCTTATCCTGGAAGAAGTTTGGAACTGTCAACACTCCGTCGAGATGTTTGAGATGAGCTAAGCAGCATTAAGTAGGGAGATGGCTGCAGATGTTCGCTGACGGTGACTGGCCGAGGATGAGTACTGAATAATATTCTTATTATCTGACAAGTTAACTTATGGTATATGGGACATATTTTGTTTGTAAATATCTTGCTTGTGTTGATTAACGTAGTGTATTTAGTTTTGGTCTGACACACCTTTTGCATGGAAACAGCTCGCACAATTTTTCATAGACGTAAGTTCTTGTTTGTTTGATTTAACTAACGTGGCTATGTGGACAACCGTGTTTGCATATGTTTACGCAATGCAGTTAAGAAACGTCTCTCGGAGATATATTGTGTTTCAGAAGTAGGACTGAATTAATATAATCATACAGTAGATTGGAGGGTAAATTAATCTTTGTAATGTTTATTATTGATCAGATTCAGTGAGTTTATTGCCGTTGGAGCAATGTGAGTTGTGGCGAAGAGCAGTCAGCTCTCTCGTAGGTTTTAATATTCTTAAATAGATTGTCAGCATCTGATTCAACCGACCTGTGTGGAAAGTGTTATGTCATTCCCAGCAGTGTGTGTGTGTGTGTATTTTATTGGTCCGTGGGGGTTTGCCTGTTCCTCTATCGGGCGCGTCCCAGGTGGCGGATAGGGGGGCTCGCCGGACTTGTCCGGAGGGTTTGAGGGAAATAAAATACCTCTCGCGGACCAAAAACAGGCCCCTTGCCAGGGTTATGGTGAAGCTACGTTAGGCCTAGCAAGCCAGTAGTGGATATGAAACTGCTTTTAAAACGGGAACGGGCCTCGGAAAGGACAGATCTAAAGGAAGCAGACCTGGCTATGGAAATGGACTACGAATCGGAACTTTGAATATAACGACATTGACGGGAAGAGTGGAGGAGGTTGTGGATATGATGGGGAGGAGAAAACTGGATGTACTCGGACTGGCAGAGACCAGATGGAGAGGGGAAGGAAGAAAAGAACTGAGAAATGGCTTGCAGCTATACTGGATAGGAAATGAGGAGGGGAAGAGAAATGGAGTGGGAATGGTGGTGAGAGAAGGGCTGAGGGAGGAAGTAAAGAGGGTAAGTGATAGAATAATTAGAGCCAGAATCACTGTGAAAGGTAGAAACCTGGACATTCTGCAAGTCTATGCACCACAGGTGGGATGCACAGAAGGCGAGAAGGACGAGTTTGAAGAGGAGTTGCAGAAGCAGTTAGTGGGGAGAGACCTGATAGTCATGGGAGACCTAAATGCCCATGTCGGAACTGATAGAAGAGGTTTTGAGGAAGTGATTGGTGGTGAAGGATGGGGAAACAGGAATAAGGAAGGAGAGAGATTGTTGGAACTGTGCAAGATAAATGGGCTAATGGTTGGAAACACATGGTACAAGAAGAGAGAGAGCCATAAAATTACTTGGTACAGCAGGGATTTGACTAGGAAATCAGTGGTGGACTATATTCTATGCGGGAAGGAGACAAAGAAGAGTATCACGGATATAAGGGTAATACCTTCAGAAGCCCTGGACAGTGACCACCGTCTGCTGGTCGCCAAGGTGAGAGGACTGAAGGAAAAGAGGAGAGCTGAAAACCAAGAAAGAAGAATAAGGACATGGAAGCTGAAGGAGGATGGAAATAAGGAGAAGTTCCAGATATTAGTGAGGAACAAATTACCGAAGGATGATCCGAAAACAGGTGAAGAAGAATGGAATAGGTTCAAGGACGTGTTGGTAGAAGCAGCGGAAGTCGTGTGTGGCAGAACTAGTGGAAAGAAAAGGTGGAAGGAAACACCATGGTGGAACCGCAGAACTAAGGAAGCAGTGAGAAAGAAAAATGAAGCATTCAGGAAATGGTTCCAACAGAGGACAGACAGAACAAGAGAAGAATACCAAGAGTGGAAGAAAGAAGCAGGAGAAGTAGTGAAGGAAGAGAAAAAGAAATGGCTGGAGAAATTGACAGAAATGATGGAGGAGGACTGTGATGGCAGTAAGAAAGTGTTGTATGGAATGATAAAGGCAAAGAGAAGAGATACAGGGGAAAATGTCAGAATGGTGGACAGGAATGGAAAGGAGGTCGAAAATATGGAAGAAGTAAAGGTTATCTGGAGAGAATACTTCAAGGAACTCCTAAATCCAACTAAAACCAGCGTAGTGGACATTGTGGAAGAAACAGACAGTGACCAAGACATTTCAGAGAAGGAATTGACATGGAAAGAAGTGGAGGAAGCATTAAAGAAGATGAAAGGGGGAAAGGCACCGGGAATAGACGAAGTGAGTGTGGAGATGGTGAGAGCAGCAGGGGTGATAGGAACACAGTGGCTCTTTCGAGTAATGAAAGTGATATGGAGGGAGAAGAAAATACCAGAGGACTGGAAAAGAGGGATAATAATACCCATATTTAAAAAGGGAAGTAGGAAGGAATGCAAGAACTACAGGGGAATTACACTCATGTGCCACTGCGCCAAAATATTTGAGAAGGTACTGGAGAGAAGAATTCGGACAGAAGTTGAAGATGGGCTGAGGGAAGAACAGTATGGATTCAGGCCAGGAAGGTCAACAGTTGACCTCATCTTTGCAGTAAGACAGCTACAAGAACACCATTATGAATATGGGAAAGATCTGGTGATGACCTTCTTGGATATTGAGAAAGCATATGATAGTATTAATAGAAACAAGGTATGGGAAGCAATGAGAGCAAAAGCAGTGAACAAGGAGACAGTGGCAAGAGTGAAAGCAATGTACGAGGGAAGCAAAAGCTGTGTAAAGGTGGGAAGAGAGAGAACGGAATGGTTTCAACTGGAGAGTGGTCTGAAACAGGGAAGTGCCCTCTCACCCCTGTTATTTATAGTGGTGATGGATGAAATCATACGAAAAGTGGTAAATAGCATTGGGGAAAGGAAAATGAAGGCAATGTTGTTTGCTGATGACCTTCTGGTATGGGGAGAGGATGAGGAAGAAGTACAAGAGCAATTAGATGAGTGGGAGAAGGTAGTGTTATCATATGGGATGAAGTTCTCAGCACAAAAGAGTGAAGTGGTCATCACAACGAGGAAGAAGAACAGACTGGATATGGGCATAACACTTGGAGGACAGCAGTTGCAGAAAGTAGAATGCTTCAAGTACTTGGGAAGCATAATTGAAGAAAAGGGAGGCAATAGGATGGAAATAAATGAGCGGGGAAGGTGCGCAGATGGATTTTTCAAGAGTGTTAGGGGGATGATATGGAATAAAGATGTACCACAAAAATGTAAAGGAATCATCTACAAGACCTACTTTGTGCCAATTTTGACATATGGTTCAGAAACATGGGTGATGAAGGAAAGGGACAAGAATAAAATACGAGCAGTGGAGATGAAGTTCCAGAGGAGTAGGGTAGGAGTGACAAGAATGGACAGATTAAGGAATGAGAGAGTCAGGGAGATGGTAAGAGAGGAACCATTGCAAAATAGAATAGAGCGATCTAGGCTACAATGGTATGGACATGTGAGGAGGATGCAAGAGGAGAGGATACCGAAGAAGATGTTTGGAATGGAAATGACGGGAAGGAGGCCAAGGGGAAGACCAAGGGACAGATGGACAAAAGGAGTTAAGAAGAGTGTGGAGGAAAGAGGAGTGTGCTGGGACACAGTAAATGACGAGAGATGGTGGATGGACAGGAAACGATGGAGAGGCTTATGTTCCAAGCAGACCCGACCAGCGGTTGGAAACTGCTCAAGATGATGATGATGACAAGCGGGAATTTCAGCGTAGACTGATTTCTGTCAGCTTGGTGCCAAGTCCATATCGTTACCTCGCGAGGGCATATGTGGCTATATCGATTAATGTCTTACCATATGTTTATGTGGTTGAGATTTGTTGCTGTTGATTCTACGAGATAACGGGACAGTTGGTCAAGTTATTTTTACACACTGGAGCTGGACGATGACAAGAGTGAGGAAGGGGGGAAGCTGTTTTCACAAGGCGGGCTGAATAGATTGCATCGAGGTCATTAGTGGAGTGCTTGTTGGCTCCGTAATAATACTTGAAATACAGAATAAGAACTGATCGATGATAAAAATTGTTTAAATAAATGGGAGTTGCCTACGAATCACTATAATCTCCGAAGCGTTAGCTTAACGTGCATTTTTGTTCATATAAGGTAATCTCAGCCGGTGAGGCTTTAGTTGTTGTTGGTTCCATTCCATGTTTATGTTCCGTATTAGTGACCCGTGCAGTCACGTGCGATGCTGTCTTTTCCTTGTTTGTGTATTGAGCAATTGGCCGTGTTGGCAGCTCATTTGTCAGATGCGTCATCGCACTGAAGGAGGGTCTCGAGGGAGATTCCTGTAAATATTAGATTTTAGATTGTGTGTCAGCATTAGTTTTAAGGGTTTTTATTAGTGTTGTGTCCTATATCCGTAAACGTTGATTTACGAGATGCTTGTTCGTAAGCATCGTGGCTGTTACCCGCTGTAAACGAACAGTCATCCAAGTACTCATTCCTCGTAGTTAGTCATTACGCATACATAAAATCCCAATGCAAGTTAGTGGAACTTGGATCCACATTTTTATGAGGAGGAGATCTGTCTGACTCCTCAACGTTGATAGATATTTCTGTCATGGGAAGATTTAGGGAGGAATATTATTATTGTTGTTGTCTATATTCATTTTTTTGCACAAATAGTCATTAAATTATGTTATTATTTTACGTCTTGTCACTTCCTTTCTTAATTATAGTTTTAATACTATGACCCTTCCCTCAGTAGAGCATGTTGTTTGGCGAACGTAAACATCACACTATGAACTGAGCGCGACCCCTTGATCAAGATTCTTGCATATAAACACGGCGATACTGAAGGGTTCATAGGAGGTAAACTGGCGCGGCCAAGCGTGGGGCGGTTCACTGTGGTGTAGCGGCAACGAAATTGCACATGTCAATGTAAGCGTGGTTGGGTTTACAAACTGACGCAACAATGAAGGTGTATTTTTGTTGCTGGTTCGCTGCTGGAACACATTTAGTGGCGTATTTGAATAAAACTGACATGCCACAAGTGGAGGCATATATGACAGTATCTTAATCACCGGAAAGTGATATTTTATTAAAAGTAATTGAGGCGAGGAGGATACCGCCAACTGTGTGAAATATAAATTAAAATCAGGAGTTTGCAATGTAAAATACGGTTCACGTTTTTGTCTATTGAATTAAAGTAAAAGTAATATACGTGATATCGGGCGCCCAATGATTAAAGTTAAAACTAGATTTGTTTAGAAAGTCAAACTCATGAAAATGTTAGGAGGCTGGTAGCCTTAAATGACAATTAATACTTTGTTAATTAGTCAGTGTTAATATCAGATCAGGATAACAATTTAATGACTGAATATGTGTTTGGGTTTAAATTAAATTGAGTAAAATTAGAACCACTCAGAGATGCAATCGACTAGTGGGATTAAATGTAAAATATAAATGAGCTGAGTAGGGTAAAGAAATTAAATGTGCATGGGGATTGTATGTGTGTGTCAGGGGGCATTGCTTTATGTCATTTCCCTAATGTCTCATATAAAGTGTATAACATGGCAACAGTAGAACAGATTCAAGAAATCATTGAAAATGCTGCTAGGAGGACACAGGAATTGTTGGACACTAAATTGGCGGAACAGAGTGAATCACTAAACACTAAACTATCCGAACAAAGTGAATCAATAAACAATAGTATGTTAGAACAAAGTGAGTCTATAAACAAATTGTCTGAGCAGAGTGAATCACTAAACACTAAACTATCCGAACAAAGTGAATCATTAAACACTAAAATATCTGAACAGAGTGAATCATTAAACACTAAACTATCAGAACAGAGCGAATTATTAAACGCGAAATTATCTGAACAATTAAACAACAGTAGGATTGAACAAAATGAATATCAGGCGGAACAAGCTAGATTACTAAAAAGTGAAATCAATGACACTATAAATTCGCAGTTAGAGGCGCAGAATGTTAAAAACACGAACAAGTAGCTTCGTTAACCGCAGAGATGAAGGATCACACTAATCAACAGATGGTATTGCTGGCCCTAGATGTTAGTAAAAACAATGAAAAACAATTAGATCAGATTAAGAAAATGGAAATTATATTTGATCAAAAACTTAGCATTCTGGATGAAACGGTGTTAGGTAAATTAGAGCAAATTGAACTAGCATGCACTATGAGTACGAGCGAGGTCAAGATAGCTCAGGATAAGATGGAAGGACGATTTAAGGAAATGGAAAAAAGCGGCAAGGTCATTCAGCAACAATTATCAGCGGTAGATGAAAATATATCCGGCATAATTAAAGATATGGACCGTCTCGAAATAAAATTAGTGGAGCAATGGAAAAGCCTAGAAGCAGATCAGGATCAATTAAAGAATACCATCGACGAAAGGCTGAGCCAGATTGAAAGCAATCAGGATGACACTAAAAGCCAGATTGAGGAGAAAGTAAGCACGATTAAGGAGCAAATAAGAAAAGATTGGCGAAAAATGAATATTGATTCTAAAGAGGAAAGATTAACCATCCTTAAGACAGTAGGCGAAAATCATACTCGTATTCAAGCATTAGAACAAGAAATTAAGAGTAAACTTAAAGAACAAACAGACAGGATCATTAAAGCTGAACTGAGGTCGATAGAACAATCCTCGATATTTAAAACGGGAACAATGAAAGATAAGCAGGATGACTCAAATAGCCCGGAAGGGACGAGCACAGCAGGAAGTCAAACTCAGACAGAGAGCCCATTAACGACAAACACGGAGGGGTTTCGCAAGAATATTGAAAGGAGTTCCACGCCACAGGACGGTCATCAGCCCACACAACTTATCCAAGTAATTCGCTCGAACGATTATAAACCGCAGAAGTACACGGAGAATTCAGGGGTGACACCTAAAGCCTTTATTAAAGAAATTGAAGATCATTACAATGACACTGGGGTACCTGAAGCACGTAGGTCAAGGATGATGGAGAGATTTTTATCAGGAAATGTCCTTACATGGTTTTTAAGCTTCAAATATACATTTGGAACTATGGCAGATTTTAAAATCGCGTTTCTACGCAAATACTGGTCTCCGGCATTGCAACAGAGTTTAAGAATGGAGCTTTACTCTAGGAAATACCAAACTACCCAGCAAACGAAATACTCAGATTTCTTTAACATGCAAATGCTAAAATTTCGCGACCTTGATTACCCTTTAAATGAAGCGGATCTGGTGATGACTATAGCGCGGCAATTACCAGTCAACGTGCAACAAGTACTAGTCGCAGCGAACGTTAGTACGGCCTTACATGCAGAACAGATATTATGCCAGATAGATGAGACTACATCTCATAATCATTATAGAGGAGGAAGACAACTGGAGTTAGTAAATACGACAGAGGTCATAAAAGCAAAACAGGCGAACACTAAAACGCAGGGTACAAATACAAGCACATCCACACCTTGGCGAAACCAGGAAGAGGTAGAAAACAGACCGTACCAGCGTAACGAGAATAACAATAGGTCATATCAAGGCAACAATAGATATCAACAGAGAGGGTATCAACAATGGCGGGAAAATCGAAGAAATGAGGGGCCTTATGGAAGATACGGTAATTACAATGGGAATCAAAGATGGAAAGGAAGGAGAGATCAAAATCAAGGAGAGGCACGTAATTATCGAAATGACTGGGATGATAGGCACGCTCAATCACAAAATTACCTAGAGGAATTACACGCTAGTCAAGGTGGAGAGCAAGGACGATGGGAAAAAGCCATTGGGAACATGAAGAATCCAGACACACATACTGAGGAAGCTGGAAGTCTACTGAGACAACAGGAATGTCAGGGGCGTGGGCGACAAAAGGATGATGGGAGACGCAGCGGAGCTAAAAAAAAAATGCTAAATTTGGATAAAGGAGACAGTCTACAAACGCAACAGTCGGAAGTTGAAGATGGATGGATAGTAGCGAACATACAAGAATGGATTGCTTTGCCAGAAGATTGCCTGGAGGAGACGGTGAAACCACGGAACGATGAAATTAGGCAGTTACCCATTATTTATGCGAGGATTGGTGGAATTAATATAAGATGTTTATTGGATACGGGGTCGCAGATCAGTCTGGTATCGGAGGCCTTGGTTCGAGAGTTGGGACGGAGTCAGAATATTCCTGTGATTCCCCACAACTCAAAGTGAGGGTGTTATTCCTGAACGCACCGTCACTTGTAAACGTCAGGCATACTTAGAGCTGAACATATTGGAACACACTTTTGGGCAAACATTCATTATCATGGCAAAGATGAATTTCAATATAATTCTTGGTGCAAATTTCATTTGTGACTATCAAGCAGTGATAGATTTGCATAAGAACACAGTCAGTTTTAGAGAGTATGATCAACTGAAGAACGTGGGATTGCATATGGACGAAATCACTACCGGAAGAGATGTAAATTCTTGGGCATTGGAAGCAATATCGGAAGAGACGGAAGAGGAGATACGAAAGGCAGAAGATAACATCATAGAAGGAGCTGTTGTGGAACTAGAGGAGGAGAGTGAATCCCAGGAGATATGGTCTTTATTAACAGAAGGAGATGACAGTGATGCACAATTTGAAGAGTTACTACAGGAGCGGCTCAATGACATTCAACTTGGGGGTGAACATAGAAAACAATTGGAAGAGATTTTAAGGAAGCACAAAGCAGTATTCGATACAGTACCTGGGAAAATATTAAATTTCAAATATTCAATGCAAGTCGAGGATTGGTCACCTTTCAAAAGTAGATTGTACCCAATTCCGGAAAAATATCGTGGTCAAGTCAAGGTCATTATAGATGAGATGTTACAAGCTGGAGTGATAAGGAAGACACCTACACCTTATCTAAATGCGATTTTGGCAGTCACAAAACCAAATGGATCTATTAGACTTTGTTTAGATGCCAGAAATCTCAACATGAGACTCATTTTTCCTGAGTGTGACAGAGCGCCAATTATCAGAGACGTACTAAAAGGCTTTAAGAACAAGAGCATTTATTCATCAGTTGATTTGACGTCCAGTTTCCACCATCTTGAATTGGATGAGAAGTCACAGCTTCTAACTGGCTTCTTATTCGATAACCAAACGTTCTGCTTCGTCCGAATGCCTTTCGGAGTCAAAACAGCGGGCTGTGCTTTAATCCGAGCCCTGGATCGGAATCTAACCGAGGAAGTTAAGGAGATGACGGTGCGCTACATTGATGACATTCTGCTGGCATCCGACAACATTGAAATTCACATGGAAAATTTAGATAAAGTATTAGGCAACCTTAATGCATCAAATTTCAAAGTAAACCTGAAGAAATCGCATTTCTTCAAGAGCGAGATCTTATATTTGGGTCACGTCATTGACAAGGAGGGAGTGAAGCCAAACCCAGCTAAGATCGAAGCGATAAAGAATTTCCCTACACCAATGAGAGTCAAGCACATTCGGGCTTTCTTAGGCGTAACGGGATTCTTTAAAGAAAACTGTCCAGGTTACACGGAGACTGTAGCTCCAATGCAGGAAATGCTAAAAAAGAATAATAAATGGTTGTGGAATGCGGAATGTGAGAAGGCGTTCCAAGCAACAAAACAGCTACTGGAAAACTGCATTAAGTTAGGATATCCAGATTTCAAGCACAAATTTATAATCCAAGCGGATGCTTCACTAATTGGTATAGGTGCCATGCTCTACCAAGAAGATCCAGCTAACCTGCAACATAAAACATATTTGGCATTTGTCAGCCGAAAATTGCGTTAGCACGAGCGCAATTATACTGTAACGGAACTAGAGCTGTTGGCCATCCTTCATGCGCTACAACAATGGAAACGAATAATTTATGGATACCCCATTGTTGTCAGGACCGATCACAAGGCACTAACATTCTTGTTTAAGACGTCGATGGCAAGCGAACGTGTGACACGTTGGTCTATATATATTCAGCAGTTTAGCATTGAGATTGAACATTGTCCAGGGAAGATGAACGTGATTCCGGATGCACTCAGCAGGAACCCAGAGCCTGATGTTGAAGAAACAGCGATGGTACAACACTTGGAGTTAACACCGAAGGACCGGGAATTCTTGGAGGAGTTACGTGAGATACAGCGAGAACAGGAAGCGGAACCATGGATGATGCTATTAATTCAATACTTTAGAAAGCAGCTACCTACAGGAACACCTGCATTTCGAGAAGCGAAAGCCAAAGAAGGAAGATATGTTTATGTCAACAATTTGCTACACAAATGGGTAGATAATGACCACACCAAGTTACGCATACTAGTACCTGCATCTTTACAGCGAGGATTGACATGGCATACTCACGAAAGTTACGGACACGTCGGAGTAGACAAGTGCGAAGCGACAATAGGAGAGACATTTACATGGCCCCGTATGAGAACAACTATATGTGACGTCATTACGACTTGTGATCCTTGTCAGAGGACAAAGCCCAGTAACTATTTAATGAGGCAGTATCCTAGACCATTGCTACCTCAGAAACCCTGCGAGCTAGTGGCCCTGGACTGTTTCGGTCCAATCCCGAAAGGTAGGCGAGGTTGCCGTCACTTGCTAGTATGCATTGATGTGTTTTCTAAGTTTGTCGTATTATGCCCCATTCAGAAAACTACATCGAAACAAGTACTCAGTCGTATTCGAAATAGAGTTATTCCAATCCTTGGAAAACCAGAATTTATATTGTCAGACCATGGCAGCTATTTTACAAGCGCCGAATTCAAGAAAGGTATGGAGGACATGGGTATAAAACACGTTTTAAGCAGTATCCGACATGCCCAAGCTAATCCAAGTGAGCGAGCAATAAAATGTGTGACATACTTGAGAATCTTCATTCCCAAAGAACATCATAAGTGGGTGGATAAAATTAAGGATGTAGAGACATGTATGAATTCTACCAGGCACGAGTCAACAGGACAGATCCCTATGGTCTTACACAAAAACGAGTATCCAGTGAGAACGTGGAAAAGCATCATTAACTGCCCAAAAGATCCCATGATAGCACCTGACCTGCGAATAGAGAGAACGAGAGCCTACATGAGAAAACAAGCAGATCGCAGATTACGGTGATTGAGAAATAAGAGATTTCACCGTGATCTGGAAATCAACCAGCTCGTTTTGGTGAAATGACCCGCTACATCTGATCCAGAGAAGAAGATCTTCAGCAAATTCTGTGAAAAGTTCGTAGGACCCTATTCTATTGTAAGAAACCTAGGAAATAATGCATACAGAGTGAAAGAGTTAAGCACAGGAACAATGTCGGTCTACAATGCAGCCAATTTAAAAACGTATCGAAGAAGTGAACCATGGGAGCGCCAAAATATTGATGCAGTTTAAATATATGGACGTCCTATATCAACCAAGTGGACGGGGGGCAGTTGAGTACGGCACGTGAAGGAGGAAGTGGAGATGGTGTTGACAAACATTAACGAGACGGGCAGAGTGTTGCCTAAGGCATCAGCGCGTCACGCAAGCAGTTGAGAGGGTGAGGTCCAAGCAGGAAATAAAACGAGTAAATGCCATTCAAGACAGGAGCGGCTAGACCAAGTAATAGAAAAGGAGTGATTCTGAAATAAAACAAATTGGCCTACGGAAGTCTTTTAAAAATTATCGACTTTATCCTAAGTTCGAAATTTTGTGAGTGAAGGAGTTGTGAACCCTTTATCCTCTGATGGATAAATGATTCGATGTTTTATTTCTACATTTAATTAATATTTCCACCAGCGTCATGAAATAGCGAGACGAAGATGAGGAAACTTCAAGCATTTGTTGGAGACAGTGGGGACATACCTGCAGCAGTTTGACAAAAGGCTAAATACTTAAGGATTGTGAAAAGAAAGAGCCTAGCAATGTTTCAGAAGGACAGGTGGTGGCTACCTCAAAATAGAAGGGACGCGTGGTGAGACACGCTTATGGCATGTTCATTGTACTATTCGCGCCTAGAAAAAATATAATGCAGTAACGTGAGTGGCTGATGGTACTACTGGACACTCCTACGAGGCCGAGGTCTGATAAAAACCGCGAAGTTAGCGAAAAAGTGGAACCAATGAGAGATGAATGCTTACGAACACGCCAAGTCTAGCTTGGGCACGCGAGAGCTAGCATTAACGCGGGAGATCGGCTAGACAACATCTCTACGATCGATTCTAGAATTAATGGGCATATTCTTGACCTGCGCAATTTTACGAGTTCAGTGATATTTGTTTCATTCCTGTACCACTATTATTTTGAGACATTTTTATATAATTTCCCCCTCTATCGATACCTAGGGCCAGTTCATTTATAAGTGGCGTGAAGAGCCAAGACACTATTACATTGTGTGTGTCGGGAGACCCAGGTTACCATTACTATATTGTGTGTGTCGGGAGACACAGGTTATTATTACATTTTGCGCGTCTGAGGACGAAGGCACTTGTACTTTGCGTGTCATGAGGACACAGATTTTTATTAATACAAATGTGTGTAAATTCAGTGTGATAGATAGTCACAGTACTATTTTGTAGGAACAGTATCATCGACAATTCGCCAACAGACTGTTCTGGGGAAATAAGTACCTAAAACGGTGAATTTAGTAGACAGATATCGAGTGTGTAATAATCTATAACTTTTTGCATCAGCACGAGAGATGACATCGCTTATCCTGGAAGAAGTTTGGAACTGTCAACACTCCGTCGAGATGTTTGAGATGAGCTAAGCAGCATTAAGTAGGGAGATGGCTGCAGATGTTCGCTGACGGTGACTGGCCGAGGATGAGTACTGAATAATATTCTTATATATATATATATATTTAGAATTTGGCCAATTATAGACCGCTTTGAACCTAAGACTACGGTACATTGTTTCGTTTTTTCTTTTCTTCCCAAAACTTCATCATACGTTGGCTGATGGCCTGCCTCTGTTCCGTTGATAACACTCTCCGTGGTTGATGTGGAACTTGCAGAATCGAAAAATCTGCAGTAGTGATCAGTCGCCGGAATTCCACCCTATTAGAAATGATGTTATTTGTGATCTTCAGTTTTTGCAGATCACACCTTATCTCTTCCAGCCATCTAGTGGTGTTTTTTAATTTGGAGATGTAGTCAAAAATTTTCTTAGTTAGCCTGCTGCTATCCATTCTATGAAGGTGACCATAAAATTGTAGTCTCCGTCTTTTAATTGAGTCTGTAATTTTTTCCACATTTCGGTAAAGGTCTTCATTTTTTCTCTTCATCCAAATATCTTTATTCTTTTGGGGACC
This sequence comes from Meconema thalassinum, assembly GCA_946902985.2. Classification (NCBI taxonomy): domain Eukaryota; kingdom Metazoa; phylum Arthropoda; class Insecta; order Orthoptera; family Tettigoniidae; genus Meconema; species Meconema thalassinum. The sequence goes on along the minus strand of OX336394.1, from coordinate 382,747,579 downwards.
CATAATATTCTTATTATCTGACAAGTTAACTTATGGTATATGGGACATATTTTGTTTGTAAATATCTTGCTTGTGTTGATTAACGTAGTGTATTTAGTTTTGGTCTGACACACCTTTTGCATGGAAACAGCTCGCACAATTTTTCATAGACGTAAGTTCTTGTTTGTTTGATTTAACTAACGTGGCTATGTGGACAACCGTGTTTGCATATGTTTACGCAATGCAGTTAAGAAACGTCTCTCGGAGATATATTGTGTTTCAGAAGTAGGACTGAATTAATATAATCATACAGTAGATTGGAGGGTAAATTAATCTTTGTAATGTTTATTATTGATCAGATTCAGTGAGTTTATTGCCGTTGGAGCAATGTGAGTTGTGGCGAAGAGCAGTCAGCTCTCTCGTAGGTTTTAATATTCTTAAATAGATTGTCAGCATCTGATTCAACCGACTTGTGTGGAAAGTGTTATGTCATTCCCAGCAGTGTGTGTGTGTGTGTATTTTATTGGTCATTACAAGCGGGAATTTCAGCGTAGACTGATTTCTGTCAGCTTGGTGCCAAGTCCATATCGTTACCTCGCGAGGGCATATGTGGCTATATCGATTAATGTCTTACCATATGTTTATGTGGTTGAGATTTGTTGCTGTTGATTCTACGAGATAACGGGACAGTTGGTCAAGTTATTTTTACACACTGGAGCTGGACGATGACAAGAGTGAGGAAGGGGGGAAGCTGTTTTCACAAGGTGGGCTGAATAGATTGTATCGAGGTCATTAGTGGAGTGCTTGTTGGCTCCGTAATAATACTTGAAATACAGAATAAGAACTGATCGATGATAAAAATTGTTTAAATAAATGGGAGTTGCCTACGAATCACTATAATCTCTGAAGCGTTAGCTTAACGTGCATTTTTGTTCATATAAGGTAATCTCAGCCGGTGAGGCTTTTGTTGTTGTTGGTTCCATTCCATGTTTATGTTCCGTATTAGTGACCCGTGCAGTCACGTGCGATGCTGTCTTTTCCTTGTTTGTGTATTGAGCAATTGGCTGTGTTGGCAGCTCATTTGTCAGATGCGTCATCGCACTGAAGGAGGGTCTCGAGGGAGATTCCTGTAAATATTAGATTTTAGATTGTGTGTCAGCATTAATTTTAAGGGTTTTTATTAGTGTTGTGTCCTATATCCGTAAACGTTGATTTACGAGATGATTGTTCGTAAGCATCGTGGCTGTTACCCACTGTAAACGAACAGTCATCCAAGTACTCATTCCTCGTAGTTAGTCATTACGCGTACATAAAATCCCAATGCAAGTTAGTGGAACTTGGATCCACATTTTTATGAGGAGGAGATCTGTCTGACTCCTCAACGTTGATAGATATTTCTGTCATGGGAAGATTCAGGGAGGAATATTATTATTGTTGTTGTCTATATTCATTTTTTTGCACAAATAGTCATTAAATTATGTTATTATTTTACGTCTTGTCACTTCCTTTCTTAATTATAGTTTTAATCCTATGACCCTTCCCTCAGTAGAGCATGTTGTTTGGCGAACGTAAACATCACACTATGAACTGAGCGCGACCCCTTGATCAAGATTCTTGCATATAAACACGGCGATACTGAAGGGTTCAATATCTGGGCTTGCCATCTAAACAACTGTGCCGTTCTTCACAAAATTTTCTGGGTACCCATTTAATCATTTAAACTATACGTATACTATATAATATTGCCATCGGCCACAGTGCCCAACCGCACTGGGCAATTCGGAAGACGAGATGGAACAGCACCAGGTATGGGTCTTGGCTTTTTCAATGGGACGAGTGTTATCTCTTGACCATCTTCACAATGGAATACAGTATTCTGTCTGAAGCCTTGAGCATTAAAATGCAGCTCACAAACCTGCAATTTGCTAAAAATTCATAATAACTTAATAAGTAACATTTGTTGTCATTCAAAGGGCATGCCGCCGTGAAAATTATCTAAAAGCCCACCAAAATTACATACAATAGTATTTTGAAGAATGTTCTTTGGAAGTTTAAATAAAAAATAATTGAGCGCAAATAATTCGGTTGGCGTCCAGTTTACCAGTTACGAAGTGTGGATACCATGTGCTGAGAAAATACGTAGCACATTGAGTGTGTTCGAATCAGCACTAAGCTTCAGAATTTAGGCAGGGAAAGGTCTCCTCATTATTTGTAGAATAGTAATAGCTTGGGAGTTATGAATTTCAGTATATCATATTTTAGATTTGTGGTACCACACAAGGAATGTTCAAAGTCTGTGGACGCATGGCTTCCAACACGCACTGAATCAAAACTCAAAGTTGAATCAAAACTCCAACGGGAGTAAAAACACAGCAACTAAATAGCTCAAGACATTATTAAACAATTTAAGAACAGTACCTGATAATTGACCCATTTGCCAATTTACTTCATACGGCCGGCTTCCAATAGCCGATCACACACATCTGCTTCGTTACATTGTCCCAAGCCGAATGAATAGCGTCAGACGCTTATACTCGCGTACCTCGGCACTCGAGGAAACCCGAGCACTTCTGAACGACACGAAGTCCAATTCTCGATGCCAACTGTCACGCACCAAGACGCGAGGGATTGCCAAGCTTGTGTATGTCGAAATGAATTTGGGGTGGTAGCCCGATAATGGCCCCACAGTTCCAGGCGAATATTCAAAGTTCAAATCTTCAGAACATCTTCGAAAGATCTCGAAAGTTCCACTGGCGCCAGAACGAAGATAAGCAGAGGGGGAAGGCAAAGCGGGAAATTCAAAATACAGAAAAGTCCAAGAGTCTTTGGGGTCTCTCCCCGGAGGCAGCAGGCCTGGGGGAGAGGGGGTGGTGGCGAAATGTGTGAGATTTCTCTATACCATCCTGTAATGGTTCCTCCTTCATTAATTCTCTGGTCCTCTCATTTCTTATTCTGTCCATCTTTGTAGCTCCAATACTGCTTCTCAAGAACCTCATCTCACTGCTGTTCTGAGGGACATCCTTGCTCCATAACATGCTTCTCACACTCCTCTGGAATGCTTCTGCCTGTCTCTCCCGCTCATTTATTTCTCTATCGTTTCTTCCATTATCTTTAGTACTGTACTTAAATAAGACAGCTGGTTTCATGTACACCTGTTTGTTATTATTGAGCAAATGTATTATCATAATTAGGAACATTGTGGACATGGATACATTTAGCATACATAATATCTCCTTAGGTCTTGGTTGTTTGGTTCCTCAGTTTAGGGTCTGCGACAACGCGGTATGTAGCCCCATGTACTTTGGGTATCTGTAGAATCTGTCTGATAACGGTGTTAATTGTGATGGCTGTATTAGTGTGTGTTATCTGTTTTTAATTCAACTAAGGACTGCAGACATTGAATTTTAATGTAGTTCCTACTTTTACCGCCAAACGCCATCGTCAATGACTATTAGTTCTGAACTTGGTTACTAGATGCCACCAAGTCGGCTCCTGGCGTCGAACGTTGGAACTTAAGAGCGTTAGTCAAATTTAACCTATAATTTAGCTTCACACAAGTGTAATTAGTGGAAGGTTCTTTATCATGCCATAAATCTATGACATGGGACCGCCGGCTTTACTTTCCCTCCGAAGGAAGGCATACTGAGGGATTTTTAATGCTCTTAAAAAATCCGACGAATTCGGCCGGGTTTGAACCCACGATCTTGGGCATAGAGGCTCAACATGCTACCAACTACGCCACCGGTCCGCTCTCCTTAGGTCTTAATTATAAAATAAATGTTATGTGAGTATAGGCTGTATCTACAAAGATACAGATGGATTTACACTTGCACATGATGTCAGTAGGACGAAAGCAGTTGATCAATCATTAAGAATTACAACACAATGTGTATATTGTGTATGATTTATATGAAATAAGTTACCGTACTCGATACAACCTCTACACTGACAGTGGTAGCTACACTCGCTAACGTGCAGCGCTAGGCCATGAGGCCAAACTCTCTGCGAACTCGGTAGACGTGGGATCGAGCCACACCGTCGGCCGTCCTTGCAATGGTTTTCCGTGGTTATCCATTTTCAATTCCAGGCAAATGCTGAGCGGTTTCATTCACCATCATTTGTTTCATCTCTCATGAGGTTGGCATCAGGAAGGGCAACCGGCCATAAAAACCATCCCCCCCCCCCCCAGACTTCCATCGCATTGCCTCCCTGACCCTGTTGGAAACCTCGAATAATAAGGGGTAGACATACAATACTCTATATAACATATAACCTATATGTTCGGATTTTACACTAAAAACGAAGTACGGTAAATCCCCAAATTTTGATAGCTGGCTAGTGTAATATTACTGACTAAATCTATAAGCAAGACTGATCATCTTTCCAAAATAATTTTCCTGTTTTTTCTTCTTCTTTCCAAGCGTATATCCCAGGTTGGTGCATTAATTCTACCTGACCTAAATAACAATTATACTGTACCATTTTTTCCACCGCATGTGGCAGCCAAAAATTTGCATATTGTTTTTAGTAATGGGGTCTAAGAAAATAGAGAAAGAATCCCTAAAATGAAGTATGCCGAAGCAGTTTACAGTAGATGTAGGTCAAACAATAACGACAAATAAGGTTTCCCACCTGCTAATTAGACTTTCCCACATATGGTAGGGATAGTAACAGTTGTGGCCGGCTCATAAGAACTCCTGGACGGTGTCCTTCCTTGACAGCGAAAGGAGTAAATATTGGACTCTTATACCTAATACTAAGAAAATTACATGTCATTGTAAAACTGTAGCTCTACCGATAAGGAAGATTTTGTTCGGCGATATCAAACTCGGCACGCAGTTCATTGGTCAGGATGGAGTTACGGACTCTCAGCCTTCCGTTCAAAGATTTGTGAGGGCGAGAGGGGGTAGGACTTAATGGGGCTGTTGCAATGGTAGGTGGTTTGAGAGGGGCGAAGTGGGAAGTAGCTTTAAGCCGGGTGGAGTTCGTGATCTACTACTTGCTGTCGTGAAAGGTATCAGTTAATAAGTTCTGAAGATTAAAAACCTTAAGTCAATATTAATTTGTACTTTTTATTGTACTGGTTTCGGTCACATTGTGGCCATTCTCAGCACAAATGATAATATGAATAGAAATGAAAGACTTACATTAATTGTTTTTTACCATAAACAAAAGTCGTTCACAAAACTATTTCTATAGCATTAACGGTCTAAAGTAAAAAAAAACACAAAAATATGTTAAATACAAAAGAAATCTTGATATAAAACCAGCTTGAAGTAGGAACAGTGATGTGGATGTTATATAAACATCAAAATTTTTAGGTTAGAATTGTAGTTGTCAGTATGGGTAAGAACATGTAAAATTGTGAAGGAACTTTGGAATGTAATCGTTGAAATTAAATATTCCAAGCTGTAAATAGGGCAATGAACAGATTGTTTGGGGAAACCATGATACTAAGAAATCTGCCAGGGGCTCACATTTAGTGGGAGGTGGGTTGGCGAACACGGGAACCCAGTTGAGTCCGGCATTGCTTCCACTTACTTGTGCCGAGCTCCTCTCTGTCTTCTTTCCTGTCGATCTCCCTTGGTCACCTCTTGTTCTCTTCCGACCCCGACGGTATTAGGGTTTCTGAGGCCTAGGGAGTCTTTCACTTTTCCGCCTTAATTGGCCCTTGTCTCATCTTTCCTGATCCCTCTTTCTTCGAGGGGTCAGACCTCTTGTTTTCTTTTAATTATATTTCCTTTGCTCTTTAAGATCCCCGCACTGTTTTTGTTGAAGTACCCGAAACAATCAATAATAATGATAATGGAGTAAAATCAAAGTGCAGGTCATTCACTGAAACAAATTTTACATATTTCAATGACTTATTAAATAAGGAAACATGGTCAGAAATGTGTAAACTAGAAAATGTAAATGATAAATTTAATGCATTTCACAGTACCCTAAAACACTATTTTGAAACAGCATTCCCCTTTAGACAAAGAACTGTTCAAAATAACAAAACTAGCAATTGGATAACAACAGGGATTATAAATTCATGTCAACGAAAGAAATTTCTACACAAATTATATAAACAATACGACACAACACCTGAATTCAATTTATACTACAAAAAATACACTAGCATATTAAATAAGGTAATAAGACTAGCAATGAAAATGCATAATGATAATTTTATTTCCCAATCATCTAATAAAAACAGGGCTATATGGTCCGTGATAAAGAAAGAAACTGGAAAATCTGCTAAATTGCAAAGGAACATTACACTGACCAGAAATAATAAAGTGATCAATAATCCAGAGGAAATAGCAAACACTTTTAATGACTATTTTCTGGAAATTCCACAAAAATTATTAAATAAATCACAGGTAAATACACTAAATTCTAATAATAAAATAAATATATGTAGTGATTCTTTATTTATAAATCGTGTCACAAGTGAAGAGGTAAGAATAGTTACAAAAGAGCTAAAAAAATAAATTCTGTGCTGGCATTGATGGCATCCTTGATGCAATTTTAAAGAGATGTGCAGAAAATATAATAAATCCACTTACACACTTAATAAACAGTTCAATTCTTTCAGGAACTTACCCGGATATTTTGAAGTTATCAAAAGTAATTCCAGTGCACAAAAACGGTTCAAAATATGAATTAGATAACTATCGTCCTATTACCTTACCGACTGGTATTGCAAAAATTGTGGAAAAATCATGTATAAGAGACTGATAAGTTTTATAGAAAAAAAATGAAATACTATCAAACTCACAACATGAATTCAGAACGGATAAATCTACACAGACAGCAATTTATGAATGTATTAACAGTATACTGAAATTGATTGACAATAAGGAACATGTAACTGGCCTATTCTTGGATTTATCGAAAGCATTTGATGTTGTGGACCATAAAATCCCTTACAAAACTAAATCAACATGGTATTAGAGGTCTTGCTAATAAATGGATAGAGTCTTACTTAACAAGGCGTAAACAAATAGTAAGCTTGAGACACAAGGATGATGGAACCAAATTACTTAATGAAATATTGTCCAATGAGGGAATTGTTAAATTTGGAGTACCCCAAGGATCGGTTTGGGCCCACTACTCTTTCTTCTATATATCAATGATATAACACAGAACGTTCATTCACATAAGGAAATTTTGTTTGCGGACGATACAACACTCATAATAAAAGGTGAAACTAAACAGGTCATACAGGTTGGCGACCACGGGGCCCCAGCTGAGTCCGGCATTGCTTCCACTTACTTGTGCCGGGCTCCTCTCCGTCTTCTTTCCTGTCGACCTCACTTGGTCAACTCTTGTTCTCTTCCGACCCCGACGGTATTAGGGTACTAATAAAACTATCAATTCTCCGTCTTTTCAATACAATATTAATAGTCTATTTATACAATTGGGTACATGTTTCGCACAAACGTTAGTGCGTCCTCATAAACAAATATTACGCACTTGTCAAATACATTATTGATAGTTTTATTAGTAAACATATTCAACCGACGGTAGTGGCTACGCTGGCTAACGCGCAGCATTAGGTCATGGGGCCAAGCTCTCTGCTGACTCGGTAGACGTGTGGGTTCGAGCCCCACCGTCGGCCGTCCTTGAAATGGTTTTCCGTGGTTTCCCATTTTCAACACCAGGCAAATGCTGGGACGGTACCTTATGACAGGCCACGGCCGCTTCCTTCCACATCCTTGCCCAGTTTCATTCGCCATAATTCATTTCAGCTCTCATTAACTCCTCTCATGAGGTTGGCGTCAGGAAGGGCATCCGGCCGTAAAATTCATCGCCACAAAGACTTCCATGGCATCTCATCCCCGACCCCGTTGGAAAACGGGAATAATAAGGGGTAGACATACATACATTAGTAAACATATTCAATACGGACCTGAAAATGGATAATATTATTCTGGTATTAGGGTATCCGAGGCCTAGGGAGTGTCTTCCTTTCCCGCCTTAATTGGCCCTTGTCTCATCTTTCCTGACACCCTCCTTCTGTGAGGGGTCAGCCTTCTTTTTCTTTTCCTTTTACCTCCTGCCTTGTGCTCAAGGCCCCCCCAGGGGCTCACATCTAGTGGGTTGTGGGTTGGCGACCACGGGGCCCCAGCTGTGTCCGGCATTGCTTCCACTTACTTGTGCCGGGCTCCTCTCTTTCTTCTTTCCTGTCGACCTCCTTGGTCAACTCTTGTTCTCTTCCAACCCCGACGGTATTAGGGTATCCGAGGCCTAGGGAGTCTTTCACTTTCCCGCCTTAATTGGCCCTTGTCTCATCTTTCCTGATACCCTCCTTCTGTGAGGGGCCAGCCTTCTTTTTCTTTTCCTTTTACCTCCTGCCTTGTGCTCCAGGCCCTTAAGGAGGCAGTGTGTATGTAGCCCCACCACTTCTGGTGCACCGTCGATAATGCTACACCCTAAGGGGCTCACGGCTGGTGAGTTCGGGAGTTGGCGACCCCGAGGGATTCCTGAGCTGGGTCCGTTTTCCCCTTTTGTCTTTTCCCTTTGGGGCGGACCCTCTCCTCTCTCCCCTTTCCTCTCCTCTTTGCGTTATATTTCCTTTCTCTTTAAGATTCCCGCACTGTTTTTGTTACTTGGTTCACCGTGTATCTAAATTCCCTTTTAGCGATTTTTTAAGGTATTTTTATCTACGTTGCATTTTGTAAGTTTTTTCGATCTAAATTACATCTCGCGATTGTTTTCAACTTCAATTGCATTTTGTAAAGTTTGACAATCTAAATTGCTTTTTGGTAAGTCTTTCAATGCAGGTAGCCGGGCCTTTTAGTGAGAATTTTGAATTTCAATTGCATTTTGTAAGTATTTTCAACCAAAACTGCATTTTGCATGAATTTTGAATCTAAATTGCATTTTGTTTGGTGGGCATTTTGCTCATATTTTGATTCTTAATTGCATTTTGTGGGTATTTTGAATCTAAATTACATTTTGTCAAGCATTTTCAACTTCAATTGCATTTTGTAAGTATTTTGAATTTCAATTGCACTTTGTGAATTTGGAACTGGGATATTTCAATCTGAATTGCATCGTGTATTTTCAATTTCAATTGCATTTTGTAAGTATTTTGAACCTCAATTGCATTTTGTACATAATTTCGATCTCATTTGCATTTTGTAAGTATTTTTAATTTTAATTGCATTTTGTAGGTATTTCGACGCTACATTGCATTTTGTACGTATTTTGAACCTAGCCTTCATTTTGTGGGTATTTTTCAATCTATTCCTTTTGTGAATCTTTTCGTTCTAACTTCCCTTCTGTAAGAACATTTTGTGAGTTGTTTCAATCTGAGTTCCTTTTTGTAAGTATTTTCCGTCTCACTTAATTTTCGTTCTGGTTTCCGTTTCATTATCATTTTCGCTATCACCCAGATCATTAGGGGCCGATAACCTAGATGTTAGGCCCCTTAAAACAACAATTATCATCATCATCATCAAACAGGTCATACAGCAGTCTGCTGACTTCATTACAGGAGAGTTAACCAAATGGTCACAAGATAATTGTCTCATAATAAACTATAAAAAAAAACAGTATGTCTAAATTTCCACACTATACAGATTAGGAATCATGCGAAGCCCAATATAACATTAAATGGTCATCAAATAGAAAATAAATCAAACTGAGCGAATGAAAAGCTACTGGGAGACTCGGAAAGGAAACTTACTGAAGAAGAGGACCAAGAAATGATTGACTGAAGTGGTCCAACGAGGCCGTAAAAGCAGAAGAAGAAGATTCAAACTACTCAGTTGGATGGACAATACTTACAAAATGCAATTTAGATTGAAAATACTTACAAAATTTAATTTAGATTCAAAATACCCACAAAATGCAATTGAGAATCAAAATACTTGCAAAATGCGCACCCTACAAAATGCAATTTAGATTGAAAATACTTGCAAAAAGAGGTTTAGGTTGAAAATCATCATCATCTTGCACAGTTTCCAGCCACTGGCCGGGTCTGTTTGGAACACAAGCCTCTCCAACGTCTTCTGTCTTCCCACCATCTCTCAGCCTCCACCCTTGTCCAGTCTTCTCCTCTCTTCTTCACGCTTTCTTCCACCCCCTTCAGCCACCTGTCTCTCGGTCTTCCCCTCGGTCTCTTTCCTTCCCACTTCGTCTCATGTACTCTCCTGGGTATCCTCTTCTCCTCCATTCGTTTTACATGTCCATACCATCTAAGTCTAGATTTCTCTATACCATCCTGTAATGGTTCCTCCTTCATTAATTCTCTGGTCCTCTCATTTCTTATTCTGTCAATCTTTGTAGCTCCAATACTGCTTCTCAAGAACCTCATCTCACTGGCCTGTATTTTGCTCTTCTCCCTTCCTTTCATTACCCAGGTCTCCGAGGCATACGTCAGGATAGGGACATAGTACGTCCGATATATGATCTTTTTGCTGTTCTGAGGGACATCCTTGCTCCATAACATGCTTCTCGCACTCCTCCGAAATGCTTCTGCCTGCCTCCCCCGCTCATTTATTTCTCTATCGTTTCTTCCATTATCTTGTATCAGGCTTCCCAGATACTTAAAACTCTCCACTTTCTTCAGCTGTTCCCCACCAATTGTTATTCCCGTTGTGGTTCTTTCCTTCTTCCTTGTTGTGATCACCATCTCACTCTTATTTATGCTAAATTTCATCCCATATCCTTGTATTATTCCTTCCCACACGTCCAACTGTTCCTGTACCTCCTCCTCCTTGTTTCCCCAAATCATCAAATCATCTGCAAACACCATTGCTTTCGTCTTTCCGTCCCCAATTACTTGTGCCACTCGGGTCATTATGTCATCCATCACCACAATGAAAAGTAACGGTGACAGTGCACTTCCTTGTTTCAGGCCGTTTCTTTGTTCCAACCAGTCAGATCTCTCTCCTCCCACTTTCACACAGCTCACGCTTCCCTTGTACATCTCCTTTATCCTCTTTATAGTCCATTTCTCTACTCCTCTATCCTCCAGGGACTTCCATACTTTGTTTCTGCATACACTGTCATATGCTTTCTCAATGTCCAGGAAGGCCATCAGTAGATCTGTTCCATACTCATAGTGCTGTTCTTGTAACTGCCTTACAGCAAAAATCAAATCCACTGCGGACCTTCCTGCTCTGAAGCCATGTTGTTCTTCCCTCATCCCTCCTTCTATCCTTGTCCTAATTCTCTTTTCCAAAACTTTCTCGAAGATCTTTGCACAATGACTCATCAGTGTTATTCCCCGATAGTTTCTGCAATCTGTTCTACTACCTTTCTTGAAGATCGGGACAATGATTCCTTTTTTCCAGTCCTCTGGGGTCTTCCTTTCCTTCCATGCTGTCCTCATCACTCGGTACAGCCACTGTATCCCCACCTCTCCTGCTGCTCTCACCATCTCCACACTCAACTCATCCACACCCGGTGCCTTCCCTCCTTTCATCTTGTTCACTGCATCTTCCACTTCTTTCCATGTTAAGTCCTTTTCTGTTTGCAGTTCATCTTCCTCTTCCCCGATTTCTTCCTCCTCACCATCTTTTCCATTTGGGTTCAGAAGTTCTTCAAAATATTCTTTCCACATTTTCTTCAGTTCTTCCCTATTTTCTATCTCTTGTCCCCTTTTGTTCACCATTCTAACATAATCCGTAGGATCCTTCCGCCTCTTATTTTTTACCATCCCATACAGGACCTTTTTTGTACCTTCACTATCCTCCTCCATCATCTTTGTCCACTCTTCCATCCACTTCCTTCTCTCCTCAGCCACCACTCTCTTCGCCTCCTTCTTTCTTTCCTGGTACTCTTCCCTTGTCTCTACCGTCCTATTTTGATACCACCTCCTAAAGGCTCTATTCTTTTCCCTTACTATATCTTTTGTCTTCTCATTCCACCATGGTGTTTCCTTCCACCTCTTCTTACTACTTGTCCTCCCACATACTGCTTCTGCTGCACCCACTAGTGTCTTCTTAAATCTAGCCCATTCCTCTTCCACCCCTCTTTCTTCATCTGTTGGAATTCCTTCCTTTACCATTTTGAGGTACTCGACCCTTCTATCCCCTTCTGTCAGTTTCCATATCCTTATACGTCTTTCCTGGTTCTCAGTCCCTTTCTTCTCCTTACTCCCTCTCAGGTTCATTACCAGTAATCGATGGTCGCTATCCAGGTTCTCCGATGGTATAACCTTGATGTCCGTGATGTTCTTATTTAGTTCTTTCTCATACAGTATATAGTCGACCACCGACTTCCTGGTCAAGTCATCACTGTACCATGTGATTGTGTGGCTCTCTCTTTTCTTAAACCAGGAGTTCCCAACTAGCAGGCTGTTCCTCTGGCAGAAGTCCAACAGTCTCTTTCCTTCCTCATTTCTTCCACCCCAACCCTCTGGTCCTAGAACACTCTCATAACCTTGTCTTTCTCTTCCTACATGGGCATTGAGGTCCCCCATAACAATCATATTTCTTCCTACCAGCTGCTTCTGCAATTCCTCTTCAAACTCCTCCTTCTCTTCAGAAGCGCAGCCTACTTGTGGAGCATACACTTGCACTATTTCTACGGTCTCTTAGGTTGAAAATACAAAATTAAATTCAAAATACTCACGAAAGTCCCAGCCCCTATATTGAAAGACTTACTAAAAAGCAATTTAGATTGTCAATCTTTACAAAATGCAATTGAGGTTGAAAACACTCACAAAATGCCATTTAGATCGAAAGGACTTACAAAATGCAACGGAGATCGAAAACACCTACAAAATGGAGTGTAGATGCAAAAAAGGCTAAATGGAATTTATCAATTTTTCGTTCATTGGTTAATTTAATGGCCGAGCTAGACTCCACTTTAAAAGAACACATAATTTATTAAGCGTAACAGGTTAGTAATGAATGTAAATGTGATTTTCACTTCAAGTTCTCAGTGTTGTTACCCTTTAAATGTCATTGTTGTATTACCAAATAGTAAAAACAGTTGTTGAGGTCAGCCTTAGGATCTGCTGTCAAGGACATACAGTATTAATACAACAATTTAATTTCATAACTTGTTCTGTTAAGGTTATCATTATATGCAAGAAGAAATTAATGCAATCACCCTCCCGACCTAAGAAACTGCTGGCCGTCACTGGATAGTAAACTAGCCAAGGTCACCTCCATCCCCCAAATTACAAATACACAGGCTATCAGACATACTGCACAGATCCATTTACATGAAACTAATGACTGCGGTCTCACAAAACAATAAATTATGACAAAATAGTTTTCTTTACTCTACACACTGTTTAGATTGCATTTCTTGAACTCTTTGTTCCGTCTGTTTAACTCTGCGCCTATTTCTCAGTTATGATTTGGCTTTCAAAGCTTCTTAATGGCTAATTTTTAGCCTAGTATTATTTATGCAAAAGTAGGCTTATGAGATAACCTTTTGTCCTTATGTGTGTATACGTGCTTGTGTGTGTGTCCCTAATGAAATCATAGCGGCCAAAGCGATTTCAATGAAACTCGGTAAGTGCATACAGTCCCTTTCAAATTTTAATATGTTTCACTAATCCAACATGGCGGCCACCCAAAATATTTCACTGGCATTCTATATCTCCGCAATAGTAACAGATATCACCCTGAAATTTTGTACTTAGATAAAGGGTTCTACTAGAAGTTCACCTATGCAACTTTCAAAAACCTGGTAAGTACAAAACCAACCTGGCGGTGAAGGATAGTTGTAACTTTTAAATGGACGTTATTGTGATTCATCCATCTGAGCACAGTGAAAATTGGTACGGTAAATGTTTATGCTCATTTTAATGCACTGGCGACTAATTTAGTTAAATTGTTTTCATAACCTCAAGATGGCGGCTGTGCTAAATTTTAAAATTAAGTTTTTATTTCTTGTGTCCTAATCGTGTGATCAAAGTGAAAGTTTGAATAATGAACCTATGCAATAATCTTCATCTAATGGTATATAACTGTATGGCCTACACAAATAACAATCCAAAATGGTCACCATCCCAAATATTTAAATGGTTCGCAATATCTGCAAATCTATTACAGCAATCAAACTGAAATTTTGTATGTCGATAGAAGCTATTAACATAAGTTAACGTATGGATCATTCAATAACCTGGTGAGCACAAAACCAACATGGCGGTGAGGCGAAGTTTAAATGGATTTTTCTCGCGACTTTTCATCCCTGTGCTGTGAGACTTGACCGCCATGTTGTTCATACAAGTCTTAAAATACAGTAGAGTCTCGCAAACTCGGCACTCGGTAACCCGGCACTCCGGATTTCTCGGACACCCTGACAGGAGAAAAAAATCATGATTTTTTTTGTTTTTCCGCACAGAGCATTAATATGTTTTCTTTAGTCTTCTGCGTCAATGGAATTATCGACAGTTAAATACGACGCGAAACAAGTTGGCCTACAGTACCTAGTAAGAGGAGTAACGACGACCTAATAAATACAGGTAGGTAGTTGTACAGTACTGTAAATGCACAAACTGTTGGCAGTATGAAGTAAACAAACGGTTCTCGCGCAGAGCATTGTATTTATTTGATTGCGCATTCTCTGTGACACGCAGCAAGACATTCTGTTGGACACAGATATTGTAGCGGCTGTCACAAGAAATGATGAAATCGACGATCATGATGAAGTTGAAGATTGCAGAGTAGTGGAAACAAAAATCACTCGTACCAAGGGACTTAATGCCACTGAAACCTCCTCTTATATTCTCGTTGGTGCCCATCTGTCGTGAGGGCGTGGTCAAGCTGTTGGCTTCTCACCAAGGTGGACCGGGTTCGATTCCCGGTCAATGCATGTGAGATTTTCGAGGTAAAATACCGTGTCCTGTGGTCCGGATTCCATGTAAAAAAGGAGGTCCCGTGGCTCATGATCGCATGATTAACGGTCCGTAAAACTACTATCTTCCTTTCCTTTTCCATCTGTCGTCACAATCATGGCTGAAGTTGTATTGGTGATCTGCAGCCTTTCATTAAGTCACACTGGCTGATACACAGCTGGACAATTTCATTTTTATGCTGGTCAATTATCTGCTCAAAGATTTATGGGTAGTGAACAGAACTCTCTACAGTGGTTGTCTGTTTTGGTGGCCTGAGCATCTCGTAGTGCTTTAAGTCATTTCCTCTTGGAGTATTTAGAACTGTCACGGTAACTGCAATTTGCTGTAAACGATTCCTCTACAGAAGCATGAATAATGGGACTCTCCACAAGGTCTCTGTCGTGTGAAGTCACAGCTATATAGGTGATCGGTTTACGTGGCTGAAGTGGTGGAGATATCAAAGAATACGCTTGTGCAGGAGACTCTTACAACTCCTCCCTTTTCTTCTCTCTGCATCTCGCCCCATTGTAACAGGGCATACTTGGGATCGCTGGAAAACTTTGTGCAATGGCAATAGCATACCTGCCAACTCCCACGATTTAGGAGGGAGACTCCCGATTTTATACCACTTCTCCCGCCCTCCCCCTTAACGTATTCAATCTCCCGATTTTTCAAGAATCCCATGCGCAATTTCGGTCTTAGAGTGCGAGATGACTAACTTCAGTCATCGATCTAACGGGCCGATTTTACGTGTGTTGAAGTGTGTTTCAATAGCGCAGTTTCGCTTCGTATCGATAATTTATAGATAATTCTCCATAAATATGCGCACCGCTTATTTGGATTTGAATATCTCTTTATTTGAAATAGTCGATGGTTAATTCAGTGGGTGTTCCTTGAAGTTTTCATAATAGCTTGACGGTGAGAGGTAGTTGTAGTTTGTGGAATATTGTATCTGCTTAACACTTGAAATTATTTGTGTTTAACTTAGATGTTGTTGGCATTAATATGCTGGTAGGCTTTGTGGCTTATCGATCTGAGTGATTTTGTCGGTTCCTCGGTAATATGGGGAAGAAATATGATTAATGTTTGGACATCGATCATCTTCAAAATCTCCCGATTTTTCAGTTTAAGTGGTTGGCAGGTATGCAATAGAGAGGCTGGACAATCTAGATTCAAAATGTTAAATTTAACAGGTGCCCAATTGATTTTTTTTTAGATTTGGATTGTTTGTAATTGTTATATATGTTGTGTACTTTGCTATAAGCTAAGCTAAATAAATAAATGAATCCCTGTTAGGGATGTGCCACCAAATGGCATAACCACTATATGTCACAATTTGTGAGCTCATGCTTTTAACTGTCATTATAATATACGAGGGGGTACCACAAGAAAAACTTTTTTAAAAGCTATGTATTTTCAAGTTGTTTAAAAAACAACCTTATCCCCTTCAAAATACTCTCCATTACAACTAATATACACTGACCGGCAAAAAAAGTGGAACAGCTAAAAAAAGTAATATAAATAGTATAAATCTAGCCTTGAAAAAGATTTAATCACATTTTAAAAGCTTTTCATGCATTAGAACAAACATCTGAAACATCCGTGAATAGAAATTGATAATATGACATTTCTTAGGGTGGTTTATTACCACCAATTACCCACAATCCTCGATGAGCCTATCTTAATGGTTTTATGGCGGGAAGCGGACTGGAAGCGTTTAAGGTTTATGAGTGTTGCCGCTCGCTTATTGTTGTTCTAGGGATAACAACTGGCACTTGTTGAACACGTGTGAACCATTGTCACACATTTTAGCAAGTTATCCATTTGCAGTTCACACTAAAACATGCCTCTTAGCCGTGAAGAAGCTGCACAGGCAGTTGCATTGGTGGAGGATGGCCGCAGCTTCCGTTATGTTGCTGAGGTCATTGGATCATCTCTCGGTAGCATACATCGTGCAGTGCAACGTTACAGAGAGCTCCGAACATACGACAGGAGACGAGGGTTAGGCCGTAGAAGAAGCACAAGTGCCAGGGATGACAGATTTCTCACCCTCCTAGTTCTGCGTGATCGGCATACCACAGCAGTTCAGGCACGAAATCAACTGGAAAATGTCAGAAATGTGAGAGTGAGTGAGCGAACAGTAAGAAGAAGGTTTGAAGAAGCTCATCTTTCCTCCAGGTGACCTGCACGTGGACCCGCACTCGAACGGCATCACAGAGAGGCGCGTCTTCGCTTCGCAAGGCAGCATCTGGGATGGACCCACGAGCAGTGGGCCTCTGTTCTCTTCACTGACGAGAGTCGCTTTAACCTTAGATCTCCTGATGGAAGAGAAAGAGTGTGGAGAAGGCGCTGGGAGAGGTACAGCCGTGTTGCTTTCTCCTCCAGGACTCCATTTGGAGGTGGCTCGGTTATGGTGTGATTTGACATCAACGTTATGGCCCGCACTGAGTTGGTGTGCATCGATCACGGGACGCTCAATTCCCAAAGGTACATCGAAGAGATCCTGATGAACCCTGTGATGCCCTTTGCGCCTTTCATTGGTCAGAATTTCATGCTGATGCAGGATAATGCCCGCCCTCATACTGCTAGCTGTGTTGTACAATATCTGCAGGAAGTGGAGATTCAAACCCTGGACTGGCCAGCTCGTAGTCCTGACTTGAACCCCATCGAACATGTATGGGATACGCTTGGAAGGAACGTCAGACAGCAAGACCACACCACCTTGGCACAACTGAGAACATCGCTGCTGGAGGAATGAGATCGCATCCCGGCAAATGCCATTCGACGAGTTGTGAACAGTATGCCTGAGCGTTTACCAGCTGTCATAGACGCTAAAGGTGGAAACACCTGTTTTTAGTGACCGGTGTTCTCTTGCAGTGCAGTGCAAACATTAATACTGTTTCGTTTGGCAATACGTTTGATAAACACCAGCCCAAAAGAGCATTACTAAAAAATAGAAAATTGAAAGTTTTGCAAAATGTAACAAAATTTGTGAGTTAAAGCGTGTTGTAAAACATGATTCGGTATTTTCTGTTGCCAACCATCTAAATTTACATGAATAATGCAAATATTGGAAAACCGATACATTTTAGTGGAATAAATTAAGAAATTACATAAAAAATTAAAGTGTTCCACTTTTTTTGCCGGTCAGTGTATTTGTCCCACCAGTGCTTCCACTGTTCGAAACATTTTTGTAGTCATCTTTAAAAATGGCTGACTGCTCCTCCCTCGTTTTTTTTCTTGACCTCTTCAATGTTGTCAATTCGTGTCCTTTCATGCCCTGTTTCATGCGTGGAAATAAGAAAAAGTCGCCCAGAGCCAGGTCAGGCGAGTAAGGTGCGTGGGGCAGCGGAACCATGCCATTTTTAGCCAAAAACTGTCCAACAGAGATGATTGTGTGTGCAGTTGCGTTGTCGTGGTGGAACAAACTTGGCACAATCCTTTTCATTCCCAAATCTTCAGTTAAGATCCGCTGAACCGAGCTGCAAGATAACCCACTAATCTCTGACAGTTGAACAAGGTTTGTCATCAATCGACATGTTGCCGTTTTTAAACCGAGCAAACCACTCGTACACTTGAGTTTTTCACATAGCGTCATCTTGGTAAGCTGTTTTCAATATTGAAACCGTTTGAGCAGCATTTTTACCGAGTAGAAAACAAAATTTCGCAGCTGCACGTTGTTCAATTAAACTTGCCATCATAAAAAAACGACACCAGAACAAAACATCGCTAGCAAAAACAATCACCGCAGATGAACAGAACAGTTGGCACTGAACTGGCAGTGAGTTGCCTAGCGGCAGAAATGCATGCTACACAAGTTCAGCCCATGGTAATGTTATTCAATTTTTCTTTTTGTACCCCCTTGTATATACACTCAGAACTTGAGAATAATGTGGAATAGAATGATGGTTTGTACTGAGATAGAGGGGGCTCATATACCACACCCGGGCAACTGGAGTTGGTTCAGGATGATGATGATGATGATGACTGAGATGTGCCGTCAATTCCAGGGATGATATGGAGCCAAGTGAGTACGAGGAGACCAAGAATGAAACTATGGACCAACTTCGTGAGTTTAACGAGTCGCTCTCCAAGATGATATCTGGAGACATGACCTTGGTAGACCAGCTGAACTCCATGCAACTGGTTAGTCTGCACTAGATCTACCCAACTTTAATCATCATCAATTTCCCTTATCCTGCTCCAGCGGTTCAGGATGTTTATGGCACCCTTCCAACTTCCTATGTCGAACCACCATTTGTCCTCTGTAATTGTTTTCCAATCTAGGTTACTTCTTAGAGTCCAACCACCTTATTCTTGGCCTATCTCTTGCCCTCCTTCAATCTTGGCCTCTATTATCAGATTCGGCTTCCTTTCCTCTTTCATTCTTTAACATGTCTAAACCATTTACTGAAGGTTTATTTTTCCCCATACTGTTGTAAAGTGTTTTCACTATGATTTCCTTTCTGGCATCCCTGTTTTCTACACTGTCCATTCTTCTTTATCCTATCATATTTCTTCGAAGTTCACTTCACTCTCCTGGATTTTACTCTCCCTCCTTATTTGTCATTGTCTACGTCTTTGCCACATATGCCAATTATAACTAAATTGCCAAATTGTGATAAATAGGGAACAGATTTTTAGGTACTATTCTTTTTTTTACTGATTATTACTTTTCATGAGTTAAAAAGTACAAAAATATTTAGGATCATAGAAATTAATAGAAATGACTTCAGGGAATAGCTCCTCATGGATCAGACGTAACGGTTGAGGAAGACTTCAAAATGAGATGGTAGTCTTTGTGGTGGTGTAAGTGACTAGATGTACTTTCCCAGACACAGAATATTTAGGTATGAATCCTTACCATGGACTTACAAGTCTTACTCAACAGTTGGGAAAATATTTGCCAAAGAGTTATTAAAAATAAGGGAGGGAAGAAGGAGCGGATGGGACTAGACCGGGTTGTGGAAAGGGCCCAAGACAAAGAGGTTCAAATAGGAGATTTCCTGAAAACCTGGTGACATGTTCCACAAAATAATAGTCTTCGCAAAACTAGGAAGGGAATATATTGACAGAGGTAAACATTACAATTATACAGTACGGTTGCACAGAAAACATTGAGTAGGGATTAAGAATTACACATCGCAAAATATACAAAATAATAGATACTCAATCCTTTATTCAATGGAGTAACATAATACCTTGTGCACAATTCAGAGCGTTAGATTTTACAGACAACAACTCTGGGCCTGCCTGATCTTACCTGTTTGAATTTACAAATATTTAATTACATGGAGAAATTAGAATTTTTTTTGAACGCCTTTATACCCTTAAGCAAGTTCAGTTGTCTACCATTAAGCAAGTTCAGTTTGCACTTTGCCATTGGTTATTCTTATTATACATACAGCATATCCAATGGAGCTTGCATAAATCACATCAGTGAGCTCAATATTCTGAATGCAAGTTGAACTATTAAGTTACACAATTCACCATTAAACTTTCAAAAGTGACAACTAAACTTTTATCCTGCACTAAATCTTACTCTAACGTCCAACCGCCTGTAAAGAAATCAAGGTAATGGTTTGGAGCTAAATTCAGTGCGCCCGCTCTTGGACATGGCCACAGACTCCCTTCATGTCTCAAAAACTGAGCTGTCTAAATTGCATGTGTCAGCACCCAGAAAGGATACACGAAGAGAGAGAAAAATGCACTCTGTCTGGCATGTATTAACCAAACCCTCCCATACTTCCAAGTCTTACCACAAGAAAACCCCAAAATATTAAGGTCATTTACAAATCGCAAATCAACAATAAGACTTGGTCCAACAATTACAGCTAGTATTGTGAAATTAGATTAATAAAGGGATACCAAGTCCCCAATCAAATTACCACCCCAGTCAGAAGGACGCACATACAAAACACAAAATCACGTAGACAAAGCTCAATAAAATGAGGCCCAGGTGGAAATTACCTTCTCCCCCGTGTTGCACACGCCACCCACCAAGTTCACACTGATAGTTTTCACACACCCTCGATAAGGCCTCAGATTAGTTCAGTCCCTCAAAACAATAATAAAGTTTAAGCAGAGTCACATATTGCTCAACAATATTCATACCTTCTGTTTGTACCTCCCCGGCATTCCAGCTGGAGGCCTAAAGCACTGAATACGGGTGAACAGTCGACCGTCTTTCTTTCCCGATCACCAACAAGCTATTCAAGTCCTCTTGATTTCCAAAAAATAGCCAGAGCCATGCTGAGATCACATTGTTGCAACATCACACTCCATCTTCTCATTGTCATACACAAGGCATAACACTAAGATTAGATTGGCAGGACCTTATATCATATAGGGCAGTGGAATGACTATCAGAATAAATTGTGACATTGGAGGAGACAACATAATGGTACAATAATCAATTAGGCCAGGAATTTTGAGATTTATATAAAAAAGGTCCCAAGGTCGCAGTTTGCGGCTCATAGTAGTATTGTAGGATGATCAAAATAAGAAGCTCTGGTTTGCAAGAGGATACTGGTACAGATACACACCTGGCAACATGCCTGTAGGTCAGGCTCAGGAAGAAGGCCCACAGGCATTTCTTATGGGATATTGTGATGAATTCCCTAGATTATATAGCCCCATGGCCACGAAAAGACATGGCGCAGTTCTGGTAGGGTTATAAGTTCAAGGGAAGGGTGGGTGTAGACTGATGGTAGACAAAACATGTGACCAGTTGTCACATTAAATAAAACCTGTGTCAGCTCTGTTCAATGTTGGCTCACGATTTCTCCATTAAACATTCTTTGGAGTTACAGTGCACAGCAAGTAGTCCATTACAAATCCATAACCTTGTAAAATAAAGGAATAACTGACTCCATTATGGTCCGTATTGACTTGTACTCTACTCAAAAGAAAATGAATGATTCTGCAAAAGAACTCCGAAAGTTTTGGCACCCAGCATCTCGAGAGTCACAGCAGTTCAAAAGAATTTTCAACCCTAGGCATATTTAATTATTATTATTATTATTGTTTCTGTTGTTGTTGTACCATCTCAGAATTTCATGCATTTAAAAAATGCGAATATTTCCAAGCATCTATGTACTAACAGTAGTTTCAATATGCAGAATAAAATAGTCCAGTGCCTGTGCCTGCAGGCTATGACCACGCGAGCGGCCAACATCATCACTATGCACATTTGTTGGTTCTTAAGTTTAGGGGCTGCGACAACGCGGTCATGTAGCCCCGTGTACTTTGGGTGTGTGTAGAATCTGTCTGATGAAAAATCCACAGCCTGCTTCCAGTCTCCGACCGGGTCAGGAATTGAATGAATGAAGCCCCCATCTAGCGGCGAGGATATGAACTGTGCCGGCTGCCGAGGCCTGACGCACTCCTCTGGGGCAATGATTAAATGCATGACAAATGAAATGATAGTGGAGAGTGTTGCTGGAATGAAATTTTGACAGGGAAAACCGGAGTACCCGGAGAAAAACCTGTCTGCCTCCGTTTTGTCCAGCACAGATCTCACATGGAGTGACCGAGATTTGAACCACGGACCCAGCGGCCAGAGGCCGGCGTGCTGCCGCCTAAGCCACGGAGGCTTACGAATCTGTCTGATAACCAATGTTAATGGTGATGACTGTATTAGTGTGTGTTATCTGTTTTTATGTTCGACCCTCACTATTATGTGTCAGAAAAGTGTATCATAATGATGGTCATTATAACACTGTTTTTCATTACGATACAGTTTCTCCAGCCAATCAGAGCTCGTTCATTGACCTTTTAGGTAATGATACCTTCGCGCATGCACTCAAAATCCAACATGTCGGACATAAGCACAACATCGAACTATAATAAATTACCGACATGGAATACGCACCGTCCATATGTTCGCGTAAATAATCTGGCGAATATGAGATAAGAAATAGCACTGTACCTTGATATCACCACCCCTAATTTCTACACAGCGCATTGCCTTCAAACGACTCCGGTGACAATATTACTGAGGATTGCAGATGTAAACATATGGCCTGCATAATAGTCTATGGCATTGCAAGCACACACAGCGCATGCGTCGGTCGGTCAGGGATGAGACATCATACTCAACGCACGCTCTCCGATCACAAAATTCAAGTGGCTGACTCTCAACAGATATTTATGAGTATTTATGTTAAAACATATAATAAAGTTATAATTATCGTCGAACATAAACAGTCGTATGCAACTCGCCTATAATGGTAATTAAGACACTCGTATGGAAATTATAAAACTCGCATACGCTCGTTTTATAAATATACTCGTGTCTTAATTATTGCCATTATAGGCTCGTTGCATAATGAACTATTTTAATTTAAGTACTGCAACTTAGAATTTTTCAAATAGTTCCTACTTTTGCCGCTAAGCGCCACCGTCAACGACTACTAGGCCAAGTTCAGAACTTAGCTACCAGACGTCACCGCACTCGGCTCTTGGCAACGAACGTAGAAACCTAAGAGCGTTGTTTACATTCTTAACCTATCCAATTTAGCTTCACACAGGTGCAATTAGTGGAAGGTTCTTCAACATGCCATAAATATATGACATGGGACCGCCGGCTTTACTTCCCCTCCGAAGGAAGGCATACTGAGGGATTTTTAACGCTCTTAAAAATCCGACGGCTTCGGCCGGGTTTGAACCCACTATCTGGTGCATAGAAGCTCAGCATGCTACCGACTATGCCACCGAAGCCGCCTGCACATTTGTATTTGTGCGCTGGTTGGTTGTACATGGTGCCGCAAGCTTATAACCTCACTATGAATAATCTACTCCATTATGGTCTGTATTGACTTAGTAATTTAATTGAAAAACACTTGAGTAGTCCGCCATTTAATACATATATATACACAAAATCTAAAGGTACATGTTTCGAGAATGTGTCCCTCCCTTCCTCAACCTTGCATACACATATAAAAAGACATTGGTATATTCCTAAAATTACACTAAAAATGCTGGTAATGGTACTAAAGACATGCCTATAAAATCAAACTGGACCACACTGCTGCATTTTAATAACTGCCCTTAATCAGGACATGTTTTATCCAGTGACCTGTTGTAATTGGTCATTAGTACGTAGCTTCCAGTCAATCGAGTGCAACAGTTGGAAATTCATTAAAAACACTATAGGCCTAATTTCTGCACAATTAAAGAAACATATTAAAAAACAATCTTGTCCTTAGGATGTCAAGAAACTTGTGAATAATGTTCATTGTATTTGCTTATTAGCTCTGACATATTCAGAAGCAGTGGCATGTGTTATTTTTCTTGAAAATATGTGAAATAGTTGAATGGAGACATGCATATGGTGACTCTTGCATTATTCCTGCCCCAAGTCCTCCAGACATGAACCCCGTCGAACATGCCTGGGATACTTTGAAAAGAGCTGTTTTTGGACAAGATGACTCACCAACCAATCTGAGAGATCTACGCTGAATCACCGTTGAGGAGGGGGACAGTCTGGGCCAACAGTGCCTTGATTAACTCGTGGATAGTATGCCACTACGGATACAGGCATGCATCAATGCAAGAGGACGTGTTACTCGGTATTAGCGGTACTGGGGTATGCTGCAATCTGGACCACAACTTCCGAAAGGCTCGCTGTATGATTGTACAACTGGCAATGAGTGGCTTTCATGAGCAATAAAGAGCTGAAACGTTTTTGTATATCTCTAAGCCATTTGTATGTCAAGGTGCAGGACCTCTTCGCACCAAGCTGATGCAATGTGTGTAATAACTTTATGATCACATTGCCTGTATGAGGAGAAAACAAACAAGTATATTTATTTATATATAATAATTAAGTTGGTTGTAAATCAAAGCTCATTAATACATGAATATACTTACTGTGAAATTGTTAATCAAAAAAATTAACTTGTTGGAAATTAATATTTCAGCATGGAATAAAGTGTAAGGATGTTACTAGTTCTAGTGTTGCTAAGATTCAGGAAAATCAAGGATATTATTAATTAAGTTTCAAAGATAGTGTGATCTGTCTTTTTATACAAGGTGTAATATCATGAAGTGTGGTACTATAACCTACAGTATGAGCGGTAGAAGTGTTACAATATGCAGCAACATAAGGAAGTGTGGTATTATACAGGGATAGTACTCAATAAAAGAAAGTAGGGAGTGATAGAGGAGTAACACCTCTTTAACCCTTAACTATGGATGTACATTTTCAGTGACATCAATATGGAGGTGAGGTCACAGAGACCGCATCAAAATTAATGTGGCTACGGAAGGGAAGGTTAATGAGAGAAATTGCTAGCTGTTTTCATTCGAATAATTACACTTTATTCAACCCAAAACCACAACAATATTTTTCATTTGTTAAATTGTAGAACCCTCATACCTTCAGATTACAGTCGCAGCAATTTTCGTTCTCAGAATGCTATGTTCCATTTAAACACACGTATCCTTTACACTATCAACAAAAATGGACCCTAGCTTGGGTATTAAAGCTGTTTGATAACCACTGCATTGAAACTTAACCACACATGAGACTGATCTCTTGTTGAGGTGGAAATTGCAAGCACTGAACTTGACCCTCAATGTTACTCTCACTCAACACATCCGTAGCAGATCTTTCTTGTACACTCCAAGCATACTGGTTTTTCACATCTGTAGTACTTGTAATATGTTTTCCTCTTCTTTGCTGGTGGGCACAGATGACAAGTTATCCGTTTTTCAAGCTTCTCTTCAGCAATGTTGATACGCTCCTTCACTGCTTCAACCGTGTATGTGCGGTCACCCAGGCCGCTACGAAACTCGTCAGCTTCTTATCGCAGCTGCATGGTTATTAATGACGGATAAGATAAGTGCAGTGGAGAGGTCTTCTTTACATAGAAAGGTGCTGCAAGCAAATATACTGGGAGGGCGATAAGCGAGGTGTGGCTCGTGTTTATTTTTCCACCATGGTCATGTTGACCGCACGTCCATAGTTAAGGGTTAAAAAACCTTGGTGCAGCTGGCCCGGCTGGTAGTACCTTGTTAGGGTCCCTTCCCAGGGTTACGGTGAAGTCCTCAATGGTACCTGCAGTGGAAGAGGTGAACTCAGGCACAGTGTGGTTGGCGGAAGGGGCAGCCTATTGCTCAGGTTTAATAGGGCAAACTATGTCCTTAGTTATGATGGGCAGGTTTTCACCCAACGGCAAAATGAGCGGAGGAGGAGCCAATCCCCCTCATGGTTGCCAACGGTCATGGAGGTGGAAGAGGTCAGGCCAGACAATCTGGCTGTAAAGGCGCACCTCAGTAGTACTTGTATGCGGCAGTTCGTTGTAGTCCTTGTGTTCGGTCCTGCATGTTTCATTCTGTGTGAGCCGCAGGATAAGGCTCAGAGATCATGGTGTGTGGGTCTCGTCCTGGCTAGCTGAGATCCACCCTAAACAAATTCACGCCAGTGGCACTTCTTCCATACGTCACTTACTTTCAAAGTCCAACGGTGATGGGATAAGGATGGTGGGGGCCGGTTATGGGTGTAACTGGAAGCCCCTAGTTCGGACCTGCACATTGGCAGCAGATGTGTGATGGTCGTCTTCCGGAGACTCTGTGACTACTCAGGAATTCGGTCCTGCATCTGTGTTTGGGCAGGCCTTTTTAGGATCACCGCTGCCCACCCCACATGGGGAAGGCCTGAGAAAAGGTGGGCTAAACATCGGAAGTCACAATCTTGGTCCCGCTGGGAAACCGCACTCAGTAGGTCACCCCTCATGCGGTCGAAACTCAAAAACAGTAAAGACTCACAAATTGATTATTGGATCATGGAACATCAGAACTTTGTTTGATATGGACAATAACATTAGACCTGAGAGAAGGCCAGCTCTTGTAACCCATGAGATATCAAGACTCAACATTGACATTTCTGCTCTCAGTGAAACTAGGCTGTCTTCTGAAGGCAAGATTACTGAATCTGGAAGAGGATATACCATCTTCTGGAAAGGAAAGGAGGAAGGTGAATGTCGTATTCATGGTGTGGGCTTCGCTGTGAAGACCTAACTGCTAAATAATCACCAACTTACGCCCATTGCAATCGGCGAAAGGCTCATGACTCTCCGCATACCACTCTCAGGAGGTTCCTTTATGACGCTCATCTCTGCCTGTGCTCCTACCTTGGATTCCGATGATGAAGTAAAGGCTCAATTCTATGATCAGCTAAGTGTAATCATCTCCAAGGTACCATCTGCAGATAAACTCTTGCTCCTCGGTGATTTCAATGCCAGAGTTGGGAAAGATCACAGGCTATGGAATCATGTGATGGGCAAACAGGGACTTGGAAAGTGTAATCCCAATGGACTATTGCTTCTTGGTCTTTGTGCAGAACACGAACTTTTCATTACCAACATGCAGTTCCGGCTACCTAACCGCTTCAAAACCCTGTGGATGCATCCTCGTTCCAAACATTGGCACATTCTTGATTATATCATTACCCGGCAATGTGATAAGAAGGACACACTTATTACCAGAACAGCAAGGAATAGAGATGATTGTTGGACAGATCATAAACTTCTTCTATGTAAACTCAGGATATCCATCAGACCTAAATCACCTAGGAACGTCAAAAATTTTCCAAGAAGGAAGTTTAATACATCCAAACTTCAGGATGAAGCCATCTATAAAAATTTTGGAAACAGGATCGTCACCCAGTTATCAGAAAACCCAGTAATGAATGACATTCAGCAAGAATGGGCCACACTACAGATGATTATCACACAGTCAGCTGAGGAAACCATTGGTTTTATAGTGTGGAAAAGACAAGACTGGTTTGATGACAACAATTAAGAAATTCTGTCTCTCATCAATGCCAAAAGGAATTTCTATCTTGCCCATCTTCAAGACCCAACTTCCAACACAAAGAGAGATAAACTACTGGAACGCAAGGGTAAATGCCAGACGCAGATAAGGCAGATTAAAAATTCTTGGTGGCAACAGAAGGCTCAGGAACTGCAGAGACTATTGGATGCTGGAGACTTTAGGAACTTCTATGCAGTAATCGAGGAAATATATGGACCATCTCGCTCATCAGGTACACTGAAAAGCGCTTATAATTCTACTACCTTTACTGATAGTCAAGAAATTTTGGAACGCTGGAAGGAGCACTTCTCCAATCTCCTAAATCGTCCATCAGCTGCTGCTGAAGACTTCCTTTGTGATGATGTGCCGCATCAACCTGAACAACTGTGGTTGGCAGTACCTCCTACCTATCATGAATTCAGTGCAGCTCTCACCCAATTGAAACCCAGAAAGGCACCTGGCCCAGATAACACCCCTCTGGAACTAATACAAGCCGGAGGTCATTCCCTCAAAACAAGGATTTTCTCCCTTATCCTTAGAATATGGGAATCAAGAAAGGTACCTGGAGACCTAAAGAATGCCACTATCATTACTATCTTTAAAAAAGGGTGATCGCAGTGTTTGTGGCAACTACCGTGGTATATCACTGCTATAAATTGTGGTGAAGATTCTTGTAAGAATTCTACTTAACCGCCTCAAGGTTATCTCTGAGAAGATGCTCCCAGAGTCAAAATGCGGATTTAGAGCTTCCAGAAGCACAATTGGCTTCATTTTCTGTGTGAGACAGCTACAAGAAAAATGTAGAGAACAACAGAATCCACTCTTCTTAGTCTTTTATGACTTGGAAAAGGCATTTGATTCGGTTCCAAGACCAGCCATGTGGGCGGTGCCGAAGCGGTTTGGTTGCCCTCAGCGATTTGTAGATTTAATCAAGGCTCTCCATGATGGCATGACAGGTCAGGTTTGCCATCAGAATAAGATGTCCGATTTTTTTCCCCCTTCGGCTTTTCCCAATTAATTGGGGTTGCCGGAGCCAACCCCAATTAATTGGGGTTGCCGGAGCCAACCAGGCTCATTTTGGTTTTGGCCGGGGATTTAAGGCCGAATGCCCTTCCTGACACCACGTGATTTTCCAGGTGAAAATTCCACCCCGCTGTCACCAGGATTCGAACCCCGGCCGTCCGGGTGAAAGGCTAGAAGCTAAGCCACTGCGCCATCACGCTCCCCTGAATAAGATGTACGATGAATTTCCTATTACCCATGGACTGAAACAAGGATGTGTACTGGCTCCAACACTTTTTGCCCTGTACTTGGCTGCAATGCTTTATGATTCACCCACAAACATCCCAGGTGTGGAGGTCAAGTCTCGTTTTGATGGAGGGCTTTTCAACCTAACTCGTCTCCACTCCTTGAGGAAAACTCAGGTTACTAATGTTACTAATATGTTGTATGCAGATGATGCTGCGTCGCCAATTCTCACACCAGAAGAGCTGCAAGAGTCAGTTAATTGTGAATGTGATCGCTTTGGTTTTACCATAAATGTCAATAAAACTAAAGTCTTGGCACAACCTTCACCAGGCACACCTCTTCCTCAGTTCAATATCTCCATCTCAGATTTGCCATTAGAACTTCTCGTACCTGGGCAGTACCTTTTCTGTGAGCTGTACCTGTGAGCAGGATGTGGATAAGAGAATTGGCGCAGCCCATGCAGCATATGGACGATTAGCGCACCGGGTCTTCATGTCCATCTGTCCATGAGTACAAAGCTTATGGTGTACAAAGCAGTAGTCATTTCTACATTGTTGTATGGCTGTGAAACATGGACCCTTTACCCACGTGATCTTGGGAAGCTTGAGCGCTTCCACTTACAAAAACTTCGATCAATCCTGAGGATTAAATGGGAAGACCGCATTACCAATATTGCTGTTCTTAAAAGGCTCAAATAAACAGCATAGAATCATCCATAATAGGTCACTAATTTAGATGGATTGGTCATGTCCATCGGATGGATGATGTGAGATTACCTCGTCAAATGCTGTATGGTGAGCTATGCAATGGCACCAGACCTCATGGTGTTCCTAAGAGGCGCTGCAAGGACCAATTTATGCGGACCCTGAAATTGACAGGTCTTGATTCACAAACCTGGGACATGCTGGCTGATGACCGCTCAACTTGGCGCCGTACCATCTTGGATACTGTAAAAACGTTTGAAAGGGATCGACGCATACATGAAGAGGCCAAGCGTCAAGCTAGGAAACTTCGAGCAACCAACCACGTCCTCTTCCAGCAATACTATGTGACTTGTGTGGACGCTTGTTCCATGCCAGGATTGGACTTTTTAATCACCGTAAACTCATCCACAAACTGGACTGAAAGAAGAAGATTTATACTCAGATTCGAGTTAAAGCCGATGATGAATATCATGACCTGTTGTATGGTGAAGTTACGATGATACTAAGAACCTAAAGCTTAATGTGGGTTTTTAGGGCTTAGATAGAATGGTCGTTATATTAAATACAAATGTGCTCAGAATGTTGCTAGGAAACTAATATGTAGTGAGCGTGGATACCGATAAAACTTGTCTCAAGTCCCGTTGTTATGGTGGCGTTGTTACGGTATTTCAAAAAAGAAGTTAAGTGATTAATAGCATGTACTGAAAGATGTTTCAATTACTGTATTAAAATTTAAAATAATTTAAAACAAAACGTGTGTGATATTATGCTTTGCTGCTTTGTTTATCATGTTATGTTATGATCAAAGTTGTTAAAAGACAATAATTCAGTGTGATATGAGTTAGAAGATGAGAGTATCGTGCTTATAAAGGTTAGTCATCAATATATAGGGTTGTTGCTGGAAGAACAGCATGTGTCACGTTGGAGTTGTAAACCATATAATGAAAAATTCATATATCATGTGTTTATGGTGGCTTTATTAAAGTGGTCTAAAAATTAATCATCATCATCATCATCATTTCCCCTTATCCAGCTCCTGCCGGGTCGGGATATTTATGGCACTTCTCCACTTTCCTCTTTCCTTCCACCATTCTTCTTCCACGATCTTGTCCCAGTCCAGATTTCTTTTTCTTACGCTGTTCTTCACTGAATCAATCCACCTTGTTCTAGGTCTTCCTCTTGCTCTCTTACCCTTGCACTTCGCCTCCAGCATCTGTCTTGGTATTCTATTTTCCTCCATCCTCTTTAAATGTCCAAACCACCTTAGTTTATTCTTCTCAATTCTCTCATTTAGTTTTCCCATCCCAACTTCCTTCCTAACATCTTCATTCCTCACTCTGTCTTTCCTTGTCTTTCCTATCATACTTCTTAGGAATTTTGCCCTGCCTGTCGTAGGAGGCGACTAATAGGGTCGACATGGCCGAATAACTTGCCAGTTTTTGATTTGTTCAGATCCCCTGTGGATGGGGAGGGCAGAATTCATCCACGGTATCCCCTGCCTGTCGTAAAAGGCGACTTAGAGGGGGCCTTATAAAGGTCGATTTTGGTTTTCTGGTCCCAGCTCTGGTTTGACCAATAGAAACAAACATGGATGCTGTTAGGGGAAGGGCCACCAGCTTGGCCATCTGGCCAGAAAGCCTAGACGGTATGCCCCATCCCGTCAGGTGGGTGCGCCATGTACCCTACAGTAGTATCCGCCTTACAACGAAGGTCCCTGCATGGCCGAATACTGGAGCTGAATAAATCCTGTGCATGCCGAGGGGGATGTGCCTGTTCGAGGCACTGGGACCCCGGGCAATATCTGCTATGCCAGGTAGGTATTGCCTTGGCTGGGTGGCGCCCACAGTGATAGCCCCCGTTCGGAGTGGGCAGTATTCGGGGAGGATTTCGTCCGGGATGCGTAGTAAACGATCACGGACACCTGTACAGGGTGGCACCCTTAAAAAGCCGTCTCTGGAGTGTAGACCGAATCCCAAGGTGTATACGCCTTGGGATGAGGCATTTAATAAGAAGTTCCCTGTTGACAGGTCTCCTCGCTACCTGGTAGCTACCAGGACAGACGGGGGAGATTTTAAACAGGTAAAATCGATCCTATTTTCAGAGGAAATCGAGGGGAAATATCGCTACCTTAACGGGATTTCCAAGCTCCGGAACGGGCAGCTCCTGCTGCATACCGTAGACCGGCAGCAAACCGAAGCGTTGCTGGAATGCACGCATTTCGGCGAAATTCCCGTTAAGGTTGAGAAGCACGATACGCTAAATGAGGTCCGTGGAGTTATATTCCATCGCGACCTCATTTTAAACAGCGACGCGGAATTGATGCGGGATCTGGGGAAGCGAGGCGTCACCAGGATTAGGCGCATCACCCGGAAAATTGGAAATGATAGCGTCGATACTGGCGCTTTCATTCTTCATTTTGAGGGTGATGTAGTGCCTAGGCAGGTGAAGGTCACGTCGTACCATTGCGACGTTAGACCGTACATCCCTCCACCTATGCGCTGCTACAATTGCCAGAAATTCGGTCATGTTTCTGCCAGGTGCACTGCCAAGGCGGTGTGTAGAGAGTGTGGCAAGGGGACACATGACGGTGTGGGGTGTACGCCTCCCCCGACGTGTCCTAACTGCCAAGGAAGTCACTCTCCGCGGTCGAAGCAGTGCCCTGAGTTCTGCAAGGAAGCAAAGATCCAATAAATCAGAACATTGGATCGGCTTTCATATCACGACGCTCGAAAGAGATACCGTGATATGACTGCACCCGAATTTCCGGTATCTTTCGCGGCTAAGGTGACGCCACCTATCACCCCTGCCACTTTCGTTCCCCGTGCTGTACCCTCGACGACGAACTACTCTGAGATCGTAAAGTCTCCCCTCGCTGTCCAAGCGAGACCTGTCAGCCCGAAGAAGGTTAAACAACCTTCTTCGGCCATTGTGAAAAAGGCGCCGGTTATACCATCTAAACCGGCGCAATCGGAGAAGAAGTCATCTTCCTCTCCGAAACGGTCGGAGAAGAAGTCTTCCCCAGCCAACGAGGCAAAGAAGACTTCTGCGACCGGGGCTGGATCGTCATCCAGCCCATCTGATAAGACAAAGATAGTGGAGAAGAGGGGGACGGTTCGTCGCCGTCTCTCTCGCCCTCCTGCTGACGGGGTGGCTACTGTATCTGCAGGCCTTTCCGCTCCCACTACCACCAAGGGAGCGAAGCCTGCTGAAGCCAAGCCCGTCCGTATGGAGGAACTCCCCTATAGAACAGAAAATAGATCGGCGGAGGAGAGGGGAGCGGTTCAGCGCCGTTTCTCTTCCTCTCCTAAAGGCAGGGCTGCTCACGTATCTGCTAGCCATCCCGCTCCCACCACTACCAGTGGAGCGGTGCCAGCAGGAGCGACCTTGTTTTATAAGGACCCGGCGTCTGTGGGGAAGGGACCATCTACTTCCCCAAACACACGTCGGCGCCGATCCAAGAAGAAGTCTCTTCGGGGCGTGTCGGGGACAGACACCCAGTCTTCGGACCGGGAGAAAGTCCCTCGACACCGCTCTCGCTCTTCCCCAAGGGCGAGACCCGTGAGGTCCGACGACGACCGTGCGCAACCCAAGAGAGCGCCCGCTCCATTTTCTTCGTCTTCGGACGGAGATGTGGAGATTGAGGTGTGCTCTCCTGCCCCATCATCTCCAACTAGAGATGGGGAAGGGTGGCAAACGGTCAAGCATAAGTAGAAGACCCACTTCTACTTAAGTCCACACCATGGCACTATTACAATGGAACTGTAATAGCTATTCTGTTCATCTCGCTGAGTTACGACAATTAATATCTTCGTTTTCGGCAACCATTGTCTGTCTTCAGGAATCCAGGTTTCGTCCTGGACATGAGACAACAATGCGTCACTTCAAACTCTTCTCTAAAGACCGGATGGACGGAGCTGTGGCCGCTGGTGGCGTCTGCACTCTTGTCCACTCTAGCCTGTTTAGTGAAGAGGTGCCGTTGCGTACTCAGCTAGAGGCAGTTGCAGTTCGTACTTCGTTGCCAGTAATGGCAACAGTATGTAAGGTGTACATCCCACCTGATTCTCAGCCGGATTACGACCAGCTGGTGGATCTAGTCTCTCAGCTCCCCCCTCCTTTTCTCCTTCTGGGAGATGTTAATGCCCACAACACCATCTGGGGCTCCGCTACCACTAGCGGTAAAGGGAGAGATTTTGAGAGGCTGATCAGGCGGCTGGACCTGTGTCTGTTGAACACAGGGGAGCCTACGCACTTCTCTATTGCACACGGTACTTATTCAAGTATCGATATTACCCTGTGCAGTCGTGCGCTGGTTCCCCTGCTACAGTGGGGTGTACACGATGACCTTTGTAATAGTGACCATTTTCCAATTATCGTTACTCTTCCGAACCAGAGAGCCATCGAGTTACCAAGTTGATGGCTTCTCCGTCGGGCTGATTGGCCAACTTTCACGGCACGTGCGGTGTTTGCCGAAGATACCTTTGAGAGTGTCGACGATCATACCATTCACATAACGAATGGTATTTTGACTGCTGCTGAGGAAACAATACCTTCCTCATCCGGCAACTCACGCCGGTAGCTTGTCCCTTGGTGGACAGCCGAGATTGCAGCAGCCATTAAAGATCGTCGACGTGCTTTCAAATACTATCGGAGGCAAAACACTGTGGCCAACCTTATCACCTTCAGAAGGATGCGTGCTAGAGCCCGATATCTGATTCGGGAGAGTAAGAAAACGACGTGGGAAAAGTATGTGTCGTCCATGACGGCGCATACTCCATCATCTCAAGTGTGGACTAAGCTTCGTCGGATCTCCGGACTCCCGACATCACTGTCGATACCTGGAGTGTCCATCAATGGAGACATCATCACGGACCATCTCGCCATTGCCAACAGCATTGGCTCGCACTTCTCCGATGTATCCTGCTCCGGGAGTTACGATCCTACATTTCTGACTCTGAAGCGGGAGGCAGAGACTCACCCCTTGTCCTTTGCCACTGCTGCTTCGGAGTCCTATAATGTACCATTCTCTGAATGGGAACTGCGCAGTGCGCTTGCACTGTGCAGGGATACGGCTCCTGGACCGGATAACATACATAATCAAATGTTAAAACATCTGTGCGAATCCAGTATGAAAGAACTGTTGATCCTCTTCAATCGTATATGGATTGAAGGGGAGTTTCCATCTCAATGGCGAGAGGGGATCGTGATACCTATTCCTAAGGCTGGAAAGGATCCCAAGTTTGTAAGCAGCTATAGGCCCATTTGTTTGACAAATGGCCTATGTAAGCTGCTCGAAAAGATGGTGAACCGTCGACTGGTGTGGTTCTTGGAGGATAAAGGTCTCCTGTCTGAGTACCAATGTGGATTTCGCTCTCATAGGTCCACCACTGACCATCTGGTGCGACTTGAGAGTGCCATACAGGAGGCTTTTTTCCGGAAGCAGCACCTAGTCACGGTTTTCTTTGACCTCGAGAAAGCCTACGACACCACATGGCGCTACGGGATCCTTTCCACCCTTCACAAGTGGGGACTCCGTGGTAACTTACCGACTTTCATTGCGAATTTCATGTCCGTCCGACTCTTCCGTGTAAGGGTCGGTAGGACATTATCGCAGTACTATACCCAAGAAAATGGAGTTCCTCAGGGTTCAGTGCTGAGTGTCACCTTGTTCGCGATTGCCATTAATGGCATTGTTGCCGCCGCCGGGTCCGCGGTAGTTCCATCCCTGTATGTAGACGATTTAGCTCTGCATTACAGCTCTGGAAGTATGGCAGTCGTGGAACGGCAATTGCAGCTAGCCATCAACCGGGTCGACAGGTGGGCTCACGACCGGGGTTTTCGTTTTTCAGCAGCGAAAACCTCCGTCGTCCATTTTTGTCGGCTACGGAGGCTACATTTACACCCTGAACTACATCTCAGGGATGCTGCGTTGCCGTTGGTTGACACTTATCGCTTCCTGGGGCTCCATTTTGACAGCAAGTTAACGTGGCAGCACCATATACGGCAATTGAAAATGACATGTCTCAGGAAACTGAACATGCTCAGGTTTCTTAGTGGCACTACGTGGGGGGCTGACCGTGCGGTGCTCCTACGGTTCTACCAAGCCCTCGTCCTGTCCCGGCTAGACTATGGTTCTGCGGCATACGGTTCAGCAAGGCCGGCAACCTTGAAAATGCTGGACAGTATCCACCATAGTGGCGTTAGGCTGGCTACCGGTGCCTTCCGGACCAGCCCGATACCCAGCCTACTCGCCGAATCGGGTGTTCCACCTTTAAATTATAGACGCCAACATATGCTTTTAGCATATGCTGCCAATGTGCGTCAAATACCGCAACACCCGACCTATCAAGCTCTCTTCAGTACCCAAAACCACCAGGGTTACGCCAACCGGCCTCGTGCCACTCGGCCGGTTGGTATTAGACTTGATAGCTCGTGCACTGAAATAGGAGTGGCTGTAGGTCCCTGTATGATCCGGACATCTAGCGAGGTGCCTCCGTGGCAAGTCCCGCGTCCGGAAATTCGGTTAGATCTTCACCAAGGTCCTAAGGTGAACACGGATGCGTCCGTTTACCGGAGGCAGTTCCACAGCATAGTTCACCAATTTCCGGACGCTGGCATTCTATACACGGATGGTTCGAAGGTGGACGAGAAAGTGGGTTGTGCTTACGTTATTGATGGTGCAAATACCAAGATCTCTTTGCCTGAGGCCTGTAGTGTGTTTACTGCGGAGCTCGTTGCCATCTATGAAGCTCTGCAGTTTGCACTACAGGATGCACGAATCCGCTTTCTCGTGTGTACCGACTCTTTGAGTTCGTTGCAGTCAATTGCTACATGTTTCCCGCAACACCCCCTAGTGCAGCGAATCCATGACCTACTAGCCGGGCTGTGCCACGCTGACACTCGAATCACCTTTCTGTGGCTTCCAAGCCACATGGGAATTGCGGGAAATGAGTTAGCGGATCAAGCTGCAAAAGAGGCGGTATCACTACCACCTCGACCAATGGAGGTACCCGCTAGAGATATTCGCTCTCAGTTACGCCTACAAGTTCTGGCTTTTTGGGAGAGTCAGTGGCTAGCTGACCCACTGCCCAGTAAACTGAGAGCGATCAAGGGAACTACTCGGATGTGGCGGAGCTCCTTCCGGGTCCGGAGGGAGTCCGTCATTTTGTGTAGGCTAAGGATAGGTCATACAAGATCCACCCACTCATACCTAATGAGAAGGGAAGACCCCCCACTTTGTACCTGTGGAGCCGTATTCACCGTGGCCCACATTTTCACCGAGTGTGTGGATCTTGCTGAGTTACGAAGAAACCTTGGTTTGCAGACGACACTCAAACTTATATTAGCCGATGACGTGGTGGCTGCTGATCGCGTTATCCGCTTTATAAGTGAGAGTGGGTTAGGGCCAGCAATCTAAATTTTCCAGTGAACATTGACTCAACGACTTGTTCGTTTTTGAATGATAATGTTTTGTTTTTTCCGTACTTTTTGTTAATTTTTATAATTTTTATTTTTTATTTAATTGTTTGTTTTTGTTTTATTAATTTTTGGTCTTTTGAAATTTAGATGTCCACCTCAAAATTTTAAATTCAATTCAAAATTTGTATTCTTTAATCTGTGTTAAGAGGGGCAGATGACCTCGTAGTTCCGCCCCTTAAAACAACAATAACTAACTAACTAACTCTTAGGAATTTCATTTCACTGGCTTGGATTCTACTCTCTTGCCTGCTTGTCAGGGTCCAAGTCTCAGCTGTATAAGTTAATATGGGAACATAGTACACTTTATACATTACCTCCTTGCTTTTCCTTGGTACTTCCTTATCCCAAACAAGTTTTCTTACACTTTGATAGAATGCATTGCTCTGCTGTACCCTCCTGCCAATCTCCATGTCCAACCTACCAGTTTGCATCAATTCACTTCCTAGGTATTTGAACGTGTCCACAATTTCCAAACTCTGACTTTGAATTTTCACAGTGCCCTTTCCTTGTCTTTCCCCTCTTGTCATCACCATGGTCTTGCTTTTCTCTATACTGATTTTCAGGGCGTACTTCTGAATATTTTCGTTCAGTGCATCTAGTTGTTTTTGCACTTCTTCGGTGTTCCTTCCCCAGACCACAATATCATCTGCAAATAACAGTAATTTCATTTCTTTATGTCCATATGCTTCCTTTGTTTCCTTTACAATTTCATCCATCACCATTATGAATAAGAGAGGTGACAGCACACTCCCCTGCCTTAGTCCAGTCTTGTTCCTAAACCAATCTGTCTTTCCAACTGGGGTCAGTACCCTGCTAACACAGTTGTTGTACATTGCTTGCACCATTTCCAACATTTCTTTTCCCAGTCTCTTCTTAACCATGGTTTCCCATACCTTCTCTCTGGGGACACTATCATATGCCTTTTCTAGATCTATGAAAGTCATGATCAAATCCTCTCCATATTCCCAGTTCTTTTCCATCACCTGCCTCAAGCTAAAGATTGGGTCCACTGTGGATCTTCCACTCCTGAAGCCATACTGTTCCTCTTGCAACTCTCCTTCCACCTTTCTTCTCATTCTTCTTTCTAATATCCTTTCCAGTATTTTTACTATCTGTGATATGAGGGTGATCCCTCTATAGTTATCACACACCTTCTTGTCCCCCTTCTTTAACACTGGTATTATTAGCCCTTTCTCCCAGTCTTCTGGTACACATTTCCGTTTCCACACACACTTTAGCAGTCGATACAACCATTGCAAACCAACAGGTCCAGCAGCCTTTATCATTTCTTCACTGATTTCATCCACCCCTGTTGCTTTTCCCATCTTCATTTTCTGTACTGCTAATACCACCTCCAGCATTGTTATATCATCTTCTGTTATAGAGTCGTCAGGTTGTGTCACTTCCATCTCACCAGTACAATTGCTCACATTCAATAGCTTATCGAAATACTCCTTCCATCGTCCCTTTATCTCTTCTGGGTGTGTTAACAACTCTCCATCTTCCTTTTTCACTAGCTTTGTAGTAACTCTTTCTTTCCTCTTACTTCTTCTTAGAAGCCCATACAGCATCCTTTTACTGCCACTTACATCTGTTTCCATTCTTCGTGTAAATTCTTCCCAACTTTTCTTCTTTTCTTCTCCTACCACTTTCTTACACCTCCGTTTGCTGTCGTGATACTTCCTTTTGCTTTCTTCTGTTTGATCTCGGTTCCATTCTTTCCATGCAGACTTCTTTTCTTTCACTGCTTTCCTCACTTCCTCATTCCACCACAGAGTCTCCTTCTCTTTCACTCTTGTTGACGTCCTACCACAAGCACTCTCTGCTGCACCAACAAATGCCTTTTTAAAGTGGGACCATTCCTCTTCTATGTTTTCCACTTCAGTAACTGGGATTTGTTGCTTCAATCTCTCCTGAAAATCTTCCTGTACAGTTTTGTCTTTCAATTTCCATACTTTTATTTTACTTTCTCTGATCTCCTTTAGGTTTTCCAATTTCTCCCATCTAAATTTTGCCACCACAGCTCTATGGTCCCCATCAAATGCTTCTCCTGGTACAGCTGTCACATCTATCAGCTTTCTGCGATTAGTCCTTTCCACCAGAAAGTAGTCAATTACTGATTTTGTTCTTCTATCGCCCCAACCATATCTCGTAATTTTCCTGCTGTTTTTCTTCCGAATCCATGAATTACCCACTATTAGTCCATTTCTTTCACAAAAGTTTACAAGTTCCTCTCCTTCTCGGTTCTTTTTCCCATATCCATATGGTCCAATGACTTCTTCCTTTCCTTGTCTCTCGTTTCTGACTTGTGCATTCATATCTCCCATGATCACCACTTCTACACCTGATATTACTCTTTCTACATCCTCTAAAAATTAATGGAAAGTGTTAATTAATAGTAAGTGTTAAGACAAAAGTTTTATTTAATGCTAGCAGTAGTGCCCGGATTCGCACGGTGGATTTAATTGTTTTATGGATGATAATGAATACTACTACAGAAGTGGCACATGATACTTAAACTAACAGAAAATAAATATTTTAAAATTATAACTTTTTGTGGTGGTGGTTGTAGTGGGGGTGATAAGTAGTACAGTATAATGGACGTAACATTCAGGTCATTTTCCCGTAATGATTATAATGAATAGGGAAACGGCTATTTACTAACTACAGCACTGACATGTGTAATTTACAAACGAATTTAAAAACATGATTAGAAAGAGGAGTAAGTGAAATAGACACTGCCTAGGGCCTATATCTCATTGGCTGTTAGAAATGTAGAGACCAATAGTGTTGTCTTATGTTGCATAGCGCCGTAGGAAATTAATCAGAACACTTTGGAAAACTTCGTCTGTCCCGAGCTCCTGAGGTAGCAAGAGTCGCCACATAGTGCTTAACTATAAGGTTCGGAATAACTGAAGGTAAATTTGAAAATACCAACGCTTATTGCAGCTGATAACCTCAATGTACTGCACCAACACCATTGCACTTGTACAGAGGCATAATATTTTCATGATGATAACTGTTTTAAGGGGCCTAAGAAATCTTTTTGCACTAATTACTCTCCGTGACTGCAATTTATAAGCAGTGCAAGATTTAACTATTTTCGCATTTCTGCAGCAGAACACTGGTAGGGGCGACGTGATGCAGCCCGGATTGCCAGTCAACAATAGACTTATTAAAATACTCTTACAGTTGCACTACTACGGACATGAATGGTTCTAGAGCCTTAATACGTTGTTTTCAAGTTCATTTTGTCTGTTATTCAAAATGTAGGGAATGGAGAGCGTTGTCCAAAATATCAGTTGGACAGTATTACCAGCAGGGTTTCAAAGTGTTTGTAAAATTTGGTGCAATTGGGAGGAACAGTGTAGATTTGTCATTAAGTGGACAGTATCACCCGCAGGGTTCCAAAGTGTGAGTATACAAAATGTGGTTCAGATCGGTGAAACGGTGTAGATTTTTGCCAAAGGACCTAAATGCAGGGAATGGAGTGGTCTGTCCGAAATTTCAAGCAGACAGTGCTACTCGTCGGGTTGCAAAGGGTAAGTATGTAAAATTCGGTGAAACGGTGTAGATTTGTGCCAATGGGCCTAAATGCAGGGAATGGAGTGGTCAGTCCGAAATTTCATGCAGACAGTGTTACTCACAGGGTTCCAAAGGGTTAGTATACAAATTTTGGTTCAGATCGGTGAAACCGTGTATGTATCACTAACCATAACGCCAGCGCACGAGGATAAAGCTGTTCGGGAGCCCTTGTTCTTCCTACTTACTGAACACAAATTAATTTTTAAGGTTGCCTGAGAGGTGTAGCCTAATGCTACATAGCCTAACTATTCCTCTTGAATCTGGCTATTATATTATACAAAAGGAATTTTTCGAATCCAACTGGTAGTTCCAGAAATTAGCGTGTTTAAACAATCAAAAATACTCTTCAGCTTTATTATATTAGTATAGATTCTACAAATATATAGATTTGTATTCATTGAGCTAGTTTGCATTCTGTAAAAATTTGAATAATATACAAAAAAAGCGGGTTGTCCTATCGAATAATCTTGTACGTTTTTGTTCGGGTACATCTTTTGGTAGATGAAGATCTGTAGATTTACCAAAATGTCCTGCACGTTGTGTAGGAGTACCATAAACTAACATTAATATGAATGAGTATTTAATAATTTAATTATGCCTTATGTCAATAAAATTGAATTAATAACATTAATTAATTATACTAGTTTCAGCCACATTATGGCTCTCCTCAGTACTGTAATTGTTTTTTAAAAGAAACCATTTTACAGTAGAGTCCCGCCAATCCGAGCCCCGCTAATCAGAAAATCCCTCTAATCCGAACAGGCCTAGGAAAAGTATCTACCAAATTTGTTTTGAATTTTAAAACAGGAAAAAATAAAGATTAATATTCAACTTATTTTTCCAAGTAAAAACGTAAATTTATTAGAACAGAAAAACATGAAATAAATGCTACAGGAGTAAACAGTTAATCTGTCGGCTATCTTATACACTAAAACTAAAAACCTACTAACAATGTGCAAAACAAAGTTTGAATGCAATTATTTTTTACGTTGATGTCTAAACAAACGGAAAAGCAAATCGATACTTAAGAAGTGAAGTCGGTGATCTACTTTTGATTCAATGCACTGAAACGACTTGAAGAGGCAATGTTTTGCCAACGTCACGCTAGGTAGACGCCAACAATGCTTATAAAAACCTAACAGTACAGTGTAATTGGTTTTCGAGCCTTAAAGTCAATATGTTGTCGTATTTGACGAAAATCAACCTAATCCAAATTTTCGCTAATGTGAACAGGGCTCGGTCCCAATTAGTTTGGATTAGTGGGACGCTACTGTAATTGCGAGCAAAGTTGATTATTATACTTGGATTATTACCTTTGAAAAATTAATAAAAAATGTATCAAAATACTTAAAAGATTGGATCTTAAACAATTATTGGCCTTAAATTGATCATCATCGTCATCTTGCACAGTTTCGAGTCACTGGCCGGGTCTGTTTGGAACACAGGCCTCTCCAACGTCTTCTGTCTTCCCACCATCTCTCAGCCTTCACCCTTGTCCAGTCTTCTCCGCTCTTCCTCACGCTCTCTTCCACCCCCTTCAGCCACCTGTTTCTCGGTCTTCCTCTCGGTCTCTTCCCTTCCCACTTCATCTCGTGTATTCTCCTGGGTATCCTCTTCTCCTATCAAATGGGGTTGTTTGTTCTCCGCCGAATCAATACCTTTAAATACTATAATTTTCACAGTTTATTGTTACTTGGACATGTTTCGGGCCATACCTGGGCCCTTCTTTAGCCTTGAATAGTTTCCAAAAAAATCCATTAAAAGACATGCATTTAAAATAGACAACACTCTTAGAATACTTAAAGGTATAAATACATAAAAACAACATTAAAATACTCATTTGGAAAGAGAATGAAAACATAAAGATAAAACATTTCTTCATCATACATCTTCTTGAAGTTTGCTTTTTTTTTTTTTTTTTGTTGTTGTTTAATAGCGGTAAGTAACCATTTTGCTGAACAGAAAACTAATATGTCTGTAAGTTACGCTGATTTAGTCCTTTTAGTGACCCAATTATGCTGGATATTCTAGGGCTTAACATGTTTTGGCCTTTGCAAAACTAAGAATTCTTCTTGGTTTATGTAGTGCTTGAGCAGATATGCCACTGTTCAGATTGCTGTCCCTTTTGACACAACTGCAAAGATAATAATCTAAACTATAGCATTGGCAGATTCCACTGTTTGAGGTTAAGATTATATAAAGAAACAAGACTTTAAACTTACAGCGTAAATTGGCATTAATAGTTCAATCCTTGCTCCCACCCGGAAACAGGACTAGAGGAACGCCTTTCTTATGCGGGGGCTAGATGGAGCGAGAAGTCTTAACAGAAACACATTAAGAAAATTTTAAATTGAACTAACTTGACGAGCAAATAGCTTGGACTTACCCATGTTGTGTTGAAGCTAACTGATTTCGAACTGATGTGCTGTGTGTGAGACCTAGCGGCCAAGGTCGCGCATGTGACACGTCTACCGGCAAACGGAGGGACCGGGGTAAAGGAGGGGAGGACGGGTTCATTGGCATCTTAATT
Source organism: Meconema thalassinum (assembly GCA_946902985.2). Lineage (NCBI taxonomy): Eukaryota > Metazoa > Arthropoda > Insecta > Orthoptera > Tettigoniidae > Meconema > Meconema thalassinum. The sequence continues at coordinate 382,704,441 of OX336394.1, read as the reverse complement.
ATTCCGCGTGGCTATGCGCCTACTTTAGAATAAATAAATCTATGGGGGGGGATCAGTTGTAGGTTGTATTTTGGGGGGTTGGGAAGAAGTACTGTCTATAGAAAGAGATTTTTTGCGTGTTCTTTTCTTCGGGAAAAATTTATGTATATTCTCAAATAAAATATTAGCGTCAAAATTGATTTCGTTGAGATTAAGTCCTGGATTTAAGCGCTGCGCTATATCTATTTCAATCTGTTCAAGAACATTCATAGTTGCCCCCTTCTTTACGTAGTGCATAATTTCCATGTCTTTCTCAATACTTTTGAATTTGTGGCCTGTTTCTTTTGTATGGTTTCCCATAGCTGATTTTTTTTTATTTTTTATGGCATAAACATGTTCAAGGTATCTTGTACAGAAGCTACGTCCGGTTTGACCTAAATAATTAGCCCCACATTCTTGGCAATTAAGTTTATAGATTCCTGATGACTGGTATTTGTTCGTAATATTAATTTTACTGGAGTTGTAAACAATTTTGTGGTTATTGTTATTGGTTTTAAAAACGATTTTGACGTTAAATTTTTTTAGAACGTTCGTTACATCGTACGTATTCTGGTTGATATATGTGAACACTGCGAATTGCGATTTTTCCTTTTTTCGGGAATAAGGTGGGAATTAGGCCTATTTTTAAGTTTATTGATGATTTTTACAATTTCGGTTCGGTTATAACCATTAGCTTCTGCAATTTGAAAAATGACGTCGATTTCGTGTTGATAATCTTCCTTGGACATGGGGGTTTTGACCGCTCTATTTATGTAACTTATAAAGGCTGCCCTTTTATGGCTTTGTGGGTGGTTGGAACTCTTTTTGATTACTGTACTGGTTTGAGTAGGTTTTCTGTATGCCCTATATTGAAATTTCTCTTTGTTGATGCTTTAATTAAGATCCAAATAATTAATCGAATTATTATTAAAAGTTTCCCCCGTGAATTTAAGATTATTGTCAATATTATTCAAATTTGTAAGTAATTGATCCAGGTTTAATGAGGCTTTGTCAAGCACAACAAAAATATCATCTACATATCGTCCCCAAAAATCTATGCCATTATTATTGTTCAAGATATCAGTCGCTTCTATGTGATCAATGAATATGTTAGCTATAATTCCAGAAGCTGGGGAACCCATCGCAAGGCCTTGATTTTGCTTGTAAATCTTATCATTAAATTTGAAAAAGTTGTTGTTAAGCATGAATCTAAGAATTTCCATGAACTCATCTATTTCAATTTCTGATAGTTTTTCGTTGTTTTTTAGGTTGTTTTCTATGATGTCTATTGTTTTTTTGTACAGGAATGTTAGTGTACATATCTTTAATGTCTATAGTATGGAACGAGTGCGAGGGTTTGATGTTCATGTTTTTGGTTTCTTCACAAAAATGAAGTGAGTTTTTAAAAGATCTATTGGCTTTAAAAGTGTAGTGAGAACTAAGAAATTTTTTGGATGAACTGAGCTATTCGATAAGTTGGGCTATTCCTGTAATTAACAATATGTCGAATAGGGATATTATCTTTATGGATTTTGGGAAGAGCTCTGAGGGTTGGAATGCCTGGTTTCATATTAATCAAACTATTGCTTTGCTTGTCGTTCATGATGAAAACTGTGTCTTTAAGGATTTGCTTAAGCTTCCTTTGAGTGGTTGCAGTTGGATCTTTACTGATTCTTGAGAAGTTGTTACTGCTCAAAAATTCTTCGGTTTTCGTGATGTAATCTTTTTTATTCATAATAACAGTGGTGTTACCTTTGTCAGCTTTGGTGACTATAAGGTTGTTATCTTTTATCTTCCTATTAAGTTTTAGTATGTCGGAATTGCTTTTACTTTTGGTGGTTTTGCTTCGTTCCAAAACTTTACTTATTCTCTTATTAGTTTCTTGCCGTGCTCCGTTCTGCTCGTCAGGTGGTAGTTTTTTAATTGCAATTTCGGCTTCTGCAATGAGTAACATGGTGTTTTTCTTGTTGTGTTCAGCATCCCAATTGAATTGGGCCCCTTTTCCTAGAATGTCTAGTTCCGCGTCTAGGAAATCCGTTAGTGAAATATTTTTAACAGGCTCTTGAAATTCATGTACAGGTGATACTGTATGTTGTGTTGACAAGTCAACATTCGAATTTACCAAGTAGTTAAGATTTTTATTATGGGATTCTTGTTTTCTAACGCAGGCGTTGGCCACGATATTGTGTGTGTAATTGAGAAACTCGTTCCACTCCTTTTCCCCGGATGAGTTAGCAGCTTCGAGGTGGGTGCGATAAAGTTTATTGTTAATAAAAATTTTCTTTATGTAGAGGAATTTTATTTCTCTTTGGAGAAATCTATGATTGATTATTTCCTGAGTTCTCCTCTCAAATGTGCTCTTAATGCCTTTCTTCTGCATGAATTTAAGGTGTTTGGGAACAAGTTTAAGGTTCCTGCACTTTTTAATGAAAGCTATGTCTTTAATAGTAGTGGAAAGTTTTAAGTTTAAGGTCTTTATACTTAAATCTTAGCCTCTTAGCCTGGACTCGCCTTATCTTCTAGATTATTTGGAAAATTTTCCATTTTGAGTTCCGTATTGACTTTACAACTATCAAATGGGGTTGTTTGTTCTCCGTCCAATCAATACCTTTAAATACTATAATTTTCACAGTTTATTGTTACTTGGACATGTTTCGGGCCATACCTGGGCCCTTCTTCAGCCTTGAATAGTTTCCAAAAGATCCATTAAAAGGCATGCATTTAAAATAGACAACACTCTTAGAATACTTAAAGGCATAAATACATAAAAACAACATTAAAATACTCATTTGGAAAGAGAATGAAAACATAAAGATAAAACATTTCTTCATCATACATATTCTTGAAGTTTGCTATTTTTTTTTTGGTTGTTTAATAGCGGTAAGTAACCATTTTTCTGAACAAAAAACTAATATGTCTGTAAGTTACGCTGATTTAGTCCTTTTAGTGACCCAATTATGCTGGATATTCTAGGGCTTAACATGTTTTGGCCTTTGCAAAACTAAGAATTCTTCTTGGTTTATGTAGTGCTTGAGCGGAGATGCCACTGTTCAGATTGTTGTTCCTTTTGACACAACTGCAAAGATAATAATCTAAACTATAGCATTGGCAGATTCCACTGTTTGAGGTTAAGATTATATAAAGAAACAAGACTTTAAACTTACAGCGTAAATTGGCATTAATAGTTTAATCCTTGCTTCCACCCGGAAACAGGACTAGAGGAACGCCTTTCTTATGCGGGGGCTAGAAGGAGCGAGAAGTCTTAACAGAAACACATTAAGAAAATTTTAAATTGAACTAACTTGACGAGCAAATAGCTTGGACTTACCCATGTTGTGTTGAAGATAACTGATTTCGAACTGATGTGCTGTGAGACCTAGCGGCCAAGGTCGCGCATGTGACACGTCTACCTGCATACGGAGGGACGGGGGTAAAGGAGGGGAGGACGGGTTCATTGGCATCTTAATTATTCCGCGTGGCTATGCGCCTACTTTAGAATAAATAAATCTATGGGGGGGGGATCAGTTGTAGGTTGTATTTTGGGGGGTTGGGAAGAAGTACTGTCTATAGAAAGAGATTTTTTGCGTGTTCTTTTCTTCGGGAAAAATTTATGTATATTCTCAAGTAAAATATTAGCGTCAAAATTGATTTCGTTGAGATTAAGTCCTGGATTTAAGCGCTGTGCTATATCTATTTCAATCTGTTCAAGAACATTCATAGTTGCCCCCTTCTTTACGTAGTGCATAATTTCCATGTCTTTCTCAATACTTGTGAATTTGTGGCCTGTTTCTTTTGTATGGTTTCCCATAGCTGATTTTTTTTTATGTTTTATGGCATAAACATGTTCAAGGTATCTTGTACAGAAGCTACGTCCGGTTTGACCTAAATAATTAGCCCCACATTCTTGGCAATTAAGTTTATAGATTCCTGATGACTGGTATTTGTTCGTAATATTAATTTTACTGGAGTTGTAAACAATTTTGTGGTTATTGTTATTGGTTTTAAAAACGATTTTGATGTTAAATTTTTTTAGAACGTTCGTTACATCGTACGTATTCTGGTTGATATATGTGAACACTGCGAAGTGCGATTTTTCCTTTTTTCGGGAATAAGGTGGGAATTAGGCCTATTTTTAAGTTTATTGATGATTTTAACAATTTCGGTTCGGTTATAACCATTAGCTTCTGCAATTTGAAAAATGACGTCGATTTCGTGTTGATAATCTTCCTTGGACATGGGGGTTTTGACCGCTCTATTTATGTAACTTATAAAGGCTGCCCTTTTATGGCTTTGTGGGTGGTTGGAACTCTTTTTGATTACTGTACTGGTTTGAGTAGGTTTTCTGTATGCCCTATATTGAAATATCCCTTTGTTGATGCTTAAATTAAGATCCAAATAATTAATCGAATTATTATTAAAAGTTTCCCCCGTGAATTTAAGATTATTGTCAATATTATTCAAATTTGTAAGTAATTGATCCAGGTTTAATGAGGCTTTGTCAAGCACAACAAAAATATCATCTACATATCGTCCCCAAAAATCTATGCCATTATTATTGTTCAAGATATCAGTCGCTTCTATGTGATCAATGAATATGTTAGCTATAATTCCAGAAGCTGGGGAACCCATCGCAAGGCCTTGATTTTGCTTGTAAATCTTATCATTAAATTTGAAAAAGTTGTTGTTAAGCATGAATCTAAGAATTTCCATGAACTCATCTATTTCAATTTCTGATAGTTTTTCGTTGTTTTTTAGGTTGTTTTCTATGATGTCTATTGTTTTTTTGTACAGGAATGTTAGTGTACATATCTTTAATGTCTATAGTATGGAACGAGTGCGAGGGTTTGATGTTCATGTTTTTGGTTTCTTCACAAAAATGAAGTGAGTTTTTAAAAGATCTATTGGCTTTAAAAATGTAGTGAGAACTAAGAAATTTTTGGATGAACTGAGCTATTCGATAAGTTGGGCTATTCCTGTAATTAACAATAGGTCTGATTGGGCGGAGAACAAACAACCCCATTTGATAGTTGTAAAGTCAATACGGAACTCAAAATGGAAAATTTTCCAAATAATCTATCCTCTTCTCCTCCATTCGTTTTACATGTCCATACCATCTAAGTCTAGATTTCTCTATACCATCCTGTAGTGGTTCCTCCTTAATTAATTTTCTGGTCCTCTCATTTCTTATTCTGTCCATCTTGGTAGCTCCAATACTGCTTCTCAAGAACCTCATCTCACTGGCCTGTATTTTGCTCTTCTCCCTTCCTTTCATAACCCAGGTCTCCGAGGCATACGTCAGGATAGGGACATAGTACGTCCGATATATGATCTTTTTGCTGTTCTGAGGGACATCCTTGCTCCATAACATGCTTCTCACACTCCTCCGGAATGCTTCTGCCTGTCTCCCCCTCTCATTTATTTCTCTATCGTTTCTTCCATTATCTTGTATCAGGCTTCCCAGATACTTGAAACTCTCCACTTTCCTCAGCTGTTCCCCACTCATTGTTATTCCCATTGTGGTTCTTTCCTCCTTCCTTGTTGTGATCACCATTTCACTCTTATTTATGCTAAATTTCATCCCATATCCTTGTATTATTCCTTCCCACACGTCCAACTGTTCCTGTACCTCCTCCTCCTTGTTTCCCCAAATCATCTGCAAACACCATTGCTTTCATCTTTCCTTCCCCAATTACTTGTGCCACTCGGGTCATTATGTCATCCATCACCACAATGAAAAGTAACGGTGACAGTGCACTTCCTTGTTTCAGGCCGTTTCTCTGTTCCAACCAGTCCGATCTCTCTCCTCTCATTTTCACACAGCTCACGCTTCCCTTGTACATCTCCTTTATCCTCCTCATAGTCCATTTTTCTACTCCTCTATCCTCCAGGGACTTCCATACTTTGTTTTTGCATACACTGTCATATGCTTTCTCAATGTCCTGGAAGGCCATCAGTAGATCTGTTCCATACTCATAGTGCTGTTCTTTTAGCAAAAATCAAATCCACTGTGGACCTTCCTGCTCTGAAGCCATGTTGTTCTTCCCTCATCCCTCCTTCTATCCTTGTCCTAATTCTCCTTTCCAAAACTTCCTCAAATATCTTTGCACAATGACTCATCAATGTTATTCCCCGATAGTTTCTGCATTCTGTTCTACTACCTTTCTTGAAGATCGGGACAATTATTCCCTTTTTCCAGTCCTCTGGGGTCTTCCTTTCCTTCCATGCTGTCTTCATCACTCGGTACAACCATTGTATCCCCACCTCTCCTGCTGCTCTCACCATCTCCACACTCAACTCATCCACACCCGGTGCTTCCCCTCCTTTCATCTTCCTCACTGCATCTTCCACTTCTTTCCATGTTAAGTCCTTTTCTGTTTGCAGTCTATCTTCCTCTTCCCCGATTTCTTCCTCCTCGCCGTGGTTTCCATTTGGGTTCAGAAGTTATTCAAAATATTCTTTCCACATTTTCTTCAGTTCTTCCCTATTTTCTATCTCTTGTCCCCTTTTGTTCACCATTCTAACATAATCCGTAGGATCCTTCCGCCTCTTATTTTTTACCATCCCATACAGGACCTTTTTTGTACCTTCACTATCCTCCTTCATCATCTTTGTCCACTCTTCCATCCACTTTCTTCTCTCCTCAGCCACTACTCTCTTTGCCTCCTTCTTTCCTCCCTGGTACTCTTCCCTTGTCTCTACCATACTATTTTGATACCACCTCCTAAAGGCTCTATTCTTTTCCCTTACTATTGTGCCCTTTTAGCAAGAAATATGCAAATCACAGTATGCCAGCATTGCTCAATTCGGGATTTTCGGGGCTGCGGTAAGTTCTCCCACTCTGTGACTCACATATTTTGGATTAAATAGAGGATACACTTGCAAAAATAACAACAAAATCAACTCCTATTTTCACACATTTAATTAATCAAAATTATGGCGCTACAAACTATAAAACAAATAAACTACTGACCAATATCATTCTACTTGTCCAAAGTGAACAAGGAATAGCATAAAGATAAAACAAAGATTAGATTAAAACACATGGTTTTCTTTAAAACCAACAATTCACGATTATTTTCACTTCCATAAAGTACTTATCTTAAAGTTCCATATAACTACGAGCTTCTTTGGCTCGATACTTTCCCATAATAATGGTGTCATTCTTTTGTACACCTCAAGAACTATTTTTATCTTTTCTTATCATCAAAACAAATATATAATTACATTTTAAAATTACATGTTAATTATTTACTTCAATATTTGGGCTTTTCACATATTCTCAGTATTTACTATCTCTCTCAAGTTTGCAAATTCACTACGGTGATCGGGAAACCATTTGTGTACTCCAGAGTTATAAAGATTACTTGACAAAGTCAAAAACTATGATTACTCCCGAAATCTAGTTATCTTCATAAAAACTCGTGGATTCCTATTTCCATACAACATTACAATAGGGATTTTATTTAATTCATTTGTCTTATAAGACCATTATCACATAAGAAAACTACGATCTGAACTGGCAAGCGATAATATCAATCTACAAGGACCTCGGTTCAACGCCCGGGTCATTAACAACTTTAAACACTCACGGTGTATTTAACACTTCTTACAAGACGGTTTTTACCCACCCTTGCTCTATGAGGGTCAGGCCATTATACTCGAGCGTGATTTATGACAGGGAGAGCGGCTCCCTGCCTAGCCTACGGTTGGAGCTCTCTTCAATGCTTTTAAAACAAACCTTCACATTATTTTCAGTTCTTTGGGGAGACATGGCATATTAACTTCTCTTTTCACTTTCAACAATATTATTGGCTCATAAACCACTCTCGTAACCCTGGCATTTATTAATTATGAAGGGTCCTCGTTGATTGGGGAAGAGTAATACACATTCGACGACGAATAATAAGGGGCTTTAACAAACAGAGGATTCTAGGTTCGAATCTCTTAACATGCCTCGGGAACCATTTCCACATTGGAGGACTTATACAAGACGCGATTTAAAGTCGGCCGTGGCCTACATGACATACGCTCAATAATACCATACATTAGCTCCCTTTTAAATAATAACACACACATGGCCTCGTGATCTACGTCACAATTAGAGGACTTACAACATATCTCAATTCAATACAATCAACTACCCCTCATAAGTAATTTACCAAGTACATTCAAATTCTACGCATTCCTAGCGTGACTTTTATTTAATTGCGTTCCATTGCGCTACACATTACTTTACGGCCTAATGTCTTCCAAAGAACTGATAAATTTCATAGTAACAATTGATACATATCTCAATTCTTATATTTATCTTTTCCATTGACAATAAATCGCTCCATTTTTAAGAACATGCATTCACATCATGTCTTATACATTTGTTAGTGATTCAACGCTCTATATTTTTATATCATTGAATTTAATCTTTATTTAGATTTCTTTACCTTGTTATTCACATCATGTCTTCATTTCTTACAAAAGCTCAAAAGCTATTTATTTCATATAATTCAAATTTACCTTTATGTAAATATCTTTGTTATAATTATTATTATTACGCTTGCTTTTATAACATTCATTAAATTCACTGACATCTTATTCCATGCATTTCCTCTACAGGATTTATTATTTCACATAATTATTTATTATTTCTTAAAATTTTATTTTTGTTCAGACCGCGTTCTTATTTAGTTATTATTTCTTTAACAACATCCCTTTTATTCAAAACTCCGGTGGAATTGTACACAAAAATTTCCCGACCCCCAAAACATAATGAAAATCTTGACTCACATGTCTAAGGTCGCTTTCTGACCTTTATTCTCGTTTGATGTGACATTTTGGCCCACCTTCTTGACTTACTCCATATTGTACAAACTCATCTCATGTACAGACATTTCTTGACACATATTCAATACATTTAACACTGACAACATTTTTAATACACTGGTGTATCCGTTTTGAACACACAATAAAACACTAAAAAATATTACTTTTAACACACACTCTTGATATATTTACACTTCACAACTTTTGATCACTAGGCCGTCTTTTTAGCCTATCACACGTGACCTCTTAATCTCCCGTCTCCAAGGGTGAAATTTATTCAATGTCGGCTTCCTATCCTGCAGAATACGAAAGTCTCGAATCATCTACTACTTCCCTGGAATAACAATTCTTCGAATCCTGTTCCTGATGATCGGCTATTTCTCTAGCTTGAACGGCTCCCCTTTTAGATCTGATTTATCGATCCTAGCGAAAGTCTGTTCTGATCGAGGTCCCCTCGATAACCTATCGGTGACCTATGGATTTTTTTAGCCACTAATACTTCTCGAGTCTTAGTGCTTTAGAATAATTCGTCTGCTTTCTTGAAAACAATGTCTATAGTTTCCGTTCTTCTTTGTTTATCCGGTTCTCGCACTTCTAATTTTCTTGAATACGTTACGAACCTTACTCTGTTTTTTCCCTGTTCGGGTTCTTTAAAATTGATAACTGTTTATCTCGCTGTTCCGGTACTTCCGTACGTTATGATACTTTTGGTCGTTTACTGAAAGACCTATCGCCTTAATCCTAAGTTCGCGGCCTGCTTTGACTGTATTTTTGGAACTTTTACGGTCAACTTTGCACTGTCGGACCTAAATCCTGTAACTAGGATTTTCCTAATTTTTCAACACGGCGATACTTTAATACTTCTTCTTTGCAACTCCTTCCGGAGGCACGCAAGTTACTGATACTTCGACGCCCGTGGCTGTCGGATATTAATTCTGTGGTGTAATACAGCGTTTCTCCCCTCAAGGAGTACTGGTTAACTGCCTTCGATGTCTGATACAGCGTAACGTCCCCTCACGGACTCTTGAATACTGCATGAACTGATACAGCGTAACGCCTCCCTGGGCTATCGTAGACTGCATGATTGGCTTGGTGAGGCCAGGAGTTTTATACCTTTTAGTCACAAAAAGATAAAATCCTAGTCCTTTTCGTGACCAACTTTTGAACTAATTGTCGCACAATTATAAAAATTATATCTCCAGGAAGCTCGTCTTCCAAACGTAAATTTATCTTCCTGTGCATGGAAATCGATTGTGCATTTCCGAGATATTAATTAATTCTTCGTCCTCAACTGTGTGGGTGGTGCTGTTCATTTTTAGTTCTCCCACTCCTAGGGTCCCGGTGAATTCCCAATGACGTATACTTGCGTTTGCAGTTTTTTTCTGTGCAATTATTACAAGGTTTTTCTTTACACAAATATCTCTAATCCAAAATGATTCACCGTACTGTGATTATTTACTTTTTTTTATACTCGTAAACGGGTTAAATTTAATTATTCTTGTTCTGACTCAGCAGCGAGGTTGCCGTTTTCTTGCAACGTAAGAGCTATTTCCGAGTCAAGCTTCTTCGTCTTACAGTCCAAACTTTCCACTCGTTCTAAATATATCCATGACTGGCTCCTTATAAATGTCAAGAGGCATGAGCTCATCTTATGAACACCTGGCCCTAGCGTTTGCACAATGTTAGGCTAGAATCCTGGCTTGAAATCTCTCTCCGTTCCCTTAGAGACTGGATGATTCTTTCATTCCTTTCTCAAAATACATGGATTCGACTCCCTTTGAAGCCTATGGTACATGGGTTCACTATATCCAATTACAAAATCGTACCCGCTTATCATGATCACGTGGATGCAGTTCGTGTACTACAGTAATCTTGTATGGCTTCAGTTTCAACATTTTCGTAGCCCGCCATGCTGAGCTCTTCGAAACCCCGGCTTCTTGTCCAAGTCGTCTTTGTAGGCGTATGTTCTAATCTTTCTGCGATTTCATTTACTTTTTCCCCATTAAGTACACGTTTTTTAACACTTCGCTTCTTATTGAGTAAAGAACCAGTTCCTCTCAATTTGTTTACGAGATTTGTCATGAAACGTCTAACGACTTCCCTGCAAGACTCTGTTTTCACATAATTATCGTACATAAATACCCTTTCCTCTAGCGCAGTGTTTCCCAACCTTTGTCAGCTGAAACCCCCCCCTTTTCAGATACGGGAGTTCATCGCCGCTTCCCCCCCCCCCCCCCCCTGACTCCTCCTCCTCCACTCTTCGATTGATGCGGAGGATATAGACCTAACCTAATAACCCTACATAATGAAATTGGCCTATACATACTAACTTCATTTTAGCACAATACCAAGAACACACTTTTACAACAAATCCTTAAATTAGTCAACAAATGTCAGTGAGAGGGTTGACACTGTTTTCTCTTGGTAAGATTCGGTATGTTTCGTTTGATATTTGACAGGCACAGTGGAGATCGCTTTCAACAGCAAGCCGGCAGCGCTGCTTTGTTTCTATGACACTCAGCGTTGAAAATGTCGACTCGCATAAATATGTCTTTGAAAATGGGACAGTGACACACAATGCAAATTTGGCTATTACATGATACACTGAAAGACAGTTTACCCAAAAGTCACCCAGTCCTAATAATTTAGGATCAGCTTTCAGCTTTGATTCACACTTCAAATCTATGGCTTTTCTTAAAGCTGTGCTTCAATGGCAAATGAATTTCTTGTTAACATCCAGGACCATTCTTCCGACACTATATCAGGAAATTAAAAGTTTAATTCTTGTGCCAGGCAATCCAAATGTGACTGAATTTACACCTAAGTTCATTTTCCGGCAAAATTTCATTAAGGCGGTGAAAGGATGAGAAGTTGTTCAACTGAAGCCGGCGTTTACATAACTGTATTTTTCCCAGGAATGCATAATATTGGAGATTTGCTTTGGAGCTTTAAGTTCAAACTGTTCAAAGCTTCAAAGAAATCACAATGATATGCCAATGAGACGATAAAATTGGCATGATTTTGCTCCTTACAACACAGCGAATTCCTTATTTCACCTCCAACCTCGCGACTCCGCAGAGGTTTCTGCCGACAGTTGGCAATTACCAGTGCTTTTGAACGATTGACTTGGTGCGACAATCACTTGGAGAGATTCGAAATATGTTTATTTTACAAAATTGTAATATTTGAGTTAAAAAAAACTTAATTGGGAAATCACTTAACGCCCCCCTTGATAAAGCCCCACGCCCCCCCTAGGGGGGTGCCTCCCCCAGGTTGGGAACCCCTTCTCTAACGTGTACTCACGTGGAGGCATTATGAGAATTATACCCCAAAGTAACACTTCACAACTCGAGAACAGTTGGAGCGACAGATCAACATTAACTTAATACACGTTATAAGCATGGTCCAGAACTGCGAAGTGCGCGCTGTGTAACAGGAAGTGATCAGTCAACGGGAGACGGATAAGCTAGCGCGCCGGCCGGCCGAGTCGTGAGAGAGGCTCACTGTGATATATATATATACAATGTATAGATTACATAAGTTTGTAAAAACTTGTTCAACGCATAATCCCCCCCCCCCCAGGTTGGGAACCCCTGCTCTAGCGTGTACACACGTGGAGGCATTATGAGAATTATACCCCAAAGTAACACTTCACAACTCGAGAACAGTTGGAGCGACAGATCAACACTAACTTAATACACGTTATAAGCATGGTCCAGAACTGCGAAGTGCGCACTGTGTAACAGGAAGTGATCAGTCAACGGGAGACAGATAAGCTAGCGCGCCGGCCGGCCGAGTCGTGAGAGAGGCTCACTGTATATATATATATATATATACAATGTATAGATTACATAAGTTTGTAAAAACTTGTTTAACGCATCAAAACTTATTTACAGACTATAGTTCACTTCTATGGTTTTTGCGTTATTAATGTGGTTTAAGTATGTAGCCTGTGATCTATTGAAACTTGTTCAACGCATAATGCCCCCCCCCCCCCAGGTTGGGAACCCCTGCTCGAGCGTGTACACACGTGGAGGCATTATGAGAATTATACCCCAAAGTAACACTTCACAACTCGAGAACAGTTGAAGTAGTGATGTGATTACAACACAACACAAATAGGAACGGTTGATGCCAGCTTACCTGGTTTTAGAAACTGATCCTTGTAGCGTCCGGTCTCGATGCAGGCACTCACCGGACTGACACTCCGAGAAGGTGCTAGATTTAAGTTTGTCGTCTGTGGTGCGCTCTAGTTGCTATTCTGAGTACTAGGCATTAATGCTACGTCTAATTGCTGCCAGCGCCATCTGATGTTGCAACTTTAAAACCTTACTTTTTTACGTTAATTTTTGCCGTGGCCGGCAATTACCTAATCTGTATGAATGTATAAAAATAGTGAAGGACGATCTCAACTATTAACGACCAATCTCTTCCTCGCCTCACATAAACTAATGAGTCATATTTAAGCGCTTCACAACATATAAGGGCTTCTTAGACTGGTTAACACTGCCTAATTTAGGCCTAGATTTATTGATAATACGGTAAAAAGTACATCCTTTCCGCTTAGCATTTTTCCCTGTTATCCACCAATATTTATTCATTGCCTGGCTTTTTTCGTTATGATGTTACCTTATTGTTGACGGGATTGTTGCCTAATAGTGTGAATAGGGATGAACTCTCTAAGAATGTGTGTTCATTTAGATTATCTGGATTGTTTAATTAACTAAGCCCAACATTACGTCACACGCTGCCAGCCAGCAAGTTAGCAGATCAGTCGGTTAGCGCACTCCAGGTGTAAGACACGCAACGGCTGGTTGTGATACACATGATAGATTCCCTACTCAACCGGTCGTTTGAAAAAAGTGCACTTCATCAACGGTATGTAAAAATCTTCTTTTTCGCTTGTTGTTTAACACTGCAGTGGTCACGCGAATTACTATTGTAATCCATTTTAAAATAGATATTTTTAATACTATTTTTTAATTTTTTAAATTTATTATTATTATTTATTAGGGCTAAGGGTTTATATGAGACACAATTTTGGGATAAACAATAATGCTATTCAAGATTATAATTTTATATATAACAAAAATACAAAGTTAAGCTTATATTTACATGTTTCCTATGTACTTGAATATTTTGAAGAAAAAAAAATACTGATACAAATTAAGTTTTTGGATAAGAGTATCAAACACAATATGATTGAATATATACAGGTTTCTCCTTATCGCCTTGTTCGTGAAGTTCTAGGTTCAAACGGCTCTAGGTACCATCTTGAAGTTATGTCTTTTCCAAGGTAAAATTCTCGGTCAAGCCTATCCAGCTCAATTTCTTGTCTTCTGTCTTCCCAGTCACTCTCTTCTGAACTGCTTCCGCCACTTTCAGTGTCAGGCCTTTCTTCAATGAAGTTATCTTCTTCATCTCCATGAGATACTCCAAGAACACTTTCATTATCACTCTGTTTCTGCAAGCCATCGGTGTATTTGTTCACTATTTAACTCAGACATTAGTCATCGATCAATGTATTGATGATGATGATGATGATAATTGTTGTTTTAAGGGGCCTAGCATCTAGGTTATCGGCCCCTAATGGTTTGGGTGATAGTGAAAAATGAGATGAGGCTAATCAAGGACAGGAGGAAAAGAAATGCCCTCAACTCTCGAAGAATGCGGGTTGAGGGACTTGGAAGGAAGGGGAGCCATAAAAGGCAGATAGGAAAGTGGAAGAGGAGAGGGTCCGTCCCACAGGTAATGGATAAAAGGTGGAAAACCGGACCCAGCTCAAGAATCCCTTGGGGTCGCCATCTCCCGAATTCACCAGCCGTGAGCCCCTGAGGGTGTAGCATTATCTAGGGTGCACCAGAAGTGGTGGAGCTACACACACCCTGCCTCCTTGAGGGCCTTGAGCAGAAGGCAGGAGATAACATGAAAATAAAAAGAAGGCTGACCCCTCGCAGAAGGAGGGTATCAGAAAAGATGAGACAAGGGCCAATTAAGGCGGGAAAGGAAGAGACTCCCTAGGCCTCGGATACCCTAATGCCGTCGGGGTCGGAAGAGAACAAGAGTTGACCAAGTGAGGTCGACAGGAAAGAAGACGGAGAGGAGCCCGGCACAAGTAAGTGGAAGCAATGGCGAATTCAGCTGGGGCCCCATGGTCGCCAACCCACGTCCCACTTGATGTGAGCCCCTGGGGGGCGATCAATGTATTAATTGACACTTAGTCTTAATGAAAAATATAAATAAAAAGCACTAAAAACACAAAAACAAGAAACTACATCAGAAACAAAAAAAAGTCACGTAAATAGTCGCGCGGATTACTATTGTAATCCAAACCATTTTAAAATTCCACCAAAAATCGATGCGTTTGCTTTGAGCGCTGCCACTTGACTGAGAGCAGTGCGGGTATGTGACCGGAAGGTAGATGACCGCTCAAGGTCATAAGTGTGCCAATCCTTAGTTGCAGCATAAAATGTACCCCTGGATTACAATAGTAATCCGCGCGACTACTCCAGTGTTAACAATGTTTAGTAGGAGCAAATATTTTTCATGTTTGTTTTTACTATACTATTCTCTCTTTCTTTGACAGGACGACAATTATATTATACAAAATAGAGTAAGTTAAAAGAATTAATAACAACTAAATGCCTGCCCATTCCAAACAATCAAATCAGGTGATAAATATGCGGCAGTTATAATGGGGTAAGTTTATATTTTATATAGAGTTTCAAATTTCAACACGCAGATATGTACCGGTATTGATTTTAATGGGGCATTTCGTTTTACAGATGCACTATGAAGATTCGATGGCAAATCCAACCTGGCTTCCGTTCATTTTATAGATTATAGTGACAAAGGACTGTTACCCAGATTTGTACTTATTCTTTAAGAATTTTATCTCTGTTTAAAGGGGGGATGATGCTTGTGAAATTGCAAAAATTTTACTGAAAATGTTATGTATAATAACTTAGTTTTCGATTGAACTTTGAGAATTTTATGTGTCTTTTTTACTGAAGAAGGCTCGATAGGCCAAATCATGTATCAAATGAGGTAGTGGTTGAAAAGTGTATTGTATTGTAAAGTGGAAATTTATTATAATAGATATCATAATAGGAACCAATAGAATTACAAGGGAATACCAGGAAAAAGAGTAATGAAGCAAGTCTACAATTCGGAACAGGATTTGTAGTCAATCTCAAAATAATTGAATCCATCATAGAATTTAAAGCATTATCCCCTAGGCTCTCGACACTAACTCTAAAAGCTGCAAATAGAACATATGCCATTCTAAATGCCCATGCCCCAACTAATGATAAAAATAATAAGAAAGAACACAAAGATGATGTGGAGGGATTTTGGGAGCTTTTAGATCAGACAGCAACAAACATAAATAAAAGTCACACCAAAATTTTAATTGGAGACTTTAATGCCCAGTTAGGAAAGGAGAAAAGATATAGAGACATAATAGGAAAATGGCCAGCACAGAGGAGAACAAACAGGAATGGCATAAGACTGGTGGAATTTTGCAGGAACCAGGATATGATCTCCAAATCAACTTACTTCAAGAGAAGACCAAATAAACTTAAAACATGGAAACGTCCAGATTGGAAAAAAGGTGAATGGCAACTAGATCATTTGTATGGATAAGAACTATCACAGGGAGATCTACAATGTGAAAGTTCTGAGAGGAACAGATACTGGATCGGATCATTACATGATCAAGATTAAAATTAAAATTTTCCCCATTGACAAAGAAAAAAACTCACCTAAAAAAAAGAGAACATACGACCCTCATAAACTAATAAATAACAAGGGATACAAAGAACGAACTAGATATATTAAAATAACAGATGATCTAGAGGAAATAGTTCCCGAATTGAAACAAATAGCTGAACAAGTAGTCCCAATAAATCCAAGGAAGAAACACCAATGGTGGAACGATGAGTGTGATAATACAGTGGAAGATAGACATCAGAGTCAAAAAACAGATGAATCACACTTGGATCTCATAAAACAAAGGAAGATAACTCAAAAAATAATACAAAGGGTTAAACGGCTATACCAAAATGATATACTTCAGATGATCGAAACAAATAGCGCGAAAACAAACTCAAGAGATTACTACAAAATTTTTAGCAAACAACTACAAAGATATGAACCTCCAACATTAATGTTAAATAGACAAAAATGGCGAGTTAGCTCATAGTAATAAAAGAAATACAGAAATGTTAGCAGAAACATTTAACAAGTTGCTAAATTGCGAAGATCCACCAGAACTGCTTCAAATAAATACAGACACCACTATTAAAACACCATCAGAAAACATAAATCCACCCACAATCCAAGGAGTCGACAAAGCTCTGAGAGAGCTCAAAAACTACAAAGCGAGTGGAGAAGATCAAACATTTGCAGAATTGTGGAAATATGCAGCAGAACCAGTAAAGATTTCATTACACCAATGCATAGTGAACATATGGATCAAAGAAGAACTGCCAGACCATTGGACTGCAGCTATAATACATCCATTACACAAGGAAGGAGAAAAATCAAATCCTGACAACTATCGAGGAATTTCCCTTTTGGATATCACCTATAAGATCATGTCACGAATTCTATATAATCGTTGTAAAGATCAATTAGAACTGGAAATAGGAGAATATCAAGGTGGATTTCGGCCATGGCGAAGTTGCCCTGAACAGATAATCACCTTAAAATTAGTAATGGACTACTACAAACGCAGACAAAAACAGCAAGTCATAACCTTCGTAGACTTCAAAAAAGCTTATGATTGTATACATAGATCTTCATTGCTGAAAATACTATGGAATTTCGGACTTCATCCCAAATTAATAAAAATTATAAAACTAACTATAACAAACACCAAATCTAAAGTAAAATTCAGAGGAGAAATATCTGAACCGTTTACGATTAAAACAGGATTTAGACAAGGAGATGGTTTATTGCCTCTACTTTTCAATTGTGCTTTGGAATATGTAATGAGGGAATGGTACAGGGAAAATCCTAGGAGCATAAGAATTGGAACCAAGAAAGATCAAATAGACTTAAATTGCTTGGGATTCGCAGATGACTTAGCGTTACTGGCTAATAATATTCAAGAAACCAGAAATCAAATAATAAGCCTACAAAATATAGCACAAAAAAAATTGGACTTCAGATATCATTTGAAAAAACAGAGATAATGGTAGCAAATCCACTTGTAATCAACCACATTACAGTAAATAACAAGAAAGTTAAAATAGTGAAGCAATTTAAATACTTAGGAGAAATTATAACTTACAACTTGGATGAGAAACGTGCATGGCAAGAAAGAACTAATAAAATGATAAAATCCCAAAAATTAACATGGTCTACATATAAAAGAAAATGTCTATCAATCGCAACAAAATTAAAACATTACAAGACGGTGGTTCAACCAGAGGTGACATATGGAAGTGAAACTCATTTTAAAGTTACTCAGAAAAACAGTATCAACAAAATTTTAAAAGTAGAAAGAAAAATAGCTAGAACATGCATAAATAAAAAATATCAGAAAGATGGACAGTGGCGGATAGTACCAAATGAAGTGGTATACAGAGAACTGGAGCCCATCACTGATACTATTCGGAAGAAACGGATTTATTTTTTTGGTCACATCATGAGGACACCAAAAACCAGGTTATCTAGAAAAATTGTAGTGAAACTTTGGAATATGAAACAACAAGTAGGATGGATTAAGGAAATTAGAGAAGATATGAAAGAATTAGAAATAACCTTGGATGACTTGCAAAACAAAACAAATCAAAAAAATCTGAGAGATATAAAAACAAGATTTCAGGCTAAAATGGACAAACATAATACAGTAAAAAGGGTATTTACAGATGAGGAACGCCTGAGAAGATCAGAGCGAATGAAAAGCTACTGGGCGACTCGGAAAGGAAACTTACTGAAGAAGAGGACCAAGAAATGATTGACTGAAGTGGTCCAATGAGGCCGTAAAAGAAGAAGAAAATATGATAATTAATACGGGAAAAAGAAAGGAGTATGGCTAAGGTCATAGATATACATAACAGTTGATCACCGATTAATACACACCATTGCTGCTGAAGATTGAAATTAGAAAGTGATAACCTTATGGGTAGAGCCCTTCCCCGATAAACAAAACTTGATCAGCATCTGCGCCGCATCTGCACTACTGTTATCTGCATCCGTCCCACATTTTGCTATCCATATCTACTGGGATTACAATAATATTTTTAATTAGATGAAGCATGAATTACTCAAGCAACATATTTAGACATTTGAGGAAAAAGTCGTTCCCTAAGTTTTGTATGTCATGTGCTATGTTGATAATGAATGTTATACAGCCAGTATTGCAACCCTCTTGTTAGGAGCGTTAATTATGCTTAATGACATAATTTGAATAAGATTAGCTTAAATCATCTTACATTTATCATGAAGAAAACATAACTGCAAAATATGTTACGTCATAAACATGTTGGTTCTAATAATGGTGTTAAACAAGTTCGGATTGTATTCTAAAAACTATCCGCAAATTTTCTCCAAACATTATCCGCAGCCTATCCGCTATCCTCACAGCCATGCAAACTATATCCACATAGCGAAAAATTTTACGGATATCCGCATCCGAGCAGGGCTTTACTTATGGGAGCTTCACTTCCTAGTATTATTTCTTTCATGCTAGTAACATCTTTACACTTTATTCCATTCTCAAATATTAACTTCTAACAACCTATTTTTTTAAATTAACAATTTCACAGTAAGTATCTTCATGTATTAATAAGTTATGATTTACAACCAACTTATTTTATTTACACTGTTTACGCCCACATTGGAGCACCAAAATCAAACCTTATATACAAAATCTTCCAATATTTCAAATAATAAGTTCAGTTCTTAATTCTTGATAATTTTTTCCTTTCCCAATACTTCTTCATTCTGGAAGATCTTGCAGCTCGTTCTTCTGCTGATATAACATATTTCTTATGCTGTGAAATTTTGAATGTTAGTCGAGTGTATTTGTTATTCAGAAGCCGTTTCTCCTCTCTATGTTCAATTTGATGTTGAGTTATTTTCAATTAGTCTAAATCCATTTGTATTTCTTTACACCATGTGATTTTTGTTTTACTGTTCCAAAAGAAGTCAAAAAGTTGTTTCAGGGGTCTAGTATTTGGCAAGCGGGATAAGTGTCCAAAAAACGCGATCCTTCGTTTTCGCATAGTGTCAATGATAGATTCATTTTCCTTGTAAAGTATTGAATTGGGCAAAAGTCTCCACTGGCCCTCAACCTGGTGTTTTTTATTGATTATTGTCCGAAGAATCCGTCTATCAACCTTCTGTAGTTTGTCAGTTGTTGATCGGGTGTTTAGTTTAAATAAAGTTTCACTTGCATATGTTGCTTCTGGCTTAACGTCGGAGAAATAATGTCGAAGTTTAGCATTAATCGAAAGAGACTGTTTCTTATATGTTGGCCAGGTAATCTGTTGTGCTCGTCACAATTTTAGTGTTCTACTATCTATTGATGCTCTTTCATTGGCATTCCAAGTGATGATCTCACCAAGATATTTAAATTTTTTCCCAATCTTTATTTTCTGGGCATTATGCAGTACAATATGTGATGTGTCAACTTGAAAAGATTATATAAATAAAATTGTTTTTCTCCTCATACAGGCAACGTGATCATAAAGTTATTATTTTCACTTTAGCATATGAAAATAACATAAGTCATCCCAACCTCAAAAGTCAAAATTTTCACTGTACCAACACATCATATCCACATAAGTGTTTAATGTCTACTATTTGCATTCTTCTATCTGACTTAGAACATTGGCATTTCCCACATTTAGCTGTTTTCAAGAAATATTATTCCACATTAATCATAATTGTACAGATCTGTGTTTTTAGTATACCGTACTGTATTTTTTTATTAATTTAGATAGTTAATATTTTTAGAAATAGTTTTAAAATAACCATTTTCAGAGGTGCCAATTTCTATGGATTGTCCGTAATTATTACGGATTTCACCTCACAATTACGCCATTACCGTCAAAGGGGAAATTATTACGGAAAAGTGACATTATCACGAGTAAAGTACATTTCTATGGAAAAAGAAGGAAAGTTACAGGGTGTCGACCGGTAACGAAAGTAACGAAAAATAGTTAATTTTACAAATAGGTAACGAAAGTAGAAAAGTAGCTAATTTTTATGTCTGGATAGTTTGAGGTAACGAAAATTCGCCGATGTCAGTTTAAATCATTTAAAATTGCGACGCTAGGCTCACAGATTGCGATGGAGTAAGTTTTACGCAAGCGGCACGGATTGTGTAAGCTATATTTCCCCGTACCCGACCGCAAGGAAATGCATATTGAGGATGCCTTGAGTGGTATACATCGCTTCAACGATCAAGAGGGGGAAGTTTGTTAAAAGAAAACTTTCACGGAAGAGTAGCTACTGGGCCAAAACAAGCTACAAGGATTTTTAAAAATCACAGAACTACCAGGTAATGTGCAAATTTTATTGCGTAATGTGATATTCTTTATTATAGGTTGCTTCCGGGTAAGGTAAAGGTGGTGCCATTATCGAGGAGGGAGAATCATGCTTTGGATTTGGACGTGAACATTTTTGAGTGGGAGGGGGGGGCAATATAAGGGATTACTGATAACCCACTTCATAGGTTGGCACCTCTGCATTTTATAAATTTAAGTATCACACAGATTTGCAACTTGTATTTCTATTAATTACATTTTCTGACGAAGGTCATAATGTGACCAAAACCGGTACATTGAGTTACATGAATAGTAATTTTATTAACTTAAGGTATTATTTTTTCGTTATCTTAAACTTGTCAATAAGGATCATTTTGGGTAGACATGGTTATTTGCATGTCTCTTCGTAATGAACATAATCTAAATATTTAAAATTAACTTTCCTTTTTCTCATGTACAGGACATGGTATTGAAAAATGTAAATATGCCCATATAATATAAACATGCGTTTATATTGGCTCAGAGGTCTAGCTATAATCTATAAACAAGTAGGCATGTTGTAGGCAACACAAGCTGCCATCAGTGCAGCTTTCCACACTCCGGCTGTGATCCGCATGTTTGCCCGTCGTGAGCCAGGCCAGCTGCGGGAGCGCCAAGCACAAGTGGAGCGCGACATGAGGCTGGGGAAACTGGCGACAGAAGCTGGCACCAGGGAGAAGGTACGTCTCTCATACAGACCTCTAAAAACATTTACATTACATAAAGCTCCTGCACAGACATTTATGTCGAAACATAAATTAATTATCAGCCCAGTTGTCTGGCTGGATATTTCCTTAATGTTAGAAGTGTTGAGTTGTATTGGATGACTGAATACAACATGCTCATTATGGCAAATGTTTAGTGGAAGTTGGGTCAGAAATTCCTGAAAAACGACGTATCATTGGCATGCGGCCCCTACTCGATGGTTTTGTCTACATGACTAACAACACGCCTGCGACGCTCCTTCCATGGTCAATGCCCAACTCCTCCCCTTCCCATTGTTTTGCAACGCTCCACATCTCATAACTCATAACAGTGTCATCCCTTACACCGGTCTGGTAGTGCGTGCTGAGTGGTCTGATTAGACTTGTGGTTGTTGGTTAGAAGTTTGGTTTTGCCTGTGTTTTAAAGTGTGTGTACAGAGCTAAGATGTCGCCTTCAAAGTCTCGGGTTCCATACAAAACTTTGACTTTGGCGGAGAAAATAGTGATGATTAAAGAAGTGGAAAAGTGAATAAAGAAAAAAAAATTGAAATTGCAAAGGTTTTCGGGATTCCTCCAAACACGTTGTCAACATACCTAAAAAATAAAGACAAAATTCTCGGTATGAAAATGAGAGTGGCAAAGGCCAAAAAAGGTTGAGGGAACTGGAAAATTTGAATTTGAATATTTTCTCTACCCTTTTCAAAGAACTTTCATAATTCGAATTTTTGGATAATTCGAATTTTTTTACTGGTCCCTTGAGTTTCGAATTATCCAAGTTTCACTGTACTTGAAATTGATCGTCTGCAGTCCTTACCTGAATTACAGATAACACACACTAATACAGCCATCAGAATTAACACCGGCTATCAGACAGATTCTACACACATTCAAAGGACACAGAGTTACATGACCGCGTTGTCACAGCCCCTAAACTGAGAAGCCAACCAATTTTATGTCAGTGCAGCATTATCGTTGAACTTTAATAATCACTGAAGTCTTTAAATTAATACTATACATATTTCTATAGAGAATATTTAAATATTACAAAGTAAGAAAAATAACCCAGATTAGCCTTATTAGTACCCAGCCAATAATTGCTAATTGTTAGCTATTTGTGTGTATAAAAAAAATCAAGGAATGTAAATCTCTATATAAAAATATGAGGTTGACATATAAGCAATCGATAGGAAGAGGAGGATAGAAGCCTTGGTAAGAAATGAATACAATGTGAATCAAGCTCAGGCAGAAGGAGAGATACGAGGGAAATGCTTAAAAAAGGACTAGGCCAATCTTCACAGCCGGACACTCTCCTGTTTTCAAACATTTACACTAACACCGGCAATTCAATCAATAACTCTTTGATAACTCTTTGATGCTGTTGCCCCCAACAAGCCTATTTTCCACCTCCCAGTCTCATCAGGACAGCAAACAGATCTTCTGTCATTCAAAACAGTGGGGAGGGGGAATTTTTCTATGAGATCTTCAGTCTTGAAGTATCAGTTGTATGATGCAGTGGGAGCAAGGCTCTCAATTCCAGTGCCCAGACCTGTGGGATCGAATCTTGTCACTGTCAGTTGGCTATTGGAGGTGTTTAACTCTTTGCTGACGTAGGAGATTTATCTGACAACTTTTGCGCAGGACTTAAAAGATTTAAAGACAAACCACATTGAAATACATCATCATCATCATTGACAAACTCCAGTTTTATTTGAAAGGTCCATATTGTGTTGATTGGGCGGATCATTAACAGTCTCTTTCAAATAATATAAATCAATACGGACCAAAATGGATACTAATACAGTGCTCTCTCGGTAATCCGGCAGATATCGGACCAGAGCACTGCCGGATTACTGGTAAATATCGATAAAAAGGCAGATATCATTTGAAAATCAGTTTTAATTACATTGTACTATACAAAGTAAAAAATACGAAAATACATCATATAACTCACGTTTTTCCTTGGAAGTAGTCGGCTAGAAATATGCATCAATTGTCTTTTGCTTTTTACGGTTGAGAGACACTTTGAGAACTTGTCCTGTAACCTTCTTAAAACTAAGACATCGTTAGCAGGGACGCCATTTTCCTCCGCCCAGGAAATTGATGTGGCGAACGAGGCGATGGCCGCATCGTGAGAGATTGATTGTACAGCCGCTGTCACTTCTCCTTCGACCTGTTCCTCGTCCTCTTCCTCCCTTGACAATTCCTCTATGATGTCATCTTCTGTCATAAACTGGTTGTTTTCGTCATCTTCACCGGTAAGCCACACGCCCACGTCATCAGTTGTCAATGCGTTATCCGGTGAATCCACGAGTTTTTCGTTAACCACGTCTTGCAGTAGATGAATCTCTCTCTTCACTGGCTTTCTTGTTCGATTCATCTTTTTTGTACTGATCCAGCAGTGTCAATGTCCGGCCATAGGGGTTTCCAAGAGCAAATGATGACTTTCTAGGTAAGATTTTCCCAGCATGTTTACGTTTTTCTGCACGGATGCCATCTTCAACACAACACTAAAACAGTACAACTGTCCTACACTAAGCACCTGAGGTTGGGGGGGGGGGGGGGGGGGGGGGGTGCGTGAGTCATAGCTCTTGGCGCCAATGCATTGCTTACTCAGACACTAGTCTTGTCGCTGCGTGGGAAACATTGTAGGCTACAGTATTGGGGACGCATTATCAAATCAAGTGTTGAGCTCGTACTCGAATACAAAACGCCGGATTACTGGGAGTGCCGGAGAGCTGAGATGCCGGATTACAGAGGGAGTACTGTAATAATATTCCCCAACTCCAGTTTCCCAGTTGTAGTATACGAGCCCCCCTCCATCTCTGTCGATCCATGAACCATTCTTCGTTCACAATCCTCTCCCAATCCTGGCCTCTCTCCTGTACATCCTCCTTCACCAGATGTGTCCATTGTTTTCTAGGTCTGCCAACTGGTCTCCTCCCTCCTTGGTCTCTTTCTTACTCCCTTCTTGCAGTTTTATTGGCACTCGTTCTCTTCACGTGGCCAAACCACTTCATTCTAGCCTTCTGGATCTTTTGTAGTATAGAGTCTTATATTCTCACCTCTTCTCTGATTTTTTCATTCCTGATTTTGTCTTTCCTAGTCTTCTGGATCATAGTATGCAGGAACTTCATTTCTGCTTGGAGATTCGAGTGGTCCTTCCTGGTGTGTAGTATGATTTGTACAATGTCATCTTGGTTTTGAGTGGCACATGTTTATCCCAGAGTAGTTGTCTTACATCAGTCAAAATATATTGCCATATCATACAAACTATTGGACTTTTTTTCCTTCAAATTTTGAAGGATTATACTTAATAAAACACAGATTATGACAGCATTCGTTTAGTAAATGTAAACTGCCCCCTACTCTCATGATTCGCAAAAATGTTAATAATCTTTCGTACTACGTTCTTCAACAACATCACAGTCATCATTTTTGTGCAATAGCAATGTCATCTACATCGTTTGAACCACTAGTGTCACTTTGTAGAATATCTCAGTCACTAGATACATCACAGATATCATAAACATTGATATTATCATATTTTTGCAAACCATGGAACGAGCCGGCTGCTGTGAGAATAGGCCAAGTCTACACACAGCTTGCCACTTCAAACATAACGAGGGAGCATTACTGCCCTAACACACACGAAAATCACTCTCATACCAAGAGTGAAACACAAGCTTATGTTGGCACCGGCACAAGACTAAACTAGTCGACCTAATACCCCTGAACCTGACAAGGTGCACCATAATGGTGGCTACTCCTACCCCTCCCGAGTTGGCAGAAAAATGTGAATAACTAACCCCAAGAACCCCAACTTTTATTTAGGTTAACTGACACAAGAAAATTAATTACTGTATTTGTATTATGTTTGTTTTTGGTAGTTTTTTGGAACGAACTGCGTAAAGCGACCCCTCCCCCCCCCCCAAAAAAAAGAATGTCATACGAAGCCTCAGACCACAAGGATCAAAAAATATACAATTATAATAAAATAATAATTTTTATAATTAAGATGACAATTCCCAAACATGGGAGAGCACGGCTCTATACAAAGAAATGCACGAAGCTCAATAGGCAAGGCCCGAATCCAGGAACAAAAGGAAAATTACACCTGGAAAGCCACAAGGCTTCAATCTACCCTTATTTCAAACAAATCACAACTAAAACCCCTAAATCGAGCTATCCAATCGTACAATAAATTGTGCAATACTACAGCAACATGTTCCTATCACGATGCAATAACTACTACCTACCAAAAACAAAAACCAACCACCAAACTCAAAATTATGCAGGTTATTATCAAACTGAGAGTTTTTGATAATTTTAGTCACTCACGTTACATTAGGAGGACAAAGCCTCGGGACCCAGGCTTGTTCCGATGCACCCTGTTAGACAGACTAGTGATGCATTTAGAATAATTGTCCATTTGACAGGAGACATGTCGAGGTTCGTCATGATCCATTATCGTGTGTTCGATCACAGGAAGGGTAAGGTAAGGTAGGGTAAGGGTAAATCTTTGTTACACCGTCACACATCAATTTCCACCAGTTCGTTCTCTGAAATACTTGTTTTATGCTGAACAGCACAGTAAATATTATGAACATTTTGCCTGTTAAAGGTGCATGAAGACCAAAACTCAGTTCATCCAAAAGCAATGTTCCCTATTACATGTCCTTTGAAACGTTGTATCGTACTGAAGCACATGAGTAAGAACATTGCATTCTATTCTTCTAGATCCGATTGCCCCCAATTCTTTAATAATGTGAAACACCGAACCCTTTGATAAGTTTAGTTCTCGGCAAATTTCACATTAAGTGGAAAGTCTTCTGTTTTGTTTTGGCGTCACAGCAAGGTCCAACACAGCCCATTTGGTAAGCGTATGAATTTCTTTGGTCATGCTATATCCATCCATTCATAATGATTGACAAAGCACAGAGATTTAACCCTTCCCACAATCTTAATGAAATAATTTTTGAAACCAGTATTTTATACAGAACACTAATAGACGCATTATATAGTAATAGATAAATTGATCAGCTGTATTCCACCATTCATACCATTTATTTTCCAAATTCAATAATGATTATATCTCTCATTTTTTGGCATTCATCCGCCCCAAAACAACAGCCAACGGCACTTCATAAACATCCACATTTATTTTTCCTTAATTTTTATTTCCGTCCTCTATTTCCTTTCCCCTTTTCCCCTAGTATATGTCTTTGGACAATCAAAGGAGTGATATTTGTTTGAGACACGTTTTTTGATCTGCTGTTGTTCACGCCCAAACACACTACATACGGCGGGGCATGGCACTACTACAGGGATTCTGTTGATTTCTTTGCCATGATGTTCTCCAAGGGCAGCATAGAGACTAGTTCGAAAAACGATGACGCAACCAAATAGCGACTCACAACACCGGCATGACTCAGCGGCTTTTTAATGCACCCAGGCCTGGATATCCAAGGAGAAATGGAAACAATTGAAATTCTTATTATTTATTTCACAAATCTTTATTCATGTAACGTATGTTCTTATAAAGGTAATTTATCTTTGTTATTTTTATGTACAGGCTGAGGAAGAAGGAGTTTTACCTTCGAAACATGTACCTGTGAGTAGGTATTGAAAAGGCAGAATCCCTTAATTTTCTTTTTAATATATCCATCCATACTTACCAACTTTTTCAGCTGGTGATACTTCATTTTCAAGAATGGCCACATCATGGACTTTTTGAATTAAAGAATTCTTTATGTTGTCAATCCCCACATTGGATGTTCTTTCTTAGAGAGGACAATCAGCTCTCGTTAGAAATTTAACTAGACCATCCTAGAATTAAAAGACTATAATTACACACTCCCACAAGTCCAACCCCTCCTCCACGTGGTGGGAGACGGGCAACGGCATGAAGTAGGGGATTGCCTGTAGGGGTGAAGTACAGTGGGGACATTGTGTGCCCCGGGACCGCTGCGGTAGCTGTGAAGGCTCTATGGGAACCCTGAAAAGTGACGGCTGACGGGGCTCTGGTGAAGCTACGATAGGCCTAGCAAGCCAGTAGTGGATATCATATTTGCTTTCAAAACAGGAACAGGCCTCGGAAAGGACGGATGCAAACGACGACGACCCGGATATGCTAATGGACTACGAGTTGGGACATTAAACATACATACACTGACAGGAAAGGTGGAGGAGATTGTAGATGTGATGGAGAGAAGAAAACTGGATATACTGGGCTTGGCAGAAACAAGATGGAAAGGAGAAGGTCGCAGAGAACTGAGGAAAGGGTACCGGTTGTACTGGAGTGGGAACAGGGAAGGAAGGAGCAGCGGAGTAGGAGTAGTTGTGAGAGATGGAATGAAGGAAGAGGTAAAGGGAATAAGTGACAGGATCATGAAGATCAGAGTAACTGTAAAGGGAAGAAGCCTGGAGATAGCCCAGGTATATGCCCCTCAAGTTGGATGTACAGCTCAAGTGAAGGAAGACTTTGAGGAGGAGCTACAACGGCAGTTGAATGGTCAGAGCATCATTGTCATGGGAGATTTGAATGCACATGTAGGAAGTGAAAGGCAACGATATGAAAATGTATTGGGAGCAGAAGGATGGGGTAGCAGGAATGAAGAAGGGAGAAAGTTGCTGGATTTTTGCAAGAGAAACGGTTTAGTGGTAGGCAACTCCTGGTTCCGGAAGAAAGAAACCCACAAGGTAACGTGGTACAGCAGTGATTTAACAAAGAAATCTTTGGTAGATTACATGCTGTACGACTGGGAAATGAAGAGAAGTGTCAGAGATATAAAGGTAATACCATCAGAGGCCTTAGATAGCGACCACAGAATACTTGTAATGAACCTGGGAGTTGTTAAGGATAGCAAGAGGACAGAGTACCAGGAAAGGAGAATCAAAGTATGGAAACTCAAGGAAAAGGAAGTCAAGGAAGAATTCCAGAAGATAATAAGGGAAAGGATGCCAACAGACAATCCTAAAACAGGGGAAGAGGAATGGAAGCAATTCAAGAACACAATGGTGGAAGCTGCAGTGGCAGTATGTGGAAGAACAAGCAACAGAAAGCGGTGTAAAGAGACACCATTGTGGAATGAGAGAGTAAAAGAATCTGTGGGAAGGAAGAACAAGGCTTTCAGAGTGTGGTTCCAGGAAAGAACTGATCTGGCAAGGGAAGATTATAAGATAAAGAAGAAAGAAGCAAACAAGATTGTCGCAGAGGAGAGGAAGACGTGGATGGTAAAGTGGACAGAGATGATGGAGGAAGACAGCAGAGGAAATAAGAAAGTACTTTATGGGATGGTCAAAAGTAAGAGAAGAGGTTTGCGAGAGGATGTGGTAATGATGCACAAAAACGGAAATGAGGTACACAACAAAGAAACACTCAAGACAGTGTGGAAAGAGTACTTTGAGGATTTGCTGAATCCAAATGGTCATAGGGAGGAAGACAATGTATTGGAAGATGGAGAAGATAACACAGGAATGGAAAAGGACCTGAATTGGAGAGAACTGGAGATGGCTATAGACAAGATGAAAGGAGGAAGGGCACTGGGTGTGGATGAAGTGAGTGTTGAAATGGTGAAGGCAGCAGGGGAGGTTGGGAAACAGTGGCTGTACCGTGTGATGAGGGTGATATGGAAGGAGAAAAAGACCCCAGAAGATTGGAAGAAAGGATTAATTGTCCCAATATTTAAGAAAGGAGTGCAGAAATTACAGGGGAGTCACACTCATATCTCACTGTGCCAAGATATATGAAAAGATATTAGAAAGTAGAATACGAGCCAAAGTGGAGAGAAAATTGAGAGAGGAGCAGTATGGTTTCAGACCTGGGACATCAACAGTGGATCTCATATTTTCAGTGAGACAGCTCCAGGAACACCACTACGAATTTGGAGAGGATCTGTTGATGGCCTTCCTGGACATCGAAAAGGCCTATGATAGTGCGTGTAGGGAGAAGGTTTTGAAAGCAATGGAAAACATGGGAGTGGAAAAAGGGACTGTAGGCAGAGTGAAGGAGATGTATTGTGGAAGTGTGAGTTGTGTGAAAGTTGGAGGGGAAAGAACAGACTGGTTCAGACAAATGAGTGGCCTGAAACAGGGTAGTGCGCTGTCACCCCTTCTCTTTATTGTGGTTATGGACGAGGTAATGACACGGATAGCAGGAAAGATAGGAGAAGATAAGATGAAAGCAATGGTGTTTGCAGATGATCTCATGGTCTGGGGAAACAAGGAGGAGGAAATTCAGGAGCAACTGAAGGCTTGGGAAGAAACAGTGGGAGAGTACGGATAAAGTTAAACATCAGTAAATGTGAGATCCTGTTAACAACCAGGAAAAAGGACAGACCAATGAGTGGGATAACACTTGGAGGTGGACAGCTGAAGAAGGTGGAAAGTCTCAAGTACTTGGGAAGTATAGTGGAGGAAAATGGGAGAAATGACAAAGAGATTACGGAACGTGGCAGACAGGCAGAAGCATTTCTGAGAAGCATTAGGAGCTTAGTGTGGAATAAAGATGTCCCACAAAAAAGCAAGGAAGTGTTATACAGAAGCTACTATATCCCGATACTGACCTATGCTTCAGAAACGTGGACAATGAAGAAAAGAGACATAAGCAGAATACAGGCAGGTGAAATGAAGTTCCTGCGAAGTAGGATCAGAGTAACAAGAAGAGACAGGGTGAGGAATGAAAAGGTCAGGGAAGTGGTGAAAGAGGAGCCCTTGCAAGGTAGGATTGAGACATCAAGACTGAGGTGGTATGGACACTTAAAGAGAATGGATGAGAAGAAGATTCCCAAGAGGATACATGAGATGCAGATGCAGAAGAAACGACCAAGGGGAAGACCAAGAGATAGATGGCTGAAAGGAGTGGAGGAATGTGTCAAGAAGAGAGGCGAGGACTGGACCAGAGTGACAGTGGAGAGGTGGTGGGAAGAGAGGACTAAGTGGCGAGGCTTATGTTCCAAACAGACCCAGCCTGGGGCTGGAAACTGTACAAGATGATGATGATGATGATGAATTACACATTCAAACTACAAATAGTCTTTACATCGGACATTACAATAACATGTATCAGATGTACTTTTCGCCGATGCGCATTATATTCAAAAGCAAATATGATTTTGTTTTGAATGTTAAGATGCTCATTATATTTTGTGGCGCATTAGATTCAAGAATAAATGGTATTTAGCCTAATGAACTGATACATGGTGGTTGACTATATACTGTATGAGAAAGAACTAAATAAGAACATCACGGGCATCAAGGTTATACCATTGGAGAACCTGGATAGCGACCATCGATTGCTGGTAATGAACCTGAGAGGGAGTAAGGAGAAGAAAGGGACTGAGAACCAGGAAAGACGTATAAGGATATGGAAACTGAAAGAAGGGGATGGAAGGGTCGAGTACCTCAAAATGGTAAAGGAAGGAATTCCAACAGATGAAGAAAGAGGGGTGGAAGAGGAATGGGCTAGATTTAAGAAGACACTAGTAGGTGCAGCAGAAGCAGTATGTGGGAGGACAAGTAGTAAGAAGAGGTGGAAGGAAACACCATAGTGGAATGAGAAGACAAAAGATATAGTAAGGGAAAAGAATAGAGCCTTCAGGAGGTGGTATCAAAATAGGACGGTAGAGACAAGGGAAGAGTACCAGGAAAGAAAGGAGACGAAGAGACTAGTGGCTGAGGAGAGAAGAAAGTGGATGGAAGAGTGTACAAAGATGATGGAGGATAGTGAAGGTACAAAAAAGGTCCTGTATGGGATGGTAAAAAATAAGAGGCGGAAGGATCCTACGGATTATGTTAGAATGGTGAACAAAAGGGGACAAGAGATAGAAAATAGGGAAGAACTGAAGAAAATGTGGAGAGAATATTTTGAAGAACTTCTGAACCCAAATGGAAAAGATGGTGAGGAGGAAGAAATCGGGGAAGAGGAAGATGAACTGCAAACAGAAAGGGTCTTAACATGGAAAGAAGTGGAAGATGCAGTGAACAAGATGAAAGGAGGGAAGGCACCGGGTGTGGATGAGTTGAGTGTGGAGATGGTGAGAGCAGCAGGAGAGGTGGGGATACAGTGGTTGTACTGAGTGATGAGGACAGCATGGAAGGAAAGGAAGACCCCAGAGGACTGGAAAAAAGGAATAATTGTCCCGATCTTCAAGAAAGGTAGTAGAACAGATTGCAGAAACTATCGGGGAATAACACTGATGAGTCATTGTGCAAAGATCTTCGAGAAAGTTTTGGAAAAGAGAATTAGGACAAGGATAGAGGGAGGGATGAGGGAAGAACAACATGGCTTCAGAGCAGGAAGGTCCACAGTGGATTTGATTTTTTCTGTAAGGCAGTTACAAGAACAGCACTATGAGTATGGAACAGATCTACTGATGGCCTTCCTGGACATTGAGAAAGCATATGACAGTGTATGCAGAAACAAAGTATGGAAGTCCCTGGAGGATAGAGGAGTAGAGAAATGGACTATAAATAGGATAAAGGAGATGTACAAGGGAAGCGTGAGCTGTGTGAAAGTGGGAGGAGAGAGATCAGACTGGTTGGAACAGAGAAACGGCCTGAAACAAGGAAGTGCACTGTCACCTTTACTTTTCATTGTGGTGATGGATGACATAATGACCCGAGTGGCACAAGTAATTGGGGAAGGAAAGATGAAAGCAATGGTGTTTGCAGATGATTTGATGATTTGGGGAAACAAGGAGGAGGAGGTACAGGAACAGTTGGACGTGTGGGAAGGAATAATACAAGGATATGGGATGAAATTTAGCATAAATAAGAGATGGTGATCACAACAAGGAAGAAGGAAAGAACCACAACGGGAATAACAATTGAAGAAAGTGGAGAGTTTCAAGTATCTGGGAAGCCTGATACAAGATAATGGAAGAAACGATAGAGAAATAAATGAGCGGGGGAGGCAGGCAGAAGCATTTCGGAGGAGTGTGAGAATCAAGTTTTCGAGCAAGGATGTCCCTCAGAACAGCAAAAAGATCATATATCGGACGTACTATGTCCCTATCCTGACGTATGCCTCGGAGACTTGGGTTATGAAAGGAAGGGAGAAGAGCAAAATACAGGCCAGTGAGATGAGGTTCTTGAGAAGCAGTATTGGAGCTACAGAGATGGACAGAATAAGAAATGAGAGGACCAGAGAATTAATGAAGGAGGAACCATTACAGGATGGTATAGAGAAATCTAGACTTAGATGGTATGGACATGTTGAATAAAGTTGTGCATTAGGGTCCCCAGAAAAACAGGAGAGCACCAATAAGTGGACTGTAAATAAGATTAAGACATGTCTTGTACTAGAACATTTACTGCCATTACGGACTGTACACACACATACAACAACAACAACTGGAAGCCAAGCACGCAAAAGTTCTCTCGTCTCCCGTCGAGCGCTGCAGAGCGAGCAATCGAAATGGCTGTCGAGTGATCGAGACGGCTGTACTCAACATACCGGCCGCCAAGAAATACTTACTTTCTTAACACTACAAATAACATAACAAACGAATTGCATCGAATCAATCACTGCACTATAGTCCAACATGTCTGTTTGAACAAGAAGTCTATATACAATACAATGTTACACTGACACAAAGAAACAAAACTGAAGTGCTATGGTACATTAATTACACTGCACTTGCTTCAGGCAGAGGACACAATTTCACAATAGGTCGTTTGAACAATCCCTTGGTACTGCGTATGGTTGCCACACGAACCAGTCCGTCATCTCCAGGATGAACTTGATCGATCACTGCAATCTTCCAGTGCAGAGGAGGTAGGTTGTCTTCCTTCACAATGACAAGCGTCCCAGGCTTCACACTTGGGGAAGAACTGGACCATTTAGCCCTCTGCTGCAGGTGGTGTAGATACTCATTGGACCACCTGGACCAGAATATCTGAAGTTGTTGCTGCAGAATCTCCCATCTGGACAACAAGCTAAGCTTCACATTACTTAGATCTGGCTGAGGTAAACTTGATAAGGCAGTGCCGATAAGGAAATGGCCAGGAGTGAGAACTTCAATATCATTAGGATCGGAGGAGAGAGGAAGGAGTGGTCTGGAGTTCAGACAAGCTTCTATTTGACAGGTTAAAGTAGTTAATTCCTCAAAGGTAGGACATAACGTACCCATAACACGTCTGAGGTGATGCTTGAAAGATTTAACACCTGCTTCCCACAGGCCTCCAAAGTGAGGTGCTCTTGGAGGTATGAAGCTCCACTCGATGCCTTCTCTGCTGGTGAAATTCTGTACCTCAGTTCTCGTTTCTTCTGAGTCGAGAAGTTCTTGAAGTTCCTTCTTGGCTCCCACGAAGTTAGTGCCATGATCACTGTAGATAGTTTGGCAACGTCCACGACGTGATACAAATCTACTCAATGCTGCCATGAAAGCTCGTGTCGTAAGGCTGCTAACAACTTCGAGATGTACAGCTTTGGTAGCTAGGCATACAAATAGTGTTTTACACGTCCGAAGTATGCACGATGTCGTCTCATACTTGGAAGTGTAACATTGTATTGTATATAGACTTCTTGTTCAAACAGACATGTTGGACTATAGTGCAGTGATTGATTCGATGCAATTCGTTTGTTATGTTATTTGTAGTGTTAAGAAAGTAAGTATTTCTTGGCGGCCGGTATGTTGAGTACAGCCGTCTCGATCACTCGACAGCCATTTCGATTGCTCGCTCTGCAGCGCTCGACGGGAGACGAGAGAACTTTTGCTCATATGGCAGATTAGACCGTTCTAACCGTCCACCAACTCGTAGCAGCCCGTTGAGGTCTAAACCAGGATGTAGACTTCTCAAGTGACTCTTACAATGAACTTCTTGGTCTGATTCCAGCTGTTTGATTTCCATGTGGTATGCTAACTCCTGAGCCTGCCTAATGCATGTTGTCAGAGCATTCTGCAATTCCTTTAAAGAAAGAGGTCCAGTAGCTCGCTCTGTCTTCAATTTTGAACAATTATGTACAAATCTAAAGATGTATGCTACAACTCGTTGCAATCTCGATAAGCTAGAGAATCTTGTGACGAGTCCATCCTCGGGAGTAGTCATTAAGTAACATACAGGCTTAATCTTCTGCTCTGGTGGTTCCTGCTGCTCTGGGAGATTGTTTAATGTAGGCCAGTGTTTAGAATCTTCACCCAACCAAGCTGGTCCATTCCACCATAACTTATTATCCTTAAGATCCTTAGGATGTACACCTCGTGATATCAGATCAGCGGGGTTAAACTGTGAAGAAACGTGTCGCCAAGTAGCACCTTCTGTAATTTCCTGTATTTCAGCTACTCGGTTGGCTACAAAGGTCTTCCATCTTGATGATGGTGCCGAAAGCCATGCCAATACAATAGTAGAGTCTGTCCACAAGAATATGTTCGCAAATGTAAGATTCAAGGACTTGACTACCCTTTGCAATAATTGAGATAATAGCAATGCTCCACATAATTCCAGTCGTGGAAGAGATAATTTCTTCAATGGTGCTACCCTGGACTTGGAGCAAAGAAGTCTTACAGAAGTGGTTCCATCCTTGTTTGTGGAATGTACATACAAGCACCCTCCAAACGCAGCTTCCGATGAATCACAGAACCCATGAAGCTGTACAGTTACTGAGCGGTCACCTAGAATTCTGCGATCAATGTAGATTTCATCAATCCATGGGAGCTGATTATAGAGTGATGTCCAAGTTGCAGCCAATTCTTCTGATAAAGGCTGGTCCCAAGATAGCCGTTCTTGCCATAACTTCTGAAGAAATATCTTGCATAAAATTACTATAGGACTGATGAGGCCTAGAGGGTCAAAAATGCTGGAAACAATGGATAGAACTAGGCGTTTTGTGAAACCATGTGGATAGGGTTTTGGCTTGAAACTGCTAATAACTTGAAACTGGTCAGCAGCTGGGTGCCATACCAATCCTAACGTTTTAACTTCACCCTTGTCCAGCTGTAGTGGTAACTGAGCCTCCCTTAGCTCCGGTGAGACATTCTCTAGAATACCTGGGTGATTGCTGCACCACTTACGTAGTGAGAATCCACCCTTCTGTAGTATGTTTATCAACTCTTGTTGCACTTGAAGAGCCTCTTCGACGGTCGCACATCCCGAGATACAATCGTCAACATAGAAATCTTCCATCAATGATTTCTGAGCTTTCGGAAAGGCATGAGCTTCCTCACTGGCCAGTTGTTGAATGCATCTAATAGCTAAGAATGGTGCACATGACATGCCATACGTAACAGTCTTCAATTGATACTCCTTGGCAGGATCTGTCAATTTCTCTCTCCATATTATCCTTTGATATCTACAGTCTTGGGGATGTACCAGAATCTGACGGTACATTTTTGCTATGTCCGCAGTGAAAGCAATGGCATGACTTCTGAATCTTAAGATAATAGAGTAGAGATCTTGCTGGATGGTTGGGCCGACGAGTAGAAGGTCATTCAATGATACTCCGTTGCTGGATGCTGCAGAACAATCAAATACTACTCTAGTCTTAGTGGTCGAGCTGCTTGCCTTAACCACTGCATGATGTGGCATATAGTAGCAACGTGCTGTGGTATCTTCAGCAATATCCATATGACCCAAATCTTCGTACTCTTGAAGAAATCGACTATATTCTTCCTTCAGTCCTTGATGTTTGGTCAACTTCCTTTCCAACTGATGAAACCTCTTTGTTGCCATCTGCTTGGAGTCTCCTAGATTTTCTGGGGTTTCTTTGAAGGGAAGACGCACTACAAATCTGCCAGAAGAGTTGCGCGAGACGTGCCGTTTGAAGTGAGCTTCACAGTCCCTTTCTTCCTTAGTTCTTGGAGTATGGTGTAGCTCTTCGATTTCCCAGAACCTCTGTAGCTGCTGTTGGATGCAGCCTGCAGATTGTACAAAGTAAGATACTACCGGCCGCCGTGGTCCATGTAGGGGCTTACTGGAATCTGTATATTTACCTGCAAGTACCCAACCTAACTCTGTTTCTTGCAGAATAGGATAATCTTTAGTCCTAGCTAGATTTCCTGCGAGCTGAATGTATGGGCATACCTCTGACCCAATTAACAAGTCTATGTGACCCGGTTCGTTGAACTTCGGATCAGCAAATGGCAGATTTTTGGGTAAGTTCCACTCCTTGCTATCAATGTATTCGCCAGGAAGATCTTCAGTAAGCTTAGGTAGAACTAAGCACTCGACTGAGGTCACGAAATCATTTATACGCGAGCCTATTTGCACCAAAACACTATGCTTGGTTTCTGACGTCGTATTCCCAATACCCTGGATCGGTTTACGATCATGAGATCTGCGCAGCCTTAATCGCTGAACACAGGATTCTGAAATAAAGCAAGATTGCGAGCCACTGTCTAAAAGGGCTCTACAAGTCTGCCAGATCCCTTGAGCATCCTTGACCTTCACCAAGGCTGTGGACAACAATATGGACTGACGTGGTTCTATCTTGAGAGTACAGTAACTACTCGCACCATGCTGCACCTGAGTCACGTTCTGATTAGGGACGTTTTCCGACTTATCTACGTTTGACAAATGCTGGGACACATCAATATGCAGTAACGTGTGATGCTTCTTCCTGCATGTTTGGCAGTTACCAGCCTTGCACTGGGCGACTCTGTGTTGAGCATGTAGACAGTTGAAACAGAGATTATTACGCTTGACAAAATCTCTACGTTCTAGAGTAGGAACTTGCTTAAAATCTCTACATCTAGCCAAAGCATGTGGAGCGTTGCAGTACACACAGTTTACAGTTGTAGTAACATACGTCTGATGAGCATGTGGTGTTGTCTTACGATTGGAGGGTTCTTTACCTTTAGTGTCTGAGCTGCTTGAAGGCTTGAGGAGGTTGCTTGAGTTCACTATGTCTAAAGCCTTACATTTACCTTCTAAGAACTTGATAAGATCTTCAAGAGTAGGAAGAATTTCAGAGTCTACAGTATCTTCAAATTCTTTCCTAATGGACACGTGCACTTTCTCCAAAATCAACTGCGAAACCAGTAGGTCTTCCAATGGCACTGCTAGATTTAGGGCCTTAATAGCATTTAGGTTACTCAGAGTTTGGTTAACTAGTGCCCGAAGCTCATTAACAGAATCTTTGTGAGCAACCGGCAAGTTTAATAAGTAACCTAAGTGTGCCGTAGTAATCAGTCTTATGTTATCATAACGACTGCGAATAGTTTGCAGAGCAACTTCAAAATTACTGCTAGAAACTGGGATATTAGCTATTAACTTATGAGCTTCACCTTTGAGTGTAGACAGCAAGTAGTGAAATTTTTGAATATTGTCCAACTGGTCATTATTGACAACTAGGCTATCAAAGGTGTCCATATAATGCTTGAAACCGGTCACATTACCATCATAGCTGGGAAGTTGTAGTGTCGGTAATCTAATAGCATTCCGTGTACTAGAATGTGAGTGAGGTGGAGTAATACTACCATCAGCCTTGTGATCATTATCACGATTGATCTCGATATTCATTGCAGCTTCGAGATCAAAGTATGCTGATTCAAAGGTTTCTCTTTCAGCTGCATGCTTTTCAATACCCTCAAATAGTTCTAACTGCGTTTGAGCACCTTCAAATTTATCTCTAATGTTAGGCAATTCTTTCAGTCTAACAATTACTAATTGAATTTCTGACTCACGCTGGAATTCAGTAATATACTTTGACATTCGTGTTAAACTTGATTTGGCAACGGCTCGTTGCTGTACGAGTTGCTTCCTGGTTTGTTCTTCCATTGCTGCAGACGCGTTACGAGTACAAAAGGTTCGAAAAGGGTGAAAACAAGGAAGGCTAGCTTATAGAATAATTAACTAAGAATGTGATCCTTAGTACTTGAGCATAACGGGCGCAAGGAGACAGAACAAACCAATAGGATGTTGGGAGCATAATCTAAGGTGCCAGTCTAAGAATGTTTCAACTTACTTGTTATGCAGAGATAAATCTTGGATCCGCCACTGTCATCCATGATGAGCTGAATAATACACTGTCTATGTTCTGCATGACCACACAAACTGGAGCTATAAGACCGGCAGCTGAACACGTGCCGTGGTATGTGTTGTAGGTTATGTTACGTATGTAACATGTAAAACACACGAGTTGCATTTCTAGACGTTCGTTAAGAGTTGTGTTCCAACGATTAGTGTTTTACACGTCCGAAGTATGCACGATGTCGTCTCATACTTGGAAGAATCCATTTCGCCACGAGGTGACCATGTGCTTTGTCCGCGTTCTGTTATATCGTACAGAGAACATGTCTTTCCAACGCGAATATCCGGTACGCGAGGACCATGAATAAAGTTGTGCATTAGGGTCCCCAGAAAAACAGGAGAGCACCAATAAGTGGACTGTAAATAAGATTAAGACATGTCTTGTACTAGAACATTTACTGCCATTACGGACTGTACACACACATACAACAACAACAACTGGAAGCCAAGCACGCAAAAGTTCTCTCGTCTCCCGTCGAGCGCTGCAGAGCGAGCAATCGAAATGGCTGTCGAGTGATCGAGACGGCTGTACTCAACACATGTAAAACGAATGGAGGAGAAGAGGATACCCAGGAGAGTACACGAGACGAAGTGGGAAGGAAAGAGACCGAGAGACAGGTGGCTGAAGGGGGTGGAAGAAAGCGTGAAGAAGAGAGGAGAAGACTGGAAAAGGGTGGAGGCTGAGAGATGGTGGGAAGACGGAAGACGTTGGAGAGGCTTGTGTTCCAAACAGACCCGGCCGGTGGCTGGAAACTGTGCAAGATGATGATGACTGCATAGTGTTGCCACAAGGCAACATATCACTTTTCACCTATCACATACCAGTGATGCCTTGTTTTTTTTTACACATAACATACGACAAAACAGCCCGACAACCAAAGGTACTCCTTCCACCCCGTCAACATCCACGCGTACCAACCACCGTTTTTTTTCCGTGGGCCC
Organism: Meconema thalassinum; assembly: GCA_946902985.2. NCBI lineage: Eukaryota > Metazoa > Arthropoda > Insecta > Orthoptera > Tettigoniidae > Meconema > Meconema thalassinum. The sequence continues at coordinate 382,664,453 of OX336394.1, read as the reverse complement.
TACTCATCTAGTTACCACAGGCTTCTGGAGTACCTTTGGCTCAACCTCAAAGACATTACCGACCTACGGTCGTGCAAGTATACTTATACGTACCCATACGTACCCAAGGCGAGTAGGCAGTAATGTTCGGTCTTCGAGAGTTAAAAGCTTAGCGTAGGAATCGCAAAAGATCATATATATATTCCATTATGGTATTCCACATCACATACGAGTGTTAAGGTATTAGCGCCAATTAAAAATTGTTGGTAAATCTAAGACACTAAATGCCAATTGAATATTGAAGCTTGAAATTTTGTATACCAAACGCAAATGAAAAATAATTCATGCAGTAGAGGACACAATTATGATGTCGGGGCTCCTAAGAGTTGGAAGATGACAAAATGAAACGTTCGAATTTTGGTTGCAATAAATCCCCTTTGTTATGGTACCTGTGCGTGACTCCCCAAAAGTGAATGTGTTCTGTGCTGTTTCAAAGACGAAGTTCTACAGCCCATTCTTCTACAATGAACAGACAGTGTCAGAGCAGACTTACCTGGTCATGCTCACAGAATGGCTGTTACCCCAGTTGAGTGTCGACAGGGACGATTACATGCTGCAACAGGATGATTCACCACGTCCATTCCACACTGAGGTCAGAGCATTTTTAAACCAAGAACTTCCACAATGATGGATCGGATGCGGAATGGACGGCTACCACGTTCACCAGATTTAACACTGTGTGATTTCTTCCTGTGAGGATGTGTTAAAGATGAGATATTTGTTCCTCCGGTGGATATTCAGGAACTGAAGCAGTGCACCTGTGTTCCTCATATTCTCAAAAATATACAAAATCTAGACCTACTCTTAAGTTACCCCACGGATAACTCTTCCATGGAGTTCTATATTATCAAGTTGTGCAAAATATCAACGTAAAAGCCTCCTTGTGATAGTAATATTTTGACCCAACTGGTCAGATCCATGAATGTAAAGAACTCCATTCTCAACTCTTGTACGGAATCTAATGCATACTAACTATTCAAATGTTCCATCCTGGTCAACATGTTTCGTGACAGCTGGTCACATGTCGCAGTTAATTTGAAATCTGACTTCAGAGAGTGACAGAGAAAGCTTCAAGAGTGTGGTTTCAGCCTTCTTGAATGTCTCTAATGGGCTGCTACTACAGAAGAAATCTTATGAGGGTTAGCAAGACATGTCTAGGCTTTAGCTAGCTGAGACTTGCTGTGACAATGGAAAGCTATGCGACTAGCAAAACTACACCTCTTGCCAAATCACCAATGGCACAGGAAACAGTGAGAAATTTGAGGCAATCCTAATGTGATTTTACTACCCATCTCAAAAATATATATCTACAGTTTCAAAGACTTGATTCCAAATTTGTATAATTTATTCTGTGTTAAGAGGGGCAGATGACCTTGCTGTTCTTCCCCTTAAAACAACAAACTAACTGAACAAACGGTATAATTTCAAATTATTATTTAATCAACTTTTAAGTTCTGGTTACCCTTCTTGAAGTTATATGAAGGGGTAAAAAAAAAAGGAATAGCGCTGTGTTGGGCGAGTTTAGAGCAACTCTCTCCAAGTTCAATGCACCCAGTGGAATCACCTGGGAAGATTATCTCTGGTCACAATGAAGTGTTTTGTAAAACTAGTTTTAGTTGCTTTCGCTTTTATAATGACCGATTTAAGTGAACAGTGTGCTGCTGAGAAATTTCATTCCTACTCGGGGATAAATGCCGCACAAACTGTTGTGATATTCAACATAACTTACAAGGATGGCACTATGAGAAAAATCCAAGTGTACTGTACCCGAATTCATGTAACTACCAATCAGTATCCGAAGATGGGAAGGATCGCAAAGGACGTTGATCACCAGCTAGAAAAACCAACAGTTCCCTGCTAGCTGGCAGGTTAGGAACTCGCCGTACACAAATTTATTGAAATACTCGAATGTACTACTACTTAGTTACATACGGTAGATCAAATACAACTATAAAAAGAATGGAGGTCGAGATTCTTGGATCCTCGGGGCTGAATGGTTAAATAAATATAAACAAACGGCGCCAGTATCTAACCAGTATTACACTCGGAACTATATTATTAAATGAAGAAATCGTTGTTTACTATAAAAAGGAACAGGCAATGTATGCCAAGATTTATTAACAAGGATATCTTACATAAGATTGAAAGTTATTATTAATTTATATGTGGGAATCGGAAGACGATGAACCGTTCGTGGGTTTCCCGCCAGTCTCGGCACTACCCGGTGGCGCCGCGTAGAAGAACCGAGAGGAAGCCGTGAGAAAAAGAGGACGATCAGTGTGTCAGTTTTGTGTCGAGTGAAGTCATGCTAAGTTTTGTGCCATCTCATCTGTTGTAATCTTATGTGTAAATACAGTTTTTCTACTTAAAATTACTTAAAGACGTGTTCGGTTTATTCGCTTGCCAAAATTCTTTCCTACATTTGGGGGCTCGTCCGAAATACGAAGTATTTTGAGTGCGGAACGGCAATCTTGGTTAGGCTACAGCGATAAAACCAAGGCGTGAGGTGACGTCACTTTTTCTGGCAAGATCGACGACGACGTTGGTCCGTGGAATATAGAAGACGAGTAGCTGTTCAACTTCCAAAGACGTGGTGATTCGAGCAGACTGCAAAAGACGATTTCGAGGATCCTGAACCCTAAGACGACGACGAAAACAAAAGTGATTAGTGCGAGTGGCGAAAGACAAAGAAAAATGGCGGACAAAGTGGCGTGTTTACAAGATATTGAAAAAGTGAATAATAACATTAAGACTACGGCCGTGATTAAGACGTTACATAACCTCATTTTCGAAAAACTGCCACGTGATCGAAAGAACAGGCAGCGCTTAAGAGAATTCTCAGGATTCGAGTTTGAATGTGACTCACCAGAACACCTGGAGAAATTGAAGTTCATTGAGTGCGAATTCACCGAGGCTGATCTAATTGCCATTTGCACTGTGTTAAACATTCAATATACGGGAGAGAAAGCAGTGCTTGTGCAACGCATCTGTGACAACTTAATGGACCTTTCATTGCTGGGGATGCCCAAAGATGATGATGATGATAATGATGATGATGATGAGACTGGTAAAACGAAAGATGTGATGAGCAAGATGAAAGAGGCAAACGAATTACTGGCGGAAGAATTACGTGAGTTAAAGGAGAAAATGGCTGGTATGAAATCCATGAAACATTCAACCTCTAGCACGTCAGGATCATCATTGGATTCATCTAGCTCGTCCGAAGACCAGAAAATCTCCAAAGCAATAGGAGGTAGGCCTAACCATAAAAACATAACAAAGACCAAACACAAATCGAAGACTGTAGTAGAAAGCTCAAGTGAAGGGGAAGTCGACCAGGACGTGGTGGACTTGCGGCACACTGCAAACCGGGGAGTTGCACACAAGTTTGCGTTGACTTTCCGAGATGTAGAGGGCTCTGTCAGACCCTATGATGGCAGCGAGAACTATCCGGTGCGACGTTGGATTGAGGACTTTGAGGAAACGGCAACGTTGATGGGCTGGGACGAGATGCAAAAATATGTTTTTGCAAAAAAGTCGCTGTCAGGCCTGGCTAAGTTGTTCGTGCAGAGTGAACATGGCATCACATCCTGGCACAAGTTGAAGAAAGCCCTGAAGGAAGAATTCCGAGATGATACCAGTGCAGCAGAAATTCATCGACTGCTAACCAACCGACGAAAAATAAAAGTTGAAACTCTTCAGGAATATTTCCTGGTGATGTGAGAAATAGCCAGCAGGTCGGCAATCGAAGATAAATCGTTGATACAATACGTCATCGATGGCATTGAGGACGACACTGGATCCAAGATGGTTCTATATGGTGCAAGGGACATCAAGGAATTCAAGGACAAGTTGAAGATCTATGAGAGAGCTTACGCACGAAACTCCCAGAAGTTGACAAAAAATGGAAAGACGACAAACAAACATACACCAAGAGAAGACAACAGGCAGAAGCAGATCTCGTCTGTAAAGAGATGTTACAATTGTGGTCAGAAGAACAGTCATGAGTCCAGTGGATGTCCACACAAGAGTCAAGGTCCAAAGTGCTTCAATTGCAGCAGCTTCGGACACATAGCTTTCAAGTGCCCAAATCCTGAGCAGAATGCAGAGAACAAGACAGTGAACGTCGCTTTGGGAACCAAGTCGAATATGAAGATGAAGGAATTGTTGCTCCAGTGCCAGAAGATCAACGCATTGGTGGACATGGGCTGCCCAATCAATCTGATCCGCGAAGACATTTATGCAGAGATGGGGGATTTGGAGCTGAAGACGACCGCCATAGTACTTAAGGGTTTCGGTGAAAGTGAGATGCCACCCCTAGGATATTTTCCATCCGACGTCCAGATTGACGACGACACTTACTTGACTGATTTCTATGTGGTGTCTGGAGATGTACTCAAGTTGCCAGCTATCGTGGGTAACGACTTGCTGGACCAAGCCATAACTACCATCAGCAAAACCGGTGTCAAGATGTCCAAGGAGATATCAGAAGCGTATTTGTACCGAATCGACGTGATAGCAGGCGAGGAAATGGACATAGGAGAGGCATCGGAAGAGGCTGTTTTGAGAATCAGAAAGATGGTCCATGAATATTCGCCATGCAAGGAGAAGAGTACCAGCGTTGTGATGAGCATCACGATGAAACAAGAAGAACCGATTCACAGTCACCCAAGACGCTTATCACCAGCTGAGAAAGAGATTGTAGAGAAGCAAGTGCAACAGTGGCTCCAAGATGGCATCATCCGACCCAGTATGTCTGAGTACGCTAGTCCAGTGGTAGTTGTGTGGAAGAACGATGGGTCTCCGAGGGTGTGCGTCGATTACCGTCCAGTGAATAGAAAAGCTGTCAAAGATCGATACCCACTACCACTCATTGATGACGTCCTGGACAAGCTGAGTGATGCCCGAGTATTCAGTACTCTGGATCTGCGAAATGGATTTTTCACGTCGCAGTCAAGGAAGAGAGCAGAAAGTATTTGGCCTTTGTGACACATTCAGGCCAATATGAGTTCCTGAAAGTTCCATTTGGTTTCTGCAACTCGCCTCCTGTGTTCCAACGCTTTATCAACTGTGTATTCAGAGAACAAATTCAAGCCGGCACAGTCTTAGTGTACATGGACGATGTAGTAATCCCAGCAAAAGATGAAAATGATGCCATAGAGAAGCTTGGGCAAGTGATGGAGGTAGCTGAAACTCATGATCGAATGTTTAGAGATTACAGTATCAAATGTAGGCCTAGAAATGACACACTTTTTCACTTTTAAGTAACAACTTCTATTCACAAACATTTAAGTTACACACTCACATAAAACAAATAACAACACAAATTTTAAAACCTGGATATTAAGTTCTCGAAGTGCCAGTTCCTGAAAAAGAAAATTGAGTTCCTAGGACACATTGTAGAAGATGGAACTGTCTCACCATCTCCTAGGAAAGCAGCCGCAGTTCAACATTACCCAGAACCCAAGTCGCTGGCCGAAGTCCACAGTTTTTTGGGCCTTTCCGGATATTTCCGGAAGTACATCCCAAACTACGCCAAGATAGCAAAGCCGCTCAGTGATCTGTTGAAGTCAGCCGGTGGATTCAAGTTTGAGCAAGAACAGAGGATTGCATTCACGAGTCTGAAAAAAGCCTTATCCGAAGATCCAGTCCTCATCATCTATAACCCGGCTTACGAGACGGAAGTCCATGCTGATGCAAGCAAGTATGGTTATGGAGCAGTGCTACTGCAAAGTTTCCCAGACGATGGTCAACTGCATCTTGTTCAATACCTGAGCAAGAAGACGACGCCACAGGAGGAAAGGTACAGCAGCTACGAGCTCGAGGTGTTAGCTGTGGTGACGGCCTTGAAAAAGCTCCGAGTGTACCTGCTTGGAATCAAGTTCAAGATCATAACCGACTGCTTTGCCTTCCAGAAGACGATGGACAAGAAGGACCTCACCCCGAGAGTTGCAAGGTGGGCCATGATGTTAGAGGAGTTTGATTACTCGATCGAGCATAGACCGGGTGCGAGAATCCCTCACGCCGATGACTTGAGTCGCCATCCCATGGTCCTCGACGGTCTCGTCGATGGACTCGTTGCCAGGCTGAAACGAGCTCAGCAAGCTGATGAAGGTCTGTGTGCGATCATGGAGCACCTGAAGTCGAAGCCATACAAGGATTACACCCTGCAGGATGGTATCCTCTTCAAGTTCTGTGATGGACAAAATCTACTTGTCGTCCCACGGCCAATGCAGAACGAGGTGGTGAGAGCCGCTCATGAGAAAGGACACTACGCTGCCCTGCGCACATAAGAAGAGATCAAGAGAGAATTTTATATACCCAATTTGAAGAAGATAGTTGGCCGTGTCATCTCCAACTGCGTGAAGTGTCTGCTGGTCAACCGCAAGGCTGGGAAACAAGAGGGACTCTTGCATCCCTTGTTTAAAGAAAGCACACCGTTTCACACTTACCATGCTGACCATCTCGGACCCTTGGATTCAACGATAAAAGGATACAAGCATATCCTTGCAGTAAAGGACAGCTTCACGAAGTTTGTGTGGCTGTATCCCACTAAAACGACGACCACGAAAGAAACTACGGCGAAGCTGGACGTGCAAAAAGGAATATTTGGTAATCCAGCGCAGATCGTCACCGACCGTGGAGCCGCCTATATTTCACACGAATTCGAAGAGTACTGCACATTGGCGCTGCTCGTGGCGACATTTAGCGCCTTGCAGCGGCCTTCTCAGTATGTACTAGCCACGCGTCTTGGTGAGGTGTACCATAACCAACTGAAGAGCCCATTGGTACACTGGGGCGAAACGCTGGCAACTGTTTTGAGCTAGCCGGACCATTTTATCAAATTTCTTTGTGAATTTGTTAATAGAGTACTGCACTGCCAACAACATCACCCATTCGCTAATCACAACCGGACTCCCTCGTGCCAATGGTCAGGTAGAAAGGATGAACTCCACGATCATCTCTGTGCTGGCTAAGTTGTCCATCGAAAACCCAGGAGATTGGTACAAACACGTCGAAGCCACTCAGAGAGCCATGAATTCCACTTACAACCGCAGTATCAAGCAGACGCCGTTTGAACTTTTGACAGGAGTTAAAATGCGCTGTGAAAATGACCTGAGAATAGTTGAGTTGATCAATGAAGAGATGCTAGACGAGTTTGAGACCAGGAGAGATGAACACCGTGAAGAAGCAAGGGCACAAATCCAGAAAGTGCAACAAGAAAACAGGGTGTCGTTCGATCGACGTCGACGGCCTGCACACCAGTACCAAGTTGGCGATATCGTCGCCATCAAGAGGACCCAGTTTGGACCAGGCCTTAAATTGAAGAAAAAGTACCTTGGGCCTTACAGAATCTCCCGAGTCAAGCCAAATGACACTTACGACGTCTGTCGTGAAGGGAATCACTTAGGCCCCAATCGAACAACTACTTGTGCTGAGTTCCTCTAACCTTGGGCTGAAGACGACTCATCATCCGAGGCGGATGATCTGCAGGATGGCCGATTGTGGGAATCGGAAGATGATGAACTGTTCGTGGGTTTCCCGCCAGTCTCGACACTACCCGGTGGCGCCGCGTAGAAGAACCGAGAGGAAGCCGTGAGAAAAAGAGGACGATCAGTGTGTTAGTTTTGTGTCGAGTGAAGTCACGCTAAGTTTTGTGCCATCTCATCCATTGTAATCTTATGTGTAAATACAGTTTTTCTACTTGAAAATGAAAATCCACAGCCTGCTTCCAGTCTCCGACCGGGTCAGGAATGGAATGAATGAAGCCCCCACCTAGCGGCGAGGATATGAACTGTGCCGGCTGCCGAGGCCTGACGCACTCCTCTGGGGCAATGATTAAATGAATGACAGATGAAATGAAATGATAGTGGAGAGTGTTGCTGGAATGAAATTTTGACAGGGAAAACCGGAGTACCCGGAGAAAAACCTGTCTGCCTCCGTCTTGTCCAGCACAGATCTCACATGGAGTGACCGGGATTTGAACCACGGATCCAGCGGTGAGAGGCCGGCGTGCTGCCGCCTAAGCCACGGAGGCTTCAGTTTTTCTACTTAAAATTACTTAAAGACGTGTTCGGTTTATTCGCTTGCCAAAATTCTTTCCTACATATATACATAATATATATACTGGAGTGGGACATTGATGATGATGATGATGATGATGATACATAATAGGCGGAAAATTGAAAAATCTTATTCTTCTCTTTCTCTGTCGCTTCCATAACTCATAATCGTCAACACATACCGTATATCGTCTGTAACATCGTAAAATATTAATACAGACTTCAACATATCCCTATCAATTATACAAGGAACGCACAATACTTCTCCGATACACTTCTCTTCGTAGATTTAAATAACAGCACGAAATTCTATACTCATTTTATGTTGTTTTATTTGTTTAATATTTTAATTTTATTTTTACCATTATCAATACCAGTACTTTAACATATCATTCCTTTCTTTAACATCAATTACTTCAACAATACTGTTTATCTATTTATCATGCTTTTATCACCATTATACTTGTGCTTTTATTAACATAATACTTGTCATGCTTCCATCAACTAATACCTGTCGTGCTTTTGTTAGACATAATACTATCTTCATTAGCGACATTTCTTAATATTATTGTTCCTATTTTGACAATACATTGTTTCTCTTTCACTAAATAACCACTATCTATGATATTATTTGTGCAAAACTAATCTTGTGATTCTGTCAACTTATATCATATGTAAATAACAATACACTTCATTTCCTTCTCGCTTGCCACGGTGGGTGAGTGGTTATCGTGTCGGAATACTAATCCCAAGCTTGCAGGTTCGCTCCTGGCCGTGGTAAGTGATTTTTGAAAGGCGGCAGAAATCCTGACACGCATGTCATACGATGTTGGCATGTCAAAGAACCCATTTGAATTCAGTAGGCCGTGTTCATAATGGCAAAATTAATCTTGGGATTTTCCGCCAACTCAAAGTTCCTCATTTCTCGACTAGAAAGCACTATAATGTCAAGAAGCTTAGTTATCTAACCTCCTCGACTTTCATTAGTGCTTCAAGGAACAACAAAATTCGACATGCAAGCTGCCCTCTGTGTGTCAAATAACAAAGCTTGCATCCGGCACACGAGGCCATACTATATTATTATTATTATTTCCTTCTGGTCACTATTAAAGTAACTAATAATATTTACTTCCTTTTGTTACATGAATATGCTTTCCATTTAATTAATTACAATTATTAGCATTTGGTCTAGTGTTGTCAAGACTTCCTACGTTCACGACGAACGATTTAGAACTCTATAATGCTGCCTCTCGTTAATATAAAAATATTGTCGTTGACTCTAGTAAAAAACCAGTTCGTGATTGCCATTGCAAAACCATCTCAACAATTTTCTATCTTCGAATCTATCACATCTAGATAAATAAAATCTTACTAAAAATCTTCTATACTAAAATTCTTCAAAATTGATTAAAACTAACTTTATCAATAACATTTTGGCTTCGGTGGCGTATTTGGTAGCATGCTGAGCTTCTATGCCCAAGGTCGCGGGCTCAAACCTGGCCAAAGTCTCGGATTTTTTAAGAGCGTTAGAAATCCCTCAGTATGCCTTCCTTCAGAGGGGAAGTAAAACCGGCGGTCCCATGTCATAGATTTATGGCATGATTAGGAACCTTCCACTAATTACACTTGTGTGAAGCTAAATTATAGGTTATATTTGACTAACGCTCTTAGGTTCCAATGTTCGTCGCCAGGAGCCGACTGCGGTGGCATCTAATAACAAAGTTCAGAACTAGTTGGTCGTTGATGGTGGCGTTTGGTATCAAAAGTTGGAACTACTTGAAAATCGAATGTCTGCAGTCCTTACTTGAATTAAATACAGGTAGCTCACACTAATACAGCCATCACAATTAACACTGGTTATCAGACAGATTCTACACACCCCCAAAGCACGCGGGGTTACATGACCGCGCTGTCGCAGCCCCTAAGCTGAGGAACCAACCATCGATAAAATTTCCCATTCGACAAATAACGTAAATCGAATAAAAATTTAGAAATACGTCGTAGGAAAAAATCCAGAATATTAAATTTGAAAAATGTCTGCAGTCCTTACTTGAATTAAATACAGGTAGCTCACTAAAACTACAAATTTTTCGTAAATAAAACTTGGAGATACTAAATGTCGTAGATCTCTTTTAGAACATGGTCAGATGGAAATTATCCACACAATTATCCAAACTACAAAAAGAAAAGTCAAATCGCTCATCTACCTTCTGCCCGTCTTTGCATAGCCAAACCTAGTGTACTTTGGTCTGCTTTAACCGGATTCTCCTCCAGATATGGATGATTTCACCCTCGCCTTCCTGGGTTTGATGTCGTGTTGTCGGATGATCCTTCGGAATATGGCTCTTTATAGTCTGGTTACTGCATGGAACTCGTTCGCCTCTTGGTTCAGATGAATCGGTCGATATTATGCTTCGAATGGCTGCTTTCTTGAAGGTCTCGTCTTTGGAATTTATTGTACTCATTTTATGTAATTATGGATAATGAAATTTCCGTGATAGTATCATCATCATATATTGCATTAAACGGGCCTCTGAGGCCTACAGCAGAAGGACAATACAAAAAGAAAAATATTACAAATATTACAAAAAAAAATACAAAACGCAAAAAAAAAAAAAAAATAAAAGGAAAGTCAGTCAATCACAAGAGGAGGTATTTGCTGCAGATGGCACTCCATCTCTTCCGGTCTCTAGCATCATCCTCCACAGCTGTCGGATCCACTTCTTGAAGGATCGTCGTCACTCGATCTTTCTATCGTGTTCTTGGGCGTCCTCTCGGGTGTTTTCCCATGGGTTGAGTTTGGAGGACTCTCTTAGGAAGGAATCCGTCCGCTCAGAAGATGTGTCCAAACCATTGTAGCCGCCTCTGTCCCAATATTCGTCCAATGTGTGGCTTTCCAAACCTCTGGTACAGGTCTTCTTTCTTTCTTCTCTCCCATTTACCTTCCATGTTATTGTAGACGGGTCCATATATCTTTCGAAGTACCTTTCTTTCAAACGCACATATTGAAGCTTCTGTCGTTGCTGATGTCGCCCAAGTTTCATAACCGTATGAAAAAGGAAGCTTGTAGTTTAACGTGACCGTTAATCTTGAGATCATGAGCCACGGGACCTCCTTTTTACGTGGAATACGAACCACAGGACATGGCATTTCACTTCTAAAATCTCACATGCATTGACCGGGAATCGAACCCGGACCGCCTTGGTGAGAGGCATACAGCTAGACCGCTGAGCCACCACGTCCCCATAACCGTATAAAAGTGCTGGCCTCAAGCGTCGAGTACAGAAGGACTTTGTTCTTCTGAGATATCAGTAGGGATAGGAATTTTTCGGTGATTTCAGAGTGAAGAAAATGGTATTTTAAATTGGCAAATTCGGTGTTTTCAAGTGCACTTTTCGGTACTTTCAAAATGTTAAATTTTAGGTGGGATTTTTTAAATATCATGGATAACATAACACATTTCAGTTATCTTTCAAAGTATACTTCAGTGAAGAGATCCAAACTCTCTTGTGACAAACGGTAACACGTATCACTTAACGTGCTAGTGTAAGCTGAAAAACAAAAGTTCACAGTTAGCGTTTGAACAGGGTATCAAAATGGTTTTCAATACACATTCTGAGAACTTTGGAAATACAAATGTGATTCCTTGCAAAACTCGAACAATGTCTGTCTTGGTCCTGCCTCTTGATTAAAGTTTGCAGTTCGTTGTATCCTCTTATGACCTCACTTTTTTACAGTGTTCCACTTCTTAATTTTCTTTGCAAGGTCCTCATTGATGTTCATTGGCACTATTTCTGCTGGATCAAACGCACACATTTGTAAATCTTGTTCCCAGGGTCAACGGATCTCAGGCTGATTAATATTCTAAGAGCATGGGACCCAGCGTTTGCTAAAACAATGTATTTTCTCTCCTTTTAACTCATTTCCACAACCCTCCAACAGCTCCTTAATGTTGGTACCGTAATTTCCAGAAACAGCAAGTTTAAGGGCTTGCTGAATTCTCCGTATATGGCCTTCTAATCAAGGGATGAGTACAGTGATGTCTGTGCCAAATTCTTTGAATTTCAAGTATTTATTTATTTATTTATTTATTTACATAGGTCCCAATGAGCCTGAGCTCGTGTTAGGGACAATCAAGTAACATAGTTACAGCATGGCATATATATAATTTTTGTAACATTATTGTTTAGTTTAATAGTAACTTAGATTGCTAGTGACTAACTTTACAGAGATAATACGGTATGATACATTGCATTGCTTAAGGCTATTGTACATTGGCTATTCATTCCTTAATAGGAAGTCTTTTGTTTTCCTCTTAAATGTTTTTATAGAGAAACTTTCCCTTATGCCTAATGGTAGCGAGTTGTATTCTTTTATTATAGAGGACATAATTCCTTTAGTTCCAAATTTAATGGATTGGGAATGGCTGGTGAATATTTGATTTACTCCTCTTGTTGCATAGTGATGAATGTCATTTGCATGGGTAAAATGGATGTGTGTGTGTATCAATTTTTTTTCTAATTTGTATACAAATACTGTTGCTGACATAGCTATTTGTTTTTGCAGTGGCATAATTTTAGTTCCTGAGTACAATTCATTTGAGGGTGTGAGCCAAGGTAATCCAAAGATATATTTTATTGCACGTTTCTGGAGTATCTCAAGTTCTTTTATCAGCTCCTTCTTACAATATCCCCATATGAAATTCATGTACATTAGATGTGAATGTATCAGAGCAAAGTATATATTTTTCAATTGTTGGCTAGTAAGACAGCTATATCTTAATCTGAAAATAATACCAATTAAAGGGCTGATTTTATGTTTTACATTTTCTACATGATTTTCCCAGGTTAGTGTACTATCTAGTGTGATACCTAAGTATGTTGCCGATTTAACCCTTTCTATTTCTTTGTTGGCTATGTTGACTATGTTTGTGGTCTCAATCTTGTATGATGGTTTATGGAAGAACAAATATTTTGTTTTAGTGATATTGATAACCATTTTGTGTGCTCTCAACCAATCCACCAGCTTATTGAGATCATAATTAATATTTAGCATAATTTCCTGTTCAGATGTTCCCAGATTGAGTATAAAAATATCATCTGCAAATAGTTTAAGCTTGCCTTTCAATTCTAATAATACTATACTGTATTTCGTCATGTGAAACATTGTTCAGGAAATCAACACCAGAGTTATCAGTCCCTACTACTTCATTCATAAATTGCACAATATCTTTCAAGTACTCTGACAGGCACACTACAGAATGAAACCAAGAAGACCACCTGGTTAAGACTGGTTCAGGAAACAGTGGCACATTTGGATATGGATACTTGCCATCTAGATGTCTGAAAGGCGCACTATATGACGCCACGCGTCGAGTAGTTACTAGGATGAAGGGGGAGGTGACCTTGCTGTTCTGGTCCTTAAAACCTCAATAACTTATTAACTTACCAGGATGAGATTGATAAAAATCGCTGTATGCAGAAAGCGAGGTCCGCTATCTACTGTTAAGTTTCCGATCATTCCGTGTTTGTTGGATGCTCTCCATGCAGTCAAGTCATGAGAGAAAATTACCGCTACTACTCGCGCACAAAAACGAGCCTTTGTCGGCTTCTGTGACGACGATATTTTAAATGGGCAAGGGGGGTCTCACTACGATGACATTAGGGCAAAACCTGGATGAATGCCAAGATGCAGAAGAAAGTGACATTCAGTAGTTAGACTTCGATAAAGACGGTCATGGTTTCAGACATGAAAGCGATGAGGATATTGTACGGAATTTGACTCTTGGTGAAGTAAACTGAGATCCAGTGCATATCAAGTGAAGGAGTGATGCAACGGAAATCCCGAAAGTTCCCACAGTTAAGCTAGTGTGTCTATAGTCACACTTATCTCTTATATAGAAAATCGAGATGAATTTTCGTTCTCATATATTGTTTTCTTCAGAATTGTACAATCTAAAACTAGAAAAAATAAACCATCTAAGAAACAAAAAGTGATTACAGTAATTTCTCTTAGTTTTTAATATTGGTATAATCCACACAATGTGTCTTACAATACTATCTTATAATAGTACATTGTGCAACGAGCCTATAATGGCAATAATTAAGACACAAGTATGTTTATAAAACGAGCGTATGCGAGTTTTATAATTTCCTTACGAGTGTCTTAATTACCATTATAGGCGAGTTGCATACGACTGTTTATGTTCGACAATAATTATTATAACTATTTTATGTTCGAACATAAATATTCATAAATATCTGTAGAGATTTCACCAGTTTAATGTACTGAACAGAGCGCATGAGACGCAGAGAATGCCTTGTATTTGACCATGGCCTCCTCGATTACCCTACTATGACACTAGGCCAGGCAGTGAAATTTAAATTTGAAGGCCGTGGAACTCGGTGCATCTAATTATCTAATTGGTCAAACAACTGTTGCTTGAGCTCTGATTGATGGGAGAAACTGTTTCATAATGCAAAATAGTGTTATAATGACCCTCATTATAGTACAGTTTTCTGACATATAATAGTCAGGGTTGAACATAAAGTATTATAATTATTTTTTCTGCGTGTTCTTAAAATACATTTCAATATTTTAACCAATAGTCTTCTTTTTGCCTGGCTTATAAACATTACTGCAGATAATTCGCGGCTTCCAAAAAATCGCGGAAATTTGTGCATTAATTGCCGCGAATTATCGGAAGAGCACTATAAAGAAAAAAAAAACCACGAAAAAAGCCAAAATTCGTGTTTTGATGCGAAATTCGCGTTTTCATGCAAAATTCGTGAGCTCTAAAACATTTATTTCTGCCAATTTTAGGGTTATTATAACACATTATCACCTGTGTATGACTTCTTTTGAAAATTCGCGATCGCGAATTTTTCCTATCCCTAGATATCAGACAAGATTTGAAGAGATTGTTCAGACTAAAGAACACACAATTAGCACTTGTTATGCGTTGATGTACTTGTTTCGTCACTTCACTTTTGTTGGTTAATATTGAGCCCAGGTACTTGAACTCTTCAACTCGTTTGAAAGTCTACAACAATTATGTGGTCTGATAATGAGTTGTAGATCCACATGTGTTTGTCTGCATCTAATTTTGGTGTCTAAAAGACACTCCAGTAATCCACATGTTTATCGTAGGTTCTGTTTCCCTTCCATTAAGTTAGTGTGACATCTCCAACATCTTCGTAATGTTCATATACAGCATCCTCGTTGACTCCATTTTATAATCCATCTTAAATACCGTACTCTGTAGTAACAATCATAGAAAATGTCCAATGTTTGTAGTTTTCTGTATTAGAAATGAATATTTGCTGCTCGCAGTTTTCGAATAACTCTCGTATATTTGTCGTAGCTTTAGATTTTCAATTATGGGCAATAATATTATTGACGTAGTCAAATTATAATGTTCAGATGAATACTGTTTATACACATACGCGTTGATCAACCTTTGATATAATATTCTCTTCCCTCCGATAATCGCTGAAATATTCTAAGTCCCCACTTTATACTATGGAACTTTCACTATCTATGACTTCAAACTTGACTGCTGAAGGCTTTGCCCTCGCCGTCAACTATTTTTGCTATCGCCGCTCTGGACCGACACGTCCATTCAGAAAATGAAAATCCACAGCCTGCTTCCAGTCTCCGACCGGGTCAGGAATGGAATGAATGAAGCCCCCCATCTAGCAGCGAGGATATGAACTGTGCCGGCTGCCGAGGCCTGACGCACTCCTCTGGGGCAATGATTAGATGAATGACAGATGAAATGAAATGATAGTGGAGAGTGTTGCTGGAATGAAATTTTGACAGGGAAAACCGGAGTACCCGGAGAAAAACCTGTCTGCCTCCGTTTTGTCCAGCACAGATCTCACATGGAGTGACCGGGATTTGAACCACGGACCCAGCGGTGAGAGGCCGGCGTGCTGCCACCTTAGCCACGGAGGCTTACGTCCATTCAGTTAAATGTTTTTCAACAAAAGGCCCCAATGGAAGAACTGCTTTCTCCCACCTTATCAAATTTGATAGCGTCTATCCACGTATTTAGGCGGCTAAAATCCTGGTGACACTTCAATTACTTTTATTAGCCTAATTACTCTTATTCTCAAAAATCTGAGTATATAAAACTGTCCATTTTCAAATCCCATTTATTTTAATATCTTCAAATCGTATCCAAATCATATATATAGGAATCTTCTAATTACTCCTCATGAAATTGTAATTTTCTGATTGGGTACGGCTCTCGTGTGACTAGGCTCTGGCGGGCTCCCTCGCACGCGTGGAAGTATGTCCTCGCCGGCGACTTGCCTCACCCCCAATTCAGTTTCTTATACCGCGAACTTGTTTGTCAACCAAATTTTTTATGTGTGGCCGTCTAGTAACTTGTCAAACTGCTCACTTCCAGCCATCATAAAATTTAACATAGCGCACTATAATCTGATCATTTTTATATTTCATCTCGCTGTTTATATATTTCTCTCCATTCTTTCATGCCAAGGGGGTTACATTTATGTGTAGATGAATGGTCTTTCCCTTTGAATCAAAACATATGTGACGTTCTCCAGGAAACCATTCCTTAAGTCGGTCATCATCATCATCTTGTACAGTTTCCAGCCCCAGGCTGGGTCTGTTTGGAACATAAGCCTCGCCACTTAGTCCTTTCTTCCCACCTCCCCTCCGCTGTCACTCTGGTCCAGTCCTCGCCTCTCTTCTTGACACATTCCTCCACTCCTTTCAGCCATCTATCTCTTGGTCTTCCCCTTGGTCGTTTCTTCTGCATTTGCATCTTATGTATCCTCTTGGGAATCTTCTTCTCATCCATTCTCTTTAAGTGTCCATACCACCTCAGTCTTGATGTCTCAATCCTACCTTGCAAGGGCTCCTCTTTCACTATTTCCCTGACCCTCTCATTCCTCACCCTGTCTCTTCTTGTTACTCCGATCCTACTTCGCAGGAACTTCATTTCACCTGCCTGTATCCTGCTTATGTCTCTTTTCTTCATTGTCCACGTTTCTGAAGCATAGGTCAGTATCGGGATATAGTAGCTTCTGTATAACACTTCCTTGCTTTTTTGTGGGACATCTTTATTCCACACTAAGCTCCTAATGCTTCTGCCTGACTGCCACGTTCCGTAATCTCTTTGTCATTTCTCCCATTTTCCTCCACTATACTTCCCAAGTACTTGAGACTTTCCACCTTCTTCAGCTGTCCACCTCCAAGTGTTATCCCACTCATTGGTCTGTCCGTTTTCCTGGACGTTAACAGGATCTCTCATTTACTGATGTTGAACTTCCATCCGTACTCTCCCACTGTTTCTTCCCAAGCCTTCAGTTGCTCCTGAATTTCCTCCTCCCTGTTTCCCCAGACCATGAGATCATCTGCAAACACCATTGCTTTCATCTTATCTTCTCCTATCTTTCCTGCTATCCGTGTCATTACCTCGTCCATAACCACAATGAAGAGAAGGGGTGACAGCGCACTACCCTGTTTCAGGCCACTCATTTGTCTGAACCAGTCTGTTCTTTCCCCTCCAACTTTCACACAACTCACACTTCCACAATACATCTCCTTCACTCTGCCTACAGTCCCTTTTTCCACTCCCATGTTTTCCATTGCTTTCCAAACCTTCTACCTACACACACTATCATAGGCCTTTTCGATGTCCAGGAAGGCCATCAACAGATCCTCTTCAAATTCGTAGTGGTGTTCCTGGAGCTGTCTCACTGAAAATATGAGATCCACTGTTGATCTCCCAGGTCTGAAACCATACTGCTCTTCTCTCAATTTTCTCTCCACTTTGGCTCGTATTCTACTTTCTAATATCTTTTCATATATCTTGGCACAGTGAGGTATGAGTGTGACTCCCCTGTAATTTCTGCACTCCTTTCTGCTTCCTTTCTTAAATATTGGGACAATTAATCCTTTCTTCCAATCTTCTGGGGTCTTTTTCTCCTTCCATATCACCCTCATCACACGGTACAGCCACTGTTTCCCAACCTCCCCTGCTGCCTTCACCATTTCAACACTCACTTCATCCACACCCGGTGCCCTTCCTCCTTTCATCTTGTCTATAGCCATTTCCAGTTCTCTCCAATTCAGGTCCTTTTCCATTCCTGTGTTGTCTTCTCCATCTTCCAATACATTGTCTTCCTCCCTATGACCATTTGGATTCAGCAAATCCTCAAAGTACTCTTTCCACACTGTCTTGAGTGTTTCTTTGTTGTGTACCTCATTTCCGTTTTTGTGCATCATTACCACATCCTCTCGCAGACCTCTTCTCTTACTTTTGACCATCCCATAAAGTACTTTCTTATTTCCTCTGCTGTCTTCCTCCATCATCTCTGTCCACTTTACCATCCACGTCTTCCTCTCCTCTGCGACAATCTTGTTTGCTTCTTTCTTCTTTATCTTATAATCTTCCCTTGCCAGATCAGTTCTTTCCTGGAACCACACTCTGAAAGCCTTGTTCTTCCTTCCCACAGCTTCTTTTACTCTCTCATTCCACCATGGTGTCTCTTTACACCGCTTTCTGTTGCTTGTTCTTCCACATACTGCCACTGCAGCTTCCACCATTGTGTTTTGGAATTGCTTCCATTCCTCTTCCCCTGTTTTAGGATTGTCTGTTGGCATCCTTTCCCTTATTATCTTCTGGAATTCTTCCTTGACATCCTTTTCCTTGAGTTTCCATACTTTGATTCTCCTTTACTGGTACTCTGTCCTCTTGCTATCCTTAACAACTCCCAGGTTAATAACAAGTATTCTGTGGTCGCTATCTAAGGCCTCTGATGGTATTACCTTTATATCTCTGACACTTCTCTTCATTTCCCAGTCGTACAGCGTGTAATCTACCAAAGATTTCTTTGTTAAATCACTGCTGTACCTCGTTACCTTGTGGGTTTCTTTCTTCCGGAACCAGGAGTTGCCTACCACTAAACCGTTTCTCTTGCAAAAATCCAGCAACTTTCTTCCTTCTTCATTCCTGCTACCCCATCCTTCTGCTCCCAATACATTTTCATATCCTTGCCTTTCACTTCCTACATGTGTATTCAAATCTCCCATGACAATGATGCTCTGACCATTCAACTGCTGTCGAGTAATCTCATTTTTGGTTTATTTTATATTTTGATAGTAGGTAAATTTGCGATCATTTTCATGAAAACTAGAAGTATTTATCTTAAAAACTGATTATTTTATGAAACATTGAAATTATAGGACAGAATGTATTGAATGTCGAGAAAATCGATATGAAAATTTAGTATAGTGCTCGGACAATATATTAAATATTTAAGAAAATCTGACTGTTTCACTGGATGAAGGAAGATCAGCATTGTGTATTGAAATAATATTTCATAAATATATCTGAGTTTTATTCTCTAGAAAGTATTGTAAATAGGCTATGTAAAATTGTTCAAGATAATGAATGTGAAACAGAAAATTTTAGTCTTGCAAGACTCAAGTAGGTCTACACTGATGTTCTGCCTTAAGAA
Source organism: Meconema thalassinum (assembly GCA_946902985.2). Classification (NCBI taxonomy): domain Eukaryota; kingdom Metazoa; phylum Arthropoda; class Insecta; order Orthoptera; family Tettigoniidae; genus Meconema; species Meconema thalassinum. Next base: position 382,644,856 of record OX336394.1, on the reverse strand, counting down.
GTACAAACAATATCAGGAAACAACAATAGTATCTGTGATAATGTTAAAAATAATAATGATGATAATAATAATAATGATAATAATAATTCTTTTAGAATTTGGCAAAGGGCATAACTATATTTTTTAATTAATATCTCTCTACCAATAATTGTACAAAGTCTTGCGAAGATTCAAATTAAAGGGAGTAACACCCTCTTTGCCATGGATTATTTATATTTTTCAAATTTTGTCGAAGGGCATAACTACACATTTAAAAAATTTGTTTTTATAACTGTTGTTTTATTAATTTCATTTATTTAATGTTCTGTGTTAAGAAGTGCAAAAAATCAGGAAACATTAATAGTATATGTGATAATGTTAATAATAATATTAGGAAGAAGAATTCAGAACATATTAATGTTGGATATTAAAAACGTTATGAAACTACACAAAGTTAGTTAGTATCCAATACATGAAGAAAAGTAATCCTTATAAACTTCCTGAATATCGTCTGGAATACTGTATTAGCGCTTGTAGGGAAAGAATTACAAATACTGTACCTACAACAAACTTTTCACGCTCCATATCTCCGCCAGCTTTAGTGCATAACATCAGACAAGCTAGAAAGACACAGGGAATTCCCTGACCCGGTTCCTGCGCTGGCGGTCAACACACATTAAAATTACCATTTACAAAATATGCAGTCCAGTACATGATTTCTACAATAAATTATTGTAACCATACATTATCCTGAAGCACGACCTGGTTGTTTCGTATTTTAGCCCAAGAAGACAGTGCAGGAACGTCATTGAATAAACCATACCTTAAGTCGCAATGTTATATTCCCATTGCGACTTAAGGTATGGTTTTGTTAAATTACACAACCTGTTTCCAAGGTTATTTTGAAGACTTTACCGTATCATGATGACACATGCAATGCGCGCATCATCTGGCTAACAGATGGTGCTGAAATCTAAAAATCGGTATTTCTCGCCCTTCTCGGCTCTTTGCGGCGTAGCGTAAAATTTTGTCACATGATATAAGGTATGGTTTCCTGGAGAGCGTCATATATTATCACCCAAATACAGTTCGAGAGTCTCGCCATGTGACTAATCCATAGTTCATAAAAATCGGGGTCAGTACGAGTGGTTTTCTCATTTCCAAAGGTGAAATGTCGATTGATGACAAACCCCGTTCTGTACATCCGTCAACTTCCCAAATGAACGAAAATGTTGAAGCACTTGTGCTCCAATACCGACGACTGACCATTGAACAGATAGGGAATTTTTCTGGACTGTGTTGGTTCTAGCCAATTTCTTTTGATTCCATATTGATCACTGAATTGATAAGGTGCTTTGCCCAAAACGTTCCGCCTGGTCTAGGTTGTCCTTTCGTCCCGTTTTTTTGTTTTTTGTTTTGTTTTGCAAAATGTCCCGCTGTCCCGAAAGTTTTATTGGGGACTCTCAAATGTCCCGCTTTTTTGGGTTTCCACTTGGCCCATGTATCTTACGCTATATGGCAGTGTTTTGTTTCGTTGTTTGCTGTGCAATTGTATTCGTTCCCTTTATATTTGTGCAATTGTATAGCAAGAAAGCACCACCTGTATAATTTGCTCAATAATCTTTGCCTTTAACTTTCAATGTTTTGTGTTATTGGTAGCACTGATGCGATTTTCAGTTGTATTTTGACTAGTTTGGTTCTTACAGTAGGCCTAGCTGTTAAGGTTAGGTTTTAGAGGTATGAAATCACTGTTTCAACACGACGAATCTAAGGCGTAATTTTAACAGCGACATAGAAAGTTAATATCTTTTTATTACTGGTAGTGGAGAAACTGTAGAATGCACGTTGTGCAAATCAAAATTGGATATTCGACATGGTGGACATTGGACATTCTGAATCACGTGAAAACGAAGAAACTTCTCATGAGAGTTCAGACGAAAAGTGTAAATAAAAGAGGGGCGTGATGGCTGCCAAGCTGTTTGCCCCTCACCGAGGCAGACCAGGTTCGATTCCCGGTCAATGCATGTGAGATTTTCGAAGTGAAATGCCATGTCCTGTGGTTCGGATTCCATGTAAAAAGGAGGTCGCGTGGCTCATGATCGCGAGATTAATGGTCACGTTAAACTACAAGCTTTCTTTTTTAGGGGCAGATAACCTCGAAGTTCCGCCCCTTAAAACAACAATAACTAACCAAGCTTCCTTTGTAAATAAAAGTATGAGTGACTATCTAACTTTAAAAGCGGTGACTGAAATGGATGCATACCTGCCAAGTTTTCCGGTTTTCCCGGAAGGTTTCGGGATTTTTGGGGTGTTTTCCGGTTGTCCAGATTAACATCGTTCGTTCTGGATTTTCAACTCCCTAGCTTGTTTCCGTTCTCTGCATCCAAATTGCATTTCAGTTTTGATTTTCGATAATAGCTGCTATTCTGAGATGCAAGTGTTTAAAGACTCAGGGTGTCTACCGGTAACGGAAAGTAACGAAAGCAACGAAAAAGTTGCTAATTTTACAAATGGGTAACGAAAGTAGCTAATTGTTATGTCTGGATAGTTGGAGGTAACGAAAATTCGCCGAGGTCTGTTTAAATCATTTAAACCCGCGCCGCTAGGCTCGCAGATGCGATGAAGAGTGTTTCACCCAAGTGGCACCGATTGCGTAAGCTATATTTCCCCGTGCATGACCTCAAGGAAATGCATACTGAGGATACCTTCAGTGGTACTGTATACATCGGTTCAATGTTTATTTTCGGCATCAGGAAGAGTTTAGTTTTGTCTGAAATATTTTTCTGTATTAATCGGAATCCTGACTTTTTGCGAGACGTTTATTCGCAATAACTTCCGAAACTCAAAAGAAACCTCTCATTTCAGATATTGGCCTCTAAATTTGTATATCTCAAATTGAAGTCCAGAAATGACACGAAATATTTTTTATCGCAATCTTGCGAAATGATACCGTTTCAAAAGATAATCGCAAAAATGCTTCGAAATACATAGAGTATATTTTAAAAATCTATCCGTCTAGAGAATTTGCGACATAAAGTGTGGTTAATTCAAAACTCCGTTATACTGTATGTCTATTTTTTCTTTGAACTATGGTTCCATTGGATAAATAATCCAACCAGGCTATCTCAAAAACTTTTATAATTTGAATTCGAATGTGCCCTCTTGTCGGATTAATCGTGCAATCCTCTCTGAATAATTCATAATAACAAATACCTACTTCAAACGTTCATCCTCCAAAATCACATCCTCAAGACGGCCGGCTGACAGCACGACTTGCCTGCGGGAATCTCGTCAAACGGACCACGATCGATGCCAGTTGCGTAAAATTATAAAACCCGTGCCCGGCCACGAACTTGTGTCCACGAGGACTGCGGCAATCCTATCAAAGGTGGTTGGGCACCCATCACGAAACATACTCGCCACTTTTCCCAAGGTAACTAGAATACTATCATGTAGGCCGATATCGCAGTTCCCGCTTCAGTTGCCAGGCGGCTCCCTTTACGCTGACGTCATTTTGCGGACATTTCTGAATACAAATACAGTGGCCGTAGAAATTGTGAAGCGATTTACCACTCATTTTCTAACGATAAGGAAGTTCAAAAGCTGTGAATTTAAGACGCAGACGAAAGGATAGCGTCAATGCTAGAACTGCCCAAGTTTATTCCACACATTTTTTATTATAGGACTACGAACGGGACCTCAAAAATGAATTACTGGGTTTGCCTCTGAAGAAGAAATCACGCGTTGGTGCAGGTTCTTCGAAGAATATACCTAACTGGCATCAGGCCCGACGAGAGGGAGGGTCATGCGGAGCTGTAGCCCCGGGGCCTGGATTAGCTGAGGGGTTCGAGGCGGTAAAAGGACTTCGAGTGGACAATTTTTTTAATTTAATGTTAAAACAGTCGCCTCCGTTGCGTAGTGGTCAGCGTGCTTCGCTGCCACCCCGGAGATCCGAGGTTCGATTCCCGGCTCTGCCACGAAGTTTGAAATGTGGTATGAGGACTGGAACGGGGTCTACTCAGTCTCGGGTGGTCCAAATGAGTAGAGGGGGTTCGATTCCCACCTCAGCCATCCTCGAAGTGGTTTTCCGTGGTTTCCCACTTCTACTTCAGTAATACTGGGATGGTCCCTACCGTCAGGCAACGGCCGCCTCCTTCCCTTTTCCTTGTCTATCCCTCCCATTCTTCACATCCCATCCCATCACTCATGAGGCTCCCTGTTCGCTTTGCAGGTGAGGCCGCCTGGGCGAGGTGCTTGTCCCACCTCCCCAGTTGTATCCCCCGACCCGATGTCAAGCTCCAGAACACTAAGCGGCTTCGGTGGCGTAGTCGGTAGCATGCTGAACTGCTATGCCCAAGATAGCGGGTTCAAACCCGTCCGAAGTCGTCGGATTTTTTAAGAGCGTTAAAAATCCTTCAGTATGCCTTCCTTCGGAGGGAAAGTAAAGCCGGCGGTCCCATGTCATAGATTTATGGCATGTAAAAGATCCTTTCACAGACTAAACTTGTGTAAAGCAAAATTTGTTAGGTTAGATTTCGTCAGAACGCTCTATCAAAGTTCCAACGTTCACCACTAGGTATCATTGATATCTGGTGGCGAAAGTTGGAACTACTTGAAATTGAACGGAACTTGTAGCTCACCCTTTAGGGTATCCGCTGGAAGCAGCTACAGACTCAGGCGAGCCGAACATGTCCTCGGACACTCCCGGCACTAAAAGCCATACGATAAATAATCCAGAACACTGCCCGTAGAGGTGGTAAAGGTGGCATCCCTCGCTGAGTCCGTGGGAAAAGCCTACCTGGAGGGTAAACTGACTACGAAAAAAAAATATGTCAAAACTATTATGAAATTTTCTGATGACACACATTGACGTAAACACAGACAATAGTATACAAAACATTACAAAGAGAACATATTATTAATTTTACACCCTTGTGCAGGGCCTCCAGCGACTCACTTTTCTCACTATTATTCACTATTTTCAAAGCAGCCTCACTTTTCTCACTATTTGATAAAATTACTCACTATTCTCACTTTTTTTTTTCAAAACTGGTCACATTCTGCGTTAAAAATGGTGTCATGCACAATCAGATTGTTAGGAATAACCCAAAATATACCCATGAATGGGTAGTTCGTTTTTCTGCCACCGCTGCCGGCAGCGAGCCAGGCGGCCAGAAAGCATAAAAAGCTTCCATGGTGCAATACCACAGCCGGTGCCGTGCAGCGATCGACCAAAAAATCACAAACAGTACTCGGAGATAATAACATAGGCACAATTTGGTTGACATTTTTTGGGGGCCAATTTGTTTTTCAGATACACATTCTTAAAAATTTTGTCTATTTCAAACTGGAAAATGTCAGAAATGTGAAAGTGAGTGAGCGAACAGTAAGAAGAAGATTTGAAGAAGCTCATCTTTCGTCCCGGAGACCTGCACGTGGACCCGCACTCGAACGACATCACAGAGAGTCGCGTCTTCGCTTCGCAAGGCAGCATCTGGGATGGGCCCACGAGCAGTGGGCCTCTGTTCTCTTCTCTGACGAGAGTCACTTTAACCTTAGATCTCCTGATGGAAGAGAAAGAGTGTGGAGAAGGCGCAGGGAGAGGTACAGCCCTGCTGCTTTCTCCTTCAGGACTCCATTTGGAGGTGGCTCGGTTATGGTGTGGGGTCGCTTCAACGTTATGGCCCGCACTGAGTTGGTGTGCATCGATCACGGGACGCTCAATTCCCAAAGGTACATCGAAGAGATCCTGATGAACCATGTGATGCCCTTTGCGCCTTTCGTTGGTCAGAATTTCATGCTGATGCAGGATAATGCCCGCCCTCATACTGCTCGCTGTGTTGTACAATATCTGCAGGAAGTGGGGATTCAAACCCTGGACTGGCCAGCTCGTAGTCCTGACTTGAACCCGATCGAACATGTATGGGATATGCTTGGAAGGAACGTCAGACAGCGTGACCACACCACCTTGGCACAACTGAGAACATCGCTGCTGAAGGAATGGGATTGCATCCCGGCAGATGCCATTCGACGAGTTGTGAACAGTATGCCTGAGCGTTTACAAGCTGTCATGGACGCTAAGGGTGGAAACACTCATCTTTAGTGACCAGTGTTCCCGTGCAGTGCAGTGCAAAAATTAACACTGTTTTGTTTGGCAATATGTTTGATAAAAACCAGCCCAAAAGATCATTACTAAAAAATAGAAAATTGTTAGATTTGTGAAATGTAACGAAATTTGTGAGTTAAAGCGTGTTGTAAAACATGTTTCGGTATTTTCTGTAGCCAACCATCTAACATTTACATGAATAATGCAAATATTGGAGAACCGATGCATTTTAGTGGAATAAATTAAGAAATTACATAAAAAATTGTAGTGTTCCACTTTTTTTGCCGGTCAGTGTATATGGGAGTGTCTTAAAAAGAAGAATGTGACTATGGAACTTATTCAGAGAGTAAAAATGCTTTACGATGACTGCTACAGCTGTGTTCAAGTAGGAAATGGATATTCAGATTGGTTCCAGACATCTAGAGGAGTGCAACAAGGCAGTGCCCTTTCACCATTACTATTCATCACCATCATGGATGAAATCATAAAGGAAATGAAGCAGAACACCAATATGGATCTTCAAGCATTTGCTTTTGCAGATGATAAAGTTATCTGGGGAAATAATGAGCTGAAAGTCCAGAAAAGGCTGAACGTCTGGAAAGATCATTTGAAAAGATATGGACTGAAAGTAAGTGCCACAAAAACTGCTGCAATGTCTGTTAACAGACAGAAGTAAAGATAATATAATGCTGGAGGGTGTACAATTGGAAACAGTAAACCAGTATCAGTACCTTGGATGCTTAATATCAAGTGACAACGGAATATAGCTTGAATTAAATAACCGTATTCAGAAATCAAGTCAATTCTATCAGCAAGTTCGATATCTACTCTGGAATAAGCAAGTGCCACTAAGATCAAAACAAACTCTGTTTCGAACATACTTTGTCCCTATATTGACTTATGGGTTGGAAACATGCACAACTACCAAAAAAGATGACGGTAGACTTCAGACTTCAGAAATGAAGTTTCTAAGAAGCATGCTTCAAAAAACTAAGAAAGACAAAGTAAGAAATGAGAAGATAAGAGAACAAGCTGGAATAAATCAATCCCTGAAGGAGATCATAACTAGGGCACGTTTGCGATGGTTTGGTCACGTCAAACGTATGACAGAAGGAAGAATTGCAAAACAATGGTTACATACTGAGATTACTGGAAAGAGACCTGTTAGAAGACCTAGGAGGAGATGGCTGGACCAAGTGAAGAAAGATATCAACTGGGAATCAAGGGGAATCAACTGGGATGAAGTCTTGAAGGAGCAGTGTTACATGAATCGACCAAAATGGAGAGCGCTCATAAACCACACCGGGAAACTGGAGTGGAAACTTGATGATGATGATGAATACCGTAATTTCAAAATTGTGCCCCAGGTTATCTTAGGGCCAGTGATCGTTCGTTACGGCCTTGGCTGGCATTGGGACATTGTGCTACTGAGCAACAGGTATGTTAAAAAGACTGCTGCTATTTAATATTGAGAAATATATCTGTCAGCGGTAGCTACGCTCGCGAACACGCAGCACTAGGCCATGGGGCCAAGCTCTCTGCGGACTCGGTAGACGTAGGTTCAAGCCCCCCTATCGGCCGTCCTTGATATGTTTTTTCCGTGGTTTCCCATTTTCAACTCAGGCACATGATGAGAGGGTACCTTCTGACAAGCCACGGCCACTTCCTTCCACATCCTTGCCGAGTTTCACTCGCACTACATTTAATTGGTGAAGTCTGCTCGCTTCTCCTAAGTAATTTTATTAAAGTTCCACATTCCATCACAACTAGCCTCTTGTCTATTTTTATTGTACGCTCACCATTTGCCCATACGACTCAGACAGACCCTGTTGAATCACCGCTGTTAACCTGCTCGCCCACATCACATTGTAGACAGTATGTCTCCAAGCATAGAGCAAGGACGCAACTCAGCAGCTATTGTCCGCTTAGCGACCGTGCACGTGCTCATAATTCTTTAGCACTTGCTTTTACTTAGAAAGTAGCCCGGTTTTAATCCTTGACTAGGACCACCTCCATCATCATCATCATCATCTTGAGCAGTTTCCAACCGCTGGTCGGGTCTGCTTGGAACATAAGCCTCTCCATCGTTTCCTGTCCATCCACCATCTCTCGTCATTTACTGTGTCCCAGCACACTCCTCTTTCCTCCACACTCTTCTTAACTCCTTTTGTCCATCTGTCCCTTGGTCTTCCCCTTGGCCTCCTTCCCGTCATTTCCATTCCAAACATCTTCTTCGGTAACCTCTCCTCTTCCATCCTCCTCACATGTCCATACCATTGTAGCCTAGATCGCTCTATTCTATTTTGCAATGGTTCCTCTCTTACCATCTCCCTGACTCTCTCATTCCTTACTCTGTCCATTCTTGTCACTCCTACCCTACTCCTCTGGAACTTCATCTCCACTGCTCGTATTTTATTCTTGTCCCTTTCCTTCATCACCCATGTTTCTGAACCATATGTCAAAATTGGCACAAAGTAGGTCTTGTAGATGATTCCTTTACATTTTTGTGGTACATCTTTATTCCATATCATCCCCCTAACACTCTTGAAAAATCCATCTGCGCACCTTCCCCTCTCATTTATTTCCATCCTATTGCCTCCCTTTTCTTCAATTATGCTTCCCAAGTACTTGAAGCATTCTACTTTCTGCAACTGCTGTCCTCCAAGTGTTATGCCCATATCCAGTCTGTTCTTCTTCCTCGTTGTGATGACCACTTCACTCTTTTGTGCTGAGAACTTCATCCCATATGATAACACTACCTTCTCCCACTCATCTAATTGCTCTTGTACTTCTTCCTCATCCTCTCCCCATACCAGAAGGTCATCAGCAAACAACATTGCCTTCATTTTCCTTTCCCCAATGCTATTTACCACTTTTCGTATGATTTCATCCATCACCACTATAAATAACAGGGGTGAGAGGGCACTTCCCTGTTTCAGACCACTCTCCAGTTGAAACCATTCCGTTCTCTCTCTTCCCACCTTTACACAGCTTTTGCTTCCACCTCCAACCCCCCATAATTGCCAGCAGTGCCAAGCGTCTCGAGGCTCTCAAATAGCAACACTTTATCAAACCGTCAGGTATTTTCACATCACCGTAGGTGACACATACACACACTCACCCCTTCCACATAAAACACCCCCGCACCCTTTACAACTTAGTTATAGACCATAAAAGCTACAACAATATTGCCAATATTCAAGAAAGGAGACTGGAAAGTGTGGTAACTACCGAGGAATCACCATCATCTCGGATGTTGCCAAAGTAATGGAAAGAATCCTAGAAAAAGAATTAGAGTAAAGGTAGAAAGCCAAATAGAGGAGGAGCAGTTTGGATTTAGTGGGGGCAGGTCAACAGTGGAGCCCATTTTCATTCTGTGACAGAACATTGAAAAGAGTTGGGAATATGGGAAGGATATGGTAATGACTTTTATTGATCTAGAAAAGACCTATGATAGCATCCCTAGAACAAAAGTTTGGGAAAGCTTAACAAATAGGGGGATGGGCAAGGAACTGAGAGACATGATCAGTGGAATGTGCATGGATTGCTACAGTAGGGTGAAGACTAGAGTCGGGACATCGGAATGGTTTAAAATTGGCACTGGACTAAAGCAAGGAAGTGTGTTGTCACCCTTATTGTTCTTAATGGTGATGTATGGCATCATGAAGGCAGCAATGAAAGACTATAGTAGGGCAAAGATGTTGTTTGCAGACGACGTTGTGATCTGGGGCGAGGATGAGATGAAGGTACAAGAACAGTTAGACTTAATAAATGCAAAGATTGAGCAATGGGCATTGACGATAAATGTGGAGAAGAGTAAAACAATGGTGATGAGTAGAGGTAAGAAAGAAGGAAAAGGAGTAATCAAAGTAGGAGACAAGGAATTGGAAGTGGTGAAACACTTCAAATACTTGGGAAGTGAACTGGCTGATGATGGAAGACTAGATTTGGAAATTAGCAGAAGAAAACAACTCGGGAGTGCTTTCTACCAACAGGTACGGGGACTAGTATGGATCAAGGATATTTCAATTAAGGCTAAAGAAGTTATGTACAAAGCATATTATGTTCCTATAATGACATATGCAACAGAAACTTGGACAATGACTAAAAGGGATGAGAGCAGAGTACAGGCAGCTGAGATGAGATTCCTGAGAAGTATGGTTCAGAAAACGAGGAGAGACAGATTGAGAAATGAAGATAAACGGAATGAACTGGGAGTACAGAAACTAAATGACAAACTGGAGCAAAACAGATTGAGATGGTTTGGACATGTCAAACGGATGAATGAAGTAAGACTACCAAGACGAGCACTGGAACGAGGGAAGAGAGGACGAGGAAGACCAAGAATGCGTTGGATGGACTCGCTGAAGTATAGCATTAGAAAACGGAACCTGGATTGGAACTCCGTGTCGGAAGAGGAATGGTGGAAAGACAGAACAAAGTGGAGAGGAACCATATTTGCCCCCACCCAGTGTCAGCTGGAAAAGGGGAAATGAAGATGATGATGATGAGTAATGGAAACAAACAAAACTTCGTTGGTCTACTCTAAACGTTGTCACAGTGAAGGGGCAGATGACCTCCACCCCTTAAAACAACAATAACTATCACAGTGAAGAAACACATTTAACAAACCTACTACACCACTGATTTCTTCTTGCGCCTATCCTTGGCGACGAGTGCACTCTAGCGGCCATGAGAAAACTTTTCCATTACTCCTTTAGCATAGGTTCCAACTGTGAATGTCCAAGCCGGTATAGAGTGCAGCTCACATTTAGTCAGCCGTGGTTGTACATGATCAACTAATCAAGCTGGAAGAGAAGGGGGAAATTACTTTAGAGAAATTTTACAGTTATGCTGACATTTTCTATGACACTTTCATTGTGTATATTAAAGAGTGATGTTTTATCATTTCTCATACATTTTAAGCATTTGATTGTGTGATTTTTGAAAATGAACAGTTGAAATGGAATAATATTCAGGATTTTTGATCTTGTTAAAAGTGTTGTACCAAATTTATCTGATGATGAAGACTAACTATTTGATGAATTTTCATGCGTACGGAACTACTTAAATAGTGAAACGAAAGCAGTGATGCAAGAGACAATGAAACTATTTGTGAAAAGTGGTGTAAAATGATTAACTATTTCAATAGTAAAAACATTAACATTAAGAACATAGTTTATTTGGTAGGGTTTTGTCTGTCAGTTCCTGGGTCAATTGCTGCCATGGAGCGTGTTTTCTCTCTTGTGAACTCTTTGTGGTCAGATGAAAAAAACAGAATGAAAATTGCAACAGTGACGGTCTTGCTCAGTGTCAAGACACACTTTAATTGGGTATCATATGTTGACTTTTATGAAAAAATATCAGAAGGGAAGATACTTCTTTATAAAATACATAAAAGTGAAAAGTAGTACAGGGTTAATAGGGCATCTACATCTGCAGAAAATTTAATTTATATTGTTCTTCACACTAAATTTAAGAAGTCATTTTGATTATTTGTATGCACGATACAAAGGTATCTTTTTAATTTACACTAAACTTTGTCAACATGTTTTTTGAGAAGTGATAGAAGTCATTTTTGAGTGTAACCTATTTCTAATAAAGAAAGGTTTCCAGTCGGTGAACACAAATTTTGTGTCCAATTACATTAGGCGGGAAAACAAGTATTTATATGCCCTAACGTGAAAAACATCACATAAGATATTTATCACAAAATGACATGCGTTTACGTAGGCTACTTGCTTCTTGAACACAGAATGAACCAGGCACTTATAAAACTAAAAAAACTGGACTGAAAACAATAATATGGAAATCAATACTACCAAAACAGCATATCAGTTTTTCTCCCTGAGACACCACAATCCAACTTTCAGTCTCAAATTCAGTAATCAAGAACTTCCAAAAAGTGAAAGTACCTAGGTATCATCATGGACAAGAATCTGAATTGGACCAAACACATACAACATGTGGAGGATAAAGTAAGCAAACGGATGAAATTACTGAAGAGACTAGCAGGAGCTACTTGGGGGAGCACTCAAGACACACTCAACAAACCCTACAATACTTACATCAAACCTATCATAAAATATGGCAGTGAAGTGCTCTCTACAGCATCCCAGTCAAACATTGATTGCCTCGAGAGGTGTCAGAATAATGCCCTACGAATCATAACAGGCGCAATAAAAACCACACCTGTAACCGCCTTGCAGTTATTTACCCACAACTTGCCTATAGAAGAAGAGATGAAACATCAAACAGCCAATGCATATCTCAGTATACAAAGACTACCTCAAATGACATGGATTAAAAAAAAACAGTTTCTAGCCCCAATCTTAAAACACAAATGATCCCTTAATTCTTGCCAAAGAATATATCAATAAGAGCATCTGCAAATAAAACTTGAACCACTCTGTATGCCAGTCAACCCCATTGAATATAAGTGACTACAGATCTTACTTTGCTAGAAGAGGTCTTCAAGAAAGACTCTTCACCACATGATCTAAAACAAATGGCCCTCTGTACAATAGAAGAAAGATATCCATCGAATCAATGGCTAAAAATATTTACAGATGGCTCACAAGACAAAAAAAAAAAAAAAAAAAGAACTGGAGCAGGAATACATTCATCTCTCTTCTCACTCTACTTCCCAGTAGGCCAAAACAAACTTTGATGCTGAGATAAAAGCAATTTCACATGCGCTACAACAGTTATTAGGCAGAAACAATGATAATCAAAAATGTGTTATCATTACAGATTCAAAAGCAGACAACCAAGCCGTCTCGTCAAATTATAAGCCTCAAAATAAAGAACTGAAATACATTTTTTGTATGATAAAACCCCTTCAAAGACTCCACAAACAGATCTCATTTCAGCGGATCCCTTCTCATGTTGGAATAGCAGGTAATGAAGAGGCAGACAGATTAGCAAAAACAAAGGTACCACACTACAACAACCTGTCAGTCAGACTGATTTTATGTCAGCAAAAAGGATTTTGAAAAATACTATCAAAAACAGGTATGAAGAAATGGCAAAGAAAATAGCAGAAACCAAATTATGGAAGGACATTGATGCTAAGTGGGATCAATATAAATTAACACCAAGAAGAGAAGCTGTAGCCTTCTTCAGACTTAACACTGGCCATGACTGTCTTGCAGCTCATCTGAAACGAATCAACATTCTGAGATCTGAAAAATGCACACTTAGTCACGAACCTGGAAGTAAAATGGATAAGGGGCACCTGCTACATTGAAACAAACATGATATGACTGCTAGAACTTCAGGAAACCTCACACAACTCTATTGGAACGCAAGAAAGCTGATGGATTGGAATCCGGGCTCGCCATAAGGAACAACAACAACAATCTTATGTAATATTATGTCCTTCGGCTAGTAAAAATACAATGTGGTTCTTAAAACAGTAACTTATTGTCAGAGAGGTGCTCCTGTTTGACTTGATGGAACTTGGAACCACATTGAACAGTGGTGATATGTCAATACGGGTCCAAGAATGATCTCCTTGCCATATGTTGAAACTGTGTGAAGAGATCATTTGAAAAATTAATGCTTGATTAAGAACTTCTTCTTCTTCTCCTTCGGTTGCCTATCTATTAATGGATGTTAGCGACCACATTATGCATCTTTTGCTTATGAACTGCGATGTGGAATAATTTATCGATGTTGGGTAATCCTGTCGACTGTTTTATGTTATCCACTCAGGAAATCCTTCTTCGGCCCCTTCCTTTTTGACCTTCGATCTTTCCTTCCAGTATCAACTTGAGAAGTCTATATTTGGTGTTCCACAAGATATGTCCCAGGTATACAGTTTTTTGTATTTTAAAGGCGCATAATAAGTTTCGTTGTCTGTTCATTCTATGCAGTACTTCAATATTAGTTATTCGTGCAGTCTATGTTATCTTCTGCATTCTGCAGTAAATCCACATTTCAAAGGCCTCGATCTTTGTTGTTGCCGCATTTATTGTCCATCCTTCAGGCCCATATAGAAATAAAGACCAGCTTACAGAGCGAAGTCTAAGGGTTAGATTTAAGTCCGTACTTTTGAGGATTTTCTTGAATTTCACAAAAGCATTACGGGCATTCTCGATACGACATTTTATCTCCATATCTGATCTCCAATCCTCACATAGCCATGTTCCAAGGTATTTGAATTTATCTACTCTTTGTTAGGAGCCATTAAATAGGAGATGTGCTTTTTTTTTTTTAGTCAAGCTGACGTGTGAGAATCAGGAAATGCGTCCTTTTTGTATTGATGTTCAGACCTAGCATATTGCTGTATTCGCCTACCACGTTAATTAGATGCTGGTTCATCTAAATTATCTGCAATCAAGACTGTATCATCTGCATAGCGAATGTTGATGAAGACTCAGTTAACTTTTATGCCTATTGCTACATCACCAAGTGCTTCTTGAAAGATACTCTCCGAGTACAATTTGAATAACAGAGGTGACAGAACGCATCTTTGTCGGACTCCTCTACAAATATTAACCAAGTCAGTGATCTCATTATCAAACTTAACTTGTGCCCTCCGATTCCAATATAAATTTTCTATACAACGGATATCTTTCTAATCTATATTCAATCGTCTTAGAATTTCCAGAAGTTTGTGATGTTGTACCCTATCAAAGGCTTTTTTATACGGTAATCAATGAAACAAAGACCAACATCCATATTCTGATCATAGCATTTTTGCACCAGAACCTGTAGAGCAACTATTGCCTCTCTTGTACCAAAACCTTTCCGAAATCCAAACTGTGCCTAACCCATAAAGGGCTCACATTTTTCATACAACCTTGGATGGATGACTTTCAGAAATATTTTTAAGGAATGACCCATATGACTAATGAGTCGATAATCTTCACATTTCCGTGCATTCTTCTTCTTAGGTAATGGAATGAAGGTTGATAACAGCCATTGGGCAGGGTATTGACCTGCATCATAAATTTTGTTAAAAAGTTTGTGTAAGAGGCTGATTCCTTCTTCATCAAGAAGTTTAATGAGTTTCACTCAAATTTCATTAGGTCCTGTGGCTTTATTAGTTTCCTCTTTCATAATTGAAGGTCCTGTTAGATTATCATTCTGAGAAATTTCAACATTTGGTCTATCATCTGAGAAGAGGGTTCTAATGTAGTCTTCCCATATACTTTTCTTCTCCGCAACATCAAGAACAATTTTATCATCTTTGTTTACTGTTAAGGAGATGTTTTTTCTGCGTTCGATTTCTTCACATTCATGTTGTAACCATTCATTTTTTGCTACCCTGTTTGTCCTTTTAAGTGTATGAATATTATTAGGCCTATAATTTTGTAAATTTGATTGTGCTCTATACTTTCGGCGCTCATCCATTAATGAGAGAATTTCATCTGTTATCCATTTTTTTTTAAATCTCTTGTTTTATAACCTACTGTAGTTTACATTGAGCAGTGGTTATCATAATATTTTTCATCTCTTCCTATATCATGGTCCAATTTTCTTGAACAATCAGTGGTGTCATTGATTTCACTATTTGGCTCTTGATAGCCATGGTCACGTCACTGCGCAATTCAGGCTGCCTAAGTTTGTCATAAGCTATCTTCTTTTGTTGGTTTGTTTTTATGTGTTTTACAAGTTTTGCTTTTATAGTAGCTACAAGTAGTATATGATCAGATGGTACATCTGCCCTGATAAGTTGATGCCCTTGTTATGGAAGTTCCAAAACGTCTGTTGATTAAAATATAGTCTATCTGATTACGAACTATATTTTCTTGGTTGCCTGCAGGAGACTTCCATTTATACAGCCGTCGAGCCGGTAATTTGAACCAAGTATTTGTGACTTTCATGTTTTCTTCCAGACAGAATTGTAATAGGCGATCACCTTTCTCATTTCTATTCCCCAAACCAAAAGGTCCAACCAGGTCTTCAAATCTGCCATTTCCTAGGTTTTGCATTGAAGTCACCCATGATTATATTCGTTTCGTGATGTTTAGTGAGATTGAGTACCTCCTTGATTTGATTATAGAACGAGTCCATTTCTTGCTCATCTGCATCAGCAGTTTGTGCATACACTTGAATAATGTTAAGGTTTACTGGCCTGGCACTTAGTTTTAACAAGGCAACTCTATCAGAATATGGGACAAAATCTGTAACACTCTTAGAAAAACATTCTGAAATTATTATGCCCATTCCTCTTCTATGATTTCGGTCTCGATTGCCAGAATAAAATTCTGTTCCTCCAACTGTAGAACACACTCCACTATCAGGCCACCTCGTTTCTGCTATACCTAGTATATCAATATGGAGCCGTGTCATTTCTTGTATTACATTTGCTAGTTTACCTGCCTCATATATACTTCTAATATTCCATGTTCCAACATTGATTTTCCGCCTCGTGTTCATTTTTAACATGGATCCACTCAAAACTGCCCCTTCCCCCCTGGAGATCCGATTGGGGAACTATTTAAAATTCCGGAACATTTCGAAGTAAGTGAATTCATCCATCCATCCATGTGGTTCTCTAGGAAATCTGTCGGGGGTAGTATTCCGTTGCCTTCTCCCCAAAATGTCAGCCGCCCCTAACATGGAGACAGACGCTGTTAGCAGTCGCCCACTCTGGATCAGATGCTGCTGGTGGTCTGATATCTGCCCTTCATTAAGTAGGCTACAGTTACCTTTTACTCAATTAAGCCCGAGCACTGGGCTGCCCTTTCTGCCACATACACTGTACTGAAGTCCATCTTCTCCACTGTATATGCCGTTGAGGTCTTTGCACAACCCTGTGCATGGGCCTGTGTTATACCCCACAGGACTGGGTCCCCACCAGAACTTAGCCGCTATTATAGCTCCTACTATAATACCGTTGTCACCTCCGCAACATGGATGCGCGTGATGAGATTTGTCCATGTCTCATGGACCGGGTTAAGGAGACTACAGTATTATTAATCTAGCCTCCAAGGCTTGATTTAGTACAAAAAAATAATAATCACACCTACTAAAGTTGGATTCGAAGAAAACTTGAAAAAGCTGGTGAAATTTGAGAAATGGAAGAGTTTTCATCTAGATCTCCATTACGCAAATTCTGGTTTGATCTCCAGCCCAAAAGTGTGATTGGGAGTACTTTGAAACTAATAAGGTTGTTTTGTATTTTTAAAAACACAACTCGTGGAATATATGACCTTAACATACTCTTTTTTTTTAGTACCCCCTCATAAATCAATAGATTACTTCCTGATCATGAGATCCTTAACCAACAGCTACACCTGGTTCAGGTCCCATGATTATAATGCAGTGACGAAGGTTGCTGCAAATGAAAATTCTGGTCCAGACATACTTCAGTAATGCAGCACTATTTTACTGCACATTCAGTCTCCGAAGACATTAAATTGAGAGGGGCAGAAGAAAATTATGCTTTGTCATTTAAGTCAATATGGAACAAAAAAAGGAAGAATCATGGATTTTATCATGTCCGCTTCTTCTTCTTCTTCTTCTTCTTTTATTCATGGGGCCTCTCGTTTCCAAGTTCCTGTTTAGCGTCGACCTCCAAGATCTTTTGCTACCATGTGTTTCCTTCATTCCCAACTGGATATCTCTGCTCCCTTCACAGAGCTGCAGATCAATCTTATTGGGTCCTCTAGGATTTTCTCTCTTTCTTCACCCGGCAGCCCCAGTGTGGAGATTCTAGTTCTTCCCAGCGCCTCACATTCAAAAAGTATGTGTTCAGCTGATTCTTCTGCTTCATTGCATTTCCTACATATATTGTCTCTTATTACTCCAATTCTATGTAGGTGTTTTTTAAGATGGCAGTGTCCTGTCAATAGTCCCACTACCCATCTTATATTTCCTCTGCTAAGTTGTAGAAGTTGTTTAGTGTGCTTCTTGTTTGGTCCTTTTATCAGTTCCTTTGCAAGTCTGCAACCTGGAGTCTTTTTCCAGTTTTCTATTTGCTTCTTTTGTACCCATTTACCTATTACATGTCGGGCTTGTCTGTAAGAGATCCCACATACAGGTTCTGGGCCTACAAAATGTATCTCTGCTCCTTTTCTGGCCAGTTCATCTGCCCTTTCATTACCTTCTATACCTGCATGCCCTGGTACCCATATTATTTTAACGGTGTTGTACTCTGAGAGCTTCAGGAGAATTGAGTGGCAGTACCATACTATTTTAGATGTTATCCGGACAGCCTCTAGTGCCTTAATGGCTGCTTGGCTATCCATAAAAATGAAAATGTTCTTATCTTTATATTTCATTTTCAGGTTTTCTTCAAGACACGTGGTGATAGCTAACACCTCCCCTTGAAAGACAGTAGTGTGTCTGCCCAGGCTCATTTGAATTGATCTCGCAGGTCTTTCCCCGTTGATCCCTCTTCCTGTACCACTTACAGTATCATGTCCGCTTACTCTGAAATCAAGTCTAATGAACCTAAATTTAAGCTTAAGCTATAGATCCCAGCACCTTAAGCTGGACTTTAAAATTTCAGGACTTTCAGGCCCATATTGTTTTAAGGTATATTCTGTAATGTGAATTAACACTTTTGTGGTTACGATTGAAAGATGGTGGATGCTATTGCAGGTGGAGATCCTTAGTGCCCTGAGACAGCTTGGAGAGCGTCTCACACCAGAAGAGCTTCTTTTCTTGGAGCAAAACTCTGCAGGCGGAGACACCAGTCATTTCGTGCAGGTGTCCGAGTCTACACGTAAGTGTTGTACACTCGGTATATAGCTTTCTTACAAGTGCTTAAGTGAAGTCAGAAACAGTGATTGATGGGGATAGGTCCATGCTAGGAGGACCATAACCTAGGTAGCAGATCGTCCTTCTTATGTTAATGACATGTTGCAGGTTCGAAACCTGGCGCAGTCAGCTGGCATTTGAGGGTGCGCAAATGCGAGGGAGCCGTGTCGGTACATTTACTGGCACGTTAAAGATCCCCTTCGGGGCAAAATTCTGGCACCCCGACGTCTCTAAAAGCCAGTGTAGTTAAAAGGGACGTAAAACCAATAACATTATTATTTATTATTGTTGAATGACGTAGCTTTAGTAACTCAAATACTACCAACTCATCTTAAAAGAATTCCCTGATTATTCCCTGATTTTTCCAGAATTAATGAGAGAATTCCCTGAGTAAAGAATGCTAAACATTCGCCCGGGAACGGGACGTGTGATGAAACGCACGCTATTTTTGGTTGGTTTTAAGCGCTCTCCAGGAACAAGAAGCAAAATGTAATCCAGGAAAGCAAAAGGAAAATAGTTTTATATTTTCTGTTCTCGGAAATTCCTGGATCCAAACAGATGTGAGCAATGGCGACACAAGGGAAACAGTTGTGAAAATAAATTTATTTCAATAAGTGAACATGTTGTCCAGTAAAATAAGCAAGGTCTATTAAGTCATGCTGCTTTCACTACAGTAAATGCCTCCAATAAAAGGGACAAAGGAAGGTTGAATACACACATCAAGGTGTCACCATATGAGTGGAATCATCTTAGACCAATATTTAATTTGTAAAACATTTCATTACCATTGAAATCACTAATCTACGTCGCAGGTATGATATTCGGTAGCATAAGTCTGAATATAAGCCTATACAGTAATTTACACATATCCAAGGGACGAAGGGAGGCATATTCCAAGTTCTCACTCTGAATTAGGTCCACCTCGTCATGACAGATGTAATTGAGTGATCATCATCCAAGTCCCACTCCAGCCACCCGGGTGTGGTTTACAAGCCTCCTCCACTCCTTTCTGTCCCTCCATTTTTCCTGTTCCATCACTTCTGCCACATCCAACCCAGCTTCTCCAATGTCCTTCAAAATTTGGTCCAACCACCTTCTTCTCGGTCTTCCAACTGGTCTCTTACCCTTGACTTCTCTTTCTAATTCCCTTTTTGCTACTCTTTCTTTGCCCATTCTTTTGAAATGTCCGAACTAACGTAACCTTGCTTTCTGTATCTTCTGATTTGACGGTTCCATATTTAACTCTTCTGTGATTTCAATATTTTGAATTCTATCCCTTGTTGTCTTTTTAGCTGAAGTTCTTAAAAATTTCACTTCTACTGCTTGTATCTTACTATTTTGCCTTTTATTCGTTACCAGTGTTTCCAGTCCATATGTTACAATTGGTATGAAATACTGTTTATATAATATTAATTTCCTCAATTTAGTAATTTATAAATACATTTAAATGAAGGAAATCATTATGAATGATGTTTCGACAGGCCAGAACACACCATTATCAGTCTAAAATAATTTAACCTAGTCTGTTTGATAATACAAGGCCGAGTTTGAAAGGTGTTACAAACACATTTCCTGGGCGCAATTAAAAACAAAATAGGACATAAGTTCTAGCCTAGCCAAGGAATGTAGGAGCAATAAATATGCATTTAAGGGCACTAGGCATATCCATCATATTACTTAAACATCAAACATTTTCCTTGTTCCCGTTCCAGTCGTTAACCAGAGCCCCCGTTCTCATTCCCGGGCCAATCGTGAACCAGCCTGAACATAACTGGCAGCATCTACAAGGTAAAGATGATCACATTAACAACCTCATAGTGATCATGAGCTTCCGTTAAGCCTTTTGATCACTACAGTATAAAGTACAAATGAAATATTCGTAAGCAGAGCGAGAGGTTATTTGCCTCGATGCACAAGAGTAGACACAGATCGAATAGCACACGATATAATAGGGGGTAGCACAACCACGTGTTTGAACGACTACGTATTTTAGGGGCTAAATCATATATCAACAGCAGCACAAGAACACCCTGGATATTATTGCACACCATAAGTTTTCACTATAGATTTAGCACACAATGGCACAAATGTTATATTTTTCGTAAACTTCAAACAGCACACTAAAGCATTAACAGTAGAACTACAGCAGACAATAATCAAAGAATACCGGGATGGAAAAGCCGTGCAAACAGTATTGTCAAACCAGGTCTAACACATGTTGCCCGGGCGCGCGCTAACACTTGACATGACAATACACACGGTAAAACCTCACTTCCTGTACCGAAAGCACTATCGAGACAATATACCGCAATATATGCGCTTTTGAAGCTTACACTGAGCAAACCGTTAATAATATCAATATACTATGAGTGTAAGAATTGTTCAGCACGGAAAGTTCTAGAAAAAAAAGTCCGCGAGAGCATATATCTATCTTCAATACATCGCCCACTATAGGTGTTTTTAGATTGGACGGGAGGGGGGTTTGAGTTTCATGCACCTCGCCATTCTTAAATTACGTCTGACAAGAATTCGTTGTACATGCTATCTCCATGATAATATAATTAATAGTCCAGTCAGTGATTTCAACCCATCATGCAGAGACGTAAAAAGGATATAGGCCTAGGTCGTAGTTCATTGACATCGAAAAAAAAAGCGCTTGTCACGTAATGCATTCATAACTGTTTCCGGGCGAAGCTAGTATATTATACTCTGTGAGCTGCCAGAATAGGATTGACAGTTCTCGTCTCTCCATGTGGTCTGAGAACGAGATTGCCAAACTGTACAAGCCAGAGATAAAGCTGACCAGGCACTGAGGCACGTGGGCGGTAATATTGCAACGCAGAGTATTATGACATCAACTATGCGAACATGGATTGGTCAAGAGGCAGAGCGGTGATGAGTGACGTGGAATTTCTGCTGAAATGTCAATCCTATTCAGGCAGCTCACAGAGTATATTTATAAACAATACTAAATTTAAAATATTTTGTCGCCAAAGTTGCTATATCTACCGACAAAATCGCTAAATTGGCGATACTGATCGCAACAAACAAAATGCTCAAGGCCCAATAAAATGGCGTAGTTGGCTCCTGCACAGAAAGCGAACGGAAAAGTTGCCACATCATACGTTCAGTTGACCTTGAGAAGGCACTGCTCATTGGCTGAGCACTGTCATCCGGGTGTCTACTGTAAGGATGAAGTAAAAATTAGTTACTTTTTAGTTACATTTTAGTCAATTTTAGTTACCTTTTAATTCAACATACGTCTGTGGTCTGCAAGCAAAGGGGCTCATCACGCGGTGAAGATAAACAACAATGAACTGTGTTTAAGCTGTAAATAAAATAAATAATAAAAAATACTATATATTAATTATCAAATTAGTTGTTTCAGCTAATATGTTGTCTTGTGCTCAATACGTTGTTTTAATATCAAGAGATTGCTCTGCTCTTTACCGTTTGGCGAGATTTCCTTTGTCCCCGCGGTAGATCACGAAGAATTGTATGCGACGTTACGTGATCGTCGCCAAATTCTGACTTTGCAGTCAAGTATGGAGAAATATCGCGATGTTACACAATCGGCGCTGGTCTCAGCCGTTTGACGAGATTCCCGCAGTTTTCACGATAGAACACGAAGAAAAATCGCGATTTAGATAAACAGTGTCACTTTTGGTCATTCGACGAGATTTCCATTGTCCTTGAGGTCGGGCACGAGAGAATATAGCATTATTACGCAATCGGCGCCACTTGCTGTCCGTTTGACAAGAATCCAGTTGTCCTAGTCATTGAAGGCGGAGAAATATCGCGATGTAACGCAATTGCTGCCGCTGTCGGCCGTTTTACGAGATTCACGTTGTCCTCGCGATATTATGCAATCGGCGCTGCATCCAGCCGTTCAACGATTGCCTGCCTATCTGCCCTGACAGAATGGTGGAGGCAGGCTCAAGGTTGGGCATGGTTAAAATTCACGAAAAGTAATGGACATGTTGTATGGTCGGCGCCGTGATTCCCGCTGTCCCTATGCTGTGGTTGGGAGTTCATAAGTTCAGGGTGGATCACGAGGGAAAATTAGTATCGCGATGCAGCGTAGGCAGTCATTTCTAAGTGGGTTGATGCACTTCTCGCTCCCCGTACGCTTTTAAGTATACGGTCATGGTAAAAGTGGCGAGTAGGTTTTGGAATGTTTCGTGATGAATGCCCAATCACCTTTGACAGGATTCCCGCAGCCCTCGTGGTCACAAGTTCACGATAGAGGACGGGATTTATCATTTTACGCAACTGACGTCGATCTCGGTCCGTTTGACGAGATTCGCGCAGGCAAGTCATGAGGTCAGCCAGTTTTCTTGAGGATGTGATTTTGGAGGATGAACGTTCGAAGTAGGTACCGTATCGAATATTACGAATTATTCTGAGAGGATTGCACGAATAATACGACAAGAGGGCACATTCTCTTTCGAATGCGAATCACGAATTATACAAGTTATCGAAATAACCAGTTAGATTATATATCCGATGGAACCAAAGTTCGAAGGAAAAATCGACATATAACTGAATTTCGAATTAACCATACCGGATGTCACAAATTTACGAGACAGATTTTTAAAATACCGGTAGGTTATTATGTATTTCGAGGCTATTTCGTATTTTTTGTTTCGAAACGGTAACATTTCGCAAGATAGCAACATTAAATTATTTCACGTTATTTTTGGACTTCAATTTGACTCAAAATTTAGAGTCAATAACTGAAATGAGAGGTTTCTGTTTAGTTTCGGAAGTTTTCGCGAACAAACGTCTCGAGAAAAGTCAGGTTTCCTAATAAAACAGAAAAATATTTCACACAAAACTAGAAAGTATTCTTGATGCCAAAAATGTACGTTGAATTGATGTAGCCTATACCACACAAGGTGTCCACAGTATGCATTTCCTCTAGCTCAGGCACGGCGAAGTATAGCTTATGCAATCGGCGCCGCTTGCGTGAAACTCGCTCCATCGCAATCTCTGAGCCTAGCGGCGCGAGTTTAAATGATTCAAGCCGCCTACAGAAAATTTGCGTTACCGTTTGTAAAATTCGTTGCTTTTTCGTCACTTTTGTCACCCGTTTGTAAAATTCGTTACTTTCGTTACCGGTAGACACCCTGGTCATCAGTAACGAGCGATCACTTCCCGCGAAATTCGTAAGTATTGCTTCCACTTTTATGGGATATAGACAAATAGAGAAAAATCCCTGATTAACAAAGAAATTCCCTGATTTTTCCCTGATTATTCCAGAAATTCATAATTCCCTGAGAATTCCCGGTTTTCCCGGGTCGTCGACACCCTGAAATAGTGGACTGTATTTGTGGTCTGTTGTGCATCACATTCCTTACCAGTGAATGGGTCATATATAGAGCAGGCAGCTCACTTCATATCCAAGCCCGGAGATGTCCATTAGATGAGATCATGTCCGGTGGATCAATTTTATGTTCACGCAATAGCTTGTGTAAAACTAGAAGGAACACTTATTTATTCTCATGAAAGTTTATACAATTAATAATTGTACCTTATACTTCTGGGAGTGACTATAGCTGCTATAAGAGAAGCAAATTATATTATATACAGACCTTGTCATGTCTGGGTCATAATATACTGAATTAACCATATGTTAATGTCGTGAGTAATACTGCGTACAGTGGAACCTTGTTAGTACGTTTTTCAAGGGACTGAAAAATTTGAACGTCAAAAGCGGGAAAACGTACTAATGGAAAATGATAGTTAAACCTCTTAATTTGTTTCAGTAAGGGAAATGTAAAAAAACGCGTTAATCAGAAGTACTTACTATACCTGTTATGTCGCAACCCTTGCCCGCTTGTTGGCAAGAAATGTTATCTCAGAGCGATCGGTCTCACATTCCACTAGGGGTGGACAAAGAATGCTTTCAGGGCTGACGAAAATGCGATCGTACTAAGCGATGCGCAACGCATGCTACTGTCTTACTTTTAAGAGTCGCCTATACCTGTTAAGTCTCAACCCTCGCCCGCTTATTGGCAAGGAATGTTCTCTCAGAGCGGTCGGTCTCACATTCCACTAGGGGTGGGCAAAGAATGCTTTCAGGGCTGACGAAAATGCGATTGTACTAAGCGATGCGCGGCGCTTGCTACTGTCTTACTTTTAAGAGTTGCCTATACCTGTTAAGTCGCAACCCTCGCCCGCTTGTTGGCAAGGAGTGTTATCTCAGAGCGGTCGGTCACACATTCCATTAGGGGTGGACAAAGAATGCTTTCAGGGCTGACGAAAATGCGATCGTACTAAGCGATGCGCGGCAAAATGTGCAACGTGATAAATGAGGTACTTTTACATTATTGTCATCAGATAAGAATCGGGACTTGAAAATTACGACGTGATATGCGATAAAACGTACTAATGAGGAACATGTTAACGAGGTTCTACTGTATATAGCAGGTTTCGATTAGAGATTGCTTGTCTCATGCTGTCGGAAGCAATTCATTTTCACAACAATACTCCTTTTTCTTTTCACGGAATACTCGGTTTCAATCCACCCACAGGCCATTCCCTACCACTGCCATCTAAGCCGCGAGCCAGGCACACGAAGTGCGCTGCGCTCTAGTGGACAAATGGAGAAGGAATCGACCAGAGCACACTAAAACTAGCATCACATTGAAGCAAGAGAAAGAATAAATACTGGCCTTAGTGGCGCAAACATATAACCTAACAGGAGGGCCGAAACATGTCATTACAACCGACCAATCGTATACAGTGATAAAACATTAAATGGCAAGCAATTTATTGTAATTGTTAAAACATATAAAGGTCATGTATTTTACAAATAGTACAAACCATTTAGATGTAAGGTATCGCAGAGAATTTCTTGCAAGAAGAATACAGTAGTTGATATATATTTGCAGTTTTAAGTTCTGGTTATGCCTTGGTGCCACTAATAGGTTCAGGCACCTCTTTTTTTTGTAAATTTGCTAAATTTAAAATTTGACTAAAATTGCAAAGCTTTAAACAAACTCTCGAAATAATTAATGAAACGTGGAACCACATCATCTGAAGGTAACAGCAGAGATTTGAGATAAGCTGTGGTGATAAAATCTGATAATCGATGCCACAATCTATTTTATATCCTCTTCTAGTTTTATATTTAAAGTAAAGATATTGTATTGAATGCGCTCCTACTACAAAATTTTTAGCAAACAACTACAAAGATATGAACCTCCAACATTAATGTTAAAAGACAAACATGGCGAGTTAGCTCATAGTAATAAAAGAAATACAGAAATTTTAGCAGAAACATTTAACAAGTTGCTAAATTGCAAAAATCCACCAGAACTGCTTCAAATAAATACAGACACCACTATTAAAACACCATCAGAAAACATAAATCCACCCACAATCCAAGAAGTCTACAAAGCTCTGAGAGAGCTCAAAAACTACAAAGCGAGTGGAGAAGATCAAACATTTGCAGAATTGTGGAAATATGCAGCAGAACCAGTAATGATTTCATTACACCAATGCATAGTGAACATTTGGATCAAAGGAGAACTCCCAGACCATTGGACTACAGCTATAATACATCCATTACACAAGAAAGGAGAAAAATCAAATCCTGACAACTATCGAGGAATTTCCCTTTTGGATATCACCTATAAGATCATGTCACGAATTCTATATAATCGTTGTAAAGATCAATTAGAACTGGAAATAGGAGAATATCAAGGTGGATTTCGGCCATGGCGAAGCTGCCCTGAACAGATAATCACCTTAAAATTAGTAATGGACTACTACAAACGTAGACAAAAACAGCAAGTCATAACCTTCGTAGACTTCAAAAAAGCTTATGATTGTATACATAGATCTTCATTGCTGAAAATACTAAGGAATTTTGGACTTCATCCCAAATTAATAAAAATTATAAAACTAACTCTAACAAACACCAAATCTAAAGTAAAATTCAGAGGAGAAATATCTGAACGGTTTACGATTAAAACAGGATTAAGACAAGGAGATGGTTTATCGCCTCTACTTTTCAATTGTGCTTTGGAATATGTAATGAGGGAATGGTACAGGGAAAATCCTAGGAGCATAAGATTTGGAACCAAGAAAGATCAAATAGACTTAAATTGCTTGGGATTCGCAGATGACTTAGCGTTACTGGCTAATAATATTCAAGAAGCCAGAAATCAAATAATAAGCCTACAAAATATAGCACAAAAAATTGGACTTCGGATATCATTTGAAAAGACAGAGATAATGGTAGCAAATCCACTTGTAATCAACCACATTACAGTAAATAACAAGAAAGTTAAAATAGTGAAGCAATTTAAATACTTAGGAGAAATTATAACTTACAACTTGGATGAGAAACCTGCATGGCAAGAAAGAACTAATAAAATGATAAAATCCCAAAAATTAACATTGTCTACATATAAAAGAAAATGTCTTATCAATCGCAACAAAATTAAAACATTACAAGATGGTGGTTCAACCAGAGGTGACATATGGAAGTGAAACTCTTTTTAAAATTACTCAGAAAAACAGAATCGACAACATTTTAAAAGTAGAAAGAAGAATAGCTAGAACATGCATAAATAAAAAATATCAGAATGATGGACAGTGGCGGATAGTACCAAATGAAGTGGTATACAGAGAACTGGAGTCCATCACTGATACTTTTCAGAAGAAACAGATTTCTTTTTTTGGTCACATCATGAGGACACCAGAAACCAGGTTATCTAGAAAAATTGTAGTGAAACTTTGGAATATGAAACAACAAGTGGGATGGATTAAGGAAATTAGAGAAGATATGAAAGAATTAGAAATAACCTTGGATGACTTGCAAAACAAAACAAAAAAATTAAAAAAACTGAGAGATATATAAATAAGATTTCAGGCTAAAATAGACAAACGTAATACAGTAAAAAGGGTATTTACAGATGAGGAACGCCTGAGAAGATCAGAGCGAATGAAGAGCTACTGGGCGACTCGGAAAGGAAACTTACTGAAGAAGAGGACCAAGAAATGATTGACTGAAGTGGTCCAATGAGGCCGTAAAAGCAGAAGAAGAAGAAGAATGCTCCTACTTATGGAGCGAGATATTGTTGGAAATTGCTGCTAATCTGTGTATTTTATTTCTTATTCCTTGATTTATATTTGTGCTGTAGTTTTATTAAAACGGTGCAGACAGTTTGTGTTCAAGGATATGAATTTTTATCGTGTTACCCACCCATACAGCTATATGTGCAAGAGAGTATAAACACCAGACCTCGCTGGGGAAGATGGAGGTACAGGCCTTTTGAGGTTGAAGTATAACATGGAAATTACCTTGATTTAACAGGATAAGAAATGATTAACTTGAATTTATTATTCAGGACCAACTTATTTATTACTTAACAACACTTACACTATGGGGATGGAAATGGAATGAGGTAAAATGACCTTAACCTAAGATGATGCACATTAAAGAGAAGGAAATTTTGCTTAAAATATAAAATTAACACAAAAACTTTAAACCCATGATCTAAATTCCCAAGTCATAAGTCTAGATGCAATTACTCCTAGGAAAATCAAAGTTAGGCAATTGCACCTTGATAAGAAAATATAATTGTGATTCAACAGGCATAAAGGATCAAAAAGTAACACTTATTTTTTGGATGTTAAGATACAGTGAAACCTCTCTATAACGGACACCCTTGGGACCGTAAATACTGTCTGCTGAAGAGGGGTGTCCACTATAGAGAGGGTTAGAGAAAATGATTGCAATTTGGCACATGTACTTGTGCAGTATGTGTACTTACCTGAAAACGTAGGCGACAGTTACAGGGTACGAAGGAGAAAAACTACTTAGTACATAATGTATGCAGCATTGTAACTGTATTTCGAGTAATCTAACCCTACTAAGATTGGTACTTATATATCAGCTGCATCGCATCTTTAGTTCCAAGTAATGTTTCATTAAGACTTGATACTCGGGGATGTATGGTAACCGAATTCGTAATGGGGGCAGGAAATGCTTAGACACACGTGTTGACAATCTCAATAACACAGGTTATCACAAACGGTTCCTAACTTAAGGCCACGGCCGCCTCTTTCCCAATCCCCATCTTGATTACAAACATTCCACATGGTGTTTATTTTGTTTGTTTTTTTTTTAACGAAATTTGAGTATCCTTTGTAGAAGGCACACGTCACTGCCAAGCAGAGTGATAAGATGACATTTCTACGAAACACCCTAGGTCATTCAGTTAGTTTAATTTTTTATGCTATAGACGTTAAAAGTTTCCAAAAGAAAGTCTCACCGCATGTTCAATGTGTATTTTCAATTGCATTGGAGAGGCACACTTACACTCTCCATGATTGATTCTCTTACGCACTGAGCTACCGACGAGACTTGAGAAAAGATGTGTAGTTGGAGGTAAAGGAGCATTGAAACTGAAGTATATCTAGAGAAATAATACATATGGAGATTGCCGAAGGTTAACAACTGGATTAGGAGTGAGAGGTGAGAGTGGGAATGTGTTAACCTTCGGCAATCTTCATATGTATTATATCTCTTTAGATATAGGCTACTTCCGCTTCAATGCTCCTTTACCTCCAACTATACAACATTTCTCAAGTCTCGTCGGTAGCTCAGTGTGTAAGAGGTTTGTTGATAAGTGGGGTAGAACCCCCATGCCTCATTACTGAAGACTACATCAGCCAATAAGAGAGAGCTGTGACGTAATGGAGAAGGAGGCGGAGCAAACTGTCTGCCATTTGAAAAAAAAAAGCTGATCGGCGAAAAGGCGTGAACGAACAGCTGGAACTCTTCTTGAAAGGAAATAAGGAAGGAAGGAAGGAAGGAAGATTGTAGTTTTACGTGACCGTGAATCTTGTGATTATGAGCCACGGGACCTCCTTTTTACGTGGAATCCGAACCACAGGACATGGCATTTCACATCGAAAATCTCACATGCATTGACCGGGAATCGAACCCGGACCGCCTTGGTGAGAGGCATACAGCTAGACCGCTGAGCCACCACGCCCCCTGAAAGGAAATACTCTAGAGCCATGTCGTAATAAAAGTTGAGCAAGTTAAGTGAAAAAAAAAAAACAATAAGAGAAATGGTCAATTTCAACCAATACAAAAAGATTGTTTAAAGCACGTGAACATGTGCCGAATTTATAGGTTAGAAAAATAGCAAAAATTGTTTTTTCTCTCTCAGTTCGGTACAATTGTCACTGTTTATTTTATAGGTTAAGGTTAGAAGCATTTCCATCTTTCGCTGGTGGACCATTGCAAGGAGTTTAGTGCCTGAACCAAGGAATTCTTTGTGATGGTCCAGCAGTGAGGTAGGAGGGGGCCATGCTCATTTGAGTTTCATATCTATATGGATATTTTTTTTATTTTTTTTTTTTGATGATGTGTTGTTTTATCTTTTACCTCTGTGCGGCGGCTTCGGTGGCGTAGTTGGTAGCAAGCTGAGCTTCTATGCCCAAGATCGCGGGTTCAAATCCGGCCGAAGTCGTCGGATTTTTTTACAGCGTTAAAAATTCCTCAGTCTGCCTTCCTTCGGAGGGGAAGTAAAGTCGGCATTCCCATGTCATAGATTTATGACATGTTAAAGAACCTTCCACTAATTACACCTGTGTGAAGCTAAATTG
Source organism: Meconema thalassinum (assembly GCA_946902985.2). Taxonomy (NCBI): domain Eukaryota; kingdom Metazoa; phylum Arthropoda; class Insecta; order Orthoptera; family Tettigoniidae; genus Meconema; species Meconema thalassinum. Next base: position 382,614,420 of record OX336394.1, on the reverse strand, counting down.
TATAGGTTAAGAATGTAAACAACGCTCTTAGGTTCCTATGTTCGTTGCCAAGAGCCGACTGTGGTAACGTCTGGTAGCTAAGTTCTGAACTAGTTGACGGTGCCGTTTAGCGGCAAAAGTAGGAACTACATGAAAATTGATTGTCTACAGTCCTTACTTGAATTAAAACAGATACACACACTAATACAGTCATCACAATTAACACCGGTTTTCAGACAGATTCTACACCACACACCAAAAGTACACGGGGCTACCTGACCGCGTTGTCACAGCCCCTAAACTTAAGAACCAACCTATCTCTGTGACTGTATATTATAATGTTAGTCCTGTTATGTCTGATTATTGGTTTACTGGGGCTATGGAAATGGTAGATGTGAAAGGTACTGAATGTATGAATTAAGAAGGTTAGTATGGTTAGAACAAGGCTTTCAGAGTGTGGTTCCAGGAAATAACTGATCTGGCAAGGGAAGATTATAAGATAAAGAAGAAAGAAGCAAACAAGATTGTCGCAGAGGAGAGGAAGAAGTGGATGGTAAAGTGGGCAGAGATGATGGAGGAAGACAGCAGAGGAAATAAGAAAGTACTTTATGGGATGGTCAAAAGTAAGAGAAGAGGTCTGCGAGAGGATGTGGTAATGATGCACAAAAACGGAAATGAGGTACACAACAAAGAGACACTCAAGACAGTGTGGAAAGAGTACTTTGAGGATTTGCTGAATCCAAATGGTCATAGGGAGGAAGACAATGTATTGGAAGATGGAGAAGACAACACAGGAATGGAAAAGGACCTGACTTGGAGAGAACTGGAAATGGCTATAGACAAGATGAAAGGCGGAAGGGCACCAGGTGTGGATGAAGTGAGTGTTGAAATGGTGAAGGCAGCAGGGGAGGTTGGGAAACAGTGGCTGTACCGTGTGATGAGGGTAATATGGAAGGAGAAAAAGACCCCAGAAGATTGGAAGAAAGGATTAATTGTCCCAATATTTAAGAAAGGAAGCAGAAAGGAGTGCAGAAATTACAGGGGAGTCACACTCATACCTCACTGTGCCAAGATATATGAAAAGATATTAGAAAGTAGAATACGAGCCAAAGTGGAGAGAAAATTGAGAGAGAAGCAGTATGGATTCAGACCTGGGAGATCAACAGTGGATCTCATATTCTCAGTGAGACAGCTCCAGGAACACCACTACGAATTTGGAGAGGATCTGTTGATGGCCTTCCTGGACATCGAAAAGGCCTATGATAGTGTGTGTAGGTAGAAGGTTTGGAAAGCAATGGAAAACATTGGAGTGGAAAAAGAGACTGTAGGCAGAGTGAAGGAGATGTATTGTGGAAGTGTGAGTTGTGTGAAAGTTGGAGGGGAAAGAACAGACTGGTTCAGACAAATGAGTGGCCTGAAACAGGGTAGTGTGCTGTCACCCCTTCTCTTTATTGTGGTTATGGACGAGGTAATGACACGGATAGCAGGAAAGATAGGAGAAGATAAGATGAAAGCAATGGTGTTTGCAGATGATCTCATGGTCTGGGGAAACAAGGAGGAGAAAATTCAGGAGCAACTGAAGGCTTGGGAAGAAACAGTGGGAGAGTATGGATGGAAGTTCAACATCAGTAAATGTGAGATCCTGTTAACGACCAGGAAAAAGGACAGACCAATGAGTGGGATAACACTTGGAGGTGGACAGCTGAAGAAGGTGGAAAGTCTCAAGTACTTGGGAAGTATAGTGGAGGAAAATGGGAGAAATTACAAAGAGATTACGGAACGTGGCAGACAGGCAGAAGCATTAGGAGCTTAGTGTGGAATAAAGATGTCCCACAAAAAAGCAAGGAAGTATTATACAGAAGCTACTATATCCCGATACTGACCTATGCTTCAGAAACGTGGACAATGAAGAAAAGAGACATAATCAGAATACAGGCAGGTGAAATGAAGTTCCTGCGAAGTAGGACCGGAGTAACAAGAAGAGACAGGGTGAGGAATGAAAAGGTCAGGGAAATGGTGAAAGAGGAGCCCTTGCAAGGTAGGATTGAGACATCAAGACTGAGGTGGTATGGACACTTAAAGAGAATGGATGAGAAGAAGATTCCCAAGAGGATACATAAGATGCAAATTCAGAAGAAACGACCAAGGGGAAGACCAAGAGATAGATGGCTGAAAGGAGTGGAGGAATGTGTCAAGAAGAGAGGCGAGGACTGGACCAGAGTGACAGCGGAGAGGTGGTGGGAAGAAAGGACTAAGTGGCGAGGCTTATGTTCCAAACAGACCTAGCCTGGGGCTGGAAACTGTACAAGATGATGATGATGATGATGAGTATGCTTATTTGAGAAGAGTGATGTAGAAAATGTAGGTTGTTCTTAATCTATTTGTTAATGGGAAATATTTGCTATGTGAGATGATGATTGGGAATTAGATGTGAAAAGAATGGTATATGAAGAGATATTAATGAAAGAGAATTACTTAAGAACTTAAATGAATACTTGTGTCACTTGGGAAGAAAGCAGGTTACTCTATGTTTGGATTGATGGAGAAAAGCAGGGCCGTCGCGAGGGTGGGGCAAAAGGTGCGGTTGCGCCAAGCCCCGCGCTTCTTGCCTTTTTTTTATTTTATTTTTTTATTTTTTCACGGATGAAAAAAAATAAAATAAAGATAGTGTGTTTGATTCAGTCCAGCCCATACTTAAATTGGTCCCCCGCTATGTTGATATGATGGCAGACACTCCAAGGATCATTCATTGAATTTTTGGAGGTACACGACACTACGGGAAAGGGGGTAGCTGATTTTTAGAGGGAGTATTGGAGGATAATGATCTTGATATCATGGACTGTAGGGGACAAGGGTATGACAACGGTGCTAATATGAAGGCCAAGTATAAGGGAGTGCAGACGCGAGTAAAAAAATATTAATAAACGAGCAATGTTCACGGCATGTGTTGCATATAATCTTAACTTACTTTTGGTTGACATGGTTAAATGTAATAAGGACGCTATGACATTTTTTGGTATAGTTCAGCGTCTGTATACTTTGTTTGTGGCTTCCACGGAAAGGTGGGACATTTTGTGCGAACTATGTCCTGGCCTCCTCACACTAAAATCTTTATCTAGCACGAGATGGGAATGTTGAATTGACAGTGTCAAGCCCATCACGTACCAGTTAGGCAAATTAAACGAAGCACTAGAAAAAGTGGCAGAAACTACCAAAGATCCTGTTACCCAGTCAGAGGCCCAATCTTGTTGCTTCATACAAATTCGTATCTGGTACGATATTTTATTTTCTGTGAACTCAACAAGTAAAACTCTCCAATCTGAGAAGACTTCGCTAGATACGGCTTTAACCGAAATTCAGGGCCTAAAGTCATTTTTTGAAAATTATCGCAACACTGGCTTTAACAGTGCAATGCCCACTGCTAGGGAAATAATGGAAAATTTGGGCAATGCAAAGAAATTTTCTATTTGCCGTCAAGGCAATCGCAAAAGGTTCCTTGATGAAATAAATCAGCAAAATGATCAACAGGTGGAAAAACCGAAGAGGAACATTGAAAAGATGCTGAAAATAAATTTCGGGTAAATTACTTTTTGTCTGTCGTAGATATTGCACCAAGCTGCGTATAAAATAGATTTAACGAAGTTGGGTTTTTTTCCGGAATAATTTGGATTTCTTTTTGATCTTTCCAAGCTTTCCAATTTGGAGGAAAAGCAATTGAAAGACCATTGTCAAACACTCACTAATTTTCTAAAAGACGGGGAGTTTGAAGATTTGGATGCAGAAGATCTTTTTCGGGAGCTACAATTATTTTGGTACGCTGCGACGTCATCTATAAAAAGTGCACTAGGGTACTTAGCCCCGATAAGGGAGTTCTATCCTAATTTAACGACGGCATATCGAATTATGCTTACAATTCCTATAACGGTTGCGTCGGGGGAAAGGAGTTTTTCCATTTTGAAACTAATCAAACCAAGTCGTTCTGTGAAGAACTAGAGCCTATTTTCATATATCCTACTTATGTTAATTGCCACTATCAACATACAAAATAGCTTGCCACGGTGGGTGAGTGGTCAACGTGTCCGTCTACTAACCCCAAGCTTGCATATTAGCTCCTGGCCGTGGTAAGTGATTTTTGAAAGGCGGCAAAAATTACGACGCCATGTCATACGATGTTGGCATGTCAAAGGACCCATTTGAATTCAGTAGGCCGGGTTCATAATGCCATAATTAATCTCTGGAGTTTCCTCCAACACAAAGTTCCCCATTTCTCTACTAGAAAGCGCTATAGTGTTCAAGGAGCTTAGATATTTAACCTCCTTGACTTTCATAGTGCTTCAAGGAACAATGAAATTCGACATGCAAGCTACCCTTTGGGTGTCAAATAACAAAACTTGCACCCGGCAACCGAGGCCATACGATATTAGTATTATTATTAACATACAACATTTCAGTTTGATTGCTGTAATAGATTCGTAGATATTGAGAACCGACTAAATATTTCGGATGGTCGCCATGTTTGATTTTTATTAATGAAGGTCTTAGAGTTATGTATTGTTACATGAAGATTATTGTGTACGTGCAGTATTCAAACTTCAAACGCATGATTAGGACACAAGAAGTAAAAACGAGATTTTAAAATTTCGCACAGCTGCCATCTTGTGGTTATGGAAACAATTGAAATAAATTAAATGCCAGTGGATTAACGTTTTTAAAGGATTTACTATACCAAATTTCACTGCACTTGGATGGTTATATTGCGAGAAACGTCCATGTGAATATTTATACTTCGCGTCGCCGCCATGTTGGATTCGTGATCACCAGGGTATTGCATTACAATGTGTATAAACATTTGCTGTAACAAGTTTCATTGTGTTTGGATCATTAAATCGCGAGAAAAGTCTATTTAAACTGTCAACTTCGCCATGTTCGTTTTGTAGTTAACCGATTTTTGAAAGTCTCATAGATGAACTTCCAGTAGTGCCCTTTATCGCCGTACAAAATTTCAGGATGATACCGGTAATAGCGCCATCTTGAGGTTATGTAAACAATTGAACGCAGTTAGATGTCGGTGCATTACAATGTGTATAAACATTAGGTACTGTACCAAGTTTCATTGCGTTTGGTTGGTTAAATCGCGAGAAACGTCTATTTAAAAGTCGCAATTTCGCTTGGCTGCCATGTTGGTTTTGTAGTTACCAGGTTTACAAAGTCACATAGGTGAACTTCTAGTAGTTCCCTTTATCACCGTACTAAATTCCAGGGTGATATCTGTAATAGTTTCGGAGATATTGAATGCTGATGAAATACTTCGCACAGCCACCATGTCGGATTGGTAAAACATAACAAAATTTGAAGGGCATAAATGAAAATAGGCTAAAAAACTATTTGCGATCAATGCTGGCGCAGGAGCGTCTGAACGGTTTGGCTACTCTGTCAATCGAATGAGAAACGGCCAAAAAATTAGAAATGAATGATTTAATCAGCATGTTTGCCCTAGCAGAGGCCCGCAAAGCGCCTTTTACATAAATAAAAAGCTCTAAATTCTAAACAAAAAACTTTTTTTTTATATTTTTAGAATATATAGCCTGCCTTGTGAACCATGTTGTTTCTTGAACAAATGGGCCGTTCAGCTGATATTTATCAATGAAAGTAGACTTAGCACTTTTAGTAGTTTAGTTTATGAACAACTGTATAGCCGTAGAAATGTTGAAATATGTAAACGTGATTGCGTATTATTATTAATTATGTGCGTTTGGGTAAGAAAGTACATCAAGCACATGCTTAGTTTTCCAAATATATTATTTATGCCAAAAAAATCACCTGTGTTAGCTCATTATATCAGGTTGCCTTTGATATTGCTTGTTGCTTTTATCTGATCAGGTGCTTCCTGTATCCAAATTCATGCTTATCCTATTTGTTGAGGTTTGTTTAGAAACTAGAAATGTAATAAAATGAGTTTTAACTAGCCTAAAATTGTAATTTCTTTTAAAACATCACTCTCTGTACAACACAGCCACTTAGTCTAAAATTTGCATTTACTACCCCTCCCCCGCGAACTCATGCCTCCTAGGCCCCGCGCACTCTCGCGACGGCCCTGGAGAAAAGAGTCATGAATGGATAACAGAGGAATGTTTAGCACATATAGCAGGTATGAGGAGTGTTTGTCCTATCATCTGTGAAATTAAAATATCCCGAATGTGTTTTAACAACCACAACCCCGAAAATTAAGAAAGGTACAGTTACAATATGATGCACCAATATGAGGCACGAATGGGGGATATGAACGCTCGTTTGATTTTTATGCTATTGAGTGAAATGGAAGGTATTAAAAAAGAGATAGAATCTTTGAGGGAGACGGTCGAGTCCAGTATAGAGGAGTTAAGCAAGGAAGTAGAATCTCTGGAAGTATCTGTAAGTAAGGAGTTAGAATCTCTGGTAGAGTCTGTGAGTGAGACGTGCAAGTCCAGTAGGGAGAAGTTGAGTGAGTGTGGCTGTAGAGGAGGAGGAAGTGGAGGAGATGTGTGAAGTATATGATGCTGGAGTGACTGAAATAGAAGGAAATGATAGAAAACTAAATGAAGAAGGACATAAGAAGCAGGAAAATTATCAGAGGTTGGGGGCATAAGAAAGCAGATGATATGGAAGAAACTGAAGAAGGAGAGGAAAGAGGTGAAAGAAAGGAAAAGGTAGAAGAGAAAGGAGAAACGGATAAGGGAGCAGGTCAAATGGAGGAGGATAAAAATGAAGACAAGGAAGAAGATGAGATAGAGGACAAGGTGAAGGAAAGAGTGGAAGTCAAAAGGGAGGAGGAGGAAGACTGCATACAGGTAGAAGATAAGGTGAAGAAGAAATGGGGGAGGACAAGGTGGATGAAGAAAAAGATGAGATGTAAGTTGAAAAGAAAGGAATTGTTGAATAGTATGAGACAGACAAGAAAGAAGAGGAGAAAAATGAGGAAGGGAAGGAGAGAGAAACGGTGAAGATGGGAGGTGAGGAGTACAAGGTGCGGAACGACATGGTGGATGAAGAAAAAGACGAGATGGGAGGCAGAAGAACGAGGAGGAAGACTAAGAAAGGAACAGAAGAAAGGGAAGAACGAGGAAGAAGAAAGAAAGAAGGTGATATGGAAGAAACTGAAAGAGAGGGAGTAAATGAAGGAAGGGAAAAAGTAGAGGAGAAAGGAGAAACGAAAGAGAGAGAAAAAGTTGATAAAAGGGAGGGTAGTGATGCTGAGGATGAAGATAAAGTTCTCAGTCTTGATAACTTCGCGATTTTGGATCCTGTTAATGATAGAGAACCAGTTTGCAACCAGTCTAGTAATACTTTCGATTATACTGTAGTTAACAATTATTGGGCATTCTGTTTTGAATGATATGGTTGAAGTGTCACGAGAACCTTCACATGTTCCGAATATAGGTTCTGCAGAAAGTGCAGATTCGACAGACGATGATGACAATGATGGGTGTAAAGTGATTAATCTGAATATTGATAGAGATGATTATTTATACATGCGAGATAATAACAACATCGACAAAAGCAGTTCAGATGATGAAAAGTGTGGAGTTAGTATGTCTTTATCAAATGAACTCATTCTTCCAGCTCTTCGAGACTTAATATTGGAAAGTGGATTTCAGCTTGGTGATGGCTTGGATTCAGAATATTTAATTGCTGCCTCAGGGATGCTCACACTAGGTAGTCAAGGGAAGATTTCTGTGGAACAAATACAGATAGAGCCAGCAGCTGTTAAAGCTGACGCTTGATCGCTTTCCGAGGTAGCTGAGGAAGCAAATTTTGACAATTTGAGAAATGACTCAAAAGAGAAGAAGCATCTTAGAAGTGGCTTTTCGGAAAAGCATGCCAGACGTGGACAAGTTAACAACAGTGAGATTTATTCAAACCTTGACCTTTTTAGTAAGCGTAAGACTTGAAAGTTTCTTGCTTCATAAGTGGAAGAATCAGTTGAGAATTGTGTGGGCAAACGACATAAGCCGACCATCGAATTAGTTGGTCATTATGAAGATGATCATGATTGACAATGTGTTTTACTTTGTGTGTGATATTGTTTAGTGTATGTTTGATATGTTTTGTAATTTATTCTTTGTGTTTTTTGTATATATTTGTGATTCTCACGTGTTTCTGGCGCGAGAATTACATATATAGGGGGGCGAATGTTGCTGTTTATTTTATAGGTTAAGGTTAGAAGCATGGCCACCTTTTGCTGGTGGACCATTGCAAGGAGTTTAGTGCCTGAGCCAAGGAATTCCTTGTGATGGTCCAGCAGTGAGGTAGGAGGGGGGCCATGCTCATTTGAGTTTCATATCTATATGGATATTTCTTTTTTGATGGTGTGTTGTTTCATCTTTTATTTCTGTGACTGTATATTACAGTGTTAGGCCTGTTATGTCTGATTATTGGTTTACTGGGGCTACGGAAATGGTAGATGTGAGAGGTTCTGAATGTATGAATTAAGAAGAAAAGTAGGCTTATTTGAGAAGAGTGATGTAGAAAATGTTGGTTGTTCTTACTTTCTTTGTTAACGGAAATGATTTGCTATGTGAGATGATGATTGGGAATTAGATGTGAAAAGAATGATATATGAAGAGATATTAAAGAAAGAGAATTACTTAAGAAATTAAATGAATACTTGTGTCACTTGGGAAGAAAGCAGGTTATTCTATGTTTAGATTGATGGAGAAAAGAGTCATGAATGGATAAGAGAGGAATTTTTAGCACATATAGCAGGTATGAGGAGTGTTTGTCCTATCAGCTGTGAAATTAAAATATCCTCAATGTGTTTTAACAACCACAACCGAAAATTAAGAAAAGTAAATTTACACAATTTACCTAAATACACAAAATGATTGACTTTGTAGCCCTCGCAAATCGAACATCCGTATAATTCTGTGCACTATGAAACTGCTAATGTAGGATCGGATGTGTTTTAGTTCGTGAAGTACTAAATTCACACAAGTTCTAATTCCTCCCAAGTTTTTCGACACCGAATGTTGACTATCATTCTCAAATGATGTGAATACAGTCGACAATCCAAACAATGACTTAAATCAAAGATACAAATTATAGAACAGATAACACCCACGGTTACTCTTTTAATTCAACGTCGGATGGCAGTGCAATCTATGAATTACCATTTCCCAACACACCTAACAAATGGTACCTTATTTTTCTAGGTCAAGATGAAGAATTATTCCATATTTGAATATGCTACTCTTGTATGAACAGAATGTTCGCCCTTTGTTTCTTTTATCCTTCTCTACTACAGGGGAAGTTATGACTACAATTCAATCTAACCTGAATATCCTGTTCTCATTGCAGAGGCTGGTCAGAAAGCTCTGGACATGGCTGGATCAGAAGTGCGTGCCATGTCACGATCATAACCACGCTTGGACCACTGCTTGACAAGACTTTTTTATGACTCTCAATAAGCAGCTTCACTTTGCTTGTACATGTATATAATTTACTGAATAACATTATTTAAAAAAAACTTGTGCTTTCCAGTGATTTTTCTTCTATCCCAAGCAGAGTTTGTTAAACCAATTTTTTGGTTCAGTTTTGTACCACCCTGACCCCTCCGTTAGGAGCCCCGAGGGAAAAAGCGAAATGAGGCAACCCCACTAGAGTCTGCTGACGTAGAGTATCACAAGTGAAAGATCCTAACCGCGGCACCAAGCAGCCTTTACGAAGTTGCTGACTTCGCTCAGTAGTGTGTGGTGATGATACTCCCCATGACCCAACCAGATGGAGACGGGCGGATTATCTTATGAGGGTCAGCCCAGGAGCTACTGCTACTGGGGTTGGGATTAGGGCAAGTAGCAAATAAAAGGTGATTTCAACAAATGGGGTGTATATTACAATAAAGCAAGATGTTCAGTAAAGAACATATAGTCTACTTTCTCCTAAATGCATGGGTTTATTTATAACTCTTGGTCCTTTTCAAGGAGTATAATTGATTGTTGGTTGTAGTAGCTTGTTGAAATACAACGTGCTATTCGTATATTATACGTTGATTGAATCCTCACCTGAATTATGTATATATACACACTAATACAGCTATCACAATAACGCGGGTTACGAGACAAACACTCACCCAAGTACACTGGGCTAAATGACCATGATGTAGGTGCATCTCAAATGAAACAACAACGGCTTCCTACCCAAATCCTTCCTCGTATAAAAGTACACACACTAGTAAGCCTACAGACATCACAGTGACACAGGTTATCAGACAACATGTACATGGGGCTACAAGACCATGATGTCACAAAACTCCTAAACAATAGACAACAAAAACACTAACAGCAATAGGCTCTACCGTGGATCAAGGACAAAGAATTTTAATCGCTGTAGTAGAGTGTTGAAATATGTTATAAGTATTGAGCCCGAAATCACATCTGCCATGGCTCATGAGGAATTACCATCCTTGAGAGAAGCAGAGACTTCCAAGGAGATGGCATGAGTAGCGCTCATTTGATTTATATGAGTTGCCGCGCCGTGGATGTATGTAATTTTGTGTATTTCATAAGACTGTATTTATTAACCAATATTGTACATATTTCTGATGCACCGGAGAGAGATATGATTTATTATGTAAAGGAAACATGAATGTTAAAACCCGCAGAGAATGCCATAAATATTTCACAGTCGCACATTTGACTGATGGCTAGATAGTGCATCCGGCTTCTTGCTAAACGACTCTTGCAGCAAGCATGGTCTTGATATATCGTACGACTCTTACTGCAGGCATGGTCCTGTGACAGCGTAGAAATTGTGCTCATCAAAATCGACAAATATCTGTGGAAGCTAACTTAATCCGACGAACTGTGATATGCTTTTGCATGCAGCAAAGCTGTTAAGTGGATTTAAAATAATTAGTGAAGGCAAATTGTGGATATTTGTGCCTTTTTGGTAACTTTTCCATGCTGGCATCGAACATGCCGCCAACCACGTTTTTCTAAAGTGCTACGATATTACCAGGTACAGTGCAATACGGTAATGAACAAATCACGTGTGATTTAATTCACCAAGTTTTTAGTGTGCACAGTAGCACAAGCTGCTGAGATAAAAATCTATGAGCGGAGAAAATCTATGGCCATTATTATTTGCTTACCCGCTGATACAATTTCAGTGTGAAATTGCTAATTATAATCTAGTGATAAGTTCAGTGCAAAACTACGAATACCACGTCATCATGGCATTAATCACACACATTCTACATGCCGAAGAAATGCCAATTATTCCTTTTATAATGGAATTGTGAATGGATTAGAAACCCCAGGATGGCGGGGTTCAGTGATGGCTGGATTACACTATGAAGGAAGGCACGCGTATCATAGGCATCTTACCACCATGCCTTACTTGCAACCTAAACCAGGCAAGTCATTTCACTGAGGAAATGTGAAGCACGCACGTGAGTCTGTCTAAAAGCCGAAACATCTTTTTATGTACGATCTCGTAATGGAGATTAGTTTAGTAAGACCTTACGCCGCACATTCTTTGATAGGATTCATTATTAACATGTATTCCTAGTGGTGAGCAACCACAAGTTATGTCGTATCATTTACAAGAGCTTGGGACAAACGCTTTTGCCAACGTTTTTTGTAAATAAACATTTTCTAGTTCGACAGTGCATCGAACCCACACTCTTTAACGTTTAGGATTTTTGTTATATAATCATGTCTGAATAACTGCATTCTTACTGGGACAGTAAACCCAGCGACCACCTGTTGGCCGTGAAACAAGTCGATGTCACATTTTTCTTTTATTTATTGACCTTGTAAACGCGACTACAGTGCACTCTTTTCTTGATAAATTCATTTAGAAGGCTGTGAGTGGAGTGAACACTAGACATTACTGCATCAAAACCTGTTTACGATATATGGAGAAGTGAAAGAGTAACTTTATAAATTTCGACATTCAGACGACTACCAAACAAGCTATGAACTGTAATTTTGTAAGATGAGTTGGGCAGGCTATCGTGAGTTCGAAGTGAGGGGTCATTTTAGGACTGTAAACAAAAGACCCAGGTTTATTAATACAAGTTTTCCCAGACTTTGGATGTCTGATATATGAGCAAATAATGCACCTTTCTATAAGTTCAGAATGCACAGCTGTCAGAGTTAAATCTTGTCCTCAAGCTTGGATTGTATAAATTTAGTCAAACCCATGTTATGTTAAAACTCACTACAGAGGTAGGATATGATTACCCTTAGTTGCCTAGTACAGTTTTGGTACTATATGAGCTGATAACGTGAACGACTTTTGTCTCATTATTGCAGCAGATGAGATGGATCAGTGGTATTGATCAGCACACAGAGATGCTATTTGATGTTTGGAATTGATTTTTCTTCCAATGCTGAGTTTGATATTGGATGCTTTGTTACACCAATTTTTCACACTTTACGAAATTAACATGCTCACTAAACAATACAACGAAACTGATAGGACTGAACTAATCTAATTAATAAGAAAGTAATAATCAAATATCAGGATTTTCTATTTAAAAATGAACATAAACAAAGAACTAGGAAGTCTAATAAAACGTAAATAAACCTATAAACTTAAATGAACCTTGATGACCATCACTTAGACTTAATTCTTCGACACACTTAAATACAAATATAACTATTCCTATTGAGAGACGACAATCAGTTAGTTACATGTTTAAACGCGGTAGCTAACCCGATAATGCGACGTTAGACATGTTTTACTCATGCAGTCGCCGACCTAACTTTTCTCTCCCCACACAAATCATGACCCAACTTCACAAACAGTGAATTTGCGATGTAGATAGGCAGGATCAGTGGCGCCCATTGCGCAGTAATTTAAGAGGGTTACATGTTACTCATTTGTGTTGTTAATTAGAATAGATTTTCATGCGTTCTGTTAGGTTCAGAATGTGCACAGCTTTTGATTGGAAATAAATTTAGGATGAAACGCTTCTCGTTTACATAACGTGTGGAAAAAGGAGAAGTGAAAGGTTTTTGTCTAGTCAACGGATTGTTGTACAAAAAGCTAGTTATCGACGGAGTAGAGTCATTGCGATATGTAGTTCCTAAGAACATGCGAAAAGCAATCGTGATCCAAAACCATGACTGTGCGAGTCATTTAGGTGTAGAAAAGACTGTCGCGCGAATTCAGAACGACTTCTATTTTGCAAGTATGAGAGCGTACGTTAAAAGGCACATCCAGGCCTGTCTGGAGTGCATTCTAGCGAAAAACAAGAGTGGAAAACAGCCTGGTGTTCGTCACCCGATACCTCATGGACAGCGTCCATTTTCCATGGTTCATTTGGATCATGTGGGTCGAGGTATTCTCATCTATACAAGCCTCCCAATAGCAATTTGTTAGTTTAAATTTAAGGATGCTCAAAAATGAAGTTAAATTCTATGGAAGAAATACACCCCTATCACTAGCTCAAAACCGAGCAGTAGAATATTAAGCAGTGTAATAAAAACATTGAATGGATGTTCCAGTTTATGCAGATATACAAAACTGTACATTACATTACTCTTAAAAGTTATGACCAAAACACCAATTAGGCCAGCCATTATCATTGTTTGTTATGGAGAAGTCCAGCATGGTAGCGCTGCAATCGCTGTTTATTATGCTCAGGACTTTGGAGAAGATTTTTGTTTTATAATAAGTAAACCTTTACATACAACCTGCCTTTACATCATCCACGGAGTCTGTGAAGTAGGTCTGCGCATGACATCGCATGGAGGCAGTGAAAAGAGAATGCGGTGGGTTGAGCTTGGCAGCCCAGTCATTGCGAGAGTTGGTTGAAGCCAAGGTCGCGCTACCCTCCTGCGCTAATTATTCAGTGTCATCGAACCTCATTGGACCAGTCAGCCGAGTCACTCCCGTGCGCCCACTACGTGTTTTCACACTGGCACTTCGCAGATTGCTTGGACTGAGTGTAGATGTATGGTTTCGTTCAGACAGTGGACTAACCCAGTAGCGACCAGATAATGTGTATCAGTAAGAAATTGTGCTTCTGTACTTGGTTGAAGAAGTTATTCGCTACGTGTTGTGTATTTACTTGATGGTTGGTTCTTACGTTTAGGGGCTGAGACCAGATGAGTTAGTGGTTATTAAAAGACCTACGAAGGCTGATGTGTCAAAACAGATTTACCCCAGATTTGCTAAGGCATATTATGGTCCCTTCAAAGTAGTCGAAAGTTATGGTAATAATTGTTACAAAATTGTGAACATTCATGACGATCAAGTTGTTGGAAATTACAATGCTAAGAATTTAAAACGCTACTACAGGAAGGTAGAATAGTGAGTTAACTATGGTCCAATTCAGTGATGAAGACATTTCAAAAGCTTTGTTCCACTCTTTTGCAATGACAAGTTGAGTGAGGATTGTACTCGTTTGGAGATACGAGCCAGAAAATCATACATCTAGTTGAAAATTTTATAAATTGGCCCATGTTAAAATATAACGATGCTGCAAGTTGACACAAAAACAGGTTTGTTGAGCGAGGGAATTAACTGAGTTAATTCGGCCAGTCAATAGCAGATTAGTAGCCGCTAGGGGACTTGGAACTTGTTTTGTCGAGACGACAGAGAGCCCGAGCAGCAACGAAGACTCCCGAGTGAGAGTCCCGACAGAGAAGCAAGGCGCGTGGCAAGAATGAGGAGAAGGGGAAGAGGCGCGAGCTCGACACGCGACTGGAACCAATGAGAAGACGCCTTATTAAAATTAACACCAACAGAGTAATTAACATATATAATTACAAGGACAAAGTTACTATATCAAACCATCATGAAGAGTGTTGAATGATAATTAAGAACGATTGACTACAATTAGAGCCGAGTATTTAAGTAATTGATGAAGAGTTTGATCAATTATTATAAGCGACCGATCGGAGCCATGGATTGAGAAAAGACGTGGTTTTGGAAATTAGACGCGGGGGAAAGAGAAGAGGCAGCGAGATTCTTATCAATCACGACTTCGAAGCAGAAGGACGTTCGAACAAGCTACTCTACAAGTTGAACAAAGCAACTAGCAAATGTTCATCAAAGGCACTTAGTAATGTGCAAGTAACATAAAAGTCGACATTCAGCGAAGAAATAAATATATTTTTAACAACAAATCCACAGCTTCAAGCATGGTGAAATTCCAAAAGTTGAGGGAGGAATTTCCTAACGATTCTACAAGCGTCGTGATGACCGCCTAAACAATTATGGGAACGACGCTATGATGGCATCAAGAACATCCGAAATGACTTAACATCAACATTTCGGGGGAGATTAACATCTCATCTCTCGCGTAATAGAAATTCTACAATCATCAGTCATTCTACCATCTCAAATGACGATCTACAGGGAACCTTGGGGAAAGAAGACCAGAAGAATTCATGAACGAGGGCGGCCAAAGAATGACCCGGCGCCGAAGCGAGAAAGGGCTATCCCATCTCACCCAGAAGAGTCATCGACGGAGGGGGCGACAACACGATGATGATCACGAGTTCGTATCCCGAGACCTGACCGCACGAGATATTCGGTGGGAGAATCGGACAAGAATGCTGAACATCACGCAGTCTTAAGCCGCTAGAAGCATTCCGTTTCTAATGGGTAACCAAAGGAAGTCCGCTTCATATCAAATTTAACCCAGCACAAGGTAGTCTATGGACCAACATTGAACATCCCACTTTGTAGAATTGTATATATCTAGAATATCCGACAACTATTGTTGAATGCCATTTTTCTATATTGTTTATTAGATTATTGCAGTTTTCATTCTTATGTTCGTAAAAACATCATGCGGATGTTTAGTCGTATTTTTCGACGATTTCGGAATTTTAGGGATTTTTCATTTCGATTTTTGCGATATTCGAAATTTGAAGGGAGATTTTATAGTTTAGTTCAGAATAGTTATAGTAAAATTCAGACGTGTTTTAAATCGCCCGATGTCTATGTTTTATTAATGATTGTAATGATGGAAATGTTTTCCAAGTATGTGATAGAAAGTATATGTCAAAGAATGCGATTCAGAAAGATCTATTGTAGAGATCTATATAAAGTCACGATCTGATAAATAATTAAACAGATTTGGTGAAGAAATTTTGTGAGTAATATTTTTTAAAGCATTGGAATTTGTTGAAAGTACAGTAATGAAAGAGTCTGTAAAGAATTGTAATGTGGAATTAACAAATACGAACGATAGCGAATTTTGAAGTAAGAAATAATGTAACGAAGGAATTGAAGGAATATTATGGGTGAGTATAGAGAAAGGAATTGTATTGAAGGAATTGCGAAGTATCTCGATGGATGAGATTTATTATTCCCGTTGAGACAATGAGCCAGTGTGTAGCCATTGATCGATTTTTGTAGAAATGTCTGTAGTGACAGACGCGTGTATTTCATGGAAGTAAGAAGTTATGAAAGCAGTGTTATGGAAGTTTATCAATTGTGGATATTATTGAAATAGTCTCAATATAGTTGAAACTCCTTGAAATTCACAGGACAGCGGATCCTGGATGAAGTTAAATCTGATAGAAATTATAGGATTTAATGGATCTTTGTTGAAGCTGAGAGTAAACTGAGGTCTATTAAATGGTTCTTTTCCTAATGTTTTCATTTATGGTAATTATTCGACGAGTGGAAATGTGTATTTTTATTAAGTATGTTTATTTCATGAACAGATTAGTTGTAGGAAGTTTTTGAGCTATGTCTCTACTTAATTGTATGGAAGTAGAATCCCAGATTGTAACGCAAACCACGAACGAGACATAGTACAGTGAAGTTATATTTTTCTGAAGCCCGTTGAGAGGCAGGAGTGAAGTAGAAGGACAATTACATGTTGTATTGTCAGGAGAAAGGAAGACACGCGTTGTATATATTTTTGTTTTAAGTAAGTAGTCGATGAACTACGACATGATTATTTTCATTGTTTAGAATGTTGTATTAAATATATTTCAGATAGATACGTAATTAGATTTAGGAGTGTTTTATATTTTTAATTTAAACTTTAGAGTTGTGTAGAGATTTTGCGCTTCCTAGAGGAAGAAATTTTAATGTTAGGGTGCGGGAGATAAAGTGTATAGAGTAATGAATAGTATTTGTAATGTCGGAGATCTACGTCAGGGGTAACGTCATTTATTTTTGGGATTATTTAAATGTATAGCTTATAACATTTTTCTTGTTATAAACTCCCGTCACCTAGGGCACAGCAGTTGTTCGCTGTATAGAAGCTTACTGAAGCTTTCATATAACATTTTTTACGGTTTCTTAAGGAAACGATTTGTATTTTTATGTGGCTTAATGACACTTGGTCATTCTTATTTATTTCATTGTTTTTGAGAGCATTTAATCGAAGCTCGACGACACGAGAAGTGTATTGGTTTTAATAATAAATAGACGGATTCGTGTTGACGATTTCCTGATGGCGGCTGAGTAAGAGTGGCGTGTTGTTCAGCTCCCGAACTTTGTGTATTATTTTGTGTACTAATCTAAATATTTTGCAACTACAGCAAAGAAAAGTCTTCCTTTTAATTACTTTGACAAACTGAGTGTGCGTTGCTTAATCAGTGTACCATCGTTTATCCGTGTAATCGTTGTTTACTGAAGTGAGCTGTGTCACCAAGGAACATGCCGACCTGCGCCTTCTGTGACAAGGAGCTGGGGAAGAAGAAGGTACAGTGTGTAGCGTGTGAAAAGTGGAACCATACGAAATGCATGGAAGAAAGAAATGGCGAGTGTTGTGTGAAAGCTGCGCCGAGTTATTCATTGGAGAATATCGTAAAACTCCTATTATAAATGCAGGCAGAAATCAGGGAGATGAAGCAACAACAACAATCTCGGGAGCAGGACCTCACAAAATCTCTGAACTTTTGCCATGAGGGAGTAGATGAAAATGCGAAGAGTATCAAACAGCACGATACTCATCTGAAGGAAATCTCGCAGCAGGTTCTATCCCTACAACAAGAGAACACTGATCTCAGGGCCCGTGTGAAGACATTGGAGACTCGCCTCTCGGATGGAGAGCAGTATTCACGCCGTAACACTGTGGAGATATTTGGGGTCCCTGAAACTAAAAATGAAGACGTGCTCGAGACCGTTAAAGCCGTTGGCAGGGCAATGGACATGAACATTGACAATCTGATGGTGGACGCTTGTCATCGCTTGCCTAAGCGACCAGATCAGCCTCATGGTGGAATCATCGTGAAATTTGTCCGGCGGTTCGACAAGGAAGACTTCATGTTTCGAAGGCGTGTGAAGCGTAACCTGTCCACCAAGCACATGGGGCTTTCTGGAGACAACATAATCTATATAAATGAAAGTCTGTCACCTGAGAAGAAGAAACTGCTGGCTCTATCGCGGAACTTCAAGAGGGAACACGGCTACAAGTTCTTATGGGTACGTAACGGTGTGATAAAACTCAGGAAGAGTGAGGGGTCAAATATTTATATCATAAATGACAGTAATGATCTCAGGAAGCTATCATAATTCGTGACAACCCGTAAGGTCTCATTTGAATTACCTTGTAAGGTCTATAGTGATTGTACACTGAGAGTACTGGAGGGTCACTGTCAGATTATTTCTGGACAGTTTCTTGAGCCTTTCTCTTCCCTTGCCCCATTGTTTCGCCTAACGGAAATCCCTACTAATGGCCTAGCCTCACTGCAGGTGCCTCTCTTCTCATTTAATTAAAATGTCTTCTTCTTATAAATCGCTAAATTTATATTATCAAAATTGTAGGGGTTTGAGAACTAAAACTACTCAGTTTTATACAAATATGACCAGCGAGAGCTACGGTATAGTGGTTTTAACAGAATCTTGGCTTATTTCGTCAATATATTCGTCTGAACTCTTTGATGAGAGGTATGCTGTATTTAGAAATGATCGTGACGAAAATATAACCGGCAAGAGGCTAGGAGGGGGTGTAGTGCTCGCTGTCCATAACAAGTATAAAGCTGTGGAGATTGACCTGGGTCTGGAAACGGAAGTCCTTTGTGTGAAACTCTTCATAGACAACTATTTTACCATAGTTATCTGTTCTGTTTACTTTCCGCCGGAGTCGAAGGCAGAGAAATACGAGGAATTTTACACAAGTATAGAATCGAACTCACTCATAAGCAACAATCCTGTTCTTATTTTGGGAGACTTTAACATTCCAGAAATAACCCCAACATTTGATTTAAAAACAGGATCTCGGCTTTCTACCTCCTTAAATAATTTTATAAATATGATGAACTTGAAAAGTTTTAATAATATCGTGAATGTGAATAATAGAACACTTGATCTAGTACTGTCCACCATCTCCTCTATTGCTGTCAATAGAGAGGAACAACCCCTTGTACCGGAAGACAATAATCATCCCCCCTTAAACATTAATGTACGATACTGGCAGAGAGAAGTTAGACACAATATTCACCAAACTCATACATACAATTTTAAAAAGGCTAATTTCGAACAACTTTATATAAAATTACAAGAAGTGGATTGGAGTGTTCTCTCGCAATTTTCCCATGTAGACGAGGCGGTAGATAATTTTTATTCCCGTTTCTATCAGGCTCTGGATTCTAGTGTACCTGTAAGCACTAGTAAGAGGACCAAACTGTATCCATGCTGGTTTAATTTTGATATAATAAAAAACATCCGAAGAAAATCTTACCATCGAAAGAAAATGCGTAGGGAACAGGCCAACAAGGACTTTCATTGCGAAAAGTTTAAAGAGCTCAGGAAAATTCTAAAACGTGATATTCAATCCGCCTACCGGCAATACGTACGTAATGTCGAAAATGCAATCGGAGAGGACACGAATCGCCTCTGGGCATTTATTCGACACAAGAAACGATCCCCGGCAATTCCCGTAATGAAAATTAATGGGGAAATATTAGAAAATGATAGGCAGATAGTCAACGGTTTTGCAGATTATTTCTCGTCGGTTTATTCCAAGGAATGCGCCAAGTATGACAATTTAGGTGCAAGTGACCAGGACATACACCCATTGCTTGATGTACTGGATTCTAAACAGATTAGTATTTCTGATGTTAAGAATGCGATACTAAAAATAAATCAAAAGAAAGCCGCTGGCCCAGACCTAATTCCTCCATACATAATCAAAGGCTGTGCAGAGGTGCTGGCCTATCCTTTAACTATAATATTTAATATAGCCATTCAAACTGGTACCTTTCCCAGTCGTTGGAAAATTACCAGGGTAAGTCCCATACATAAGTCTGGACATAAGTCTGATTTTGATAATTACAGACCCGTGGCAATACTGTCAGCCATTGCAAAGCTCTTTGAACAATTGTTATATCAGCATATATTTCAGCACGTACAGTACATTATAAGTGACTTTCAACATGGGTTCATGCCTAAAAGATCAACAGTAACTAATCTAATGGAGTTTACTCACAAAGTATCAGCAGCAATGGACAAAGGAAGTCAAGTTGATGTAATTTATACAGATTATGCGAAGGCATTCGATAAGGTAGATCATGATATCCTCTTAAATAAGTTAGCATATTATGGCTTCTCTTACAATTTGCTGAAGTTGTTCACCTCATATCTCAGTGAACGAAAACAGTTTGTTGCTTGCAATGGATGTGAATCCTATTCATACTATGCCCGATCAGGCGTCCCACAAGGTTCAAACCTAGGCCCTCTATTATTCTTACTGCTTATCAATGATCTTACAAGGTGTATTAAATATTCGAACGTTTTGTTATTCGCGGACGATGTCAAAATTTTTAGAAATATTCAGACAGAGCAGGACTGTCAATTACTACAAGTAGATCTCAATAATGTGGCATCCTGGAGTAAATTAAATCGCTTGAACCTTAACATAAAGAAATGCTCAGTTATGAAGTTTACTAGAAACAAATTCCAGGTGATGTTTCGGTACCGGATATTGGATGCGTATCTCACTATTAACAATTCTATCAAAGACCTAGGAGTCCATTTTGATTCAAAGCTAACATTTTCATTGCACACTCATGAAATGGTAGCTAGTGCTTATAAAATGCTAGGCTTTATAAGAAGAAATTCTAAAGATTTCGTCAACCCAAGAAGTATAAAATTATTGTTCAATCATGTTGTTAGAAGCAGATTAGAATATGCATCCAGCATCTGGAATCCCTGGTACTTGAACCACATTAGTGAAATTGAAATGGTTCAGAATAAATTCCTAAGATATCTGCAGTATAAAATGACGGGTATTTATCCGAAATATGATAGCTATGGAAATCTTCTAAGTTACCTGAATTATACATCTCTGGCTAACAGACGAAAAATTGCAATTCTTGTTTTTGTCTTCAAAGTATTCAATAACCTTTTGTATAGTCCGTATTTAATATCACAGTTTAATTTACGTGTCCCACCTCCATCAACTCGACCTAAGTTTATTACATTTTACTGCCCAAGAACTAGAACTGAACAGCATAAACATTCCCCAATAATAAGTGCTATTCAATTATACAATGAACATTCAATAGCAAACAACCTCGACTTATTCAGTTACACATATAGTTCCTTTGTTTCTGCCTGCTGTGCGATCACATGAACTCGTACATTCCACCTACCAATTACCTGCACAGTATTATTATATTTTCGTATTTAGTTGTAGAATTAATTTGCATTACAATCTCAGCATTATGTCTGTCAATTATATTATAATTTGATAGAATTGTGTAACCAAATGTACATGTGTTTCTTTTTATTAGGCATATGCCTGTTAGAAGCACAATAAATCCAAATAAATAATAATAATAATAATAATTATATTTGAGTAGCCTAGAATCAAACTGCACTTTCTCCAAAATTGTCGAAAATGAGGTTATTGTATGTTTCAATGCGGAATTGCCTGAAGAATATAATAAACTGGTCGGTTGGTGTCAAACAGCACTATATCCATGTTAAAATAGGTAAGAAAATCACCGCTTGGAGACGAACAGCACTTGTGCAGAATGACTCCAAGTTAGCGCCAGACCAGGGCAGCCTCCCATTTGTCGCCATAGATTTGGTATCAAGGTACTCATCTGTTAAGAAGGTTAGTTCGGACACCAGAATTTATGACGTTAAGGAGTCCATGAAGGTGTTGTAAAAAAATTTACATCTTAATTACAATGGTTTGAAAATCCACTTATTCACCTTAATTTTTGTAATGGTCTGCATTTTTCAGTAAAATAGATATGTATTACGTCTAAAATGCCTTATTTCATCTTGTAAATGTGATATATTCTTAAATTACATTTTATATTAACACCTGAGAGCACTTTATCAATGACCTAGAGACAAAGTGCACTTTCTCCAACATTAAATTTCCTGAAATATTCAGGTAGGTCAATAAAATTGGGTTTTATGTATTGCAAATTTGTTCCGTAAGTCAAATCTTTAATATACACTCATCAGTTTCACTAATTAACTTTGAGTTCAGCTGGAATCAGTTTTTGGGCTCTACTGAATAATCATGTTTTTGGAGAATGTGCGGTTTGATTCTAGGCTACTCATTTGTAGTTAGATGGTTGAGGAATGTGCTGTAGGGTGGAAGTTCCCGAGGGACCTAATCCGCATCCTTACGCCCGAGATTTTTTGAGACTCTATCCTAAGTAGTTAGATGACCCTACTGTTATGTAGTTTGTTACTGCAGCACATTCCGTCTGAGAAAATCCTGTCCCTTATTCTGAGTGTTTTCGCCAAGTGGCACCATGTCGTTTTTAGCCGGGACTTCAAGATACTACAATCCCAGATTGTCTCCAGCCGGAGATTCACCAGTATATAAGGGTACAGTACATACTCCTCCCAATCACCATCCGTCAACGGTTACGTCGACAAACACCACCGGCCTTTATACTCAGTTGTATATATTACTAGCTGAAGTACCCGTGCTTCGCTACGCGTCATAAATAAATTAAAATGTGAAGGTGACAGTTAAAACAGGGGATAGGCGAGGTGCTGCGCAGAGGGAGATTAAGGACGGAACATTTTGTCCAATTACACCGCTCGGCGTTAACCGTGTTTTATAGCACAAATTTAGGTTTTACTCGCTAACAGTTGCAGATACCTTTCGGATGGAAAATGTAATTTTAAACCTCGCATATGCCATCAAAAGTTTGCTACTTCTTAGCGATCTCTTTTTATTTGAAATGGAAATATGAAAGTTTGAAACCAAAGGGTGTAGTGACGTCACTAAAATGGTCGCCATTTTAAATAGTGCAAAGCATTGAAATCAAAAGTAACCTATATGTTAACCAGGTAAATCAGCTACATCCATGTAAAATTCACGTAAATCGGACCAGTGGTACTTGCGAGATTGAGTAATACACAGACACACACCATCTCAATTTTAGCCTCGCTTCGCTCGCGTCATAGTCGTATCATATTGTTTTTAATGAAATGCAGGTTTAACCCCGTTAACACCCCTTTGGAACCTGAATACCCAAAAATCCCTCCTTAGTAGACGATTTCGACACACAACAAACAAACATGTCCACAAAATATCATTCTTCTAACTTTAATAGTTTTGGTTGGTCGATGAGAGCAAACATACAAAAATCCTTCCTTAGTGGATGTTTTTCTTCCAGAAGTTCACCCCTCCCCATATGCCCCTTAAATTGCATTTATGAAAACACGGTCGAACACCTATTTATTTTATTTATTTATTCATTTATTTATTTATTTATTTATTTATTTATTTATTTATTTATTTTTAAGCTGATAGATTTCCCCCGAGTTTCAGACTCCTCCCTATGTCGTTTAAGAGATACACGCTCAGTTAGGAATCTTTCAACCCCCACTTTTCGTCCCTTTCACCTCATAATATACACTACATCGAAAAACCATTAGACATGTGTCAGCTTATTTTTAATGATTAGTATATGTGCCAAGTATCACATCCCCAAATGAAACCACTCGTGAGATATTGTTATTCAATGGAAAGCACGTTTACCCCCTTAACACCTCTTTAGAACGTGAATATCCAAAACTCTTTCCTTAGTGGACGTTTTCGACATACAACGAACATGATGATGATAATTGTTGTTTTAAGGGGCCTAACATCTAGGTTATCGGCCCCTGATACAACGAACATATCCCCAAAATTTCATGTTTCTAACTTCAATAATTTTGGCTGGGCGATGATGAGTGAGTGAGTCAGTCAGGATATTTTCCTTCATTTATTTTTGATAATTTCACCCGTCCCCATGAACCCCTTAAATTGGATTTATGAAACAAACGGTCAAACACCTATTTACTTATTTAAAGCTGTTTTCCCCCTGAGTTTGATGAGTGAGTAAGTGAGTCAATCAGTTAGGACACTTTCTTTCCTGTTTCTTTTTCCATAATTTCACCCCTCTCCAAGGGCCCCTTAAATTGGATTTATGAAAAAACGTTCGAACACCTATTTACTTGTATTTTAAGCTGTTTTTTCCCACCGAATTTCAAACTTCACGCCTATGTCGTTTCAGAGATACACGCTCCGTCAAGAATCCCTCAACCCCCAATTTTCACCCCTTTCACCTCATAATATACACCACATCGATAAACCCTTAGACATATGTCTGATTATTTTTAATGATTAGTTTATATACCGAATATCACATCCCCAAACAAACAACTCATGAGATATCGTTATTCAATGAAATGCACGTTTACCCCCTTGACACGTCTCTAAAACCCGAATAAACAAAAATCATTCCTTAGTTAACGTTTTCGACATACAGCGAACATATTCCCAAAATTTCATGTTTCCAACATTAATAGTTTTCGTTGGGCGTGATGAGTGAGTGAGTCAGACAGGTCATTTTCTTTCATTTATTTTACCAGAATTTCACCCCTCCCCATGGGCCCCTTAAATTGGATTGATTAAAAAACGCTTGAATAGCTATTAACTTATTTCTTAAGCTGTCTTTTTCCCCTGAGTCAGTCGGTTAGGACACTTTCTCTCATTTTTTCCCCCAGAATTTCATCCCACCCCATTGGCCCCTTAAATTAATTTATGGAAAAAAAAAGTCGAAAACCGATTTACTTACTTTTTAAACTGATTTTTTTTCGCTGAGTTTCAAATTTCTCGCCTATGTCGTTTAAGAGATAGGCCTACACGCTCCATTAGGAATCCTTCAACCCCCACTTTTCAGCCCTTTCACCTCATAATAATACACCACATCGAAAAACGCTTAGACACATGTCTGCGTATTTTTAATGATTAGTTTATATGCCGAGTATCACATCCACAAATGAAACCACTCGTGAGATATTGATATTCAATGAAATGCAGGTTTAACCCCTTAAGACCCCTTTAGAACCCGAATATCCAAAAAACCTCCCTTAGTGTACGGTTTTGACATACAACGAACATATCCCCGAAATGTCATGTTTCCAACTTCAATATCTTTGGCTGGGCGATGATGAGTGAGTGAATGAGTCAAGACATTTCCTTTCAATTTTTCTTTTCTTCAGAATTTCACCCCTCCCGATGAACCCCTTCAATTTGATTGAAAAACAAACTGTCGAAAAGCTATTTACTTACTTTTAAGCAGTTTTTCCCCCTGAGTTTGATGAGTGAGTCAGTCAGTCAATCAGTTAGGACAATTTCTTTCCTGTCCCCCCCCCCGAATTTCACCCCTCCCCATGGGCCCCTTAAATTGGATTTATGGAAAAGCGGTCAAACACATATTTACTTATTTTTATGCTGATTTTTTTCCGCTGAGTTTCAAACTCCTCGCCTATGTCGTTTAAGAGATACACGCTCCGTTAGGAATCTTTCAATCCCCACTTTTCACCTCTTTAACTTCATAAACACATCGGAAAGCCCTCAGACACGTGTCTTGTTACTTTTTAATGATAAGTTTATATGCCGTGTATCACATCCCCCAATGAAACCAATCGGGAGATATTGTTATTCAATGAAATGCAGGTTTAATCCCCTTAAGACCCCTTTAGAACCTGAATATCCGAAAATCCTCCCTTAGTAGACGGTTTTGACATACAATGAACATATCCCCAAACTGTCATGTTTCTAACTTCAATAATTTTGGCTAGGCGATGATGAGTGAGTGAGTCTGGACATTTTCTTTCAATTTTCTTTTTTCAGAATTTCACCCCTCCCCATGAACCCCTTAAATTTGATTTATGAAAAAAAACTGTCGAACAGCTATTTACTTACTTTAAAGCAGTTTTTTCCCCATGAGTTTGATGAGTGAGCCAGTCAGTCAATCAGTTAGGACACTTTCTTTCCTGTCCCCCCCCCCCCCCCAGAATTTCATCTTTCCCCATGGGCCCCTTAAATTGGATTTATGAAAAAACTGTCAAACACATATTTACTTCTTTTTTATGTAGATTTTTTTTTTCGCTGTGTTTCAAACTCCTCGCGTATGTCGTTTAAGATACACACGCTCCGTTAAGAATCTTTTAATCCCCACTTTTCACCCCTTTCACCTCATAATATACACCACATCGAAAAACCCTCAGACACATGTCTTCTTATTTTTAATGATGAGTTTATATGCCGAGTATCACATCCCCCCATGAAACCAATCGGGAGATATTGCTATTCAATTAAATGCAGGTCTACCCCCTTAACACCCCTTTAGAACCTGAATAGCCAAAATTTCTCTCTTAGTGGGCATTTGCGTCCCTTGAGGAAGCTGCATACCAGATTTCATTCCAATCCGTTCGGTGGTTTCTGAGATTTCGTGATGAATAAAAGAATGAGTGAGTGAGTGAGTGAGTGGTATTTGAAAAATATATAGTAGAAAGAAGATAGTGTCAAGTCTTTGTTATGCTAAACTCGGTTGACAGTGCTGTGTGAGCAGTTGAGTAACTAACGGGATTTCAAGTAAACATCCTCATTTTCTATACCGGTAGTGCTGAGCGCAATTGGCATCAAGTCGGCCGTGTCTGGACTTGAGCTATGTTGCCATGGAAACTATCTGCCTTGCCATTCCTTCATGAGTATATTTTATGATTTGATTAGCCTGTTTTTGAGTGAAAAAGGGCCGAAATCAGAAGAATGAGAAAGACTATCGAAAATTCATGTAGCCAGCGGTTCCTTCTGGGTCCTAAACTATGTGTATGCAAAATATGGTTGAGATTGGTGGAACGGTGTAGATTTGTATACGGAACCAACATATATACATACATACATACATGCATACATACATACATACAGACTTTCACTTTTATATATTAGATATTCACCATGCTTCGTCTACTATACTTCAACGAGTGCAACCAAAAGTCAATTACAATTGCAAACAAAACAAATACCAACCACGCTCAGCTACCAGTCGAGTACCCCTTTAAAAGAGAAGATACCTTGTCTGCACTCCCCCCCCCCCCCCTATTTACAAATAATATACTACTGCTACCCATAGAAGAGGAGAGGGAAACCGGGTCAAAGCCCGTTAAGTGAAAGCGGGCCACACGCCCAAAAGCCTAAAAATAACCCTTAAATAGCCTGGTATATAAATAATACAATACAGTACCATTAATAATAGTTTAATTTCAGCAGAAGAAAATAACCTTAAGCCACACAAATTACGCTACAAACACACATGCAAGAACACCTTTACATAACAACTCATACACCCCTCCTTCATGCATTACACTAATGCATGCCCAAAAATTAGATGTGTTAGTACTCACATGTTTGCAGTTCATCCTCGCTTTATATAACATTTTCGTTTAGTACTCATCCCAAAATCATGGGTAGTGGCATTTATTTATTTATTTATTTATTTATTTATTTATTTATTTTGCAATAGGAATCAATTTGAGCAGAATGGGATAGATATTCTTAGCAACCGGCCGGTGCTTCGTAGCTCTCCTCACGGAGCATGGAGAAGTAACCTACTATCAGGTCACGCAATCAACAGATCAATTTTCACCTTTAATGCACCTCGAAAACGCAAGCAAGTTAGAACATACTTCAGGTCAAACGAGCATGAGATCTGTGGACCCAACTTGCTAGTATTCACAGTCCCAAACATTAGAAATAATATGGAGTAAGATCTGCCAAAGACTCAAGTCAGCGCAAAACCATCTGATATTTTTCACATTAAACCCCTGAATTCCTACGAACGATACCGTATCTCAAAGTATACGTATTAGGGAAACATTCTCGTTAATGAAATCCTTATTTAATTAGACCAACACATTCGCTTTCCAGAGAAGCAAAAGAGAATATCAGCTCAATAACATCGCGACACCAATCGCCAAGATAACTGACGTCCAACTCTTTTTTACATTACCAGTCTACCACGTCCAAGCTAAAAGATGTTCGTCATGACAACGGAGATAACCCAAAACAGCAAGGAAAAGCATTAAAGGTCATAGGACCTCATAGGCCAAAATTCACACAAGATAAAATAACAGAAACAAAACCAAACCCTTCATTATAAACAATCACCGAAAATGTTTCCCGTATACGCCTCTATTCAAATTTATATTCAGTCACAGTTAAGGTAATGAGATAGAAGGTGGCGATGAAATATAATAGTCGACGCACATCACAATAAATTTAAGCTCACAGAATCAAAACTTCTAAACGGCGCTAATAGTTTCACGATTACGCCTTCCTGAGGGCCCGCCGACTCTCGGGAGACGGCCCAAGGTTCAGATAACCAACTCTTACATTGTCGGCAACAGTCCGACGTTCTCACTTCTTTTGTTTCCTTTATTAATTCCGCCGTGGTACCAACATTGCAAGTCCTCGAACATTGCCGTCTGCCAACTTGAAGATCCAAATCTCCTTTCTTCTCTCCCGCCGACAGATAGCAAACATCAAATAATATCGAAATTAGTTTCATGGTGTTGTCCATAACATTCACAGTAGAAATAAGGTTTTAGGAGACGTGCCTATACTGACATGTTCCAAATGGGTATTAGAAGCTGTTCAAGTCATGGATTTTGATTATCAAAGAAGTTCATAGTTGGAAATGTGTTTTAAGAGACATGTCTATTCTGACATGGTCTAACAGGGTTTTCGAAGATATCTGGGTAGGGAATTAGTAACCAATATGTGACATGTGGGGTAGGATATTAGTAACCAATATGTGACATGTGATAGATAGCAACTGTCACATAAGTGACTTCCAGAAGCTCTCTGGGATGAATGGGTTGGGGAAGATTAGCGTTCAAAAGACGGATGGCAGTGGTATAGTCATCGATCATTTCAGTGGGGGCCTGGGTACGCATAAAGATTTCTTGTTTCAGGGCAAAATCGAAATCTTGTGGAGTGAAACGGTCTTTTATCGAGACGACAAATTCATTCCAGAAATTGTAAGAGAAAGGATTAGTGCGATGCCACTGTAAGGCTCTACCTGACAACACAATGGGCAGGCATTGTACAATAGAATTGGGATTTATGTTGTAATAACAACACAATTCTTCGACTCGCTGAATGAAACTAAAAACAGAGGAAGTATTATCATCTCCTGGAAATGTGATATGCCAATTTCTTACCACAGCGGCGACATTGATATTACGATTACTACTACTGGCAGGGGCGGAAGCGTGAATATACGTATGGGGGTCCAAACAAGGGGTTCCTAATCAATATCAATGAGTTTTGCAGTCTAGAAAAAATCTTTCAATACTGTAGGTACGGTCAAAGACTCGAACCCAAGATCAACATTCATTTCCTTTTTTATAGGATGTAAATTAAAGCCTTCCATGATTCTGACAAAATGAATCAAACAAAAAGAGGGAAAATAAACAATTTCTTATCACATTTAAATCGGTAACTTAACACTTAAAAAGTAATTAAGGTTGGTTACAATAACGTAATGCGTCGAATTCCAACGATGAGATTTACTCACAGATATGTTGCACTGTTCACCTCGGAGTTGGCTCCTCACGATGCCTTGCTCACTCGAGAAATGACTTCACACTCCGCACTCCACATAGAAAGTAAAAAATTCAGTCTCTTAAACTCAGAAAAAGAACAACATTGTATTAAATTGTAAATGAAGAAGTAAGAAAAAGTGTTAATAACTTACGGAGGTGATTTCGTCTTAAACCACGCTAAATCTGCTATCATTTGCACCGCTTGTGTTTTTACGTTATTAAAAATAGCAGAGTAGCAGATGATACAGTGGAAGCAAAAAAACAAAACTAAGAGGATCGCTAAGGAGCAGGGGAAAGGATATTTCGTCCGATACGTGCTGGGCCCAAGATTCCGGATCGGAAGAAAGATGATTTCAAAACAAAAAAGGAAACAAATAAATTGTTTAAGACAAAATTAAAAAGAGAAATTAAATTTAAATTATTAATCGAAGGTCCCAGAGGCGTGTTAGTCGTAACTTCGCTGCAGTGCGAAGCCAAGACTGACGTCGAACGAAAGGTTTACTAGAAACTTAAATATAAGAAATGAAAGAGTACGAAGCGGAAATAAAACTACTTACTAATGTATTTAAAATAAAACAAAACAAATGCGCATAAGAGTAAGATTTGATCACAAAATGAAAGGATAAACGTGAAGAGACTTCAAAAATCACTTAATTATAACCAAGATAGACCTAATGACTAAAGATGGTACCCGAATAAGGGGTAGACAAAAAATCAAGAGAAAAGTGTATAAATGAACTTAAGCACAAACAAAGATGTAACAAGATAAATTAAAAGATACTTACAATTAATATGCAACTAAATCGTAAGCGCGACTCGATAACCAAAGTTAAAAGACAAAAACCAATAAATAAAGAGTATGGATGATACTCATGGAGTCGAATAAGAGAACGCACTACTTACGAAGATGACATGGACTAGAATGCTAGCATAAAAGCAGAACTAGGACGCTTATGATGTTATGAAATCCATAAAGGGGTGGTCAAAGAAGGGTGTTTCGGGGGAGGAAGTATGGGTGGACGCGTGTAGGAACCCAAAGGAAAAATATTATGCAATATAGCGAAGTCTGAGGAAGCAACTCAAAATTAACGAAATAAAGCAAAGGAAATGAAAATTACACAAAATTACGTGACATAACCAGGGATACAAAATGAAAGGAAAAATCAATCAGATAAGAAAATATGCTTTGTAGGAAAATTAGGCTTACGTAGAGGTAGTAATGTCGAATCACAACGACATACGATGAAACAAAGACAGTGAATGCGGCGAATGGACGGTGACTAACACATACTTTTCATAAAACATAGGGAAGGATCAAGTTGAAGACGAATGAGACTCAGCTCCGTTACCTCACGGATACCTTCTCCCAATAAAAGGCTCTGATACGACAATCAAATGAAAGATGCCTCGAAGGAGTACAAATCAATTTGTGACGTGATACAGAGCATTAGGTAAGCCTCGTTGGAAAATAGCATGTATTTCAGACCTGAGAGATTTAGGTAAAAATAAAATTGCTTACATGAAAGGGGGGTGGGGGGAGACAAATAAACCCAGTGACTTCGTTAAGCTAACATAAACATAGGCGAAAGGACTCGGGTTCATGGATCGAACTCACATCATCACAAGAAAGGGGAAAAAAGAATGTAAGCAAATTAAAAGTAAACACAAAATTAGAATGGTGAAACAGAAATTCAAAATGACAGCATGCCAGATAAATGAAGTAATTGAATCGTACTTACGCTTAGTTGCTTTGGGCGCGGGCAAAAGCCCGATACACACACCTGCGACCGTCAGAATTGGAAGAAGGAAACCTTCCCTTAAAGAGCGAAGTAACGCGCCCGTAAAATAAGTCGTAATACGACCAACATCCCCTCTCCGAATACATGGAGTGGGGATCCAATAGCAAAGGCAAAGCTTGACAAAAGTTATGCTTCGGCCAATGAGTAAATTCTACGTACATACATGTTTATGTAGAGGTGAAATGTTTCACCACATGTTGAAGTATTACTGGGAAAATACAATGTTTGATCGCAGTAAGAGTGACTGGGAAACGTATGTCACAATAATATGACATAAAAGAATGATAATAATAATAATAATAATAATATTTTTAAAAAATAACCAGGTAAAACAGTTCAACACTGTAAGGGACGTTGTGTTCCGTGTTACCTTGCCTAATTCATGCTTTATAATGAAAGGATTTGGTATGTGAAGTAATACACTGAATGTTATGGATTAGAGTGTCAGTTTCAGAGTAAGTGTGCCAACATGGCCCGTGATAAGGTTGCTCGGTCGAGCTATTATGTAGTGGAAGTTTCCGTTGTTTACAACGAGGGCAGTCAGATGCTATTGCATTTATTTAAGGAAGCCTAATAAGGCTCGGTCAAACAGGAGCGCGGACTGTCCGCGCGAACGGAACGACCGCAGTCCGCCACGGACCAGGGTGGTAAAATAGAATGCCGACAAGTCAAGGCGAACCAGTGTGAAAGCACTCGCGATCAAGTGCTCATTACATTGTTTTCTTCTCGTGGTATTTCAATTAACATTTTAATTCAACATGTCCAGCAGTTCCACTGACGAAGAATTGCTTCTTCTGTTGGCATTGAGACGAAAGAGAGTATGGGTTCACGAAATTAACGAGAAAAGAGAGGGATATGGGGAGTTTCACAGATTGTGCTGGGAACTTTTCTCGTTTGAAAACAGGTTCTTCATGTATTTTCGAATGTCTCGAGAACAAGTTGAGACATTAAGTATGCTCCTAGAACCAACCATTTCCAAGCAAATCACTAACTGGAGGAGATCCATTTGTGTGAAGGAAAGGCTAGCCATCTGTTTAAGGTAAGTAATAATAAAGCATAATAATTATTTTTCACACATATTTATTTTTCAAGTAAAAAAAAAAAGTACTTGTGCGTTCTCGTGTGAAATTCACATAGTACTGACAAAAGTAAGATGTAGCCTATAACTAAAAATTAGACTAAACAAAACATGCAAAAAAGGAAGTAAATTCTCAAAATTAATTTATTTTAAATTCTAAAAAAATGACATTTAAAAAGCAGGAATTTACAAAGCTTTCAGGACATTATCATCTAATAATTACATAGGTAGTACAAAAAGTTGCTGTTCATTTTATGGGTGGTGGGGGAAATTTTCGTACCACTCTCTCATTGAGGAATGTCTTGGTGGTTCTCTGAAACCACGCTGTTGCATGGATTCACCTAATTGCATGTAACTCGTTCCTTCTGACGGTTGAGTGCTACCAGATTGCCACGATGAATTACTTGAATCTAAGGGAGATGGTGGGGGCGGAGTTTGATCAACTACATTTTGCAGTTCAGCCCGACCAAACATTTGTGTCACCTCCATTTTTACAGTAAGTTGAAGTTTTCGTACAATCTACTTCCATGCTTCTCCTTTCTTCACGACATCCTTGTAATCAATGTGTCGAGTGTTGTACTCGCGCACGAAATCAATTAATTTTTCGGTTTCTTCTGCCGTGTTTTCTGTTTTGTCCTCTACAGGCCGCCGCGAACTTTGTAAGAAAACACAACTGGTTCGCCGACCGCCGCGGACAAGACTGAGCCGGGTCGGCAGGCCGCGTTTGGTTTGGCCAAGGTGATGCAATATTTAACAATACAGAGTTCGTGGCGGTAGACCGCTCCGCGCTACTTCTGTCTCGGGACAGTCGGATGAGGAGCCAGAAAGCGGCGCAAAGGTGCGCGCGCACCCGATAGCGAGGAGCATTTGAATAGCGCCGACTTGAAATGCTCCTCGCTGTCTCATTGTGTGATTGTTACCTACAAGAATTATCCCACCTGCGTACTTGTCTTTCATTCCTGTATAATTCTGTTCATCCTCGTGCGAACACCAGCTTTTATGACTGAAGTGTATCACACGCCAGCATTTCGTGCGCCAAGTTGAAAGAAATAAAACATGGAGGACGGTTGTCGTTTCGGGGTAACACTTACAGTCGATTTGCATTATTAACGCAAAACGGTCGTGAAACTTGCTTTAAGTACATTTGAAAATATGCCTGGTACAGAATGAATGCATTCCAATCAATATTTAAAATCTAACTGTAATAATAGGATATTTAACCATATGCACTATTAAGTAGCGTAACAAAAGGCGGTAAAATCTGTTGGTAAAGTGTGCGAGTGGTATCGCGTTCGTTTGTTGTTTAGAAGATCCCGGGTTCAAGGCTATCCAAGGGCGAAAATTTGTAGTTCTTTTTAATTATTTTATTATATCCTCCTCACGTCGTACAACAATATTGCAACTTTGTCTACATGATCTACGAGGACGATAGTAAACATGTTTTCTCTCATTTAAAATTCTATTTTCCCTAAATACTGTTTAAAACCATGGACGGATACTACAGTATTTAAATAGTTCAAAATGTATCCCAGAATAATAATATTAGCCTATGACTCGTTCTGTATTTGGTTGGTTGGTTCCTCAGTTTAGGAGCTGCGACAACGCGGTCATGTAGCCCCGTGTACTTTGGGTGTGTGTAGAATCGGTCTGATAACCGGTGTTAATTATGATGGCTGTATTAATGTGTGTATCTGTTTTTTAACTCAAGTAAGGACTGCAACTTTGAATTTTTCAAATAGTTCCTACTTTTGCCGCCAAACGCCACCGTCAACGACCACTAGGCTTAGTTCAGAACTTAGCTACTAGACGCCACCGCAGTCGGCTCTTGGCAACGAACGTAGAAACCTAAGAGCGTTCTTTACATTCCTAACCTCTACAGTTTAGCTTCACACAGGTGTAATTAGTGGAAGGTTCTTTAAGGGGACACTATAGGCTACCCAAAAAATTTTTTTTGCTCCCAGTGATCCAAACTGCACCAAATCTTATTTCCATACGACCAACATCTTTCATAACGCAAAAAGTGAAAAATTATTCCTTTCAGTTGATCAGTATGGGCAGAAATTACTAAAAGATAGTTTTTTCCTTTAGAAAATTGATACCAACTATTTACCACTAAAAATTACTGAAATTTTACAATCTTTTTACACTATGTACTCATTGCACAGACTAATAATTCTGTGCATGGGTTTGGAAAAATATGAAATAGTTCCTGAAATAAAAAATTGTTTCACAAAATTAATTTTTATTTCCGAAAATTAAAGTTAAAAATTATTTTAAAATAAACGATAACTATTTTAACTAATATGGATGCACAGAATTATGGGAGATAGATATCTTCACATGCTACAAAAATATTATTGAGATTGGTTAATATTTGCTACTGAATAGTTGGTGTAAAGTCCAAAAAAAAAAATGAATTGTGCAGCAAAACAATTTTAAAACATTAGAATGTTTTTCTTCTTCACCCACTGTCTAAAAGTCCCCAGAACCATATGTTTCCCTTCCTTTTCTCTTGCGGCGTCTTCTTCACCCAATTTCATCTCCTTGGACTGTTTTCTCATGATTTTCATTTGCTCCAGGCTGCGTCTAACACTCTGCTGAATTCGCCGTTGATCCCGTCCTTTGCAGAAATGTTGCTATGTGGATCTATTACAAGGAATGGGAATCTTAAAACTCAGCAATTTTTCTAGGTTTATGCGGTGTCTTATGTGGGGTTTTGCCTAGGAACACCAAGCTGGCTCATCCGTGCATGGACCACGACCGAGTTATCTACTTCAATAAGTGGTGTAGAAATGATAACGACGAATGTATCAATTTTTATCGCTAAATAGTTTGTTGAGTTTTTTTTTTGTGTGTGTTCACTTTTTTCACTGTCGTTGATTTGTTGTTTTTGTTGTTTCATTTGTTTACTTGTTATGTTATTTTATGCTTGAATCGGAAACAGATTTACGGGAGCAGATTTATGGCTCGTTCATATTCGACAGGGTGCGCGCGCATCTTTGCGCCGCTTTCTGGCTCCTCATCCGACTGTCCCGAGACAGAAGTGCCCGCGCTCCTGTGTGACCGAGCCTTAAAAGGTGATTTGTAGTTCTGAAGTTAGCGTTGTATTATCAGGTAAGCGATTGTTGAGGGAAGTTGGTGAAAGAAATGTATCTTAGCACGCCAGTGTTTGAAGGCGTGGGCTAACAGCTGTGGAATGTGGCGAGTACAGTTTGCGTCATAAATATAGTGTTCCTGGTATATATTGAAGACATTATTTGTTATTATAAGGGCTCGGATCGATATGCTCGATAAAATCTCCAGATATGCTCGAAAACCATGTGTTTTATGCTCGATAGATATGCTCGAAAAAACCATTATATGCTCGAAAAACACATTATATGCTCGATAAATATGCTCGAAACCCCCATTATGTGCGGTTAAATATGCAGAATATGCTCGAAAAACACCGTTAAAACTATAGAAAGGAAAGAGAAACGAAAAAACCAATAACATACTCGCATTCAAGAGAAGTGTTCTTATAAAAGTTACAGTTACAAAATCTTCAGAATTAGGCGAGTCAATGAGGTAGATCTGCATTGGTCTGTACAACAAGAAATTTTCTATGTTTTGAGTTTTGAATGATTTTCTTCAGTCAGTCAATAAAAGTTTCAATGACGAGAACGACCTCACTAAAGGTTAAAAACCTGCGGTTCTATTATTCGCACCAGATAGGCTTTTCAATAATTATTTCTGTTTTCGAACCTTAAGGATGGTCAGAGCCCGAATTCGGGGGAGAATTCGAAGAAAAACAAACTATTTAGACGAAACCCACAAGAAATTCTGAAAACCGCGGTCTTATGCATTTATATGCTCGATAAATTTCAATTCTGTTGGTCCCAGACAGGTGAAAATACCACCGAAAGGCTTCTTTCAATGTGTACTATTCAGGAAAAAAATATGCAAATATGATCGAATACGAGCCCTAGTTATTATTATAATTATTAAACTCGAGATGACTAGTAGGAGGTTCTGTTAACTATAGTCTGAACTTAGATGAGTGGACTATTTAACCCTATTTAAGACAAATAACCCAGAAATAGAGATGATTGTTGGTGAAAAAAAAAACAATAGTTTGTTAAAGTATATCATTGCTTAGAAGATTTAGACGGTAAACATTACTGATAGAAAATGTTTAGGTATGTAAATAGTGTGTATAGTTTTTATTTATTTAATATTTACGTTTTATTAATTAATTAAGGAATTATTAAGTAGGATTCGGGAGCAATGTGTATAGACTAAAACATTGAGATTGTGATAGTGAAAGGCCATCGCTAATTACATTCATTTCGTCGATTTTATAGAGTTAACGACACTTTATTTAGCGACGATCCTGAAACCCTAGGGCACAGCAGGGAGATGCTGAATGATAGCATGTTTAGTTGAATGAAACACTAGCAGTGGCTAGTAAAGATTTGTTTCCAGATATTAGGGTAATGTACAAGCATTTTTTATGTTAAATGATTCTGTTATTCAGATATGCATTATTTTCTGAATAAATTGCAAGCACGTTTTTACGTCTGCTTGTATACGTTTTTATATAACTTTTTCGTATGATTTATCGTAGTGGGAGGTTAGAATAAATACTATGGTCAAGATACTGAAACTCAAAGTCTAGTTATACCCATTTCATATTTTCCTGTTATCCGAGATAGAAGAGTTCTTAAGCTCTAGTTGTTGTTTTGCTTTATGATCCTGGTGAAGATGGACCATAGTGTTCATTAGTATGTAGATTCACCCTTATATGTTCCTCATTTTCAGTGTGTGATATGCTAGTTGGATTGGTAAGTATTTTTAGCCGGGGTACTGCCGTTTGCAGCGATCCATAGTCATCTTGGGATTCTGGCTGTCACATCACTGGTAAATAAGGGCACAGTACCAAGGAGAGTATTTCTACGGAAAAGGAATCTGCTTACATCGAATATAGATCATTTTTGAAAGCCTTTGTCTGGAGCGTGGCACGCGATGGAAGTGAACCTTGGACTGTTGGAGCAGCAGAAAAAAGGAGAATTGAAGCGTTTGAAATGTGTTGTTGCAGAAGAATGATTAAGATCAGATGGGTAGATAGGGTTTATTTATTTATTTATTTATTTATTTTTTATTTTATTTTTTTATTTATTTGTTGATGGTACACAACAGGGCTCAGTGTGCGCCCCAATAATAGTGCACCTATTGGTAAAATACATTTACTGATATGTATGCATTAAGTATTAATATTTTAATGTAATTCTTAAAACTAAGAAGTTCACAAGGATCAAAATGCATAGTAGTAAAATGATAATATAAAAACTAAATCTAAATTTGATCTAATGCCAAATATAAAAACAAGTTTTGAAATTATCATATAATAAACTAAAAGGTAACATTAATAACTAGGGAACAGGCCTATCCACATATATACATTGTTGATTCGGTTATGTGTGATAATTTTATTTCAAGTATGAATTAGAGTGACAGGATTATAATTTCCAAGAACGGTCTGATTGAGAGACAGAAATCTAGTTTCCAGTTTGCACGAACCGCATCGTTGTAAATACTGCAAAGCCTCCATACAGGTGAATTGTTGTGTGAAGTGGTTAAGCGAGGGATGTCGAAATTTAGGAGCGATAGGAAAAATTAGTTATCAATTTGACCGTTAATGACTTTATAAAGGAATTTCATATCATTCACTTGCCTTCGAGACTCCAAACTAGTCATGCCGAAATTCAACAAAAGTTCACCGTAGGGTACTGCCCTCGTAAAATGAAATATAAGGGATGAAAATGGGAATATTACATTTTTTTTTCGAAGCCCATGATAAAATTTAACCAAGGAATATGATGGCTGGAACTTGGCAGAAACCAGTCGTGAGGCGACGTCGAGCAAGGAGGGAAATTCCGTCACGTGATTGTATTGCGCAATGGAAGTTTCTAGATGCATGGAATCGACCTAGCAACAGCGAGTATTCCCAGGATTTGCTTAAATATTGTTATAAATTATCCCATTGGATATGAGCTTACAGCCAATAGGAAGAAGTTTTAGAGAAGACGGGAGTTCCAGCAACTAAATTTTTATGGATATTTAATTCATTTAAGCCCTTTGAGAGTGAATTTATATATTGGAATAGAGAAGAATATGATTTATAAGTCAATAGCAGGTCGCTATTGGAAGAAATAAGCGATTTGCTAGAGCCCGCCCGAATTCGAGAGGGAACTCGAAAAGGCGGCTAGAATCGGTAGACTTGGAGGGGAGACGCCAAGCACCGGGGCTCTTGTGTATCTGAACGTCGAAGAGGTCATACGTGTGCGATTGGAAGAGAAAGGAGTTCCGAGTGTTTCACTGAGCTAGTAGAAGGTGACTCGTGGAGACAAGGCATAAGCAAGGGTGGAATTAGGAGACGACCGCGCCTTGAATCTAGGTGAAGTTGCGAGGGACATATAAACCGCAATCACTTCTGTCTGATCGGCTTCAGATAATTTATTTCAAATACATATTGTAGCTGACTAGCGGATAGTGTATAATACGAACTTTTAGAAGCTTGAGATAAATATTTCAGCAATTATAAGCAGTTTTGTGAAGCGTGAGAAAATTGTTTCTTTCCAGCGCGATACGACACTTTGTCCGAGCGACTGCAGCTCAGGCAACAGCCACAAGTGAGTACGAGTGTGTATTAATATTGCTTGTGCGGAACTGTATTACAACACTTAGGATGGAGATGTATTCCATAGTGAAGAACAATGTTCAGTCTATCATTATGAAGATTATTATGGACTAAATTATTTTGTGCGCCAGGAGTATAAGCAGATAGAAGCAATATAATCAACGATGGAGCTTCGTTAGAGGAGACTGTTCGTGAATGTCTACTTAGTGAGCAATCATGTGACTTGATGCACAACTCTATTCTAGTGCATTTTCGTCAAACATGAGCTCAACATTAACATCAGAGACTACAGAACGTAGTTCAGATTCCATCTACATGAATGTTCGTTACACGAGTGAGGTCCAAGACTTTCTCTTCAAATGCCTTTTTGCAAGTGGAAAGCATAAGTTTCGATGCTACTCACTGTTATGATGAGACTGTGCTGTGACGGAGATAGAAGAAACATAAAGATTATCAAGAGGTCCAGGGCTATCCCGGTCACAAGGAAGATGATGATTGGAGGCCCGCAGTTCGATTCCGGTCAGAGCTTGCTGTTTCCAGTGGGGGAATTCGTTCCTTTCCTGAGGTCACGAGTTCGTGGAGATAAGCTAGAATCCAGCCCAGATCTTTGGGAGATGTAACATCAGAGTATTTTGTTATACTCTATCTTGATCTTCTTGACTTCGAGACCAGGTAG
Organism: Meconema thalassinum; assembly: GCA_946902985.2. Taxonomy (NCBI): domain Eukaryota; kingdom Metazoa; phylum Arthropoda; class Insecta; order Orthoptera; family Tettigoniidae; genus Meconema; species Meconema thalassinum. The sequence continues at coordinate 382,574,395 of OX336394.1, read as the reverse complement.
CAGTGTTCACTAACCTTGTAGTTAGAGCTTGTAGTGACATTTTCTGAGCAAATCCTTTATCCATATTTCGATACAGTATTTATGTACTCCATGTATAGCATCTTTATTCTTCGAAATTTATTATAGTGATCGTAATGCGACGCTATTAACTTCGTTTGTTAGGAATCCAGTTTCTGAACTGAGATTATTTACTTGTTCGAGGAATAAGTTTGTCATTTCCTTTAAGGAACAGTAATTTTATTTTCGACGTTTTTGTATTCATTCTGAATGCAGGTGATAGACATTTTCGCCTATGTTACCCATTAAATTAATTTTTATTAGTTTAATGTGGGCATTTTATCCGTCGAGAAGAAACGTCAAGAAAGAAGATCTTGGTAGTGATATATTGTGAAATATCATGTCACATTGTGGAAAAGAAACATTTAACGTGGACACGATTATTATCGTCAGAACTCATAGACATTCGTTCTGAATGAAGAGAATACGAATGTGACTAATTGTATGTTTTATTGAAGAAAGCTTTGAACTTTCAGTCATTTAATTTTTTGGAAGCTAGAATCTTCTTGGAAGATAAATTATCATCCGACGTTAGGGTAGTTATCGTTTGATATCCTAGTCGTGATAGATTCTTGTTGGACACAAACACATAGATGTGTTGTTGTGATTAATATTTACGAGGAGTAATATCATGTCACGTTGTAGACATAATATTCCTTCCTCGATTAAAGTCGAACCCAGATGTGTAAAGATGAGATGTAGTATTTTTTATTAAATGTATGCTCGACAGTTTATACTTATCAGAGTATCGTTTCAAGAGTATTAAGTGAGGAGGTCAGTATCGTAGATTCCAAAGGTCGTTAAGATGTATAAATTAATAATTTAACAATTGTTGTTATTGTTCATGAGACCAGCGATTGTGGTGACAACACTGAGAAATTATGCCCTTTTGTAGGAATGCCAGGTTGAAAGAAGTGGAGTTGATAACCCTTTGATAGTGGTTCTTTATGTATTTCCGTATGTAGTTGGCATACGAGGTTATTGCGAAGGTGTGTTCCGCATTTTATAGTACAGTCATTGCGTGGGCATGACTAGGAATGGGCATGGCATTTAAAGTGTAAGTAGAGAGTACTCCTTATTTTGTTATACACGACCTGGGATTTAGAGAGGACAGGAAGGGTAACGGTTGAAATTGGAACGGGAATTGAGGATGACAGCCGTTATGCTATACTCTTATCGAGCTTATTAAACCCAAACATATAACGGCGTATGTTTCACCTTAAGTGGTCGAATGTATTTAAACTTTTTTGACACCAGATCAGAGAGGAGAGACTGGTGGTGGTTATTTCTGGTGACGTAGAAGATATTAAGGATCACAGTTCACTGTATTTGACAGGCTCGAGTGTATTTAGACGCTATTACTTTGAAAGTACTATAGCTGATGCTATAAGCGTCATTATAAATTCATTTAGTGTTCATCTTTATTATTTGCCAATCGAGTGTATAACATGTTAGGAATAGGAAGTTTATAGTTTGTTTAACGTAGAGGTTAGAGTATGAATGAGTATGTGACTGTATGTGGTTTGTTTCTTGTTCAGTGCGAATGAAATGAACTCCATTGGGACGTCACAATGCGAGAGTATGAATGAGAGTGTGTGTAGAAGTTATATGCCAGTAGCATGTAGGATTTGCGCACAGTTCACGTATTTGTCTGACGTGAATCTGCTTCATTTTAACACAGCTTTTATTGTTACGGAGAGCACATTTGTGGACCAGGCGGGAATAGCGAGGACTTTTTTAAAACTCGTTTCTAGCCAAGGCCTTAGCTCGGCCAGGCCGCACAAATGGGGAGAGATGTGGCGAACCGCACGGCTCGCGCTCTTTCTTTTTTAAACCAGCTAGCATGGGAATGTAGTGGTGAATGTTATGTCATCGGACACGTGGCGAGGGTCGCGTGCGCCGACGCCCAGATGTGTTTGGGAGCGTGCCAGAAGAATGTAAATACACAGAGGTGTGTAACTGTTGTACAGCTTGATGTATGGACACAAACTACACCAAATTTTGTCAAAATGTTCATAGAACGCAGTTTGTCAATGGCGTGAGTGTAGAGATGAGCGAATGGGAGTGTGTATTTTATTTTTGTTTTGTGAATGTTTAGCCGTAGTTTACATTTTGTTATTAAATCGTTTCGTTTTATTAGAAGCCGTGTCGTCATGATTCATTTTAGATATAAGGAGATGCAACTGTGAAACCCATTATAGGTCCAGAGAGGCTGACCACGAGATCCCCGAGAATAAGGTAGGTGTTTTACCGCGAGCTAAGTGTATTTTTCATGTAATTCACAGTTGTATTGTAATTTCCGCCACGTATATTCGCGAGGGTCTAGTTGGAGGTAGATCCTTGACTAGTATTTTGCGCCGGAGCAGTCAGGGTCTACGAATCCAGCTGTCGCTTCGGATATCCAACATACCGCCTCTAGAATATACGGGGACAGTGGAAAGATGGCACCCTAGACTGTGGGGCCACGCAAATAGCTTCGTGAGGCCATTTATAAGCTATCCAGATGACAGCTTAATTTTTAAGTTTATGGGATTAATTAAGCATATCATCTGCGATGAGCTAGAGTGTAATTATATATGTTGTATTTGCTTTGTTTTTAATAAAATTGCACTCAAACGAAAGATCAGATCTGATGGATAGCCTGAGAGGGGAGTAATAGGTTATATTTTTCGGAATGACCTATGATCTGAATCTATTTTCATTTTACCGGCTCATGGTTATCGGCAGCCATGCTAATGTAAAGCTAACTTGTTTAATGGTGATAAATGTAAATATTCTTTATGGTAGTATATCTAAAATAAATCACACGCGAACGTTTGGGTAATGGTATTTTAGAGTAAGATGTATGGTGATTTAGCATTAAGTTAATGTTAAGGCGAGACGATATAATGCCCAAATAAATGGATTGAAAGGATGCTCTAAAGTGTTGCTATATTGCTCTATTTTTTGTACTCCTGTAGCACTTTTATTATTGATATTGTTGTAATGGCAATGATGGCGGCAGACGATGTCCGGAAGTTGATGGGAGAGATGATGGAGAAAATGGACAACAGCACGAAAGAGAAATTAAATAGTGTGGAAAATCAGATTAAAGAAAATCTGAAAGTAAATGTTATTGATTTACAGAGGAAATTGTACGAGGCAAAGAAGGACAGAGAGCAGTTAAAGAAGGATCGACATGTAGATCTTGACACGATTGTTGTCAAGGTGGGTGAAAGTTTTAAGGTAGATATTCAGGGTATGCAAAATTATTTACAGCGATTGCAGACCAGCTCCGCTGAATTGACGGAGGATGTTAAGGGTGTGCATTCTGATGTTGCCCTGGTCAAATGTGATGTCACTTTGGTCAAAGATGATGTAACGTTTGTTAAAGATGACGTGTCTCTTGTAAAGTCTAATGTTGCTAATGTTCAGTCAGAAGTTGCCAATGTAAGATCAGATGTGTCCCATGTTCAAACAAAAGTAGATAAGGTTCAGGAGAATGTAAACAACATGCAAATCGATGTTAATAATGTCCAGACAGAAATAACTAGCGTACAAAATGATATAGGCAAAGTACAGTCTGAAGTTAATTCTATGTTTGTTGATGTAAATACGGTCCAAGGGGACATTATTAAGATCAGGAAGGAAGTGGAAGAGTCTAAAACACAATGTTCAGAAGGTATAGGTGCTTTGAGATCGCAATTTGTTGACGATTCTCTAAAGACCATTGTTTCTTTGGCCGAATTGAAAACAAATGTTGATACTCTGCGTAGTCAGGTGATAGACCACAATAAAATTTTGAAGGAGGACATTGAACTAGATATAGCTGAAATGTTGAAGGCTAATGTTGTCATTTGGAAAGACGAATGGGATAAGTCGAGCGTAGAACATATTAAGCTAATTCAGGGTAAAGTTGAAAGTAAGCTTGCAAATACTCAATTACAGATCAATCGTGACGTAATGTCTGTTAGGTCAGATCTAGGGAAACGTATTGATCAACTATTACAGAGACAGGTTGACGACAAGAATCAATCGGTCGAGGAAAATCAAGCGTTAAAAGAGACGTTAGAAAGTCGTAGTAAACGGTTAGATGAAAGGATAGACACAGTAGTCACCGTCGTAAATGAGATTAAGGAAGGAAAATCCACTAATATTGAGGAATACATTAGTGGGAAAGTGAAAAATCTGAGCTTAGGAGACGTGGCAGATCTTGAAGTCTATAAGGAGGATATGAAGAAAGAAATAGAGAAGCAAGTGAAAGAGTTGATTGCGGATATAGAAGAGAGGGAGAAGATAGAAAAGGAAGACTATGGAGATTATCGTAGAAAACTCAGTACGGAAACAGGAGATAGAAAAGTGAGACAAGAAGAAAGGATGTTAAGACACCACGAGGGACTCGAAGATAGGAGTAGAGAACCCGAAAGAGAACGGAAGGAATATCTTCCCAGTTTCCAAGATTCTCAACAGAGAAATGTGACGGTAATCCGTAATTTTGAGGACAAACCGCGTAAATTTAACAACCTCGATTCTTACACCCCAATTGAGTATATCAGGAATATCCGTGACTATTTTGCGTAGGCTCACATTCCGAGAGAACGAGAGATGGTAGATAGTGAAACGCTATATGGAAGAAGGCCCCCTTGAATGGTTTTGCGCCTTCAGGTACACATTTGTGGACTTTGAGGAGTTTGCTGAAGCCCTCATGAAACGTTATTGGTCCATAGAAGCGCAGAACAGTTCACACACAGAAGTATACTCGAGGAAGTAGCCTATTCGGGTACATTACCGACGCGTTACGCCGATTTCTTCACAACGCAACTTGTCCGGCTACGTTTTTTGCAACCCCCTCTATCTACGGCACAATTGATAGATGCCATTGCCAGAATGTTGCCAGTTGAAGTGAGAAGACTGATAATTTCGTCAGGAATCAGCGATTTGGCCAGCATGGACGAACTTCTTCGGAAATTGGATTATACTAGTCCAACGCCCAATGTCGTAGCTAGAAACCAACGTCAGGACTACAAAGATATTAATACTGTGTATATTGATCAGACACAGCAAACAGAAAGCCCTAAAGAACAGGAGGAAGGAAATGTAGGTCCAGAAAGAAATACCTATTTTAGAGATAGGCGACCTGAACCAAGGTATAGGAGATTCCGTGGTGGCTGTCCCTATCAACAACAGCAAGGACGTGGAAACTACCAGGAAAATCGAGGAAGCGGTTTCTTCCACAACAATAATAATTATCGCAATAACAATAATTATAATGGTCGAAACAACCGCAATTACCAGAATCAGAACCGCGATAGACCACAAAGAAATGAGGTTATGACCAAAGAGAACTACGATGAACGCCATCAAGAAGGAAAGCGATACCTGAAGGAATTAAGAGAAAAGGGAGGCGGAAACGGAATAATTCGAACTTGAGTGAAGATCCGATTCCCAGTACGAGTAAAGAGAAACCCAATGAGAAAGACTCGTATAGGAGATATGGAGGAACACCGGTAGGACGACGAGAGAAATAGGAGGAGAGCAGAAATACCACCACGCAAGACTAGAAGAGGAGAACGGTCCAATAAATATATCTGAAACGGACGCAGGGAAAGAAGAAAGAGGAATACCGTTCCGAATTGAGACTGTCTATGGGAATAATTGTTATGAGCTGTATGATGAAGAGAACAATGTCATTTTGGGAAAATACAACGCAAAGAACTTGAAGAAATATTTTAAGAAAGTAGGCTGAAAATTATAATTCATTTTCGAGTTCAGTGACATGTCTAAGGTCCTGATTCGAAGTGGTTAAAACAATATTGTAACTGTTTATAAATTGAGTTGGGAGGGAAATGCCCCCGTAAAATGAATTATAAGGGCTGAAAATGGGAATATTACATTTTTTTTCGGAGCCCATGATAAAATTTAACCAAGGAATATGATGGCTGGAACTTGGCAGAAACCAGTCGTGAGGCGACGTCGAGCAAGTAGGGAAATTCCGTCACGTGATTGTATTGCGCAATGGAAGTTTCTAGAAGCTTGAAATCGACCTAGCAACAGCGAATATTCCCAGGATTTGTTTAAATATTGTTATAAATTATCCCATTGGATATGAGCTTACAGCCAATAGGAAGAAGTTTTAGAGAAGACGGGAGTTCCAGCAACTAAATTTTTATGGATATTTAATTCATTTAAGCCCTTTGAGAGTGAATTTATATATTGGAAAAGAGAAGAATATGATTTATAAGTCAATAGCAGGTCGCTATTGGAAGAAATAAGCGATTTGCTGGAGCCCGCGCGAATTCGAGAGGGAACTCGAACTCTAGAATAATTTACAAGAGGATTGAAAGCCAGATAGAAACGGAGTTGGGTGAAGACCGGTTTGGTGTCAGGAGAAATGTAGTAACAAGGGAAGCTGTACTAAGTCTTAGGCTGATTTTGGAAGGTAGAATAAGGAAAGGTAAGAGAACGTTCATGGCATTTTTAGACTTAGAAAAGGCTTTTGATAACGTTGATTGGACTAAATTGTTTGGCATTTTGAAATCTATTGGAATAAAGTACAGGGATAGGAGGGTGATATACAATCTATACAGAAACCAGACAGCAGTCATTCGAGCTGAAGGACATGAGAGAGAAGCTGGTATTCAGAAAGGTGTAAGGCAAGGCTGCAACTTATCACCCATACTTTTCAATCTTTACATTGAACAAGCAATGAAGGAAATTGGAGAAAAATTTAAAGTGGGAGTGAAGATTCAAGGAGAAATAAATTCAACTCTGAGATTTGCTGATGACATCGTCATCTTGGCCGACACGCCTGACGATTTGAATCAGTTTTTGAATGGTATGGACTCCGTCTTACAGAATGAATACATGATGAAAATTAATAAATGTAAAACAAAAATACTGGAATGCAGCCGAAATAAATCAGAAACTTCTATGGAGATCAAATTGGCAGGTGAAAAGCTGAAGGAAGTTGGAGACTTCTGTTACTTAGGAAGCAGAATAACCAGTGATGGACGAAGCAAAGAGGATATAAAAAGTAGGTTGCCTCAGGCAAGGAAAGCCTTCCTACAAAAAAGGAATCTGTTGACATCGAATATAGATTTAGGTATTAGGAAGTCATTTTTGAAAGCCTTTGTCTGAAGCGTGGCGCTCTATGGAAGTGAAACTTGGACTATTGGTGCAGCAGAAAAGAGGAGAATTGAAGCATTTGAAATGTGGTGTTGCAGGAGAATGATGAAGATCAGATGGGTAGATAGGGTTACAAACGAAGAGGTATTAAGACGAGTGGGAGAGGAGAGATGTTTTTGGCGACTGCTAATGAAGAGAAGAGATAGGTTGGTAGGACACATACTAAGACATCCAGGAATAGCAAGCTTAGTTATGGAAGGAAGGGTCGAGGACAAGAACTGTAGGTGTAGACCAAGGTTAGAATATGTTAAATAGATTGCCCCGGATGTAGGGTGTGGTAGCTATGTAGAGATGAAACGATTAGCTCAGGTCAGGGAGGCCTGGACAGCTGCATCAAACAAGTCAAAAGACTGAAGACTCAAACAACAACACTCGAAAAGGCGGCTAGAATCGGTAGACTTGGAGGGGAGACGCCAAGCACCGGGGCTCTTGTGTATCTGAACGTCGAAGAGGTCAGACGTGTGCAATTGGAAGAGAAAGGAGTTCCGAGTGTTTCACCGAGCTAGTAGAAGGTGACTCGTGGAGACAAGGCATAAGCAAGGGCGGAATTAGGAGACGACCGCGCCTTGAATCTAGGTGAAGTTGCGAGGGACATATAAACCGCAATCACTTCGGTCTGATCGACTTCAGAGAATTTATTTCAACTACATATTGTAGCTGACTAGCGGATATTGTATAATACGAACTTTTAGAAGCTTGAGATAAATATTTCAGCAATTATAAGCAGTTTTGTGAAGCGTGAGAAAATTGTTTCTTTCCAGCGCGATACGACACTTTGTCCGAGCGACTGCAGCTCAGGCAACAGCCACAAGTGAGTACGAGTGTGTATTAATATTGCTTGTGCGGAACTGTATTACAACACTTAGGATGGAGATGTATTCCATAGTGAAGAACAATGTTCAGTCTATCATTATGAAGATTATTATGGACTAAATTATTATGTGCGCCAGGAGTATAAGCAGATAGAAGCAATATAATCAACGATGGAACTTCGTTAGAGGAGACTGTTCGTGAATGTCTACTTAGTGAGCAATCATGTGACTTGATGCAGAACTCTATTCTAGTGCATTCTCGTCAAACATGAGCTCAACATTAACATCAGAGACTACAGAACGATGTTCAGATTCCATCTACATGAATGTTCGTTACACGAGTGAGGTCCAAGACTTTCTCTTCAAATGCCTTTTTGCAAGTGGAAAGCATAAGTTTCGATGCTACTCACTGTTATGATGAGACTGTACTGTGACGGAGATAGAAGAAACATAAAGATTATCAAGAGGTCCAGGGCTATCCCGGTCACAAGATAGATGATGATTGGAGGCCCGCAGTTCGATTCCGGTCGGAGCTTGCTGTTTCCAGTGGGGGAATTCGTTCCTTTCCTGAGGTCACGAGTTCGTGGAGACGAGCTAGAATCCAGCCCAGATCTTTGGGAGATGTAACATCAGAGTATTTTGTTATACTCTATCTTGATCTTCTTGACTTCGAGACCAGGTAGCAGTGTTCACTAACCTTGTAGTTAGAGCTTGTAGTGACATTTTCTGAGCAAATCCTTTATCCATATTTCGATACAGTATTTATGTACTCCATGTATAGCATCTTTATTCTTCGAAATTTATTATAGTGATCGTCTTGCGACGCTATTAACTTCGTTTGTTAGGAATCCAGTTTCTGAACTGAGATTATTTACTTGTTCGAGGAACAAGCTTTGTCATTTCCTTTAAGGAACAGTAATTTTATTTTCGACGTTTTTGTATTCATTCTGAATGCAGGTGATAGACATTTTCGTCTATGTTACCCATTAAATTAATTTTTATTAGTTTAATTTGGGCATTTTATCCGTCGAGAAGAAACGTCAAGAAAGAAGATCTTGGTAGTGATATATTGTGAAATATCATGTCACATTGTGGAAAAGAAACATTTATCGTGGACACGATTATTATCGTCAGAACTCATAGACATTCGTTCTGAGAGAAGAGAATACGAATGTGACTAATTGTATGTTTTTATTGAAGAAAGCTTTGAACTTTCAGTCATTTAATTTTTTGGAAGCTAGAATCTTCTTGGAAGATTAATTATCATCCGACGTTAGGGTAGTTATCGTTTGATATCCTCGTCGTGATAGATTCTTGTTGGACACAAACACATAGATGTCATGTTGTGATTAATATTTACGAGGTGTAATATCATGTCACATTGTAGATATAATATTCCTTCCTCGATTAAAGTCGAACCCAGATGTGTGAAGATGAGATGTAGTATTTTTATTAAATGTATGCACAACAGTTTATACTTATCAGAGTATCGTTTCAAGAGTATTAAGTGAGGAGGTCAGTATCGTAGATTCCAAAGGTCGTTAAGATGTATAAATTAATAATTTAACAATTGTTGTTATTGTTCATGAGACCAGCGATTGTGGTGACAACACTGAGAAATTATGCCCTTTTGTAGGAATGCCAGGTTGAAAGAAGTGGAGTTGATAACCCTTTGATAGTGGTTCTTTATGTATTTCCGTATGTAGTTGGTATACGAGGTTATTGCGAAGGTGTGTACCGCATTTTATAGTACAGTCATTGCGTGGGCATGACTAGGAATGGGCATGGCATTTAATGTGTGAGTAGAGAGTACTCCTTATTTTGTTATACACGACCTGGGATTTAGAGAGGACAGGAAGGGTCACGATTGAAATTGGAACGGGAATTGAGGATGACAGCTGTTATGCTATACTCTTATCGAGATTATTAAACCCAAACATGTAAAGGCATATGTTTCACCTTAAGTGGTCGAATGTATTTAAACTATTTTGACACCAGATCAGAGAGGAGAGACTGGTGGTGGTTATTTCTGGTGACGTAGAAGATATTAAGGATCACAGTTCACTGTATTTGACAGGCTCGAGTGTATTTAGACGCTATTACTTTGAAAGGACTATAGCTGATGCTATAAGCGTCATTATAAATTAATTTAGTGTTCATCTTTATTATTTGCCAATTGAGTGTATAACATGTTAGGAATAGGAAGTTTATAGTTTGTTTAACGTAGAGGTTAGAGTATGAATGAGTATGTGACTGTATGTGGTTTGTTTCTTGTTCAGTGCGAATGAAATGAACTCCATTGGGACGTCACAATGCGAGAGTATGAATGAGAGTGTGTGTAGAAGTTTTATGCCAGTAGCATGTAGGATTTGTGTACAGTTCACGTATTTGTCTGACGTGAATCTGCTTCATTTTAACACAGCTTTTATTGTTATGGAGAGCACATTTGTGGGCCAGGCGGGAATAGCGAGGACTTCTTTAAAACTCGTTTCTAACCAAGGCCATAGCTCGGCCAGGCCGCACAAATGGGGAGAGATGTGGCGAACCGCACGGCTCACGCTCTTTATTTTTTAAACCAGCTAGCCTGGGAATGTAGCGGTGAATGTTATGTCATCGGACACGTGGCGAGGATCGCTTGCGCCGACGCCCTGATGTGTTTGGGAGCGTGCCAGAAGAATGTAAATACACAGAGGTGTGTAACTGTTGTACAGCTTGATGTATGGACACAAACTACACCAAATTTTGTCAAAATGTTCATAGAACGCAGTTTGTCAGTGGCGTGAGTGTAGAGATGAGCGAATGGGAGTGTGTATTTTATTTTTGTTTTGTGAATGTTTAGCCCTAGTTTACATTTTGTTATTAAATCGTTTCGTTTTATTAGAAGCCGTGTCATCATGATTCATTTTAGATATAAGGAGTTGCAACTGTGAAACCCATTATAGGTCCAGAGAGGCTGACCACGAGATCCCCGAGAATAAGGTAGGTGTTTTACCGCGAGCTAAGTGTATTTTTCATGTAATTCACAGTTGTATTGTAATTTCCGCCACGTATATTCACGAGGGTCTAGTTGGAGGTAGATCCTTGACTAGTATTTTGCGCCGGAGCAGTCAGGGTCTACGAATCCAGCTGTCGCTTCGGATATCCAACAGACCGCCACTAGAATATACGGGGACAGTACCATGTGTGGGTAATTGCCCGTTATTTTCAGGTGTAAGTATCTGAGGAATTTCTTTTGAACTTGCTCAACAGACTTAATGCATGTTTTCTGCCAGGGATTCCATACTTGGCTGGCGTACTCGAGCTTGGATCTCACCATGGCAGTATAAAGGTTTATGCAGGTACTGGTCCTAATGAATGGCTTAGTGTTTCTTATTATAAACCCTAACATGCGTTAAGCATCCTCGACCGTCTTTTGCACATGATAAGTGAAAGCAAGCTCTCGGTCAAACAGAATCCCTAGATCTTTCTTCTCGCTTACTGTTTTCAATGACTTAGGTCCAATTCCATAAACAAATGTGATTGGGTTCTTCTTACGTGTAAAGGTCATAACAACACACTTCGGTACCTTTAAGTATAAGTTGTTTTCTATACTCCATTTGTGTATATTATTTAGGTCATTTTGAAGTAGAGTGCAGTCATTAGTGGAAGAAATTGATATAAAATTTTTGAAGTCATCTGCATATAAAAGACTATTTTAGTGCAGTATACATCGTGGCAAATCATTTATCATTGCTAGAAAAATCAAAGGTCCAAGGTTCGAGCCTTGGGGTATTCCGGAATGAACTATGTATTCCTTTGAGACAATTTTCTGGAACAAAACAAATTGTTTCCTGTCTCTGAGGTAGGAGATGAGTAATTTGAGTAAAGGGCGGGAAAATCCCAAAATACATAATTTTTTAATAAGGATATCGTGACTTATTGTGTCGAAAGTTTTCTCGAAATCTGTAAATATGACATCCATCTGCCCTCCTTTATCTAACTCTTTAGATATAATTTGATTAAAATTAATTGCATTCGTCACTGTAGATTTCCTGGATAGGAAACCATGTTGGTTATCTGTTACGAGTGTTCTGAGAAATACTGATATTCTTCCGTGCAATATGAATTCAAATACCTTGGCTACTGCAGATAAAATAGATATAGGACGGTAGTTATTAATTAGTGATGGATCTCCCGATTTTAGTATAGGGCAGACGCAAGTGATTTTCCTGGCGTCAGGGAACGTACAAGTTTGTATGGCTAAGTTAAATATAAAGTGTAACGGGTCCCTGAGACTTTCAGCACATCCCTTAACTACATACGGTGGAATATTATCAGGACCAGCCGACGACTTAGGTTTTAATATTTTAAATGCCATTTATATCTCTTCCTTTGAGACAAGTTTTATGTGAAGGGTGTTGGGAGTATTCGACTTGCAGGCTGGCACTTTGTATTGGGCTGACTGAGAGTCATACACTGTTTTGAAATATGACGCGAAACCTTCAACAATGGAATCACCACTGTCCAATTCTTCATTATTATTTTTGAAAGTGTCGCATGTGTTCCTATTTTTTTCTTGTTTTTAATAAACGTCAAAAATTTCTTTGAGTCCCTGCTAATGTTTTGTTCAATATTATGGATATATTTCTTATAAGATAATTTAATGTCCTTTTTAATTTCTGATCTTAATTCTTCAAAAGTAGTCTATGATGATCTGAGTAATATTTTCTCTTCCTATGGTGTTCCTTCTCCTTCAATTTACTCTTTGTTTCCTTAGAGAACCAGACAGGATTTCTTCCCGTTTGTCGTTTACATATAGGAACGGTTTCACCAAGTACTGTGTTAAAAATCTGATAAAACAGGTCTACTTCAGTATTTACATCAGTGCACTCGGATATTTGACCCCAGGCACTATCCCTCAACCGAGTGTACATTTGCTCAAAATCGGCTTCCCGGAAGTTATGGGTATCATTAGGCTGGATAATTACTTGGTTTCGACATATAGTTAGATATATTTCCATATCCAGAGCTGGGTGGTGGCGATCCAGCGGTAAGAGTGGGTCTGTGTTTTCCGTTACATTTATGTTGGGTTTGTTGGATAGAACTAAGTCCAGCGTCCTCCCGTTACGGTTCAGTACTTAATTATAAGATTTTAGCTGAAGATAATTAATAAAATTTACGAGTTCTCTTGTGTGAATATTGTCATTTTTAATTATTGTACTTTGTATTGTTGGGATATTGAAGTCACCAAAGATTAATAAATTTATATTTCTGTGCTGGATTCCAGCCACCGGTATAGTTGCCTGTACGATTCTACTTTTGAAGTCGGTGGAATGTAAACATTACCGACGTACCAAATATTTCCTCCAATAACCAGTTTCACTAATAGACATTCCAAGCTGCCAGTCATTCTTTCGACCTTGAGTACTGTTAATCCGCTCCGAACAGAGACAGCCACCCCACCCCCTGCTCTGGCAAGCCTCTCAGCCCTGTATACTCTGTACATATCACAACAGACCTCACTGTCAGCGATTTTACTAGATAACCAAGTTTCTGTAATTAGAATTAAGTCATACTTTTTGGTGATCAGTTTTTCATTGAATAAATCTAATTTTGTATTCATTCCTCCTACATTTTGATAATAAAGGGATAATATAGGTTTTGATACCATTAGAGAGTGTTCAGGTCATCCTCATTTCGAATTACGATGACTCGAGAACCTTCAGATTTGCGTATTTTAATTTGTCCATTTCTTACCCACAAGAAAGAATACTTCTTCTCTCTCCTGATGTTCCGAGCTTGTGACAGTAATTTCCTCTTCTCTGGTGATAAACTCTCGTTAACATAAATTACACTGTCCCCAGGAAGACCGACGTGACAAGTGGAGAGATTCTGTTTCACCCGGCGACGCTCCATGGAATGCTCCTTGTCGTCCCGCCGAACGAATTTTAAGATGATGCCACTGTGTTGATGATTAGGATACTTAGGCAGTCGATGACAGGCATCTACCATTGTTTCAGTGATGACCACATCAAGAGCTTGACCTACTTTCTTCACAGTTTCAATAATGTTTTCGTTAGGAACTTCCGGGACACCGTGTATTACCACCGTATTCCTCCGTGTGTACTGCTCAGATTCTCCTAGGCGGTTTTCTAGGGATTTTAGCTTCGCCTTGAGATAGACATTTTGCTGGGTAAATGTGTCAATCTGTCCTTTACATTCCTTAATTCCTGTCTGCTGGTTAGAAATTAATGTTACACAATCGTTTAGTTTCTTATGGCACAATTCCAATGAGTTACCTAGATCAGTCTCTCTCACTCTTTGTTCGTCTTTTATGATTTTAAGTTGTTCTTTTAAGTCTTTCAGCATTCCATAAATATTCTCCATTGATGGAGTGTCTATGTCACACTGTCACTAATAGATGCACTATAGTCCACACATTGCACACACAGCCACTCGGTGAATCAGTTCAATGTATTCACGCACTTCTTGTGGAACCACTTTTTACATGAACCACACTGTACCTTTCCAGCCTTCCCCAAGATACCACCACACTCTCCACAGTCGCCCATGTTGCCGGTGCAGGTGAAAACTCCTATTTAACCAATTTACGAGGAAGTTAGTAATTCTAATTGATGTTCTTATTAGTTACTGGGCAACGTATGCACTTATATTGTCGGGTGACAAATATGGTTTAGGTTCTTCCTCGAATACACTCTTAAATACACGATGTTTTCGGAGCTACTCACTGCCGTGTTGTTCACTCAGCCACCATGTTGCAAATGAAAAGGTATTGAGACGATTGGGAGAGGAGAGATGTTCCTGTCGACTGCTAATGCAGAGAAGAGATATGTTAGTAGGACACATACTAAGACACCCAGGAATAGCAAAGTTAGTTATGGAAGGAAGTGTCGAGGATAAGAACTTTAGGGGTAGACAAGGTTAGAATATGTTAAACAGATTGCCTCGGATGTAGGGTGTGGTAGGTATGCAGAGATGAAACGATTAGCTCAGGGCAGGGAAGCATGGAGGACTGCATCAAAACAGTCAAAATATATAATTAGATTAGATTAGATTAGATTTTTATTAATCTATTTGATCAATTACATGTACTGTATACAATACATTTTTGATATAGGACACGTCAGCAATTACATCTATAAAATAAAAGAACTTACAGGTATATATTACTAATACAATAGCTATTTATAACTTATTATACTAACAGATCTTAAGAGATACAATCTTATTCGACAACTATTTACACCTTACTCTATTATCACAATATGAAAACTTAATTCTATATATACAACAACTTACAGCTAGGTATTACAATTAAAAGAGAAAAGTAAAATATAATTATAGTTTTCATCGTTTCTACACACTAAGATATTCAACTACAGAGTAAAAACAATGGCATTGCAGATAAGCTTTCAACATTCTTTCAAAGGTTTTTATTTTTGGGGCAAATTTTATATACTGGGGTAGTTTATTGTATAATTTAACTCCTGTGTGAAAGGTTCCTTTTTGATATATGCTTGTGTGTGTGTGTGTGTGTGTGAAATATGAATGTTTTGATTTTGTCTTGTGTTATGCCTATAAACATCATTGTTTGTTTTAAGAAAAACGTCTTTATTCATTAAATTATTTTTTAAAAGCATAATACTTTCAAAGATATGAATGCAGGGCAGTGGGAGAATGTTTAACTCTTTAAACAGAGGTCTGCATGATTCTCTAGTATTTACATTTGCCATAATTCTAATCGCCCTATTTTGTATTCTAAACGTGCTTAGTACATCTGGTGACATACCCCAAAATATGACCCCATATGAAGAGCCTCCTTGGCTTAGGCAGCAGCACGCCGGCCTCTCACCACTGGATCCGTGGTTCAAATCCCGGTCACTCCATGTGAGCTCTGTGCTGAACAAACCGGAGGCAGACAGATTTTTCTCCGGGTACTCCGGTTTTCCCTGTCAAAATTTCATCCCAGCAACACTCTCCACTGTCATTTCATTTCATCTGTCATTCATTTAATCATTGCCCCCAGGGGAGTGCGACAGGCATCGGCAGCCGGCAAAGTTCATATCCTCGTCGCTAGACGGGGGCTTCATTCATTTCATTCCTGACCCGGTCGGAAACTGGAAGCAGGCTGTGAATTTTCATTTCATCTTAAGTGTGAATGGAAATAAGCAAAAGAATTATTTCTTAATGTGTGCATGCTTGTGGAAGTTTTCAAAATACGTAACGCAAAGCACATCGAGTTCAGTTTAGTATTCAGATATTGTATATGTTTATTCCATTTCAAGTCATGTTGTATCCATAGTCCTAAAAACTTTGTTTCTGATTTATTTGCAATTTGATGACCATTTAATGTTATATTGGGCTTCGCAGGATTCCTATTCTGTACAGTGTGGAAATTTAGAGACACTGGTTTTTTATAGTTTATTATGAGGCGATTATCTTGTCACCATTTGGTGAACTCTTCTGTAACGGAGTCAGCAGACTGCTGTAAGACCTGCTTAGTTTCACCTTTTATTACGTGTTTTGTGTCGTCCGCAAACAAAATTTTCTTATGAGAACGAACGTTCTGTGTTATATCATTTATATATAGAAGAAAGAGTGGTGGGCCTAAAACCGATCCCTGGGGTACTCCAAATTTAATAATTCCCTCATTGACATTGGACAATATTTCAATAAGTAATTTGGTGCCATCATCCTTGTGTCTCAAGCTTACTATTTGTTTACGCCTTGTTAAGTAAGACTCTATCCATTTATTAGCTAGACCTCTAATACCATATTGATTTAGTTTTGTAAGGAGGATTTTATGGTCAACAACATCAAATTCTTTCGATAAATCCAAGAACAGGCCAGTTACATGTTCCTTATTGTCAATTAATTTCATTATACTATTACTAGAGCCCTGCGCGGATAAACAAAACGTTATCCGCATCCGCCTCGCATCCGCACGACTGTTATCCACATCCACCCCGCATCCGCACGACTGTTATCCGCATTCGCACGGCTGTTATCCGCATCCGCATTACTTTTATCCAAATCCGCTGATATTTCAATATTATTTTTAGTTTATTAGATAAAGCATAAAGTGTTAAACCAACACATTTAGACATTTGAGGAGAAAGTCGTTCCCCTATGCTGTGTTTAAAATGAATGTTATACAGCCAGAATTGCAACCCTTTTCAGTTCGGACTGTTAATTATGCTTAATGGCTTAATTTGAATGTGATTAGCTTAAACCATCATCTTACATTTGTTATGGAAGAAATATAACGGAAAATTATGATATGTCATAAATATCCGAGTCCTAGTAATGATATTCAACAATTTCGGATGCTAGAACTACTTTTAATTTACACATAATATAAAAATATACATATCGCACTAAAACTTTTTGTTTTGTAGGCTATATACGATTTGGTGCAGTATCTTCTAGTTTATTATTTTCCAGGAATGCACGTGTGCCGCAGTAAGTTTGATGTGCCTGATTTGTGTCCTGAGTATGAATACACGTTTTTACAGGTAAAACATCTTACTATATCATTCACCTTTTCGTTTCCATTGAAAATGTAACCTAATGTCTGACATATCGTTGACTTGAGTTTTGATTCACGCACTACAGAATAGTCGTCTTATTCATTTTAGTAGATATGTTTTCCATGTTGGTGAAATGATGTTCAAACTCCCGGTCGCGGTAACATTCACTTGTAAAAATGACTTCTCTTTACGCTTGGAGAAAGGGATTGACATTTGGCCGGAAGTTCCAAGTCAGTCATCATTCTTCAGCCTCTTGATCCATCCATGTTCGCATAGTTGATGTCATAATTCTCTCCGTTGCAATATCACAGCCCACGTGTTTCTGTGCCAAGTTGGAAATAAATCTACAGATCTTCCAGGATAGCTTAGACTGCGAAGTATAGCTGACTTGAGGAATGTTGATGATTTCACCACGATAAACTAAAAAGCTCATTGACAGCATGATATCTCGTACGTGTAGTAATAATAGCAGTGAGAATTGATGAGATGTCAAGACCATCTATTACAAACTTACGGTACTTAAAAAATGTACTTGAAAGCATGTGGGTAAAATAATCTTCACGTGCATAAGTGCAAAACGTGCCTGAATATTTCGTACGCATTATAGGAGTATTCCTCTTTTAAGCATGAAGCTGTAGATTGGCATATCAAATATGTGATTTTATCGAAAGTTCCACATTGTATTCTAAATACTATCCGCAAATTTTCTCCAAACATTATCCGCAGCGTATCCGCTATCCGGACAGCCGTGCAAATTACATCCGCGTGGCGAAATATTTTGCGGATATCCGCATCCACGCAGAGCTTTAACTATTACTACATTCATAAATTCCTGTCTGTGTAGATCTTTCCGTTCTGAATCCATGTTGTGAGTTTGATAGTATTTCATTCTTTTTCTATAAAACTTATCAGTCTCTTAAACATGATTTTTTCTACAATTTTTGCAATACCAGTTGGTAAGGTAATAGGACGATAGTTATCTAATTCATCTCTTGAACCGTTTTTGTGCACTGGAATTACTTTTGATAACTTCAAAATATCCGGGTAAGTTCCTGAGAGGACTGAACTGTTTATTAAGTGCGTAAGTGGATTTATCATATTTTCTGCACATTTCTTTAAAATTGCATCAGGGATGCCATCAATGCCAGCACAAAATTTATTTTTAGCTCTTTTATAACTATTCTTACCTCTTCACTTGTGACATTATTTATAAATAAAGAATCACTGCATATATTTATTTTATTATTAGAATTTAGTGTATTTACCTGTGATATATTTAATATTATATTTGTGGAATTTCGAGAAAATAGTCATTTCCTCTGGATTATTAATCACTTTACTATTGCTGGTCAGAGTAATGCTCCTTTGTATTTTAGCAGATTTTCCAGTTTCTTTATCACGACACATAGCCCTGTTTTTATTAGATGATTGGGAAATAAAATTATCATTATGCATTTTCTTTGCTAGTCTTATTACCTTATTTAATATACTAGTGTATTTTTGTAGTATAAATTGAATTCAGGTGTTGTGTGGTGTTATTTATATAATTTGTGTAGAAATTTCTTTCTTTGACATGAATTTATAATCCCTGTTGTTATCCAATTGCTAGTTTTGTTATTTTTAATAGTTCTTTGTTTAAAGGGGAATGCTGTTTCAAAATAGTGTTTTATGGTACCGTTAAATGCACTAAATTTATCATTTACATTTTCTAGTTTATAAATTTCTGACCATGTTTCCTTATTTAATAAGTCATTGAAATATGTAACATTTCTTTCAGTGAATGACCTGCACTTTGATTTTATTCCATTATCATTATTATTGATTGTTTCGGGTACTTCAAAACTCAGTATTTGTCCATGGTGGTCACTAAAACCCGGACAATAGACTTCTATTGAATGGTGATATTTATCTGTATTAATAAAAATGTGATCAGAAGTGGTTTTGCTAATTTTTGTTATTTTTGTTGGGGTATTTACTATAGGGGTCAGTCCATAGGAATTAAGTAACTGTGTTAATAATTCACAATTCACAATATCTATCAAATTTTAAGAAATCCACATTTACATCCCCACAAATTATTATATCGAAATTTACTTTGCTCATGTTATTGAGTAACAATTCTAATTTGTCTATAAATAAAGGAAACTTTCCTGACGGAGAACGGTATACGCATACAATTATTAATTTAAACTGCTGTATTTTTATGGCAGAAAATTCAAAATCCTGTTACATAATTAGATAATCATAAGCTGTTAACTGTTCATGATCTAAATTATTTCTTAAGAAGATACAAGTACCACCATGGCTAATATTAGATGGGGCCGGTTCCATCTACCTTGCGTTAAATTTGGCTAACAAAACGTTAGTTAACAAATCGTTATAATTTTAACATTCTGTCATAACGAATAGAATAAAACGTGTGATCTCTTCTCCCTCAAAAGTATGTAATGAATACGGTTCGGGTTGGCACTCGCCGCTACGCAGCGCTACAGTCGACTTGAGATTGTTGATTTCCACATATGTGTATGTGTTTATGTGCGATATATTAAGTATTTAATCGGTCGGAGTGTTTTGGTGGTGTCCTGTACAAACGTTTATTGATATACAAGTGCTTACACTATTACTTCGTAGTATTAATACCTGAAATGCTATTTTAGGAAGCATTACCTTAAATGGAATGTAATTTCTTGTCGTGTGTTCACGTTATCTTCGTGTGATAATTTTATTATTATTTAATGTAAGTAAACAGCAGTTTAGCCCTTCCTCTGGATTATTTATCACTTTATTATTTCTGGTCAGTGTAATGTTCCTTTGTATTTTAGCAGATTTTCCAGTTTCTTTCTTTTTTACGGACCACATAGCCCTGTTTTATTAGATGATTGGGAAATAAAATTATCATTATGCATTTTCTTTGCTAGTCTTATTACCTTATTTAATATGCTAGTGTATTTTTTGTAGTATAAATTGAATTCAGGTGTTGTGTGGTATTGTTTATATAATTTGTGTAGAAATTTCTTTCTTTGACATGAATTTATAATTCCTGTTGTTATCCAATTGTTAGTTTTATTTTATTTCGAACAGTTCTTTGTCTAAAGGGGAATGCTGTTTCAAAATAGTGTTTAGGGTACTGTTAAATGCATTAAATTTATCATTTACATTTTCTAGTTTATACATTTCTGACCATGTTTCCTTATTTAATAAGTCATTGAAATATGTAACATTTGTTTCAGTGAATGACCTGCACTTTGATTTTATTCCATTATCATTATTATTGATTGTTTCGGGTACTTCAAAACTCAGTATTTGTCCATGGTGGTCACTAAAACCCGGACAATAGACTTCTATTGAAATGTGATATTTATCTGTATTAAAAAAAATTGATCAGGAGTTGTTTTACTAAATTTTGTTATTTTTGTTGGGGGGTATTTACTGTAGGTTTCAGTCCATAGGAAATTAGTAACTGTGTTAATAATTCACAATTTCTATCAAATTTTAAGAAATCCACATTTACATCCCCACAAATTATTATATCGAAATTTACTTTGCTCATGTTATTGAGTAACAATTCTAATTTATCTATAAATAAAGGAAACTTTCCTGACGGAGAACGGTATACGCATACAATTATTAACTTAAACTGCTGTATTTTACGGCAGAGAATTCTAAATCCTGTTCCATAATTAGATAATCATAAGCTGTTAACTGTTCATGATCTAAGTTATTTCTTAGGTAGATACAAGAACCACCATGGCTAATATTAGTTCTAGAGTATTTACTAGCTTGTATAAACCCTGGGAATTGAATTAATTCGAGTTGTTCCTCTTTCAGCCAATGTTCTGAAATACATAGTGCTGAGATGTCTTGAAGTTCATTTTTAAGCATTAGATTTATGTAATAAATTTTATTATAGAGAGGTTGAACATTCTGGTGGTAAAGTTTAAATTTGTTGCTTTTGCAAGCTTGTGTAGGTGATTTATTTACATTATTATTATCATAATTCTTATTATTATTGTTGCTAGACAAATCCGATATACCATTGTTCCACTCAGTTAACTTTGACATCGAAAGATCTGAATACCAAACCTCACGTTTGGCTTCTTTTACAAGTTTCCCTGCTTCCACTCTAAAGATATTACTGTTGAACTATTCTTACCATTTGAATTTACAATTTTGCAGGTTTCATCACTAAGATACTCTTTTCCTAACCTATTTAAGTGTAGGCCATGTCGAGTGTGGAACTTCCTGTCTAATTTACTTACATCTATAATTTGGACATTTGGAAAACTCTCACAAATTTTACGAATTTTACCATTTGTGACCTCTATTTCTACATTTACACATGAATGGGAATTAAATCGTATCTCTGCGGAATGTTTACACTAATGACATTTGTGTTAAGCAAGGATGGCAATGTACCCTTTAAATCTTTGATTACCTTTTTACTCTCATTTCTATAGATGTCGTTTGCTCCAGCGATGATTACTGCATAGTCCTTTGAAGTGAGGGTTGCACACTCTCCTATCATCTCGTTCGTGACCGCTGCTATGGGTGCTCCTGGCTTTACTGTCGAAGTGACCTCCGTTTCTCCGCTTCTCTCCAATACGCTTGCTGCTACATCTCGCCCGTGACTGTCCGCAAATATCCGCATCTTCCTGGATTTTCTCTATATCACTTTCTTTTTTCTTCTTGAAGAAAGTCATCATTTTCTTCGACGAGCGCTCCAAATGAATTTGAGACGGGAATTTCAGTTACATGTACCGGTACTCCATTTATAGGCCTGGGCTTCTTCTTACCTTACCAGCAACCACTTTGGATCAAGTTTCCTTGCTATCCTCTCTGTTTCCTTTTAATTTAATCAACGCTTCCAATAACTTAGCAATATCTTCCTTTAGCAGCTTTATAATTTCGTCTTTTGAGGACAGTTCGTTTCTCAGGTTATGACATTCGCATGACGGTAACGGTAGGCCTACATTACGACAATCGGTTTCACTTTTCTCCTCATTCAATTTTACCTGAGATCTTGTGATGATTTTATTTGCATTTTTACTTTTATTTTGCACGACGAGCATAAATCCGTAATGGTTACACTACCTGACGAGACACTAACACTGTTTACTGTCGTCATACTAGAGATCTAAGTTAGCCTAGATGTTTACACCAAATTACACTAATTTTATTTTAATTATTACTACCTAATAGAATTAATCTAATTACCTACCAATAAAGAAGAATGTGAAATACGTATATCTTCCAATCGGGTGAAATCTCGTAAAAGCACCGCTGCTCTGCTTGGTTCAAACAGTGATTGAAGAAGTCACCGAATCTTTGGATACACGTTCCCACAACTTAGTTTAAGTTTATTAAATTATCAATAAGAATTTCTAAATACTATCAATATTCTATATTTCACTTGACCCAAGGAAAGTAACTTTATAAATTTTATACCTCTGTTATAATATTTTACCACTTTTATCAAATATTTACACTAGCTGCTATTTCACTACACTTTCACTGTGACGCCATCTTGCCAAAGGTAAAGTCCTCACTTTATTTATGCACAACACATTCGGACAACCTATATCTCTCCAGAAACTTCTTTTCAGACAGCTGCAACATGTCATTAGACCTTGGCAAGAATTCTTGTTCTGTAGCATTATTCAAATACGGTAATCAAAAATAAATAATACAATAACTGAGCACGAAAGTCATAGGGCCGGTTCCATCAACCTTCGTTAACATTTTAACGATACGTGAAAGTAATTTAACGGAAATGTTAGCAAAATGGTGCTCCATCAACCAACATTACTGCTAACAAATCGTTAACCTATCCGTTATTTTAACATCCCATTCTTGCTCAGTTAAGGAGTTTAACGCACAGTTATTGTATTATTTATTTATTTATTTTTGATTACCGTATTTGAATAATGCTACAGAACAAAAATTCTTGCCAAAGTCTCATGACTTGTTGCAACTGTCTGAAAAGAAGTTTCTGGAGATGTGTTGTGCATAAATACAGTAATATATAAGTGTTAAAAATGGTTACAAGCCTTTCGAGCTCAGTTATTGTATCATTTATTTTTGTTACCGTATTTGAATAATGCTACAGAACAAGAATTCTTGCCAAGGTCTAATGACATGTTGCAATTGTCTGAAAATAAGTTTCTGGAGAGATATAGGTTGTCCAAATGTGTTGTGCATAAATACAGTAAGGACTTTACCTTACAACGGGCCACTTAAATGATATGCCTATGCCTAACCTACAAATTAGCCTACATGTAATGGAATTTGGTAAATATAGCCTATTCTGACAGCAACATCAATACGTAATGGTCAATAATGCAGTATTATAGTGCACAAAAAGTTATTGTACTGAATGTATGATCAAATTATGAATAAAACTAGTGGAAACGACAGCCATTCGATTTGCATCCAAAGCTTTCAGTTGATCAGCATGAGTGTTGTTTTGTAGTTTTCATTTTCACTTAGTTTAGATAAACAGTGTCACAATGCAATTTAAATATAAACGCACACACAATGTTTGATATATAAATAGCCTACAAGTTGACCATAAAGATTTTTTAAATTTTTAATAGGCACCTGATTATTGGAAAAAGTGAGCTTCACAGATTTGAAGCAGCAATGGGGCAAGTTTAAAAAAAAAGACAACCACATGTAGGCCTACGATAAAGCGACCCCTAAAAAGCAATTTTTGTCACATGGGAAGAACAGCTGTCAAATCGACCCTGCTAAAAGTCGTCTAGCTTGTAATGCAGGGTAGAATGCGGGGTACTGGTTATTTTAAGAAATTCATTACCGGTAGTATTTATTAATAAATAATTCTCCTTTGTAAAATGGCAGCCGCATACGATCATATACAGTACTTTGAAATCGGCTTTGCGACGAAGTAGGCCTAATTTACTCCATTCCGTCTGAAAAGCTTTTTTTTTGTGTGAAAGTAAAGCATTGATATGGCAATTGCTGAATTTGAAGAGCACAGTAGAACTGAGCAATTAAATTTCTCATATCTTTGCCTCAATTATTATAAAAATAACTGAAACTACGAGAAAAGAGCACACCCATCTACTCAAATCACATGATATAGCATTTGTTTGTTTATGTTTCCATCGCCCTTACGCTAGTTCCAGATAACGGCAGCACCGTCGCTTGAGTACGCGAATAGCAACCAAATGAATACAAGTTGACTAGACACAGTTCAGAAGTCTGAAAAACCATCCATGCCGTTCACTGCTTCCTTGATCCTTACAGCAAGTTACATTTAACGCATCGTTTGTTAACCGACTTGTTAAAAAGTTTTGTGGAACACGTAATCTTTAACAGAAGGATAAAATTATAACGATTTGTTAACTAACGTTTTGTTAGCCAAATTTAACGCAAGGTTGGTGGAACCGGCCCTAAGGACTTTACCTTACAACCGGCCATTTAAAATTATATTGCTAGGCCTAACCTACAAATTAGCCTACATGTAATGAAATTGGTAACTATAGCCTATTCAGACAGCAACATCAATACGTAATGATCAATAATGGTAGTTTTATAGTGCATAAAAGTTTATTGTACAGAATGTATTATCAAATGATGAATAAAACTAGTGGAAACGACAGCCATTTGATTTGCATCCAAATCAGTTGATCAGCATGAGTGTTGATTTGTAGTTTTCATTTTCACATAGTTTAGATAAACAGTGTCACGATGCAATTTAAATATAAACGCACACACAATGTTTGATCTATAAATAGCCTACAAGTTGACCATACAGATTTTAAAATTTTTAATAGGCACCTGATTATTAGAAAAAGGGAGCTTCTCAGATTTGAAGCAGCAATGGGGCAAGTTTATAAAAAAAAAATAGACAACCACATGTAGGCCTACGATAAAGCGACCCCTAAAAAGCAATTTTTGTCACATGGGAAGAACAGCTGTCAAATCGACCCTGCTAAAATTCGCCTAGTTTGTAATGCAGGGTAGAATGTAGGGTACTGGTTATTTTAAGAAATTCATTACCGGTAGTATTTATTAATAAATAATTCTCCTTTGTAAAATGGCAGCCGCATACGATCATATACAGTACTTCGAATTCGGCCTAATTTACTCCATTCCGTCTGAAAAGCTTTTCTTTTGTGGAAGTAAAGCATTGATTTGGCAATTGTTGAATTTGAAGAGCTCAATGGAACTGAGCAATTAAATTACTCATCTCTTAGCCTCAATTATTATAAAAATAACTGAAAATACGAGAAAAGAGCACACCCATCTACTCAAATCACATGTTATAGCATTTGTTTGTTTATATTTCCATCGCCCTTACGCTAGTTCCAGATAACGGCAGCACCGTCGCTTGAGTTCGCAAATAGCAAACAAATGAATACAAGTTGACTAGACACAGTTCAGAAGTCTGAAAAACCATCCATGCCGTTCACTGCTTCCTCGATCCTTATAGCAAGTGGCATTTAACGCATCGTTTGTAAACCGACTTGTTAAAAAGTTTTGTGGAACACGTAATCTATAACAGAATGTTAAAATTATAACGATTTGCTTACTAACGTTAACGCAAGGTTGATGGAACTGGCCCTCTGTATTTGCTTGTAACCATTTTTAACACTATGTTAAACTCCTAACTGAGCAAGAAAGGGATGTTAAAATAACGGATAGGTTAACGATTTGTTAGCAGTAATGTTGATTGATGGAACACCATTTCGCTAATATTTCCGTTAAATTTTAACGAAGGTTGATTGAACTGTCTCCCTAGAGTATTTACTAGCTAGTATAAACCCTAGGAATTGAATTAATTCGAATTGTTCCTCTATCAGCCAATGTTCTGAAATACATAGTGCTGAGAGCTCTCTAAGTTCATTTTTAAGCATTAGATTTATGTAATCAATTTTATTATAGAGAGACTGAATATTCTGGTGGTAAATTTTAAATTTGTTACTTTTGCAAACTTGTGTTGGTGATTTTTTTACATTATTATTATCATAATTGTTATGCATGGATGGCAATGTACCCTTTAAATCTTTGATTACCTTTTTACTCTCGTTTCTGTACACGTCGTTTGCTCCAGCGATGATAATAGCAAAATCTTTTGAAGTTAGGGACGCACATTCACCAACCATCCCATGTTCCATGCTAGCTTAGACCTCTACACGTAGTTACTTCAATTACTAATATACGTCATTGTTAACAACGGAATTCATTCGTATCCCAACCTCCATACGGTGTGCATCTGTGCAGTGAGTGGTATCGGGTGTAGGGAACGTGCTATTTGCGCGTTGTGCGGACGTAGGGTTTGTGGTCTGTTATTTGTTTAGTGTGTTAGTGTCTCGTTAGATAGATATATATATAGATTTGTATTAATTCCATTTGACCAAATACATGCATTCAATACATTTTTGATTTAGGACACGTCAGAATTTACATCTATAAAATAAAAGAACTAACAGGAATATATTACTAATATTATACCTATTTAACTTATTATAATAGCAAATCTTAATAGATACAATCTTATTGCACAACTATTTACACCTCACTCTATTATCATAATATGAAAACTTAATTCTATAAATACAACAACATACAGCTAGGTATTACAATTAAATTAAAAAAGTAAAATATAATTATAGATTTCATCGCTCCTATACGCTAAGATATTCAACTACTGAGTAAAAACAATGGCACTGCAGATAAGCTTTCAACATTCTATCAAAGGTTTTTATTTTTGGGGCCAGTTTTATATACTGGGGTAGTTTATTGTATAATTTAACTCCAGTGATAAAAGTTCCTTTTTGATATATGCTTGTGTGTGTGTGTGTGTGTGTGTGTGTGAAATATGAATGTTTTGATTTTGTCTTGTGTTATGCCTATGAACATCATTGTTTGTTTTAAGAAAAACATCTTTATTCATTAAATTCTTTTTAAGAACATAATACTTTCAAAGATATATATGCAGGGCAGTGGGAGAATGTTTAAATCTTTAAACAGAGGTCTACATGATTCTCTAGAGTTTACATTTGCCATAATTCTAATCGCCCTCTTTTGTATCCTAAACGTGCTTAGTACATCTGGCGACATACCCCAAAATATGATCCCATATCTTAAGTATGAATGGAAATAAGCAAAATAAGTATTTCTTAATGTGTGCATGCTAGTGCAGGTTTTCAAAATACGTAACGCAAAGCACATCGAGTTCAGTTTAGTACTCAGATATTGTACATGTTTATTCCATTTCAAGTCATGTTGTATCCATAGTCCTAAAAACTTTGTTTCTGATTTATTTTCTATTTGATGACCATTTAATGGTATATTGGGTTTCGCAGGATTCCTATTCTGTATAGTGTGGAAATTTAGACATACTGTTTTTTTATAGTTTATTATGAGGCGATTATCTTGTGACCATTTGGTTAACTCTCCTGTAACGGAGTCAGCAGACTGCTGTATGACCAGTTTAGTTTCACCTTTTATTACGAGTGTTGTATCGTCCGCAAACAAAATTTCCTTATGTGAATGAACGTTCTGTGTTATATCATTGATATATAGAAGAAAGAGAAGTGGGCCCAAAACCGATCCTTGGGGTACTCCAAATTCAATAATTCCCTCATTGGACAATGTTTCATTAAGTAATTTGGTTCCATCATCCTTGTGTCTCAAGCTTACTATTTGTTTACGCCTTGTTAAGTAAGACTCTATCCATTTATTACCTAGACCTCTAATACCATATTGATTTAGTTTGGTAAGGAGGATGTTATGGTCAACAACATCAAATGCTTTCGATAAATCCAAGAATAGGCCTGTTACATGTTCCTTGAAAAATCCACAGCCTGCTTCCAGTCTCCGACCGGGTCAGGAATGGAATGAATGAAGCCCCCATCTAGCGGCGAGGATATGAACTGTGCCGGCTGCCGAGGCCTGACGCACTCCTCTGGGGAAATGATTAAATGAATGACAGATGAAATGAAATGATAGTGGAGAGTGTTGCTGGAATGAAATTTTGACAGGGAAAACCGGAGTACCCGGAGAAAAACCTGTCTGCCTCCGTTCTGTCCAGCACAGATCTCACATGGAGTGACCGGGATTTGAACCACGGACCCAGCGGTGAGAGGCCGGCGTGCTGCCGCCTAAGCCACGGAGGCTTAACATGTTCCTTATTGTCAATTAATTTCAGTACACAATTACTACATTCGTAAATTGCTGTCTGTGTAGATTTTTCCGTTCTGAATCCAAGTTGTGAGTTTGATAATATTTTATTATTTCCTCGAAATTTTCAGTCTCTTATACATAATTTTTTCCACAATTTTTGCAATACCAGTTGGTAAGGTAATAGGACGATAGTTATCTAATTCATCTTTTGAACCGTTTTTGTGCACTGGAATTACTTTTGATTACTTCAAAATATCCGGGTAAGTTCCTGAGAGAATTGAACTGTTCATTAAGTGCGTAAGTGGATTTATTATATTTTCTGCACATTTCTTTAAAATTGCATCAGGTATGCCATCAATGCCAGCACAGAATTTATTTTTTAGCTCTTTTATAACTATTCTTACCTCTTCACTTGTGACATGATTTATAAATAAAGAATCACTGCATATATTTATTTTATTATTAGAATTTAGTGTATTTACCTGTGATTTATTTAATAATTTTTGTGGAATTTCCAGAAAATAGTCATTAAAAGTGTTTGCTATTTCCTCTGGATTATTAATCACTTTATTATTTCTGGTCAGTGTAATGTTCCTTTGTATTTTAGCAGATTTTCCAGTTTCTTTCTTTATCACGGACCACATAGCCCTGTTTTTATTAGATGATTGGGAAATAAAATTATCATTATGCATTTTCTTTGCTAGTCTTATTACCTCATTTAATATGCTAGTGTATATTTTGTAGTATAAATTGATTTCAGGTATTGTGTGGTATTGTATATATAATTTGTGTAGAAATTTCTTTCTTTGACACGAATTTATAATCCCTGTTGTTATCCAATTGCTAGTTTTGTTATTTTGAACAGTTCTTCGTTTAAAGGGGAATGCTATTTCAAAATAGTGTTTTAGGGTACTGTTAAATGCATTAAATTTATCATTTACATTTTCTAGTTCATAAATTTCTGACCATGTTTCCTTATTTAATAAGTCATTGAAATATGTAACATTTGATTCAGCGAATGACCTGCACTTTGATTTTACTCCATTATCATTATTATTGATTGTTTCGGATACTTCAAAACTCAGTATTTGTCCATGGTGGTCACTAAAACCCGGACAATAGACTTTTATTGAATGGTGATATTTATCTCTATTTATAAAAATTTGATCAGGAGTGGTTTTACTAAATTTTGTTATTCTTGTTGGGGTATTTACTGTAGGTTTCAGTCCATAGGAAATTAGTAACTGTGTTAATAATTCACAATTTCTATCAAATTTTAAGAAATCCACATTTACATCCCCACAAATTATTATATCGAAATTTACTTTGCTCATGTTATATAAAATAATAAATATAGCCTAGATAATCCCATAAGGGCAAAGGCCTCCTGCGAACAGGGACGTGCTCTGGTTTAAACTCGTTAGGCGAGCAAGTCCTAAGGAGTTGTGTAGAAGTTTTTTACTCCACTTGCTACACTTCACTGTATTTCACTTCACTAACACTACATTTCACTTCGCTTTACGTGCGTTGTTTGGCTTGTTACAGGTTGCAGAAGTGTATCTTTCATGTCATAGGTGTGCTGTCTACCAGGATCTTTCATTGTTGAAGCTCTCCTTCTCTTCCCTTCTTATAGTTCCATACGTCTCCATTCTTGTCTCTCCCGTGCTATCCTCGTCCAGTGTTTGCCTGTCTTCCTTACGATTGAGTCATCCCAGCGGGTCTTCTGTCTACCCACGTTCCTTCTTCCCGTTCTGGGGTCCCATACCGTTAGTTTGTGCGTCCATCGATCGTCTTTCATTCTGGCCACGTGGCCTCCCCACTTCCATTTTAGCCTGTCAGCTGTTGTCACGGCATCTTTCATGGCAGTTCTTCTTCTTATCTCCTCGTTTCGTAATCTGTCCCTCAAGGAAACTTGAAGGATCTTCCGTTCCATTTTGCGTTGACATACCCGGATTGTTTGCCTTTGCTTCTCTGTTAACGCCCAGGTTTGACAGCCGTATAGCAGTACCGGCATTACACACTTTTCTAGCACTTCTGATTTTAGACTTATTTTCTGGGATTTGTCCATCAATATAAATTTTAAGGACCAGAACTTCTTCCATGCTTGTCCAACTCGTCTCTTGATTTCCTTCTCCTGGGAGCAGTCAAATGACAGGTTTTGTCCAAGGTAGACGTATTCCTGTGTGTAGGCTAGTGGTTTGCCATTGATGAGGATTTGTACTTCCAGTGAGTTGGTCATCATTTTTGTTTTTAGGGGGTTCATAGATAGACCTACTTCTTTACTGACAGTGTCCAGGTCCGCTAGCATTTGTTCCAAGTCTGTTGCCGATTTTGCTAGCAGTGCAATATCGTCTGCGAACCGTAAGTGTGTCAGCCTTTCCCCGTTTATTTCGATGCCGTATTTGTTGTCCCATTCCAACTTCCTAAATTGGTTCTCCAGTAGGCATGTGAACAACTTTGGTGAGAGGGGGTCGCCTTGTTTCAGGCCTCTCTCTAAGTTGATGTTCGCACCCTCCCTCTCCGTTCTTACCCTCGCTTGGCAGCCTTCGTAGAGCTTTTCCAGTAGTCTGACATATCCCTTTTGTATGCCTTGGCTTCTCAATGCCTCTAGCACACAACTATGTTCCACAGAATCGAAGGCTTTGTTATAGTCTACGAATGCAATGTATAGTTCGAGATTAAATTCCTGCGTTTTTTCCAAGAGCTGGTTCATTGCTTGCAGGTGGTCAATTGTGCTAAAGCCTGTCCTGAATCCGGCTTGTTCCACTGCTTGGTTTTCATCTAGTAGTTTAGACATCCTTCTAGTCATGATTTTCGTGAAAAGTTTGTAGAGACTGGCCATTAAACTGATTGGTCTGTAGTTATTAATGTCATCTTTAGCGCCTTTCTTGTGAAGCAGAACAATAACGCTCTGTTTCCATTCTGTTGGGATTTCTTCTGTTTCAAGTATCATGTTGAATAGCCTTGTTATCACTTCTATGAGATCCTCACCACCCATTTTCAGATATTCGTTGTAGATGGCATCCTCTCCGGGGCATTTCTCGTTTTTCGCCTCCTTTATTGCTGCTCTGACTTCACTGGTCATGATGGGAGGAATTTCTTCGTCGTATAGTGCCTCCAGCCCCTTATCACTTTTGTCTGAGTCTCTTCTCTGGTGTGCACTGGAGTACAGCTCTCTGTAGAAGTCTGTGGCCTAATTTATCTATAAATAAAGGAAACTTTCCTGACGGAGAACGGTATACGCATACAATTATTAACTTAAACTGCTGTATTTTTACGGCAGAGAATTCAAAATCCTGTTCCATAATTAGATAATCATAAGCTGTTATCTGTTCATGATCTAAATTATTTCTTAAGTAGATGCAAGTACCACCATGGCTAATATTAGATCTAGAGTATTTACTAGCTTGTATAAACCCTGGGAATTGAATTAATTCGAGTTGTTCCTCTTTCAGCCAATGTTCTGAAATACATAGTGCTGAGATATATTTAAGTTCATTTTTAAGCATTAGATTTATGTAATCAATTTTATTATAAAGAGACTGAACATTCTGGTGGTAAATTTTAAATTTGTTACTTTTGCAAGCTTGTGTTGGTGATTTATTTACATTATTATTATCATAATTGTTATTATTATTGTTGCTAGACAAATCCGAAATACCATTGTTGCACTCCGCTAAATTTGACTTCAAAAGATCTGAATGCCAAACCTCACGTTTGGCTTCTTCTACCAGTTTCCCTGCTTCCACTCTAAAGATATTACTGTTGAACATTCTTACCATTTGAATTTACAATTTTGCAGATTTCATCACTAAGATACTCTTTTCCTAACCTATTTAAGTGTAGGCCATGCCGAGTGTGGAACTTCCTGTCTAATTTACTTACATCTACAATTTGGACATTTGGAAAACTCTTACAAATTTTATGCATTTTTCCATTTGTAGCCTCTATTTCTACATTTACACATGATTTTGGAATTAAATCGTATCTCTGCGGAATGTTTACAATAATGACATTTGTTTTTTGCATGGATGGCAATGTACCCTTTAAATCTTTGATTACCTTTTTACTCTCATTTCTATAGACGTCGTTTGCTCCAGCGATGATTACTGCATAGTCCTTTGCAGTAAGGGATGCACACTCTCCTATCATCCCGTTCGTGACCTCTGCAATTTGAGCTCCTGGCTTTACTGTTGAAGTGATCTCCATTTCTCTGCTTCTCTCCAATACTCTTGCTGCTACATCTCGCCCGTGGCTATCCGCAAATATCCGCATCTTCCTGGATTTTCTCTTTATCACTTTCTTCTTTTCTTCTTGAGGAGAGTCATCATTTTCTTCGACAAGCACTCCGAATGAATTTGAGACGGGAATTTCAGTTACATGAACTCCATTTATAGGCCTAGGCTTATTCAATCTTACCTTACCAGCAATCACTGTCGACCAAGTTTCCTTTCTTTCCTCTCTGTTTCCTATTAATTTATTCAACTCTTCCAATAACTTAGCAATATCTTCCTTTAGCAGCTTTATAATTTCGTCTTTTGAGGACAGTTCGTTTCTCAGGTTATGACATTCGCATGACGGTAGCGGTAGGCCTACATTACGACAATCGGTTTCACTTTTCTCCTCATTCAATTTTACCTGAGATCTTGTGATGATTTTATTTGCATTTTTACTTTTATTTTGCACGACGAGCATAAATCCGTTACGGTTACACTACCTGACGAGACACTAACACTGTTTACTGTCGTCATACTAGAGATCTAAGTTAGCCTAGATGTTTACACCAAATTACACTAATTTTATTTTAATTATTACTACATAATAGAATTAATCTAATTACCTACCAATAAAGAAGAATGTGAAATACGCATATCTTCCAATCGGGTGAAATCTCGTAAAAGCACCACTGCTCTACTTGGTTCAAACAGTGATTGAAGAAATCACCGAATCTTTGGATACACGTTCCCACAACTTAGTTTAAGTTTATTAAATTATCAATAAGAATTTCTAAATACTATCAATATTCCGTATTACACTTGATCTAAGGAAAGTAACTTTATAGATTTTAAACCTCTGTTATAGTATTTTACCACTTTTATCAAATATTTACACTAGCTGCTATTTCACTACACTTTCACTGTGACGCCATCATGCCATATCAATCAGGTTTTTACCCCTTTTCATAGGGGACAACTATTCAACATGTCGGCAAAAAGTGATGGTAGTCAGATGGGGCGACCACAGGAGGAACTAGAAAATGTGGAATATGAGGGTGTAGCGTCCATTGAAAGCATCATTGTAGTTTCGGAGGCTGAGCTAGTATCAACTCCAACTCCTACCATTGCAGAACCGTCTCCAGTTATTGCCAAACGACAGCCATTGTCAAATAACAATCGGTATTAAGACCATCACATAGGGCCGTACACGGTGTTTGTGCAAGGGGAGGGAGATCAACATATTGACAGTTTACATCCTATGGCATTAGGCAAGCTATTTTTTGAAAATAAGATAGCGGGTATTAAGAATATTCAACGCAAAGGACGCAATCGTGTTCAGGTACAATTTCACAAGGCGCTAGAAGCTAATTCATTCTTACAAAATCCCTTACTGCCAGCAAAACACTTGGTCGCCTTTATCCCGTCCGCTAACGTCCAACGTGTTGGTCTAATTAGGGGCATAGACACATCATTATCACATGAGGAAATTTTACAATATATTGATTCGCCTTTTCCAATCGTTAGAGTACAACGTTTTTTTTTTTAGGAAAAAGATGATCAATGACAAGTTGGAATCCCTTCCTACAGGAACAGTGACATTTTCTTTGAAACACAGCGGCTGCCGGAGTATGTATCTATTTTTAACGTGCTACTAGAAGTAACATTAATCATATTTCCCCCATTAGATGTCAGCACTGCCAAAGATACGGGCATGTAAAACTGCACTGTCGGGCGCGCGCCCCAGTTTGCGGTAAATGTGCGCAAGGCTATTTGATGGATACATGTAAGGAGATTATTTTCAAATGTGCTAATTGTGCTGACAACCATCCGGCAGGCGCCCCCCGCTGCGCTGAACTGGAAAAACAGAAGTCCATAAAACGCCAAATGTGTATAGATAATAAATCGTACCATGAAGTTATTCAGGCTAACTACAGTGTACCGTTCAATCCTCTTACACTCCCGCAGCAATTTCCGACCTCAGAGCAGTCAAATATTCCGCGTCAGGAGGATCCGCCGAGAAAACGGAAGTATACAGAACTAATGCCCCCAAAGCCGAAAGTGATGAATCCCTTAGGTTACGACCAAAGGGCCTATTTAGATATCTTAAAGCAACCGTCTGGCAGTGGTGAAGGGGTGGCTTTGCAACCCGCCACCAAAGGTGAGGAAGTTTCGAAGAAACGGTCTTCTCAAATACCTGTAACTTCGCGGGATCCGTCGCATGACATCATGGAAGATTTTCAGAAATTACAAGAATTATTAGGGCACAACGCTCAATGGAGCTTCTATGTGAAAAAATTATTGGAAAAGGTTGCACCATTACTTACCAATTCTCCTTCCACAAAATATACTACCCTAGTTAGTAGTAGTCCTACAGTGGACTAAATTTTATTCGTGCTATATATTGTTCCTCCAGTGGAATTGCCGAAGTATTTTAAATAAACCTGGCTCCGTTCCTCGTATAACTTTTTGATTCCCAACTATCAGGTTGAACGTCAGGATGGTCCAGGATATCGAGGCATCATGACGCTATTCAAAAATAATTTACGATACACTCCCCTCTCTAATCAATTCTATATTCCTCACACTTATCATCACACGTTCCTTGTGCAAGATATCCATGTAAGTCATATTTACTGCCCCCCGGGTATACACGGTTCCCGTCGGCAATGGCATGTATATTTTCAGTTCATACAACAATTTTCTAAACATTTTACAGTGGGGGATTTTAATGCACATCACGCCTTGTGCTGCAGTGGCAGAATTAATCCGAAAGGACGTCACATCGCTGCAGCTATACAGGAATTACACCTACATCTATTAAATGATGGACCACCCACGCGCATTACTCCACCAAATAGTCCCCAAAGCGCGGTGGATCAAAGCGATCATTATCCAATTATAATAGACTATGATATCTCGAGTACCCAACATATCCCAAAAAACGTATTTAAGGTTAAGAACAATTTACGACATTTTGATTATGAGTTGTTTTCTTGCCTTTTACAGGATAGGCTTTCTCAGCAATCACAGGTGCCTAGTAACAGTTATAATTTTTTATTAGAGAATATCCGAGCCTATTTTAATATATATCACCCTTTAATTACAAAGACAGGTCCTCCGAATAATCGTGGTGCCTTACCCTCATGGTGGGATCAAGAATGCGGACAGCTGGTACGACGGCGCAAGGCAAGTTTAAAAGATTTCCGACATTATGGCTCTTCAGCATCTTATTTGAGATACAAAAGTCTCACTGCGCAAATCCAACGTGTATTTAATCATGAACGACGCGAAGCGTGGAAATTATACATTACCCAATTAAGCAGTACTACGTCCCTAAATAGTATTTGGACGGCGATTAAACATTTCTCTAATACTCGTACTATTCCATCCCCCTCTCAACTTTCGGCGCAGGGATGCCATGACCTGTATCATATTTGGACACCGGATATAGTTATTCGCTTGCCTACATCTTGTACCTCTGGTTCGCTGGACCGTTTTTCCAGTTAAATGCAGCCTATTACAAGTAGCGAATTACGTCACACATTTCGCCACAAAAAATCATCCAGCCCAGGGATTGATGGAGTGACTTATAAGATGATCGCTCGATTTCCAGTAAACGCTCAGGTTATCATTCTTCAACTATATAATTCCATCTTACGCACAGGGGCCTTCCCGGAGGATTGGAATGTTTTTCAAACTGTACCGATTCTCAAACCCATGAAAGATGCACGATTACCGAGTAGTTATCGCGGTATACAACTTAGATCTTGCTTCCGGAAAATTTTTCAAAATATTCTTCTCCGACGGCTTCAATGGTGCCTAGAATATTATAACCTGTTTCCGAAAACTCAATTTGCATTTAGAAAAAATCTTGGTACATCTGACCCCTTAAATATATTCCTTAGTGATCTACTCCTTGCAAAAGGAAATAAAATGCACACAGTAGCTGTGTTCCTTGACCTAAAAATCCATATGATTCTGTTGATCCATATCTTCTTATTCAACTTCTTAGAGATCTACAATTTTCCCTTCCCTTTCGGTGCTTAATACATAATATGCTATGTCACCGTCACATAACTTACTTCTTATGGTGTTCCGCAGGGAGACGTTCTAAGTGGGCTTTTATACTTGATTCATACTCGTACTCTAGAAACAGTCATATTACCGCACGCTCGCATTTTTAATATGTGGATGACATTCTAATATATTGCACAAGAGAAGATTTTTCCGCATGTCGTAGGGATATATACCACGCCTTATCTCATGCTCATGACTGGTTACATCAAAACGGATTTGAAACTTATGCCGGAAAAAACGCTGCGATGATCTTTACTCACAAACGAATTTATGACAGTTCTCCTATATTATATCGTCAAGGTCAAATTCCGGTGGTGACGAGTGTAAAATACTTAGGGATTTACATTGACAGGAAAATGCAATGGGAGAGACATACGCAATACCTTCCGAGTCATCTCGTCAGCAAAATTAATGTTCTAAAGTCACTCACTCGACGCCATTAGGGGGTGGACCCGGAATCATTATTAACGGTTTATCGTAACATCATAAGTTCTGTGCTAGATTACAATTCCTTTTTTTGATTCAATGTCCAGCATTAGGCTCCTCCGTTTAGATAGAATACAGTTTTCTGCCTTGCGTATAATTATAGGTGCGCTTAAATCAACCCCCACAGGTGCCCTTTTAGTTGAAACCGGAGAAATGTCACTATATCATTGGCGTAGATATCTGGCATGTATGTACCTGCTACGAAAAATGATGATAACAACATCACCTATCGTCCCTAAATTACAACTATTGGAGGAATCTTATACGCGTCGATTATTGCCCACAGATTCTCGTCCAGCTTTACTCACCGCATATTCCATTCTTCAACCTTACCGCCATAATATATTAAAGGTCATGCGGTTGCCGATATATAATATTCCGTATGCTGCAACGCATTTTCAACATCATAGTCTACAGAATTCCTTACCCCACGTATATCAGTCCTTTCAACATCATCCCGTAATCATTCCTCGTATTTTTCGCGAGATAACGAATCCTTTGATATCCTGCATCATTTTTTATACAGATGGTTCTAAAATGGTTAACCCATCTCGTGTGGGAGCAGCCTTTTTTGCTCCGGATTTACATATCTCATTTCAGTATACTTTACCCCCAGACGTCACGATATTTACAGCCGAAAGCTTTGCCATCCGTCAGACGTGTTTTATATTAAAAACATGCTATTCGTCATTCTTTAATTTGTACCGACTCAATGAGTGTAGTGCAAGCACTTCAAAATGTTCTACTGGCCGATAATTGGTTTTTATGTCAGTTAGGGCAACAATTGTACACTTTACAAACGGAGTGTTTTGAAGTCAGTATCATGTGGGTACCCGGCCATTCTCATATTGAGAGTAACGAAAAGCGGATAACCTCGCCAAAGATGCTGCTAATGGTAAAGGCAAAGCTTACAACATCCCCATACCAATGTCTGATTTGCGTTCTCTAATTCGTTCGACGATACGGGATGACTGGCAAGTCACGTGGACTAACTATGCAAAAATTAAGGCCAAACAATATTTTGAGATACTGTAGTAGGTTTGCTTAGGCTGGGATGACAAGTGAAACGGTATTTACTTTGCTCCACGTTGAGCGTACAAATGTAGCAGTTTAGCTAGACCCCCTTTGCCTAAGCTATGTTGTTTTAATGGGCGCCAAGACCTCAATGCAATGTTGAAATCTAAATTTGTATTTAACAACGTCTAGCTCTGGCAGAACACCTTCAAGACTCTATTCACTCAGATCGTGGTATGATTTGATCATTAACCCAACAAACAATTGTATCAGGAGAAGGAATTGGTCTATATCTAATGCTACCTACTGAAAGCAAAGATTGCATTGTAAAAGAAATGAATTTATTATATAAAACAAGAATAGCAAAATTAATAATAATAATAAGTTTAAAATTTAAATAGGAGCGTTGTGATTTTAATATTACCGATAGAAAATTACGTGAAAACGGAGTCTGTTAAATTATTGATTTTACTCTTATTCCCAAGCTATGAAGTTACTGAAATATGAAATATAAAACCAAGAGAAATGAGAGATTGCGTATTTCTGCGTCATTCGCGCTTACCACTGGAAATTGCCGAAGCCTTTCCCTCGTACTGGATGATGCTGTGAGCTTCCCACAGTCTCCTGGACGTCGACATCTCCGTCGATATTTGATGAGATTCTCGTAGATTAGATAATTCTATGGTCCGTACATCGGACCCAAACACTCGTACAACCGCACTGGTTAAGTTTTACAAAAGTTAGTCCTCCAATCCACGGAACATCGGAGCGACTCCCGCTTGCAAACGTACTCGTTAAGTTCTACACAGATAGTCCCCGTTCCACGGAACATCGGAGCGACTCCCGCGTACAACCACACTCGGCAAGAACTACACAGATTGTCCTCGTTCCACGGCGCGTCGAACGATATATCCACACGCCGGCTCCCCCACTCTACATCCGACTTCAGCTTACGTGGTCTCCACTGATTGGCTGCACCCCGCTACTTCCCCTCCTCTAGTTCATTACACTCGGCGCGCGAATGATGAAGACGATTCCCGTTACAACCATTCGCCTTTCCTGGACGCTGCGACCCAGGATTGCGTCATGCTTCTCGACAAGATTAAGCGTGTACTTGAATTCCCAGTGAGTCACGTCTCTCGATATACCCTAACTGACGAAAACTCCGTAAAATTCCGCAATCACATAATTTTCTATGATACAGTCGTTCGTAATAATTTGCTTGATAGCGTTTTCTAAGACATAGAAAACCTATCTGAATGCTAATAATTTTTATAAAATGCTCCGAAAATACCTTAATAATAATTATAATAAATTAATAATAATAATAAATTAACATGAAAAATTCTCTTGGCTGAACAATTTGCCGCGTAAATAAATATAGAATGGCTTCCTACTGACTTATGCCAGTTGCATAAAAACCCCTCGAAAAACACGTTACATATTCGCCTCGGATCATCAGATGATTTACCGTGACGACGGTCCATTATCCGATTATCCCAGACACGTTAATAAACCCCATCTAAAATACATATTACATAAATGAGATCACCCTAAATTACAGATATATACACTCATAATTTTTCTTCACGCACTTTGCGTCAAAGTTTGTTGTCACTATGGATTGCACTTTGCAACCAGTCCAATGTTTTACATATAGAATAGTGTTCCACGGATATTTCCGTCTCTCAAATTTCTATATGTTGGAGAAATAGACATAATTAATGTGTGAGCACTATGTATTTATGATGTCATATCACACGCATTGAAGGTGTTCTGATATATTATATCACCATAGAACTTCCTAATTTCACTGGAGGTCCCTTCCTTATGGTGAAATTTAATCTCACTTATCACTGAGCACACGATCACACAATTGTGGCAGCGCCTCGTGACCATAATACTTAATCTCTCTTTAAAGTAGATTAAATTAATATTGACTTCTGAAAAAAAAAAAACAGTAAATGCGCATTACATATAACACCAAATATTTCTGTGCCGTAATCGCCCTGTCTTGTTAAGTTCCCGTAGACCATATTCTACTTAATACTAGTTCTCAACACAGACCAGTTCTCCTGACACAAATAATACCTTTGTACAAATTACCTTAAATTACACACTTACAAATCTTACATGGCGAGGCCGTAAACAGAAATCACGTGTGCTGATATGTATGAGTTTCATGAAGGACTGTCGCGCCTTCTGATGGCCCATCTTTTGCCTCGTGGACGCCTTAAGCAAAAATACCCTGTCCAAGCGCTCACCCATCTCTAGGAGGCAAATGGGAATTCACCAGCGCTACCAAATTCTGGCCTTGGTGTATCGAGACATTTTAGTGCTCAAGAGCATCCGACAATCCCGTCATATTTCCCTGTACCTTAAAAACTCTCATTTACTTACATACTACCCCCCTGTGTGACTTCTGATACGCCTGCCTGGAAGACCATCTCCTCCCACGCACCAAATACCACACTTACTCATTTGATAGGCTGGCTCGCCAGCTAAACACACTCACTTTATGACACATATTTTCGTAGACTATGTATATTATACGTCCCGTATAATCTGTTTCCCTTACTATCCTCCAGCACATATGCTGTTTTGCCAATACGTTTGGAAACTATAAATGTTTCTGTGTCACCTGCTTTCAACCTTGCAAGTGGCTCCCTTTAAATGAACGTCATCACGTTGCTCTACCTACCTATTTCTCAGTGTCTGTAACGATGCCCTGTTGCTACGATCCACACATGCTAACCCTACCTTCCTATGGTGTCACACCTCTACTCGACACTCTATGACCTAAAAATGTCACTTCTGACTGACAGAATGACGACTTAGACAGCTTCAAAGTGAACCCTGCCTGATCTAACTTCTGAAAAACTATATCTAAATGACGTAGATGCTCCTCAAAACTGCATGAACTAATTACCATATCATCTATGTAAATGGTTACAAACTCTCCTGTGTCATCCCCTAATGCGATGTTTAAAGCCCTAATTAAAGCTGCTGAACTACTCTTTAACCCATAAGGTGTTCTACAAAATTGATAAAGGTTATATTTATGACTAAAAGCTGTAAATGGTCTGTCTTCGTACATAAGTGACACTTGCCAAAAACTGGAACTCAAATCTACACAAGTGAAATACTTCTTCCCCTCAAATGTTTGCATTAATTCCTCTATTGACATAGATTTCAGCTGATCTGAACTAATTCTACTGTTAACCAAACGAGCGTCTAAACAAATACGAACCGTGCCGTCGGTTTTGGGTACCGTGATCAAAGAATTAACATACGGACGGTTAGAGTGCTCAATAATCCCATTTTCAAGCATCTGATTAATTTGTGCCTCAACTGCACTCTGATAAGCGAAAGGTACAGGATATCTATGGCCTGTGAATACTGATCTATCAATAACGTTCAATGAATGTGTATAGCAATTGGCCATACCAATGCGATCCTCAAAAACTCTCCTATTACACCATAACACATCATAGAGCCGAACACAATGTTCCACCTCTATATTCCCAGAAATGCAGCATCACGTAACGAGTCCTCTAGACTTCCGTTCGTAATCACACAGCCCACAAAACATGGAGAACCCCGCTCTACGGCTGGCGATATCTCATTTAAAGTACAAATCACACCTACAATACTACTCCTCTGAATATGGTCATTGAACGCTACTTCTACTTCAGAATCTCCCCATTTAAACTTCAAACTCCCTACATCATAACATAAGTTACCAGACACTCTACTTAGCCACTCTGAACCCAAGATAACACTGAATACTAAATTTGGAATTACAAGGCAAATCTGCTTCTCTACATGATTATTAATTTTAATGTCTACTAAAACTAGCTTAGAAATTACTTTAGACCTCTTCCCAACAGCTGTGATAACAAAAGTGCTTTTAATTGGCATCTGCTCAAAATTTACTCCAGTTCCTTTCATTTTATCATAAAATGCACTACTTATGCAACTCTTCATACAACCACTATCAATTAAAACATCTGTGTACGCATCGGATACGTTAAATTTAACTATGGGGCTCTTACTAACCACTTCCTGAATAATACCTTCATCATTTAGTTCATGTAATAATTCATTTCTTACATTTAGGTCATAGGGTTAGTAGTGGGAGAAGGTGGATCCGAACACAGTCCTTATATGGTCATGCCAAGGTCATCCACTTTTTTGCACCTGTGGCGACAGGTGCGGGGCCGGGGGGGGGGGGTGTGGGGAGGGGGCGGGGTAGGGGGAGTGGGGAGTGGGGAGGGGGAGCGGGGATGGGCATGGCGGAGAGCTCCGCACAGGCTGACGACTGTCAGCCAACTATGCTCTTGATGGGAGCAGTCTCTGTGTATATGCAAGAGGCTGGTAGCCTGCGGGCTTGAGCCGAGCAGTAGCGAGACCAGTCGAGGTCAGCCGAAGCTGGTATAGCTCGAGGCAGTATGACGTACTGAGTGGTGGGAAACTGGCTGGACTGGCGCGCTCAACTTGCCCGGTGAGAGGAAGGGGAACCTTGTTTTTGTGTTTTGAGCCGAGCAGTAGTGAAGAGAGCCGAGTGAAGCCGAGTGGGTGTTTGTTTCATTATTCCCTCGAGCCAAGTCGAGCTTACTTGAAGAGAAACAAATTGATGTCAAAAAGGTATTGATTTGTTTAGTGTTTTACAAGGCAGTGTTGCCAACCAATGTTGAGATAAAAAAGTTGTGTCGGGTGAGGGATTTGAACCCTCGTTTTCTATGTAGAAAATTCGAACTTAAGTCGAACGCCTTAGACCACTCGGCCAACCCGACAAGGAGAGGATTAGAGAGGTTAAAATAAAATAAACAAGAATAATTATACAAGATCGGATTTATTAATCCAAGAATTAAAAGAGGAATTAAAACCTAACCATTTGACATAAAGTTTATTGCCATTTCTTTTAATCACTTTTTCAACAAGATAATGCTTAGGATATAGTGTCTTTTGAAGTTCCTGTACGTAGAATCCTCCTTTGATGGGCTGATTGTTACTGTCCTGAAGTAGATAAGTGACTAGATGGGTACGTTTCACTTGGCGAATGGTGAATATTTCTGTGCTCCAGTTTGGTGTGTACCCTTTTGAGAAGAGTGATTTATGTTTACTGACGCGTACATAGTCACCTACGTGAAAACGATGACGTTGTGGGTCAGCTGTTTTGATGCTATGATGAATGCGATTCAGCCGTGGAGTGTTTTTTATTACCAAACACGGCTTTACTCCAATAGTTCTATGTTTGGTATTGTTGTAACGTGATACTAGATTCTGCACTAGGTTTACCCAGCGGTAAGATCCTCTTGCTGTAAATTCCCGCCACATGTATGTTTTTAACGTTCGGTTGAAACGTTCAACAACACTTGCCTTTAAATTACTATAGGTGGAATAATGATGAACGCCAAGTTCTTGCATATACGTAGAAAACTCCTTGTTGAAAAACTCCTTTCCTTGATCGGTCTGGAGGAGGCGAGGTTGTCGTTTAGCTCTTTGAATAATCTGTTTAAAGGCTGCAGTAACTAGGTTACCTGTTTTATTTTGCACAGGTTCAACAAACGCCATTTTGGAATAGACGTCAATGACTGTGAGCAGATATTTGATACCATTGTTAGTATTGGCATAGGGAATCATTTCAACGAGATCGGCTTGCCAAAGCTCATCAATTCCTTTTGAAACAACATGACGCCGTGGATAGATACGGCGAGCTGGTTTATGCAACTCGCGAGCAATTGCTGTTTTTATAGGTGAAGGGGTGTTGCCACGTGGATCCATCACACAATAATGCCAGCATGACGAAGCTCCTCATCTATTTCTACAATTTCACCTTCATGACCGGTATGTCCAGCCTGTTGGGAGGCGTGCAGGAGGTGTAGACGTTTGACCAACTTATTAGGATCGTTCCAATAGGTGAAATCGACAAAAGGTTTCAAAGTTTTAAACGTGACGCCGGACGCTGAGCTTGTATGACGGACACTTGCATAGGTGGGAAACAATTTGGATATGATGGTCTTATATTTGAAACTCTTATTTGCATTGATTGGTTCAGAACGTTTATAATTACGTCTAAAACCATTTGTAGCCATCAATATATCCTTATACTTTTGAAGATCGTCTTCGTCATACCCATCCTTAGAAGGAACACGTGCAAATAAAAGTTCTAAAAGACCTGACGTCAGTTGATATCGAACCGTTTTAACAATCATAACATTATCTTTTATTTTGATCACCGAGTCACCAATTCGAAAACGTTTATTTTCATAGCGAACGCCGTAGGTCGTATCAGTTTTTCTAGTAAAAAGGTCTTCTAGGTAGGGTGTTATCAATGGGCCAAAATGCTCTACCAGAATACTTTTCAGCTGCACATACTTTTCAGGTGTAGTCAAGATTTCTGACAGTGTAGGTTTTTTTTCTCTAGAGCTAGACGGC
This sequence comes from Meconema thalassinum, assembly GCA_946902985.2. NCBI lineage: Eukaryota > Metazoa > Arthropoda > Insecta > Orthoptera > Tettigoniidae > Meconema > Meconema thalassinum. The sequence goes on along the minus strand of OX336394.1, from coordinate 382,529,446 downwards.
GTTTGAGCAATGACTGTAGTTTTTAGAAACTCTGGAAGCGGTGATTCTGTTTCAGAAGTAAAAACATCTTCAGCTTCTTCATTGTCTTCTTCTTGTTCTTCCTCCACAATGGTTTGCGTTCCTTTTGATACTGTATTTGGCTTATTGGACTTTGATGTTCCTTTTAACACAGCTTCCAGAGGTGATTTCAAATGTTTTGCGATCAACAGCTCACTATCGGCATGTGTGCGTTTCAGTTCGCGGAACTTGCGTCGAATATTATTTCGTGCACGGATAATGTGTTTCTTTAATTGACTTCCTGCTGTTGCCATGATAGCTAAAGAAATGACGAATGAAAAAGCCACGCAGCACCTTAAATACGTATGAAATGATCAAATCCCTTACGGTAGCGGCCGTTGGTAATGTCACTCTGCTTATCGATAACAAGACAGCCGTGGTGATGAGCGTTCCAGCATGTGGCGCACAACTGTGTAAAGGTTTGAAAGGTCATGTCTGGGTTCACGTGATCATCATAGACGTGACGCATGTTACGTTCATCCTGCCGGAAGAGAACAATCACGTTTGCATTGTCACGAATTAATTGTTTCCGTATTCGTGAATAGGTTTGACACAGATAGAAGCAGTCAATATGTTTGTGTCGTCCCATGCTGAAATAGGCTTGAATAATAGCCTGCCGTTCTGTGGACACATCATCAAAAATCATAAGTGAATTGGGGCGAACATGATCTGGAGAGATGACATCTTCGTGTGCAGGGAATGTAAAGTACCTCATGTTATTGTTGCGAAGACCTGACATGACCTGTTCCAAGAACACATAAAGAGGTTGATAGAGTGACTTGGCAAAAATGTAAATATTTTGAAAGCGCACCCCGTTTAACGACGTGATTAGGGTAAGCAGAAGATTTGTTTTTCCACATCCTGATGGTCCGGTGATGAGACAGCGAATGGATGACGGGAAGAGCGAGCCGTGACGTTGTTCAGACGTTGTCGAGAAGAGGTTAGAAACCAAATCTCCCACCGGAAGTGAATGTTGCTGCTTAATAATCTGCATATTAACTAAACGTGAAAAGGATAGAGGTGGTCTCTATATACATGAAGCAAGTGTCTGTTTCAGATCTAGTGTAACCATGGATGCCTATGGAAGAACACATAAGACAAAGAAAACAAATGCATCATCTGTCTCAATAAACGATCCAAAACATGATACAGATCCGGCTAATAAACGATATGTTGATGTCAATGCACTGCCACGCACAACGGATGGTCATTACAACTTTAATGGAAAGCGATTAACCAATATAACAGAACCTCTATTACCTTCAGACGCATGTTCGAAAAAGTATGTAGATTACTATCGCTTACGCCGTATCAAGGGAGATTATGACGCACAGAATAAACGTATCATGAGTGTTGCAGACCCTGTGAACAATCAAGATGTGTGCACCAAAATCTACATGTTAACCAATGCTGTGGTGTTAACAGAAGCAAAGGACTATGATGTACACCATCGTCGAATCACTCAGCTGGCTCTTCCAACAAATAACACGGACGCTGCTAGAAAGGACTATGTGGATAACAAGGTGAAACAACTTCTCAGCATTGTGCCTTCCCTAACTGAAAAAGGTTATACAGCGAATAATGCACGTCTTGTGCATGTGGCCGATCCTGAGGATGATCAAGATGTTTGTACAAAACGGTTTTTGACCTCTGAAATGAGAAAGGTGTGGGAAATTAAGGAGAATGCACTACAGATGAAACGAAGACGAATAGCTGAAGTTGCTGATCCTGTACAACCTCACGATGTAGCGACCAAACGTTTTTTGGAACAACGGTTATCGCTTTTCATTAAATCAATACCCTCCATAATTTTGCTGCACATTGTAAACCAACAACCGGTAAAAGACCCCAATGAACTCACCTATATACTACGTTCGGGTTATAGCAATTACCGTTTACTGTATGATGGTGCCATTCGTGTTATCGAGTATACACCAGATTTTAAACATTTAGACTTACTATTAAACGGTAGTGTTATATCATCATCACTCATCGATCTGGCGGTGAAAGCCGAGGACAAATTATCCTTTCAACTGAAATTGTCGTCTGAAGAAAAAGAGGCGGGGAAAACAATGAACGATTTTCCGCTGTATGTAGAACTTGAATATACCGCCACCATTAATTAAATAATTGCTCGTTCTCCTCCCAAGAAGCGTTAGTTGTGTTCCATACTTTACAGCGTGAGGTTGTCTCGTTTCTCGCTCGCGATGGTGAAACAAAGATATGTGGGGAAGAAGATGAAGAAGACGTCATCGAGAAAGGGAGGCTTTAAAGCAATTCTTCATGCGGCACGTCAAGCTTCACGTGGAGAAAAAAATAGCGATTTGGCCATTAAAAAAGCTCTCCGAGCAGCACGATTGCATGCAAATCCCAAAAGTAAACTACGTTTTAGAAAACGAGCGCGTGTTATTCCTGTACCGAAACGTGGAGGATTTTTACCCGCACTATTTGCTGGACTAGCAGCTCTGGGTTCACTTCTTGGTGGAGCAAGTGCGGTAGCACGAACAGTGAAAGCTGTTGAGGAGGCGAAGCAACAGTTGAAGGAAAGTGAAAGACATAATAAAACAATGGAAGCCATTGCACTGCGCGGTAAAGGTGTGAACATGAAGCTGGCACCTTACAGGAAAGGACTTGGCATTTACATGTCGCCAAAAAACATTTAATAGACGCACTGCCGCGGCGAGCTATGACGCATGAGGAAGTTATGAGATATGCAAAACGGTTGAAGATATCACGCTTTCGAGGTGTGTTTATGCGTAATCAATTACCACCTCGACCTTGGATGCGTGAAAGTGCTGTTGTTAATTTGGATGAGAGTCATGGACCAGGAACACATTACGTGGCCTACATAAAACAAGGATCTACTGTGTGGTACTTTGACAGTTTTGGAAACCTTCCTCCTCCGACAGAGCTTATTCGCTATTTCGGAAGCAGTGCAATAATAAACTATAATGTGAAACGAGTACAAAATTTTAACACTCAACACTGTGGTCGCCTCTGTCTGACCTTTCTATATAAGACTCAGCACATGAGGTAACGTGAGCAGTATAATGGCAGAAAGTAGAACGTTTACAGTGCACGGACAAGGAGCTGAAGTAACTGTTGACTTTTATCCTCCTATTGAATTGGGACAACGACCCTACGTGCTGGGACTTATTTCGTTCGAAGGTTATAATAGAATCTACAACGTACATGAAGACATCAACGATAAGTTCTACTACGATGACTATGAGTTAACTCTACCACCTGGCAGCTACACGGTAGATGATATTTACGATCACATCTACACAACTCTCATCAGAGAATTTACTCTAAAAGCATTTCTTGACGGGACATACAAGTTTGAACTCATAGCCAACAACGTAACACATCGTTGCAGTATTCTTTCTTCCTTTAGGATTGATTTTAAATCACAACCAGACTCAATTGGTCCATTGCTTGGTTTTTCAGCACGAGTTTTAGAACCAAATGTGTTGCACAAGTCTGACCAACCTGAAGAAATTATTGAAGACCATCACATATCTGTCACGTGTAACATAATCACCGACGTTTACACCAATCAGGAACCATCGCATTCACTCTACGATTTTATTGTCACTTCACCCAGTGGCTATATCATCCGTGAAAACCCATCAGTAGTGCTCTATCATCCTGTGAGTGTAACCAATATTAGGAATATTACCTTAAGACTGGTGAATAGAAACCAACGTCTCATCCAGTTAGACCGTCATACACCTGTAACCTACAAATTGTATCTGAAGTCAGCATGAAACAAGTGTATAAAGCACCAACACCATCCAGGCTGGGTGTTAGTTGTTTGCAACGCGTGTACAGGTTAACACGTGTCAACAAGCAGATCTTACAACAACTGGGTTACACCTTACATCATGAATTCAATCCTCGACGTGACAAACCCAGTTGAAGTGCAGGAGGGTATTGTAAAAATTGAACAGCATTCCTACCAACCGTATACTCAAGGATTAAATAATAATGATGAGATCCGCATTACCATTAATCAACAAGATATCTACACCCTACCACATGAAAGTTACATCCTGATTGAAGGTCAACTCATCAAATCAGATGGTACCATCCCGACAACGTCAAAGTTGGCCAACAATGCTCTTGCCTTTCTGTTTTCTGAAGTTCGCTATGTCATCAACGGAATCGAAGTGGATACAACTCGAAATGTTGGCATAACAAGCGCTATGAAACTTTATCCTGCGTATGGAACTGAAGAAAGTAAAGCTTTTCGTATGGCTGGCTGGTGTCCCGACACAAGCAATGACTGGATGATTAACACTGATGGTTCATTTACCGGTCATTTACCTTTAAAATTAATACTAGGCTTTGCAGAGGATCATAAGCGCATCGTTGTGAACGTAAAACAGGATCTGATTCTTGTGCGAGACAGGAGTGATTATAATGCACTGAAGGGTGTTGATGGTGGTGCAATAGATTCAAAAATTTTATTGCAACGAATTCTATGGAAAGTACCGCACGTTACTCTGTCCGATCAGAAAAAATTGAGTCTACTCAAGATTGTGGAGAAGGATACACCTTTACCCATACAATTTAGAAGCTGGGAGCTGCATGAATATCCGGTATTACCACTCACCGATACGCATACATGGTCTATAAAAACCTCACGGTACACAGAGCGACCTCTCTACGTCATTGTTGGATTTCAAACAGATCGTAAATATCAACAGAATAAAGATGCATCACAATTTGATCACATCCAATTGCGAAATATGCGACTCTTCCTGAACGGTGTTACTTTCCCCTATGAGGGAATGGACTTAAACTTTACCAAGAACAAATATGGAAAGCTCTATGACATGTTTACAAATTTTCAGTCATCCTATTATCAGAAAGAACCATGTCCGCTATTATCACCACAAGACTTTAAGACCAAAGCACCTCTGATTGTGATGGACTGTTCGTATTTGGAGGAGTCGATGAAGGAAACAACTATTGATATCAGACTAGAATTTGAAACATCTGCCGTTATTCCAGAAAAAAACAACAGCCTATTGCCTTATTGTTCACGAGGCACAGGTGTATTATCAGCCGCTGTCCAACATCGTGACCAGAGTATAAATAGCATGTCTGCCTGCATTCCCCTGCTCAGTCATGGAAAGCTACGATGAAGTCAACACCCCTCCTCCAAGGGGAGCAACAGACTGTAAATGTGAAAGTGACTCACATAGTGAAGATGAGGATACGAGGTTTATCATCTATCGTTCTCTAGTGAGTGAAGCTATTACTGCCTATCACAAGACTCATACTGTGCATAGAATTCCACCGCATCTGGTTTCCTATTTACCAGATGGATTTATGTCAACGTTCGGCATTCACGATAGGGGGTACAAAAAGCATTGCTCAAAAAAGAAGAAAGATGATGTCGCCAAAGCATCATGTCATGATGGAGAGCGGGCGGATGGGTTAAACTGTAAATGTGATCGTTGCTCAACAAGTCGAGACGCCGATGCGGTATTTAAAATTTATCGTAGCCTGATAAGTTCAGCCATCACCGCCTACCATAAAGCAGAATTGCTTCATAAAATGCCGCAGCATCTGATCCCCTATTTACCAGCTGGATTTCTGTCCACGTATGGTGCACATGATATTGATTTCAACTGGGATAAACTACCATCACACCTCCGTATGTCAGCGGATGTTGCAGCCTGCCGCAGCTGCCGTAGACATTTCATGCATCGAGGGGATTCCCACACTGATTGGGATGGCCCTAATCCTATGATAAAAAATTGTAAACAATGTTCAGATCTCTTTACAAATAAAGTAGTGTAATTTATCTCATTATTTTAATTTTTATTTAAACCACTCCCTTTTTGTTTCATCTTTTTACCCCTTTAACTAGCAGGACTATAGGTAGAACTTGGTTAGTTGACAGAAGTCGGCGGCGAAGAAAGGTGTGTCATTAAGCAGTAATCATGTCTAGAACACTGATTGTTGATATTCAGGGCTTCAAAGTCAATGGAAACAAGTTTGTCTTCAAAGAGGTTGCCATTATAGACTGTACAAACATGTTGGCGCCTAGAGTAAGTGCTTTCACTTTTGAACCACCATTTCCATTGCACATGCAGTCGGACGAAGATAGAAAACAAACCGAGTGGCTACGACATAATTTAGGATTAAACTGGAATCAAGGAGACATTCCTTATCATTATCTATCGTTTGTTTTAAAACCCTATTTTTTCGCTGCCAACCATGTTTTTGTAAAGGGAGGTGAAAAAAGGGAATGGTTACGTCACCATGTTCCACCATCTTGCCAACTCATCGATCTTCACGAGATGGGATGTCCTGCACTACATACCTTGTGCGAGCCTGCTGAACGTGTACAAAAGAAGACACTTCTACATGTAATGAAGCTCTTTGATTGGCTAAGTCGCAATGCATGTCGGTACGTGGAAGACAATTGTAAAAATATGATGCATGAATGTTGACCACCACAGTGAGTTAGAGACTTTTGTGTTGTGCAGACGTGTAGAATGGCTACCATTGAAAGTTTAAATTCTAACCCTATTGAACGGGCAATTGTTAAGTTTTTCGCTTGTAAGAAGAAACTGCATGCTTTTACAGAAGAAGAATTAAATGCTCTACCCAAAGCGTTTTTGTTTTATGTTGCGTCAAATGCTGTGAAGGAGATTTGGGATAGCGTACCTAGTCATTGGACTCAAGATCCTGTGCTGTGTGAACTTCAACCATGCACTGATTATGATCATCATCAACAAGTGGCCGTTTCCAAAATGCCATCGGTTCACACATGTAGAACATGTCAGTTAATTAAACTGTATAATGGACATAAAACCTCATGTAAAGACTATGTTTCCTCATTCCACGGATGTGATGGCAAGAAAGAAGCATCATCCACAGCAGCAGAAAAGGAAGAAAAGTGTACGTCATCGACTGAAAAAGATATGCCAGACCTGTACTGGTCATGGTCTCGTTGACAAAGTCATAGATCTTCTACCCTTCGAGCTGCATCTACCTGGTTATCAATATTGTGGACCTGGCACTAATTTGGACGTACGACTTGCACGTGGTGATTCTGGAATTAACATTCTGGACGCTGCGTGTAAGCAGCATGATCTGGCATACAGAGCTTCTAAACATGAAAAGAACATTTCTGAACTAAGACGTGTTGCCGATCAGATTCTTTTGAGAAAAGCCATGGAACGTGTGTCATCACCTTCAGCATCTGTCGCAGAAAAAATGGCAGCTCTTGTTGTTGCAGGAGCTATGAAGGGAAAGCTCACAATCAGTGGTGGACGATTACAAAAACTAAAAAGATAAACAGGATGTATTATGTTTTATAATTAAAATAAATAAATAAATACAAACAAAAAAAAGCGTTTATTATTTTTAGTGTTAGCAACGTTACAAGCATTATTTACAAGCAAGATGAAGAATAGTACAAGATCATTCTACCTCTTTAAATTTCCAATTTTGTTAAAAAGAATATCATACTTTAGTTTCTGTTAAGTTTTAACATTTTAAAGTTTTTACACATCGTATTATATTTTTTTCGTCTTCATCATTAAGTGGCTGCGATTCCAATTCGATAGACACATATTCCAATTCGGTATATGGTAACCGCTTGGCCGGAAAGTCAATGAAACAGTCCGGTGAATTTTCCCATGTACACCACCACAAATTTTTTCCACAACCATTACACCAGTATGTTTGACGTTCAGTCAACACAACCTCAAACACTTTTTCAATTGTCATATTATAGGTTACTACTACTCTCGATTTCTTTATACCCATCAATTCAGCGCATGGTTCGCAGTATGAGAGTTCATTAATTAATTCATCAAAGAGGACACCTTTCTTCAGTGAAGTCAATCCATTCGTTGATAATGGTGGATACAAAATGGAGTGGGTGTGTGATTCCATAAGTTTCGTGAAATCGTCTAGTGTTGTCGCATCATAGAGTACAACACGTTTTTTCTGCTCTTTTTCTATTGGCTTGTGTTTTGGCCTATATATTGGCTTATATATTGGCTTAAATATATATTGGCTTATGTGTTGGCTTGGCTTATATATTGGCTTATGTGTAGTGGCTTATATAGCTTATATATTGGCTTATATATAGACTTATACATTAGCTTGTGTATTGGCTTATATATATTGGCTTATATATTGGTCTATGTATTGGCTTGTGTATTGGCCTGTATATTGGCTTATATATATATATATATATATATATATATATATATAAATATATATATGCTTATATGTTGGCTTATGTATTGGGTTATGTACTGGCTTGTATATTGGCCTATATATTGGTTTATATATTTTGGCTTAATATATATATATATATATTGGTTTATGTGTTGGCTTATATATATATACTTATATGTTGGCTTATATTGGCTTATATATTGGTTTAAGAGTTGGCTTATATATTGGTTTATGTGTTAGCTTATACATTGCTATATATATATATATTTATTTATAAAAATAGTTTCATTGATTTAAATGTTGGTTTTTATGTATTGGCTTATATATTGGCTTATGTGTTGGCTTATTAAGTTGGTTTATGTATGTGTGTTTGTATGTATTGGCTTATTCATTGTGTATTGGCTAATATTTTGGGTTATACATTGGCTTATGTGTGGGCTTAAATATATTGGTTTATGTGTTAGCTTATATATTGCATTATCAAGGGAAAAGTATTTGATTATCATTTTTGAGCATTAACACATAATTTTAAGGTTCATAGTTTCCGTTTTCACCCCCTACTATTTTTATCAAAAACAAAAGAATTTAGGTTAATTTACCATTTATTAGATGTAAAATCTATAATAACTGTTTTAGGGGTGAAATGATCCATTAAGGTAAAAGAGTATTTATTTACCTATTTTTAGAGCTATAACACATAATTTTAGACTTCTTAGTTCCCAAGGTATCAATTTTTTCAATTTTGGGGTAGTTTTTCACCCCCTACTATGTTTGATCAAAAAACAAAAGATCTTAGGTTAATTTATCATTTTTAGATGTTTTACACCTTTTCCCTGTAAAATCTATAATAACTGTTTTAGGGGTGAAATGATCCACTAAGGTAAAAGAGTATTTGATTACCTATTTTTAGAGCTATAACACATAATTGTAGGGTTCTTAGTTTCCAAGATATCAATTTTTGATTTTTGGGGTAGTTTTTCACCCCCTACTATTTTCTCATCAAAAACAAAAGATCTTAGGTTAATTTATCATTTTTAGATGTTTAACACCTTTTTCCCTGTAAAATCAATAATAACTGTTTTAGGGGTGAAATGATCCACTAAGGTAAAATAGCATTTGATTACCTATTTTTAGAGCTATAACACATAATTTTAGACTTCTTACTTCCCAAGGTATCATTTTTTTCAATTTTGGGGCAGTTTTTCACCCCCTACTATTTTCTCATCAAAAACAAAAGATCTTAGGTTAATTTATCATTTTTAGATGTTTAACACCTTTTTCCCTGTAAAATCTATAATAACTGTTTTAGGGGTGAAATGATCCACTAAGGTAAAAGAGTATTTGATTACCTATTTTTAGAGCTATAACACATAATTGTAGGGTTCTTAGTTTCCAAGATATCAATTTTTGAATTTTGGGGTAGGTTTTCACCCCCTACTATTTTTCATCAAAAACAAAAGATCTTAGGTTAATTTATCATTTTTAGATGTTTAACACCCTTTTTCCTGTAAAATCTATAATAACTGTTTTAGGGGTGAAATGATCCACTTAGGTAAAATAGAATTTGATTAACTTTTTTTTGAGCTATAACACATAATTTTAGGGTTCTTAGTTTTTAAGATATAATTTTTCCAATTTTGGGGTAGTTTTTCACCCCCTACTATTTTTCAACAAAAACAAAAAAATCTTAGGTTAATTTATCATTTTTAGGTGTTTTGGTTAGCAAAATATTTAAATATTATTATTATTATTATTATTATTATTAACTACTGAGCCAAGGGCAAGATGACCGCCACAACCTGAGACCGTGAATGACATCACAAAGGAGATCGGCCGTGTAGTTGCTCAATGGCATATTTATTATTATTATTATTATTATTATTATTAACTACTGAGCCAAGGGCAAGATGACCGCCACACCCTGGGACCGTGAATGACATCACAGAGGGAGATCAGCCGTGTAGTTGCTCAATGGAATATTTATTATTATTATTAACTACTGAGCCAAGGACAAGATGGCCGCCACACCCTGGAACCGTGAATGACATCACAGAGGGAGATCGGCCGTGTAGTTGCTCAATAGCATATTTATTATTATTATTATTATTATTATTATTATATTATTATTATTAGTATTATTATTATTATTAACTACTGAGCAAAGGGCAAGCTGGCCGCCACACCCTGGGACCGTGAATGACATCACAAAGGGAGATCGGCCGTGTAGTTTTTCAATGGCATATTTATTATTATTATCATTATTATTATTATTATTAACTACTGAGCCAAGGGCAAGATGGCCGCCACACCCTGAGACCGTGAATGACATTACAGAGGGAAATCAGCCGTGTAGTTGCTCAATAGCATATTTATTATTTTTATTATTAGTAGTAGTAGTAGTAGAAGTAGTAGTAGTAGTAGTAGTAGTAGTAGGGTTATTATTAACTACTGAGCCAAGGGCAAGATGACCGCCACAACCTGAGACCGTGAATGACATCACAAAGGAGATCGGCCATGTAGTTGCTCAATGGCATATTTATTATTATTATTATTATTATTATTATTATTAACTACTGAGCCAAGGGCAAGATGGCCGCCACACCCTGGGACCGTGAATGACATCACAGAGGGAGATCGGCCGTGTAGTTGCTCAATAGCATATTTATTATTATTATTATTATTATTGTTAACTACTGAGCAAAGGGCAAGCTGGCCGCCACACCCTGGGACCGTGAATGACATCACAAAGGGAGATCGGCCGTGTAGTTGCTCAATAGCATATTTATTATTATTATTATTATTATTATTATTATTATTATTATCATAGCAAGAGAGAAAACACATCCCAGCTTCCCACCACTCAGTACGTCATACTGCCTCGAGCTATACCAGCTTCGGCTGACCTCGACTGGTCTCGCTACTGCTCGGCTCAAGCCCGCAGGCTACCAGCCTCTTGCATATACACAGAGACTGCTCCCATCAAGAGCATAGTTGGCTGACAGTCGTCAGCCTGTGCGGAGCTCTCCGCCATGCCCATCCCCGCTCCCCCTCCCCACTCCCCACTTCCCCCCCCCGCCCCCTCCCCACACCCCCCCCCAACCCCGCACCTGTCGCCACAGGTGCAAAAAAGTGGATGACCTTGACATGACCATATAAGGACTGTGTTCGGATCCACCTTCTCCCACTACTAGGGTTCCTGTATAATTGTATGGACAGGGCATGCTACAGACTGAGATTCTGACCTTACTTCGCAGCCTGGTTCGCGATTAAAGAACCGCTACAGCTGGCCGTAGTACTACTAACTACTGAACTGGTCTGGTTGTTCTGGGCTGTGTTGTCATTGTTTGGCTGTATATTACTACCACTAGGCTGTCCTCTTCCTTGACCCCTATTCTGGTTGTAATTATTGTTATTATAATTTCTCCCTTGATTTCCCCTGAAATCATTGTTTCTCCCTTGATTTCCCCTGTAATCATTGTTCCTCCCTTGATTTCCCCTGAAATCATAGTTCCTCCCTTGATACTGATTACCATAGCCATTTCCTCTGTTCTGATTTAGCTGATTATTATTATTTCTATTTTGAGCGTTGGCTCCTTCGCCACCGTTCCCTTGAACTTCTTGATGCCTGGCTTCATTAGGTCTATTATTATTATTACCCTGGTTCCGATTGAAATTGTCCTCATAAACCCCTCTCCCTAGTGCATCAAATGTGCTTAACAAATTTTCTACTTGTGATATTGTCTTTACATTCTGGATACAAGCAGCCTCCTTGACCCTATAGGGAAAGTGCATAAGTAGCAACCTTACCACATCACTTTCCTCCTTCAAGCCATCCAGATATTTACACACTAATACCTGCCCTAAAAAGTATTCGGTCATGGTGGAGCTTCCTTTAGGGTTATATTTACGACACACTACTCCCTCACGATGCTGCGACTGAATAACCTCATTCCAGAACTTTTCACAGAATTTCATTTTAAAATCATTCATATCAGTAAACTTGTCTCTGTAGACAGCAAACCAATTCCTCGTTTCCCCCACAAACACTTGTTCTAAAATTTCAACTACCTGGCACCACTCAATACTACCATTTTCCAACCTATCCCCGAATCTATTTTCTATAGTGTTCATGAACTCCATTGGGCACCCCTGTCGATTGCTGAACTTACCCAGTTCTACCTCCCTGTGTGTGCTATTCACAAAAACTGGCCTATTCTGACTATTTTCTTGCCTGATCCTAGCTTTTAATTCTAATTCTGCGATTTTCTCCTCAGCCTTCCTCTCAATACTGTTTACTGTTAATTTAGTGTTTCCTTCTGATTCTTCTACTTTATCATATAGCTTTGCTTGTTTCTCCTCCATCTTGTTAATGCTCTCTCTATTACTCTCTCTTAAATCATTTACTTCTGCAACTATTTGCGAGTGGAGTTTCTCAATTCTACCCCCCAGCTGTTCCTTAACCTCTTTAGTTGCTACCTGAATTTTGTCAATTTCTCCCCCCAATTGCTTTTTGACCTGCTGTGTTTCCAGTTGCACTAGTTCTTTTAAATTTTCAGCCTGTGTACTGATTCTAATTTCTAACTCCTCCTGTACTTTTCCTAATTTCTTGTCTACATCTGCAATGATCTCTTTAACCTTCTCTTCCATTACTCCTCTGATTTCTCCTCTAATCTGCTCCATTTTTACACTAATTTCCTTGTTGTTCTTATCTAATTTTGCATTATTCTGTTCTAATTTTTTATTTAAAGCTTCTGTACTTTCTTTATTTTCCCTACTGTTTTGTTCTAATTTTGCATTATTCTGTTCTAATTTTGCATTATTCTGTTCTAATTTTGCATTTAAAGCTTCTGTACTTTCTTTATTTTCCCTACTGTTTTGTTCTAATTTTGCATTTAAGGCATCACTACTAACTTTGTTCTGATACATGAACTCGAGAAGTAAAGTTTTTAATTCTGGTTGGCCGCCTACACTCCCTGTTTCAGTATCGGGATTTACCTCCGCTACCCCGGTACTACCATCACTCGACATACTGCTCGTATCATCACTCTCCAGTTGATGACCACTACGTAACCTCATCTGTCTTTCTTTCTCATCCCCCATAATGATATACACTGATAAAGACAAATAACCCCCAAAATACAGGCACAGAAATATATACCCTTCTCCTTCCACAAATGTTATTAGGTTTTCAGCCCCAAGTTATCGGCGACAATTGTAGCTATTTTGCTTAGGCTGGGATGACAAGTGAAACGGTATTTACTTTGCTCCACGTTGAGCGTACAAATGTAGCAGTTTAGCTAGCCCCCCCTTTGCCTAAGCTATGTTGTTTTAATGGGCGCCAAGACCTCAATGCAATGTTGAAATCTAAATTTGTATTTAACAACGTCTAGCCCTGGCAGAACACCTTCAAGACTCTATTCACTCAGATCGTGGTATGATTTGATCATTAACCCAACAAACAATAGTATCAGGAGAAGGAATTGGTCTATATCTAATGCTACCTACTGAAAGCAAAGATTGCATTGTAAAAGAAATGAATTTATTATATAAAACAAGAATAGCAAAATTAATAATAATAATAATAAGTTTAAAATTTAAATAGGAGCGTTGTGATTTCAATATTATCGATAGAAAATTACGTGAAAACGGAGTCTGATAAATTATTGATTTTACTCTTATTCCCAAGCTATGAAGTTACTGAAATATGAAATATAAAACCAAGAGAAATGAGAGATTGCGTATTTCTGCGTCATTCGCGCTTACCACTGGAAATTGCCGAAGCCTTTCCCTCGTACTGGATGATGCTGTGAGCTTCCCACAGTCTCCTGGACGTCGACATCTCCGTCGATATTTGATGAGATTCTCGTAGATTAGATAATTCTATGGTCCGTACATCGGACCCAAACACTCGTACAACCGCACTGGTTAAGTTTTACAAAAGTTAGTCCTCCAATCCACGGAACATCGGAGCGACTCCCGCGTGCAAACGTACTCGTTAAGTTCTACACTGATAGTCCCCGTTCCACGGAACATCGGAGCGACTCCCGCGTACAACCACACTCGGCAAGAACTACACAGATTGTCCTCGTTCCACGGCGCGTCGAACGATATATCCACACGCCGGCTCCCCCACTCTACATCCGACTTCAGCTTACGTGGTCTCCACTGATTGGCTGCACCCCGCTACTTCCCCTCCTCTAGTTCATTACACTCGGCGCGCGAATGACGAAGACGATTCCCGTTACAACCATTCGCCTTTCCTGGACGCTGCGACCCAGGATTGCGTCATGCTTCTCGACAAGATTAAGCGTGTACTTGAATTCCCAGTGAGTCACGTCTCTCGATATACCCTAACTGACGAAAACTCCGTAAAATTCCGCAATCACATAATTTTCTATGATATAGTCGTTCGTAATAATTTGCTTGATAGCGTTTGCTAAGACATAGAAAACCTATCTGAATGCTAATAATTTTTATAAAATGCTCCGAAAATACCTTACTAATAATTATAATAAATTAATAATAATAATAAATTAACATGAAAAATTCTCTTGGCTGAACAATTTGCCGCGTAAATAAATATAGAATGGCTTCCTACTGACTTATGCCAGTTGCATAAAAACCCCTCGAAAAACACGTTACAATACAACCGACTATTTTAAGCAAACCATTGTTTCAGGGAGGTAAATACACACGACGACATATCATTACAATCATTCGTTTACGTTTTAACCATGCATTAACGCCGGTGTATTTATTCCGCATAAAACGACGTGATGATCCCCTGTGTTCGTGTTTACAAATTAAGGGTTCCTTAAATCATATTATTCTCTTTCAATGTCCACAATAGGCCTATGACTCTCAACGTGCCTTAATGTTGCGTGCTTTATATGATTTAGGTTATGCACTTCCTTTAAATGTTGCCACATTAGTACATACGCCTACAATTCCACTGGTTGGTAACGTAGTAGCATTTTTCGATAATGTTGATTTAAAGATTTGAAAGGGTAATCCTTTCCCATGAACCATTATTGTGACCCGGTCATGTGTGACTATTTAGTGTAGTAAGTCACCAAGGTGGGTCACTTCGGTGTTAAACGTCAAATACCATTTGTGTCCCCGTCTATGTTCCTATGTTTTCCTTATTGGTATCTCTCTGCGTTGCGTCATACTCTTGTTTGAGATATCCCGCTACTCACTGGTCTTATGCCTTTTTTCGGTCGTCGATGGTTACCCTATGCACGGCCGACTGAATGCGCTCATACCGGCCTAGACAATGAGACCTTTTTCATGAAATCTTGTTAGTTACTCAAATGCTCACACAGCGCTGTTCACCAAGCATTGCACGAATAAGACTTATCTCTACTTAGTGCAAAACAAAGTCCCCGATTCTTGGATATCACGGGTAATCTCGAGAACCACTGGATGGATTTTGATGCGGCTTGCACCATTCTGTACAGGTAATATCGAGGAAGATTTCTGTAGAAAATAATTTATTTATGATCAAAGGGAGCCAAGCAGTAACGATTTTAGATTTCAGTGAATAGGTCGAAGAAAGAACTTGACGTCCGTGCGCTTTTTAAGCTTACGCTGGACAAACCGTTAAAAATATCAATATACTATGAGCGTAAGAATTGTTCAGCATGAAAAATTGTACAAAAAAGTCCGCGTGAGCATATCTCTATCTTCGATACATCGCCCACTATAAGTGTTTTTAGTTTGGACGGGAGGGGGATTTGGCTTGCACCTCGCCATTCTTAAATTACGTCTGACAGGAATTCCTTGCACATTCATAACTGTTCCCGGGCGAAGCCGGGGCGGGTTGCTAGTGACACTATTATATTATCATTATAATTCCCACAATATCAAAATGCAAATTATATCACAAAATAAAATAGCGTGCTAATAAATCTAAGAGAAATTAGACATACCTTGCACCTCGTTACAGTTGAATTCGATCAGAATCACTCGGTTTTCATTAATGTTTATGCATTTTTCTGCTGAACGGTTTGTAAGTTCGGCAACAGGAAACTGGGACTGTTATTTACTTAAAATATTTATTTTTGTATTTTTGTACTATTTGTGTTCATGATTTCATTACATTGTCAGAATTACCGACAGTAGTGGCTACGCTGGCTAAAGTGCAGCGTTAGGCCATGGGGCCAAGCTCTCTGCTGACTCGGTAGACGCGTGTGTTCGAGCCCCACCGTCGGCCGTCCTTGAAATGATTTTCCGTGGTTTCTCATTTTTCAACACCAGGCAAATGCTGGGACGGTACCTTCTAACAGGCCACGGCCGCTTCCTTCCACATCCTTGCCCAGTTTCATTCATCTTCATCCATTCCATCTCTCATCCTGACGCGCAGGTCGCCCACGGGCGTCGACTAGAAAGACCTGCACTCGGCCTCTCAGGAGGCCACACGAAAAAAATGTCAGAATTAATGCTTTAATTAGTAGGGTATACTATTCAGTGTACCTATTATAAATAAAAACCGTGAGGTTTCTCACCTCCCCATATTACGAAACCCGGTTGCCTAATACGGGGAAAGGGCACTTTTAAAGTTAACAATAATATCAGAGGGCAATACAACATCAAACGTGCCCATATTTGTAATATACATAGTATATCGCCTGAGGTTTACATTGGTGAGAAAACCAAAATTATTCCGTTCCTTCCTATGTCTAATGTGAGCCCTATAAAAAAACTCCCCATATTTGGCGACTTTCCTCTACCCATTTTTAGAAGATACCTTATGCACTGGACAGCTGAATCCGTGATTAATTGTATAGGTAGCTTCGTAAGTCTCAGAACTCAGGAATCCCTTTCTAGCAGCGTTACTAGCAGCTTTCAAAGTTTCAAGGTAAGAAAGAAAATATTCCTCTAGCCAGTTTAGGCGACTGACATTTAATGAGAAAAAATGCCCTTTATCTGGATTTCTAGACTGAATATGATGATATGTGATGCTTACGTCATGCATAGCGAACCATTTATTAACGTTTTTCAAAAAAAATGGTTGCTTCTGCGTCCATGAATGTGTACGCTTCCGGGTGCATGCCTATATTTTCTTTCAGTGTACTAATGGCACCAATAACTTCAGACGAGAACACTTCCTTGGCACGCCGAACATTCATTTTTTCAAATTTAGTGGGTTCGATGTGTTTTTAGTGAGGTGTCTGACCGGTTTGAGGATCTCACCCTTTTGCATTGTGTATAGTAATAACAAGTATTTCCCTGAAATTATTCCAGTACCATCAGTCATCTCTCGTTACAGAAACTGCGTTCTAATGGTCTTTTTTTTTTTTTTTTTTTAGAATGTGACAATGATCATAACTAGGGAATACATTCCTAGACTCGTCGTATGGGTGATTGACCATTGGTTGCAAATTCCCTCCCCCTAAATGCCTCATCAGTGTAGTGTTAGTTTTGTGATTATCAGAGACAGTTATTATAATTATGAAACCGCATTGTTCAACCTCGAGAATAACGTCCAGCAGGAGTTTATGTAAGTCCCGTCCTGACAGCTGCTTCGTGAAAAAGAAGGCACACGGTATCTGATAATTTGTCGAAAGATCTCTTAGCACAAAACACAACACACGATTAGCTGCTACTTGTTCCCGGCTGTAATTTTGATCCTCTCTTTCCTTTTAATGAGACGGTGCTGGAGTAGTGTCCTTGTACCCGAAGAAGGTGCAAGGTATGTCAAATTTCTCTTAGATTTATTAGCACGCTATTTTATTTTGTGATATAATTTTAATTTTGATAATGCGGAAATTATAATGATAATAAGTATATAGTGTCACTAGCAACCCGCCCCGGCTTCGCCCGGGAACAGTTATGAATGGGCAAGGAATTCCTGTCAGACGTAATTTAAGAATGGCGAGGTGCAAGCCAAATGCCCCTCCCGTCCAAACTAAAAACACTTATAGTGGGCGATGTATCGAAGATAGAGATATGCTCTCGCGGACTTTTTTGTAGAATTTCTCACGCTGAACAATTCTTACACTCATAATATAATGATATTTTTAACGGTTCGCCCAGCGTAAGCTTAAAAAGCGCACGGACGCCAGGCTATTTTGTCGACCTTTTCACTGAAATCGTTACTGCTTGGCTCCCTTTGTTCATAAATAATTTTCTACACAAATCTTCCTCGAGATCACCTTTACAGAATGGTGAAAGTAGCATCAAAATCCATCCAGTGGTTCTTGAGATTACACATTTAATATACGTACTGTACAGCTGATTCCTTATCGCGCCTATAATGGGAGGGGTGTGCGCTCTACCGGCAACGAGTAGAAACTTTCCAATTACATGTTATACATGGGTTCTGACTGGGAATGTCAAGGCCGGTATAGAGCGCAGCTCGTATTCAGTCGGCCGTGCCCTATGATACATACCACTCCACAGTAGCAATTGGGAAAAGAGTGTACTGTGCCTACTACCGTACCAAGGAGAAAGAGGAAGATATACAACGGAATTGCGCTCCTGGCCGCTTATTTTTAGGATTCTTTGATTTGTAGTTCTTCCATGATCCTTGCCTATTTGTATCAGTGATTTGTTTGAAGTAAGGCAGTGAAGTATGGAATCAGCAATGGCGTTCGGAATGATGTAAGTTGACGGGTTAGATATTAGTGCTTGTTAATATTTATGGATTTTTTCAAAAGTGTTTAAAGGAAATTCTTTCGCGAAGAGGGGTGGTAGGGAAAGTGTGTGATGAAATCCAGGAGGAAGTAGCTATGCACAAGTTGCTTGTAGGCCATGGACCTGCCCTAGTCCGGACTACCTCATACATTTAGCTATGAACGCCGGCCGTGAAAGCCTAAGGTGTTATACCAGGAGGAAGTATTCTCAATCTTGAATTGAATTGATAAGCGTTTCCACTGGTTATTCACATAGATTGAATACGAGTGGCTATCCAATTTTTGAGAGTTACGAACTTAGCGAGTGCTGTGGTGTTTGTGTTCACAGCAGATTTCAATTTTTGTTTGTTATTCCATTGGTGAAGGAACATAGAGGGGGTACATCCAATCAATCACAACTACGAAGTTCTGCTTCGTTAAACCAGCAGTCACCACCATGAGAGTAGAATTTTTATTAATTCTGGAAGAGACCAAATCCTGACTTTTATACTTCTACCTGGCATGTTATTGTAAATTTACCTGGCATGTTATTGTAAATTTATGATTTTCATACCTTTCTGGGAGGCATTAGGAATTGAAATTACTGTCAATTATCACTGTTGCACCGGAAATGTTTGTTATACGTAAATGTTTTTATTTCTTTCTCATTCAACGACGGCCGCCATGTTTCCGAGGCGCGTGAGGTATCTTGAATGTTCAAAGGCCTACCCAGAATGGGCAGTCGCGGCCTTCCCCGTGTATACTATAGGCACCATTCACAACAAGCAGTTGGCCGTTGACAGCCTGTAGTCGGCAGTCGAGAATAATCTTAAATACACTGGATAAGAAATAATTCGTACATCTCCAAATTGGTGGTGGTGCAGTTGACTCAATCCTTTGTATAAAAAGTTTGGTAGCGCTGCACACCGTGAGAAAATGTGTATTAAAAAAATGGCTCTCCTGTAGTATACGTTGCCCGTTTCGAAAGTGCGTTATTTTCCTTAGTAGCGCTCGGAAAATGATTTGTATTTACTCTGCCACTTTGTTAAAGCCATTTGCCATTAACAAACACCGCGTAAACACTTCCAAAAAAGGAAATTGTCAACATTAACTTTCAAGTAATAAACTTATCAAAAAGTACGTCGCCATGTTTGATTACGTAATGCTACCAACTTACTGATTGTACAACTAGGCAAAATCATTGGCCTGGTTAAAGATTATTGATGCGTGACATCCCCACTGTGCGTGACAAAAACCAGGGGTGTTATCTATTAGCCTAACGCGGCCCGCAGGGCCGCGCTACTTAACCTTTATTGGCCTAGACGAAAACCATTGGGCTGGATGAAAATATTGGTCTGGAAACAATAATGTTGGCACTCTGAAAAAATAGAGTAACACACTCTAGCGATGAAATATTCAACTGCTGTATATTAGTAACATTGGCCATTTCTATGGAAAATTTTTCGGATTTTAATGGCGCCGGGCAACGTATACTACACGAGTTCCGACTCGTCCGCTGTCAAAGACCCACCCAACCATCCCAAATAGCGACATTACTTATATAGTTGAAATGAAGTATCTGGTAGACATCTTGTCACTATGTCAGGAATGCCAACCCCGCGCGTTTGGTACTATCTCGCACCGTGTATACAAAGAAACAAAAGAGCGTCGATAATGTAATTTATAATTGCGCCAAATCCAAATCGTCAGACGTACTTTAACCATGGATTGTGTGGCATGTGAAATTACTTCATAAATTGTATCTTATTAATGTTTTACATACAAAACCAAACCTAACCTGGGGCTTAGGCCCCAGACCCCCTTGCTTATGGTACTAGCAGTAATTTTCGGCCAGGCAGTACCTAACCTAGTAGCAGACATAAATTGTATCTTATTAATGTTTTACATACAAAACCAAACCTAACCTGGGGCTTAGGCCCCAGACCCCCTTGCTTGTGGTACTAGCAGTAATTTTCGGCCAAGCAGTACCTAACCTAGTAGCGGACATAAATTCTATCTTATTAATGTTTTACATACAAAAACAAACCTAACCTGGGGCTTACGCCCCAGACCCCCTTGCTTGTGGTACTAGCAGTAATTTTCGGCCAGGCAGTACTTTACGTCTTTACGTGTGAAATGGTGAATGGTGAATTTTGTATGCGACATGTTGGTAACGTAGTCACATTTCCGTCTGTCGAGTGTCCAAGATGGCGTCCGTAGTGAAACGAACACGATAAATATTATTTATTTTTGTAAAAAAACACATTATTGAGGTGCGGCAGTTGTAGTTGAGATTGTGAAACGACTCCCAACAACTCCAAGAAAGGTATGTAAATCATAAATCCTATATTTTCAATAATATACCTAGTTAAAAGTTACGAAAAGGCATATTCTCACGGCGTGCAGAATTACCAAAAGTTTTAAGGACTGAAATGACCTGAATTAGTAGTCGGGAGAATATCTGAAGAAGATTTAATATTAGATGTTCACTGCTCCGCTGTCATAGACCCACCATCCCGCCCTAATAGCAGCATGAGTGAAACCGAAGCTCTGACCTCCATCCTTTTCACTAAGTAATAATAAATTTATTAAAGCACAAAATATGCAGTATGAAATTACAACTAGTTTGAACAGAACTGAGACAGAGATAACCTCCTCTGCCCACACCACATCACGTGGTATCGATCACATCTTCTACCACATAGGGCACATACACAATTTAAGTCTGGCTGATGAAATCTTCTGTTATTACACACTCTGAAGTGGAAACCATGTACCGAGAATCTAGTTACCAGGTGCCTCAGCTCGTAGGAGCTCTCGGTCCAGTCCCGTGATGTCATCGCATCAGTCGCGTAAAATTCTTGCCAGATGCTATCTTTCTTAGACTTCATTTCCTGAACTAGTGTCTCAAAACCATGTGGTGTTGGCAAAAGCATCTGCAGTCTCAGTTCTTCAACAAAGGGAAGCTCACTTGAGAGTTCATAAACCAAACGAGAAAGAGTAAATCGGGAGAGGCATAAGACTTTCTTTAGGTAGACAGCCTTGACCTTCTCTATCTCCACTAGATGCTTGTACTTTAGGTGGGACCAAATGTTTTCCAGACCATATGTAATTATCGGGGAGATTTTCAGCCAGAAGAGTTTCATTGCAGTCTTTAAGGAGAGTGTTCTGAGATGCCGTATGTCACTCCTGGCCTCTATAGCCGCGTTTGATCTGTCCTTGATGTGGATTGAGAAAACGTTGCCATGCATCTGAAAAGTCACCCCAAAATAGTTGAAGTGTGTCACACACGCCAGTGGTTTATCTCCGTAAAAAATTGTTGCTCCTCTTCCTCCTTTTCGAAAAGACATGGAAACTGTCTTCTTCTCATTCAACTGAAGTTCATTTGATTTCGCCCACTCCGTCACTTTATTAAAAGCCTGTTGCAGCGCCACTTCACTGGTTGCAGTTAGAACCATGTCATCTGCGTAGATATATAACTTCACGTTTGAGGGTAATAGTGATGTATAGAACTAGCACCGACAGAGCGCACTGCTGTTGTACTGGGTAAGCGCACGGCGCTCTTCATTTGTCTCCTGTGTTCTCATGCCGCTAATATGTACGAATTTAAGTTGTTTAAATTGTTATTTTCGTGACTATGCCGAGCTATTGCAGTGTTCCTCTTTGCAAAAAATCAGGGAAGCCGGTTTTCGTTTCACCAATTTCCACAAAATAAAGAAATGAGGAAGAAATGGTCACATGTTATCAGAAGGAAAAATTTCGGTGAGAAAAATCTGACCGAATATATTAAAGTGTGTTTCCATCATTTACAACCCGATGACTTCACGAAAACTGTGTCGGATTAGTGTGACTTACAAAGGGAAATAATTCCTGTTTTGTATCTATAAACTGATTAGACATTTCGATAACAACCACTGAATTTATGCGTTTGTATCTGAATGTGAGAGAGCAAACATTTCGATAACAACCACTGAATTTATGCGTTTGTATCTGAATGTGAGAGAGCAAGATAAAAACCGGGCGCTGTTCCACCGCTTTTTCCGCGGACCACGAACACAACAAAAAGAATTATTTAGGAAGAGGCCATACACAAGAAAATTGCCGGATTATCACGATAAGCCTACAAAATCGGAATCTGCAGAAATCATCTCCATTGAAGTACGGGAAGAAATCGTCAATATACACGAAGAAATGAAAGTAACATTTCTGACTCCCATTTTCAAAGACATCAATAGGCTACTCGGTCAAATACTTCAAGAATAAATGTCGCAACATTAACAGTCACAAACGTATTATGGTTGGTTTCTTGAAATCAGAATTCATCGTCAACTTCCATCTGCCCGATGGAGAATGTGGTAGCGACTGACTCCTACAGTACATTCTTGAGACTTAGTCAGATGAAAGGAAACAGTTCGTGGCTCTAAAGCAGGGATTCTCAAACTTTAAAAAAATTGTACCCCCAAGTCCTTTTCCAGGGGTAAGGGAACGATTCTTATTGAGAAATTGACAAAATTACATAAGAACCAAACGTTGCGATGCATTTTCGAGGTACACATTACCGGTATCAACTTTCTTTGATTATGTTTACCTTAAAACACGACAGTGTCATGTAAGCTATCAACCTAAAAAATACATGAATCGAAGTCTGTAAGCAGGGGGAGCAAGTGAATATTTAAATCTCTGTTTATGATTTAAGTCTTATGGAGATATATTTATCAATATAGGCCTACAATACTCTAGTAATTGTAATCTTTAGGAGAAAGCATGCTGAATCATATTCATTATTTGAATAATAAAGCGTGTTAGAATTTTGTTATTACCGCTGTAGGCCATTAATTCTTCCTTCCTCCCGCTAGTTTTAGTGTCTCTAGTCCGTAGCTCATTTTGCAGCTGTTTAACGCTTAAACACTGAAAATCGTCCATAATATATTAGGAGATATACCTATAGAATTAATTAATATAGTCTTGGAGTAAAATTCAAGAACATATATTATACTTTAGCTTAGAAAACTCGGTCACAATTTATACATTCTTCGCAGCTGACTGGGAGAAACATAAGACGATGGCCTTGTGCTTACCCAGTACTACACGAGCGCTATCTGGCGCGAACTTTCTCCCGCTACATCCCTATACTTGTACAACATCTGCCGTAGCAATAATAAAAAGAATAGGGCTGAGGGGACCCCCTTGCACAACTCCTATTGTCTGTCGTATTTCCTTCGATTTCGCGATTTCATCCGAAATGACAACGAAATTTTCACTCAGTAACAACCGAACAAACCTCACCAAATAGTTTTCTGTACCTATTAAGTTTTCTAACTTCCTCACTAGTAATTGCCTATTGATTGTATCGAAGGCCTTGGCATAATCCAGGAATACTGCATGTAGTTTGCCCCCTTTTCCGTGACAAGGCTTCCTCTATGTTAGTTTGTAAACAGGCTATGGCTTGCGTGGCAGATCTTCCCTTTCTGAAGCCAAATTGCTCCTCCGGTAATTGAGCGTCAATGATTTTAGAGAGACGATTACATAAAATAATGCTTAGGAGTTTCGGAAGAACTGATTCCAGGGCAATGCCTCTGTATGAATTGGGATCGCCACAGTCACCCTTACCTTTATAGAGCATTTTTACTAAGGAAGTCCTCCACCTGGCCGGTATGGACCCCTTCATTAGACACTCATTAAACAGTGCAGCTAGGCAGCCGCTTAGTTCCGCCGATGCTTTCGCCCTTCAAGAAAGTTTATGAGTCAGAAAACATCCTTGCAATAAGAACGAAACTTTGTGTTATCATTTGTATGTATTTTCAACCTGAAACGTCTCAAGCTGAAATAATAGATGAGTTATCACGCGTACTAGAGGTAACCGACTGCAATGAGACAGTTATTGCAGCTGGTGACTTAAACTGCCGTATAGACAAGCACAGCCTGAAGACAAAACATGTTCTGGAGTTTTTAGAAGAGACTGGATTGACGCTCGTCAACCTATGCAAGAGTCCTACTTACCTATGTCACAATGGCTCCAGCATTATAGACCTTGTCTTCACCAATGAAGCCAATTTAAAGATGGTGGAGCAGCGAATCATTGGCGAGTCATTAAGGAAACATTTGCCTGTTATGACAATTTTTGAAATGTCCTCTGCGGTCTCTCAGGAGGTTGTCAGTCACCCAAAAAGATCCCGGAAATTAGATCCAGATTCACTAAGAGGACAGGACATAAATGATATACTGGCTCTAATCTATAGTGGTCAGCTGGATGCTGCAATAGTTAGCATAGAAGATCTGATACTAAAGGCTACGCTCCCATCACCACGGGTAAGAAAGGCTAAGAAGTGGTTCAACGAAAGATGTTACGTGGCCAGGAAGGATGTATTAGATACCCTTCAATCAGCCCGTGTGGATCCATCAGAACATAACCTGCAGGTTTATAGGCTCAAGAGGAAATGGTATAAGGACATTCTACGAACGACCAGAGACTCCTACAATAAAGAAGAAGAGGAAACTAATATCCGAAGCGGAAGAAAACCCCTACAAGACTCTGAACCCAAGGAAACCGAAGTACTTTAGGAATATTCCTATTGAGAGATGGGAAGAGCATCTGACTGCCATTTTGCAAGACAGGGATACTCGGCCAACTGTTCAGTCCCCACCAAAACCAGTTTTCCTAATAAACTCTGAAAGGATCACTGAACAGGAGGTGATGACCACGATAAAGGATTTGAAGAATCATAAGGCGTGTGGTCTCACTAAGTAATGCCAACCCCTCGCATTCGCTACTATATCACATCCGGTAGACCAATGGTGATGGGTCTCACAGTTAACACCCCTGGTTTTTGTCATCCACAGTGGGGGTAGTCACGCATCAATAACCTTTATCCAGGCCAATGGTTTTGCCTTTTATTTCATTATTCATGTTGGCAACGTGTCAGGTGGGTATGACTTAGTGTCCGTCAATGTAAAATGGTGGACGATGTTCAAATGAACATGACCAAAAATGCTTACTTTACGTTAAAAGCAATAATATTTCTGGTGTAGGCAGTGGGAATTCAAGCAAATGAACTCGCTACAGAACAGGAGACCAAAGGTATAAAAAAATGTAGGTAATGAAATTTGCCGAAGTATCTTTAGTAATGGCATGACGAATAGAAGGACCTAGTGTGAGGACTCCGCCATTTTAGCACGGTAGTTTCTGGTCCCGCCGCTACAAGCACTGTAAGCGATTATGTCCAACACGTGCTGTGTTTCCGTTGAGCCGGGTCGTAGAAAGTGCGCGAGAAGTTATTGTGAGATATTTGTGTGAATTAAATTGAATTTTCTTTGCTTTCAGTTCTTAAATTCAGTTCATTGTGTCTTGTGTACATCAGCGTTTTGTGTTTTGTGTACTTCACACATATTTCTTATGTGGCTTGGTTCATTTAATAGTTCAACATGCCTTATTGTTTTGTACCTGGCTGCAAGTCAGGGTATGGTCGAGTAGTTGACGATATACGATTTTTTTCACCACCGAAGGATACAAATCAATTTGAAAAATGGGCCAGAGCTATTCCACGAAAGGATACGAAGTTAACGCGTAGTAGTAGAATTTGTCAAATTCATTTCTCTGATGATTTGATAGTAAAATCAGATAATTTTATAGTGAATGGTGAAGAAGTGGAAATCTCTCGTGTGTGGTGGAAGTTACGTCCTGGAGCAGTGCCTCATTTTCCCCCTAATTTACCGAAGTAGTGAGAATAAGTCCCGTAAAGCTCCCAACAGGAAAAAGAATCTCGACACCACCAGAAAAAGAAGAAAGAAGATTGAAGATGGGAGTGGAGCAACGAATGAGGCATTAAAAGGTCAGTCCAATGTTGATAAGAATTTGGGTCATTCTAGTGTACTTACTGATGCTGAAAAGACTATAATATTGCTCAAAAGGCGCCTAAAGAATGCTAACCGTAATTTAATTCGCGTTAGATCCCGCCTCAACTCAGCAAAATCGAGAATTAATTTGCTGGAGAAGCAGGTTCGAATTTCACAGGCATTTAATTACAAAGATAACGATTACAGTGGTGGATCCAGGCCTTGCGATGCCCTGGGCGATATGATAAGGTGGGGCCCACAACAATAGAAAAAAAATTATCGAATAAAATGGAAAATAGTTTGGTAATAATAATAATAATAATAATAAAATAAAGAATAGTTACAATATTTTGAATACACTACAGTACATTATTTTAATAATATGAAAGAAACCTTTAAGTCCCCTTGAATAAGATTATGTAAACAATGAAATATTAAAATATTACTTTGCGACTTTTTTCCCGGCTGAAGACTTGTATTATTTCACTGAAATCTTAACTTGCTAAACGGTCTCGAGAGGTCATAGCTGCACTGAAGAAAGGAAGATGAATTATAAATTAGTTTGAAAAGTATACTTAATTAATTAATTAATTAATTAAATGTAGAAAAATCCATGGCGCGGGGCCCCTAGGACCGCGGAGCCCTGGGTGGTCGCCCTCCCCTGGATCCGCCCCTGATAACGAACACCTTAGCAAGAAATGCCAGGAAAAATCTCCCAATGGAATGAGGTACAGCAATGAATTCATTTTAGAGTGTTCATTGTTGAGAATAAAATCACCGAAAGGATCCCGTCATTGTCGGCGACATAATCTCTTGCCTGTGCCTTCAGAAAGTCACTTGAGAAAACTTTGTAAAGGACTTAAGTGCCCTTATGGAGTTAATACGCATCGTATAAATGCTATTTAAGACTATTTTAAGGAAGAAAAGAATGATAATTCACGTTACGGTGTTGTAATTTTCGAAGAAGAGAAGCTAAGAGAAGAAATCGAGTTAAATAGCTTTTCTGATAAAGTAGATGGATTAGTTGATTTAGGTGGACACACACCTGACCTCCAGAAGAACGTACTTGCAAATCACGCTCTAGTGTTCAAGTTCGTAACTTTCGTGCATAATTGGGTGCAGCCAGTTGTTGTTTATGCAAGCAAAAATGCTACTCCAGGGGTTTTTCTCGCAAAAATTCTAATATAGTCTAGGTGATTTTGCAGTTAGAAGAGGCTGGGGCGGGGGTGGCTGGCTTTACTTGTGATGGTAGTCAATCAAATACAAAGGCCAGGAATTCGTTAGGAGTCAGTGGCAAGACAAGCTCTCTACAATCTCACATCCTTAATCCTGCAGATGTTATGAGAAAGATCTGGGCTTTCTCCGACTGTATACTCCAGGAATCTGTGCGTTCCGTAACATGCAATGAAGACCGTAGTTCTTATTTCCATGAATTATATTTTCCATTGTGCCCTGCCGTGCTATTTTAATTGTAACCGCTAATTACTTTTTAAAAGAGTATTAGTTACAAAGTAATTCGTTTCCCTTAGCACCATCCCTAAGACCAGCTGACCCCGGCAGTGTGGAACTTGCCCACTCTAGCGCTGCCTGGCGAGGCGCGCTTGAACTTCAGGAGTCTCCTCACTTTCTCCTTCTATTCGTCATGGTAATGGTATCCGGAGATGTTAAAATAATAGATGTTGACTCGTCCGCTGCCATAAACCCACCCAGCCATCCCAAATAGATACACGACTTATATAGCAGAAATGAAGTCTTTTATAGCCATCTTGCTTACTAAGTCAGGAATGCCAACCCATACCTGCCAACTCTCCCGATTTAGGCGGGAGACTCCCGATTTCAGACCATTTCTCCCGCCCTCCCGCTTAACGTATTAAATCTCCCGATTTTTCAAAAACCCCACGCGTAATTTCGGATTTAATGTGTCGTCTATCGAACGGATCGACTTATGTGTTTTGAAGTTATATCTCGATAATCAACAACTGCGTACTAACTCCCGCGTCGCGTCCTGCTGTTATAAAAAGTTGGCTTCGAATAAGTGTTCGTTTGAAATCGGCTTCGAATAAGTCTTCGTTTGAAATCGTCGAAGGTTAATTCAGCGCTTGTTACTAGATGTGTTTCATAATGACCAGTGGATGAGAGGTAGTTGTACGCTGCGGAATATTGTATCTGTTTCACACGTGAAATTATATGATTTGTGTATAACTTAGTTTGATGTTGTTGGCGTTAATATGCCGGTAGGTTATTGTGATTTTTCGATCTGAGTGATTGCGTCGGTTCCTCGGTAATATGGCGAAGAGATATGATGTGACATTTAAAAGTGTGTACAAAGATAACATTCACAGGGTGTCTACCGGTAACGGAAGTAACGAATTTTACAAATGGGTAACGAAAAAGTAACGAATTTTACATACGTGTAACGAAAATTTTCCGAAGGGGATTGAATCATTTAAACTCGCGCCTCTAGGCTCAGAGATTGCGATGGAGCGAGTTTCACGCAAGCGGCGCCGATTGCATAAGCTATATTTCCCCGTGCCCGACCTCGAGGAAATGCATACTGAGGATACCCTGAGTGGTATACATCGTTCAGCGTATATTTTCGGCATCAAGATGACTTTTTAGTTTTGTGTGAAATATTTATGTGTTATATTAGGAAGCCTGACTTTTCGCGAGACGTTTATTCGCGAAAACTTCTGAAATTATTCAGAAACCTCGCATTTCTCGCATTTATTTAAAGACGTGTCAAATTGAAGTCCAGAAATAACGCTAAATAATTTAATGTCGCGATCTTGCGAAATGTTACCGTTTTGAAAAAGATTCGAAATACGTAGGCTGTAACTTATTTTAAAAATATGTCTCGTAAATTTGCGACATCCAGTATGGATAATTCGAAATTAATATTTGATACCTACTTCGAACATTCATACTCAAGACGGCCGGCTGACCGCACGACTTGCCTGCGGGAATCTCGTCAAATGGACCGAGATCGACGTCAGTAGCGTAAAATCATAAAACCCGTTCCCTATCGTGAACTTGTGACCACGAGGTCTGCAGGAATCCCGTCAAAGATGATTGGGCACCAATCACGAAACATTCCGAAACCTACTCGCTACTTTTGCCATGACCGTATACTTAAAAGCGTACGGGGAGCGAGAAGTGCATCTACCCACTTAGAAATGACAGCCTACGTAGCGTCGCGATACTAATTTCTCCTCGTGATCTACCCTGAACTGATGAGCTCCCAACCACAACATAGGGACAGCGGGAATCACGGCGCCGGCCATACAACTTGTCCATAACTACTCGTGAATTTTAACCATGCCCAACCCTGAGCTTGCATCCACCATTCTGTCAGGACGAATAGACAATCGTTCAACGGCCGGGTGCGGCGTGGTATGCATAATATCACGAGGACAATCTCGTAAAACGGCCGAGAGCGGCAGCGATTGCGATACATCGCGATATTTCTCCACATTCAATGACGAGGACAACTGTATTCTTGTCAAACGGACAGCAAGTGGCGCCGATTGCATAATAATGCTATATTTCCTCGCGCCCGACCTCAAGGACAATGGAAATCTCGTCGAACGACTAAAAGTGACACCGATTATTAAATCGCGATATTTATCAGTGTTCTATCGCGAAAACAACGGGAATCTCGACAAACGGGTGAGACCAGCGCCGATCGTGTAACATCTCGAAATTTCGCCGTACTTGACTGTGAAGACAGAATTCGGTTACAATCACTCGGTTACAATCACGTAACGTCCCATAAATTTCTTCGTGATCTACCGCGGGGACAAAGGAAATCTCGCCATGGTCAAGAGCAGAGCAACCTCTTGGCAATTATAAAAACGTCTTGTGCACAAGACGACATATTAGCTGAAACAACTCATTTGATAATAAATATCTAGTATTTATTTATTATTTTTAAAATTTTTGTAACTCCCTAAGTGAATTGTATTTACCGCTTTAAACACAGTTCATTGCTGTCTTTCTCCACCGCGTGATGAGCCCATTTGCTTGCAGACCGCAGCTGTATCTTGAATTCAAAGGTAACTAAATTTAACTAAAAGTTAACTAAAAGGTAGCTAAAAAGTAACTAATCTTTACTTCATCCTTACAGTAGACACCATGATTTTGCATATAACTGAGTCAAGAAGAGGCGCAACATTTGCATTTTGTAGTGTCTGTAGGTGTGATTTCAGTATCTCGCATAGTGGAAAGGGGGACATTTCATTTTCCAAAATTAAGTTTTTTGTAAATAAATTTCCTAGCGTGTTAACAGACACTCAAGACAATTTTAATGAGGAAATGGATGCTTTACATTCCCAATTCTGTAACTTCCAACTTGAGGATGTGACATCTATTGAAGAAGAAGAAGAGAGAATTGATGTGAAGTGGGCACTGGTAGGCCAAATGATATGTAGTGGTGGGGTACTCAAGTTATGCTTTCCATTCTGACCATTCCGCATAGTAATGCAGAGTGTGAGAGGATGTTCAGGTCATCTCTCTCTGACAAGACTTTGGACAAACTTATAACTCGGAAGTCGATTCAGAAAGGGAAGTGTTTTGAGCAAGAATATAGCAAGACCTTTTTGAAGAGGGCAAAATCAGCCTCAGTCACCTGCAACTACGGCCAATAATATGATCTTCGATACGTCACTGGTTTTGTATGCCTGAGTGTGGTCGAAAGAAAGGCATGCTTGTTTGATAGACTAGTGAGAATTTAAAATTACTCAGTCTTAAGTACATTTGTAAACTGGGATGTCATATCATGTTAGTCATGTACAGTTTAATAAATAGTGTAACTTATATACTTATATATTTGCTGCAATGTCTTAGCCTGTGTATGTATTATGTTGGATCCCCCCTCGCCGCCCCCCCCCGTCGCCGCGTCGAATCTCCCGATTTTTCACTTTGAGAGGTTGGCAGGTATGCCAACCCCACGCATTTGTTACTATTTCACATCGGGTATAGAACGAGTAAACAAAAGAGCGTCGATAAAGTAATGTAATGAAAAATTGTGCCAATTGTCAGTGTTTATTTATGTATTTATAATGTTTTACATGCAAAAACAGACCTAACCTGGGGCTTACGCCCCAGACCCCCTTGCTTGTGGTACTAGCAGTAATTTTCCGCAAGGCAGTACTTAACTTAGTGGAAATTTGTAACAATTTCAAACTTTACGTGTTATATGGTGAATTTTGTATTGGACATGCTGGTAACGTACTCAGAGGTTCGTTTTTCGGGTGTCACATGACGTATGACGTAGTGTCCAAGATGGCGTCGTCCATAGTGAAATTAAGACAATGCTAAAAGCATTATTTTCGTAAATAATCAATTAAAAGGAATTATTCCGGTGCAGCAGTGGCAATTGAGAAAGTAAAACTACTTCCAACATCTCCGAGAAAGGTTTGTCAATCATACATACTATATTTTCAGTAATATACCCTGTTGAAAGTTACGACGGCTTGGTCTCCTGTTCTGTAGTTTTAATGAAAGGTGTTCTAATCATAAGTGATATATTTTCAATAAGCTATGTTGTTAAAAGTGATGAAAAGGGAGGATTGAGTAAACTGCACTTTTAATTCCAAATCATCCATATTGCAAGTTTTGAGGTTATTAACAACGCCTCGGTGCTCGAGGAATAAAAGAATGTCATTGTATTATTTATTGCTAGCAGTCGTTAAGACTGTGCATTGTGAATGGCTAGGTTGTCAACTACCAATTTCTGACTGCAGCTGCCGACTGCCAACTACCAGCTACCAACTGCGCATTGTGGATCGACCGTAATAATGCCAATCCACAATGCGCAGTCAAGCTCTACCCACAATGGGCAGACGGCAGTTGAAGTCGGATCCGTGCTCTCTTATGGCGTCATTAACAATGTGAAGTTGTATGTCGGTAGTAGATAGTTGACAATCAGCAGCGTGTGGTCGGCTGTTGCCAATTTTATCTTTGACAGCCAACTGCATATTTAACAGCCAATCAGAAAAGATCACAAACTGACGTCACTTGGTCGTTTTCCCGC
This sequence comes from Meconema thalassinum, assembly GCA_946902985.2. Classification (NCBI taxonomy): domain Eukaryota; kingdom Metazoa; phylum Arthropoda; class Insecta; order Orthoptera; family Tettigoniidae; genus Meconema; species Meconema thalassinum. The sequence continues at coordinate 382,496,695 of OX336394.1, read as the reverse complement.
TCGTCATCAGCTACGTAGTTGACTAGTTGTATTCTTGGCATAATTGCAGTACCGGTACCAATATATAAAAAGATGATGACCTTGGGATAGAGGATATATTCATTGATCTTGTGAGGGAACGCCGTTGGATGTATGACGTGTGAGCCCAAGTATTTAAAAGGAAACAGTTCATTGATTATAATGTTTTCCTTTGTAGCAAATAATGTAATGCAGTGGAAAGTAGCGCTGAATGAGAGCTCATCGTACGATTAAATTTTCTAAAGTAGGGCCTACCGGTACTGAAATTAGTCAAAATACATTTTCTAATGACGAAAAATAAATTAGGATATGATGTAGTGATAGATTGAACGTGTTGGGAGCCCTCGGGCGTTCAAACCAGCTACACAAAAACAATTCTGTTCAAAAATCAGTAGGCCTAATTCGGAGTTGGATTTGTTATTATTTATTTACAAGTGGGGATACTGGATGTAAGAGTATTTTTCCTCAATTGTAACAATGCTGTACCAGTTGGCAGCAATAAAAAAAACTTACAGCTCCAAGTCGTCCATCCTTGCAAATTTTCGGTTAGGTCATCGACAATTGACAACTTTCTTAAGGAATAAATGAAAGTCAAGTTATTATTTACTCCTACGACTGCGCATTGTGGGTGGCTAGGTTGTGAACTACAGTTTTCAGACTGGAGCTACGGACTGTCAACTACCAACTGCCGACTGCGCATTGTGGGTAGACCTTCAGTAATTGGCAGTCGCGGTCTACCCCGTGTTTACTATGGTCAAGTAGCTCTGAATGAACATATAACTAGGGATAACATTCTCTATAATACATGAATTAGCCAAAATAGGCTACCTTATGAAACAATGAGAAATAATTCAGGGAGTGATGGTTTAATAGATGTTTCCTCCTCTGCCGTCGTGTGACCACCCAGCCATCTCAAATAGGATCACGACTTATATAGCGAAAATTACAGCTGTGAGCGGCACTGTTCAAATCAATCATCTTCAAAACAGTACTGCCAACCTCGCCCTTATGGTACTATCTAAAACAAAGAAGCCCCCAGTTCAGTCTCGAGTGTGCATCATTCGTGCGCAGAAATCATTTCACCGCGCTAATTATTCTAGTGTGTGCAATATTTCGCTTTCTCTGTAAAGATTTTCTCTTTCCAAGGCTGAAATGAGTGTTTTTTGTTATCTGCTCTGTAATTACTATGCAGTATATCGCTCCGCTGTAATCAATGTGTATTTCTTTCGCACAACTGTGTTTTTAACAATGGTTACAGCCTAACTCGCCCATATCAATGGTTTTGTGTAACCGTGCCCCGCTAGCTGTGCGGGGCCAAGGCCGCACCTGCACTCGACCTTCTAACCTACGTATTGTCCAATCCAATGGTTTTTGACAACGGTTACAGCCTAACGCGTCCCAATGTTTTTTTTTATCAACATTGATTTTGTATCCCACTTCTTTTTATCAACAGTGATTTTGTATCTCACATGTTGGCAACAATGTGTGCGCCTTGGTGTGTGCCAATAGAGTGAGCCTTGATGACAGTTGAACGAGATGCAAGCGCTGTCGAAACATGGCAGCCGGTTTTAAAATAGCAATAAATGAAAACACATATTTACGAACTTCTGCACATATATCGTTGGTCCGGAGGAATAGTGACACAACTCAAAAAAGTCTTATTTTGAGTTAAGCATAGGGTAAGATTACTGAGAAGGCATTCTTTGTTTTGGAAAAACGACACAACTCTGCTTAGAATTCTCGCCACTAGAATGCAGTAGTGACGGTCTTCCTCCGAGCGTGTTTGTCGACTGGCGACTGAAGAAGATTGTCCCATCATCAGATGAGTTGTAGCCTTGATTGAGTAAGAGTGTGGTGTAATCAAGAAGAATGACATATCTCAAGAAGTGACAGACTTAGTGTTAGGATTTATTCTAGAAGAGTGACACATCACGAGTTGTGACAGTGTTCTTGAGAAGGTGAGTACGATTCCTGTAGTGGCTTTGACAAACATAGTTTTATTTCGGGATATGTCACTATTCATCATTTTATGTGAATGAAATTCAACTATTTGTTTACCTACGTTCGATTTCTTTACGACTTGTGTCACTATTCTACTAACAAGCTGTATTATTCTTAGATGTCCGATCAGAGCCGCAGTGCCTTGATACTGAAACTGTGTAGAGACCTTAATGGCGAAAAAGAAGTAGAAAAAGAAGAATCAAATAGACTTATTACAAATTGGGTAATTTGTGGGCGCGAGGAAAAGCGTTTAAACACAGAAGGTATTTATTTTTCTCTGCCTTTAATATTACTTCTTACTGTTTCTTGCAGATAAACTATTGCTTTATAATTACATGTAAATGATGGTGGCAAACAGATGACAGGCAGTATTAACCTAGATGACAGAATGGCTGACCGAAACAATAAACCTTGTGATTCATCCGATTCCTCTTCTTTCGAGAAGTCAACCGACGTACATTCCGAAATTGGTGCTGAAACCAGTAATAATAATGCAGGTAATGAATCGTTTTTATTTTACATTTATACAAGTTCAGTATTATGCTACATTGAATAACATTTATTTACGATGTTTATTGGCAACCAGAGAAGTAATGGAGTTTATGTTCTAGCAAATTATCGTGGCAAAAGGATAATAGGCACTATCGACTCTGATGACAGTGTCGCTGACCCAGACTATAGAACTCCTGATTCATCCGAATCGTCGTCTTCTGATGAAGGTAAGCCATTATCGCAAGAGGAATCTGAACAGAATGACCGCGCATTTAATAAATCTGGACGTGGAAGGAAAGCAGCGAGATAAAGTCAATTGGTGAAAAACTCATACGTAACCCAGATCAATGGATAAAGAATATTGCTAAACGGGCCAGAAATGCAGGTGAAAGTTCCACATCATCTTTTAATGCCACCAAAGTTGTAAAAGAAAGGACACTTCTTCCGCCGTGCAGTAAGAAGTGCAGGTTGAAATGTTCCAGCAAGTTTACTGGAGATGAACGTAAGCATATTTTCAATGATTACTGGGGCTTGAAAGATTTAGAAAGGCAACGCAATTTCTTGTCGGCCAGCATGTCAGAGATAAAGCCAAAGTACCGATACGGTAGAGAGCACAGTAATCAAAGTCTTAACAATGCATTTTATTTCGATATTGAAGGCAAGAAAATCCGCATCTGTAAGCATTTCTTTAAGTCCACACTCTGCATCAATGATAGACCAATAAGAACTGTTCTGCAGAAGAAGACATTTTTCACTGGGAATATAATTTTTTCAGATCTGAGAGGGAAACATGGGAAACATTCCAAAATAGAAGAAAACATCAAACAAGGTGTTCGAGATCACATCAATAGTATTCCCTGCATACCAAGCCACTACTGTAGGAGTGACACAAAGAAACTGTTCATAGAGGGAAATAAATCTATTGCAGATCTCCATAGGGATTATGAATCAGCATGCAAAGAAAAGAACCTCCCAACTGCTAATTACATTATGTATTCTCGAATATTTAATGAAGAGTTCAACTTATCATTCTTCATTCCTAAGAAGGATCAGTGCGAACTATGCATTGCTTATTCGAATGCAAACAACGATGAAAAAAAAGAAATGGAAGAAAGGTATCAAAGACACTTGTATGAGACGAACTTGTCGCGCGAAGAAAAAAAAACAAGGATAAGACTGATGATAATTGTGTGGTAGCTGTGTTTGACCTTCAAGCAGTATTGCCCTGCCCAACTGGACAAGCTTCTTTTTATTATGTTTCAAAGTTGGGAGTGTTCAATCTCACTACAGTATATTTAACTTGAAAACTAATGATGTTCAGTGTTATGTATGGCATGAGGGGGAAGCTCAGAGGAGCAAACGAGATTGGTTCTTTTGTTTTACAATATCTCGAAAGCATGAAAGGTGATGGTTCATACGAAGTAGACGTAATTTTCTATTCAGATAATTGTGCTGGCCAGCAGAAAAACCAATTTATGATAGCCATGTACATGCACGCGGTGTGGAAGTACATGTGGATATGTAGCATCACCCACAAATTTCTTATAACTGGCCATAGTCAAAATGAAGGCGACCGCTCATTCTGTGATCCAGATACAGATCAATCGAGCAAAAAGGTCGGGGCCAATTTTTGTTCCTGAACAGTACATTTCTCTTATACGATGTGCAAAAAAAAAACGGGAAGCCTTACACCATACACGAAGTCTGTCACGAAGACGTCTATGATTTAAAGGCATTAGCAGCTGACATTGGACTGCAGCTAAAGACAAACAGCGAGGGAAATCCCTTCAAGATTACGGAAGTGAAAGTACTGAAGGTGGAGAAGAAACAATTCAGAAAACTATTCTACAAAATGTCCTACGCCGAGAGTCAATATCATATCATTGATGTCATGCCACTGAAAAGAACAGGCAAAGCTATCACTGTGTTTAAAGCTAATGATGTTGTTTTGAAGAAGGCATATCGGAGAAAAGTAGGAATCTCTGACAAAAAGAAAGGTGGTCTACTGTCGTTGTTTAAAAAGAAATGCATCCCAAACTGTTCTTTAACATTTTATAGCAACTTATGATTCCAAGATGTAACTCCAGTAATTTGTAATTCCATTATTATTAATATTCCCTTATTATAATTTGTAACTTCTAAACGTTATACTGCATTCAATAATAGTTTGTAATTTCAAAATATTATATTTCATCCTACAATAAATTGTATTTTTTACTTGCTACAATATTTCATTTCTTTCACCCCATGATTTACAACAAAATCAGAAAATAAATTTCATAAGAAGAATGTCACAAGTCAAAATGATTTATTAAAAATTAATTTTTAAGGGTTGATTTCACAGATTTGTTGGAACCTTGGACATTTAAACGAAGAGCATGGCCTAACGTTACCACCACAAGAAATAATTAAGTATCCAAGCTCAATCTTCCATCCAGGACAATTTTCAAACGCTTCTCCTGAAAAACTTTGATTTTTGAGTTGTGTCACTATTCCTCCGGATCAACGATATGAGGTTCAGTAGTGACCAGGGTTCCTAACTTCAATACGTAATATTGCCCAGAAGATGAAACACGAGTGGTTTCATTTGGGGATGTGACACTCTGTATATAAACTAATCATTAAAAATTAACAGACGCGTGTCTGGGGGTTTTTTGATGTGGTTTATATTATCAGGTGATAGGGGGGAAATGTGGGCGTAGAAGATTTTGATTTGTGTAATTTTATGAAGTGTACTTTTTTTTCCATAGGAATTTATAGGTAAGTTAGATGGATTTTGTGTTGAGTCAGTGTGTGTTTTTTTTCTCGTATTTTACTCCCTTATTGGAGCACTTGTATCGATGCAAATACAATTGAGTCTAACAATGATATTTGGAGATAGCGATTCAGCTTCAGCTTCTTCTGCACCCAAAATGTCTTCATTCTATCTGACCTGGCTGCCCTTTGTCCATCTGTGATGGTGTAGTGTGCGGTTATTATATCTCATTTATTTTATATTTACGTTATTGGTCTGAAACCGTGTAGTGATTTTAAGTAGAATTTTATACATGCGGTGCGATGTGACGTTCGTGAGATTTTGATATTTATATGCCATTGTTGAGTTTTATTGTCTGATTGTTTACGGTCTTTACCAAATTATCATTATTATTCAAAATTAAATGATAAATAAGTTATAATAAATAATTCATGTTTGAGACGTTGCCAAGTGTACTCTTTACAACTACAATATTCGCGGGCAAAGCCGTGACGGGTAATGCTAGTACTGTATATAAATAAACAACAAACTCGACTCGAGATAAGTCAAATTTTTTTAAAAATCTGAGATATTAAGGTAAATGCACCAATGGTCGTCATGTTAAGACAGATTTAGTCAAGAAAATATATATACCTTATACATTTTGGTAAATTCAATCAACAAAAGCTCTGTACCTAAACTCAAACTCTACTCAAACACTAGGAATCTCTCAATATCAAAAGTATTCGTTTCAGGAAAAATTACCAATTTTTTTAAAAGTGTGTTTTTGCGCTATTCCTCGGCACGATGTCTTTGGATTTTTCCTATATTGGTCACCCGTTTGCACCAATTGCCGTCACATTGTTAGTTTTTCTTGTCTGCTGTTTATAATGCATTTCTGTCAATTGTTGCGTAAGACACAGATTTATCGACTTGGAGGCTAACATTTACGAATAAAACAGTACCAGTAATAATGTTTTTATTAATAAAAATGAAATATTAAAAAAAAAGAAAAAGACGGAAGCGGGAATGGTGGGTAGAAGATATACGGGCATGAAAATATCGTAACAATATAATCACAAGAAGGTGTTCAGGAGCGAATGGTTATTTTACGGACTGTTATGCCGATGTCTGTTTTTATTTTCCGGGGGTGGGGAGGTGTAGTCACATAAAAATTGGGACCCTGGCATAACAGCCCGGAAAATGACCATTCGCCAGGGCCTAACACCAATGTTGTTGCCAAAAGTTTCGAAAAGTCCTTCTTCCGTGCAGTATCTTCGCTATTAGCAACCCTCTGAATTCGCCACTCATGTACACTTTTCTTCCAGGCAGTCTTTAGTGGCTTGAAAACCCCTACATCCATGGATTGGAGTACATGTTTGGCATTAGGTAGTAAAGCGACCAAAACAATTCCATGATCCTCGCAAAATTTACTAGTATGTATGTTCAAGTGTGAGGAGTGCCCGTCTATGAATAGAATGACAGGGAGAAGAGTCTCTTTCTCAACCAACCAAGGATAAAAAATATGTTATTGAGAAATTCGTAAAATACTTCCCCCCCCCCCCCCCCCCCCCCCGCTATACACCCATTTGGCGATTTGACAATGCCCCAGTGTGCTGGCATTTTGGCAATGAAGTCTTGCGGCAGGCGTTCATACTTGAACACTACAAGGGAAGGAAAAATATCGCCGTGGGCATTAAGCATTCTTTCTCATCCGAATTCACTTGTTGATATATTGTCTTGTCACCCCTATTCATCAGCACTTTGTTACCTTTCGGATTGAGAAAGAAAGCCGTCTTGTCTGCGTTGAACAGTCGCCGAGGGTCTGACGAAATAGACTGGAAGTCTTTTTCCAGCAAATAGCTGTAGACTTCGGAAAACCAAGTTTTAATTTGATGTTCTGTAATTGCAGCACGGCTTAAGTTACTGTCAAATTTTGAGGGGTTTGTAAAGATTGACCTGGATTTCATTTTAGGAAAGATTCACACAATTTCCTTACTGGCCGCCCATCTTTGAAAGGAAAGTCCCTCTTCAATTCTTGTGTGAGGCACTGGATGCTATTTTGCAAATCGTCCTTTGTTACCGGGAACCCCGCTTTTCCTAGTGAGATTATCCATTGAACTAGCACAGCCTCTTCATCCTTTGTTAAAAAGGAACTTGGCCCCATCTTCCTATCTCTTGGAGATTTTCCTTTAATTATGTCCCGAGAGGGTGTTTCTCGGAGCACCATTCCTCTCCTTGGCCCTTTTAATACTCATGTCGTCCTCCACAACGGCCTTAATAGCAGCTTCCATTTGCTGAATATCATAATTCAGAACTGTGCGTTTCGACATATTGCCTGAAAGCAAAGATTTAGTCTTAGAATAATATAATGTTTTTCATCTCCATAAAAAATATAAAAAAACCTCTGTAGCAGCACGCCTAGCCAAAAAAACAACCTAGGCCTACTGAGGTGCGGCCATCAAGAAGAGAGACCTATGTAATAATAACAATACACTAAATGTTTATTGGTTGCGAAACGTTAACACAAACTTTAACATTATCGTGCACTAGTGTTCGTCACGAATGTGCTCTAAAGATCGTCAGCTATGACGACTACTGGACACGATGATTAAATGATAATTTAATTAATACAGGGTGCTTCAGAGCTACATTGTAAGAATATTGCCGCTGTTAGTTAGGTCTTACAAGGAGAAATGACAGTGTGCCAGTTTTCGTCACAAATGACGAGCATTGGTAAAGTGCATTTTAAAAAATCCAGTGTTTGTCACCGGCATTTCTAATAAAACTAGGCTCGTGAGCACGAAATAACAAATCACATATGTTACAGAAACAATTACCAACTATATCATGCACTTGTAACATTTTAAAATGTCCGAACATAACACGTACGCACATAATTAACTCGCTTGCCTACTTAGCATATGCGAGAAGCAATACGCCACATCAAGACAGTTCAACTCACGGGAGATGTTTGATGCTGGGAATCGCCTATTACATCACACGCATGATATCGCAAAGTTGCTCCTTATCGGCAACTAAGGTATGACGCTTCTCGCAAGATTTTGTGCGTTGAGAAAGACTTGTTGACATGCTTATTTTTTGTACTTATATACGAGAGTGACGACTACTGGCTCAGTGACGAAAACCGGTAGTTACCTTATATATTTTTTGTGTCATTTGGCCCTAATGGTAGAGATTTCTTTGTTCCTTCACGAAACCTTTTATGTTTTCTGTCAATGGAAAAAATTCCTAGAAATAAATTAAGAATTTAAATGAAGCAAAAGTGTCGGTCATGTATCGGGTGCGTGATAATGTATCTGGTTCAAAACATAATAAAACTCCATTTTTTAGCATAGGAAAAATTTGAATTTAAGTATTGTTCTGTTTCAGGGACTGGGCTAGCTACGTGCCACCCTCTGAGAGAGAGATGGCCGCTGTGTTTCCTGTCTTCAGCAGCAATGTTATTTACGTTGGGAATATTCCTTTAAATATGTGTGGGGCAAGTATCCTTTCTAAACAGTGCAGACTGTCTTTTTTAATATAAGTTGTTATAAAAGTCTGTTTTATCTCCTTGGCATTGTACCAATGAGTGCAGCATCGTTCTACCTAGAGATCGTTAACTTACCAATGGTAAAATGTATGAACTATTCAGTATTTGGAATGTTTGAGAATAATTACTCCAACTGCATGACAGCTTTTGTATCCATCAGTTTCAATCATACCAATTTTATAAACACTTAAGTGTGAAACTTAGGTTAGAGAAAGTATTCTCTATGATAACTGGCATTATAGTGTTTTAATGCTCTGGTCTCAGTGTAGCAATCTATTTGAGGACTGGTGTGTTGATGATTGGGAGTAAACGGAGAGTGGCCCCTTTCATTGTGGGACCTGGTTCCTGAGGTTGCGCTTCACCCACAGCCCACCTATTCATATCTTTGGCTGATGAGCATTGTTTGTTGTGCTCTGACTCCTTTTAAGACGAGGGTAAATTATCATATCCGATGGCTGTTTCTTCATTAGTGCAACTATTCATTACTAATGGTTCAAAAGAAACTTCTACAGTCCCACAATGAACTCCCCAGTATTTTATAGAGCATGTTCCCAATGATGTGAAAGCTGCAGTACTCCTGTGGCAGCGCTGGTTCTGTATATGGTGCAAAAGGAGCGGTCTATTGCCTGCAGAACTTAAGTGAATGGTACCTATTGGGTATTACCTTCATTTTCATTAGCTTATCAAAGTCAATGGGCTTAAGCTCAGGCAGTATGGTGTACGATCCAAGTGCTCCCTTCGAGCACATAATTGCATCACCAGTTGCACGGCATGTGCTCAAGCATTTTCCTGCAAAATGATGGGAGGTGGCTTAGGAAAGTGTCTTGCTTCTTATACAACTGTAGTCACAGGTGATTCTAAAATGAACAGTAATATTGAATTCATTTGTACATCAGAATCACCTTAATATTGCTGGGGCTGTCGACACTTTTGACCTATATGGGACCTATAATGATGCTATTTAATTTGATTGGCATTTCAGCCTCGGCCCGTACAATCTGACCTGTCTCATCCATCATTACAATATGACGGAGTAAATCTCCTTTTCCTGTTCATAGCATCAAGTAGTTTTGTGCAGTATCATAGTTGCTATTTCTGCAAATTTGTCAGTGCGGAATCTATCATGGTGGAATTTTATTCATGATAAGGCAGTCTTTCAGGATATGAAACACTGTCGTCGACACTATGTCTGTCTCTTGTACCAACTCCATTCCCAGCAACCCGCCATGAAGCCGTACATCCTCGTCACTCACACCAGGGTGACTTTGCCAAAGCATGTTGGTCACATGCTGCCGTCCATCATTGAAGACTTTAATTCACTGTGGTATGTTTCTGTAAGGTACTGTATCACCAAATTGCCACATTCCTCATGAAGACCTCCATGACTGTTGTGTTTTACAGCCATAGGCATATTCAATTTGTGCTGGTGCTATTTATAGAACAGCTTAGATCCTAACCACACGGTGCATTCGCAGAACATTGGATGGTGGATGAGTTAATGTGCAGTGAGGTAGGTTGGGTACCACACTGTGTGTACATGCGAGAAATGCTGGTTTTATTTCCTGATGTACATACAACTGTGTTGCCAGTATAGAGTTACCAGGTAGAAAAGACTGTTGGAGGCGGGGCTCCTATTACGTAGCTGCTGAAGAGCTTCCCCCTCCATTCACGACTTCGGAAGGTCCAGCGACTAGGACAACGAAGCAAGTAGCAGCGAGAAAGAGAGAGACACTTCCCCTACCTGATGCACATGCGCAGAAGAAAGACCAGCAGTTGAGTGGCAAGGGAGCTGGAAACACTCTCCCCTACTTTGGTGTGCTTGCGCGTTGCAACATTCTTTTCAACCTGGTCACTCTATAGTAAAGAAATAGCCTTTGTAGTTATCTTGCGAAACCCAAATTACTTAATTTATATTCTTGATTAGGAAGGAAGGCCCATACTAGTGAAAAGCACTGCTCAAAAGGAAACACAGTCATTGGAACAGTTTTTGTGAGGGAGCGTTGTGGCGCAGCGGTCAAGCTGTTGGCCTCTCACCACAGTCAATGCATGTGTGATTTTCCAAGTGAAATGCCATGTGTGGTAATTGGGATTCCACGTAAAAAACGTTCCCATGGCTTATGATCTCAAGATTAATGGACACGTTAAACTACAAACTTTCCTGTTCTTGTGAAGATTGAAGAAACCGGACAACGTACACTAGAGGAGAATGAAATGTGATATTCTGTGCTACAAGGGAGCCAAGTTGGTGGGACTCCCACATCATTCCCTTAATACTGAGTATCGTGATCTGCAAGGAGGTGATTATACAGTCTTCTCCATTCTTTTCAGTATTGTGACAGTTGCATTGCTACAAGAGGGTGCCCCAGTGGCAGTCCATTGTGTGCAAGATCATCCAGGATATCTTTTTCCAGGCTCCTTTTTCCATGTAGTATAAAGTAGCTGTGCACATGGTTAGCAACATACTCTTGATATGTAGCTCCTACAAAATGGAATTGATGTTGCGGAGAGCTGTCCAAAGAATGCAAAGCATCCTTCTCAAGCACCACATCTTGGTGGCATTGATCTTCTTTATCTCCAAACGACAGAGTCTATGTCTCAGCACCATTGAGGAGATGTAAAACACTAATCCGATGTAAGTAAAGAGAATCGATATTAGGAGTCTTGGGGCCAGGTTCAGATTCTTGTATCGGACATCGAGAATCTCATCACAGACTTATGAGCAACCAGTATTGTTCATGTGCCATCTGACTGCAGGCTGAGGTAAAGGAATTTCTTGCCATCAGGGTAAGTTTCGAGTTTGTTGACATTAAATTGTGAAGGAGTCAGCGTATGTGATAGGCTGGATGCTGCTATCAGGTATTACTTGGGTAGCTTAAGGCCACCAAAATGGTTAAACTGATAATCACAGCTCTGATATGATATTCTGAGTGACACCAGTGTGCTCTGTTCTGGGTCAGGGATACAATGAACCAACACACTGCTGTTCTGTCATGGCTATAAGCTGATTGTGGCTGATGAGCCACAGTTAGAATGACTAGGCAGGAGGAAATGAGTACTCCTAGAAAGCCCGGTCAGAGTCTCAGTGTACACCACTACATTAAAGGGAATTATCCCATGTTGTATTTGTGGAACACCGGTAGACTGACTTTATCTGTTTTGCCATGGCCTCAGCAGTTAGAGAAAGTGTGTTGGTATTTTCTGTGAACCCTGTAACTCGGTATCAGTATATCCCAATAGGATGGGAACATACTTGGCAACAATGCAGCAGGCTGTGAAATCTGAAATCCCCTGCATCCTTTGAGGATGGGAGCATACTGGGCATAGATGTGGTAGGCTGTGAAATAAATACATGGTGGAAGGGGGCAACAACATTATAAGTACTATGATCCTCTACATCCTTGGAGAATGGGAGCATCCTGGACAAAGATGCAGCAGTCTGTTAAATCCATTATCCTGTGAAACCTTAGAGTATAGGAGGATCCTGGGCAAAGATGTGACAGGCTGTGAAACCGATGATCCTTTGCATCCTTGGAGGATTGGAGCATCCTGGATGAAGATGCAGCAGACTGTGCATGGTGGGTGGGAACATCCTGGGTTAAGATGCTGCAAGTTGTGAAATCCATGATCCTGTGCATTGTCGAAGGTTGAGAACATCCTAGGCAAAATTTACCAGGCTGTGAAATTCATGAGCCTGTGCATCTTGGGAGGATAGAAGCATCCTGGGTGAAGGTGCTTGCCAGCTATAAAGTGAAGGATGGTAGCATTCTGGTTGAAGGCGTGACAGGCTGTGAAATCAATGATCCTGTGCATTTTAGAAGAGGAACAAAACTTGTGTAAAAGTATGCCATATGAGGTTAGCTGCATTAATGAAATTCTTCTAGCAATTCATGCTGTAGAAGTGTGGTCGAGCATGAACTCCAACTGCTCTCTGAGTAGTTGGAGTAAGTGGCATATTCAAGGTTCTGCTGTTTTCGTGGCCTGAAGAAAAAACATTTTGCTTTGTGTGGACAACTATGTTAGAAGAGCGGGTTTTAGAAAGTGACTTGCCATTTGTATTTTTGAGCAGTGTGATACACTATGTGGGGCCCTTATCGAGTTTTTGCCAGGTCTGGCCATGGCATTTTTTAAAACATTACCATTAGGGACTGGCAGTGCTGAACATGCAAAGCCAGGTGTGGATCACATTAGCCACTGATTTGTCCTATTTAGAGGTGAAAATGAGGCAGGGTCGTGAGGATGTAGACTCCTGGCTCTGCTACCTTATGTTTTTCAATTGCTCGTCCGTTCATGGAATTTAGTGCTCTTAGGTGAAAATTGGGTGGTCTAACCACCATGTCACCATAGGGACTGGTTGAAAATTCTTGCCTAAACAGGGATTTCGACCTCTTAATCTCCTGGACAGAGCACATTCTCCTGATATGATAAGTTATGTAATTTTATGTATAGTGAATGTCGTGTGGATTGGTCTATGACGGGTCTCTTGCAAGCTGACACAGGTTTGACCAAGGTGCTCTGCTGTAGGAGGAGCTGCTCGAGTTCTTGAACCAGGCACTGATCGTTTCGGACCGGACAGAGGGCCTGGGAGATGCAGCTGTGGCGTACCGGATGAACATCGACAAGAACTACTGCTATGTACAGGTTGGTAGGCAACTCGTCCCACCAACGATTGCTGCTTTACACTCTCAAGATGGAGTGGATGAAGAAGATTGCGTCGTTCTGCGAAGATCTCCGTCTCATTGTAGAAGGGTGTTCAATGTTTAGAGGATAGCAAACAAAATGGTGACTCGGTACTGTATTTTGGCATGTATAGGCTTCAATTCTGCAGGAACTATAAGTCGGTGGGGTATTAAGAAATTAGGAATTTAGCTGGCAAGAATTCTCGTGATCACATTACTTGGAGAATTTCTACAGAATATGGTGGGGCCTATAGATATGTGGATCTTGCAAGTGCCGATGTTTATAGTCATTAGGGGTCTGAATTTTTCATAGCCATGATAACCAAAAAAGTTTTTAATTTCATTCATTGATATGTTGGCATGATTTGTAAAATTTTAGAATGACTGAATGGTGCGGTAACGTTCTCTCTTACTGTGTTCCAGGTTCCTAGGATTGAATCCTTGCACAATCAGTTGGCATTTGAGGGTATTTAAATCCGAGGGAGCCACGGGAGTTGATTTACTGGCACGTATCCCCTACAGGGCAAAATTCCGTCACCCTGGTATCTCTAAAAGCTGCAGAAGGATGTAAAACAAATAACATTATTATTAAGTAAATTTTAAAGGGATTGAAAGTATGATATTACAGTATTGCTAACCAGAGTCCTTCAGAAAAGGGATACAGGCCTCAGGGGAAAAAAATACTTGTTTCAGTAAAACCTTGATAGTTAAAAGTAATTGGGATGGAAAAAGATCACAGTAGAACATCGTTTATCCGGACGTAAAACAACCGGAACGTCAATTATACGGACGGGCAAAAAAAAAGCTTAGGCGGATGTACAAGAAGGACGTTGAACGTCGTCGTTTACTGTTGGCAGAAGATGAGGAGAGGGTGATATTTTTTCAAAAAAGCTTTCTCTTAAGGACTACTGTTACTTGATAGCTGATGGACGGAACCCTTTAACACCACAGAATCTTCGAAATGCATTGAATAAATTGGTATGAGAACTAGAGACCGTTAAGACCACAGACACTGTTGATGAAGATTTGGATGCAGTGTCGAATGAGTTATTCCCCAAAGTTGCTGGATTTTCCGACTGATAGAGAAGGCGCACAAGCTTGGTTGGAAAGTGACAGTGACTCAGGTTTTCAAATCCTAGATGATGATGAAATTGCTTCTCTGGTGCAGGAAGTAAGTGGGGAAGACGAAACGGATGAAAGCTTGGATGGGAAAGATGAAGAAGGACCAAGTCATGGAGAAGCGTTTACTGCATTAGAAACTGCGCTATTGTAGTATGATTGTGCTATGAAATAAACACGTTCGATTATCCGGAATACTTTCGGTCCCAATTAGTCCGGATAAACTACGTTCCACTGTATTTTGAATTAACTGCAGACTACACTCCCTGCCCTGAAAATAAAAGTAATGTAAACACTCAAATTTGCAAACCTTGCAACTAGTGGAAACTTGCAATTACACTGCTGGGAAAAAAATTAGGTCACCTGAAAAGACAACGTCTATTTTGATCCGATGACTACAGATGCCACGTGGGGGATAGTAGATGTACTGATAAGGGTTTCAACGTCGTCCGCCAACAGATAGCGTAGTGGCATAGCTACCAGAGTGCCATCTGTCACCATTTAATAGGGAAAGCTCACAGCCATTGTGATGCAAACGTGTGAAGCAAGCAGGTACAATGCCACTGAGACGCACTCGTGCTTCCTACAGCCAACTGAGCGAGTTTGAAAGGGGTCAAATTGTGGCCTTCTGAGTGGCGGGATGGTCCTTTCGGAGAATTGCCACACAAGTTGGACATGCTGTGTCCGTTGTGCAACGATGCTGGTATCAGTGGTCACGTGAACATTCTCACACCCTTAAACGAGGTTCTGGACATCCACGCAGCACAGACGTCCGTCAGGATTGTCGTATTGTAAGGGCAGCAGTGGCAGATTGTACAGCTATCACAGCAC
The DNA here is from genome assembly GCA_946902985.2 of Meconema thalassinum. NCBI lineage: Eukaryota > Metazoa > Arthropoda > Insecta > Orthoptera > Tettigoniidae > Meconema > Meconema thalassinum. The sequence continues at coordinate 382,481,271 of OX336394.1, read as the reverse complement.
AGATATGAGGGTTTGTGAGCTCAGAAGTGTCAACTGTTGCGAACCGGTTACTAGCAGTGGGACTCCGGGCATGCACACCTCTAGCCCGTCTTCCACTCACGCAACAGCATCGACATGCACAGCAGGACTGATGCCGTCGGAGGATCACTTGGCAGATGGAATGGCACACCGTGATCTTCAGCGATGAAAGCAGATTCTGCCTGCACGCAAGTGATGGTCTTTGGCGTGTACGACGTAGATCTGGAGCGCCGTCTCGTAGAGTGCATTCGTCCAAGGCCTTATGGTCTGGGGTGCGATCAGCTACAACTATCATTCACCTTTGGTGTTTGTGGATGGAACGCTAACCAGTGCTCAGTACGTGCAGGATGTTGTTAGACACGTTCTTGCATCAGGAAGGGGATGTGTTGTTCCAACAGGATAACGCTTGCCCACACACTGCCCATGCAACTCGACGTGCAGCAACTTCCCTGGCCAGCACGATCGCCGTACTTGTCGCCAATTGAGCACGTGTGGGACATGATGGGCTGACAAGTGACTCATCTACCCACAACTCTCACAGAACTGTGTGATCAGGTCGAGCAGGCATGGAATAACGTATTCCAAGACAGTATTCGCCATCTGTATGATCGACTGGATGCAAGAGTCAGTGCCTGCGTTGCCGCCCGTGCAGGCTACACCTTGTACTAATATGGGTGTTTCAGCATGGGTTGATACCTGGTATCTCTGAACCGCTTGACCTATTGATCTGTATATATAATCATTTCATGTACATCATATGCACTGTTGCCACAATAAATCTTGAGTGAATTGGTGCCCTCTAAAAGGGTGACCTAATTTCTTTTTTCCGGCAGTGTATTTATATGCTGTTTTGTAACTCTTGATTGTCGATCAGTCCGAATCATATTCAAATACAGTATTATGCAAGGGGACATTGTTAGATGACATTTAACATAATCTATGTGGAAAATACCCAATATTAGAACATACTTTGTCATACTCATATCATGAAAATCACTTTTCAAACATACTTGTAATCACCATGGTCAAATATGGGAAGTAGTGAGTGGCTGAGGTATTCCTTTTATTACAACAACCTATTGAAACTAAGAAATAAATTCCCCAAAAACATTGCTTTATCGGCCATTTTTAAAAATGGAATGAGACTATAGCGGTACCACTACAAAAGAATGTTGGAGGCAGGACTCTCTGTGCGTTGCTGAACAGCTTTCCCCTCCATACACTTGGCACTACAAATCCACGTTGCACACGGTCCAACTAAGTGGAATCTCGTTAGTACGTTTTTCAAGGGACTGAAAAATTTGGACGTCATATGCGGGAAAACGTAGTACAGAAAAACGCCATACTGCATTTACAACGTATAAGAAAGAACGCGGCGTATTTATGGACTTTGAATCGCCGACCTTAGTAAGTCATTGTATGCACTACTACAGTCACGACATAAACATAGGTTATCAGTAACTTACACAGGGAATAAATAACAAAAAAATGAATTACTGTACCTCTACACTACTGTATAATGCAGGGTCTTTATATTTCCTTAGCAAGGACATTTTCGCGCTCCGCCAGTGGCAGTTCTGTTGCCGGCGACCGCGCAGGCATATGTAGGCCTACGGCGGAATATGGTGCTTAAAATCAATAGCCTACCATGCAGTTTTACTGGCCATGATTTACTCTAGGTGCTGAAAATGTTCCCCATTATGAAACACTCAATAAAATAGGTCGTAACTGGACGTGAACACTAAGAACTAGAAGACAATAGCGCGGAACACGAAGACAATAATGCATCTACGTGAGAAATAAACAAAGGGGAGGGGGTGAAGGGCAGCGGGAGAGAGACACGTCACCTGTGTTGCGTCATAGATATAGCCACTTCTAAGCCGTCAAACACAATAAAATCATCTACACTGTCAATAACTATCGGAGAATATGAGGCAATATCGCGTCGTGTTTTCCAGAAGCCAATTTTATAATAAAATAAGAATAAAATCCGGTTTGCTTACAAATAGTACAACGGAAATTTGATCGTCGTAAGCGGGAATAGAGACCGTATTAAGGGGATATATCAACATTAATTTAGTAGGATAGGGACTTGAGAAAGGAGAGAAAGGGCAGCGGGAGAGAGACATGTCACCTGTGTTGCGTCATAGCCATAGCCACTTCTACGTCGTCAAACACACTGAAATCATCTACACTGTCAATAACTATCAGAGAATATGAGGCAATATTGCGTCGTGTTTTCCAGAAGCCAATTTTATAATAAAATAAGAATAAAATCCGGTTCGCTTACAAATAGTACAACGGAAATTTGATCGTCGTAAGCGGGAATAGAGACCGTATTAAGGGGATATATCAACATGTATTTTGTAGAATTGGGACTGGGACTTGAGAAAATCATCGGCTTAAACGGGAAAACATCGTAACCGAGAACGTGCTAACGAGATTCCACTGTACAAGGAAACCAGTAGCAGCGAGAAAGAGACACACTTCCCCTTCCAGACAGACATACGCGGAAGAAAGACTAGCCGTGGACAGACAAGAGTGATGGAAACACTCTCCCCTACTCTGGTGCTCATGCACACTAAAACATTCCTTTGTGCGTGGTACCTCTATAATCAGTCTTTTCGACTATACTAATTGAATCGTTCGATAGGAAATATAGTTTTTGATAGCATAGTGTCTTTAAGTTATCTCAGACTGCGCCACGATGAAATTTGTTAAAAGAATTCCATAGTTTATTAAAAACATTTTGTGCAGATTTTGATTTAAAAGTTTGAATTCATGCATGGGATCAACATTACCCATTCAATTGCCATTTATCTGAATTTTGAATTTAACAGATTAACCAACATGAGAAGACGCATCTCGAGTTTCGGGGAACAAAATTTTCTTTCAATTATCAAGGTTTTACCATCACAAAAACGCCTATATATTTTATATATTTGCTAGCCTTCATATCTGTGTGGTCTGTGAAGCCTACATTAGGCCTTACTTTAAAGGCCTCTAAAGATAAAGTTAAGTGGTTTGAACACAGACCACTGCTAAACTTGGCCATTCTGAGTATGGCTTTTTTAAAACTCAATTTGCTCAAATATTGGAGTAATCCCAAAATAATTACAATACCATACTTTTAATACAGTGGAATCTCGTTAGCATGTTCTCGGTTACGACGTTTTCCCGTTTAGCGCGATGATTTTCTCAAGTCCCAGTCCCAATTCTACAAAATACATGTTGATATATCCCCTTAATACGTTCTCTATTCCCGCTTACCACGATCAAATTTCCGTTGTACTATTTGTAAGCGAACCTGATTTTATTCTTATTTCATTATAAAATTCGGCTTCTGGAAAACACGACGCGATATTGCCTCATATTCTCTGATAGTTATTGACAGTGTAGATGATTTCATTGTGTTTGACGGCGTAGAAGCGGCTATAGTTATGACGCAACGCAGGTGACGTGTCTCTCTCCCGCTGCCCTCCACCCCTTTCCCTTTGTTTATTTCTCACGTAGGCACACTTTTGTCTTCTAGTTCTTAGTGTTCACGTCCAGTTATGACCTATTTTATTGCGTGTTTCATAATGGATAAGAAGAAAGTACGGCAGATAACTAATGATGAGAAGATGAAATACATTAGAGACGTGGAATGCAATCCTCACATGAAGCGTGTGGATATAGCGCGAAAGTGGAACATTCCTCCGTCTACACTGACCACGATTCTCGGCAAAAGGAAGGAAATCGAACGTGCCTTTGAAGAAGGAATGAACGGCAAAAGGAAACGTGTGCGAGAGGGACAGTTTCCTCAACTAGAAAGCGATTTATTGAAATGGTTCAAGCAAGCCCGTGCTTCAAACATGCGTTCGCAGTCGCCTGTAACTGAGCCGTCACTGGCGGAGCGCGCGAGCGAGAATGTCCTTGCTAAGCAGAAATAAAGACCCTGTATTATACTGTAGTGTAGAGGTACAGTAATTCATTTTATGTTATTTATTCCGTGTAAGTTACTGATAACCTATGTTTATGTCGTGACTGTAGTAGTGCATACAATCACTTACTAAGGTCGGCGATTTGACGTCCATATATACGCCGCGTTCTTTCTTATACGTTGTAAATGCAGTATGGCTTTTTCGGTAGTACGTTTTCCCGCATATGACGTCCAAATTTTTCAGTCCCTTGAAAAACGTACTAACGAGATTCCACTCTATATGTTCTACTGTAAAACAGAGTCCAAACAGGACTAATTATCACTATGTGCCTTGTCTGTATGGAAATGACAACAATTATGGTGATGATTTGCAGTTCCTTTGCCCATTGAGGGTGTTGCCATACAAAGCTAATGCAGGTTAGCCATGCCATGCAGATTGTTGAGAAATGCAGGGTCAATGCAACGTGTCCTTTCGGGCATTGATCTTGACTAGACAGCTACTCAGTTGTCCTCATGAGACTGAGTTCACACTCTTCCAACCCTCCTATCAGTTCTCAAATCTCTGAATGAGCTGGAACTTGAACCCTGGGACTTCCTAGGTAAAAGGCAAGTGTGTTATTTTAAGGGTCATTTTATTTCATCAACAAGCATAGTTCTTAATTAAAATCAGTGTGCTTGCAGGAGTTAATAATATGTACTAGGTCAGACTGGCTCTAGCTCTGATATTCCATGCTGCAGGGGGCACAGAAATGCAAGAAATTACTACTATCATGTGTTGTAGAGAAGGCTGCTTAAGCTAAGCTTAGTTGATGCATTGTATGATTGGATTATGAGTTCACGAAGAGTTCTTCCTACAGCTACCGGGTGACGTTTGATGTTTGATTGTATCTGGGCATACACTCACTTCTATCATTACTACATCCGGCTAGTTAAGGAAGGATTGAAATATATCTGCATTACATTTGCCAAGAGGACTAACATCCCACACTCAGCTTGCTGGAGTGGATGAGGACAATCACTGAAGTGATGTGGATTCTGGGAACTGAAATGTTCTTCTACCTAAGATGATAGCTTGGTGTGACGGAGTATCCTGGTCTTTACCCACCAACGTAGCACATTTGATGACTGGACTGAGAATTTGTTGGGAGATCCAAGGTTTGACAGGGGTCATCCCAAATGTGAGTTCCTGTGGGTTTTTCCACACTTACTCCAGACGCATGCCAAGTTGGTCTCATTTTGAAGTTGCAGAACACCTGCCCTGTTCCTAGACCTTGAGTTCAGTTACAGGCATAATATTCACAGGTTATCATATAACTCACCTAAATATACAGGGCTGATGACCATGATGTCCCAAGCTCCTGCATGAAGCATCGACATATCCTGAAATGTGGGTTCGAATGCCACTAATTGTCATCCTTAAATGGTTTTCTGCGTTTTTCCATTTCATATCCAGGCTAATCCTGGGTTGGAACCTTTGCCGAGACAACTGCTACCTTTCCAATGAAAATGAAAATCCACAGCCTGCGTCCAGTCTCCGACCGGGTCAGGAATGGAATGAATGAAACCCCCTTCTAGCGGCGAGGATATGAACTGTGCCGGCTGCCGAAGCCTGTCGCACTCCTCTGGGGCAATGATTAAATGAATGACAAATGAAATGATAGTGGAGAGTGTTGCTGGAATGAAATATTGACAGGGGAAACCGCGCGTACCCGGAGAAAAACCTGTCTGCCTCAGTTTTGTGCAGCACAGATCTCACATGGACTGACCGGGATTTGAACCACGGACCCAGTGGTGAGAGGCCGGCGTGCTGCCGCCTAAGCCACGGAGGCTCTGCTACCTTTCCAATACTAGTCTCAATTTAAAAAAAAAATATGCATAATAGTACAGGAGTACATAAACTGATTGACCGACATCCAATGAGAATATGGCACACAAAGAAAAAGAAGAAACACAAAAGTTGTGGCGTATAGTGATTTCAAGTGAATGGACAGGGGAGATGGATATGGAGTGAAGTTGCTGAGCAGTGAAATAAGGACAAGATGAATGGCATGTGCCATCTGTGCCCCTCTGAGGTCATGAGAAATGAGTTATTATGGAGCAGTGGTTTATCACAGCTACTGTAATCTACACTCCAAGCTATGAGCCAGGTCTTTGGCAGAAAGGAAGGATGATTGTGGCCTATACAAGCAAAAATACAGAAACAGTGAATCACATTTTGAAGATATGGCTTAGACACTTACGGTACACAGTGGTATAGCCTCCTATCCAATTATCTTGGCCTATAGGTAACTGATTCCTTGATGACCCGAGTTCAGGGTTGCAATCCTGTGCTTATGTTAGCAAATCTGAGTGTGGTTTTGCAAGGGTTTTTCCATATTTACGCCAAGGAATTGGTGGAATAATAATTTATTTAAAGTTTAGGGGACACCTTCTTAGTTCTAATTCCAAAAACGAGAACAGTTTCACTACAAGACACCATAGTAGCTCTGACTAGATAGCTTTTATAAAAGTACAGTATACAAATCATAAGTTGATCTCCATGGGACGTAACTGTCCCTAGGGCAGCGTGAGGGAGATAACTGCTGTGACGGTGATACTTGTTTTAAGGGTCAAACTTCTATGTTATCTTCCCCCCTCACCTCCGAAAAGAAAATAGCTGTCATGTAGCTGGCTAGAACAACTACTATAGTTCCATCATCATTACTTCACAGTTCACCGGCTGGTAGGACAATGTTATCAGACCACTAATGTGTGTGACCCATAACTCGCAAGATGAACAGAAATGCATGCATACATCATCATACTCGGGATAAACTTTATGGCAGCAGATATTATACATATATTGCTGTAAATATATTTGATGATGAAGCAGACAAGAAAGTAGCAAATGAGATTACTCACCATTACTGCAGATGCTCTTGCCAAACACCAGAATACTCTGCTATAAAGGGAGCACACCACTCATTTTGGAGTGAAAATACTGTGGATTATTCTTTTTCATAAGATCCACGAGTTTCCATTTCCTTATGTAATGACTTACAGGAACATTGCAGCTCTATTGGCTCATTCTTCATTACTGCTATTGTTGCAGCTTTGTCATGAATGACAATGCTAGGGGGCATTACCCATAGTTGTGGTGTGATCTTCTTAGGCAAGTTGCTCAGTAACATCGCTCAGAGATGTAAGATAATATGTTAAGACTGCCAAAGAAAGTAACCAAGCACAACTCAAATACATAAGGGCATAAGATGGTAGCTGGCAGATGGTGGAACTCGATTCGTCATGCTGTGTCGATATGAATGGCTGCCTGTAATTGGCAGATTAGGTAGCTCTAACACAGTACTTAAACTTTCAAGTCTTTACTATATAGGCAATCATCTGGAGAGCAGCTACTTCAGTACTACACAGTACATTCCTGCCATTGATCAACTCATGATCTGTGCACTGTACATGGGGCTGATGATCATGAAGTCCCTAGCCCAAACACTAGAGAGAGAGAGAGAAAAGATTTGAAAACTGTCTGCTGGCCTGAATCACTGTGGATATAGTCCGCAAACATTCAGATTACAAGCATCAATACATTTTTCTGTAACTGAAGAACTGTCGCTAATTCCTAATCTTATCCATGATTGTTAAAGGTTAGTTTCAAATTTCTTAGTGCAGTACCCTTGTTAACTTGTTAAGAGTACTACCTCATTCCCATTCCTTGATGAACTGTTTAGTACAGTACATCCTAAAGAAATGAGGTATTGACAATCTTACATTTATAAGATGCAATGTATTTCCTTTTTATGCCCACAATTCTCAAAGTACTGTATCTCACACTAATGGGATGTAGTATTATTATTATTGGCCTCTTCATGGCCGAGACAGATGTTGGCCTTTCACTACTGCAGCCTTGATTCAAATCTTGGTTGATGCATGTATAATTTGTGCTGGACAAAGTAGAGGCAGGATAGGATTTCTCCAGGCTCTCCGGTTTCCCACTCAGTTTCATTCCAGTAACATTCCACAATTATTCACCATTGTCCTGGAAGAGTCCCAACCGGCCTTTCCAGCCAGTACTAGATCTTTGATCTAGGTCTTACAATTAACATTTCCTAGTAGAATATGGATCTATCATGTCATATATCCCCTGGATCTGCATCGCAAGACGAACTTGAATATGCCCTTGGTAAGTAGTTATTGTTGTTTTAAGGGATGGAACTACGAGGTCATCTGCCCCTAGGCTCTTGGTAGATGGGCTTGAAGGATTTGTTGTGGATGGTGCACACAGTGTTTATAATTTGTTCTTTTCTTCATTACAAATCACTACTGTTTTATAAACGAGTAATCCAGTTGCAAAATCTTTCACTCCACCTTAAGTGATTTTGAGAAAAACTCCGAAAGCTGCACTGTGATCAATGGCTCAGTATTGACTAGACTGAACATTTCTGGAAGGATGAGTCCTAATCGAACAATGCTGTTTCTGCATGTGGAATTAGTTTGAGCATGAGGTTAGATCTGCAATGTGGAGAAAGATATTCATCTACTTTTGTGACCATTATTTATAAAATGAACTTGGAAAATACAGACATTTGCAGCCAAGCTATGGAACCATGAAGTTTTGAAACTACTTGAGTATTATATTAGTATTTGACAGTAATGAAGAAAAGAAAAATAAACTACCTAATAATGTTCAAAACTTCTGTAATCACAACTCCATTTCACCAGATTTCGAAAGACATCTCCATGCCTAAGTACGGTACTGGTATTTATCAACCCTCTAAGCGCTAATGTCAGTTTGAACGCCCGTATGGTTTTTATTTGTAAAACGCCAATGCACAGAATTTCCCAATAATTTAGGATCTTAATATTTTTGCAATAAAAAGTTTTTTTTTTTTAAGGTCATAGTTTCAGTATATCAGTCCAATCAGAAGACATGTTTATTTGCATGCATTTCTTAGTGACATAAACACTATGTTGTCTTCATTGACTTCTCTAAGGCATTTGACCTAATAAACAGAGGGTTAGTGATCGACAAATTGGAGAAACCCTTGAACAAAAATAGCATTTTACAAAAATTATCAGATCAATACGGTACTTACATGGAATGAAATAAGAATTTCCGACAATCTCTCCATATCAGAACCAGTAGTTCAAACAAATGGGTTCTACAGGGTGATCTGATGATGATGATAATTGTTTTAAGGGGCCTAACATCTAGTTTATCGGCCCCTAACAGGGTGACCTGCTAAGCCCTCTACTATATATATATTAACAGCAGAAGATATCTCAAGAATGACCCAAAGGGAGGGAGTAATTTCCTATGCTTATGCCGACGATATTGTGTTGGGTTCAACAGATATTATCAAACTGTAGGAATCCATAAATGATATGGAAAAATGGCACTCCAGACACGAATTTGAAATAAACACTACTGAAACAGAAATGATGGTCTTCAGATAGGGGGGTAATACGTCTGGTTTAGACAAAAAATCTAAAGGGACGCAAACTTCAGATAATTTAAGAATTCAAATACCTAGGAGTAACACTGCAAACAAGTGCAAAGTGTTACACAAAATAGAGAAGGCATCCCAAGCAATAATGGCTGTGCATAATATGACGTACATCCAATCCCTTAGTCTGGAGACAGCAGTGACATTATTCAATGTAAACATTTTACTAATTATTTCTAATGGATTAGACATCATTTGGCCTCATCTTACAGGAACTTGTCCAGTCTAGAAAGAGTGAAAGCAGTTTACATAAAGAAGGTGATGGGAGTCTTAAGGACTATATGGTCCAGATTTAGGTATATTAGCGAAAGAGACATTTCTCATAGAAGACTTGAGGACTAGACTGACACTACCGAATACCAGCGCATCAGAAAACTTACTAAGAACATTACACAGGAAAAGAGAAGAAAATGCCAAAACTTCTACGGCATAGGGGCCATGATTTACCGAACTTGGACAAAAGAAAATGTTGAAATGTGACTGGCTGTTCATGTCTTCCACCACCTTATCTGCGAAAATACATCCTTTCACGACCCAAGTGAACAGTGCAAATGTAAACAATGTAAACAAACCTGTGATTGCTATTACTTAGAATTATGTTCCCAGAGAATTAGCCCATTAGTTCCCAGAACTCTTCGTTTTTCTTCAAAAACTGCTGTAGTGCTTCATGTTCGTTCAGTAGAATCAGAAAACAATTCCCGATAATGTTTTACTCTGTTCCCATGCACACAAGCCAAGCGGGGGTACGTTGCGAAAACACATCACCGGGAACAAATGGTTCCAAACGTAGTTATATGGGATAAATGCAATGGGTAAGGAATTCTTGTCATTATACCAATTTATTGAGCTCATATGACTACTTTTCTACTCAATTATCTTACAAATACTGCTCACAGTTGTTAGCGTATTATCTGATTGTAACACGATAGAAAATATAACATGAGCTAAAGTTCACTGTCCTAATTTTCGAACGTGGAATCCGAAGAAACACTTGTCATGCAGCACCACGCCACACCTTCTGTTCGTCTGAGACTTACAGAAAGCACGTCTTGTTCATTTTCTTGTTTCACAACAATGTGCCCTCCCTCATCGAACTATTGAATTATCGTTCCAATGACAAGCAGCCAGTTTGTTCGAGTGATCACACTTAACATAAAATGCGTGTTTTTCTTGTTTTTTTTTTATTGCACTTACATCTTTTTTTTTTCGTTGCCAAGCGCCGACTGCGGTGGCGTCTAGTAGCTAAGTTCTGAATTAGACCTAGTAGTCGTTGACGGTGGCGCTTGGCGGCAAAAGTAGGAACTATTTGAAAAATTATAAGTTGCAGTACTTAAAATTAAAAAAAAACCAGATACACACACTAATACAGTAATCACAATTAACACCGGTTATCAGACAGATTCTACACACACCCAAAGTACACGGGGCTACATGACCGCGTTGTCGCAGCCCCTAAACTTAAGAACCAACCAACCATCTTTTACAGGGCAGTTTTCAATCCGGTTACTTCGCAGATTTCCTGTCGGTTCAATATTAAGGTCGGTAAAAATATCAATCACTTTCAGAGTAAGGAAATAGTCTGCAAATATTTGATGAGGGAGGAATTTTCCATGTCGGTCTTGTGGCAGAGTTTCAAAAAAGAATTCCTCCTCCCAAACCAAGATCTTGTTTGTACTGCTGTCCCTTTGCTCCTTGGTAGACATCAAATTCGATCAGATAACCCAGTCTTAGATTATGACACCATATTTTGGATCCTAAGTGAATTAGCTGGCCTCAAATTTACCGTTTCAGGCCATGATTTCCGTAATACAGAATCATAGCTTATCAATGCTTGACTTCATCTTCAGATCTTAGCTGCTATCCACTTAGATGATTTATTGTTCATCCCTGTGTCTTTGTCACCACTGTCATACTCATACCTCACCTATGGGGGTGCCATGAATACATCCAGGCAGTTGGCCGTAACAAATCCGGAAGGTCGCCCTCCTCTAGTAACGTCACAATCTCGTGCACGGAAAGGCTCCTACAAGTGAACAAAAATTAAAAATAAGTACCGAAATCCAAAGAAAATACGTAGCTTGAATTACAAGAATATATTAGAGATAATAGAATTAAATGTAATGTTTCTAATATCGTTTGTGCTCGGTGTTGTGCAAACGCAACACATAATGTAGCTAGCCTAAGTGACTCATTGTTGCAAACGAGATTAGTTTTCCCAGACAAGAACATTATTTCTTCACTAAACTATGCTATAAACAAGAGTCCATCATTATTACTTCAAATGCGTTATGATTTACTTACCTTTGTCGTCGATCAGACATCACCATTCTTGGAGCTCAATCAATGTATGAATTCACTAGCTATCCACACTAAGACACTACGTCAAATACTGTGAGAAACAATTGGAGCTTGAAGCGGGAGTCATAGAGCAACTGTACGGCTAAATCCGAAGGGTTGGCAGTAAATGCTGTCAACGTTATTTAACAAAATATATACCCGTGTATGATGTTGCGTAATCGCATCACCGGGAACTAATGGGTTAAGTGAATATGCCAAGATATGAGAGACAGATCAGAAATTTAAATTGGTATTGTAATTTTGTTACCATATTTGGCTATTTGACTGCATTAAATATGTTATAAATGTCCCTGCCTTCCCCCAAAATAATAATAAAATGGGATAAAACGAGAGGACGACACGAGGCCGGGAAGTGGAAGTGGACTCTCTTTCCAGAGGCCAAGGTGGGAGGCTCTTAGGTTTTGCACCAAGAAAGGGAAACTGGTTAAATGTATACGAATTTAATGAATAAAAGGAAATCGAATATAACCAGGAAATACCCCCGGGAGGCGCATCAAACACAATTTTACAACACACACGTGCCCAGCACTAGGGAAAACCGCCGGTCCATAGAAATACTTCTGAATTCAAGTGGAAAGCCAGGTTCTAACTTGTTAAGGCTCCTACACACAGGAGCGGTGGTGGTGGTGACGATATGGTCTTTTCACACCTAGGGGCGCGGTGGTAGCGATCAGTTTGGAAGATCTTGTATGTCAAGGATGCATCGGTTATCTCAACTGGAAGAAGCGTAAATGTTTGCAGCGGTAGTTGATGATGTGCTGCAGCAAGCAAGGTAATTATTCCTTTCATTGTGTACAATTAGAGAAATGGGAGTGGGATTTACAAATAATACAAATCGCAAATAATATAGATTAAATAATATATTTATCAGAAGAAAACATAAGGGAACGTGGAACCTAGCGATCTGCCTACTTGTTCCCAGACTTCATCTTTCTTCCTTATATTTCTATAGCCAGGATGCGACAAATCAAATAATATGTTATGCAATTTCACTTCTTCAACGAGTTGCTCTCTTCTCACACTCATTGTCATGCCAACTCACAGTGACGCGGGCAGCGTTCAAACTCGACAAGCTGCATCTGATCACCACCGCGTAGTAGAATGCTGCACTGTGCTGAACGCCGCCTGCGTGATCGCTGCCTGTATGAAGGCTTCTATTTAATTCTTCAGGCTGTATTTGACCGGCACCGCGATCACTCCGGCCTTTAAGCTTCACCGAAACAGGCGCCGTGCCATATAAACACTTCTGAATAAGCCGACAGCTCGGTTCCGACTGGTTAAGCTTTCACACCTCGTCCAGTAAATGTAGCATTCACTGCCTGGTTTGTGTATCACCCAGCATAAACTCATCACTACTTGGTGTTGTAACCTTCCCAGTTACTTAATTATTCCACTTTGAAAAACACCAAGGAATTCGTGGGGTGTTGACCCATTATATGAAAGAAAAATAACTTAATATTAATATGTCTATACAGTATTCTGAATACTTATATTATAATATGCCGTGATTCATCCCGTACATACTAAATTAGTTAGGCCTAGTATTTTTTACCTTAGTATCTGTGGGTTTTAAACAGGGTTACTTTTTGTTGGTTATTCCAGTATCAGCGAACAATGGATTTATTTAATGAAAGATAGCTTCATATTCTGTCTGGGTTTCTCATCATCTTGAATATATTAGTGAGAATTCATTCTAAGAACATCTAGAACAAGCTCTCGTCTGACTTTTCAAATAAATTATTTTTCTATATAAAACTTCACACAAGAAGCTTGTCTTTTCTTACTTCCCTTTATTAACTCTCTACTCCCCCAGAAAACAATTAGAGTAGGCTCTTTCTTGACCATTTTGTTCCTTTAGATCGCCACTGTTACAAATACAAACCTGTATCAGCCATCTTGCACGTAGCCAGTACAAAGTTCCAAAACCCCATCAGCCAACTTTATTTTAGGTTAAAAATTAATGACATTTTCAATATAGCTTCATAATAAGTTGTACTATTCAATAAATATGTTCGCGATGTATATAATATTTTTTGTTCTACATAAGTTATATTTCATTGCTTAACTTTTGTTTTATTTTTTACTAGCAACGGCTTCGTCCGTTATGTTAAACGGTTTACCCAGCGTAAGCTTAAAAGGCGCATGGACGGCAGGTCCCAGACGCAATTCAGAAAAGCAGAGGTGAACAGTAAAACTCCAAACTCTTCTTTGAAGTCTTAACACGATTCGACAGTTTGATGCTGGCCGAAGCTGGGGTGATGGGGTTGCTCGTAAACTCGCTTGTAACTAGTAATTTAAATTTCCACTGAAGGGAGATTGTTGGAAGAAATGAAAACGTAAAAACACGTAGGCAATGTATTACAGATAGAGATGTGCTATCAGAGACTTTTTTGTAGAACTTTTCATGCTGAACAATTCTTACACATAGTATAAGGATATTTTTAACGGTTTACCCAGCGTAAACTTAAAAGGCACATGGGCGGCAGGATTTTCTTCGACTCGATTCACTGAAATCATCACTGCTCGGCTTCATTATGGAAATACTTGTATTGATTTTGGGAACTTTTCTTCTTCAGTTTGTTGGGTCGTTTTTTTTTTTTTCTACAGAAATCTTCCTCGAGAAATCCTTTACAGAACGGTGAAAACCGCATTAAAATCCATCCAGTGGTTCGATTAATTCGATACAGCCATCTATATACAAATACACATCAATTATTCAGGTCTTCGCCTTCAAGGTGCTTTTCCTTGCCCTTTTCAATGGCTAATTTCTCATTAGCATCTGGAGTTAAAATTTCACCCAAATACTTAAATGTATAACTCCTCAAAATTGTCCCATATTTAGTATTCATTTCTTGAACTTAGTCTCAGTTGTCCAAATTCATATACTGTACCAGTACTCTGTTTACTGAAAGGAAATTTGCATACCCGGTCTTACAGCTATTTCCTTGAGTATCTCAATTTGCCTGGTTGCAATTTCTAGGTCTTTGGCAAGGGAAACATAATCTGCAAATGTGAGGCAGTCTATTTTGATTCCAGTATTTTGATATCCAAGCTGAATTCCATCCGGAAGGCCTTGTTGGCTCATAACCTTGCACCACTCTCTAATGATTTCCTCTAAAACCCAATTGAACGAAACAGGTAAGAGGCCATCACCTTGGCTCAAAGCTGCTCTGATCTCTACTGGTCCTGACAGTTCTCCAAGAAACTCGACCTGCGAATAAGTATTCGTCAAAGTTTGGCGAATTAATGTTTTTGTTTGTTCCGTCTCCTCCAAATTCTCTCAGAATTTCAATAAGGGGTATTGTTTCTCATAGTTTTATTTTGATTGAGAACTTTATAACAAAGATCTGTTCAGCACATGAACGTCCCTTAAATAAATACAGATGAAAATTCAATGCAGATCAACATGACAGCTTTTTCCATCTGAGATGTTCTTGCAGACATTTCCAGATGCATCAATACCCATGTGCTGAGTTATTTTCACACATCTTAGCTTCATTCTACATCAAGACTCTAAATCAATTTAACATAATATTTTCTCTTCTCCTATTGATTCCATATATTGTTTATTACATTTTACAAACATGTATTCAGTTAAGTTTTCCTTCAGGGGCACACCCGGAAAATAATTCCTGGGGGATAGTGGATATGGATTTAGATGAAGACTGCCTTATATACTGACTGGCTAAACAGCCTTTCACTAGGGGTGACAAATTGGACTTTTAGGGGGGATATATCTCCTATGCTTCCTCCTGGGTATGGTAGACTTTTACAATCGCCACTACTAAAACTACTACTTGGTCTGTTGTCAGCCATTACAGTGCACAAAAGTTAAACATAAGTTGAACTTTGTCATCTCTTTGAAGAAATTAATAGTGTACTTCGCATCACCATAGAGATTAAACATGTAAAGTTCCCCCAGGGGCTCACAACTTGTGGGACATGGGTTGGCGACCATGGGACCTCAGCTGAGTCCGGCATTGCTTCCACGTACTTGTGCCGGGCTCCTCTCTGTCTTCATTCCTGTCGACCTCCCTTGGTCAACGCTTGTACTTTTCCGACCCTGACAGTATTAGGGTATCAGAGGCCTCTGGAGTCATTCACTTTTCCGCCTTAATTGGCCCTCGTCTCATCTTTCCTGATCCCTCATTCTTCGAGGGGTCAGACCTCTTGTTTTCTTTTCATTATACTGTATATCCTTTTCTCTTTAAGTTTCCCGCACCGTTTTGTTAATTGGCTCCCCGTTTATCTAAATTCCCTTTAGCGATTTCTTTTTGCATCTACACTCCATTTTGTAGGTATTTTCAATCTACGTTGCTTTTTATAAGTTTACATGCACTGTACACATGCCACATTTCACCTTTCGCAATGCTGAAACTCACCTCAACAAACACATATTTGTGCACATTCTGATTCACCTGTGGTGTCCATCATGATGGCACATGGCATTATCAATTTTGGAACTAAGGATGACCCCTTCTAGCCCATCTACTAATAGGAGATGGAGGCGTTGGCTCGTATGGTTTACATCGCGTGGTTATGTGACACGATATAATATAGAATTTCAACCAATGAAGTGTTGCTTGTTAGTTCCTAGTAGCCTATATTCTTTATATAACATCTAAATATAGACATAAACCAGAAGAGGAGCCACAGGCTTCTAGTTCTGGGACAAGCCAAAAGTTGAGAGCAGGCTAGTTGATGGGAAGCACCCCATAGTGATGTTGTGTAAGAAAGTTTCTGAATTAATGATTGTTTGGATGTATTCTATAGAAGTGAGGGTCCTGACAATGACTGACTGCTGAGAATAATGGCTGGTAGCGATTTTGGTAGGTATGTGTAGAGGTTGAGGTTACAAATTTCCTTCTTCTATGGTACTAATGGTGAATTTGATATGATCAGTATTGCACCTCAACTAGGATTTAACCCTTCAATGGAATACTTGGCATACATTTCCATTTGTTACAAATTTGACCACTTTCCAATCCAAAGAAAGAAAAAGTATTGAAAAGTGGGCAAATTTGTAACAATTGTAATAATTCAATACAGAAAACTAAAAAAATGACTAGTCAAAGATATACATACATTTCCATACCAGATTATGTTATCTTAAAGCCATCTGGGAGGTAGGGTACAAGCAAAAATTTATTTCCCTTCCTGAGCAATGGACCTCGGTCCTTCCTTAACAAGGATGCCCTCCAATAAGGAAATATATTCTTTTTGTGTTCTCAACTCAGCCATTTGCAGACTAGGCTTTTTCCCGAAAAGCGATAAGAATTTATTAGATGTTACCACTGTCAGTGGGTGTCTGTACTATAATCATTTGACGCTGAACTTAGCCACCAGAGTGGGTAGTAGTTGGGCTCTAATTGATACAGAAAATGTGCGAGAATACCATAAGGCGAATAGGTTATCAAGGGTTCTTGGTATATGTGACATGCGTGATCCTGATTTTTTGCATTTCCTAAAATGTCCTCCAAACTTGACCAGGATTGAGCCTCCAAACCTGAGAATATGAGATGGACACTCAACTGCTACTCCATCTGAACTGTCATAAGAAAATAAAGGGAAGAGAAAAGTAGGGCAGAGGCAACTCCCTCCTTCCTATGTCTTATTCTGTCGTGTCCTTCTCTTCTGAACCCCACAGTCGTTGAAGTGTTATAGCTTTAGAAAAGAGCTTGTATTATCTCAAGAGTTGTATCTGGCTATAACAGTCCCTCTGGCACTCAGCTCCTCTTTGCAGTTCCGATCGGAGTATGACGCAGAACAGGCACTAGCTCTGGACAACATCTCCTTTCAAGGTCACCGCTTGATCATCAGACGAGCCGATGCTGCTCTACCGATACCGGGTACATTCGGACTGTCAGGTGGGTTCTAACTAATTAGTGAACATTACTTTAGTGTTGATTGTCCTAGCTATAGAGTATTAGACCTGATTAAAACCATAATTCTGTTTGTATGCTTCTGTATTTAACTGGTTTAGAAATGAATTTATTCAATAAATAAATTTCGGCTTGTCAGTTCATTAAAATTGAACTTAAATGTGATTCATATTTTGAAGACTTGTACCGTTGTCCTCCAGACTAAATTCACAATAAATGTCATATTGTCATTCCTCAAATCTAAGGGACACACCAAAATACGCTGCAGTTGGTGAACTTGAATAAGTGCGAGTCCAGTAGGTATTTCTACCGCATATTGTATTGTTCCTGTTCCTACGGTTACCGGTATGAGGTAAGACGAGTTTCTATGCAGAGAATGTTTTCTTTTGCGACCGGAATCCCTTCTTAACACTAATTTCAACAGACACTTTTTATTTTTCTCACTTGTCCAGGTTTCATTCCGAGTTGCTCTTAAATTTCTTGAAAGACAAATTCCTGTGTTGTTAGACGTGCGAATAGTTCCTGAAAATCAATACCAAGATAGATTTTAGAGTTATTGTTGAATTAGTAGTAGTAGTAGTAAGCCTCCGTGGCTTAGGCGGCAGCACGCCGGCCTCTCACCGCTGGGTCCGTGGTTCAAATCCCGGTCACTCCATGTGAGATCTGTGCTGGACAAAACGGAGGCAGACAGGTTTTTCTCCGGGTACTCCGGTTTTCCCTGTCAAAATTTCATTTCAGCAACACTCTCCACTATCATTTCATTTCATCTGTCATTCATTTAATCATTGCCCCGGAGGAGTGCGTCAGGCCTCGGCAGCCGGCACAGTTCATATCCTCGCCGCTAGATGGGGGCTTCATTCATTCCATTCCTGACCCGGTCGGAGACTGGAAGCAGGCTGTGGATTTTCATTTTCAGTAGTAGTAGTAGTAGTTGCTACAGGTCTATAAAATATTCAGTAGACATTTCAGCAAATCTTTCCATTTTAGTAGTGGAATGGGCAAGTCCTTCCAGTAGGCTGGTCTTGGTAGCGAAATCTCATGCTCGGGGAGATTCGCCGAACACTTCTTTTGCACCTCTCTGATTACCACTGTTTCCCACGAATTGTTGTAGCTTCCAGATCTCGGTGACATAATTAATGGCTGATTAATCTCTATCATTGAGCGCTCTCAAGTGTACCAGGTAACCTCTTTTTGTACAACCCATTAGATGTAAAGAATGATGTCCACTGTAGAAACATTGTCTGATCGCATTCCACAACTTGAAATGGACACGGTTTCAAGTGACTGTGACATACGACGTCATACCAATGTTTTGGTACTTCCATGTGAGCAGTTCGTGATATTAGCCCCATATTCTTGTTGCACTCGAGGTATAAGTGCCCTCTTTCTGGAAATGTCATCGTAACCCTTTCAAGGCACTGCCTACCGTCACAATGAATATACTGTATCTACTGTAAAAACGTCCAATGATCTACCATGCTTTCATCTCTTCCTATCATTCTGAGTTGGTTGTGGACTTGTGTCTTCATTCATTTTCACAGAACTCTTCACACGTTGTGACTACAGAAAAGAGTTACACAGCTTCACTAACAGTGATCAAATCAACTGACCTTCCGTTGAATTAGATAATGAAACACAGAAAAATCAACAACCAGTCACACCAACCCATAGGCTAAAAGTTTATATTTTAAGAAACAGAATGGACTATCATAATTTTTTCATAAAACCTCCAGGTCCATCATCGATTTTCCATCTTCACAGGTATTTTTATTTGCGATTAATACAGGACACTTAGCATTTTTAGTGCCAATGAATAACACAAGAGAAACTACACATATACCCTTGCAACATGGCACCATAATAACAAAATCACAGAAATGGACATTCATAGTTGTTCCCCCCAGGTCGTCATACATATATGTATGTCGTATAAGGTGCGTTCAAAAACTTGGAGGCGTCAAACGAAGAGCAAAGGGGTGTTGTTTGGTTTCTGACAGCGAAAGGAGTGGGGGGAACGGACATTCATCGCCGAATGTCACAAATGTACGGCAAACACTGCATGTCCCTTGCAAGGGACAAGGCGTGGCACAAGCGCTTCAGGGAAGGACGGGTGTCGTTAGCCGATGATGCCCGGTCTGGGGCACTCCCCGGCATTACCGATGACAACGTCCAGCTGGTTGATGCACTCTTTACCCAGGACCGCCGAGTGACAGTGAACGGCATAGCCGCCGTGGTCGGATTGAGCGTCGGAAGTGTGCACACCATCATGAAGGAACGACTGCACTTGCGGAAAGTGTGTGCCCAATGGGTGCCCACGGTCTTCAACCACACCAGGAAGCATGTCGAATGGCCTACTGTCTTGGTCTTGGTTGGACGATTGATGCATGAACTGCTCGCTTTGTATCGTCAGTGACGTGCACGCGTCCTCTCTAGCGACTGGATGTGACCTTCCACGCTCTGGTCGGAACCACATCTTGTTACACACGCCACGATTAGCCCATGTCGTCACTGGTTTGCGCATTACAGCCTCCGGCTCGTTACTTTTTGAATGCATCTTCTTCTTCTGCTTTTACGGCCTCATTGGACCACTTCAATCATTTCTTGGTCCTCTTCTTCAGTAAATTTCCTTTCCGAGTTGCCCAGTAGCTTTTCATTCGCTCTGATCTTCTCAGGCGTTCCTCATCTGTAAATACCCTTTTTACTGTATTACGTTTGTCTATTTTAGCCTGAAATCTTATTTTTATATCTCTCAGTTTTTTAATTTTTTTTGTTTTGCAAGTCATCCACCTTATATATATATATATATATATATAAAACTCAAGTCGTGATAAAAATTACATGATGTGAATATTGATAAATGTAATGATTTTGTCAAGGTTTGTGTTATTATAATAATAATCATAATTATTATTATAATACTGGTACATATAATTTTTATCAAGACTTGTGTTAAGTATATGCACTCACCGACAAAAAAAACGCAACACTTGATTTTAAAAATTAAAACTTATGTATTAGCTGCATACTGTCTCAATTATATCACTTTATACTATTATCAGACCTTTCTCTGTTCAGAGTGTTTGTTTACCATGCATTTCCTTTAAATTATCGATATAAAGTTTGATTTATGACTAGGGCTTGGATTTTTCGGTAAATAAATATTTTTTAATGTAAATACATATTTTAAGAATTTTTTCCATAAATACATAATTCCTGCTTTTCACTTATTACCACATAAAAAGACATCATATTTACATTTTTTAAAATCTTTCAGTTTATTGCATTTTTGTTCTGTGTTACTTCAATGGTGAAGAACCTGTGTGCTATCTAATCTTCATACAGAGCGTGTGTCAGCTTGCAATGATTATCTTAAATTTGTTGCCCCGTGCCACTCACTGTGGAAGCCGGGGATTTCCTTGTCCATAGCCATATTGCACCATGTGCTAAACCTCCCCTTCCCCAGCTACCTGGAACCAGTGTCGCTCACATGCAGTTCATTTCTGGCACTGTGAAGTGTATAGCAGTTCTACGATGCCTAAAGTAAAAACAACTACAAGTTATCGTCTGTTGTAGAATTTAAAGATAATTTCACTTCTGATGGGGGCGTACTGTTCTGCCAACCATGTGGGAAAGCAATGAAGGCTGAACAGCAATCTCATGTTACACAATACCTCAAGGGCAAGAGACATATTGCCGCAGTTTCGTGCCCTCAGAATGAGTGTTTCGTGATAATCGTCTGTCATTTGTGATGGATAACCTGAAGATGTATCTCGTTGTGTTTTGTAATGCTTCAGCAGTCAGTGAGACTTAGAATAAATTGCATTCGTGAGTACTGCATTTGGTTTATATTCGCATTAATAAACTAAATTATAATTAAATATTTTTACTATTTTGTCACATATTTCGGGTATTTTTGATACATAAAAAAATATGTTTTTCCGATTTTTAGCATCTAAAAATCCAAGCCCTATTTATGACATCCCAGTTCATTATCTACCCCAGGCAGATGGTATGTCTCCATTTCCATTAGTTCATTTCCTGCAATAAACTTACAAGTGCTTGAGTGATAAGTCTCATCCCTACAAACCAAATTTGTTTTGTTTGGTAAAATGTATTCTTCAAATGATTTCTCATCAGTTTTTAAGTTCATTTCGCCAAGAAAACATAGTTTTTACACGAGAAGAAGCTGCATGAGCTGTAGCCTTGATTGAAGATGGATAAAGCATGCGATACTTGCAAGACAGTTAAATATCAATATTTCTAACATCCTAAGGACATACCAACGGTATAGGGTACTTGGAACATACTTCAGGAGGCGTGGGTCAGGCCGCTGAAGGGCGACATCAGAGATGACCAGTATCTGCGACTCCCAAGTTTTCTGAGGGACTGACACACTACAGCTATAGAAGCAAGAAATCGGCTTCAGCAGGTGACAGGTGTGAATGTCAGTGAGGGGACTGTAAGGAGAAGATAAAGAGGTGTAGAAATCTTCTCCAGAAGACCTGCTACCGGCCCCAGATTGGAACCTCAATATCGGAGGGCACGTTTCACTTTGCTCACCTCCATCAGCATAAGACACAACAGCAATGGCAAGCCGTTCTCTTCACAAACGAGACGAGGTTCTGTCTCAGATCGCCTGACGGAAGAGAAAGATAGTGTAGCAGGGTTGGAGAAAGGTTTTCTCCTGTAACTTCTTCCTCCAGGACTGCATTCGATGGGGGTTCTGTCATTGCCTGGGCCGGGGTCAGTATGGATGCCAGGACTGAACTTTACCTAAATTGAGAATGGGACTCTCACAGCTAACCGGTACATCATGGAAGCCCTTGAAAACCATGTTGTACCATTTGCTCCATTTGTCGGGGATGAATTTCGCCTGATGCACAACAACGCACGAGCACACACTGCCCGATGTGTTCAGCAGTACATGAATGTGGTTGGAATCTACGCACTGGACTGGCCAGCTAGGAGCCCTGACCTCAATTCAATTGAACATGTTTGGGATATGTTGGCTAGAAATGTTTGGCAACGTGCTCTTGAAACTCTCTAGCAACTTCGGGTGATGCTGCATGCGGAGTGGGAACACATCCCACAGGAAAGCATTTCACAAATCATCGCAAGTATGGGAGAGAGGCTACACGAGGTTATTCATGCTAGGGGTGGAAATACCCGTTTTTAAGTGTTCAGTTCTTGTGTCAGTACTCAAAGAAATGGATTAATTCTGTAATGATAAATTTTGGAACTCAGATTAATCTTTTTAAACAACTATGTAATTTACTCAAAATTTAAGACATTTTCACTTTTTTCTTTCCTATTCTAGAAAATTAAACACGTTTTTTATTTGAAGATTTTTATTTGTATGTGAAGTGGTTTTCAAAAATGTTTAAACAACAATACTTTTTACATAAGAATAAATATGGTGCAATAAATTATGAGAATAATTATAATATAAAGATAAATGTGGAGAAGAGTAAAACAGTGGTGATGAGTAGAGGTAAGAAAGAAAAGGAGTAATCAAAGTAGGAGATAAGGAATTGGAAGTGGTGAAACACTACAAATACTTGGGAAGCGAACTGACTGAAGGTGGAAGACTAGATTTGGAAATTAGCAGAAGAATACAACTCTGGAGTGCTTTCTACCAACAGGTACGGGGACTAGTATGGAACAAGGATATACCAATTAAGGCTAAAGTTATGTACAAAGCATATTATCTTCCTATAATTGCATATTCAGCAGAAACTTGGACAATGACTTAGAGGGAAGAGAGCAGAGTACAAGCAGCAGAGATGAGATTCCTGAGAAGTATGGTCCAGAAAACGAGGAGGGACAGAGTGAGAAATAAAGATATACGGAAAGAACTGGGAGTTCAGAAACTAAATGACAAACTGGAGCAAAACAGATTGAGATGGTTTGGACATGTTAAACGGATGAATGAAGTAAGGCTACCAAGACAAGCACTGGAACGACGGATGACAGGGAAGAGAGGACGAGGAAGACCAAGAATGCGTTGGATGGACTCTGTGGAGAATAGTATTAGAAAACGGAACCTGGATTGGAACACTGTTTCGGAAGAGGAATGGTTGAATGACAGAACAAAGTTGAGAGGAACCATATTTGCCCCCACCCAGTGTCAACTGGAAAAGGGGAAATGATGATGATGAATTAAAATATACAAGTGTTGAGTTTTATTTGCCGGTAAGTGTATATTGTATCCCACCTAATTATATTGGGCAAACAGTGTGTTGACCGACTCAAAAGTATAAATTGATTGTGTATAAAATGACCAAATGCCAACAAATATTTCTAAGACACTTTTTTTTTTTTAAATGATTTGTGTGACGACTGATAGCTTATTTCTCTTATCAGCGGTTTAATGTTTATTTTTGCCACCACAAGTGGTCTTCCTTTAAGAACCTAACTCTAAATAGAACAAAGTACTAGGTAAAAATTGCGAAATTGCATGGATGTTGGCCAACAAGGTCAGACAGTCAGGCCGTATCTGGATCACCTCGTGGTGTAGCGGCTAGTGTTCTTGGCTGTCTCAGAGGTCTAGGTTCGATTCCCAACTCTGACAAGGAATTTAATTCTGGTCTCAGGGCTTGAACAGGGTATACTTAGCCTTGTAAGGCAAAACTGAGAAGAGGTGAGTTTGATTCTCACCTTGGCCATCCTGGAAGTACCGTATATACTCGAATACCACCCACACATTTTTAAACAAAATCGGACGTGAAAAATTGGGGTGCGGGTCTTATTTGAGTCATCCTGATTTTAAAGATTGAAATTGCCCGCCATACGCGATATCGGGTGTTGCGAGTATCCGCTAGATGGTGCTAGCCTTCTTCCGGCTATCACTTTGTTTTTCCGTAAGCAGGCGGCGTCATACTGTCTAGCGCACGTTTTCCGAGTGTAAACATGAGTTCTACGAAGCGTTTGCGGTCGTTTACTGTGAGTGAGAAGCTGAAAGTTGTGAGGGAAGCTGAAATTATTGGAAATCGTGCCGCCGGTAGGAAATATGATATTGACGAGTCATGTATTCGAGATTGGAGAAAGAAGAAAAACTTGTTGCTAACAAGTAGTGGTGCTCGTAGAGCTTTCCGCGGACTGAGTGTACAGTTTCCGGAAATTGAAAAACAACTTCATCAATACGTAACAGAAAGGCGGGAATTGGGAAATGGGGTGTCGACCGAAATGTGTCAATTAAAGGCATTACCGATCGCGAAGGAACTTTCTACGGTAGGGTTTAAAGCAAGCCGAGGATGGATTCAAAATTTTTATAAAAGAAATGGGTTGAGCATACGAAGGCGTACCTCAATTTCGCAGCGTCTTCCTGGTGCCTATGAAGAAAAGTTACTTTCCTTTCAGCGTCACATAATTAAGTTGCGGAAGGAAAATTCATATTTGCTTTCCCAAATTGGTAATGCAGATCAGACGCCAGTCTACTTTGAAATGCCACTGGACAGTACTGTGAATGTTAAGGGATCTAAAAGTGTGACTATCAGAACAGGTGGTAATGAGAAACAACGGTGCACGGTAATGTTGTGTATACTCGCTGACGGAACCAAACTTCCGCCGTACGTTGTTTTCAAGCGAAAGACTCTTCCAAAAAATATACCCGCTGGTGTTATCGTTAGAACTCAGGACTCTGGTTGGATGGACAGTTCACTGGTGGAAGACTGGTTAAAGTGTGTTTGGCAACGTCGCCCTGGTGCTTTATTACGACGAAAGAGCTTGCTTGTTCTGGACAGTTACCGCGGCCATACAACAGACGCTGTGAAGAAATTCGTCAAGGATGGGAAAACCGACCTAGCAATCATCCCGGGTGGGATGACGTCTATGCTACAGCCACTGGATGTCAGCGTGAACCGACCGTTCAAAGCAGCCTTGAAACAGCTGTATACGGAGTGGATGGCGGCCGATAAGCACACACTGACCCCAACTGGTCGTATTCAGCGCCCGGAAGTTCAGCTGCTCTGTTCGTGGATTTTGACGGCATGGAATCGTATCTCGGGAGATCTCATACGGAAGAGCTTCAAGAAATGTAGTATTTCCAATGCTATGGATGGCAGTGATGACGACATTTTGTGGGAAAGTGATGGTGAAAAAAGTTCCGAAGTTGGTACTTCTGATGACGATGAATGAAGTGTTTGTGTCTTTTATTTGTATTTTTAATTGTTTCTGTGTTATTTTAGGACGACTTCAGAACTGTTGGAAACTATTTTGTAGAAATGCTATTTTGTTTATTTAGTAAAGATTGTAAATAGTTTTGAGTATTTTTTTATTTTTTTTATTTTGTTCTTCAAAATCAGGGTGCGGGTCTTATTCAAGGGCGGGTCGTATTCGAGTAAATACGGGTTTTCTGTGGTTTCCCACTTGTACTGTACTTCCTAAATGAAGGCCACAGCCACCTTCTTCCCAATCACCTGAATTACAAATACTCGCACTAATTCAGTCATCACAAGAACCCATGATACCAGACAAAAATCCTACACACACCCACGTATATGGGGCTAAATGACCACGATGTCCAAGCCCCTAAATTGAAACCGTAAAAACATCAATACGTCTATATCTAAGCTAACCCCTGTCGGCGCTCACCCAAATGCTGTAATTGTTACCCTTACAACGCAAACCCATCGTATGAAGAGGTAGTGTTAAATAAGTTATTGACAATGTAACCTTACCATTTGTCATCTATCACGATAACCATGATGATTTATAGTATAATTTCTTGCTGTTTGGTTGAATCAGGGTTTTACTCACCGTTGCCACGCATGTTTCGACGTCACCACTTGCATACACTAAAATTGGCAATTATACTGTAGTAACTCGTATGTGGACAGTATAAGAGGATTGTAGTCTGTCTAATGTGATATAATTCAGGGTCGTTAATCTTCATGCCGAGCTCACATTCCTATAGGGGTGAACAAAGAATGCTTTCAAGTCTGATGAAAATGCGATCGTACTAAGCGATAAGTGGCAAAATATGAAATGTGATAAATGAGGTACTTCTACATTCTTTTCTAAGAATTGGGACTTGGATATTACGACGTGATGTGCAATAAAACGTACTAATGAGTGACGTGTTAACGAGGTTCTATATGTGTGTCAAGAACATATTTTAACGTTTTATAATTTTTGTTTTGTTTACCACAATGGATTTCATGACAATGAATCAACGTTTGACTGCAATTTGTTGTTTAGGATTCATTACACTCAAAGAAACTGAATTTTGACCGATTGAGGCCATCTGTGATAAAGTATCTAGATGATTATAACCATGTCACCAGAAGCCATAACATTTTAGATGTCTTTACAATCTATAAGTTTGTTAAATTTTTCCTAATGTTATTGCATGTCTTTTTTAGTGGTGTTATATGGTTTTTAATCAATGTTTTTATTAATGTAATGTGCTAACAATTTTTATACTATGGCCCGGTCCTATAGCGGTGCTGAGTTTGCATCTGACCACATTCTCGTGGTTGCAACAGTGAAAATTAAATTGAAAACAGCATCAAAAGTTTTTCATCGAGACCATTAAGAAATATGAAACTGTAAAGTTAAACACTACAGAGGAAAGGATAAAATGAGGTATTGAAATCCAAAATAGGTTTGTAACTTTTAGATAATACTACGCTCCAGGAGAATAGTGAGGAAGTAGAAGTAAATTGCAATATAGAGTGGAGTAATATTCAAAAACGTATTCTATCAGCTGCAGAGAGCTGTCTGCCTAAAAAGATGATCAGAAAACAGAAAATGAGGTAATGGCACTTCGTAGGAGATGGTTGCAGTCTAATAGGGATCCTATTATAGAGCAATGCTTAAAAAGAGAAACAATATTATAAGCAACAAGTCGAATCAATATAGGATGACCATCAAAACAATAACATTCGTAAAATGTATGGCACAATTAATAATATGAAGAAAGGCTTCCAACCAAGAACAAGATCATGAAAGACAACATAGTAATTGAACAGAATAAACTGCTCTCTTTTTCAAGGACTATTTTGACAATCTTCGGAACTGCCCTGATCCAGAATCACCAGTTATGAATCCTAAATGCCCTCCTAATGATGATCTGATTCCAGAACCTATGTATAAGGAGGTAGTAAATAGCATTAAACATCTGAAAAATAATAAAGCTCCTGGTAATGACAACATCCCAGCAGAACTAATTAAATCTGGTGTAGTATTACACAATTATATATATTGCAACTTATCCTAAGAATTTAGCAGATAGAAACAATGCCTAGGGAGTGGAAAGAATCTCTCATAGTGCCACTGTATAAAAAGGGAGACAAGGTAGATATTCAAAATTACCGTGGAATATCTCTTGTTAATACATCCTATAACATTTTATCCTTTGTTATATTAAATCTCTTTAAACCATATGCTGAGAACATCATTGGTGACTATCAAAATGGCTTTCGCGGTAATAGGTCCACTACTGACAACATATTTGCAATCAAAATGATAAGTGAGAAAGTGTGGGAATATAATCATTGTAATTCACTATTTGTTTGATTTCCTCGAAGTATGTGATTCAATTCATAGAGAGAGCCTGTGGATTGTCATGACTGAGTTTGGTTTCCTTCTTAAAATTATTCACCTGTGTAAATTGTGTATGGATTGACTATATAAGTAGAATTCTTCTGAATGGGGAATGATCTGACCCTTTCTCAAACAGAACTGGTTTAAGGTGCTTTGTCCCTTCTCTCTTCAACATTGGTCTCGAAAAAGTTATCAGATCACTAAAATTAGTTCCTGCTGGCATGCATCTCGAGACAGTATCATAAAGTGCTTGCATACGCAGATGATATGGTAATCATAGTAAGAAATGAGATTGAGATAAGGAAATTGTTTGTTGAACTTGAATGGATAGCTTTAAAATTAGGCCTTAGAGTTAATGACCAAAAAAGCTCAGTACATGGTAATGAAGAGGAATATTGACATGTTTGGGAATCTGTTACCTCTTCTTGTTGGCAAGCACAGTTTTGAGCGGGTTGAACATCTCAAATTCTTAGAAGTCGTGATTGATAACAGAACCATAGAGAAGTGGAAATTGAAGTTAGAATACAGAATGCTAACAAAATGTACTACTCTCTGCAGTTTTTATAGGGATCCAAATTTTTGATGAGAATTACAGAACTGAATATATACAATACCATCATTAGGCCAGTTCTAACTTATGGTGCAGAATCATGGAGTTTAACAAAACAGGAAGAACACCAGTTGCAGGTTTTTGAAAATAAAGTGTATAGGAGAATTTTGGACTACTTCTTGACTCTGCATCTCAAAGCTGGAAAAAAAAGATCAAATCAAGACATACATGCACTATCACAGCAAGCACCAATACTTAACATCATTAACTCCAGGAGACTTGAATGTGCTGGTCATTTACTAAGAATGGGCTTACAAATCTTTAAAGAAGAATCAAGAGCAAAGACCACATAGTTCCTGGAGAAATGAAATCTCCAAACTTTCTAGACATCTGAATGTGGCATGAACTCGCCCAAAACAGAGTTTAGTAGAGGCATTTTTGAGATCGGCTCAGAATCTTCGTGTGCCATACAAGCCTTCTGAGTGAGAGAGTGAGTATGGCTGAGGAAGGGAGCATTTATAGCCCCCGAAACATGTACCAAAATGTATTTTAATTAATCTTGTAATATAAAGGTATTGAATAAGCAGATACTCAAAATTCTTTGTCATATTTTAGTAACTTGTCAAAATGGACCCATTAAGATGAATTTGAATATTCCTGCACTAGTCGACACCGGCTTTCATCTTATCGTTTGAGTGTGATAGCCTGCCCAAGAAGATATAATTTTCAAAAGAAAAATATGTATTGTCCGTTGAGCCATTATATAATTATACACAAATTGTGCTAAATGTTCCGGCATAACTCAACAAAATGACAGTGTTTCGCCCCGGTGTGCAATTGGGCTCTTCAGTTGGTTAAAGCACACCTCACCAAGACACTGTCTAGTGCACACTGGGAAGGCCATTGCAAGACGTATTTGATACATGTGTATCCACGTCACGAGCAAAGCCAGTGCACTATGGGAGTCGAAACTCCACTCCAAAGCAATTATAACCTTACCTTGGCATTGAATATATAATTTTCAAAAGATAAATATGTATTGTCCGCTGAGCCATTATATATTTATACACAAATTGTTCTAAATGTTCCGGCATAACTCAACAAAATGCCAGTGTTTCGCCCCGGTGTGCAATTGGGCTCTTCAGTTGGTTAAAGCACACCTCACCAAGACACTGTCTAGTGCACACTGGGAAGGCCATTGCAAGACGTATTTGATACATGTGTATCCACGTCACGAGCAAAGCCAGTGCACTATGGGAGTCGAAACTCCACTCCAAAGCAATTATAACCTTACCTTGGAATTGAATATATAATTTTCAAAAGAAAAATATGTATTGTCCATTGAGCCATTATATATTTATACACAAATTGTGCTAAATGTTCCGGCATATTTCAACAAGAAGATCAAAGTGTCTGTGTATAATCTCGATGTGCAACTGTATATTACATCTCCATTGAGGTGTTTTCTGTGTCGATGATTTGGGCATACCTCATCTCGTTGCTTGCAAGCCAACGGAGATTTTTAAGTTCCAATTTCAGTATTCCTCTCTTTTTCCTGAAATATAACTGAATTCATAAAAAAATGTATTCATGAGTTTATTGGTTCTTTAACGAATATTTTATTGTAAACCTAACCCTTTCAACTTCTGGCATTCGTGTTTATATTTTTACTAGACACCTGCTGCGATAGCCTACAATCTAAATATTCTTTATATGTTCTAAAGTGTTCCTTAGCTAGGTTATATTGCTATATATTTTCTTGTTTCAGATTATACCAACAACCAGTTTGGAACCCAGGATGACCGGGCTGGAGGTTGGAGCCAGCGTATTGTTCGTTATCAAGATGATCCTACTCGTGATGTCCCTGGGTAATTGTCACATTTCATAAGTGAAATAAAATGCTAAAATATACTGTACTGCAAGGTTCGGTAAGTTACTTTCCAAAAGAACAGTTACCGTTACTAGCAAAAATAGTAACTAAGTTACCGTTGCAGTTACTTGCCAACCGCATAAGCATTTAAATTATTAATGTGTATCGTATATTTACTTAACTTACGGTAAATGCCATACAATGAATAATTAGGTAAATAATGAAATGTATGTCTACCCCTTATTATTCCCGTTTCAACGGTGTCGGGGATTAGGTGCTTCGAATTTCTATTTGACGTGCGGTTTAATGGTGAAATGCACTTGTTGACTCCTGCCTCGAAACAAGAGTCTTAAAGAGGAGAAATGAACAGAACTCGGCAAGAAGTTTGTAGGAAGCCATTGTGGCCTTCAAAATGGGAAATCTTGTAAACCATTTCATGGACATCTCTTGTAATTAAACCAATTCATCCACAGAGTCCAGGACAGTCAGCATTATTGTCATTCCACAACAGCTGCCACAGGGTAACTAAATGAGGCAATCATTGTAGCCTGACCACAGCTTGCTTTATTCTAACAATTGACACTTTATGGGCCGGTTCCATCAACCTTCGTTAAAATTTTAACGACCCGTTAAGGTAATTTAACGGAAATGTTAGCAAAATGGTGTTCCATCAACCAACGTTACTGCTAACAAATCGTTAAAAACTATCCGTTAATTTAACATCCCATTCTTGCTCGGTTAAGTAGTTTAACATACCGGTAGTGTTATTAAAAATGGCAGCATGGGAATACGCGTTTCGTGCTCAGATGTTGTATTTGGACCATTTGAACAATGTTGGAGAACAAGAACTCTTGCCAAGGGCAAATGACATCCTGCAACTGTCAGAAAAAAAGTTTCTGGAGAGGTATAGGTTGTCGAAATATGTTGTGAGGAAAGTGTTGGAAGAAATTGAAGAGAGGTTTGAATACCCTACACAAAGAAATTTGCCTCTTTCACCAACTCAGCAATTTCTTATTGCACTCAGGTTTTATGCAACAGGGTCATTTCAAATAGTTATGGGAGACACAGCTGGAGTGTCTAAAGCTACAGTAAGTAGGATAGTACACAAAGTTTCTGCTGCAATTGCAAGATTACGACCTCTATATATATATTTTCCTCAGGCGGAAGAGCAAAATGAAACAATGTAGGGATTTTTTGAAAGTGCCCATTTTCCTGGTGTTTTGGGTGCTTTGGACTGCACTCAAATTCCTATTCAGTCTCCTGGTCATGCCAGGGGTGAAGCATATAGAAACAGGAAAGGATATTTTTCCTTAAATATCCGGACAGTTTGCGACTCGGAGCTCCTCATAAGGGACATAGTTGCACGTTGGCCAGGCTCTGTACACGATAGTACAATATTTAACAACTCTAGAATTAGAGCCGATCTTGAGACAAGGCGTGTAGATAGTGGGGTTCTCTTGGGTGACAATGGTTACCCTTTGAGAACATATTTGACACCTTACCTAGATCCACAAACAAGAGCTCAGGAAAGGTGCAACCGAGCTCACAAAAGAGCTAGGAACTGTGTGGAACGTATGTATGGTGTCTGGAAGAGGCGATTTCCAATCCTCGGATTGGGGCTGCGTACAAAAATGCAGACAACATTGAAGATAATAATAGCAACGGCAGTTCTCCACAACATAGCCATTAAAACTAGGGACAACATTCCTCCTGACAACCTGAGGCTACATCAGTACTTCGACCAAAGAGGACATAACGTTGATGACCAAGATGTGGGCTTGCACGTGGGCCAAGAACATGGAACAGCAGTTGCGTTTCGGAATGCCATAGCTGAGCAGCATTTCGCATAGCACAAGGTATGTATTGTACTCTTTTTTTTTTTTTCAAATATTGATTTATTTTATGTGATGTCCTGTTTTTGGTTGTCAGAAAATGTTGTCGATTTCATTTTGGAGCTTTAAGACATCGTGGTCACGCAGTCCCAGATAATCTGTCTGGTAACCTGTGTCATTCTGATGGCTGTACTAATGTCAGAAAACAGCTTGTTTAAAGCTATGTGGTAACTTGGGCAAGTGAATTGCCATAACAGAACCACAGGCATTCCAGATAACTATGGGCCAGTTGTTTCATAATGAAAAGACTCTTGGATTTGACTTTATCAACAAATCCACTAGTATCCCTTATACTGTTTTGACAATATTGTTTGACTGTTGGTGGTATACCTTTTAGGGCACAGCTGTTTATTCAGAGCCCTGGTACATGATCCAACCACAATTCACTTTGGCAGGACTCTTGCTCAAAAAGCCCCAGTAGTGCTTTTTATAAGAAACCTTCTACAAACATGGGTTTCATTGAATACAATCCAGCTCACAACTGCCTTCCCATTTTCTCATTCGTAAGGGTGAAGTCTGCTAACCTATACCAGGTGGGATTCGATCCAGCGATCCCGCACTTACGCACAACGCGCTCGTTGGAAATTCGGTTAGATCTACACAGAGGTCCTAAGGTGAACACGGATGTCTCCGTTTACCGGAGGCAGTTCCACAGCATAGTTCATCGGGTTCGAAGGTGGGTTGTGCTTACGTTATTGATGGTGCAAATACCAAGATCTATTTGCCTGAGGCCTGTAGTGTGTTTACTGCAGAACTCGTTGCCATGTATGAAGCTGTGCAGTTTGCACTACAAGATGCACGAATCCACTTTCTCGTGTGTACAGACTCTTCGAGTTCGTTGCTACATGTTTCCTGCAACACCCCCCTAGTGCAGCGAATCCACGACCTACTAGCCGGGCTGTGGCATGCCGACACTTGAATCACTTTTTTGTGGCTTCCAAGCCACATGGGAATTGCGGGAAATGAGTTAGCGGATCAAGCTGCTAAAAAGGTGGTATCATTATCACCTCGACCAATGGAGGCACCCGCTAGAGATATTCGCTCTCAGATACGCCTACAAGTTCTAGCATTTTGGGAGAGTCAGTGGCTAGCCGACCCACTGCCCAGTAAATTGACAGCGATCAAGGGAACTATTCGCGTGTGGCGGAGCCCTTTCCTGTCACGGAGAGACTCCGTCATTTAGTCTAGGCTAAGGATAGGTCATACAAGATCCACCCACTCGTACATAATGAGAAGGGAAGACCCCCCCCCACTTTGTAACTGTGGAGCAGTTTTCAACGTGGCCCACATTTTAACTGAGTGTGTGGATCTTGCCGACTTACGAAGAAATCTTGGTTTGCAGACGACACTCCAACTCATATTTGGGGCCGATAACCTAAATGTTAGGCCCCTTAAAACAACAATTATCATCAACTCATATTAGCCGATGACGCAGTGGCTGCTGATCGCGGTATCTGCTTTATAAGCGAGAGTGGGTTAGGGCCAGCAATCTAAATTTTCTAGTGTACATTGACCCATCAATGATGATCAATGATTTGTCAGTTTTTGAATGATAGTCTTACGCACAGACACCGCACTGTAATTGCAATTAATTCATTACTCTGAAACGGCTGAGAAGCACACCTTTACTACTTTCACCTGGTATACGCCTAGTCATGCCCTACACGTGTACTCAAGATGACGCCAAATATTCCCAAAATGGTTAGATTCGTGACCCAAGCATCGTATCCTCCCCTAGTCAGCAGCTTACCAAAACGGGAACGAAAGAATTGCAGAAACCGATACTGTATAATGCTCCAATCCTATTTCTCCACGGATGTTTAGGGTAAACATAGTTTGCTGTCCTAACCAGAAGTTGGTTTCTGGCTATGCCTTACAAGGACAACTGCTATCGTGGACGTGATTTCCAGGCAGGAGATGTAGACCTTGACACTTCTATCCCAACTAGAAATACACCCAAGTACAGTTCACACCACAGATTTTGGCCGGTAAACCCCAATTGCGCAGTCGTACAGAGGACAGGCACGTGCAATTGAAACGCAAGATGCGCGGAAGGTAACTCGCGTATCAAAAACACGTGCATGAGGCTCGCAGACTGTCCTCTGTACGACTATGAAACCGGACATAAGGACAATAACCATCCTGCCTGAAACCCCTAAATGAAATCGCTACATCATATAAGCAACCTACAAACATACTAATCAGTGAGGGAAATTTTGGATTAATAGGAAGGAAAGGCTACTATAGGGTAAAAAACTTTCACATCAAGGAATGCTTTTATAGATTTATTAATGCTAATTTTTTAGTTAATAATTCTCTTTTCAATTTGGCATTTTGAATTTTTACATCTAATAATTCCATTTCTTTTTCAAATTTTTTATTTGCATGCTCTTCTTCCAGCTGACAGAGATTTGCAGAGTGTGCTGCCAGCTCAGCAATGTTGGAGCGGCACCGAAAGGCTTCTGACCTTCTCCTCCGTCCAGTTGGTGTCGTCGATTCCTGCAAACCGAGAATACTGTACAGCATAACATTTTGAGGAACTGAATTATAACAAAAGTCAACACGAATTTTGAGTCAGGGTTCTGCAGGTCTTATTTTGATTTGTCATGCCTAACTAATGAAAGAAAAAATAGTTTTACCTAATTAAGTTTGCTTTTGGAACTAACACAACGAAAGTTCAAATTTTTGAAGGACATTCTCTATCTTTATAAGTTCAAACGCAAACAAACTTTAATTTCATATTTATTTATCTACAAGTCATAAAAAACAATTTTATCGTCTAGGCCTACAAGATGGACCCGCATCGTGTAGCAGAGATCGTTTCCCGAAGTTTCGGCTCGTACCCGTGATTAAGGCTGCTGCAACGACAGCCGAAACGATCACCGATACACGACGCGGCTCCATTCTGTAAGCGGGCCGATAACCTAGATGTTAGGCCCCTTAAAACAATAATTATCATCATTCTGTAAGCCTAGATAATTAACTAGACACCGGTCGCAAAAGCCTATAATCTAAATACAAACAAGCTTAATATATTAATATTTTTGGTACTTCTTCTGTGTGGATATGAACTTCCTTGTATTAGCCTCCAAATGTAATCACCCATCATGTTCTCATTATATTGTCCTTGATAACGTTGCTCAAAGTCCATCACGTCTTGGTGAAAACGTTCCCCTTGCTCTTCTGAATATGCCCCCAAGTTATCTTTAAATTGGTCCAAGTGAGCATGTAACATATGTACTTTAAGGGACATTCTGCAACCCAAGAGTTTTGAAGTTCTCAAGCATACTGGAAATAAGCTCTTTGTAATTCTCAGCTTTATTTCCAAGGAAGCCATGGATCACTGCTTTAAGGCTGTACCATGCTTGTTTTTCGTGGGAGTTGAGTACTGTAATTGTGGAAATTCTTCACTGGCCATTGGTTTCTTTATTTGAGGACCGACTAAAGTACCAGATTTAATTTTAGCTTCTGACAATTGAGGAAAAAAAATCTTTAAATATTGAAAAAGTTTCAGAATCTTTACGAAGAGCCTTAACAAACTGCTTCAAGAGGCCTAATTTTATATGCAACGTTATTT
Source organism: Meconema thalassinum (assembly GCA_946902985.2). Classification (NCBI taxonomy): domain Eukaryota; kingdom Metazoa; phylum Arthropoda; class Insecta; order Orthoptera; family Tettigoniidae; genus Meconema; species Meconema thalassinum. The sequence continues at coordinate 382,445,159 of OX336394.1, read as the reverse complement.
ATCATGCCATAAAATACAAAAGCAAACTTTATTAATTATGAATGGTGTTTTTGGTTACTGTTCGATGTCTATAGAATATATACATTAAATAAGACTTGACACAAAATGTTTTTGTTTGTTGACTTTTGTAATTATGTAGCCTTTTCTATTGTACAATTGTAAATTTACTTGTCAGATAAAATAAAACTATATGTAGATAAGTACAAAGTAATAATTGTCTATCCGATTTTGCCTAACGTTTTAGTCTACACACTAGGGGTCATAAGCGGAAAGTGTGTATCACCTGGTGTATACGCTAGTATAGTTCGCCGCCACCATTGCGTGTTGGATTAGATTCCACAAATCAGACTAGAGGTGTGATGGAAGTGAAATGGAACATCAGGAAATATCATGTCAGGAGCAGAACAAACCAAATGGATATGATGATATGATATACAATTGATTAAACTTTTTAATAGATCTGCTGCAGTTGCTGACTTCCAACGGTCATTGCCATTTCTCATCTCGAATAAGGTTAACAAGATCTACTAACAAAATATACCTTTTATACAAGTGTGTTTAATTATTAAGTGTATAAATAATTCATGCAATATTCTTCAGGTTAGGCTGATAAATATTTATAATTCACTTCCTAAACTAACTGCGCACACTCCTGCTGGACCAACTGATAATAGAATAGTGGAATATCCCAACAAGTTGTTACCTTAACATCACTCTGGTACCAGATGTAAATGAAACACATCGTTTAATCAATTATAGTAATTTATTAACTAAATACTAAAACTAAAGACAACATCTCATGAACTATGCTATTGCTCTCCTGAACCCACATGACGATTAGGATAGGGATGAACACTTTGCCCAATGACTGCCTGCGGCTACTGGGTGAACTACCCTAGTCCAGGGCGCAGCACCAAACACAAGTAAAGTGCGTGCAATACTTTTATGAGTGGCCACAACATTTATTATGCAGCAGCTAGGCGTTTCTGGTTGTGCAAAACATAACAGCTGGGTCAAATATATACTGCGATCTGTACCAGACTAGTGGTCGAAGACGTTACGAATTATGTAGGGTCATGTTTGTTAGATGTAATAGTGTTTTTGATTTGCAGCTATGTAGCATTGCCGTTTTCATTTTCTGTATGTTGGTATGAAGTTTCAAAAGAATGTGGTGCAAGGTTTGGTGGCAAGTTACGATTGTTCAGATTAGTTCAATTTAATTGCAAGGCTGCACTCCTCTAAAGCCATTATCAGGACGAAACCATTCCTCGCTACTGGGTTAGACCACTGCCTGGACTAAAATCATCGCCTGTACTGCAAGCATGGGGTCCTGACGTAAGCCTCAGGTTAGGTGTATGTTTGATTTTGTAAGGCCGCAACACAAAGAATGTAACTAATATGTATCGCAATAAGTTATTTTGAAAACGTTGCGTTAAAAAGAAATGCATCAGGATACTTACTCTGCTTTGAAAGGTCAAGTAGAGTTTAGGCCACAGCTTTTGGCCGGTGGTTTCAAAGTCGTACCGAGGACAGTCTGAGAGCCTCAGGCATGTGCAATTGATACGAGAGTTTTCAGTTGCACGGAAAGGAACTCCCACATCAATTAGATTCGCCACCTGTCCTCTGTAAGACAAACCGGGACTCATCGCCCTAAAACCGTGGTCTGAACTGTAGAAGTTATTTCTTTTCAATTTTTCATTTATTTGGCACTTTTTTTCATATATTTTTACATATAACATTTTTATTACTGATTTTTGGGGAGTAATATAGATTGCGATACATAATTTCCCTAGGCACAAAATGGCAACATACATAAAGTAATGGACGACACTAGAGCTTCAAACCATGCATACTTGTTAAATTCTTTGTGTAAATTAATAAGGCTTTACATACCAACACAAACCTAAAGCTTACATCCTAGACCCCCTTGCTTGTAGTACAAGCAGTAATTTTCGTCCGGACGTCATGGAGTGCAGTGAATATAGGTTGGCAGCATGGCTTAATACAAGCCTTATACAACATGGCGACGTGTTTTTCACGAGTTCATTACTTGAAAGTGAATGTTGATAATTTCTTTATTTTATAGCGTGAACGTGGTTTGCTTAACGCAGTCAGCTTCAATATCGTGGCACAGTAAGTACAAACATTGAAGCGTGACACCGTGTGCTACAGCAAGAGCCACCAATTGAAATTGCTGTCCAATATCGCTAGTGCACTGGAAATATGTGCTAAATTATGTAAATGTGTGGTTTTGTTTCTTGCTCCTTGAGGGAAGGCAGCCATATTCCATATCCTCTTTATAGTCCATTTCTCTACTCCTCTATCCTCCAGGGACTTCCATACTTTGTTTCTGCATACACTGTCATATGCTTTCTCAATGTCCAGGAAGGCCATCAGTAGATCTGTTCCTTACTCATAGTGCTGTTCTTGTAACTGCCTTACAGCAAAAATCAAATCCACTGTGGACCTTCCTGCTCTGAAGCCATGTTGTTCTTCCCTCATCCCTCCTTCTATCCTCGTCCTAATTCTCTTTTCCAAAACTTTCTCGAAGATCTTTGCACAATGACTCATCAGTGTTATTCCCCGATAGTTTCTGCAATCTGTTCTACTACCTTTCTTGAAGATCGGGACAATTATTCTTTTTTTCCAGTCCTCTGGGGTCTTCCTTTCCTTCCATGCTGTCCTCATCACTCGGTACAACCACTGTATCCCCACCTCTCCTGCTGATCTCACCATCTCCACACTCAACTCATCCACACCCGGTGCCTTTCCTCCTTCCATCTTGTTCACTGCATCTTCCACTTCATTCCATGTTAAGTCCTTTTCTGTTTGCAGTTCATATTCCTCTTCCCCGATTTCTTCCTCCTCACCATCTTTTCCATTTGGGTTCAGAAGTTCTTCAAAATATTCTTTCCACATTTTCTTCAGTTCTTCCCTATTTTCTATCTCTTGTCCCCTTCTGTTCACCATTCTTACATAATTCGTAGGATCCTTCCGCCTCTTATTTTTTACCATCCCATACAGGACCTTTTTTGTACCTTCACTATCCTCCTTAATCATCTTTGTCCACTCTTCCATCCACTTTCTTCTCTCCTCAGCCACTACTCTCTTCGCCTCTTTCTTTCTTTCCTGGTACTCTTCCCTTGTCTCTACCGTCCTATTTTGATACCACCTCCTAAAGGCTCTATTCTATTCCCTTTCTATATCTTTTGTCTTCTCATTCCACCGTGGTGTTTCCTTCCACCTCTTCTTACTACTTGTCCTCCCACATACTGCTTCTGCTGCACCTACTAGTGTCTTCTTAAATCTAGCCCATTCCTCTTCCACCCCTCTTTCTTCATCTGTTGGAATTCCTTCCTTTACCATTTTGAGGTACTCGATCCTTCTATCCCCTTCTTTCAGTTTCCATATCCTTATACGTCTTTCCTGGTTCTCAGTCCCTTTCTTCTCCTTACTCCCTCTCAGGTTCATTACCAGCAATCGATGGTCGCTATCCAGGTTCTCCGATGGTATAACCTTGATGTCCGTGATGTTCTTATTTAGGTCTCTCTCATACAGTATATAGCCGACCACCGACTTCCTGGTCAAGTCATCACTGTACCACGTGATTGTGTGGCTCTCTCTTTTCTTAAACCAGGAGTTCCCAACTAGCAGGCTGTTCCTCTGGCAGAAGTCCAACAGTCGCTTTCCTTCCTCATTTCTTCCGCCCCAACCCTCTGGTCCTAGAACACTCTCATAACCTTGTCTTTCTCTTCCTACATGGGCAATGAGATCCCCCATAACAATCATATTTCTTCCTACCAGCCTCTTCAGCAATTCCTCTTCAAACTCCTCCTTCTCTTCAGAGGCGCAGCCTACTTGTGGAGCATACACTTGCACTATTTCTACGGTCTCTCCCCTCAGTGCTACTTTCACTTTCATCATTCTATCACTTATTCTCCTCACTTCTTCTTTTAAACCATTTCGTACTACTACTCCCACTCCGTGCCTCTTTCCCTCTTCGTTCCCACTCCAGTACAGTCTATAGCCTTTTCTCAGTTCTCTCCTTCCTGCCCCTTTCCACTTTGTTTCTGCCAATCTCAATAAATCCAACTTCCTTCTTTCCATCATATCCACTATCTCCTCCACCTTCCCCGTCAGTGTTCTTAGGTTTAAAGTTCCAAATCTTAGTCCATGTGTACAGCCGTGTCGTCGTCTATTAAATCCATCCTGTCCGAGGCTCGTTCCATTTTTGAAAGCATTTGGTTTCATCCACTACTGGCTTGCTGGGCCTATCGTAGCTTCACCAGAGCCCCGTTAGCCGTCACTTTTCAGGGTTCCTGTAGGACCTTCGCAGCTACCGTATCGGTCCCGGGGCACACGAAGTCCCCACTGTACTTCGCCCCTACAGGCGATCCCCTACTTTGTGCCGTTGCCCGTCTCCCACGACGTGGACGAGGGGTTGGACTTATGGGAGACCTCGGCAATACATTAAAATACCTTATTTATTAGGGTATATGATTCAGTTACAGTCTCTCATATTAATCATTAACTAAGATGATATGTTTGTTAGAGGGACCTAAAAGTATGTATCAGAACAAATATTCTCACGAATCATGTGCTAGTATTGAATGCACACTTGATTTAAAATATCTTCATTGAAATATTAGAAGCCATTTTTCATTGTTGCCAGACTAGAGATACGGGAAAATCGCAATTGCGATGAATGCGAATTTTACTTTTTTTCTAGTTTTTTTAACTACCTGGTAACTAATATGACTATGTATACCCAAAATTTGCTAAACTATATGTGCGACAAAGTGCGATAACTAAGGGTTCTTGCGAATTATTCCCATAATTGCGATAAATGCAAAAAGTGCCAAATTTACTGATTAATGTTGAATATTATGTTTTATTACATTTTCGCGCCATAACTTTGAAATTTGCGAGTTCTCAGCAATGAAAACATTGGCTAAATAATCTATATTTACGAGTTAATCGATACGTACGAACATTGATTGTTGTTGTGAAAACAATCGATTATGGTAAAATACCAATTTGAAAATTGCTGCTGTTATTCCCGCATAATATCCAGTGTTTATCTCCAGTAAAACGATGTCTTTGGAAAAATTATTTCGTAGTTTCATTTGGTTGTGCTAATAAAAGGAATATTCCAATCGTTTGTACAGATTCTTTTTAAAAATTAGAGCAATAAGGTTATGCTTACATAGGTTTATATCACGTCGGCCCTCATTTCTTGTATTTGACCATTATAATTAAAACTAATGTACGTATCGTGATATGAATAGACAATGTTTGTTAGGCGTTCTCTTTGCTTTGGAGAATGTTATATAATATGATGAAAGTATTCTCTACAATGTGTGAGTTATAGGTTATGCTACATGTCGTCCGGCGATTTCTCCGTGAATTCGGATATTGTTTTACAGATCAGTCAAGAGTCGCAAAGAGGTATATCAGTAATTGCGTGTTTGTTTATTCTGTTTAACTTAAGAAAACCTTTGAGACTGATAAGATGTGATCATTTAAATCTTTGGAGTAGATATGAAAGGTGCACAGTCAAGTTCACAGGATTGTCAGCATTCGTCTATACAAGTTGCATTGGCAGCAGTGTTAAGTCTCCTGTTATGTGTGTGGTTTTTATATTTACTAAGGGAGTGTTAGAAGTATTAAAATCCTAATATCAGTATTATAGAAATGTAGAAACTTGATACCATACATTTTTCAGAAATGTGAGATCTCGGAAAATTGGCAAGATTGAGCTCAAGTACTGTCGGTTGTTTGTATGACGTGAGACGAGGGTACCTGGGCTATGCTGAAAAGATCCTAAGGTCATGTTCTCATTATGCAATCAACAATATCAGGTGTTGTGTAGCAACTCAAATATTGAGGGCCGGCAGCGAGTTGTATTAGTTCACTGGTACAATGGTGCCAATTGTTAGAATAAAGCGAGCTGTGGTCAGGCGACAATGCTTGTCTTATGAAGTTTACCGTGTGGCAGGTGGAATGACGACAATACCGGGCTCTCCTGGACACGGTGGACGAATTGGTTCAAATTCTGTGAGATGTCGATGAAATCCTTTTGTGTGGTTTTCCTACTAACTCCTTGCCAAGTTCCATTCATTTCTTTTAATAACTTACCTTATGAGGTTGGATTCAAGAAGTGCCATTTGACCATTAAACCACCGGCAAATAGAAATTCAATGCCCCTCAGCCATGGCCCTCATTGAAAAGGAAATGAGGGAGTAAACGTACATTTTATTATTTAGTTAATTATCCATTGTATGTTATTTACCTAAAGTTAAGTAAATGTATGATTCACATTATTATATTAAATGCTTATGCCGTTTATCAGAAACACCCATATTTCCAATCCTGCACATGTTTGAATTAGTTTCCGTGCATATTATTTTGAACCTGTTCTAGTTTTATTGTACCTGGTGATGAACTTTTAAATGCTACAAAATGCTAATTTTTAAATTTCAAAATGCTCCAAAATGCTATTTTTCCAAATGAAAGTGCTACAAAATCAATTTCAAAATGCTATTTTCTCGTATCTTTATGCCAGACTAATCGATTGTTAGAATCTCTTTCAAGTCAATATGAGTGTACCCAATCAGATGAGATGGGGAGTAACAATTACTTTCCTAGTGCCAGAAATGAATACATAAATTATTTATATACTCAATGAAACATTTCACACTCTTCTAAAAGTGTATAAATATTATTCATGTACTTTTTTTATTTCTGGCACTAGGAAGGTAATAGTTCTGCCCGCCCAATCTGGTTGGGTACACTTGTGTTGACCGACTGAAAAGCGATTCTATTAATACAATATTTTTATGTCCTGTATAATTGGGATGTGCTGAATACAAAGTGTGATGTGTTCTTTGCACAGGGTCTCTGGAATAATGGATCTAGGAGCCGAAGATGAGATGGGTTATTCTGTTGGTATGTATATGACATGTGTAGTGATTCTCCTCTTGTAGTTAGAGCACTGTGGAATATCAATATTGGACACGCGCTCGATTTAACATGAGTCACCTGCCAACAACCTGTTGGGCTTTGCATAGTGGAGTGGTCTGACTACTGCTTCTGTGCACTAGTTTATTTGAATTTTCATTTTTTTTTTCATAAAAAAATAGTGCTATAAAATGAAGTAAATTTTGAGGTTTATTGCCATGCCTGTGTGTGATGTGAGTTAAAATGTGCAATTAGATCAGTGTGCACACTGCCAGTTGAGAGCATTCCTTAACCATTGCATAAAGAATGAAGTGGTATTGAGCTGTACCATACTGCCAAGTTACTAAATAGATATCACTTGTGTCGATTGTCTGGTATGTTATGTGCAGTACTCGTCTCTGTTGCAGGTGCTCTCGATCAGTCGTGTAAGGTCCGGGTTCGCAATATTCCCTTGGGAATAAGTAAGGTAAATGCTGAACCAATCTTAGAATTCTGAGGCTTTTGTTAACAGCATGTGTGCTAAGTAGATAACAATTCTCATTAGGGGTACTGATGCAGTGCATCTTCATATGTGTTTCAGGCTGAGATAAGAGCGTTCTTCAACATGCTGATGAGGCTGTCTGGAAAGACAAATATTGATCCTGTTGTTTCGTGTCGCATCACTAACGATGTGGCCATTGTGCAGGTTAGTCCACTACACAAGTTGAAAACATTTGCTGGGTTTGATTCCTGTCATGTATCACTGTATACCAATTTTTCTTTTCTGGGTCGGGAAGGAGACATTTCCCCAGACTGGCTCCAGTTGATTAACAATGCAGATGTCATAATTTTGGGGGCAATATACTGTTGCACCAAAATACAGCTATAGAGCTTTCGAGTTGTGATATCAGCGGACATGATGACATCTTGTGGCATGTAGCTTATTTCACGCCTCAGACGCCAGACATGTGGTGCATGATGAATATCATAATACGCTGGTGGGTTTGAGTAGTCGTGAAGACTGTACCAGCTTCGTAGGAAGTTCTGTGATTCTTGTGTCCCTAACCCTCTCAGCAGCTCGAGATTTAGTTTTATGAATAGAGTTCTTGCTTTCTTTTCTACATTGATTAGTCCTAATTCAGCCTTGGATACTTGCAAAGTGAGTGGGTTTGTTGATATACGTAACAGATTCCTTTCTAAATGAACAAGCTTACGGCAGAAATAATGTGTGTACCAACCATCCTTGGTATTGGAAAAATTGGACTAAGATACCATATTTTACTTCAGCTGAACTTATTCACGTACATGATTCTTTGTTGTAATAATAAAGTTCTAATTGTTTAGAAGTTTTCCACTCTTAAATACAACTTACCTTTATTAAGAACTTAATGTTCCTATATATTTGTGGTACATGTTACGATTCTTGTAAAAACCTCCTTCAGCCATAGCATTTTCATATGTGCCAATAACACCATTAGGTGCAAGTCAATTAAATAAAAACATAAAACAATGAAATGATATGCCACTAATAATGACAATATACTTAATTTGAAAGTTTTTAAAATATTGTGCAGAAAAATTATTCAATAGTCCTTCGTATGCTTGACGTCTTATGAAAAATCTGTTGATCTTCATAAATGTGGATCATTCATAGATTGTTAATAAGAAATTTCTGTTCATTTTAATTTGGTTCCCTTACACTATATTCTGCAGTCTGAAAAGAACAGTCGATACGAACGCCCTTTTAAATATTGTTTAAAGCATGATTTGCTTTCAAAATATAATTGACTTGCGTGAATTACTTGATGCGATGTAAGTTACTTTCAACTTTCTTCAATCCGTTTACACATGCATTTAACTATAAATTTTAAAATATTCTTTCTTTCACAGAATTACATCAATTCATAAGAATTAATTAGTTTCAAATCAATGAATGGATTCCAAAATTAGGATACCGTACTGTGGATTTCAGCTGAGAGTGATTACGGAGTTCCCTAACGTTATTATTGAGATATATCTAGCTTTCTTCCATAGGTGGTGGTATGACATCGATTACAGGTTTCTCTGGTTAGGTTGATATTGATGTAATTAATGTTTACTTTCAGTGTACCGTAATTCTTTTGAACCAGTAAACCATTTGTTTAATACTTTGAGCACTACCCCATTTTTAATATGGTTGTGAACTGGCTGTTTTTAGTGAATTTTGGCATAGTATTACAGCATTACGTATTCAGGGTGTCTACGACCCGGGAAAACCGGGAATTCTCAGGGAATTATGAATTTCTGGAATAATCATGGAAAAATCCGGGAATTTCTTTGTTAATCAGGGATTTTTCTCAGTTGGCTATATCCCGTAAAAGTGGAAGCAATACTTTCGAATTTCGCGGGAAGTTATCGCTCGCTACTGATGACAGTGCTCAGCCAATGAGCTCAACTGAACGCATGATGTGGCAACCTTTTCGTTCGCCTTCTGCGCAGGAGCCAACTACGCCATTTGATTGGGCCTTGAGCATTTTGTTCGTTGCGATCGGTATTGCCAATTTAGCGATTTTATCGGTAGATGTAGCAACTTTGGCGACAAAATATTTTAAATTTAGTATTATTTATACTTGCTTCGCTCGGAAACAGTTAAGAATGCATTTCGTGACGAGCGCTTTTTTCCCCCGATGTCAGTGAACTACGACCTAGGCCTATATCCGTTTTACATCTCGGCATGATGGGTTAAAATCACTGACTGGACTATCCATTATATTATCATGGAGATAGTACGAGCAACGAATTCATGTCAGACGTAATTTAATTGCGAGGTGCATGCAACACAAATCCCCCTCCCGTCCAATTTATAAACACGTATAGTGGGTGATGTATTGAAGCTAGAGATATGCTCTCGCGGACTTTTTTGTAGAACTTTTCATGCTGAACAATTCTTACACTCATAGTATATTGATATTTTTAACGGTTTGCCCAGCGTAAGCTTAAAAAGCGAACGGATGCCTGTTTTTTTTTCGAACTTATCACTGATATCTCTAATGCATGGCTTCCTTTGAACATAAATAAATTATTTTCTTTTTATACTAAGTAGAGATTTAGGGACTATTTAAACTCTCGTTAGCGACCGAATTTTGACTACTACTGGGTGATAACGGGCTACGTAAATTTACGTAGTTTTGTATTGGTGCGCGGATAACCGGCTACGTAAATTAAAGTTTTCTTACAGTGCTTCATTCTTGTGTAATTTTCTCCTCTCCGCCGTTCATTAATCAAAATACTCTGTGTCATTTACGAACTAAGGTCTTTGTTCAACGAAATGCAGATAGGTATATTGTTGTCTTGATAATGCTTTCGGTACTGGAAGTGAGGTTTTATAACACTCAGTTACAGCGTATATTGTCAAGTGTTAGCATGGCGCGTGCGGAACTTAAAGTGCGATAATCAGTTCTGACGAGTCGGTTGACGATAATGATACGATTGAAAATGACAATGGTAGCAGTGAAAGTAGTGACGATGAGGTTGATGGATGGACAAGTAAGTAAAGTTACACGTATTTATGTTCCATCTTACTTCTCATGCTAGGTGTACTTCAGTTGCCCGGTCCGCAGTAAGGAATAGAGTAGCGCGCGCCCGGGTAACAATGTGTTAGACTTGGGTTGACAATACTGTTCGCGCGGCTTTTCCATCCCTGTATTCTTTGATTATTGTCTGCTCCTACCTTCCTTAGCTAGGCTAGAACTTATGTCCAATTTTGTTTTTAATTGTGCCCAGGAAATGTTTTTGCAACACCTTTCAAACTCTACCTTGTATTATCAAGCAGACTTGGTTAAATTATTTTTAGCGTCTTCGGTGGCGTAGTTGGTAGCATGCTGAGGTTCTATGCCTAAGATCGCGAGTTCAAACCCGACCGAAGTCGTCGGATTTTTAAGAGCGTTAACAATCCCTCAGTATGCCTTCCTTCGGAGGGGAAGTAAAGCCGGCTGTCCCATGTCATAGATTTATGGCATGTTAAAGAACCTTCCACTAATTACACCTGTGTGGAGCTTAATTAGGTTAAAAATGTTAACTCTCAGGTCCCTACGTTCCTCGCCAGGAGCCGACTGCGGTGGCGTCTAGTAGCCATGTTCTGAACTAGTAGTTGCTGACGGTGGCGTTTGGCGGCAAAAGTAGCAACTACTTGAAAAATTCAAAGTATGCAGTCCTTACTTGAATTAAGAAACAGAATCACACAATAATACAGTCATCACAATTAACACCGGTTATCAGACAGATTCTACACACACACAAAGTACACGGGGACTAAGGAACCAACCAACCTAAATTATTTTAGACTGATGATAGTGTGTTCTGGCCTGTTGAAACATCATTCATAATGATTTCCTTCATTTAAATGTATTTATAAATTAATAAATTGATTAACTCAATTACTTCTGTCATGACGAGGTGGACCTAATTGAGTGTGAGAACTTGGAATATGCCTCCCTTCGTCCCTTGGATATGTGTAAATTACTGTGTAGCCTATATTCAGACTTATGCTACCGAATATCATCATTCCTGCGACGTAGGATCAGTGATTTCAATGGTAATGAATGGTTTTACAAATTAAATATTGGTCTAAGATGATCACACTCATATGATACACACCTTGATGTGTGTATTCAACCTCCCGTTGTCCCTTTTATTGGGGGGATTTACCGTAGTGAAAGCAGCATGACTTCATAAACCTTGCTAATTTTACTGGACAATAAGTTCACTTACAATATTCTATTGAAATAAATTTATTTTCACAAATGTTTCCATTGTGCCGCCATTGCTCACATCTGTTTGGCTCCTGGAATTTCCGAGAACAGGTAACAAAAAACTTAATCCTATTTTCCATTTGCTTTCCTGGATTACATTTTGCTTCTTGTTCCTGGAGAGCGCTTAAAACGAACCCAAAAATAGCGTGTATATAATCACATTTCCTGTTCCCGCGCGAATGTGTAGCAGTCTTTACTCAGGGAATTCTCTCATTAATCCTGGAAAAATCAGGGAATTCTTTTAAGATGAGTTGGTAGACACCCTGGTATTACATAACTGATTTTTGTCTCATATGAATGTGTCAGCTGTCTAGAGGGGGAAATGAATCAGTCATGTGGAAATCTAAAGTAGTGTAATTATAATAGCTGTCTGAAAAACATACAAGAATTGTGCATTAAAAAAAAATGACAACTACAATGACACTTTCCTACTTATAGCCCTAGTGAATTATAATAAAGCATTTAAAATAGCTATTTATGCCACAAATTAATAAAATTACAATTGAAATACAATGTCAACAATTCAAGCATAGTTTGTTTTCGTGTATGTGGGGCTTAGTGGAAATAAGTGGAGAGGGCCCTAATTCTAGAGTCCGGAAAAAGTAACATGGAGATCTAAGGGTTGTTATAGTGCGGGACAAAGTATTGCAAGCCTGAAGGTCAACCAGCTCTCCGCTCCGCTCTCAACCCTGCACCCGGAGGTTTTGCCATGCTATCGCATTGTACCTTCAGTCGTGTGCTAGATGTGAGAACGTACAGGACAAACCACATAGACTACTCGTGAACTTCAGGCTTGCAATGGTTTGTCCCGCACTTTAGCTAACTATGAGTGTTGACGTTTGAATAGAATAAAATATATTCTATAACGTGGTTACAAAATTTTGTCTTAAAACTACGCGCCCAATTACATGTACTGTATTTACTCGGCTATAGGACTCCCTTTTTTTCTCTAAATTTTTAATTCCGAAATTGAAATAGATGCGAACTTCGCAAAAATCCATTATTCTGGGAATGCGAGATAGTAAAAATAAGCTATTTTATTTTGATGTTACATAGTACGATATCATCATCATGAACCGGCTCCAGTTTCACGGGTGCGGTGATAGTACGATATATTTAATCAAAATAAATTAAAGTTACATCTTTAATCAGCCCATTATGAGACTGCCATAACCTCACTTATCCACCACTATTTCCTACCCCCCAATGACTTTCACTACTATCCCTTGCTAAGCAAAAGTCTTCGTATCAAGGAAATTGAATGGAATGGACAAACTATCAGACATAGAAATGCAAACTTTATTCTTGTTTGAACATAGGGAGGGAGAACACATCAATTAGGGAATGAGTGATGATGCTGAACGATCACATCTCACTAACCTATGTAAACACAACCGAGTACATATTATTCACATATTTCACATTAATATATACCAATAACGTGTCACACAAACGCCGACGGTTCTTGCAGCAAATGAATTGTGTTTAAAAATAAAACTGAGAAGAAGGCTGCCACAAATACCACTTCGAAGCACAATACAAAGAATAACAAAAGAATGCAGGCAAGATATGAATCCATAACTTTAGTTAGTTAGTTATTGTTGTTTTAAGGGGCAGAACTACGAGGTCATCTGCCCCAATCCATAACTTTCATTGGCAGATTTTATACTTGGCGCTTCTACTCGGCCAATAGTGTGGCGCCTTCTATTGGATATCGGGTGAAGCCTATTGGTAGGGATAGGAATTTTTCGGTGATTTCAGAGTGAAGAAAGTGGTATTTTAAAGTGACAAATTCAGTGGTTTCAAGTGCACTTTTCGGTTCTTTCAAAATGATAAATTTTAGGCAGGATTTTTTAAATATCGTGGATAACATGCATAACATTACACATTTCAGTCATTCTTCAAAGTATACTTCAGTGAAGAGATCCAAATGCTCTTGTGATAAACGGTGACACATATCACTTAACGTGCTAGTGTAAGCTGAAAAACAAAGGTTCACAGTTAGCGTTTGAACAGGGTATCCAAATGGTTTTAAACACAGTTTCTGAGAACTTTGGAAATACAAATGTCATTCCTTGCAAACTCGAACAATGTTCGTTGTATTCTCTCATCACTAAAGCCCTGTGCGGATAGCGGATAAACTGCGGATAATGTTTGGAGTAAATTTGCGGATAGTTTTAAGAATACAATCCGAACTTGTTGAATATCATGGGGAAAGTTGGGTAATTGTGCGCACCTATGTTTTTCGAGTTGGTAGTACAACTAGCAACTCAGTTCCCTGCTACCCTTAAGCTGTCATCGTACCTATCAGATAGGGACAGTGAGCATGATGCCAGTCGCTATGTGATAACCGGAGGCTTGGATGAAGAAACTTGACACTTTTCATGTTATTTTCTGTAGCCAGCAAATAAGAAGGTAAGCCTACTGTTGTGATTCAATTATTTAAAATTAAATGTAGTTATAAATTCCAATGTGTACAGTGGTTTTGCATGTATTTATTTTTCAATATAATAGATTAGTTTACCGGGTTCAGTGAGTTACGTTTTAAAAGCAGAGTGGGGTATGGTGCGCAGATCATATATGATACAAGTTATACAAATACAACGCGACATTAATGGCAAAATATTTCGTGTTTTTTTCTCCAGATGCCAAGAAATTACACGCGGAAAACTGAGAAAAACTCCTACCCAGCAGAAAATGTGCAGAAATCTCGACGTGCAATTAGGGATGATGGGAGGAAAATAAGGGAAGTGGGGAGAAGTTTCAACATTCCCCAGTCAATCCTACCAAAGCAGTTGCTGCAATATTGTCTTGCTCCATCTCGTCTAGTCCGTAAAGCTGTTTTACCAACGAAATGGAATCATAATTATCCGAATACCTTTTGACATTGGTAAAATTATTTTATGGCTTAACACCCACAAAGCTTGTCAGACGGTTCGATTCAAGTTCACATGACATAGTGTACAGTACATAGCCTAAGGGTTGAACTTGCTGCTCAAATGTCTAAAAGATAAAGTATAAAGCAACACATTGCAAATATTATTGTAATGCCAGTAAATTCGGATAACAAACGTGTGGGTAAAAGTCGCGTGGATGCGGACAAAAGTCGTGCGGATGCGGATAACAGTCGTGCGGATGCGGGGCGGATGCGGATAACGTTTTGTCTATCCGCGCAGTGCTCTACTTATCACCCCACTTTCTTCCAGTGTTCCACAGAATGGCAACTTCTTAATTTTCTTTGCAAGGTCCTCATTGATGTTCATTGCTACTATTTCTATTGGATCAAACGCACACATTTGTAAATCTTGTTCCCAGGGTCAATGGATCTGAAGCTGATTAATTTTCTAAGAGCATAGGACCCAGCGTTTACTAAAACTGAATGTATTCTCCCTCTTTTTAACACATTTCCACAACCCTCCAACATCTCCTTAATGTTGGTACTGTAATTTCTAGAAACGGCAAGTTTAAGGGCTTTGTGAATTCTCCGTAGATGTCCATCTAGAAGGTGAACAGTTGGATAAGACTGGCCTTCTAATAAAGGGATGAGTTCAGTGATGTCTGTGCCAAATTCTTTCAATCTCAAGTATTTCGTCATGTGAAACATTGCTCAGAAAATCAACAACAGAGTTATCAGTCCCTACTACTTCATTCATAAATTGCACAATATCTTTCACGTACTCTTGATAGGTACACTACAGAATGAAACCAAGAAGACTACCTACTGTCGGGGAAATAAGTATAGATACTCGAGTTTAGAGGTCAATAAAACCTTTACCCTTAGTCTTACATAAGAACAACCTACACCAAAATTTTCCTTGTTTTATTTGTCGTTTAACGATATAGAGTAAATATTTGCATTGTAGCTCGTTAAAATTTTATAGCAGATTGAACAAAAAAATACCGGTTTTTCTTACCAAGTTCACGGAGCGGTCACTTAGAAGGATCATTACGTTAAAAGTATTAATCGGATCGTAATGAAACTCTAATACGTCTTAAAGGAACTTATTGTTAATGCGTATATGAAGTTTTAATCTGATCGGACGTTTCTTTAAGTAGTTGTTGTGAATTTTGTAAAACATCTTTTTCTCGGGCCTGGGTGGTCATAGCAGTATGAAATATGGCTTGTTATGAGGCTCATAGCAATGCAAGGCTTAACGTAAAACTACATTTTATCTACTTTTGATAATTGCTTTTATATCGATTGATATTTAATCGGGTGGTTATGTGAGAAGAATGTATCGTAGCAAGTGACGGGAACGATGCGCTCGGTCGAGGAAACTCGTGCGACGTTGCCCAATACGCGCGCGTTCCAAGCCGTAAGGTCTGTGAATTTCTGTTGTTGTATTGGAATTTGTGTTAGGCCGGTATTACACTGCTAAAGAAATGTGTCAAATAAATGTTATCAAATATTTTATAAATCTGAACTTTTATCAAAGTTATACAAAGCATTTATCACACCATTACACTACATCAAATATTTTATCATAATTCAGCAAAATGGAAGGACAGTTCCGTGTTCACTTAACTATATTATGGTAGTTGAAATTCTGTGGTGGCAATACCGGTATATAAAAGAAACGGAAAGATAAAGCGAATGTCTTTGGGTTAAGCCATGGGTCGCTCACGTGACAAGGAAGATATTTTTTAATACGAGTAAAATCTTGGTGAAGGAGCTGCAGTACGAGGACTCGAAGAATGACATTAATTAAAATAAATTAAAAACCATACGTGAAATTGACGAATTATAATACAAAAATTATTATATATATTCGCCTCCGTGGTGTAGTGGTCAGAGTGCTTAGCTGCCACCCAGGAGGTCCGTGGTTCGATTCCCGGCTCTGCCACGAAATTTCAAAATTGGTATGAGGATTGGAACGGGGTCAACTCAGCCTCGGGTGCTCCAAATGAGTAGAGGGGGGTTCGATTCCCACCTCAGCCATCCTTGAAGTGGTTTCTGTGGTTTCCCACTTCGTCTCCAGGCAAATGCCGGGATGATACCTAACGTAAGGCCACGGCCGCCTCATTCCCTCTTCCTTGCCTATCCCTCCCAATCTTCCCATCCCTCATAAGATCCCTGTTCGCTTTGCAGGTGAGGCAACCTGGGCGAAGTGCTGGTTACACACCCCAGTTGTATACCCGATCCCGAAGTTTCAAAATGGAGGCGGTAAATGTGGGATCCATCGCTTAGTCCGAGGGAATAGCCAACCCTGGAGGGTAATACGATTAAGAAAAAAAAATACACTATCATTCACGTCTATTTAACTTAACTATTTAATTCTTCTTTATATCCTGAAATATGCGTCCCTTATGTACAGCGCTAATAGCCTTTGCTAATTTTACCTACAAGTTAGAGAAACGTGTCTTATATTTCATTTTCGCAAGAAGTTAAACATTTCCCAACACCATTTTTAATGAGGGCTTTGGACCTCCATTGGCAGGTTTAAAAATGGTGTGTCAGCTGAAAAGCTATTATTATAAGATTGTTTGAAGTAATTTACACTTTGAGATTATAAGATTATAAAACTGCTCCCTTATTAACTGTCTGAAAAATCACTGCCCGATGAATCAGATGAACTGTCATTTAAGTTTATAACAAGTGGCTCAACAACGGGGACGTCTTCTGTTAGCCAATCCTTTTCCCAGTAATGTTTCTCTATTTTTTTGGTGTGTTCGATGCAGTTTTTCCATAGCTCCGGTGTTACAGACCTCAAGACTTCTTTACAGAGATCTCGCATCACCTCCATTGATCTTCCTCTCTCCGCCTGGTTACTCATATTCACTTTAGCTATTTTATTTTTCACGTAGGACCAAACCAGCTCTATGGGGTTGAGCTCACAATGAGCAACTGGCAACCAGACGAGTTCGACGTCAGGACGAACATTCTTGATTATCTGTTCCAGCTTCATTTTAGGTGCCCTGAAGTGAGGTTTGGCGTGAACAATTAGCTCTGCTTTCATCATACTTTCATACTTTTGGATTCTGGGAGTAAGAGGAATATCATTCATTGCAGCGGCACATCCCTTCACCGTGGCTATCGACCTTCCAATACACTTGGATACTATTTGCTAAACCCTCTTATTATTACTTTCTCTCTCGCATCTAAAAAGACATATTGCACTTATAATCATGGCAAATTATTCCTCCGTTAACTGCGGATTAGCTGGCATCTTGATCGATGTGCAAACAATAGATAATACAGACAGTGATAGTTGCTGCTAATGACTCAACGAAGAACAGAGGTCAGAGTTTGGTGTGCGTAGGAACGAGCGCGCAGCAACTGGCAACATTGCCAGGCTGCTGCGGTACTATCGCTGCCCTCAATGGTCCGATTAAATATCAATCCATATAAAATCGATAATCACAAGTAGATAAAATGTAGTTTTATGTTAAGCCTTGCATTGCTATGAGCCTCATAACAAGCCATATTTCATACTGCTATGACCACCCAGGCCCGAGAAAAAGTTGTTTTACAAAATTCACAACAACTATTTTAAGAAACGTCACATCAGATTAAAACTTCATATACACGTTAACAATAAGTTCCTTTAAGACATATTAAAGTTTCGTTACGATCAGATCAATACTTTTAACGTAATGATCTTTCTAAGTGAGTGCTCCGTAAACTTGGTAAGAAAAACCGGTACTTTTTTTGTTCAATCTGCTGTAAAATTTTAACGAGATACAATGCAAATATTTACTCTATATCGTTAAACAACAAATAAAACAAGGAAATTTTTGGTGTAGGTTGTTCTTATGTAAGACTAAGGGTAAAGGTTTTATTGGCCTCTAAACTCGAGTATCTATACTTATTTCCCCGACAGTAGTAATGATAGGTTCAGGAAACAGTGGCACATTTTAATATGGATACTTGCCATCTAGATTCATATAAACCACACTCGTTCCAGGTTCCGTATTGACCATGTTTACAAGATGTATAACACAATTTACACTCGCCAAATCAATAATTTACTTTACTAAAAATACTATAGGTACATGTTTCGGAAACTTGATATGTTTCCTTCTTCAGCCCATATGTTGGTGTGAAACATCATATGACATCGATATCCTAACCAAAAATGAAAATACAGTTCATACTTTTTCTCTTGTTCTTCATTTGTTGAGCCTGTGTCATTAGACATATTAATGTCAACCATGGAATAAGCACTTATTATTTGAAGTGATGAATGAGTTACGTGAAACGTTAAATATTTATTCCTTGTAAGGATGATTGGGTGTGGTGTCAAGAAATTTTGATCAAGTCAGGATATATGTAGGAATTAATCTATTACGGCGGGGGTTGAGGCAGTTTTCTTTTTTTGTTATTTAAATGATCTGCTAATGTATCAAATAATACGTTAGTCTAAAAGTTAATCTCGTTCAGATTATTGCATTCATTAGATCTCTGATAAGAGTTGATATGAATATTTTCCAAAACATTCATATAGCTGCCTTTCGATGCGTAATGCAAAATTTTGACATCATTATTTATGTCCGTGAACTTATGTCCCGTTTCTTCCATATGTACCGCCATGGCTGAGAACTTCCTGTGCTTTATGGCCGAAACATGCTCAGCATAACGAGTGCGTATGCTCCTACTTGTTTGTCCCGCGTAGTTTGATTTGCAAAAATTACATCTGAGCTCATAAATTCCCGATTTTAAATGTTTATCAATACTGTTAACTTTATTTGTGTTAAAAAATTTGTTGAAGTTGAAAAAAAAAGGAACAAGCGTCCACACAAGTCACATAGTTTTTGCTGGAGGAGGACGTGGTTGGGCTGCTCGAAGTTTCCTAGCTTGACGCTTGGCCTCTTCATGTGTGCGTCGATCCCTTTCAAAAATCTTTACAGTATCCGAGATGGTACGGCGCCAAGTTGAGCGGTCTTCAGCCAGCATGTCCCAGGTTTGTGAATCAAGACCTGTCAATTTCAGGGTCTGCTTAAATTGGTCCTTGTAGCGCCTCTTAGGACCACCATGAGGTCTGGTGCCATAGCATAACTCGCCATATAGCATTTGATGAGGTAATCTCACATCATCCATCCGATGGACATGACCAATCCATCTAAATTGGTGACCTATTACAGTAGAACCCCTATTTAACGTTTTTCTAGGGACCGCTATTTTTTAACCTTAAATGGGGGTTTACCTTAAATCGAGGTTTCGATAGGTTTCATCACTAACTGCAGCACTCTCTCCACTTACAGGGCACTCTCGTTAATTCGCGGTAATTAATGCGCCAACTTCTGCGAATTATCGAAAACCGTGAATTATCCACAGTTATTTTTGTTAAGCCTAGAAAAACAAAACTATTGGTTAAAATATAGAAATAGGCTTGAACATGGAAAATAATAATTATAACAGTTGATTGTAGTGTCTTATAAGACATGCTAGGCTAGAGGTAGGCCTATGTGGATTATGCCTACATTAATATTTAACAACAAAAAAAGTCAGTGCACGCTCGATAATTCACGGTAATTAATGCACGAACTTCCGTGAATAAAACCGCGAATTATCCGCAGTTATTTTTGTTAAGCCTAGAAAAAACAAAACTGTTTCTTAGAACGTTTATTCTAACTTTCGATTGCACATTTCAGAAGAAAACGTTATATGAGAACTAAAATTCATCTCGTTTTTCTATTAAGAGATAAGTGTGACTAGAGACACTAGCTTGAATGAAATTTTCGGGATTTCCGTAGCATCACTCCCGCACTCGATATCAACTGGATTTCCGTTTTCCTAACCAACAGTCAAATTCCGTGCTATTTCTTCTTTGCTTTCATGTCTTAAATCATAATCGACTTTATCGACGTCTAACTTGCCCTTGCTTATGTACGAGCGTAGAACACGACTTGTTGACTGCATGAAGAGCATCAAACATTAGGCTTGCGCATAATAGTTTGCGGCTGGGAGCGATCAGTTTAGTTCGTAGCTCCTTAGCGAACTAGTTCGCTCTTTTAGTTCGTTAGGTCCATTCTCGAATTCCCTGTAAGACGGATCGTTCGCTCGCCGTGCTGCTGACACTGCACGCGCTCTTTGTTTGTTATAGCAGTCTGTCACCATTGATGGCTTCGGTGGCGTAGTCGGTAGCATGCTGAACTGCTATGCCCAAGATAGCGGGTTCAAACCCGGCCGAAGTCGTCGGATTTTTTAAGAGCGTTAAAAATCCTTCAGTATGCCTTCCTTCGGAGGGGAAGTAAAGCCGGAGGTCCCATGTCATAGATTTATGGCATGTAAAAGATCCTTTCACAGACTAAACTTGTGTAAAGCAAAATTTGTTAGGTTAGATTTCGTCAGAACGCTCTATCAAAGTTCCAACGTTCACCACTAGGTATCATTGATATCTGGTGGCGAAAGTTGGAAATACTTGAAATTGAACGGAACTTGTAACTCACCCTTTAGGGTATCCGCTGGAAGCAGCTACAGACTCAGGCGAACCGAACATGTCCTCGGACACTCCCGGCACTAAAAGCCATACGATAAATAAATTAAAAAAACATTGATGACTCGTCACCAGTGATTGCTCATTCACATTGCTCTCGTTTCAAGCAATACTGTAGGCTACTGTTACAGTAATGTGCAGTTCGTGTATTAGATAGCGACAAGTTGCGTTTGTACTAATGTGTTTTACATTTTGATATTCGAAGATTAAAAAATACTAAAATATGAGTATTGAAACATTAGTGAAATTCCTTATTCCTTCCTTATTTCCTTTTATTCCTTGTAGGAACATAGGGTAGCTACAAACTTCTTCCATCTCACTCTATTGTTGGTCATCCTTTTAATTAGGGTCCATGGCTTTCCTTCTGAGAAAACTTCTCTTTCTATTGTTTATAAAGCCAAAAGTCGTCATTTGTTTATCATCAGGGGCGGATCTAGGGGAGGGCGACCGCCCAGGGCCCCGCGCCATGGATTGTTTTAAATTTAATTGATTAATTTATTATACTTTTCAACTTTTCAAACTAATTTATAATTCATATTCTTTTGCCAGTGCAGCTATGACCTCCCGTGACCGTTTAGCAAGTTTAGATTTCAGTGAAATAATGGAAGACATCAGCCAGGGAAAAGTCGCAAAGTAATATTTTAATATTTCATAGTTTACATAATCTTCTTCAAGGGGACTTAAAGGTTTCTTTCATATTATTAAAAAATGTACTGTAGTGTATTCAAAATATTGTAACTATTCTTTATTTTATTATTATTACCAAGCTATTTTCCATTTGATTTGATTTTTTTTAAATTTCCTATTGTTGTGGGCCCCACCTTATCATACCGCCCAGGTCCCCGCAAGGCCTGGATCCGTCACTGTTTATCATTAGTGAAATACCGATACCGTACCTAAAAGAAAACAGTATGGACGATGTGTTCGTAGAAGCATACACTTATTATTCTCTTTATTTTTTACTCGCGTGGGGCCGATAACCTAGATGTTAGGCCCCTTAAAACAACAATTACCATCATCATTTTTCGCATATATCGGCGCGTCACCATCCGATTCCATTTCCTACTTGTCACTAGGTGATGATAAGACGTACCCCCGCCCCCCGCAATTTTCATTTCTTGCTTGCTTCGTGATATTCATTATTTGGCTGCTCTGAAACTGTTGGGTACATTATCTTTATGACATGAATGGGAGGAATAGTTTTTTTTTAGTTCAGAGTCTTTGTCCATAGAAGTTCGCTTTTCTTTGTGAATCATCGTCATAATGTTCATTTCTTAAAAACAGGTAAAAGTAGTTGTATCACCATGTATCGAGAAAAATAAATATCAACTAGTTCATTCAAATGGTAATGTTTATCCAGTTCGCCGATTTTCTAAATAATTGGACATATTTTCAAATAATCCAAAATGACTAAGTTAAATACAACTGTGGAATTATCCCCACATCTAAATCAGTTAACTATCAATAACTTATATTTATGAACCGCCACTGTATTACATTACAAATATAAGGTAGTTACTACTGTTAGCGTGTTAGCACTAGTAGTGTGTTATACTGTGATTATAATAAACCAACATTGAACATTCGCCGTGCCAAAACTTGACAATCTTGCCACTAACAATAAATACACTCAATCAACTGAACTGGCTGAACGAAGCGCATGTGATTGTGCAATGAGTGTTGACGTGACGAGCTGGCGGAACGAAGCGCATGTGATTGTGCAATGAGTGTTGACGTGACGAGCTGGCGATCTACGGCGGACCCGCGCTCTCGTGCTGTTTCAAGTCGGTCAGCGGAAAAAGAGCGAACGAACTAACAAGCGAGGGATCTGGGAACTAGTTCGGTAGTTCGTCTGTGGGACCCGCTCTTCCGAACTAGTTCATTCGCGAACTACACAAGACTCAAACATACACGCTCTCGGTGTCGCGCAAGTTTGCGCCATTCGGCAATAATCTCTGTTTACAATACACTGTCCACGCATCCATCCTTTACAACTCACAGATCTGCTGTTGGCAAAGGTAGGGTAGGTTCCGAGTGTGAAGTGCATTCCTCTTGTATTGTTTGGGCTTTGAAGATAAGGAAATCTGTGCTATACCACTCGCGCCAACATGCTCGTATGTTTCGAAGATTGCGCAAGTAGGCCTACTGTTACATCGCAGAGAAACGCAGTTCAGTCTTCTCGAATCTCAATGATTTCGGGCCGGGTTCACCATGGTTCGTTAAAATGTTAACAAACGAATTAAGGCCATTGACGGATGATTACCGAAATGTTGTGTTTCACCAAACTTTAAAAATCCATTAGCTTCCCTAACAAGCCGTCAAAACTAATTGCTCTGTCAACATGAAATTAACGACTTGACGGTCGATTTACGTAGCAATCAAATCCAAAATGGCGTGCGGTGAAAGCTGAAACAGTCTTGCATTAAACTTTATTCTCAACGATGATGATGTTTTTGAAGACATGCTAGATTTTCTTCGACCACTAACTTATAAATAACGAAGGAATTACTTGAATGAATGCGACGACATAGAATTTATTGTGAGATTTTGGTTGTCAAAACCTTCTGTGTTGATGAATGTTCTACAGATGACAGAACCTAACCTGGAATTCTCATCTGATAAGTAAGACAGCCTAGGCCTATGTACCTTTCCTTATTTATGTGTAATATCGTGTGATGCATTACGGTGTAGCAAATGTAGTTAATTTAATAAAAGACTACCTAGACGTCTCAACATCAGTACTCTTATTTATTTTTACGTGTAGTGAATTACACTATAAAACATCCTAGTTAATTTAATTTAATAAAAGACTACCTAAACGTTACAGCATCAGTCCTCTTATTTTCACGATTTCACGATGCTCATCCACCGAGTAGATAAGGGTGGATAATTATGTTTCTTTCATTTAACGAAAATTTCACAGTCCCCAGCTCTTCTTGCGCTTTTCCTCATCAGCCATGTTTGTTTTTAACCAAGGAGCAAGAAACTTTTAAGCCTTTTCAGTTAACGGCCTGCTCGATTACACCAAAGAATAAACAAATACCGCCACAATCATCATCTTTCAATGAGTTTTGTACAGCCCTTAAACATATGCTTCGTTTGCTAATGCCAATCGGCGAATGTGCTGGTGAAACGCCAACGAGCTTAATGCCGATGTTAAAATTAACAACACATTTACTGACGGTCTGTTAACGCTGCGTTGGTGAACCCGGTCCTTCGTCTTTACGTATTGCGTCGCTTCAGAGCTCGGCCGTGTGGGTGTTAGCACCCTTCGACCGCGCTCGGCTAAGGAATCGATATGGAAGAAATCGATCGTATCGATCGCTACGCGCTCTAAATTCTGCCTTGAATCATCCTTAACGAGCTTATGAAATCTTTTTCATAGGTTCTTAATGTCGCATAACCATAACACACGAACTGCTGCAAACTTGCGTAAACTGACGCTCTACTGTAGTGCCGCTACGAACGTACAAACTCGGACAGACCTCGCGCAAGCATGGGATGCGGCACCGGCGTGACTGTAGGCACGCTTTAGGCCTACATTGTGTCTTCAGCCGCGGTCGGGTAAGATCGAGCTCGCTCGTACATGTAGCGAGGAATCGATATGGAAGATGATCCATCGTATCCAATATAAATGCTGGAGTTCATTTTCTGCCTTGAATCATCCTTAACGAGCTTAGAACGTCTTTTTCGTAGGTTCTTAATGTCGCATAACCATAACGAATCAAACTAAATACTCGCGAATTTTAACATTTCATAACGCTAAATGCGGGTTTTGGCGTAACGCGAATTACGTTACATCGAATATAAAATTGCATTGCACTTATGGAATAATTTTCGGGACTTGAAATTTCTTCCGCTAAATCGAGGTCACGCTAAATCGGGGTTATACTGTAGGTATGATTCTATGCTGTTGATTTGAGCCTTTTCCAGAACAGCAATATTGGTAATGCGGTCTTCCCATTTAATCATCAGGATTGATCAAAGTTTTTGTAGGTGGAAACGCTCAAGCTTCCTGAGATCACGTCGGTCAAGGGTCCACGTTTCACAGCCATACAACAATGTAGAAATGACTACTGCTTTGTACACCATAAGCTTTGTACTCGTGGACAGATCTTTATTCATGAAGACCCGGTGCGCTAATCGTCCATATGCTGCATGGGCTGCACCAATTCTCTTATCCACATCCTGCTCACAGGTACAGCTCACAGAAATGGTACTACCCAGGTAAGAGAAGTGGTCTACCTGTTCTGATGGCAAATTTGAGATGGAGATATTGAACAGAGGAAGAGGTGTGCCTGGTGAAGGTTGTGCCAAGACTTTAGTCTTATTGACATTTATGGTAAGACCAAAGCGATCACATGCTCTTTTGTAACAATTAACTGACTCTTGCAGCTCTTCTGGTGTGAGAGTTGGCGACGCAGCGTCATCTGCATACAACATGTTAGTAACCCTAGTAACTTGAGTTTTCCTCAAGGAGCGGAGACGAGTTAGGTAGAAAAGCCCTCCATCAAAACGATACTTGACCTCCACACCTGGGATGTTTGTGGGTGAATCATAAAGCATTGCAGCCAAGTATAGCGCGAAGAGCGTTGGAGCCAGTACACATCCTTGTTTCAATCCATGGATAATAGGAAATTCATCGGACATCTTATTCTGATGGCAAACCTGACCTGTCATGCCATCATGGAGAGCCTTGATTAGATCTACAAATCGCTGAGGTCAACCAAACCGCTTCAGCACCGCCCACACGGCTGGTCTTGGAACCGAATCAAATGCTTTTCCAAGTCATAAAAGACTAGGAAGAGTGGATTCTGTTGTTCTCTACATTTTTCTTGTAGCTGTCTCACACAGAAAATCAAGTCAATTGTGCTTCTGGAAGTTCTAAATCCACATTGTGACTGGGAGGATCTTCTCAGAGATAACCTCAAGGCGGTTAAGTAGAATTCTTGCAAGAATCTTCCCCACAATTGATAGCAGTGATATACCACGGTAGTTGCCACAAACACTGCGATCACCCTTTTTAAAGATAGTGACGATAGTGGCATTCTTTAGGTCTCCAGGTACCATTCTTGATTCCCATTTTCTGAGGATACGGGTGAAAATCCTTGTTTTGAGGGAACGACCTCCGGCTTGAATTAGTTCCAGAGGGATGTTATCTGTGCCAGGTGCTTTTCTGGGTTTCGATTGGGTGAGAGCTGCACTGAAATCATGGTACTGCCAACCACAGTTGTTCAGGTTGTTGCGGCACATCACAGAGTAAGTCTTCATCAGCTGCTGATGGACGATTTAGGAGATTGGAGAAGTGCTCCTTCCAGCGTTCCAAGATTTCTTGACTATCAGTAAAGGTAGTAGAATTATCAGCGCTTTTCAGTGTACCTGATGATGAGCGAGATGGCCTATATATTTCCTTTAGTACTGCATAGAAGTTCCTCAAGTCTCGAGCATCCGATAGTCTCTGCAGTTCCTGAGCCTTCTGTTGCCACCAAGTATTTTAATCTCCCTTATCTGCGTCTGGCATTTACCCTTGAGTTCCAGTAGTTTATATCTCTTTGTGTTGGAAGTTGGGTCTTGAAGATGGGCAAGATAGGCATTCCTTTTGGCATTGATGAGAGACAGAATTTCCTCATTGTTGTCATCAAACCAGTCTTGTCTTTTCCGCACTATAAAACCAATGGTTTCCTCAGCTGACTGTGTGATAATCTTCTGTAGTGTGGCCCATTCTTCCTGAATGTCATTTGTTACTGGGTTTTCTGATAACTGGGTGACGATCCTGTTTCCAAAATGTTTATACATGGATTCATCCTGAAGTTTGGATGTATTAAACTTCTTTCTTGGCAAATTTTTGATGTTCCTAGGTGGTTTAGGTCTGATGGATAGCCTGAGCTTACATATAAGAATAATTAAGAACTGAACTTAGTATTTGAAGACTTTGTATGTAAGGTTTGATTTTGGTGCTCCAATGTGGCCATAAACATTGTAAATAAATAAATGTAACAAGAAAAAAAAAATGTCGTATAAGAGGATGATTTCAGTTATACAGTAATTACATTTTTTTTAAAATTCGTCAATTTCCAAGAATGTTGCATTTTGACACTCAATAATTAAGTCGGGGTACAGTAAATGATTTCCGAGAATTTTGTATTTTGGCTCTCGAAAATTTAGGGGTTACTATAGGCGAGAGGAGGTCATATAGCCGAGTATGTACGGTAATTTAATTTGATTTTGTAATTTTCTTGAGGTACAATATCACTACGTTGCCAATAACATTTTCTATGCAGTCTTGACGACCTAAAATAAATTTATGTGAGCAAGGCGCAAAATCTTAACCTAAGCTGAAAACGAGGATTCATCATTTGCACAGCCGGAACATTCATACACACAGTACATTGAAATAAAATTAATTAACCATAAATTAAAGATGGAGCGACCAACAAGTTGAAATTAACTACAAATAGTAATAGCAACCCCCCTTTCCCCAAATATGAAAACAAAACGGAACACTAAAGACAACCAGATGAAGATATTCCCAGGCTATTGAGTATATAAATAATTGAAACTGGTGCCAAGCGTTTCAAAGCTACCCCGACTTCCTCTCAAAAGTGACACGCCTGTCATCACAGATAACCCAGAAAAATTCACATAAAAAGGCCTACCAGTCAACATCACATAACTCAACACACAGTAAGAAGTTCTCACCCTGCCAAAGACTAATAAAATGACAAAAGCTACAAGCTTCTTGACGACTGTCAAACATCCTACCCAAACAAAACCCAAACACATCACAAAAAGGCCTACTCAAGTAAATCACAGACATATCACAAAAGGCCTACTCAATATCTCTACAGATTAATTCTCCCGGAGGTAACAATAACACCTAGATTTAATAATCCTAACCACCTATTTGTTTAGATCACAGAGGATCGAAACAATTTCACCGCCGACTCAATGTCAAACAAAACACAATACGTGGACATAGTAACCCCTCATCTAAATTAGCGACATTAATGACGAAAAACAAAGATGAACAAAGCAAACCCCATCAAAACTTACCAAATCGATAACCATTATTATTATAATTTAAATACCGTATTTCCTCGCATAATCGTCGTACATTTTTAGCCTAAAATTTGTGGAAGAAAGCAGGGTGCAACGATTATGCGAAGAATTAAGTTCAATGAAGAAAACCACAATTTTTAAATATATGTTGTATCATTATTTTACTACACGCTTGTGCGCTTTCTTCTTCTTATTTGCTTATTATGTAACCCCTGGTATTTCACTTTCATCAAGGTCATCGTACAATTATTATATTTTCTAATTGTGGACACTGTGTGCGTAACGTCACTCACGGGTCTCTGTTGCGATGTTTCCACGGAAGTGGCCAAGTGGCTGATGCTAGACTCGGCTAGACTAACACAAGGTGTCCCTTGCATATGATTCTGCCAATAGCTGTCGGGCCTGTTTTAATGTTGGCGAATTGGGGCTAGCAGCGCTATGTACGGTGGCTCATTGAATCTCTTCATTCCGAGGACCTCTCATGGAAGCGACAGGTCCACACTAGTTTAACTCCCTCTGAGTGGCGTTGAACGCGATCGCTATTTAGCGTGCTATGGGCCAGCAGTTCGCGTATTGTGAGTCGTAGCCTGCAGGCAGAGACAGGCTTCTTTCTTCTGACAAGGTCACGCCAGGTTTTAAAGTCTCGGAATTGCTAACTGACGATGCTGGCCGCTTGCGTCGCGATTCTGAACCCGCATAAAGGCATAAAGACGAGATTACTTTCTTCTGACAAAGTCATGCCAGGTTTTAAAGTCACGGCAGCATGCGCAACCGATCAGCGCACAAATACGAAAATGATAAGTAACAATGTTGCCCGTTCGCATCGCATGGTCATATAGCCCGCAGGCACTGAGGCAGGGACTCCTTTCTTCTGACAATTTCATGACGGGTTATTAGCTCGCGTCAGTGTGTGCAACCGACTGGCGCACAAATATGAATATGTTATGCGATTAAATTTTATAAACCCATTTTAGTCTTTGATAAGTGGTATGCGACGACGATATGCGAGGAAATGCGGTATTTGGCGGGATGATTAGCTTTCGTAAGAATTACTACACTTAAAATATTATCTTGGAGACCCGCGAATTAACCGCAAAGCAATTATCCGCATGCTAATTATCGGGAGGTCACTGTATACATGTCACAAGGCAGGAGTCGAATTTCAATTTAGGGGAATCTAGATAACCAATTATGCTGCACATAGGCAACCCGTTTCTTGCCAGGCAAGGAAACTCACATACTTGAAAGAGACCGATGAAATATTCATCATCATCTTGCACAGTTTCCAGCCACTGGTTGGGTCTGTTTGGAACACAAGCCTCTCCAACGTCTTCTGTCTTCCCACCATCTCTCAGCCTCCACCCTTGTCCAGTCTTCTTCTCTCTTCTTCACGCTTTCTTCCACCCATCTCTCGGTCTCTTTCCTTCCCACTTCGTCTCGTGTACTGGCCTGGGTATCCTCTTCTCCTCCATTCGTTTTACATGTCCATACCATCTAAGTCTAGATTTCTCTATACCATCCTGTAATGGTTCCTCCTTCATTAATTCTCTGGTCCTCTCATTTCTTATTCTGTCCATCTTTGTAGCTCCAATACTGCTTCTCAAGAACCTCATCTCACTGGCCTGTATTTTGCTCTTTTCCCTTGCTTTCAAAAACCCAGGTCTCCGAGGCATACGTTAGGATAGGGACATAGTACGTCCGATATATGATCTTTTTGCTGTTCTGAGGGACATCCTTGCTCCATAACATGCTTCTCACACTCCTCCGAAATGCTTCTGCCTGCCTCCCCCGCTCATTTATTTCTCTATCGTTTCTTCCATTATCTTGAATCAGGCTTCCCAGATACTTGAAACTCTCCACTTTCTTCAGCTGTTCCCCACCAATTGTTATTCCCGTTGTGGTTCTTTCCTTCTTCCTTGTTGTGATCACCATCTCACTCTTATTTATGCTAAATTTCATCCCATATCCTTATTATTCCTTCCCACACATCCAACTGTTCCTGTACCTCCTCCTCCTTGTTTCCCCAAATCATCTGCAAACACCATTGCTTTCATCTTTCCTTCCCCAATTACGTGTGCCACTCGGGTCATTATGTCATCCATCACCACAATGAAAAGTAACGGTGACAGCGCACTTCCTTGTTTCAGGCCGTTTCTCTGTTCCAACCAGTCTGATCTCTCTCCTCCCACTTTCACACAGCTCACGCTTCCCTTGTACATCTCCTTTATCCTCTTTATAGTCCATTTCTCTACTCTATCCTCCAGGGACTTCCATACTTTGTTTCTGCATACACTGTCATATGCTTTCTCAATGTCCAGGAAGGCCATCAGTAGATCTGTTCCATACTCATAGTGCTGTTCTTGTAACTGCTTTACAGCAAAAATTATATCCACTGTGGACCTTCCTGCTCTGAAGCCATGTTGTTCTTCCCTCATCCCTCCTTCTATTCTTGTCCTAATTCTCTTTTCCAAAACTTTCTCGAAGTTCTTTGCACAATGACTCATCAGTGTTATTCCCCGATAGTTTCTGAAATCTGTTCTACTACCTTTCTTGAAGATCGGGACAATTATTCCTTTTTCCAGTCCTCTGGGGTCTTCCTTTCTTTCCATGCTGTCCTCATCACTCAGTACCACCACTGTATCCCCACCTCTCCTGGTGCTCTCACCATCTCCACACTCAACTCATCCACACCCGGTGCCTTCCCTCCTTTCATCTTGTTCACTGCATCTTCCACTTCTTTCCATGTTAAGTCCTTTTCTGTTTGCAGTCCATCTTCCTCTTCGCCGATTTCTTCCTCCTCACCATCTTTTCCATTTGGGTTCAGAAGTTCTTCAAAATATTCTTCCCACATTTTCTTCAGTTCTTCCCTATTTTCCATCTCATGTCCCCTTTTGTTCACCATTCTAACATAGTCCGTAGGATCCTTCTGCCTCTTATTTTTTACCATCCCATACAGGACCTTTTTTGTACCTTCACTATCCTCCTCCATCATCTTTGTCCACTCTTCCATCCACTTTCTTCTCTCCCCAGCCACTACTCTCTTCGCCTCCTTCGGTCTTTCCTGGTACTCTTCCCTTGTCTCTACCATCCTATTTTGATACCTCCTCCTAAAGGCTCTATTCTTTTCCCTTACTATATTTTTTGTCTTCTCATTCCACCATGGTGTTTCCTTCCACCTCTTCTTACTACTTGTCCTCCCACATACTGCTTCTGCTGCACCTACTAGTGTCTTCTTAAATCTAGCCCATTCCTCTTCATCTGTCGGAATTCCTTCCTTTACCATTTTGAGGTACTCGACCCTTCTATCCCCTTCTTTCAGTTTCCATATCCTTGTACGTCTTTCCTGGTTCTCAGTCCCTTTCTTCTCCTTACTCCCTCTCAGGTTCATTACCAGCAATCGATGGTCGCTATCCAGGTTCTCCGATGGTATAACCTTGATGTCCGTGATGTTCTTATTTAGTTCTTTCTCATACAGTATATAGCCGACCACCGACTTCCTGGTCAAGTCATCACTGTACCATGTGATTGTGTGGCTCTCTCTTTTCTTAAACCAGGAGTTCCCAACTAGCAGGCTGTTCCTTTGGCAGAAGTCCAACAGTCTCTTTCCTTCCTCATTTCTTCCGTCCCAACCCTCTGGTCCTAGAACACTCTCATAACCTTGTCTTTCTCTTCCTACATGGGCATTCAGATCCCCCATAACAATCATATTTCTTCCTACCAGCTGCTTCTGCAATTCCTCTTCAAACTCCTCCTTCTCTTCAGAGGCGCAGCCTACTTGTGGAGCATACACTTGCACTATTTCTACGGTCTCTCCCCTCAGTGCTACTTTCACTTTCATCATTCTATCACTTATTCTCCTCACTTCTTCTTTTAAACCATCTCGTACTACTACTCCCACTCCATTCCTCTTTCCCTCTTCGTTCCCACTCCAGTAGTCTATAGCCTTTTCTCAGTTCTCTCCTTCCTTCCCCTATGTTTCTGCCAATCCCATTAAATCCAACATCCTTCCTTCCATCATATCCACTATCTCCTCCACCTTCCCCGTCAGCGTTCTTAGGTTTAAAGTTCCAAATCTTAGTCCATGTGTACAGCCGTGTCGTCGTCTATTAAATCCATCCTGTCCGAGGCTCGTTCCATTTTTGAAAGCATTTGGTTTCATCCACTACTGGCTTGCTGGGCCTATCGTAGCTTCACCAGAGCCCCTATAGCCGTCACTTTTCAGGGTTGCTGTAGGACCTTCACAGCTACCGTAACGGTCCCGGGGCACACGAAGTCCACACTGTACTTCGCCCCTATGGCGATCTCCTACTTTGTGCCGTTGCCCGTCTCCCACGACGTGGACGAGGGGTTGGACTTATGGGAGACATATTAAAAGGATATAATGCATTGTATAAATATAGCTAGCTGTGGATATGACACAAATCTCACCAGCGAGTTGACCAACACAAAAAGATGGACCGGTTTATAATCAAGTTTCGCTTGCCAAAGAAAATGCTGACTTCATAAAAAACTGGAGAGAGGAGGAAGATGTTCGCAGTGTGACACGCTTTATGGCACGTGTGTTATATTGGCGGGAGCCAGGTCACATGACTACCTGTAGCCAATCAAATAATTGGAATTTTATAAAAGTAATTAGATCATAGTAATTACTACACATCGTTTAGAAACAATATAATGACATTAAATTGTATGGGATTTAAAAAGATACAGTTTCTTTTCAACAGAATTTAAAGAAGAAGCTTTATTTAGTCAGGAAAAGTATTAGAATGGACACATGAGTTCTGACCGCCGAAATTCATGAAAGGACGCCAGAATAGAGGATCTGATGGAGTTGAATTATGTTCTGGTGGTACGGGGTTATCTTTTCTTCTGGTAACCATGAGCTCTGGGACGAGTTCGTAATTCTACTTTAGTCTCCTGCCAACCTGTGCAAGGGTTCGCTGATGGGGAGTATGGGGGTTGCAACGTCTTCTCGGTCGGTCGGGATGGTGAGTCTATTAGTCGGTCTATCTCACTTACCTAATCGATGCATTGGAGGTTATGGATATGGTATTGTTATAGCTCTCTATCGGCACATTACCACTCCGCCCCCGTGTGTGGTCCATTTACCCAATCCACGTCGCCTTCGTTTTTCATCGGTTCAGTTTTGCTCCGGAATATCTCCCGTAGGCATTAATTTCCGTGACCAGACTCTGGACATCAGCGTTGCGATCTACCACCTGAGTTCCATCATCGACATAAGAAATACAGAGCTTAATTTAACAGCGTGTGAACTGCTAAAGAAAGGTTCCAGGATGAGAACAAAAAGAAGCCTTGACAGTGGACAACCCTGTCTGGCACCATGAAGGATGAGAAAAGGTCTCGTGAAATACCCATTTTTGTTCACTTTTGAAGATCCACCACGAAGGATTTTACCCACGATGTTAACAAAAAGCATGTCAAACCTTATTGACGTCCGAAACGGGGGAGGAGATTACGGTCAGCTGATTCCAATATGGCGGCGAGATAGTGACGAGAAGTAAGCAAGACCGCGATTGGGTGTGCGTTTGTTATGGCTTCTAATTTATGATGGCAAAATACTACATATTTTCTTTCATTGATAGAAATATTTTTATAATCAATTTAAATGCAGTGCTTCATTACTACCAGTTAAAAATATTACCCACATGTAGATAGTTAATTTACTGTCTGCTGTTACATATATGAAGCTTGTACTTGCGAGCCTAGCGGTATCGATGTTTTTATTAATTTCACAATACACGTAGAACCTCGATGCATCGTTCCCGGAACTGTCGTTTTTCCGTATGTATCGTTCAATATATTTAGTCCCGAAATTTTTCCATATAAACTAATGTTAAATTTCCCCACATCTATCGTTCCTCGAACTATCGTTTTTTTCGCATGGATCGTCAAAAAATCACCAGTCCTTCGCCACAATTTTCCCTCATTGATCGTTTGAGATAATATATACAAACGTTCTTTTGAATTTGAAGCGGCATAGAATAGCAGCAATCTGTTACGCGAGAATGTACGAGGTACGAACGATTAGGAGTTCCTAGGCTTGAGCAAGGTTCAAGTACGCTGGACTGCAGTGTATTACAGCTGAAAAGCAGTCAGTCGGTGCTGAGGAACTTCAGAACGTAAATTACAATTTCATAAAGAGGTGCCAGGGATGTGTAGCAGTGAATGGCGAACATTTTCAGCACCAGCTGTGAACTGTAGGCTGCTCAATGACTCAGGGCCGCGCGAGCTACGCTTTACGGCAAAATGCCGGCGGGAGACAGGCTCGCAACGCGGGCTGGCGGGCTAGCGAGGGTCCCCGTTAAGAAGTGAAAACCAAGAAATAGTAATACGATACAATATGTAACAGAACAACTACAAGAGAAATGCACCCAGATACAACAAAACAAAGAAAATATAGACACTTTACGAAGTAGTCTGTTATCTTGACTTGTTTTTTGTTGGCCGCGGCCACGGCGTGAACAGTATTTTCAAACCGATATAATTCGGCCATTATTTCCTCAGAAACGTTGAGGCGCGTCACAAAATGTTTGATAGTCCTTAGAGCATTGACAGTATCATTAAAATCCACTGTATTATGCTGGGGCTCTTCGTCATCGTCATTAATAAAATACCGTAGTGTAGGCCTAAATTAATTTATGGATTTTCATGTGTCGGAAGACGCAAGATTATTGTAACACAGAATCAATCGCGTATTTTCAATGGTTTGACGAGAAGTCCTAAAAAAAACAGGAATAAAAATTATAGAAGCGGAAATAATTAAATGTTTAATATATCGGTGATTGTAAAACACTTCCGCTTTCTTTCGCTCATCCTAACATAAGCAGGGTGTCTACGACCCGGGAAAACCGGGAATTCTCATGGAATTATGAATTTCTGGAATAATCAGGGGGAAATCAGGGAATTTCTTTGTTTATCAGGGATTTTTCTCCGTTTGCTATATCCCGTAAACGTGGAAGCAATACTTGCTAATTTCACGGGAAGTTATCTCGCTACTGATGACAGTGCTCAGCCAATGAGCAGTGCCTTCTCAAGCTCAACTGAAGGCCTGAGGTGGCAACTTTTCCGTTCACTCCCCGCGCAGGAGCCAACTACGCCATTTCATTGGGCCTTGAGCATTTTGTTCGTTGCGATCAGTATTACCTATTTAGCGATTTTGCCAGTTGATGTAGCTACTTTGGCGACAAAATATTTTAAATTTAGTATTGTTTATACGAGCAACCCGCCCGGAAACGGTTATGAATGCATTTCGTGACGAGCGCTTTTCTTTCCGATGCCAATGAACTACGACCTCGGCCTATATCCGTTTTACGTCTCGGCATGATTGGTTAAAATCACTGACTGGAATATTCATTATATTATCACGGAGAGAGCATGTGCAACAAAATCTTGTCAGACGTAGGCCTAATTTAAGAATGGCGATGTGCATGCAACACAAATTGCCCTCCCGTTCAATGTAAAACACGTATAGTGGGCGATGTATTGAAGATAGAGATATGCTCTCACGGACTTTTTTGTAGAACTTTTCATGCTGAACTATTCTTACGCTCATAGTATACTGATATTTTTAACGGTTTGCCCAGCGTAAGCTTAAAAAGCGCACAGACACCAGTTTTTTTTCTCGCCTTTTTCACTGAAATCGTTACTGCTTGGCTTCCCTTGATCATAAATAATTTTCTTTTTATACTAAGTAGAGATTTTAAGGGACTATTTAAACTCCCGTTAGCGATCGAATTTTTACTGCTGGGTGATGACGAGCTACGCTAATTTACTTAGTTTTGTGTTGGTGCGCGGACGACCGGCTACGTAAATTACCGTTTTCTTACAGCGTAATTCTTGTGTAATTTTCTCATCTCCGCCGTTCATTAATGAAAATACTACGTGTTATTTACAAACTAAGGTCTTAGTTGAACGAAATGCAGATAGGTATGTTGTAATCTCAATAATGCTTTTGGTACAGGAAGTGAGGTTTTATAACACTCAGTTACCGCGTGTGTTGTCAAGTGTTGGCATGGCGCGCGCGGAACTGACAGTGCGATAATCAGTTCCGACGAGTCTATTGACGATAATAATACGAGTGAAATTGACAATGATGGCAGTGAAAGTAGTGATGGTAAGGTTGATGGATTGACAAGTAAGTAAAGGTACAGGTATTTATGTTTCATCTTACTTCTCATGCTCGGTGTACTTTAGTTGCCCGGTCCGCAGTAAGGAATAGAATAGCGCGCGCCCGGTCAACAATGTGATAGACCTTAGTTGACAATACTGTTTGCGCGGCTTTTCCAACCCGGTATACTTTGATTATTGCCTGCTTCAGTTCAACTGTGAATGCTTTAGTGTGCAGTTCGGAGTTTACGAAAAATACAAAATTTGTGCCATTGTGTGCTAAATCTAAAGTGAAAACTTATTGTGTGCAATAATTTCCAGGGTGCTGTTGATATATGGTTTAGCCCCTAAAATACGTAGTCGTTCAAACACGTGGTTGTGCTACCTCTGATTATATCGTGTGAGAATTGTGTTTTTTAGGCCGTTATGGCGGCGGCTAAAACTCGTTTTCAATCTGAATGGTTGAAGGACCCAAACTTTTCATCATGGCTAGAAGCAGTTAAAGCCGACCCGTCTCGGGCGAGTTGCAAGTTATGTCGCTACTCTTTTTCATTGAGTAATATGGGCAGACGGGCAGTTAGTAGCCATGCTGAGGGCTCCAAACATAAACGTACTGCCAAAAATTCTGGTGCTATTACAAACTTTTTTACAAGCAAGTCAGTCGGTTCAGTTGTGGATGCTAAGCTGCACATTAGTAAGCCTGAGCCTAGCACATCTCAGTCGATTGCAACGGAGGAAGAAAATGTTATTCATTGCACATGCCAAGACATGCAAGAGTGAATGATTTTTTGATTAAGGAAGAAATTT
Organism: Meconema thalassinum; assembly: GCA_946902985.2. Classification (NCBI taxonomy): domain Eukaryota; kingdom Metazoa; phylum Arthropoda; class Insecta; order Orthoptera; family Tettigoniidae; genus Meconema; species Meconema thalassinum. The sequence continues at coordinate 382,408,000 of OX336394.1, read as the reverse complement.
TGTGGTGTATTCAGGCAGTCATGAATCACAGAACAATGAGGTCTGCTGCCAGAGATATTGCTGTTTTAAAACAGATGTTTTCCGACAGTGAAATTGCAACTAAAATACAACTCCAAAAAGACAAAATGGGGTATGTAATTGTACATGGAATTGCTCCATACTTCAAACACAAGTTACTTAAGGAGGTTGAGCTAGCAAATGTAATAACTGTTGGTTTTGATGAATCGTTAAATAAAGTATCTCAGATGCAATAGATGGACATAGACATTCCTTTTGGGATAATTCCAGGAATGAAGTAGTAGTACGTTACTGGTCCTCTGCTTTTCTTGGTCACACTACAGCAAGTGATTTACTTGCAGCATTCAATCAGGAGATTCCACCCCATTTTATGAAGAAGACCATCAATTTATCAATGGATGGCCCTAATGTAAATTTTAAGTTTTTACGTGATTTTAAAGCTTCAATCAAGGAAATTGAAGGTCCTGTTTTACTCGAGCGGGGAAGTTGTGGCTTGCATACAATGCATTGTGCCCACAAGGCTGGATTTCAAGAAACAGGATGGTTGTTGGTGAAATTTTTGAGGGCTTTGTATAATCTTTTCAAGAATGTTCCAGCTAGACGTGCAGACTACACGCGCTTAACCAACAGTAGTATCTTTCCGTTGAAGTTTTCTGCGGTTCGGTGGCTTGAGTGTGCGAGTGTAGCTCAACGAGCAATAGAGATTCTTCCAAATTTGAAGATGTATGTGAGAGGAATTGAACAAGAGAATTCTGCACCCTCTTGTATGAGCTTTCGTGAAGTAAAGGAGGCAGTATTGGATTCTTTGCTTGCACTAAAACTTGCGTTCTTCAGAACAGTGGCATCAGATCTAGAACCCTTCATGACAGAATTCCAATGCAATCGGCCTATGATACCATTTATGTATTCTTCACTGTGTGGATCTCTTGGAATAATCATGGACAGATTTGTTAAGAAGGAAGTTTTGGAGGAAGCCAGCAACCCGTCTTGCATTGACCTAAAAAAAAATGAAAATCTGTTGCCAGTGAAGCATGTGAAGGTGGGATACGCCACTATGGCAGAGCTGAAGAAAATAAAGAATGTGAAGGAATTGGATATGCTGACATTCAAGAAAGATTGTAGAGTGTGTCTCATAAAAATCTGCCAGAAACTGACAGCTCGCTCGCCTCTTTCATATAAACTTACGAAAGCTGCCTCCTGCTTTGATCCTCAGTTAGTTGCCTCATCCAGGTCATTGGCAGAGAAAAGGTTGCTACACTTGCTCTCCATTTTGGTTGAAAACAACTGGATTGATGGTCCAACTGCTGATCAAGCTGCGAGAGAATTCTCGAACTCTGTGTCCCATCCCATTGCCAGTGATGAGCTGAAATCATTTGACAGATCGTCAAATCGTATTGACCACTTTTGGAGAGACTTTTTTGGAAGGTACAGTCCTGAATCGAGAATTCTGACAGTTGTAAAAACGGTTCTTATCGTCTCCCATGGTAATTCCAGTTTAGAACGAGGTTTCTCTGTCAATAAGGAAGATCTAATAGACAACATGGCCAACAAGACTCTGGTAGCAAGGAGATTAGTGTATGACTCGGTCAAAACACTAGTGGGTCCCAATGTACAAGACCTTGTGATTGACAAGAGTTTGATACATTCCGCAAGAAATGCAAGAAGTCGGTATGTGGAAGAACTTTCCAGAAAGAGAGCAGAAGGTGAAGAAAGACGGCTGAAATTGAATCGGAAAAGGCAAGTTGAGCTACAAATTATGGAACAGGAAGTCAAAAGAGTAAAAGTAAGGAAAGAAAAGGATAAAGAACTGGAATTGCTTGAGGAAAGCATCAGGAAGTTGGCTGATGAGTCACAGTAGCTATCTGAATGGAAGTACACTGTTCTGTAGTGATCTCTGTACATACGCTGTAAATAATTGCTTAGTGTTTAATTTGAACAAAGTTTTCTTTATTGTAATTCCTCTTTTGAGATGCGGTCGTAATGGTGCGTGGGATGTGAAATTTAGACACTTTTTATTTTAACTTCTTGTGTAATATGTTGTACAAAGCATCAACTTTGAAAGTACTGTAATCGTGCTATGCTGTTATTGTGTCCACTGAAATATGGAGAATATGTGAGTATTTCATTTTATTTTTATTTTTTATTTTTTTTACTTGTTGCTATTCGATCTGTGTCTACTATTGTGCATCGAGGCAAATAACCCCTCACTCTGTTTGTGAATATTTCATTTGGGATACCTTATACTGTATACTGTGGTGATCAAAAGGCTTAACGGAAGCTCAAGCACTTGTTCTGTTGTCTAGCTCACGATCACTGTGAGGTTGTTATTGTGATCATCTGAAGTCCACTTGGGATCTTTACCTTGTAGATGCTGCCACTTATGTTAAGGCTGGTTCACGATTGGCCCGGGAATGAGAACGGGAAGCTTGCTGGGGCTCTGTTTAACGACTGGAACGGGAAATGGAAAAAGTGTGATTATGTAATATGATGGATATGCCTAGTGCCCTTAAATGCATATTTATTGCTCCTATGTTCCTTGGCTAGGCTAGAACTTATGTCCAATTTTGTTTTTAATTGCACCCAGGAAATGTTTTGTAACACCTTTCAATCTCTGCCTTGTATTATCATGCAGACTTGGTTAAATTATTTTAGACTGATAATAGTGTATTCTGGCCTGTTGAAACATCATTCATAATGACTTCCTTCATTTAAATGTATTTATAAATTACTGAATTGATTATGTCATGACAAGGTGGACCTAATTGACAGTGAGAACTTGGAATTTGCCTCCCTTTGTCCCTTGGATATGTGTAAATTACTGTGTAGGCCTATATGCTATATCCTTATGCTACCGAATATCATCATACCTGCGACGTAGGATTAGTGATTTCAATGGTAATGAAAGGTTTTACAAATTAAATATGGGTCTAAGATGATCCCACTCATATGGTGACACCTTGATGTGTGTATTCAACCTCCCTTTGTCCCTTTTATTGGAGACATTTACCGTAGTGAAAGCAGCAGGACTTAATAAACCTTGCTTATTTTACTGGACAATAAGTTCACTTATATTATTCTAGTCAAATACATTTATTTTCACAACTGTTTGGGACCGATAACCTAGATGTTAGGCCCTTTAAAACAGCAATTTTCATCATCATCACAATTGTTTCCCTTGTGCCGCCATTGCTCACATCTGTTTGGCTCGTGGAATATCCGAGAACAGGAAACATAAATCTTAATCCTATTTTCCATTTGCCTTCCTGGATTACATTTTGCTTCTTGCTCATGGAGTGCTCTTAAAACCAACCCAAAAATAGGGTGCATTTCGTCACACTTCCTGTTCCCGGGCGAATGTGTAGCAGTCTTTACTCAGGGAATTCTCTCATTAATCCTGGAAAAATCAGGGAATATTCAGGGAATTATTTTAAGATGAGTTGGTAGACACCCTGATAAGCTTCAGATGCTGTCTGTGTTCTATGGCTGCTTCCTGTTATTTTGAGAGGTCAACAACACCTTGGCTAACACAAATAGCGCTCGCTTATTATGCAAGCTGTTCTTCCTTGTTGCGACACTGACAAGCGAGTGTCGCTGTGACCACCGGTGTCGCTCAAGGCCATCGTAACACAAATAATAGCACGCGGTGCATCCTTCCGAGCGGAAGTACAGGCTGTACCAAAAGTTTGCATTCAACCATACGTACTTTCTCACAACACGCAACATATAAATGACGCTTTATATTGCAAGGGACTTAAAATATGATCGTATAAGCGTGAAAAACGTATATCGGAAATAAATTAACATGGAAAGTATAGGGATTTTTCAGGGACCAGGAAAAAACATTTTTTTACTAAAATTTTTTATGTTGCCCGCATTTCTCGTTTTCCCGCATCCATCGTCATTTTCTCCCTCCCCCTTGAAAAACGATGCATCGATGTTCTACTGTATATCTCACATAACACAAAGGACGACTCCCTGATAATAAATTGAATCCAGCAACCCTGATATTGCATGATTGTTTTGGGTTCAAAGAAGCGTTACTTGGGATGCTCAAATCTTACTTCAATATTGCTAATATTGACCTACATACTTGCTGTTCAAAGGCAAGAATATAAATTTATTAATCTCTTGCCACAGGCAAGTTAAAATGAGGCATCCTCTTTATCAATATATTTAATTAAATATTTAAAATACAGATATTTAACAAAGCTGGAGTCCCCATTTGAACTTGTCATAAGCAAACGGAACAGATCAAAAACTACACTTTAAGCCAAATCAAATTCACTCCTCAGCTCGACATAAACCATAATACCAAATAAAACCTGTAGAAAACATACTCTCCTTACTGTTGTACAACCTTCAAACCAACTATTCGCACTCAAAACTGAAAAACCCTGAAATGGGAACTAATTAAAGTCAGAATAGCCTAGGCCGATCAGGTCTCCTACTACATTACCGCATATGTATACTTAATATCACTATAACTTCCAAATTACAGATAATTGACCTATCTGCCTGAGTGGTATAGGTATTACCGGCCTGCCTGGGATGATGGGTCACCAAACCGGTACTAAAAACTAAGATTTTACTCATTAATCAACTAAATTCAACAGTAAGGAGATCATAGCCAAAAACACAATTTAAGTCAAATTATACTTCAATATTGCAAATATTGACCTACATACTTGCTGTTCAAGGGCAAGAATATAAATTCTCTGGCAAATTAAGGCTAGGAACAGCATTTTTCTTAAGTTTTCTAACCATTTGGCCATTGTCAATCGGAAGAACCCCTAAAATAAGTTAACAAAGAGCGGATTACATTCTATGTAGGCCTACGGCACTGAAGTATTAGGCTAAATCCTTGTGAATACAAATTAGAGACAATAACTATCAATAATCAACAGTACCGGTGCTTATGCTGTGGAAAGAAGTAGTCTTCACAAAAATGCAGACTGCACACTGTCATGTAACGTGTAACAAGTTTTCCAATTGACGGCGCCGAAGCCCTTCTTTCTCTCTGAACTTTTTGTACAGGAAAGTAGTGAAGAGATTTCGTACCCGCTTTATACGATTTGCAACCGTATACAGAGCAGTACCTCCTCGAATTTGACAAATTCCTTTCTATTTCCATCACGACGTCAATGCTTCAGCATGCTCACCAGTCACTATGTTACAGCCTCAACATTCTACCGCGTGGCTGCGCCATCCAACTTTTCTGACGTCAATAGCTTGAAGTGTCGCAAGGATATATGAATGACTTTTCCTATCAAAAGCATGGTCAAAATCCAGTGATAATGACAATATCTTCTTATCGCTCACCAGTGATTCATCAATTACATCTCAAATACAGAGTTCATAATACATCTTCTTGGTAGCAAGATGTGGTGTCCTCCATAAAACCCTTAAGTCTCGATTTCAGGCATTTAGTGAAAATCTTGTAGTCAAAATTTAATAGCAATAGTGATCGAAAATCAGTGGGTTGTCGGGTGTATTATTTTTGTCATTTGTAGCTTTTCAGTCGGCAACAATCGATACTGCAAAAGAATGGCATCAAATCTCTATATGCATTATTTTTGGGAGTAAGACCACAAGGCTTTCCTTCATATTGTCCATGTTTAGTCATCGGATGGCAGGCATTATTTAACGCCGCCGTAAGTTCCTTTTGAATGGTACTCCAAATCATCATGTAAAAAGCTCTCCCCAAGGACACTTGTTGGGCGCACTGTGTTGTGTTGATTGATAGATTTCGGTGGCGGTGATGTCCTGAGTCAAGCGATCTTGTTCCCTATTCAAAAGCCTTCCTTTTATCCCATTGAAGAAAGGATTCTGATAATTAATTTGTACTGGGTATTTGTCTATGTCGTAGTCAGATAGTGAAATCCGTCATTTCATGACGATCCTAGGCACTTCATGAAATGCCGGCATATGATGTAAAAAGGGATAGTTACACCATTTGATGCGTTTCTCCATGAAGTGACAAACCGATTTAGGCAGATGGTGCAAGAAATGATTTTACATCATCAGCCGAGGCACTTCATGAAGATCCGGTGTTTGTTGATTCGGCACTTCATGAAATGACTGATGCAATGAAGCCGTACATTAATTCTTTTAATTTATTGTTCTATTCCAAGAAATAAATTATTGCTAGTTTATTATGGTTTTAGAAATTAAATTAAATCCTGAAATAAATTACATAAGATTAATAAATACACTAGGATGACCAGTTTCGATCGTCAAGCGATCATCATCAGATCCATTACACTTAGGCTATAACATCTATGTTGGAGAATACAGGTGAAAAATATATACAATATGTACAATTATTTAGTTGCAGTGTTGGTAATGCAACAGTCGGTGTATGTTAACTGTGGTATATCTAATGTTAGGTAAACTTCTAAAATAGTGATGAAAATCCGGAATGTGTCTGTTAGGGGTGATTATATGGTTTTACAAAATCAACTATGGTTATACTGAAATAATACAAGCTTATACTTATCGAGTTGTCTCCTTAACTGGAACTTGAAGCAGTTGCGTGTTTCCTTAGACACCAGTTACAGTCGACTAACCCCGAGTGTTAGCTGGGTGGAACTGGTTTTCCCCTTCCTCTCCCTTTAGTTGCTATGTTCTTCCAGAGGTCAGTGCCATGTATATTTGTGTGACTATGCCAAGTCAGATAAGAGTGTATGCTATTGAATGCAGGAGTCTGCAACTACTAAAGACCGTGGAACTATCTTCGCCACTCATGGGCTAAAAAAGCTATTTATACTAAGCGGTACTTGGTCTATTGAAGACGTCCCGGCACCTTTAATACTGCCGCGCATATCGGCCTAGGTTTATTGCAGAAAAAATGTACATAGTACACCTGATCCAAATAACATTTACCTATAAACACCGCTATTTTCCCCCCTTTTTTATCTAGCTTGGCTGTATCGCTAAGTTGTGTCTTGTTTTCGACAGGGTGTGTTTTATAGTAGAGCGAAAAGGGGTGATCTCTCCATAAAAGTGCGTTCATTTAGATTGTTGGGATTGTTTTGTTTGGCTAGGTGAATCTCAATTGCTTCTTTTATGTCGAGAGCTCTGCTTTCGATTCGTGATAAATTATTTTTAGATCAATCTCGATTTTAGTGAAGCTGTGCCCCGTGTCACACATATGTTCGCATACGGCTGAATGTGTTCCGTATCTTATCGCATTCCTATGTTCATTATAACGTGTATCTACTCGTCTTCCGCTCTGTCCAATGTAATTAGCTTGACAACCAATGTCTTGGCATGTAATAGAATATGCCCCTGACTTTGAATACGGGTCTTGTTTATTTAGTTTGTTATTTTGCTGGTGCCTCGCGGTCGTATTATTCGTTGTGAATGCTATTTTTATGCCTTGCTTTTTGAATAGATTAGTGATTTTATATGTGTTCTTATTCACATAGTTGAAGCGCGCGAATTTTTTCTCATTAATGTCCGGTTTTGGAATCATTTTATCTTTTTTATGTTTGGCCATCCTAGTGTATTTATTAATCTTATGTAATTTATTTCAGGATCAGGGCATAACCCAGCTCTATTTGGGTACATTCGTGTTGACCGACTGAAAAGCATCAAACTTTTGTTTACTTAGGCAACACTGAAAAATGGCTTCAAACCTCACAATGTAAATTCACTAACGCGAAGCTATAGGCGTGGCGTTCTAAACCTGTTGCTCGGGAGCTCCACAGTGCTCTTTAAATGACATTTGGTGTCCCGTCGTACGAGCACAATCTCCCCTGACATTCATTCTTTAATTCAAATTCTGTTGCATGCACGAGAATAATAGGGCTTTCACTAGATCGTTTGACAGTGAAAATTTTATCTTATAAAATAGTATTTTTTAATCATCAATAATCATAATTGGACATCCCTGCTTTATGAGTAACGTGGAAGATGCTGATTCGACTCTACTATACATATGTAAATGATCTTATCTGCACGAGTCACGCAAGCAGTTGCAGCATGCCTGGTGGGCGGTGAATCACTAGATATTTCAGCACTTCAAAGAGAGGGAGAGACGGGAAAAGGAAAGAGAAGCGCATGATTTTTGCATTATTATTATTATTATTATTATTATTATTATTATACAGTAGTATTATTATATTTGATTTAATGGTGCTCGGGTACTTGGTATGGTATGATGGTGGTGGTCACAGTCTCAAAAAGGTTGAGAACGAAACGAAGCTATATATGGACTTGTCGACTGGTTCAATCCCCACTTACAGCGGTCAATAAAATGTTGTTTCCCATTTTAAACTCTTAGGGCCGGTTCCATCAACCTTCGTTAAAATTTTAACGACACGTTAAAGTAATTTAACGGAAATGTTAGCAAAATGGTGTTCCATCAACCAACATTACTGCTAACAAATCGTTAACCTATCCGTTATTTTAACATCCCATTCTTGCTCAGTTAAGGAGTTTAACATAGTGTTAAAAATGTTTACAAGCAAATACAGTATGCCTTTCGTGCTCAGTTATTGTATTATTTATTTTCGATTACCGTATTTGAATAATGCTACAGAACAAAAATTCTTGCCTAGGTCTCATGACATGTTGCAACTGTCTGAAAAGAAGTTTCTGGAGATGTGTTGTGCATAAATACAGTAAGGACTTTACCTTACAACCGGCCACTTAAATGATATGCGTAGGCCTAACCTACAAATTAGCCTACTTGTAATGAAATTGGTAAATATAGCCTATTCAGACAGCAACATCAATACGTAATGGTCAATAATGTAGTTTTATAGTACACAAAATGTTATTGTACTGAATTTCAAATGATGAATAAAACTAGTTGAAACGACAGCCATTTGATTTGCTTCCAAAGCTTTCAGTTGATCAGCATGAGTGTTGATTTGTAGTTTTCATTTCCACATACCGTAGTTTAGATAAACAGTGTCACGATGCAATTTAAATATAAACACACATACAATTTTTGATCTATAAATAGCCTACAAGTTGACTATAAAGATTTTTAAAATTTTTAATAGGCACCTGATTGTTAGGAAAACTGAGCTTCACAGATTTGAAGCAGCAATGGGGCAAGTTTAAAATAAAAAGACAACCACATGTAGGCCTACGATAAAGCGACCCCTACGGTAATTTTTGCCACATGGGAAGAACAGCTGTCAAATCGACCCTGCTAAAAGTCGCCTAGTTTGTAATGCAGGGGAGAATGTAGGGTAGCCTTCTGGTTTTTTAAGAAATTCATTACTGGTAGTATTTATTAATAAATAATTCTCCTTTGTAAAATGGCAGCCGCATACGATCATATACAGTACTTCGAAATCGGCTTTGCGACGCGAAGTAGGCCTAATATACTCCATTCCGCCTGAAAAGCTTTTTTTTTTTTTTAAGTCAAGCATTGATATGGCAGTTGTTGAATTTGAAGAGCACAGCGGAACTGAGCAAATAAATTACTCATCTCTTAGCCTCAATTATTATAAAAATAACTGAAAATACGAGAAAAAAAGCGCACCCATCTACTCAAATCACATGTTATAGCATCAGTTCTGTTTGTTTATGTTTCCATCGCCCTTACGCTAGTTCCAGATAACGGCAGCACCATCGCTTGAGTTCGCGAATAGCAAACAAATGAATACAAGTTGACTAGACACAGTTCAGAAGTCTGAAAAACCATCCATGCCGTTCACTGCTTCCTTGATCCTTACAGCAAGTGACATTTAACGCATCGTTTGTTAACCGACTTGTTAAAACGTTTTGTGGAACACGTAATCTGTAACAGAATGTTAAAATTATAACGATTTGTTAACTAACGTTTCGTTAGCCAAATTTAACGCAAGGTTGATGGAACTGGCCCTTAAGGCGAATGCTGGAACGGTGCCTTGAAATAGGCCACAGACCGCTTCCTTCCATCTCATGGTCCAGTTTCAATCAATCTCTCATTAACTTTTCATTAGTTTGGCATCAGGAAGGGCATTTGGCCTTGAAACCACCTGCCATATAGAAATCGAAACATCATCCCCAAGCCCGTTGAAACTGGATTGAGTCCCGGGACGTAGCCTTGCTCGTACAAATCTTGCACCCCGGCCACGAAGGCAGTTGCAGCAAGTCGGGAGATTGTAGGTGCAAAACCTGGCGATGACAGCGGCTATCTAGATTGTGGTTTCTCCCCGTGGCTTTTCCACACTCCCTTCACCCAAATGTCGGGATAGTTCTTTACTTCAAGTCCCGGGGCGCCTACCCCATTCCTGTCCCTAATACAGTTCCACCCACCTCTACAGTCATCACATAAACATATGTTCAATTTACACCCAATCACACGGGGCTTAGGGGCTGATAACCTAGATGTTAGGCCCCTTAAAACAACAATCATCATCACATGGGGCTGATGATTGAAGTGTCCCAAGTACCCCAAATGAATTAACAACAAAACTGGAATCATAACAGGTAAGATACACACGATAAGAAGAAAGCAGAATCATTCATTCAAATATTTCTATCTATAATAAATAGGCTGAAATTCAAGATTTTCTCGAAGGTAAACCCTCCACTAAATCAACCAAACTTTTGTGTATGCTCCTCTTACTTCTTGCGAAAGTGTCACGCTGAGAGAAAATAGATGAAGTATGAAGCTGTTGTTTCATTTGGGGTACTTCGACATCGTGGTCATTCAGCCCTGTGTACTTGGGAGTGTGGAGAATCTGTCTGATAATCTGTGGTATTTGTAGTTGTGTGTGTATTTGTAGTTCAGGTTAAGATTGGGAAGGAGGTGGCCGTCCGTGGCTTAAGTCAGGAACCAAACCGGCTTTTGCCTGGAGGAGAAGGGGAAACCACGGTAAACCACTTCCAGGATGGCTAAGGTAGGGATGGAACCCGACTCTTCTCAGTTTTGCCTCCAAGGGTGTGTACATCGATTCAACCCTCAGGCCATAATTAAGTTCCTATCCCTGGTAACCATAGTTGATATCATAAGTTTACTTAACGAGTATTGTATATGCTGGTTCGAATCCCGTCGATGACTGTGGCGTTTTCCCCCAGCAAATGCCCGGATGGTACTTTATTTCAAGTCTTGGGATACCTTCCCTAATTCGTTACCCATTACAGCTACACACACTACTTCAATCATCATGCAAACACAGGTTATAAGAAAACATCCACCCAAATACACTGGGCTGATGACCAAGATGTCCCTAGACCTTAAAATAAATATACAAGAAAACAACAACGTGCAGATTGAACAAAAAAATACGTAAGTAGTTATTTGGCAAAAATGTTCTCCCTCAGTGGGAATCGAACTCGAAAGCTAACACTATACCCCGAGACCACAACTTGACTCAAACAATCGGTTGTCAAGAGATGTACAAGATCTCTTTATTGCACGTCTGTAAATGAGTTATAGTTCTTGTTTTAAAGGGTGGAACAGCGAAACCAAGTCATATTATACTACCGGTTATCTATCTCTCACATGGATCTAAACGACTCCTTCCGTTCACAGTATGGCAGCATACAGCATAATACTGCATTCCTTCTAGGCGCAAGGCTAAGATGCTGGGGAGGGAATTGCGGGATAAATTAGGTCCAGACCATTAGACATTTGTACCATATGTTACAGTGTTCACTTTCTGAGGAAATAACAGCCCTTTAGTGTCCACTTTTTTATCCGATTGATTCTTGGAAATCATGCTTCCCTCTCACGTGACCACCGCTGCCGCTACTTCATGAAGTGATGACTGAATTTCCCGTCAGATGATGTACAAAATGAATTACACTATGTGACGGCGATATTTAGTAATTTAATGAAACCACGCGTCAGATAGTGCAATTGTACCTTTTTACATCATATGCCGGCTTTTCATGAAGTGTCGGATTTCACTATCTGACTACGACATATATATATTGACTTAAGAAGTTCTCCATCGTTACTTTGATTAATGCATTGCTTTCTGCCATTTGTCTCTCAGGTGTTGCAATGCGCTGAATGTAATTCTTACAACCTTTATGGCTCGCCCATATTGTACCCGAATCCCCAACACCTTTCTACTTGGTTCTAGTGTTGCTGCAATACCAGGACCCACAGTTAGTGGAAAATGAACTACAGTCCTCAAGCCAGTTGAGTACCTCAATCCACCTTTGCCCTTCCCTGGGGAGGTTGACAAGGGAATGGGAGTTCGGTCAGGAACCCACTTTTATGGGATTGGTGAGAAGACTTTCGGGGTGAGGGTTCTTTCCATGTACTGATGGAAGAAAAGGAATGATTAGTAATTAGTTTGTATTAAAAGTTAAAACAATTTGACAAACGGGAATAAAATGTGTGGATTGGTTAGGAACAAACTGAAAAGCAGAGAAGATAAATAATTTTTGAAGACGGAGACAGCCAAGTTAAGAACTAAACATTTGCAGCTGGTGCTGAGCTTGCATTGTTTCAGCAGTTTTCCCTTTGCTCTGCTAGCCTACAGTCACTAGGATGTGCAAACCTCATTGCAGCCTTGCTCAGTGGCATTCATATCTCAAATGGGTAATAACGACTTCTTTCATTGGAAGTTGGTACATGTCACCCATTCACCATGCCTTATAAATGTCTTAATTTTTGATTCCAGTTTCGCACACCTCTAGATGCAGTTGAAGCTCTTGCCTTTGACAGCGTCATGTTTAAGGGCTACAACTTGGCTGTCGAACGGTTGAGTGATGAGCCTTTGAGAGGTCTGGCTGGTGAGTGTGTGTGTTGTGCTTGTTATTCAGTATACAGTAATAGCTTTTTAAATGTCAACTAATATAATGTAAAACTTTTTGTTTGTTTGTTTGTTTGTCAGGTGGACGTGATCTATGTTTGGCCAACGAGTTTGAAGGCGAGGTATGTCTGTTCATCTATTTTGGGTGTTATTTGCTGTGTAAATGAACTAAAGCTGTTTCATCTTCATGTAACTGTTTCTGGACATTCCTTGGCAAGATTCTTCAAGTCTTGTCGTGCAACCTTCACTTGGCAAGGGTATGTGCCACATTCTTGTGAAGGTTAACGTACAGGGATAAAAGGAGGGAATGCCAGGTCCAATGAACAAATCTGAACTGCTCACACAATACAGTACTGTAAAATTCTTATTTAATGTGATTCAGTGACCAATTGTAGAAAGTCGTGCCTTCGTTAAAACTGTAAGTGATGGTAGGAAAAGGCGCATTGTTTTGGATTTAAACGCTAAAATTAAAATTATTGTAGTTAGCGAGAAAGATAGATTTTCAGTGAGACAGATCACCACCAAGTTGGAAATGGGCAAAACCCAAACCTACAATACCGTATTATTAAGAAGAAGACAGAATTGAAAGAACTGTAGTTATTTGGGAATGGGGCAGTGAAACAAAAGCTAAGGGTGACCAGAAATGAAGAAATTAATGTAGCTTAGGAATGGTTTGTCAGCACAAGGTGAATAAATTTACTCATATCACAAACCATGCTTCAGCATCATGCAAGAGAAGTTGCCGTAAAGGTCGGAAAGGACCATTTTATAGCTTCAAATGGGTGGCTAGAGAGTTTTAAAAATCAGCATGGGATAGTGTGTGGAGAGGCAGCGGACATACCTAAAGAACCCTGGCTGGACGACGAAAATTGCTTCTTTAATTGAAGGTTATGTATGAGCTATAGAATATTGCTAATGGTGACTAAATCGGACTGATTTTTCGTGCGCTACCTAGTAAAACTCTTACTCTGAAAATTGTGAGATGCACAGGCGGAAAACTTTCCAAGGAGAGACTGATAGTTTTTCTTTGTGGTTTCTTTTCTGGGGAGCTTGAAAAACCGTACTTATAATAAAAACAGCTTAACTGAGATGTTTTAACATTGATGTTAAGAACTTACCAGTTGAATGGAGATCAAATTAAAAAGCATGGATGACATCCTACATTATTGAAGAATGGTTAGTGTCGTTCAACTCTAGAATGTAGCAGCAGAATAAGAAAGTGATTCTTTTTCTCGACAATGATACATGCCACATACAACTTTAAAATGTTCAACTAGCATGGTTCCCACCAAACACTTCAAGCATAACTCAACCAATAGATCAAGGTGTAATTCACTGCTTCAAAGTAAATTATAGGAAATTTCAATGGCATCATTACTGGGAAACGTGGAATTGGCAAATTGGGTTGTGATGTGGCGAGTCCATTGAATATTACAGTGGAATCTCGTTAGCACGTTCTCGGTTACGTTTTCCAGTTTAGCGCGATGATTTTCTCAAGTCCCAGTCCCAATTCTACAAAATACATGTTGATATATCCCCTTAATACGTTCTCTATTCCCGCTTACAACGATCAAATTTCCGTTGACTATTTGTTAGTGAACCGTATTTTATTCTTATTTCATTATAAAATTCGGCTTCTGGAAAACACTACGCGATATTGCCTTATATTCTCTGCTAGTTATTGACAGGGTAGATGATTTCATTGTGTTTGACGGCGCAGAAGCGGCTATAGCTATGACGCAGCACAGGTGACGTGTCTCTCTCCCGCTGCCCTTTCTCAAGTCCCTATCCTACTAAATTCATGTTGATATATCCCCTGAATATGTTCTCTATTTCCGCTTACAACGATCAAATTTCCGTTGAACTATTTGTTAGTGAACCGTATTTTATTCTTATTTCATTAAAAAATTCGGCTTCTGGGAAACACGACGCGATATTGCCGCATATTCTCTTATAGTTATTGACAGTGTAGATGATTTTATTGTTTGACGGCGTAGAAGTGGCTATAGCTATGACGCAACACAGGTGACGTGTCTCTCTCCCGCTGCCCTCCACCCCTTTCCCTTTGTTTATTTCTCACGTAGGCGCATTATTGTCTTCGTGTTCCACACTATTGTCTTCTAGTTCTTAGTGTTCACGTCCAGTTATGACCTATTTTATTGCGCGTTTCATAATGGAGAAGAAGAAAGTATGGCAGATAACTAATGATGAGAAGATGAAATACATTCGAGACGTGGAATGCAATCCTCACATGAAGCGTGTGGATATAGCGCGAAAGTGGAACATTCCTCCGTCTACACTGAACACGATTCTCGGTTAAAGGATGGAAATCGAACGTGCATTTGAAGAAGGAATGAGCGGCAAAAGGAAACGTGTGCGAGAGGGACAGTTTCCTCAACAAGAAAGCGCTTTATTGAAGTGGTTCAAGCAAGCCCGTGCTTCAAACATATGCGTGCGCGGTCGCCGGTAACTGAGCCGTCACTGGCGGAGCGCGAGAGCGAGAATGTCCTTGCTAAGCAGAAATAAAGACCCTGTATTATACTGTAGGCAAGAGGTACAGTAATTCATTTTTATGTTTGTCCCGTATAACAAGACTAACGCTGGATTACCCGTTGTGTGGAGGGCTGGGTTTTGTACTCATCGGCCAAAGTGGTCTACAACCTGACAGACCCTGTTCGCTCTGCTACGTATATTTATTGTTAACATAACCTGTCTTCTTTAGGGGAGTATTTCTGCTCTGTTGAGTGCTGACCAACCAATCCTACGTCCCTGCAGTGGTATTCGAGAAGAAATGTAAATGTATATTCCTACTTCTTACCAAGCATTGGTATTACGAAGCTGCTTCACAATATGGTTCATGTTGCTCAATCAATTCAATCTTACTATTCAATCCATGTGTCGTATATATAATTCAATTAAATGAAAGACGATTTCATAAAAAACAACAACCGCCAAAATATATTCTTTAAAACAGAACAAATACAAATGCCAGACAGGCTAGAGGAAGGAACCAATCATTAAAAATATGCTCTAGGCAAATAATATTCTCCAATGGCGGTTAACAATGACATGCCGTTTGGCAACCCTGCATCCAAGCACTAAAATGGGAAGCTGAACCTTCAGGAATCGCGAGATAATTACATTTCACCAAAAATTAATCATTTCATAGTTGTTTCAACTCGCGTTACAGATGATGCCAGATAAACTGCAGTATTCAGTCGGGCAGTTAATATTTCAATTCTGACCAATCCAAACAAATGACGATCAGCCATAGATAACTTTTATTTGGGCGGCGAGAAAAATATTATAGACAAGAAATAACCATAACTTAGGCCAAATATAGAATAATGGGCTCAGATTAAAATAAAACAAATCGCCACAAGAAAGAAAGATATTCTGGCTATACAAGCCTCGTAGTAAAACAAAATGCCGCAACTTCGTTAAAGCATATTAGCCAGACGACACCAGATTATGAATTCAATAACTCAAAAAATAAAATTATAATATGATCCGGAAACACATCGAAACCGCTGCGAATAGATTAATCATAATATTCTTCATTACCTTGAATATCCAACGACGCGTTTATGGCCACCGAGGCCTGGCCTACGGAACCCTTCCGACCAATTCAGGTCCCCATAGTTGAATGCTTCTGACTCTCCTTTTGTTTTCTACCAGCACCTCTGTTGCTGCTTGCACATGCGCAGTGAACAGAAGCTCTAGCAGAAACAAATGAAAAGCCGTGCGCGGATTACGCGTTGCCAACCGTTGCAAAAACACACAAGCACCTTACCTAAAGAGCTTCCACTCCAGATACAGAAATTTAAGTTGGCATTTTCATGACATTATGAGATGTTACATGCCCATTGGTTCTTCGACTACAATGCACAATTAGAAGTACAAGACACATAAAACATGCAACAGAACTGGTACAGCACCATCATAGTAAATATACAATAATTTTCAATTACATGCAACATTCCAGGTATTGACATGCACAATTACAATTCCAAATATTTTCAGTCTCATGCAGTAGCACTAGTCTCCTGGCATGCATTTTAAATTCATTTAAGGGGAAGCTAATTGTTCTTTATTACTTCTTTTCCTAATGCGGGGTTTGAAATTTTAAATCTTGAGGTAAGCAACGAAGTTTTTATACGAAATACGACGCCGGCCGACAGGACACGAGGGCTCCCGACGGGCCACGGAGAGGGCCGACAGCAGGGTTTGAATATTGTGTCAATTTCAATTGGCACAATGTTATTTATTCTGTGTAAGTTACTGACAACCTATGTTTATGTCGTGACTAGTAGTGCATACAATCACTTACTAAGGTCGGCGATTTGACGTCCATATATACGCCGCGTTCTTTCTTATACGTTGTAAATGCAGTATGGCGTTTTTCGGTAGTACGTTTTCCCGCATATGACGTCCAAATATTTCAGTCCCTTGAAAAACGTACTAACGAGATTCCACTGTATTCTGACATTTTATGCCGAGGTATGTCAGGGTGGTGGTTTCTGGGATGGGGACTTGGTGAAGTGTTAGATGTACTTTGTTTCGTGGTTTTTGACGGAAGATAATAAGTTGTTTTTTCTGTGGATTTACTGTTATGTGCGATGCGTTGAGCCATATTTGAAGAGAGTATTTTGTTGCATTAGCCGAGTAAGTGTAGTTGGAGCTAGTGCCAGGATGGCTAGGTCATCAGCAAATTGGTATAGTCTTAAGGGCGGTTCTGGGTGGGGGATATCGGCTGTGAATAAGATGTATAGTAGTGGAGAAAGGGGCGATCCCCGAGGGACGCCTGCTCTTGAGGGAAAAGGAGCGAGAAGTGGCTGTACGAATTTTGACAGAAGCTGTACGTCGGTGTAGAAAAGCGTGTAAAAGACGAATGTTGGAAAGTGGTACAGGAAAATGCCTGAGTTTGTACATTAGAATGGGTAAGTATACTGTGTGAAATGCTTTCTGGACGTCTAGGCATCGGAGGGCTGCTGTGTGTCTTGGTTTGAAATATGCATGAAGGGTGGATGTGATATGAAATAGGTGGTCCTGTGTGGAGCGATTTGCTCGAAAGAAGCCCGTTTGAGATTCCGGAAGGAGATGTAGTGACCCAAGGTGTGATCGAATACGTTTGGAGAGGATGAGTTTGAATATTTTTGATAGAATGGGTATGAGGCTTATTGGTCGATATGAGTTCGGGTCAGAGGGGGGCTTTTTGTGGTTTTAGAAAGAGTAATATTGTAGCACTGCACCAATGGTCTGGGTAATATCCGGTATGAAGCATTGTGTTGTATACTAAGCAAAGGAGCCAAGGTAGAATTGGTGGGGCTTCTTTTATATGTCAGTATGTAATAGTATCGGCTCCTGGTGCTGTGATTTTCCGTTCATGAAGGACGTTGGAAATATCTCTGGGAGTTATCGGTTGGTTTAGGGGGTGATTTGGGTCAATGTAGGGTAGGTGGTTGTAGGTCTGGGGTAGCTTTAGGATCGAGTCAATGGAGGGCGAATCTCCTGGTGTATGAATTTAGGGTTGGGAACGGGGGAGAAAACCGAATAAAGATGAGGCAAAAAGATTAAGCTTTGTCTAAGTCATTGATAGGTACTGTACCGAAATTCGCATAGCCCCTATCTATATCCGAGGATGGGAAGGATCGCAAGGACTGCTGATACCCAGCCAGATAAATCAACATATCCCGCTAGACAGACAGCTAGGAACCTCTCGGGACATTGACGTCAAACACGGTCGTACTACTAACCAGATACAATCAAAACAACTCCTACAATAAAGTATGGTAGGACGAAACTCTCGGATCACGAGGGTGCACGGTTAAAACTTATGTGGGCACCTGTATCTTGCCGGCAGTACTACCGCCCTCGATCGAATGAGGAAACGTATTTCTATAAAAAAGGGAACAGGCATACTAATGAGTGCCTGCTAACGTTGATTCATAAAAAACATAACAAAGTTGACATAATAAACTTTCACTTCAAATTAATCAAACACTTGTGAATTTCGTCGCATCTTAGGACTACTCTGGGTCCTGACATAAACAAAAATGACAATAACTCTAACTAGACCTCTGGTCTAAAATGTCTAACTGGATCACCTACTAGATCCTTTTTTCGGATCCGAGTATTTACTCCGTTCAGATCTACTCATCGCTTACATTTCATAAACCCTACATAATACATTAAAGATCCGTCAAATCCTTGTGAATATTAATTCACCTCAAAAATATTTATATTGACTTGAATATAGTTCCAATTTAAAAATTCATATACAATATATACACTCATCACGACCTGCATGATATTATTCGATCAAACATTACTAGTAGATCTTCTCTTCACTCTTTCCTTAATTTGCAGTATATTTCATGCCCAGTGAACATATGTCACGACCAACTAAGGTGATAACTGTTCTGCTTGTCAAAATCATTCATTATTACATTAACTGATGGACGACATGCCAGATAATCACAATGGTTACTGTTACTGTTACTTCTGTGGTTTTCTGGGTGCCTCAACAAGCATGCACCTATCGCAATAACTCTGTTCTTCTTAAACAACATAACTGTTACACATTTTACATCATATAATATCGCTTATACATCTAGATACACATAATTATCCCTGCAATGAACAAGGTCTTCCAATTATAGCATCTTACCTCTTGCGCGATCGTCCATAACTCTGACATTACCTTAAACCTTCATTTCTGCACGGAATTACAACAATCTCTAATAAAAATATCCCATTTCATCACATCACCAACGATGTGTGAAAATCTGTAATCCTACTCGTTATCCAAATGCTATGGTATAAGTTTCAAGTTACAATAATAATACCACTATCCTTATACAACATATTCGTGCTTCACATATAACCTTCTTGTTCCATTGATATACAACGTTTCGTTTAAATACTTATTTAATCATTCATTTACTTTTCATAGGGATTCAACTTGGGTTAACTCTTTCTCTATTATTTATCATTTTAATTAAACCACGTTACTTCTTCAAACCATTTACATTAAATAGTAATACCGTATTTGCTCGCGTATATCTCGCACCCCATTTTTTAATTTGAAATTTCAGGGGGAAAAAAGTACTCGCATATATCTCGCATTTTTTACTGACGCCATCATATAAATGACCGTAATAAACTTGAGGTAGAAACACATTCGATTTAGCGCGCCACAACAGTCGTCATTGTCCAGGAACTTACCCGAAGCGTTAATAACAGGAAGAGCGAGCAACGAGTTGATCCGAACTTCGATACGAGCCGATTAGGGATCGAGGCGCCGCGTGCAAGCATACGGCGCAGCATGAGTGTTAGCACGCTGTACATCATTAGTCTTTGGCTGCGGTTGGCTAAATTCGCCGCCTTGAGACACGCTCGAATTTGCGATAGCGCGCCACGTCAGTTGCGGAAGTAGGCCTACTGTTACATCGCAGAGAAACGCAGGTCAGTCTCCTCGAATCTCAATGATTTCGTCTTTACGCATTGCGTCGCATCAGAGCTCGTCCGCGTGCAAGGATACGGCGCAGCGTGAGTGTTAGACCGCTGTACATCGTTCGGCGAGTCTTCGGCCGCGGCTAGCTAAATTCCCCGCCTTGAGACACGTTCGAATTAGCGATTAGCGCGCCACGTCAGTTGCGGAAGTAGGCCTACTGTTACATCGCAGAGAAACGCAGTTCAGTCTCCTCGAATCTCAATGATTTCGTCTTTGCGCATTGCATCTCATCAGAGCTTGGCCGCGCGCAAGCATACGGCGCAGCGTGAGTGTTAGCATGCTGTACATCGTTCGCCGCGTCTTCGGCCGCGGCTGGCTAAATTCGCCGCCTTGAGACACGTTCAAATTAGCGATTAGCGCGCCACGTCAGTTGCGGAAGTAGGCCTACTGTTACATGGCAGAGAAACGCAGTTCAGTCTTCTCGAATCTCAATGATTTCGTCTTGACGCATTGCGTCGCATCAGAGCTCGGCCGCGTGCAAGAATACAGCGCAGCGTGAGTGTTAGCACGCTGTACATCGTTCGCCGCGTCTTCGGCCGCAGTTTGTTAAATTCGCCGCCTTGAGACACGTTCAAATTAGCGATTAGCGCGCCACAACAGTTGCTCAAGTAAGCCTACTGTTACATCGCAGAGAAACGCAGTTCAGTCTTCTCGAATTTCATTGATTTCGTCTTTACGCATTGCGTCGCATCAGAGCTCGGCCGCGTGCAAGCATACAGCGCAGCGTGAGTGTTAGCACGCTGTACATCGTTCGCCGCGTCTTCGGCCGCGGTTGGCTAAATTCACCGCCTTGAAACACGTTCGAATTAGCGGTTAGCGCGCCACAACAGTTGCGCAAGTAGGCCTACTGTTAAATCGCAAATTTTGTGTTTTTTCGGGAATACGGTCATTCCCCGCGTATATCTCGCACCGAAAATTTTCACACATATTTTCGGTCAAAAAAGTGCAAGATATACGCGAGCAAATATGGTATCTTCATTCGTCATTGTATTTAATAAGAATACTCCTTAACCTCACGTTCGTGTTTACCTCAACATACATGCTTTACTACACCTGAGTGTATTCATTACATTTCTGTATTTAAATTACATGTTTATTCCAACAATATACTTTCCTTGCACTTTGTATGTACCTACAAAATCTTTCATAATAATTCTGGATTCACATCTCACTACAGCATCGAATGTCTTGCTGGTGGGTCTCATTCAACAATTAAATTACATATGTGTTTCCTCGAAACGACCAAGGGGAAGACCAAGAGATAGATGGCTGAAAGGATTGGAGGAATGTGTCAAGAAGAGAGGCGAGGACTGGACCAGAGTGACAGCGGAGAGGTGGTGGGAAGAAAGGACTAAGTGGCGAGGCTTATGTTCCAAACAGACCCAGCCTGGGGCTGGAAACTGTACAAGATGATGATGATGATGTGTTTCCTCGAAACATTCTAAGAATCGATACGGAGTTCTATAACACCTCCAATAAAAAAGTACATGCTCTCCACCGCATCTAATTGCGTTACAAAATATTTCAATAACATTGCTCTTATTATTATACAGTCGTAATGTTTTACTTCTAATACTGATCCGTGAAATTCGTTTACGCATATCGGAAACTCACTATTATTAAAAAAGCAGACTTAGAATCATCTAAAAGAAATTTTAAAACCAGTGAAAACTACACACGGTGACGTGGAAAATTTACTACTAATTTAAACCTGACAAAATGATGTCTAAACATGACTAAAACAATGAATAAAATACTGAAGATTAACCTGGCCTGAAGGTTGGTCACACAAGATACACATAAAATGGCTACATCTACTACATGAATCGTAAACACTCAAATACCTTACTGCCCGAATACATCTCTTGGCTCTGCAGTAGCAGTGAACAGCTGATAACTGGATTCCCTGGTGTGGCGAGCTTGGAATAGAGATCAAGACTTTAAAGGTGGGGTCAGGTTTGTCCACTAAATCAGATTCCCATGCTTTACGAGTATTAAGGTCAAATTAAGAGTTAGTGAGATGTATCGGAAAAAGATTCCAATGTTCAACAGGTTGTTTTAGATCGTCTAAGGGCTGTTACATGTAGTTCAACGGTGTCTCCTAAACTTCTAAGGGACAGTAAATTATCAGGTCGTGAAGCTGGTAAGCTAAATAAGGCGTTCATATGGTGTTGAATTCTAAGTTTGGCATTGCCATATCGCTGTTGGATAAGGTCGATGGCTACTGAATAATTTTTGGTTGTGAGAGGTAATGCTTCGATTAATTTTAAAGGAGGGCCTTGAAGGACGGACTTTAAATAATACAATTTTTGAATTTCAGGGAATGATCTAATGTCATGTATTAAAGAGGAAAACAGTTCACAAAAAGAATCCCATTGTTTTTCCTCTCCTGAAAAGGTAGGAAGTTGGATTTTAGGAAGAAAAAGTTTGCTAACTTCGGTTTTTTGATGGGTTGTTAATTGCTTAATTAAATCTTTAGCTTCACCATACACTTTGTAATACAGGTCTTCAACTGAACTGCGATCCTGTTCTTGATCAGGTTCTATTGTTTCAATTTCGGTTTGCAACATATCATACTCTTGAAAATGTTGCTGATAAACGTTAAAATGTTGAACTAGAATGTCATAATTGTGATCATCAAAAGATTTAGAAATCAAAAACTGCTGAAAACGACTAAGTTTGTTTTTACAGACGGTTCTTTTGGCTACAAGCTCCTTAGGAAGACGCATGGTGAAACCTCGAGTACTTGCACTCACCGAACTGCTGGACTGCTGAGTGTCTGAAGTGGTATTAGTAGTATTAGTATTGGTAGAGGTGGTAACGAGGGACATATCCACTCACCCCAACACCTGCTCAGTTTTCATAGTGATAGCTGAAAAATACAATTCACATTAATAACAGAAGTAGAATGCTGTAATAGCTATAGATGTAACTGACAACTTAAAAAAAAAATAAAAAAAAAATTAAAGGTCCCGGGTTTCGGCACCAAATATGGTTAGGATCTGTCATTGTGAGACCTCCTTTTTCAGAGTGAACTAGAAGTGAAGCCTCTAGTTTAATAGACAAATGAACTTTACTAGGTAGGAAAAAATTTGTTATTAATAAATGGTTATTAATAGAAACAATTTGCCAGTACTTACTTACTTACTTACTTACTTTACTTTCCGTGTCCGGGAGACGCACTAAATTCTTCCTTTCCAGAACTCTGCAGCTCTTATCCCTCGGTCTGTGGCCAACATAAGGTCTTCCTGGCTGCAGGTGTCATTAAGATCTTTGCACGTGAGGAGGTGTTGTGGAGTCTGGATTTATCCACAGGCACATCGTGGATCTTCTGCATAACCCCACTTCACAAGGTTGCTACGACACTTAGCCACTTCTGTTCTCATCCGGTTTAAGGACCTCCAGGTGGTATAAGGCAAATGACTACCACTGCTCAGATCTTCTTTAGGGGTAAACCCCTCTGGTACTATTTGTTTCCAGAATGACACACGCCGGACATCTGGCTTGGTATGGAGGGGTACTCTTCTCTTAATAAAACTCTTCCTGGACCTGAGGAGTGGTCACCGGTTGAACATAGAATGCCTGGGATAATTTCAAGCTTTTGTCTCTTTCTCTGCTGCCACCCTGCATCGAATAACTGGAGGTGCAATGGCAGCGAGAGGGTAGATCTTCTGCACTGGAGTAGGTCTCAGACATACAGTGACAATACGTGTGGACTAGTTAAGAGCTATCCCCACTTACTTGGTATGGGCAGATGCTCCCCACACTGATGATCCGTACTCTCCTGCTGCGAAGCTATGTCCCAATGCTGTTGAACATAGAACCTGAGGGTTCGCTCCCCATGTTGAACATATCAACTTCCACATTATGCTATTTCTTGAGCTGATCTTGCACTTCAATTCCCTACAATGTTTCCTGAAGCTCAGGGTATGATCAAGCTTGATTCCCAAATAAATTTGCCAGTAACAGTGGTATTTATTCATACACCTTATAACAATAATAACAATAATAAACTTTTTGAATATGTGAACAATCGAAACTATAACACTATATGTTATTAACCAACAAGAAGTGAACAAATTTAAATGCCAATACCAACAGAATATAAATTAACAATAGACATATAAGAACAAAGCAACAACTTATTCTTGATTGAAGGTGGCCAGGTAGCCTAATCCTAACACAACTTCAAAAATGAAAAATACTAATTATAAATGTAGGGCTTAATTTAACAGTGAATGATACCTGCATTGCGCATTAATAGCTTAAAAGCTTGACTAGAAAAGTTCCTTAGAAGGACAAATGAAATGTTTGTTCTGATCAGGATATTATATACTGCTAGTGTGTTTAATTTAATTGCAGCAATATCGCAAGAGCGTAGAGGAACATTTACATGGACAAGCATACTGGGAGTACATCCCGCAAGTCGCATAATCAATGCAAAGCAATATTGCTTTTGCTTGGTATGGGAGTGTTCCCAAACCACAATGAAACATTAAAGAACAAGAGAGAAATCTCCTGTTAGACTTGTCATAGATACGCACTGGTGTCAATTCCAATGACTCAAGTAAAGACAAGAATAGAGAACAAGATGGTTTGTCTTTCAATATAACAAACATGCGAGAGACAGTTAGAAAGCAGAATACTTGCTTCAAACAAATCCTCAATAGAAAGAAACAGGTTAGGTTGGACATAGCTTAATAGGTTAACAAGAAATTAGCAGAAAAAGATACACTTTGAAATTTATAAATATTTAGGTTAGATTGAAACTTAACTTGCTTAGTGTTGGTTTCGATGATTTTGCACATTGTTGAAATAGTGGTAACACTTTTTTTTATCACTTTTTGTCATTGTATTTCTTCAATAGAAACGAATTCAAT
Organism: Meconema thalassinum; assembly: GCA_946902985.2. Taxonomy (NCBI): domain Eukaryota; kingdom Metazoa; phylum Arthropoda; class Insecta; order Orthoptera; family Tettigoniidae; genus Meconema; species Meconema thalassinum. Next base: position 382,382,873 of record OX336394.1, on the reverse strand, counting down.
GAAGAAATGTTTAAGAATTTGGTGTCCAGCACTGAATTAAATTGTATATCGCATGAGCCAGATGACGGCCAAATAGCCGATTTCAGTAGGCCTATTATCGATCTTATATCGATAAATAAAAATTCGCTAGCGATGGTTTAAAATGAACTTGACTTGAAGTTAGATGCAATGTACCAGCACTTGGCGAAGAGGTACACTCGTAGAGTTGTATAGTGACAGTATGCATGTCTTTTTGTAGAAGGTTTGACGAATTTTAGACATGTTGAAGAATGCTGAATTGTTCCTTGACTAGCATGGTCAAGAGCTGCTCGAAGTTCACACGTAGAGTGAAGACGGCTGGAGACTAGTGAAGACGAATGACTAAGAACATAGGCAACGTTCAGGTATTTATACAGGTGATTACGGCGGGCTATGTAATGAAGGCTGGCTATTGGATACTGTGACTGCAGCCAATCGTAGAGCGTAGAAACGTCTCGACTGATTGTAGTAGTGGCCAATCACAAGCGAAGAATCATCTAGAATGAAACTCGTGACCAAACATTCCCTCCGGAAAAATCTTGAAGCACGTGGTAGCTAGTGCAAACAGACTAATGGATTGACAAATAACTAATGTGAGAGGTTAAGTTATGCATCCAAATAAGTTTTCAGTTTGTACCATTCACTGGAAAATGAACAGTACTGTTTGGGAAGTACGTATTGGGTAAGTGGGGGAAGAGGGCTTCGTTTTAGTGAGGCTTCGAAATGTTTTCCAGAATTTGGATGGTTCTGGGGTTTGGGAGATTACAGAGATGGAACTTCATGAAAGCCAATTAGACTTAGTTTGCAAAGCAAACAGACTCCAGTATCAGATGGATCAAACCAACGTTTAACAACTTCAGCAGATTTGCTGGGGTTATCAAAGGTGCAGCCAAACGATGCAATCCTAGAGGTTACCGCAAAGAGTACATCCCAGAGAGTGAGGAATTACTAAGACAATATGAAGAACATCCTAATTCTGACAATGCAACATGTCTTCTCCAATCCGTGGATGAGAGTCGAAGAAAGATCTGGCATAAAACTGTAGAATCCCTAGATTACACCCACTCTAGCAGGAAAGCCTGGTCCATCATTAGGAAATTAGATTCATCAAACCCTGTAACTAAAAGATCAAAGACTGGCATCAGTTTGAATGAGTTTGCTAAACATCTAGTATCAATTTCCAAGAACGCAAAAGACAAGCAAACCAAAAGGGAGATCAAATCACAGTTGAACACCAAGAAAAGAGCAGCCCTACAGTCTTATGAATTCTCCATTCCATTCCTAGAAGAGGAAACTAAAGATGCAATTAAAAGTATAAAACTTGGTAAGGCAGCTGGATTTGACGGAATATACCCTGAATTTCTGGCTCACTGTGGACCAGCTACAGTAAAATGGTCAACCAACTTCTTTTCAAATATCCTAAAAACTGGAAACATCCCAACTTTGATGAAGAAAACAAATAATAGCCATACTGAAACCAAAGATCCCATAAAAGTTGAAAACTATCGTCCAATAGCACTTTTAAGTGTCACATACAAACTCTTTGAACGTCTGATTTGTAATAGAATTTTTGAAACAATCAATAACCACATTACTATAGAGCAAGCAGGATTCAGGTCTGGAAGAAGTTTTAACGATCAGGTACTGTATCTTACTACGTACATTGAAAGTGGGTTTGAGAAAAAATCTGTAAGTGTGGCTGCTTTTTTGGATCTATCAGCTGCCTATGATACTGTTTGGCGAAAAGGTATCCCCTTGAAATTCGTGAGTGTTATCCCATGTCGTAAACTTACGGCCTTACTTAACCTTTTCACTGCTAATATTGTGAGAGACTATCAAACCCCTCCATGCTGAATAATTTTTTAAAAGTATGTTATTCAGATGAAGTCGCCGACGAGATATCTCGGGCGCAGCAAAGGCGTGACGTTCTACCGCACCCGAGATATCTCGGGCATAGCAGTGTAAAGGTTAACAATATGCTAAACAATAGATACTTTCAGATCTACTCTGACAATGACAGAAGCAGAGTGTTTAAACTAAAGGATGGTTTACCTCAAGGTTCTGTCTTGGCTCCCCTCCTTTTCAGTCTGTACTTACATGACTTACCTTAAACATCTTCAAGAAAATTCATGTATGCTGATGACATTTGTTTGGTGAATCAGTGCTCTTGACTTTTCTGATGCTGAAACTAATTTATCCACTGATCTGGAAGCCTTGGAAATTGTGCCTCCACCTAAACTCTCAGAAAACAGTTGTATCTGCATTCCACCTATGCTACAGGCAATCAAATTACAAACCAGAAGTCAGATTCATGGGCCAACTGTTACCGTACTGCAGTATACCAAATTACTAGGGAATAACACTAGATAGGACTCTTGACTTTCAAGCAGCATCTCTCAAATGCGGCTGCAAAAATCAAAACCAGAAATAATATTCTTCAGAAACTTGCTGGTACATCATGAGGAGCTAATACTCAAGTTCTAAGATCCTCTGCCTTAGCTTTATCATATTCTGTTGCTGAATATTGCTGTCCAACCTGGATCAATAGTGTTCACACTAAGAAGATAGATGTGCAACTCAATCAAGCAATGCGAATAATCAAGGGTTGTATTCGGAGCACGAACACACTTTGGCTGCCTGTTCTCAGCAACATTCCACTTCCAGTCCTAAGAAGATCAGAAGCACTCCTAAAGGTATGGGAAAATTTTCGGCAGAATCCCCAGCTACCCATTCACCAAAATCTTGCACGAGCAGAACACCAACGCTTGAAATCAATGAAACCACCCTGGCGTACAGCAATCAACCTTGAAAGATGCTCCTTCCAAGTTAACAACTCATGGAAAATCCAATGGGAGCGCAGTCTTCAGTGGTAAATAAACATCTAGTTGACAACCCTTCTAACCGGATACAAGGATTCCATCTCCCCAGGCGCCAGTGGGGGATCATCAACCGGATTCAAACTGGACAAGGCAGATGTGGCTATCTACTGCACAAATGGGGATGGGCTAGCTCTGTGAATTGAGACTGCAGTGCATTATCACAGTCAATCCATCATATTGTTGCTGACTGTCTTCTTCGATCTTTCAAAGGAACAATAATGGACATTCATCTTACATCGGATGAAGCAGTTGAATGGATCAAAGAACTAGACCTAGAGTTGTAAGATCGTACGAACTTGTGACTGCACTTGGTATATTTGTCCCGTTTACCTCCTTACAAAACTTCGAGGCCGTAACCCCTGGTTGGGATTCCGACTTCGAAGCCTGGAGCAGATCGAAACGCCCTTAGATGAGGACTATCGGACAGTTTGTTCGTTGAGAGAAGCCTGAACCCTTAAACCCAAATCCGCGGCAATATGCCGTAACCATTGAGAGAATAATTAAAATCATGAACAAAAAGATATATTTGAGAAAATAATTACACTCACTTGCAAGTTGGTTCTTGAAGGAACAATACATGTATGAAACATAACGTCATATTTAAAATTATTGAATAACAAAATGCACTCAGGAAATCCCTAAGGAACCCCACTAATAAATTAATAGATATGATCGTTAACGACCAGAGCCATGGAAGCAAATGAAAAATCCCGGACACGGGTAAGTAAGAAAAATGTTACAATTCTCACGAATGAGCAGATCCAGGAGAGGAAAACAAATCCCGAACAAAAATCAAGTTAATGAAATCGAGAGAGAGCATGCAGGAGAACTCAGTGATAAACATCACTGATCCAAACACAAAACTGTGATCGGATATAATCTCAAAATTTCATGAAGTGAAATAAATCACACCGAAAACTCGGGCAAGAAAATCAAGCCGTAAGGAAGCATGAACAAATTAACACACTTGAGTATTATGGAGCTAGGCCAACTTCGGATAGGATATACCGACATTAGATAGCAAGACATGCTTTTACCAAATACCAATGGCGACCAAGCCACTCAAAGGATCCTGTTTTAGGATACATCATATTTGAACCATTTAAAGGCTTAGATTACTTTTCTCGAACACGAAATGTTCTCCAAAGGTGTAGCAACACCTAATCAAATCTTACGGAACAAAAATCCGTTCATTAAACAGTATACTTTTGTGATTAAGTTAGGGCGAAACACAATCAACGTTTGCTCATCGAGCATGGCCACTTTCATCTTGTTACGACAATCAAAATTATTACAATCATCATGGCTCGAAAATCAAAAGAGATTTGCCCGGCAACAAAGGCCATGGCATTAGAAAAAAAAAACTAACCCATAGATCCTAAATAGAACATAATTTTAAAAATAGTTACACTTTATTGAAATTTATTCTATAATAATGCTTGCTTCGGAATGCGTCCTAAAACTTAAAATTGGCATCGTTTTGAAAAGAAATAAGGTACAAAACAAGAGAAGAATAAGGAAGTAACTTTAGGCCTAATATCAGAATTATGGGTCCATACTGATTAAATAAAACCTGCTACATAAAATCAAACTAGAAACTAGACGATGCCACGCAAAAAACTAAAGTTTTTGGAATCGACGCAAATGGAGATCCACAACACGAATCTCCGCAAGCTAAGTTTTCACACAGTTTATTCAATTGATCCATTTCGGAGATTTTAGTTTATCTTTCTATCGAGATCACTGGCTTTTATGTTCCAACGTTTTACCTGAAGAAGCAGCTTCATGTTCCCTAAGGAACAAAGCCTAGGGGCCGAAGCCCTAGACACGTCCACACCGTTCAAAATTACATCTTGGAATCTTTGGCTTCCCAAAGCCGAGAAGTAACGCCGTGGAATACTTGTTCATGCGCATGCGCGACAATCATTCGCCACTGCTCCTTGTTTGCAGTGACGATAATCAGAACTAGTAAACAGTTGCATAATGTACATACTGCCAACATATTAACGTATGCAGTTAGTGAAAGTATATGGCACAAATGGTCACTTGCATGGTTATAGGGTTGGTAGTACATGCCGTCGTAAAACACAGGCGCTAATTGGCTTTGAGGATTGTTTAATTTGAAAGTTCGAAGAGCGCCAATTTTATACAGAATGGGTCATAAAAATTGCCACATGTCCCAATAATGGCATATATTACGATGTTAATTGTTGGCTTCAGGAATAATTTAACCGGTCAACCTGGGCCAGATAGTTCATGGGAAGGTTTTTAAATTCAGTTTATATATTTCTTCTTTGAAATTGGGAAACACAAGGGTGACCAAGGGCTTAGAACTGAGTCTGTTTACATTCAGTTTATATATTTCTTTGAAAGTGGGAAACACAAGGGTGACCAAGGAACAACGAGGGGGAGAAAATGTCTAGTAGCTGTCAATCGGCTCAATATTACTGCACATTTGTCGAGAAATTATATATATTGTATATACGTACATACATTCATCATACGATAAATAAATACATTATTTGGGAAGTTCTAGTAGTGTCTTCTGGTGGTGAGGCCACGTGGGACTCCGATGGCTACCCCTCTCCACCCTACATCATGGGGTCAGTCGGCCCTCTATAGGTGGTGTGTTCATTTCAAAAAGGTCTCATTTAATAGAATGACGTCAGGGAGTGCGTTTGGAGGGAGAGATCCAGTGGTGCCCTATTGAAATTAACCGATCTGATGTTAGAGAAATAAACTTTTAACACCATTTCACTACGTTTGGAGGGACAGTCCCGATAATGGGAAGAAATCAAAGTGCATACGGTTACCCGCATATGAACACCAATCGGGCAGCCATCTGGACCTGCTGGGTAATCAGGGGCCGATGGAATGTCATACAGTTCTGGATAACCATTGTGATGAATCTGCTAATATTTTCTGTGCTGGGTGAGGGTAGAGCAGACGATGGGGCCGGGGTAGGGAGATCCTGGGATATTACTGGAATAACAGTTTCCGGTTCTGTAGAAATAGGTGCAGGGCGGTTCTTGCATTTATAACTAAAAGCTGGGTGTGGTAAGGAACAATTTATACACTTGGGGGATGAACGATTTTTGCACATGATGGTGGGATGGTCCTGGCTACATATGCCACAGACCTGTTCCTGTACACCAGGTGCTCCTGGGGCATGTTCATATCGTTGGCATTTCTCACAACGAATCCTCTGTGGGACTGAAGCTCTTGATGGCTCCACTCGGTGTTGGTGGGCGTAGATGGTCGCGCCGTCCCTCAGGAGCAGGTCCAGTGTCCTTGTGTCCCGGCTGAGTATTCGAACCAGTGATGTTGGGCCGGCTGCGTTCCTGAGGCGGGTTGTTCGATAGATCGTGTGTCCTTGTAGCTGGAGTCGTGTTATTTCTTCATCACTATATTCCCTGTCAACTCCATATGCAACTACCGAGAGGATCGGTGTCGGGCAGGAGGGGGATGCGTATTGGCGAGAAGATAGAATGTTTGTAAGATTTGTTGCCAGTGTTCGGGAAACAAACTGTTGTAGTCCTATTGAATTTACTAGGTGGTGATAAAAGGGTTGAGATGTTTTTAAATTGATGCCATCTCTGGTGGGTAGGATTTCCAATTGGTATTTGTTGAGGTCCGGGGTGAAAGAGGTATAATTCGGTATAAGGCTCTAGGATTTGCTTTGTCCAGATCTATGTTGGTCATCTTGATTACATGGAAGGGAGGAGGTGGAATGGTGCTAGGCGCGACCAGGCTCCTCTGTCGTACCTGTGGGTGAAGTGCTGGATTTTTGGCTGCTTCTGCGAAACTGACTAGATTTGCTGGCATATAAGCTGGTGTTTGGAACATTGGCGGTGATGATGAGCAGGATGGTTGGTTGAATGGGGCCACTATGGGTCTATCCAGCTGTAAACTTTCAATGCTGCTTTCAGAGTCTCCTCTGTCACGAGCTGAGCTTGGTGATGTGTATGTAGATCGTGATGATTCTGTTCCACATACTCGCTTTCGTTGATTTTCCTGGCTAGGTGAAATATCCTCTGCTCTACATGTGCATTTGATTTGTTCCATTTCCATGTGTGGTTTTGGTGAATCAAAGATGCTTGGCGCTGCCGTTTATGGTGGTGTTCTATACATCAGGTTTTGTAAGTTGTCAATAGATTTCCAGTTGAAATTGGTGATAATAGACAATAATTGATACAGTTGGCGTTGCTGCCACGAGCAGAGTGACATACAGCATAACCCGATTTAGCGTAACCTCGATTTAGCGTAAACCCGCATTTAACGGAAGAAATTTCAAGTCCCGAAAATTATTCTATAAGTGCAATGCAATTTTATATTCGATTTAACGTAATTCGCGTTACGCCAAAACCCGCATTTAGCGTTAGGAAATGTTAAAATTCGCTAGTATTTATTTCGATTAGTTATGGTTATGCGATATTAAGAACCTATGAAAAAGACGTTACAAGCTCAGTTAAGGATGATTCAAGGCAGAAAAGTAACTCCAGCATTTATATTGGATACGATCGATCATCTTCCATATCGATTCCTCACTACATGTATGAGCGAGCTCGATCTTACCCGACCGCGGCTGAAGACACAATGTAGGCCTAAAGCGAGCTAACAGTCATGCCGGCGCCACATCGCATGCTTGCGCGAGGTCTGTCAGAGTTTGTACGTTCGAAGCGGCACTACAGTATACCGTCAGTGTACACAAGTTTGCATCAGTTCGTGTGTTATGGTTATGCGACCTTAAGAACCTATGAAAAAGACGTCATAAGCTCGTTAAGGATGATTCAAGGCAGAATTTAGAGCGCAGACGCGTAGCGATTGATGCGATCGATATCTTCCATATCGATTCCTCGCTACATGCCCGAGCGAGCTTGAACTTAGCCGAGCGCGGCCGAAGTGTGCTAACACCCATGCGGCGCCGCTTTACATGCTTGCACACGGCCGAGCTCTGAAGCGACGCAATACGTCAAGACGAAATCATTGAGATTCGAGAAGACTGAACTGCGTTTCTCTGCGATGTAACAGTAGGCCTACTTGCGCAATCTTCGAAACATACGAACATGTTGGCGCGAGTGGTATAGCACAGATTTCCTTATCTTCAAAGCCCAAACAATACAAGAGGAATGCACTTCACACTCGGAACCTACCCTACCTTTGCCAACAGCTGATCTGTGAGTTGTGAAGGATGGATGCGTGGACAGCGTATTGTAAACAGCGATTATTGCCGAATGGCGCAAACTTGCGCGACACAGAGAGCGTGTTTGTTTGATGCTCTTCACATGCAGTCAACAAGTCATGGGAGTAAAACACCGCTACTACGCTCGTACATAAGCAAGGGCAAGTTAGACGTCGATAAAGTAGATTATGATTTAAGACATGAAAGCAAAGAAGAAATAGCACGGAATTTGACTGTTGGTTAGGAAAACGGAAATCCAGTTGATATCGAGTGCGGGAGTGATGCTACGGAAATCCCGAAAATTTCAGTCAAGCTAGTGTCTCTAGTCACACTTAATAGAAAAACGAGATGAATTTTAGTTCTCATATAACATTTTCTTCTGAAATGTGCAATCGAAAGTTAGAATGAACGATCTAAGAAACAGTTTTGTTTTTTCTAGGCTTAACAAAAATAACTGCGGATAATTCGCGGTTTTATTCACGGAAGTTCGTGCATTAATTACCGTGAATTATCGAGAGTGCACTGACTTTTTTTGTTGTTAAATATTAATGTAGGCATAATCCACATAGGCCTACCTCTAGCCTAGCATGTCTTATAAGACACTACAATCAACTGTTATAATTATTATTTTCCATGTTCAAGCCTATTTCTATATTTTAACCGATAGTTTTGTTTTTCTAGGCTTAACAAAAATAACTGTCGATAATTCACGGTTTTCGATAATTCGCAGACGTTGGCGCATTAATTACCGCGAATTAACGAGAGTGCACTGTATGTGGAGAGAGTGCTGCAGTTAGTGATGAAACCTATCGAAACCTCGATTTAAGGTAAACCCCCATTTAGATTAAAATATACCGGTCTCTAGAAAAACGTTAAATAGGGGTTCTACTGTAGAAACTCTTCTCTAGCACTTTTACCTCGGGCAGCGTGACGTATAGTTGTAGAATTTTCTCGAAGCACTTTTGATGACACAATTCACAGATTTGGTGAATATAGCTTCACAGTGGATTTTTTTTACTATTCTTCTAATTTTTGTCGTTAAATTTCACCGTCACATAGAACCTGGTTCCTTTTGGTGTGTGGTTTTCACCTCCGTATTTGGGTGATATAGTGTCTGAATAGGGTTGGTTTGTCTCTCGGCTACAAGCTGTCTGTGTTGGATCAAAACATGTACTAACATCATCAATATAGAGAATTAATTCATTGAAAAGAAGCATATTATAAGGCACTAATTAAACATTGCTTTTCTCAAACTTCATAAAATTCTTGGATATCACCACAAACTATGTGCGACGACACATTTTCATGAAGTAACAATGGAGTGTGTGTGTACTTTGTGTGGTGAAGGATGTGAACGCCAGCACATCAACCGATGCAAAAATAGGACAAAATCGGTTTTGGAGTATAGTAAAGATCTGTAGACTAAAGAACCAGTATGAATTGTCTTTTGGCCATTCGGCTGCAATGCAATTGATTAAAATTGCCGCTATATAGCAGCTCACAAAAATGTGCAGCCATAAGGCTGGGCTAAGATGAGTGAGTGAGTCAGTCAGTCAGTCAGGACACTTTCTTTTATGGAATTGATTGTAATTCGATTCGAAACTTAACTGGTGATGCAACTGGTTTTGAAAATTTCTGTTAGGACTTACCTGGTTTTGAAATCAATTTTACTTTAGTTGTTTGCCTCATGATTCAGAAAATACTCTTAAGGAAAATATTACCATTGCAAATGTCAATGTTGCAACATTGTAAATGTCAATAAATCAATATTTCAAATTTAAACAACTAAGTCATCCATCTCAGAAGCTATTTCATACAAAGAAACTTCTTCATTGATAGAAAGATATTCAATGTCATGCAAGTTCTCGGACGGGGCTATCATGTTTACATAGTATGACAAGATTTCCAGGCATTGCCAAAATGTTCAGCGGGCAAAGATTTCACATTCCTTGCTTCCATAAATAACAACTAGAGTCCGTGGTGTACTGTTGGTTCCTTAGTTTTTTGTCTGATAACCGGTGCTAATTGTGATGGCTGTATTAGTGTATGTTATCTGTGATTCAGGTAGAAGGACTGCAGACGATTAATTTTTTTAAGTAGATCCTACTTTTGTTACCAAATGCTACCATCCACGACTCCTAGCTGTGGACGTGGCTACTAAATGCCATCGCAGTCAGCACCTGGCGGCGAACGTTGGAACTAATATAGCGTTATCAAACTAACCTACAAATTTTAGCTTCCACAAGTGTAGTTAGTGGAAGGTTCTTTTTCATGCCATAAATCTATGATTTGGGTCCACCGGCTTACTTCCCCTCCGAGGGATTTTTAACGCTCTTAAAAAATCCGACGACTTCGGTCGGGTTTGAACACGCTATCTTGCGCATAGAAGCTCTGCATGCTACCAAATACGCCACCAAAGTTGCTTGGTGTACTGTAGTTTGTGATATAATATCTAAAACTTGGTTATTCTTCTTGTTGTTGTTTGAGTCTTCAGTCTTTTGACTGGTTTGATGCAGCTCTCCATGCCTCCCTGTCCTGAGCTAATCGTTTCATCTCTACATAGCTCCGACACCCTACATCCGAGGCAATCTGTTTAACATATTCTAACCTTGGTCTACCCCTACAGTTTTTGTCCTCGACCCTTCCTTCCATAACTAAGCTTGCTATTCCTGGGTGTCTTAGTATGTGTCCTACCAACCTATCTCTTCTCTTCATTAGCAGTCGCCAGAAACATCTCTCCTCTCCCACTCGTCTTAATACCTCTTTGTTTGTAACCCTATCTACCCATCTGATCTTCATCATTCTCCTGTAACACCACATTTCAAATGCTTCAATTCTCTTCTTTTCTGCTGCACCAATAGTCCAAGTTTCACTTCCATAGAGCGCCACGCTCCAGACAAAGGCTTTCAAAAATGACTTCCTAATACCTAAATCTATATTTGATGTCAGCAGATTCCTTTTTTGTAGAAATGCTTTCTTTGCCTGAGCCAACCTACTTTTTATATCCTCTTTGCTTCGTCCATCACTGGTTATTCTGCTTCCTAAGTAACAGAAGTCTCCTACTTCCTTCAGCTTTTCACCTGCCAATTTGATCTCCATAGAGGTTTCTGATTTATTTCGGCTGCATTCCAGTATTTTTGTTTTACATTTATTAATTTTCATCATGAATTCTTTCCGTAAGACGGAGTCCATACCATTCAAAAACTCATTCAAATCCTCAGGCTTGTCGGCCAAGATGACGATGTCATCAGCAAATCTCAGAGTTGAAATTATTTCTCCTTGAATCTTCACTCCCACTTTAAATTTTTCTCTAATTTCCTTCATTGCTTGTTCAATGTAAAGATTGAAAAGTATGGGTGATAAGTTGCAGCCTTGCCTTACACCTTTCTGAATACCAGCTTCTCTCTCATGTCCTTCAACTCGAATGACTGCTGTCTGGTTTCTGTACAGATTGTATATCACCCTCCTATCCCTGTACTTTATTCCAATCGATTTCAAAATGTCAAACAATTTAGTCCAATCAACGTTATCAAAAGCCTTTTCTAAGTCTACAAAAGCCATGAACGTTCTCTTATCTTTCCTTGTTCTACCTTCCAAAATCAGCCTAAGACTTAGTACAGCTTCCCTTGTTCCTACATTTCTCCTGAAACCAAACTGGTCTTCACCCAACTCCGTTTCTATCTGGCTTTCAATCCTCTTGTAAATTATTCTAGACAGGATCTTTGAAGCATGAGTAATCAAGCTGATTGTACGGTAATCTTCACATCTGTCAGCTCCCACTTTCTTTGGTATAGGGATGATTACATTCTTCTTGAAATCAGGGGGTACCTCACCTGTCTCATAAATCCTACACACCAAGTGAAATAACCTGATCAGACCTTCATCTCCTATGCAGCGTAGCAACTCAATCGGTATATCATCTATGCCTGGTACTTTGTTCCTGCTTAAGTCTTCCAAAGCTGTATCAAATTCTAATCTCAATATTAAATCTCCTTTCGCATCCTCAGCAATTTGCTCCTCCCTTTCCATTACATGATTCTCAATCTCCTTTCCCTTATACAAACTCTCTATGTAAGCTTTCCATCTCACAACCTTTTCTTCCCTATCTGTTAGAGGCTTTCCATTTGTGTCCTTAATATTACAGCACTTAGTCTTCTTTTCCCCAAAAGTATTCTGAATCCTTCGATAAGCTGTGTCTACTTTTCCTAATTTCAGACAATTTTCTATACCTGCACATTTCTCTTTCAACCATTCTTCTTTCGCTTCCTTGCACTTCTTGTTAACCTCATTTCCCAGACGTCTGTATTCTGCTTTCCCCTTTTCATCTCTTACATTCTTGTGTTTCCGCCTTTCATCCATCAATTCTAGTATATCCTGAGTGATCCATGGTTTTCTACCTATTCTTTCTTTCCTACCAATGTTTTCTTCTGCGGATTTTGTTATTTCATTCTTCAAAAGTGCCCATTCGTCTGCAATTGAAGTTTGTTTAGGGTTTTTCATTAGTCCTTCCTTCATACTCTTCTTGAATCTTTCGTTTACATCCTTCTCGTTCAGTCTGTCTATAGCACACCTTTTTTGCTTTTGACTTTACTTCAGTTTCTTCAACTTGAATCTGCATTTCATTACAACCAGATTGTGGTCAGAGTTTATGTCAGCACCAGGATATGTTTTACAATCCAAAATCTGGTTTCGAAACCTCTGCTTGACCATAATGAAGTCGATTTGGTAACGCCCTGTATCTCCTGGTCTCATCCATGTGTATGTTCTTCTATTGTGGTTATTGAATAAGGTGTTAGCTATGACCAATTCATGCTCGGTGCAGAATTCTACCAGCCTGCTTCCTCGATCATTCCTTTCACCTAATCCGAAATCTCCTATCTTCCCTTCTCTCCCTTTTTCTACCACAGCATTCCAATCTTCCATTACTATAACATTTTCATCACCCTTGATATACCTCAGAATTTCGTCTATTTCTTCATAGACCTTTTCAACATCCTCATCATCAGCTTGACTGGTAGGCATATAGACTTGTACCACTGTGGTGCAGGTAGGTTTAGTATTGATTTTTGCTACAATAATCCGTTCACTATATTGCTCATAATATTCCACCCGCTGTCCAAGTTTCCTACTCAATATGAGGCCAACCCCTGCTTGGCCATTGTTTGATTTAGTGCTAATGACCCTATAGTCTCCTGACCAAAAGTCCTGTTCTTCCTGCCAGCGCATTTCACTAATCCCAACCAAATCCAACCTCAACCTATCCATTTCCCTTTCTGAGTTTTCTAACCTTCCACTTCCTAGCAGACTTCTAACATTCCACGCTCCGATCCGTAGAATGTCAGATTTCCTCTTTGTCACTTCTGTGATGTTAACCCCCTCTCGAGTAGTCCCCACCCGGAGATCCGAACGGGGGACTAGTTTACCTCCGGATTGAAATTTTACAAGGGAGGAGGCCATCGTCACATGTAATTATGCATAGAGAGGTGCATATCCTCGGGAATAGCATACGGCTGTAGTTTCCCGTTGCTTTCAGCCGTGCAGCAGGACGCAGTGTAGCCATTATTGGCTTATATTATCAATATCTTAACCGTCTATAAGACTAGTAAAGAATTGATTTATTCTGAAAGGCTGCTACTCCCTTTCAGAATAAGTAAAGAGCAATTCTACTAACAAAAATACTAACCTTCTACCGTACTAACAATTAAATACCAAAATTCTACTAACAAAAAATACTTATTCTTCTTACAAACACTATAATAATCGTATGGCCTCGGGTGCCTGGTGCAAGCCTTGCTATTTGACACCCAGAGGGTAGCTTGCATGTCTAATTTCGTTGTTCCTTGACTAAGAAAGTCAAGGAGGTTAGATGTTAGATATCTAAGCTCCTTAAACACTAGCGCTTTCTAGTAGAGAAATGAGGAACTTTGTGTTGGCGGAAACTCCCGAGATTAATTTTGCCGTTATGAACTCGGCCTACTGAATTCAAATGGGTTCTTTGACATGCCAACATCGTATGACATGCGTATCGTATTTTTGCCGCCTTTCAAAAATCACTTACCACGGCCAGGAGCGAACCTGAAATCTTGGAGTTAGTAGACCGACACGCTATCCACTCACCCACCGTGGCAAGCTTTACAAACACTTATACTGGCCTATTTCACTTCTGTAGTGAACTTCACCCTTCATTTACTTGCGATTTACTTTAAAGAAGAACCATTCTCAGGGATTCAACACAAAGTGCTATTGTACAGGTGATCGCAGTAAATCTGAAATACATTTCTTCCAATCAGAAGTTTTGTCCATTGTTCCAAAGTCGGGGAAAATCTCTGTATATTCATTTGGACTTACGATTACATCTAGCCTTTCAATTTCTTTTCTGTTAGGTGAGAAATTCTATGTAAAAAACATACGGTATTCTACAGGTTCAATGGTTGGAGGAACAATTCGTATATTACATGCCGAATCCAGCTGACGCCAGTCTAATCACTGTCACATTTTCAGGTATGACAATATTTGACGACCAATGATACACAACAGAGCAATCAAAATTTTCGTTGATATATTTAATAATACTTTTATTGCAGCCAAGTGGCTATAAATAAAACAAAAGGAATTGCAGCCAAGTGGCTATAAATAAAACAAAAGGAAAATTTAATTACAATACAAATTATTCAAGTAATTTCAATTTTGCATTCTGGTGCCTTGGTTTGCATATTCTGTAATTGATTGGGTTCTTTTTTGCACAATTCTATGTGGTAGCGTCCACATGTTTGTCCGCATAAGTTGCACTCTCACGTCTCAGCTGGCTCATGATATGTGTTCACACCTTAGATCATAAATCCAATAGATGGCTGATAACGTCACGTTGTTGAAACCATCATCTCGATCAGCTGACTAAAGGGAACTGCGGGTAGTTTAGAGCACTGAAATACTACACGTGATGATAGAATTGGTTCATTTAAAGTGAGTTCTATTCATTACTAAGTCAGAATGGTGTATTACTGTGTCGCGTATGAATGTAAGGAGACGTTTAAAAAAGGATCGGGCATTTCTTTCCATACGTATGTTAATTCATTGCTAAATAACCCTAAAATTCATGACTTAATTACTTGCATTACTTTAGCCTACATTTCCTCTTAACTCTGAAACATGAAAGAAAAATAATTAAACATGAAAATGCTGGAATTTATTATAAATGATTATAATTTACCCTATCCCTTACTCTACTGAACAGGCCTGTATTTATGCTCGAAGGTATCAAGTATTTACATGTCCATAGGCTAGACGTTTTTCTTGGTGTTTTGTTGAGACTGCTAGTAATTGCATCTCTGAACATAAAAATGCTTTATGTCCCTATGCTGGATTAAATGTAGTGTGGACTACAAAATGCTGTCGTTAATCATTTTCAGTGTTAAATTACAGGTTATGCTACAGATGTGACAGTGTAGTCTTGGACAGTGCGTTTGGTTGAGGGAATTTTGAGATTCTTCTAGGATAGGCTACATTGCATCCCTAAATTAGTCAATTCTTCGTAGAATTTCAGAATTCTGGGTTATTTTTGCGAAGGTTTCTATGATTCATGAAAAATAGAATTTAAAAACAGTTCATTGATTAAAATATTTTCCTATGTAGCAAATGGAATGCATAGTTGTTAAAAACCAACGCTTACTAAATCGATAGACTTCCTTATTTCCATTTGCCCATGTTGTTTTGTTCACTTTCATAAAATTAGCCAAAATACATTTTCTTATGATGAAAAATAATTTGGGAAGTGATGTTGTAAGTTAATAGATTGAACTTGTTTGGAGCTTTCGGGCGTGCAATCAAAAATGACCAGCTAGACAAACAATTCTGTTCAAAAATCAATAGGTCTTATTCAGAGTTGGATTTGTTATTTAGCATTTACAAGAGGGGGTCCTGGATGTATGAGTATTACGGGGTCACGACAGCCACTCTTTATACAAACACAATTCTGTTGACCTAATTCTCAGAGTTGGATTTGTTATTAATTATTTACAAGATGGGATCCTGGATGCATGAATATTACGGAATACGACAGCCACTTTTAACATCAAATATGTTACATTCTTAAGCTTTGCTACCTTCCGGTATGTGAAGAAACATGCGATGCTTTTACCAATACCGTATAAATTACGAAAATGTGTGTTGAAACCCTCATTAAAAATCATTTTCCCACATACTCCTATAACCTTCCATTACGAGGTCCTCTGTTTACCCTTTAATCAGCTGATCGAGATGTTGGTTTCACGTCACAGTACAGGCGCAGTGTGGCAATGCGCACTCTATTGTATTTATGCTCTAAGGTTCTCACAGATGAGATGATGAAATCCGTGTACCGCCATTCTGGTAAACACGTGCCTCATCTCAAAGCTGGATATAGTCCATGTCCAATCTACCATGGCTCCCGTTCCATAAAACTCTGTGGGCATTTCTTCTCTTTTTGCTTTTAATGTTAATAAAAGATTTTTCGAGGCTCGAGTGCTGGGAAGAGTCAAAAGTGTATATTTGAAAACCATATTATTTCTAATTCAAAATTAAATGACAAATAAGTCATAATATTCCTAATTGAGACGTTGCTAATTGTACTCTTTACAACTATAATATGAGTAATGCTAGTTTTACATACTTCTTTGTTACTGCGTAATCAGTATGTGTCAGCACATTTTTTTTTGTTCTAGTATATTTATTAAAGAATAATGTTAATATAATGTAAGATACAAGAATGGTGATTATTAATAGAATTAATAATGTGTGATCGTGAAAAAAGATGAGTTGTTCTATCGAGAATTTTTCTAAAAATCTTTCGTTCCTTTTTTTCAATTTCTTCAATGTCTTTTTTAGTTGTTAGTCCTAGGCATTCCGAAGCATACAGGCACTTGGGTTGAATTACTGTTTGATAGTATCGTAGTTGAGTCCTAATAGAAATTGCAATATTTCGGGCACATTTTTATTTTTCTTGTTTTCATATTTTATAATATGCTCAACGTTCGGTACGATTGTTTAAAAAACAATCAACCGGAGGCTGTTTCACAGGTTATCGTCAGACATCAGTGCGCGTTGCCATGTTTTTTAAAGTTTCAATGCAGAGAAAAACGTTGCACAGAATGCCTGTGCAATTTCGGATATTCTTGTTGCGGTAATTTTGAATAGATGTAGGTGTTGATTCATTTAGGGACTCTGCGACACCATGGTCATGTAGTCCCGTATACCTGGGTGTGTGTATGAAATTTGTGTGATAACCTGCGTTATTGCGATGGCTGTATTAGTGTTTGTATTTGTAATCAAATGAGGATTGGGAAGGAGGCGGCCTTGGCCTTTAGTTAGGAACCATCCCAGCATTTGCCTGGAGTAGAAGTGGGAAACCACGGAATACCATTTCCAAGATGGCTGAGATGGGAATCAAACCTGCCTCTTCTCATGCTTCACGAGGTTTAGTATACCCCATTCCAGCCCTAAAACCAGAATTAAATTTCTTGGCAGAGCCGGGAATCGAACCCGGCCTTTGCGGTGACAGAAGAGTGATAGCAGCTATGCAACGAGGTGGACATTTTGAATAGTATCAGGCAGATTTTTCGCAGAGTTAAAACTATCCTTAAGTCGAGTGCTACATTGCAAATGGCTTGAAGAAAAAAAAAAAAAAAAAAAAGCAACAGTTTTATAAATTCTTGAAATCTGCTAGAAGGGGGGGAGTTTGATGTTCAACACAGGGATGGGCTGAAGGCAGTGCGAGTTGCAGTGAGACGGGAAAGCAAGTGAGAGACGAACATAATAGTCTTTCTCCATTATCACTGCCAGGCCGTGCGCGCCAGAAGCACTCTGGCTTGAAGTCGGCGTGCTGTTTGACCACCTCTGATTTAGAACATAAATAACAAAATAGTGTAGACAACATCATTCCTGAAGTTATTCACAATAATAATTCAATAGTGAACCCTTAAACTCAAGGAGACAATAGATCACAGGCAAACTACTTAAACAACATAAATAATAACTCAACAACCATAAAAGTAAACTATACTGTTTGTAAATAAGTTTGATGTGTTACACAAGTTTTTACAAACTTACGTAATCTAAGCATTGTATAATGATATACAGAGAGGATAGATTATCTGTCCCAGAGACCCTCGCTAGCCCGCTCGCCCATGGCGCGAGCCTGTCTCCCGCCAGGCACTTTGCCGTTATGCGGCGCCTGCCCGGCACTGAGTCATTGAGTATAGGAATTTGTACTTACCTAGTTCACAGCTGGTGCTGAAACTGTTCGCCATGCACTGCTACACATCGCTGGCACCTTTTTATGAAACTGGCATTTACTCTCTGAAGTTCCTCAGCACCGATTGACTGTATTTCAGCTATAATATAGTCTTTAAGCTCATTTACAGTGTGAGGGTTTCTCGCATACACTCTATTTTTAAGCGTCCCCCACAAATAAAAGTCACATGGTGATAAGTCTGGGCTTCGCGGGGGCCACACGTTCAGACTTATAATCCTCGTACCGAAAATGCGACGCAATTCTGTCATGGATGCTTCGGCAGTGTGAGCAGTGGCAGAATCTTGTTGAAAGTAATTCGACAATCGCTCTCCGTAAGTCAGTTCGTCAAAAAATTGGTCAAGGATCACATTGGAGTGCAAATTTATGCACAGATTCCTATACTCAATGATGCAGTGCCGCTCGAGCGCCGCATTACGGCAAAGTGCCTGGCGGGTGACAGGCTGGTGCCGCGGGCGAGCGGACTAGCGAGGGTCTCCGGGACAGATAATCTATCCTCTCTGTATTTGAGCATTGGTGCAATTCATAAACATCGTACATTAACTAAACCTAAGTTAACAGGATCTGAAGATAACGCTTGACGTTCGAAACATGTCATCCAATTAAGTACCCCATTTTGTACATAAAAGCATGTCTTTTTGTAATAATACCTTGTTTCCTTCAGGTGAAGGCATGTAAATACTTGTTTCCCGCCTAATGTAATTGGGCACAATTTGTGTTGACCGACTGGAAAGCTTACTATAATAGAACTACCCTAGGCAACGCTGTAAAATTAGCTTCTATCACTTCAGTTGTAGTTAAAGTTTTTTACCATCATTATGGTGTTTGAAGCCATTTTCAGTGTTGCCTTAGTCAAAGAATGTTAGATGCTTTTCAGTCGGTCATCAGCTAAGTTCTGAACTTGGCCTAGTAGTCGTTGACGGTGGCGCTTTGCGGCAAAAGTAGGAACTATTTGAAAAATTCTAAGTTGCAGTTCTTAAATTAAAAAACAGATAACACACACTAATACAGTCATCACAATTTACACAGGTTATCAGGCAGATTCTACACACACCCAAAGTACACGGGACTACATGACCGCATTGTCGCAGCCCCTAAACTTAAGAACCAACCATCACGATTGTACCCGAATGAGATGGTTTATTCCCTAAGTGTATCACAGCAGTAGTGGCTACACCTTTATAGATTGGTTGGGGGAGGAATATTTTTTTTGTTGATAGGATCATCATTTCTAAGTTTTTCAGTATTGAAATAAATAGTCCTTCTTTCAGGTACTTAATGCCTTAAGAGAAGTTGGTATTCGGAAAAGTGTAAGGCAAGGCTGCAATTTATCACCCATTCTTTTCAATCTATGCATTGAACAAGCAATGAATGAAATTGGAGAACAATTCAAAGTAGGAGTAAAGATTCAAGGAGAAATAATTTCTACTCTGAGATTTGCTGATGACACAGTCATCTTGGCCGACACATCAGAGGATTTGAATTAGTTTTTAAATGGTATGGATTCTGTCTTGAGGAAAGAATTCATGATGAAAATTAATAAATGTAAAATAAAAATGTTGGAATACAACTGAAAGAAATCAGAAACCCCTAAAGTCGTCGAATTGGCAGGTGAAGAGCTAAAGAAAATAGGAGACTTCTGTTACTTAGGAAGCAAAATAACCAGTGATGGACGAAGCAAAGAGGATATAAAAAGTAGGTCAGCACAGGCAAGGAAAGCATTTCTACAGAAAAGGAATCTGTTGACATCAAATATAGATTTAGGTATTTAGGAAGTAATTTTTGAAAGCCTTTTGTTTGGAGCATGGCACTCTATGGAAGTGAAACTTGGACTGTTGGAGCAGCAGAAAAGAGGAGAATTGGTGTTGGAAATGGGGTGTTACAGAAGAATGATGACAAGATGCATAGATAGGGTTACAAATGAAGAGGTATGAAGACTATCGGGAGGGGAGAGATGTTTTCTGGTGACTGCTAATGAAGAGAAGATATAGGTTGGGAGGGCACATACCATGACACCCAGGAATAGCAAAGTTAGTTATGGAAGGAAGGGTCGAGGATAAGAACTGTAGGGGTAGACCGAGGTTAGAATGTTAAACAGATTGCATCAGATGTAGGGTGTGGTAGCTATGTAGAGATGATATGATTAGCTCAGGTCAGGGAAGCATCGAGGGCTGCATCAAACCAGTCAAAAGACTGATGATTCAAACACACAATGCCTTAATATTTATCAGTAAACAGAATATTTCCCCACGTGCTGGCTTTGACATCTGTCGGCGTTTTTCTCTTATAATACAGATTATAGGTATTGAACGAAATGTTAGAGGGCAGGGATGATGTTCATGGTTTACAAGAGATTACGATCGAAAATTGATAGCTATACTTTTTGGAATGAAAGGATCATTCAACTAAGAATAAAACTATCCAGAGGATATTTGACATTTATAGGGGCATATGCACTGGTTGAAGGCTACTCGAAAGAAAGTGATATTTTGTATAATGATCTGCAGAAGTTAATCAACATTACTAATAGACAAGATATGATACTGTTAATGGGAGACTTCAGTGGCAGAGTTGGTAATGAGAAAATTCAGAATAACATTGGAATTCATGGAGAGGTAACCCGCAATAACAATGGAACAAAATTAATAGATTTCACTATCTTCAATCAGTTTCAGATTATGAACACACTGTTTCCACTCAAGGACAGTCATAAATATACGTGGTCTGCAAGAAATCAGAAATCGATTATTGATTATATGATTTGTAATGGAAAATTGGCAGATTAGTTTTGAATACAAGAGTTTATCGAGGACCTGAATTGGAAACCGACCCCTATTTATTAGTTGCCCCTATTAGTTTAAAACCACGGGGGTTCAAGAAAAAGAAACAAAGAACACAGGCAAACGAAACTTCATATAAGGTTAACCTTTTAAATTCGACTGATTTCTTAGGCTCGGTCATCTCCTCACGAAAAACATCGTCTCTCGTGATCTCGATCTTCTTCATTTCAGGAATCCAGATACGGTAAGCCTTCGACTGCTCCGAATATCCAACGAAAATTCCCTCTTTTGAGCGAGGGCTAAACTTCCCCTTGTTTGGGGTCTTGTCCAGGCAGAACACCTTGCTCCCCAAGTCCTTGAAATAGTGTGCAGTCGGATTTCTGTCGAACCAGCGCTCAAATGGAGTCTTCCCGTTTAGCTTTTTGGTTGGACATCGGTTCCTCAGATAATTTGCGGTGTTGATCGCCTCCGCCCAGAATGTCATCGGTAGGCCAGATTGCAGGAGTAAACGTCGTGCTGCCTATTCAAGGGTCCGATTTTTCCTCTCGGCCACACCATTTTGTTCAGGTGTATATGGTGTTGTGAGACGGCGTTCGATCCCCTCAGATTTCAGGAACTCGTCAAATTCCCTGTTGACATATTCACGTCCATTGTCGGACTGTACGCACTTTATTTTCGGACCGTGCTGCTTCTCAATGAAAGCCTTGTACTCTCGGAACATTTGCAACGCCTCGCACTTCGTCTTCGTAAACCGTACCTCTGTCCATCACGAGTAGTCGTCCGTAAATGTGATCATGTACTTGGATCCACCGTTCGACACAACACCCACAGGGCCACAAATGTCTGTGTGAATAATGTCGAGCTTACCGGTCACACAATTTGACTCTTTTGGGAAAGATATTCGAGTCATTTTGCATTTCGTGCAAATGTCACACGTTAGATCTCCACATCTTCCTTTTAGTTGCACACCTCGAATGGATCCGCTCTTCACTGCCGTATCGAGATCACGAAAGTTGACGTGACCCATCCTTCGATGCCACAGCTGCGCCACATTCTCGTCGCGCTTGTCTTCTGACACTGCATTTTGACATTTTTCCAGTGGGGTGCCCTGTACATAGTACAGATTGTCCTTGCGCTGTGCAACTAACCTCGTCAGTCCATTCTGGTCAGAAACTTCCGCCTTCTCTTTGCCAAAAACAATCGAGAAACCATGGTCTGTCATCTTCGAGACTGATAAGAGATTAGTGCGGATCTCAGGAACGTGCAAAATCTCATTGAGAGTAACGTTGCTAGTTTTACCGTCTACACTTGTTGCAATTTTTGCAGTTCCTCGGGCCTTGATCTCTGCGGTTGCGCTGCTCGCTAACTTCAGCTTGCCAGTCTCGCCCTTGTCCATCTTTGTAAACACAGTCGCATCACCGCACAGATGAAATGTGCACCCACTGTCGAGACACCACAGGTTTTCGACGCTGCTTGTCGCGATCTGGCACGTATCAGGTTCCTCAACTGATAAGAGTGACGCGTCCGACTGCTGATTTTTGTTGACCTTAACATTGCAGTCCACTGCCTTATGTCCCTTGATTCCGCACTTCGAGCATTTGAACGGAAACGATTTCTCCTTGTCACTCTTACCACCGGAGTAGCCGTGGGTTTTTGTTTTGTTCCATCGGTGTTGACGAGGCAACTCGGGCATCGTGTTCTTCAATTATCTTCGTACATAGATTCTCAGGCTTCGGTAGATCGTCCCGGCTCTATGGCAATTCTGAAATTTTCAAAACTTGCCGGCAAACTGTACAGCATCATGATGGTAAGTTGGTCTGGGTTAATAACTACGTCCATGTCAGCCAACTTGTCGACACAGTCAAAGTAGTTGTTGAGGTGCTCACGGATGTCGCCACCTTCAGTCATCTTTTGCAAGGTTAGACTCTTGAACAACGTGGCCTTGCGAGCCGGCCCCTTCGACTGAAACGTATCCTCAAGTTTCTGCCATATCTCGCTTGATGACCTGCAGTTCTTCACCAACTTGAGCTGGCTTGGTCCGATGGATAGGATTAGGTCTGACATGGCCTTTTCATCCCTAGTTGTCCACTCGGTCACTTGAGCTGCATTGTCCTCACCCGGCTCGGGTTTGACGATCTTGTGGTTGACATAACCCCACGCGTCATTCTTTATCAGAATGGCGCGCATTTGCATTTTCCAGGTGTCGTAATTATCGCGCCCTAAGGCCTCGATGCGCACTACACCGTTTGAATTCATTGTCTCACTTCAATCGTGCCGCGTGTTAATGTCCGGAACACTCACGATTGTTCACAATAAATTTGCTGTGCCGCGTGTTATTGTTTGAAACACTCACAACCGGCCATACACTTTGCGTCGCGTGCTATTGTCCGGAACACTCGCAAATAGGCCTACGGAATTTCGTGTCGTGCGCTTTCGTACACAACTCGCACGTTAAGCACGTTTTCTTGCGTCACGTGTTATAGTCCAAAACACTCGCAATAAGCCAAAATTCGCGTCGCGTGTTATTGTCCAAACACTCGCGATTGGCTTTTTCACTGTTCACTCACCATCAAGCACACAATATTCGAGAAGACGACGTTTGTTCCTTCTCGCTTTGTCGATGTCCAGAAGTTTCTCGATAGAGCAAGATGTCTGCCGATTCGACGCATTCTTCTGTTTGTGTGTCTGCTTGATTCCGCTGTTTCCAGTTTTTCAGTTGATTTAAATCTGAGCCAATCGTTCTGGGTCCATAACCTATTAGAGGTTTTAAAGCGGCAATGAAATGTAACGCTCGTTGAAATGTAACTCTACTGATTTATTTAACACAAAATACATGAACTGTTTAAATGCGTTGTGCCGTGAACAGATCATAAAACGAACTGTTTAAAAGTTAGTTGAGGGCGCTAATTGCGCCTATCGATCAGGATGGAGGTCGATACCGGCAGGTGCCGATCTTCACGAACAGTTTAAAACCACGGGGGTTCAAGAAAAAGAAACAAAGAACACAGGCAAACGAAACTTCATATAAGGTTAACCTTTTAAATGATCCCAGTATAAAATGGCTATACCAAAACAGGCTTGATAATCACATTCAGATGATTCCACTTTCTGACGATGTGAAAGACAAGTGGTCCAATTTGAGTTCAGCTCTAAAACAGTCCGTATTTGAATGGGAGATTGAAAAAGAAAAAGGGTTGAAGAATTTGGGACGAAGAAATTGCAAAAGTAATCTCCGTAAAAAGAAATACCATCATAAGAGAGCAATAGCAAAAAGAGTAATCAGTACCTGGAGACTGATATACACTGAAGAAAATGGAAATTGCAACACCATGAAGGCATTGGTCGTTTGTGTTGATTTTCAAGATATGGAACGATGCCATGTAAGTATGTAAACGATCAAAGTTTCAGACCCATTGGATTGTTGCTACAGGTCTACCCACGTGATTGGTCGCAGAGGAATCAACTCCAGTATACAGACTCTGGTGTAGCGTAGTTGACTTGCAGTCTGTGCAGTGAAGTGTTCCCCGTCAAACATGCCTCGACGACAGAGAAGAGCACGCTATCAACAACTGTGGTCAAATGAAGGTACCCACACTCGTAGACCTGACACAGGCCCAGCGCGACAGACAACTGTGAGAGAGGATCGCCGCATCATTCGGATGGCCCGGATGGAACTCCATGCAACAGCAGTGCAAATTCGAGCAGCTGTAGCACCCCACGTTACACAACTATCAGTTGGTAATCCCCTGCGTGCAGATGGCTTACGATCCCGTGTCCCTGCAGAAGGTGTTCCATTGACCCCTCAACAGCGACTTGTAAGGCTGGCCTGGTGTCGAGAACGATCGACGTGGGTCGACGAATGGCATAGGGTCGTCTTTAGTGATGAATCGCGCTTCTGTCTTGCCCGCAGTGATCGTCAGAATCGTGTGCGCCGACGTACCGGGGAGAGGGGCCGCCCAGACCTTATTGTCGAGAGGCACACAGGGCCAACACCAAGCATTATGGTCTGGGGAGCTATTGGCTTTAATGTGAAATCACAATTAGTGCTTGTTGAGGGCACTATGACTGCTCGACAGTACGTTGATAGGGTACTCAATCCAGTGGTTGTCCCTATGATGGCGAACATTGCTAATGGGATGTTTCAGCAGGACAATGCCCAGGTTCACACTGCACGCATCTCCATAGAAGCTCTCCACGGCATCATGGCCCGCCAGATCCCCGGACCTCAGTCCTATTGAGCATGTGTGGGACATGATGGGTCGACAACTGGCCAACCGTCCTCAGCCACCCACAACTCTGGAACAACTGACCCATGCAGTGCAGCAAGCATGGGCCACAATTCCTCGGAAGCGATCCAGGGCCTTATTGACTCCATACCTTGCCGAATTCATCAATGTATTGCCGCTCATGGTGGGCACATCCTGTATTGATTGTTGTCCAAACTTGCAATCCGAGGGTCCTGAATGTGTAATCATCGAATCACAACCGAACACTCGTCCTGCATGTTCAATTGCAGCAATGCAGCACCACTCCTTTTGGGTGTTGCAATTTCAATTTTCTTCAGTGTAACAAGACCACAACCTCAAACCTATAAAATTTTGAAAAAACTAAATAGGGAAGTAAAAGATGTAAAAATTAATGCAATATCTCACAAAGAATGGCTTGAGTATTTTTAGAGCCTTGGGTTGAGTCCAAATATTGAACAACTTTTTTTTACCAGCATCTAACAATTAGTCTTCGGAAAATATTACACTCGAAGAATTAGAACAGGTCTTGAGGAAACTTCGAAATGGGAAAACACCTGGATAATATTCAATAAATGCAGAAATGTTGAAATAATCAGGTGATGCCTTGAAGAAAAGATTTCTCAGATTATTGAATTTAATCTGGATGGGTAACAGACCTCCAGTAGATTGGCAAAAGGCAATAGTTGTTCCTCTTCATAAGAAGAGAACTATGAAAGATTTGGAAAATGATAGAGGAATAAGTATACTTTTCTCTGGATACAAAATTTTTGCAATTATTGTTAAAGAAAAATTACTGAAACATTACTCGGAGGTAATAGGGAATGAACAACATGGGTTTAGAAAAGGTCGCACATGTGCAGATGCCTACTTCACCTTAAACATTTTGATTGAAAAACGCAGGGAGTTCAATTTAGAAACACACACATCATTTTTTGATTTTAAGAAAGCCTTTTAATTTTGTTGACAGAAACAGACATATTGGCCAGGGGTTGTGTCCCCCAACAGTTAATTGATAACATTTACAACATGACATAGTGGTACTCTTATAGCACTAAGGTTAAGTAATCATAAATCCGAGTGGAAGCCAATCAGCAGAGGGGTAAGACAAGGCTGTGGACACTCTCCATAGCTATTCATAATCTACATGAATGCTATAATAAAGGAATGGAGGTGTGAAAGACATGGTTCAATACCAATCAGCAAGCATCTAAAAAATTTAGATGCTATACTATTTGCTGATGATGTTGCATTGGTAGCAGCATCTGAAGATGATCTGCAGTGGTCAGTATTCAACCTCCAGAAAGTGTCATCAAAATTCAGCATGTGCATATCTACTGAAAAGATTAAAGTAATGGCCTTGAAGGGTAAGGACCCAATCCCCAGTAAAATTTGTCTGAATGGTAAAATTTTAGGAAGAGTTAACGAATTCAAGTATTTAGGATATCACAACTCTGCAATTCTTCTAGGTTTGTGCCGTGTCTTGTGTGGTGTTTCGCCTAGGACACCAAGCTGGCTCATCGGCGGGCTCTTGATGTCACCGCCCTGACCCCCACAGGAGTAACGAACTGCGCGCTACCTCCCTTTATATAGAGTGCTACTGCACTGCGCCGATGAGCCAGCTTGGTGTCCTAGGCGAAACCCCACACAAGACACGGCACAAACCTAGAAGAATTGCTGTGTTTTAATTCACCGGCCGTGAAAGCCAATATACCATTTAGGATATCATTTATCTTTTCAAGAAGAACGAGACATAACTGCAAAAATAACAAATTATACCAGAACAACAGGAATTATCAATCACGTCATGAAGCCATCTCTTGTCCAAAGGCTTATGTTTGTATAACACATTAGCCAGACCAACCCTATGCTATGGCAGCGAGGCATGGACAATAAGATCTCAGGACATCTCCAGACTCACAGCACGCGAAGTGACATTCATGCGCCGAACAGCAGGCTATACTAAATGGGATCTGTGCCCCCTATTCGATAACTGACCTCCTAATGAGAGAGATCGGCTACCGAAGAAGAGTCACATCGCCCCTATCCCGATTTCTATGTCGCTGCTACCGAGAAAGGGGGAAGAAGGGGACTTTCGGAATAAATCCGTTAAGCGGAAGGGCTGGGGTTGGAACTCGGAGTCCAATGTGGTCTTCGATTGCCTAGCCAAGTACTATTCTGCATAAATAAAAAAATGATTTCATAATCAAAAAGAGAACAAATTTTATTCTGAAAGGGTTTGAGAATTACATGCCCGTAGGCTTAGAGGGAGGGAGCAATCAAATACACTCCTATAAAATAAAATCCCAATGAAGGGCAACAATGACCTAGAGTAGATCTGGCAACATAGCACATGTTGCGTTTTACCAATTTCAAAAGTTCATGACAAACTTTCCAATATATCTGCTCTTGGCAGGTTTTATCCAACTTTCTTCATAGCAATTTCTTGTTACATCACAGCGTCTTATTAAGACATAAACTTTAAATCCATAACTTGATACTGCGCATTTTCGTATGATCGGCAACCTAAACAAATGACTATTTGCCAAGTTAAGATAATCTATCACCCGCTCCAAAATCCTAGCTTATACAGATTACAATTCTTTAAATCTTTCATTTCTTTTATTTATCTAATTGGTGCTGAAAATAAATTCGAGAATCGAGTGATAATAAAATAAAATTTGTCCCGGTATTTTGGCTGGCGCTACTTCCTGTCTTTTAAAATGGCTTACAACTATAACAAACTCTGGACTAATAATAAAATCATGGGCCCAAGTCAATAAGAAAATTCGAAATCGCACAGCATCAAATTATAATCTGCCGAGCAGAAACATGCTCGATTACTAAGCCATATCAAGCTAATAACCCTTTTACAAGCGCAAGAGTGCCACCATGCCACAATGGCCTCATCAAAAGCTAAGGAAAAAATTCCAATTAAATTATGTCCACCAAAGTTTTAGTTGAGAACGCATACAACGAAAGTTCAGTATTTCCATTCATCCTGCAACGAGACTGGGGCCACCGAAGCTTGGTCCCGCGCACTTTCAGTTCAATCACTCATGGCTGAATAATAGGGGCCGTGGCTTCCCACCTTACGCCCGTCACATTCAATCTCCAATGGTTGAATAATACTCACTTGTGTCGCTTGTTTTCATGACAATCAGAGTTATTTGTACACATGCGCACCAGGCACTAAGTGCTACTGCGAGCACCTAGTGACGGCAAGACGAAACATAAACAGTTTTCTCAATGATTACCAACAGTTCAACCAAACCTTTCATGATTTCCAAATGATCAAACCAACTTCACAACCAGTTTTCAGTTCGCAACACATAACTAAATACAGTATATGTGGCCAAATCCTATTGGTTATCCAGATCAAGTTTGCTGATTTCAAACTAGCGCAGATATTGCGGTTCAGTTAATATTAAACATCAGATATTGCGGTACAGTTCAGTTCATATTAAATATCCAAATTGGTAATAATGATTCTCTAAATTGTCAATAGTGGACACACACACAAGGGAATATTTGGGTCAACATATGGGAATGTTGAATTTAAGTTTCTTTATTTCTTCTTTGTAAATTTTGGGGTAGTCACAAGTAGTGACCAGTGGGTCCTGAACTGGATCCAGATGACGAAATAGGCCGACGTGGTACGAAGGTGGCCGATGAGGCACTAAGCGGGGCCCGATGGGGCACGGAGGGGGCCGACGTTGGGGTTGAAATCAAAGAGCAGATTTCCAATTGGCTCAGGATCATAAGAGAAATGAGGATGTGCTGAAGGAACTAAAAGTGAAACCAGTAACTACATACATTTGTCACTTCCAAGAGAACTGGAAATATGTCCAAAGGATGGAACCTGGAAGATTACCAAAGGAGATCCTTCGCTACCAGCCACGGGGAAATAGATTGATAGGACGTCCGATGAAGAGATGGAGGGAAAGTGCAAGACCGTAACGGGACTTTTGGCCCAATACTTGGATGGAAGACGATGATGAGGTATTCCATCCATCAAAAATGATGGTAGATACAAGCGTTTGAAATGACTTGTAATCTCCAAAACCAATGTCCTTAGTTATTGTTGTTTAAAGGGGCAGAACTATGAGGTCATCTGCCCCTGCCTATGTCCTTGTGAACAAAACAGATGCAATATACACATTGAACATACTAAGTTTGTATCTTTTTACACAATGGTCTGACTGCACATGGTGACTAAGATCTAAAAGCCCACGAAAACTTGCCTACATGAACAACACATGACTTGGCACCATGTATTGCTTGCTATGCTGCTCATTACTTACTTGATCCCCACAGCTGATTTCTTTTAATGCTTCATGAGTCAACCAATTCGTTCAAGTGTTCTGTGAAATATGTAAACCACTGTATTACAGAGCATAAAATTTTTAACATTTTAACACCTGGGTGACGGGCTCCAAGAAATCTCCTTTTTATTCAAGATATCATTGTCGGTAATCCTGCGGCATCTCTTGACCATACTGCCCCAGATCTTTGACGAAACAGAGACCACGGTCAGGCAAGTTGTAAATACTTGTGGAGTTGGCTGACATGGACGTAGTTATTAACCCAGACCAACTTACCATCATGATGCTGTACAGTTTGCCGGCAAGTTTTGAAAATTTCAGAATTGCCATAGAGAGCCGGGACGATCTACCGAAGCCTGAGAATCTATGTACGAAGATAATCGAAGAACACGATGCCAGAGTTGCCAGTGTCTGGAAACTGTGCAAGATGATGATGATGATCAGGCCTACAAGTAAGGACGGGATACAAATTCCCAAGGCGGAAGCTACGCGCCATGAGGTGTCTTAAAATTCAATGTACAACTGGAAAGTCTCGCGAAAAAATGAGGAAATCCTTGAGCAGAACGTGCTCACGAAACAAATCATAAAGTAGCTATCAAGTGTATGAACAAAAACACGTAAAGTAAAAAAAAAAAAAAAATATATATAATCAGAAAGGAGAACTGAAATACCAAGGGCTAAAAGCTTGCCCTAGACCTGAGAGCTCTTACAACACATCCGTACCGCTGGCACTAAGGAACTCATTGCTGCCGACTGACCAACAAAGGGTTCTGCCGTTAGCAATTATTGACCACACAGGTCGACAATGTAAGGACATTGTTGCCTACAATTAACTAGACCCTCCAAAATACTTAGAAATATAGACCTAGCGAGAGAAGAAAATTAAAGAAAAATAAACCAAAACTAGAAGTATCACATTGGTGTTAAACTTGAGATTATATAAGAAAATACGGGATCACGAGGCTTTACACGAGAGACAAGCATCATGGCCATGTGCCTCACAACCAAACTTCAGTTCAAAACGTGTTTCCCGTCTGAAATAACTTAAGTCCAAATCTTCAGCATCGCACCATTAAAGTATTGAAGTTAATCAGAAATTTGAAATAATAAGTCCGTTCACAGTTCACACTACATCAAATCAGTTTACATGTATTACCTCTTGTCCAGGCACAATGGCCTACCTTGCCATCAACGGCAGGCCTCCGAAAAGCCAGCCACAATACGTCCTTATTGTCACATCTCTCAACTCGGAATGGGCCGCGTCTTTCGCGCTCGGCCAGCACATAACGGCCCTCGAAGGGAGCTGAACACACTTGAAGTTAGACAAGCAGATCATAGTGCCAACAGTGGCACACCGTAGAAACAGTACATTGCCTTTGTAAGACATCGCGAGCTTGCGAGTCAGGGTGGTAGCGTTTATATAGACCACAGTTCATAGCGGGGTAGAACTGCTCCATGAAGAAGGTTAAAATTGTTCTTGAGTGTTCTCGATCTTACGAGACGTAGCCAACCGGAACAATATGGCGGCAGCAAGCGGGAATTTGAAATATTGAGTTGGGCTTTCTTTATTAATGTTCAGTCTTGTAGTAAGGGGTGCCGGGTATTTGGCAGGGGCGAAAAGCATTGTGTCGACCATCACGCGGCACACATACGGTGAACTATTTCTGACTAGTACATTGTGTAGAATATTTGTAATTAATATATGTGTGCCACTTTCTATTTATTCACGACCATGTTTTATCTTTGATTTAGTTTCAAAACTTTGACTTTCTTTCTGCTGGTTTAGTCGGGGACAAAATGGAGGACTTGCGTGATAAGATGATATTTTAGAATTATCGTTCAAATCGACGAAGTTATACTGAATTAGTGGAAATGTAAAGTGAGAGTGATTTTTAGGCCTCTAGGCTCCATAATTTAACTAACGTACATACTGTACTTAGATTGTTGCCCATTTTTTTTTTTTAAATTTCTTATGCTTCCTCGACTTACAAGGCTGCTAATATACAAAGCTTAACTATCATAATAAGGTGAAAAATGAAATAAGAGAAGGTTAACAAACTAGGAGTATTGAACTATGAAATATATCTTATACATATAAATTAGAATAAAAGACCTGAAGAGAGGGCAAACCGCAACTAAAAATAAATAATTCAAATAGCTGTTCCGCCTTAAAATACACATAATTTAGGAATATAAGTGGTTTCTCAAAATACTAATAGATCCTTTAAGGGCTGTTATTGCTATGGTATTAATGGTGGCATTTGAGATCTGAAATTTTCTACACGTAGCAGCAAAGAGAGAAGGTATTGTTCACCGGGACCCACTAATAAGCCAATAACTTCTATTTCTTGAAGGTGGTATTTTTCCTTGTAGAAAGGAACTGTAGGCTCGTAAATATCCTTCTTTTCTTTGTTTACTTCATCTGACTGCTCGGCATGGGTCTCAAAACGCACGGTTGGATCCATTATATAACCCTTCTTTTTATCTTCCTTGTAGGCTATGATGTCAATGCGCCTGGTACTGCCTTGCGTGGCTAGCCCTGAAACTTCTTCATGCTCCACGAAGCCAACATCTCTCAGACTCTCCGCAAGGATGGATCTTACTGATGATGTCTTGTGTTACGTAGAGCCTCACCATAATTGCAGAACCCAAAGACATGAGGGAGGGTTTCAATCTCTTTGCCACAGCGGTGACAACAGTTATCGTCCCGGCTGCTGCCTGGTACAGCTCTAACTGCGGCTACATTACATACAAGCTTCAGTCCATCCTTCCATTCAGAGCTGGAAAGACCCTTGTGGTGCCACACCCATTTATTAGGTGGCGTGAACTACTTGTAGAGAATGACCCCTTTTCCTTTCTGAGTTAACCGACACCACGCTTCAAACTGCTGATCTCTTAAATATGACTGTACTTTTTGAGTGTCTACAAAGTTATCTCGAGGACTAAGAAATGTTTGTGGTCCACCTACACCAAGTTTTGTTAAACAAACGTCAACCTCTTTTCCAATGTCTCTTGTGTTCAGAATGTATTCGTTTTGTGTTTTTCTGAGAGTTCAGAAGATATGCATGAGATAACGGTGTCTGGCGAGATTTCAAGGTGGTTGGTAGTTAGTTTTCCTTTGCAAATATTGATAGCTACAGATTTTGCGAGATTTATTTCCAACCCAATAGTTTGGAATCTTGACATGGCCATTCGAATAAGCTCCAAAGCTGATTTTTCATCCTTAGCTATCAGAACCGTGTCGTCTGCAAAGCCAAGCACTGTTACTGGACTTAAACTCGGAACTAGGTTGTATCCAAACTCGCTAGCAATTGATTCTTCAGACAATTCATTTAGTATGTGATCTGTGGCCAAATTGTATAATGTGGGCGAGAGTGGAGACCCTTGCATTACACCACGTCCTAGAACAATGGGCTTTGTTCTTTTACGATTAACTTCTACGCAAGTCTGGTTATTAGACTGCAGATTTAGAACTATAGTAGCTAATTTAGAAGGTACAGGAGATACTTCAAGTGATTTCTTTAAATGCAGGTGTCCGATGTTATCAAATGCCTTTCTGATATCTAAGAAGACGATAGTGACGTTACGTTTCTGAGTTTTTGCTGATACCATAGTTGATCTAAGCAAGGATGTGTTCATAAGCGTACCAGGTGATCGAGTAAATCCACGCTGATGCTCATTGAATGAGATGAACTCTCTGAGACGTCTGTCTAGCACTCTTTCGATGGCTCTGCGTACTACGGAAACAATTGTGATTGATCTCCAGTTCGAAATATCATCTGAATTCCCCCCTTTATCAATCAATACCGTTCTGGCTCTCTGAAAGCAAGGAGGAACATGTCCCGTCTGCAGCATTCTTGTGGCAATTAGAGCGATAATTTCTATCGCCATTCCATCTTTCACAACTCTAGGTAAGACGTGATCAGGACCAGGGGCAGTATCAGATGGTATCATATTTATTGCGATGGATATTTCTTCCTTACTTATTGTTGTTACGTATGTATCATCTAAAGTGATTCTCTCAGTATAATTGAGCGATGAGATGTATTCTTGTTTGACATTGTCATTGGGGTTAGAGAAATGTGAATTGAATGCATCGTACACGGTTTCCTCATCAATCCCACAACTAGACTTATAATTCATAAGTACTGATCTAATTACTTTCCGATGTTGGTTGTAGTAATTAAATTGTGCTAGCTGGTATTTATACTTATCACTGCGTTTTTCTCTGTCCTTCTTTGTGGACCTCTCAGGATTAGAACTTTGCTTATATGATCTTTGAGTATTTATGTTACGGCTATTTTTCCTGGCCTCATAATACTTCCTAGCAGGGTGTTTTGGGCTAGGTAGAAGATCGATGGCATTTGCCAAGAAGTGGACGAATTGTTGGACTGATTCATCAAAATTTAGGTTACTAACGGTGCAACTAAAACGTGCTTTCCATTTTCCTAGTTCTTGTTTATATTTGCTAAGTGGGCCACTGGGTGCTAGCTCCTGCCGTTCATTTTGAGAGAATTCGGGATGGGTCCATTCATTCTGCGTGGATTGCGTCTGGCGTTGTACAAGAACATTTCGATGTACGTCAGGATGGGCTCTACTTATGTGGATAGAAACTCCGCAACGAGATACAAAGAATTTTCCGCAGTGGGGGCAGGGGGCCATGGTCACATTTGTTTCCTCGATGCCGGAAGTACCCTCAAGAGGATCCATTAGTACGATCGATGCGTCTACATTCTTACTCTAGATAGTGTTATCTACGGAATGATTGTCGCAATTACCAAGATGGCGGATATTTTTGGCACAAAATTCTTATTAAATATTACCCCAAAAACACTATTATCCACGAACAAATTCACAAGATAACACCAATACACCTTTAGCACCACACACAAAACAACTAATACTCCTCTGAAGCCACAAACGAAGTCCAGTTCTTCTGTATAAGCCGACATAATACGCAGCTCCATTATACGTGATCCTACCCCTGGCGGACATCCAGTTTGTAGTAGCCGGCTCCGAGAAAGTATTCGTACCCCTCCGGTATGCGGGGTGCGGCAGTGCTGGATGTGGTAAAGGAGGCAGCTTCCAGACGTACGTACTTGGTCTCTCCACATCGTCCCCATGTATGCTTCAAATCCAAAGCAGCATCACCATCAGGTCCATTGAAGTTCTGATGCATCATATCTACCTTATTTACAATTGCCCCTCGTTACTGAACATCACAGTAAATGCTGGAAATTGTTACTTTTGACGTCAATGCAGTGCTGTGCTCGATTCATCAAACTGTGAGACACGTGTAACAGCTCTGCCTGTGAGATAGCAGCAATAGCGTTTTCAATGTTCTGCTGTAGCTCTTTCATTGTTTGAGGACGATTTGCGTACACCTGTCCCTTCAATTATCTCCACAGGTTAACATCACAGGGAGTGAGATCGGGCGAACGAGGTGGCCAAGAGTTTACACTGCCTCTGCTGATTGGCCTCTCCTCACCGAATACCTCATGTACCCGTGCAAAGGTTGTGAAAGCGGTGTGTGCTGTTGCTCAGTCTTGCTGAAAATATTCATATCCTACAGTCGTTCATCTTCTGTTAGTTGATCCACATATGGATTAACCAGATTCTTGACATACTGGGCCGCATTAACAGTTTGGTGAAAGAATCGTGTTACGATGCGGACACCAGACATTGCGCACCAAACACCAATATTGCGATTATGCGACGGCGCTTCGAGGTACTGATGGGGATTTTGGATGCACAATGGTGCATGTTTTGTGAGTTTACATACCCTGACAGGCTGAACCAGGCCTCATCTGACGAAAGGAAGAACTGAGGATCCAAAAGACCTGCTTCCACTTCACTCAGGAACCACCGGCAGAACTGAACAAGTGAAGTAAATTTGTAAGGATACTGATGCAGTCCTTAGTGATAATGGTTTGACACAACGATCTTTTAATTCCCACTTGCACAGATAAACGGCCTTGAAAGTTTGTCGGACTTAGTTCCAGGCTTTCCTTCACTTGTGCAATGTTTTCAGGTGTTCGAACTCTTTTCGGATAGTTACGGTGTTTATTCGCTACATTGCCCGTTGCTCGTCATTTCGCCACTAAGTCTTGCAATGGACTCTTTGCTGGAGGGATTGCCAAAGCACGGCCAGTCTTAATCACTCACGAGAACTGTTCCGCACACGTGTTCTACGAATTGTGTTTCACGTAACACTCAAATATACTGCATCTGCTCTTTCTGTAAGCCACCACTGCACATTGTGTTATGTTTCCAAATACATCACACTCTTTAGCTCTGCTAGGGGTATTAGTATATACTCATATCAACTTCAAAGATAATGCCTGGGTTATTTCAAAAATTATGTACGTTTTTACAATCTAGGGCACTCGAATATTCTCAGCAGAAAAATGTCTGGTCCACAGGGGATGTGACATGGCCAGGCGTCTGGTCACCCATGTGTTAAATAATGTTCCCTTAACCAATTTTTAAGTAAGGGCAATGAACAATTAACACAGAAGTAAAATATTGAAATTTAAACCTTATAAAAGAAAAAAAATAAGAAGTTTTAACAAAAAATGTTGTTTGTGCTCATCACACTCGGAACTCAAGACTGAAAAATGAATAAATAAAATTATTTTCACTTGCCATTTTCCTTTTATTGAGCATACAATAATGTTAAGCATGTTTTACAATGTACACACATCAAAACAAGTGCTGCATCACCTCGGCTCCAGGATCGCCTGATCACTGACGCTGAATGTCGAAATAGAATCACGAACACAGTCCTTTTTACTGTTCCTAGATGTCACTAAATCTGCCCAAAGCTTTACACAACCATGCATGAGCAGGGCTTATTAGATGGACGGGGTACGACAGCCGATCAGGTCTAGTCATTCCACCAGGAAGAAGGTACACTGCACGTGTTGTCTGTAGTTCTGCCGTGCCCAGAAGGTCAATATCGCCGTTCGATCGTTTCCGCATTGTTACCTTGTGTCAGGAAGGGCTCTCGTCAAGGGAAGTTTCCAGACGTCTCCGAGTGAACCAAAGCGATATTGCTCGGACATGGAGGAGGTACAGAGATACAGAACTGTCGATGACATGCATCGCTCAGGCCGCCCAAGGGTCACGACGGCAGTGTATGACCGCTACTTACGAATTTCAGCTCGGAGAAACCCTGAAAGCAACGCCGCCATGCTGAATAATGCGTTTCATGCCACCACAGGACGCCGAGTTTCGACTCAAACCGTACGCAATAGGCTGCATGATGCGCACCTTCACTCCCGACGTCCATGACGAGGTCCACCTTTTCAACCCCGACACCATGCAGCGCGGTACAGATGGGCCCAACAAGATGCTGAATGGACCTGTCAGTATTGGCATCACGTTCTCTTCACAGATGAGTGTTGCATATGCCTTCAACCAGACAATCGTCGGAGACGTATTTGGGGCAGTCTGGTCAGGCTGAACGTCTTAGATACACTGCCCAGTGAGTGCAGCAAGGTGGCAGTTCACTGATGTTTTGGGGTGGCATCATGTGGGGCCGACGTACGCCACTAGTGGTCATGGAAGGCGCCAAAACGGCTCTACAATACATGAATGACATCCTCCGACCCATAGTGCAACCATATCTGCAGAATTTTGGGGAGACATTCGTCTTCATGGACGACAATTCTCGCCCGCATCGTGGACATCTAGTGAATGCGTTACTTCATGATAACGCCATTGCTCGCCTAGAGTGGCCAGCATGTTCGCCAGACCTGAACCCCATCGAACATGCCTGGGATACAGTGAAAAGAACTGTTTTTGGGCGAGATGACTCACCAACCAATCTGAGAGATCTACGCTGAATCGACGTTGAGGAGTGGGACAATTTGGACCAACAGTGCCTTGTTGAACTCGTGGATAGTATGCCACGACGGATACAGGCATGCATCAATGCAAGAGGACGTGCTACTCGGTGTTAGCGGTACTGTTGTATGCTGCAATCTGGACCACAACTTCTAAAGGCTCGCTCGCTGTTTGATTGCACAACTGGCAATGTGTGGTTTTCATGAGCAATAAAGAGAGCTGAAACGTTGCTTGTGTATATCTCCAAGCCAATTGTATGTCAAGGTGCAGGACCTCTTCGCACCAAGGTGATGCAATACTTTTTTTGATGTGTGTATATAGGTATTGATGCATGGTATTGTTCAGGTTGCTGATGAAGAATGTACTTGTTTGAACCATTAGTCATGAATTAAAACTTGTCAACTTGAAATATTTTTGTATATGGGGCACCTTTAAAATAAGGTAATAGCACATTGTGAGTTGATATGGATCCAAGATAGAAAAAAGGAAGGTTAAATTCATCATATCTCATCCTCAACTCTATTGAAATGAGAATAATTAAGGGGTGGACTTACATGCACTTCTTAAATAGAAATATAGGAATAAGATGTCAAAAAGATGGTATATTGGCTTTCATGGCCAGTGAATTAAAACTTGGCAATTCTTTTATGTTTGTGCTGTGTCTTGTGTGGGGCACAAACCTAAGAAAATTACTGAGTTTTAAGATCTCAAAACTTTAAATATGACAGCACTTATTAAATCTGCTGGAAAGGAAACAAAAAAACGATTTTTAACCTTCAAATATTCACGGTTAAAATAGCTGGAAGTCTTCTAGTGAGTCTGTTGGTCTGCTCATGTTAAGTAGTGCTGAAGGTATTATAGGACCTCTATTTGATGATCTCTTCTTTAAAGGATGATGACGATGAGGAGAATGGGAATCAAGATGCAGAAGAAGGTGTAGATGATGATGTTGTGGCTAGTAATGCTGATGGTGAGTAGTAGCATACTTCTTGTCTTCTTATTATAACACCCTGTATTGATGTTTCCGCAGATAACGCTCTCCCATGAATTGGAGCAGATGACCCCAAAGGTCCACCTCCACCACCCCCTTTGGAAGCATCATTCCCTAAATTCGCATCCTTACTCTATGTACTGTATTTTCTATGCTTTCTGCTGAGTTGGTGAATATGCATAGTATGTGGAATGCTCATGAAAATAGTCAAAACTTTGTAAACATTATACTCGGACTGATTGTCATTGCACCCTAAGGATAACTGGCGGAATGCATTCCTACAAACTTTTATGGTTTTTCAATATATGTTATACAATATTGCAGTGTAATATAATATTGTATAATATTTTATGATTTTATTTACCAAGATCATCTCCTTCAAATTCGTTCCAGGACGAGCTTCCTCAGTCCGCCAACAGATGGTGTCTCTTCAATACCTTTGATACATCACCCAGATTTATATTTTTTTGAATGGTTTTCGATCATGAGTGCGGAGTTCTCTGGTAATTGAGGAGGTTTTTTTTTTTAAGCAAAAAGTAATAATAATAATATCGTATGGCCTCGGATGCCGGATGCAAGCTTTGTTATTTGACACCCAGAGGGTAGCTTGCTTGTCGAATTTTGTTGTTCCTTGACGCACTATGAAAGTCAAGGAGGTTAGATATCTAAGCTCATTGAACACTATAGCCCTGTCTAGTAGAGAAATGAGGAACTTTGTGTTGGCGGAAACTCCCGAGATTAATTTTGCAATTATGAACACGGCCTACTGAATTCAAATAGGTTCTTTGACATGCCAACATCGTATAACATGCGTGACGTATAATTTTTCCGCCTTTCAAAAATCACGGCCAGGAGCGAACCAGCAAGCTTGTAGTTAGTACACCGACACGTTAACCACTCACCCACCGTGGCAAGCAGCAAAAAGTAAATTACCCAGGAAATGCATTTTTTAAATATCATACGAAAATACACTCGCCGGCAAAAAAACCCTCATAATTTAATGCATTGAAATTATTCTTATGTAAAAATTATTCATAATTAATTGTGTTATAAACATTTGAAAACCACTTCCCATACAAAAAAATGCTTCAAATAAAAAATCTGTCCAATTTACTAGAATAAGAAAAAAAAGTGAAAATGTCTTAAATTTTGAGTAAATTACAAAGTCGTTTAAAAATGTTCATCTTAGTTCCAAACTTTATCATTACAGAATAATCCATTCCTTTGTGTACTGACACAAGAACTGAACATTTAAAAACTGGTATTTCCACCCCTAGCACGAATCACATTGCGTAACCTCTCTGCCATACTTGCGATGATTTGTGAAATGCTTTCCTGTAGGATGCGTTCCCACTCCTCATGCAGCATCACCCGAAGTTGCTGGAGAGTCTCAGGAGCACGTTGCCGAACATTTCTGGCCAACATATCCCGAACATGTTCAATTGGATTGAGGTCAGGGCTCCTAGCTGGCCAGTCCAGTGAGTAGATTCCAACCACATGCAGGTACTGCTGGACACATCGGGCAGTGTGTGCTTGTGCGTTGTCGTGCATCAGGCGAAATTCATCCCCGACAAATGGAGCAAATGGTACAACATGGTTTTCAAGGACTTCCTTGATGTACTGGCGAGCTGTGGGTCTCCCATTCTCAATTAAGTAAAGTTCAGTCCTGGCATCCATACCGACCCCGGCTCAGGCCATGACAGAACCTCTGTCGAATGCTGTCCTGGACGAAGAAGTTACGGGAGAAAACCTTTCTCCAACCCTCCTTCTCACTCCTTTCTTCCGTCAGGCGATCTGTGACCGAACCTCTTCTCGTCTGTGAAGAGAACGGCTTGCCATTGCTGTTGGAGGCGAGCGAAGTGAAGACCTGCCCTGCGATGTTGAGGTTCCAATCTGGGGCCGGTAGCAGGTCATCTGGAGAAGATTTCTACACCTCTTAATCTTCTCCTTACAGTCCTCTCACTGTCATTCACACCTGTCGCCTGCTGAAGCCTATTTCTTACTTCTACAGCTGTGGTGTGTCGGGTCCCTCAGAACTTGAAGTCGCAGATACTGGTCATCTCTGTCTGATGTTGCCCTTCTGTGGCCTGAACCACGCCTCCTGGAGTATGTTCCAAGTTCTCTATACCGTTGGTATATCCTTTGGATGGTCGAAACATTGACATTTAACTGTCTTGCAATGCATTTCATGCTTCTTCCATCTTCAATCAAGGCTACAGCTCTTGCAGCTGCTTCGCGTGTAAGAACCATGTTTCCTTTGCAAGAAGAACTTAAAAACTGATGAGAAATCATTGAAAAATACATTTTATCAAACAAAGCAAATTTGGTTTGTAAAGATGAGACTTATCACCCAAGCACTTTAAGTTTATTGCAGGAAATGAACTAATGGAAATGGAGGCGTACCGTCTGCCTGGGGTAGATAGCGAACTGGGGTGTCATAAATCAAACTTTATATCGATAATTTAAAGGAAATCCATGGAAAACAAACACTCTGAACAGAGAAAGGTCTGATAATAGTATAAAGTGACATAATTGAGACAGAATGCAGCTAATACGCAAGTTTTAATTAAAAAAATAAAGTGTTGCGTTTTTTTTTGCTGGTGAGTGTTCCTTCGAACAGTAACAAAAGTAACGAAAAGTATTTTTACGTTTGGATATTTGAAGGTAACGAAAATTTGCTGAGATCGATTTAAATCATTTAAACTCGTGCCGCTAGGCTCACAGATTTTGATGGAGCGAGTTTCACGTAAGCAGCACAGATTGGGTAATAAAGCTATATTTTCCACGCCCGACCTCAAGGAAATACATACTGAGGATACCTGTTAATTTGAAATTCCGTTAGCCTATGTCTATTTTTCCTTCGAACTTTGGTTCCATCGGATATATGATCCAACTGATTATCTCGAAAACTTGTATAATTTGTGATTAGACTTCAAAAGAAAATGTGCGCTCTTATGGTATTATTCATGCAATACTCGCTGAATAATTTGTAATATTCGATACCTACTTCGACTGGATAATCACATTCTCCGGCTGACCGCACGACTTGCTTGTGGGAATCTCATCAAACTGACCCGAGTTCATAAAATCATAAAACCCCTGCCCGATCGCAAACTTTTGCCCACAAGGACTGCGGGAATCCTGTCTAAGGTGATTTGGGCACCCATCACGAAACATTCCGAAACCTACTCGCCACTTTTCCCATGACCGTATACTTAAAAGCGTACGGGCAGCGAAGAGTGCTTCAACCCACTTAAAACAGACATTGACTACGTAGCATCGCATACTCATGTCTCCTCGTGATTTACTGTGAACTCCCAACCACATCATAGGGACGGCACCCCACGTACGAGCGGCACTGATCATACAACATGTTCATAACTGCTCATGAAT
Source organism: Meconema thalassinum (assembly GCA_946902985.2). Taxonomy (NCBI): domain Eukaryota; kingdom Metazoa; phylum Arthropoda; class Insecta; order Orthoptera; family Tettigoniidae; genus Meconema; species Meconema thalassinum. The sequence continues at coordinate 382,340,928 of OX336394.1, read as the reverse complement.
TTTAACCATGCTCAACCTCGAACTTGCCTCCGGCATTCTGCTAGGACAGACAGATGAGGACTATGGATTCTTGTCATAACAGACAGCAAGTGTGATTGCAAAATAAAGCTATATTTTCCCATGCCCGACCTCAAGGACTAAAAATCTCATCCAGCAACTAAAAGTCACACTGATTATGTAAATCGTGATGTTTCTCAGTGTTCTGCCGTGTAGACTACTGGAATCTCGTCAAACGGCTGAAATATCTCAATATTTCTCCATACTGGACTGCGAAGACAGAATTCGGTGACAAATCCGTAATGTAGCACACATTTCTTCGTATTATATTGTGGGGATAAAGGAAATCTTGTCGTACGGCCAAGAGCAGAGCAACCTCTTGATAATCTTAATAACTTCTTGTACACAAGACGACATATTAGCTGAAACCACTCATTTGATAATAAATATCTATTATTTCTTCTTCTTCTTTTCCAATCACCCACTTTGGGGGTACGTCAGATCAATCACTTCTTAGATGCTTGTGCTCTCCTTTTCTCCCAACACTTCTTCATTCTCTCTGATCTCTTTCTTTCCTCTTGTGATATCTGCATCGGTTTTCTGGAGACGGCGGTGTTGTCCTTGGTCACGGTTTTGGCTGTACCATTCATCAACATGATTTCAGTAATCTGAAGCTCTCGCAGGTCCTTTTCCACTTCCGTAAACCAATTAGGTTTGATCTTCTTTTTGGAAAAGAAGTCAAAGATTTTCTTGGTTAATCGGGCAGGATTCATCCGGTAGATGTGTCCATTGAAATCAATCCTCCTTTTCCGTATGATATCTGAAAGTGCTTTTAAAACGGGAACGGGCCTCGGAAAGGACAGATCTAAAGGAAGCAGACCTGGCTATGGAAATGGACTACGAATCGGAACTTTGAATATAACTTCATTGACGGGAAGAGTGGAGGAGGTTGTGGATATGATGGAGAGGAGAAAACTGGATGTACTCGGACTGGCAGAGACCAGATGGAGAGGGGAAGGAAGAAAAGAACTGAGAAATGGCTTGCAGCTATACTGGATAGGAAATGAGGAGGGGAAGAGAAATGGAGTGGGAATGGTGGTGAGAGAAGGGCTGAGGGAGGAAGTAAAGAGGGTAAGTGATAGAATAATTAGAGCCAGAATCACTGTGAAAGGTAGAAACCTGGACATTCTGCAAGTCTATGCACCGCAGGTGGGATGCACAGAAGGCGAGAAGGACGAGTTTGAAGAGGAGTTGCAGAAGCAGTTAGTGGGGAGAGACCTGATAGTCATGGGAGACCTAAATGCCCATGTCGGAACTGATAGAAGAGGTTTTGAGGAAGTGATTGGTGGTGAAGGATGGGGAAACAGGAATAAGGAAGGAGAGAGATTGTTGGAACTGTGCAAGATAAATGGGCTAATGGTTGGAAACACATGGTACAAGAAGAGAGAGAGCCATAAAATTACTTGGTACAGCAGGGATTTGACTAGGAAATCAGTGGTGGACTATATTCTATGCGGGAAGGAGACAAAGAAGAGTATCACGGATATAAGGGTAATACCTTCGGAAGCCCTGGACAGTGATCACCGTCTGCTGGTCGCCAAGGTGAGAGGACTGAAGGAAAAGAGGAGAACTGAGAACCAAGAAAGAAGAATAAGGACATGGAAGCTGAAGGAGGATGGAAATAAGGAGAAGTTCCAGATATTAGTGAGGAACAAATTATCGAAGGATGATCCGAAAACAGGTGAAGAAGAATGGAATAGGTTCAAGGACGTGTTGGTAGAAGCAGCGGAAGTCGTGTGTGGCAGAACTAGTGGAAAGAAAAGGTGGAAGGAAACACCATGGTGGAACCCCAGAACTAAGGAAGCAGTGAAAAAGAAAAATGAAGCATTCAGGAAATGGTTCCAACAGAGGACAGACAGAACAAGAGAAGAATACCAAGAGCGGAAGAAAGAAGCAGGAGAAGTAGTGAAGGAAGAGAAAAAGAAATGGCTGGAGAAATGGACAGAAATGATGGAGGAGGACTGTGATGGCAGTAAGAATGTGTTGTATGGAATGATAAAGGCAAAGAGAAGAGATACAGGGGAAAATGTCAGAATGGTGGACAGGAATGGAAAGGAGGTTGAAAATATGGAAGAAGTAAAGGTTATCTGGAGAGAATACTTCAAGGAACTCCTAAATCCAACTAAAACCAGCGTAGTGGACATTGTGGAGGAAGAAACAGACAGTGACCAAGACATTTCAGAGAAGGAATTGACATGGAAAGAAGTGGAGGAAGCATTAAAGAAGATGAAAGGGGGAAAGGCACCGGGAATAGACGAAGTGAGTGTGGAGATGGTGAGAGCAGCAGGGGTGATAGGAACACAGTGGCTCTTTCGAGTAATGCAAGTGATATGGAGGGAGAAGAAAATACCAGAGGACTGGAAAAGAGGGATAATAATACCCATATTTAAAAAGGGAAGTAGGAAGGAATGCAAGAACTACAGGGGAATTACACTCATGTGCCACTGCGCCAAAATATTTGAGAAGGTACTGGAGAGAAGAATTCGGACAGAAGTTGAAGATGGGCTGAGGGAAGAACAGTATGGATTCAGGCCAGGAAGGTCAACAGTTGACCTCATCTTTGCAGTAAGACAGCTACAAGAACACTATTATGAATATGGGAAAGATCTGGTGATGACCTTCTTGGATATTGAGAAAGCATATGATAGTATTAATAGAAACAAGGTATGGGAAGCAATGAGAGCAAAAGCAGTGAACAAGGAGACAGTAGCAAGAGTGAAAGCAATGTACGAGGGAAGCAAAAGCTGTGTAAAGGTGGGAAGAGAGAGAACGGAATGGTTTCAACTGGAGAGTGGTCTGAAACAGGGAAGTGCCCTCTCACCCCTGTTATTTATAGTGGTGATGGATGAAATCATACGAAAAGTGGTAAATAGCATTGGGGAAAGGAAAATGAAGGCAATGTTGTTTGCTGATGACCTTCTGGTATGGGGAGAGGATGAGGAAGAAGTACAAGAGCAATTAGATGAGTGGGAGAAGGTAGTGTTATCATATGGGATGAAGTTCTCAGCACAAAAGAGTGAAGTGGTCATCACAACGAGGAAGAAGAACAGACTGGATATGGGCATAACACTTGGAGGACAGCAGTTGCAGAAAGTAGAATGCTTCAAGTACTTGGGAAGCATAATTGAAGAAAAGGGAGGCAATAGGATGGAAATAAATGAGCGGGGAAGGTGCGCAGATGGATTTTTCAAGAGTGTTAGGGGGATGATATGGAATAAAGATGTACCACAAAAATGTAAAGGAATCATCTACAAGACCTACTTTGTGCCAATTTTGACATATGGTTCAGAAACATGGGTGATGAAGGAAAGGGACAAGAATAAAATACGAGCAGTGGAGATGAAGTTCCAGAGGAGTAGGGTAGGAGTGACAAGAATGGACAGAGTAAGGAATGAGAGAGTCAGGGAGATGGAAAGAGAGGAACCATTGCAAAATAGAATAGAGCGATCTAGGCTACAATGGTATGGACATGTGAGGAGGATGCAAGAGGAGAGGATACCGAAGAAGATGTTTGGAATGGAAATGACGGGAAGGAGGCCAAGGGGAAGACCAAGGGACAGATGGACAAAAGGAGTTAAGAAGAGTGTGGAGGAAAGAGGAGTGTGCTGGGACACAGTAAATGACGAGAGATGGTGGATGGACAGGAAACGATGGAGAGGCTTATGTTCCAAGCAGACCCGACCAGCGGTTGGAAACTGCTCAAGATGATGATGATGATCTGAAAGTCTCTCCGACTTCACATACAGGGTGTCGTTCCTATAGAAAAGTTGTTTGTTATTTTGGAATTTAGGACCTATGACCTTCCTCAAAATTTTTCTCTCTTTGATTTCCAATTTTTCCATTTGCCCTTGTCTCCTCAAGACTAGTGTTTCTGTTGCAAAGAGTGCCTCTGGCTTAATTAAGGTATTATAATGCCTGATTTTAGTGTTCCAGGAGAGGGTTTTCTTATTGTATGTATTTTTGGTTTTCTGGAAGGCTAGTTCCATTTTGATTTTTCTCGCCTCCATTGTTTTTCCTTCAAGGTTATTCCAGTCGATCCATTCTCCTAAGTATTTGAAACTATTAACCACCTCGATTTTATTAGCTCCTACTGTAACTCTCTTGGGCACATCCAAACTATTTGACATAATTTTCGTTTTTTCAAAGGAAATCTTAAAGTCCTTTTTTCCCCGCCATCTCTTGTAATTCTATGATTTGTTCTTTGGTTTCCTCCCATGTTTCTGCGAGCAGCGCCAAGTTGTCAGCAAAGGCCAAACACTTAATCGTGATTCCTTTGTTTTTTGTTCCTAGACATATTCCCCCTCGTGTTTTCACATTCCATTCACTCATAACTTTTTCAAGTGCACTGTTGAACAACAGGTGGGAGAGACCATCCCCCTGCCGGACCCCTGTTCTGATCTCAAATGGTTCAGACAGGTCGCCCATGAATCTAACTTTAGAGGACGTATTCGTGAGCGTCTCCTTTATGAGGGCTAGGGTTTTCCTGTCCAGGCGAAACTCTTCCAAAATATTGAGCAACGACTCTCTGTCGATGGAATCGTAAGCTTTTTGGAAGTCTACAAAGGTCACTATATACGGTTTCGCCCTCTGCTTCTGGAACGCTATAATGTTTCTGAGATTTAAAATTTGTTCAGCGCAAGATCTCCCCTTTCCAAACCCTGCTTGATACTCCCCAAGTTGGCAGTCCAACTGTGGTTCTGCTCTTTCTAATAACGCTCTTGAAAATATCTTGTATGTCACGTCCAGCAGTGAGATCCCTCGGTAATTGCTATGATCCGATTTCGAACCTTTTTTGTGAAGAGGGTGTATCAGGGCCATTTTCCATTCCACTGGAATGATCTCTGTCTTCCATATCTCCTCAAAAAGCTTTTGGAGTGAGCTAATCGCATCTTCACTGGCAAACTTCCATAATTCAGCTGTTATCTGATTTTCTCCAGATGCCTTGAAATTTTCCATACGAGTCAGTATCTTCTGAATCTCTCTTACAGACGGGGGGTTTAGAATCATGGTTGGGAGAAGATTTTGGTCCTCAATCGAAATACATCTTTTGGAGTGGTTCATCGCAATTTAGGAGTTCTTTAAAGTAGCCGGCTAGAATTTTACCGTTACCCCTGTTACTTTATGCCACGTTCCCGTTTTCGTCCTGAAGTTGGAGAGTTGGGGGGGGGTCATATCTGCTTAGGATTTCCTTGAACACTCGATAATAGTTTCTCATATTGTTCTTCGCAAAGTCATCATTTATCTTCCTGAGTAGTTGGTCGCCGTGCTCCTTCTTTACTTTCTTGATCCCCTTGGACACCATCTTCCTGGTTTCCACAAAGTGTGGCCAGGTACTCTCGTCCTTTTTGGTTTGCCAAACGTGCCACGCCTTCTTCCTCAGATCAAGTAGTCTGTCACACTCGTTGTTCCACCATCTATGCTTCTTCGTCTTTGTAACAGGAGCAAGTTGTTCTGCCTTGGTTAGAAGACTCTTCTCCATCTGCCTCCAGTCCTGGCCTTCTAGGTCTCTGGTTAATGTGTCCCATTCTTCCATGTTCTCCTTAATTTTGTTTGGATCATATCTTCTTCGTATACGGTTGTTCCTTTGAAAGTTACTCCTAGGAATAATCTTCAGTTTAACTTTTGACAAGTAGTGGTCAGAGTCAAGGTTAGCTCCTTGTAGAACCCTAACATTTTGAATTTCCTTATGAAACTTCCGCTTTATTGCAACATGGTCCAACTGGAATTCTCCGAGGAGGGGATTAGGTGATATCCATGTCTTCTGTTTTCTCGGCAGTTTTCTCGGCAGTTTCTTAAAGCTAGTCGATTTTAAGACCAAGTTATGTGCCTGACATAATTCAATGAGCCTGACACCATTTTGGTTCGTTCTGTTATGTGCCGGGTAGCATCCCACTATATGCCTGAACTTCTTTTCTCTCCCCACTTGGGCGTTAAAATCCCCTAAAAGGATGACGTTATTTTTGTTTTGGGATCTTCTGGATCGTATCTTCTAGTTTATCTCAGAAAAGTTCTACTTTTACCTTATCCTTTTTGTTGTCTATGTTTATAGGGGCATGAATATTCACAATTGTATAAACTTTGTTGGTCGACTTGAACGTGAGTGGACTCGAAGCTTGTGATGGAGTCTAGTATTTTCTTGTCAACTATGAATCCTGTCCCAAGATGAGGAACATTCTTCATTACTCTGGCCCCTGGTTTCCCCTTGAGTATCCTGAATCCTCCCGATTCGAAGCTGTTCTCATCTAGGAATCTGGTCTCTTGCACAGCCGTTAAGATAATTCTATGTTCATTTAGTGTGTCTGTTAGATTCTTAACTTTCCCCACTTTCATAAGTGAATTTGCATTAAAAGTGGCTAGGTAGTTTATTTTCCTGTATTTTATTGTGTTCGAAGTTCCAAGACGCTCCGACTCGTCTTTGTGTGACATTGCAGACTCCCCAGAATCCGAATGTCTGCTTGTGGATTGACCACCTGAGGTAAATAGTTTCACATCACACCGCTCCATGATTGATAATTCTTTTAGTTTTGGAGGTGACTTCTAGAGCCACCATTTTTACAACCGAGGTTGTTAACTCCGGAGGATTATTTACAGCCGCCCCTAACATGGAGACAGACGCTGACCAAAGGCCGCCCAATATGGAAACAGTCGCTATTGGATTTTAAAATCAGATTGACAGTCTGAATTATTTTTCGTGGTTGACTCCACTAGGTTCTTCCGCCCTCTCAGCCATTGGGAAATGAAATTCGTCTTCTGCCTTTGAGACCGTTGACCAGGTTTCGCCTAGTAACCCTAGGTAGGGGCCCTATGACAGGGTGCTACCATCCGGAGCCAGATAGACCCCATTTTTTTTACGAGGTTGATACTCCTCCCACTCCTCCTTCCTCATCACATGCGAAATGAATTTTTTGTACAGCTTTTAAAACGGTTCATTGTTTATTTCACTGCGTGATTAGCCTCTATGCTTGTGTACCGCAGACATGTCTTGAATTAAAAGGTAACTAAAATGTTTACTTCATCCTTGTAGACACCCTACTAATTACTGTATATGAACATGATCATTGAACATTTACACTCCGTTTATAAGCACGAATCCAATTGTGTGTTTCCCCCTTCTAAAACTTATATCCAATTGTGTGTAGTGTTTCACTCTTCTAAAACTTTCATTATCAGAATAGAGAGACAAATGTTCCAAATTTTTTCAAAAGTAGATAAATGCAAAGATGGAAGTTAATTGTTTTGTTAACATACACATTAAAAGTGGCGTGTTTTTCTTTCTTTCTAATTTTTCCTCTATTCTTTTTAACATTACTTACAAAGGGGGATACTTTGTTAATTTTGCATAGAAAAACAATATTATACTACCCATAATATAGCACTTTAGTGTCAAACCTTTCCATAAAGGTTTGATAAACACAAGTTTAAAATAGCAACAAACTTTATTGTTATGTACCAAACAAAATACTGGCTCCAACAATACAGTACTAAACTGGAAACCTATCGATCTCTTTCAACAATGTCTTTATAAAACTCTTCTGCTCTTTCTGGTGCGTTATAATGCCTCATAAGCTTTAATGCATCCTTTTTTCTAGCCCTTGCATGTTTTTCTTTTCCATAGTGGCTGCTTTCCTCACTTCCAGGCTGAGTTCCTTGTTTTCCGTACCTCAACCTCTACAGGACTTCTGTTATGAGTGTCTGATACTGATAAAAATACCTTCTTTTCTTACGTATTGTCCTGTATTTTTGGTTTAAATGATACCCGCAAAAATTTTCAGCAAACAATTATATGTTATTACAACAATATTTTTACACCAAATATACCAATTGTTTTCGAAATAGAAGCCTCAAAATATCGCTGTGTTATTTTCAACCTCAAATGTGAAATGCCAACAAAATGGTGGTAATAAGATTTTTTGTTTTGAATATTAACTTCATAATTAATTGAAACATTTTCAATATCCATATTTTGATAGAAATAAAAATCTTAATTTTAATATAAATTAAAACTCAGCAATTCTTCTAGGTTTGTGCCGTGTCTTGTGTGGGGTTTCGCCTAGGACACCAAGCTGGCTCATCGGCGGGCTCTTGGTGTCTCCGAGGCATGCTCGTTCAGAATATGAAAATGTGCCTAAGGAGAGGGCCGCCGAAAAGAAAGGAAAACGAGGTCAAAGAAAAACAGAAGAGAGCAATTGTAGACGAGGTAAAAGAGTTGATGTTAGAAAAAGAAGCCGAACTAAATGATATTGAAGAACGTTTAAAAGTGCTGAACAGCGGGTACTTGTAGAGAGTTATTCAAATAGATGTATGCAACGAACGTTTTAAAGCTAGTGTGTTAGCTTTTCAAAATGAGATCGTACTTACTTTCGCTAAGAATTAAGCAAAAAAGTGTATACTCCGAGCCAAATGCGTGGATTTCCTGTTTCAGTCCATCAATTTCTTTACCAGTATCAGTCACTAAATTTTGTGTTTTCGATATCTATATTTTTTCTCAGTATTGTTTATGTATTTTAAGTGTTGGTAATTATAGCAATAAGATCTTAGGGGCACAAAACATGTGTCACGAAGTATGGTCATTCTAGTGTACGTCAAGCTTTTAAGTTTCAAAACATTCCTTTTGTTCTTCAATTTTGATTAGTATAGCATAAGGTATCATCGAATCCGTGCCATACCAGACTTAGTGTCACCTAGATCGCGTATGGATTTTGTAATCCATTGATGTCAGTCATGGCGCAGTCACAAGACGTAAAAGATTACAAAGTGTTAAATGTCTTTCTGTGTTGTCTGTGGGTCCGTGCAATACTTGTTTGCTTCCTAGACAATGAAAAGGGCTTTTGCAGTCAATCGATGTAAATAAGTCCGATAGTTTTTGCGTCCAATTAAATGGTTTCGTTGTGCCATTTTTTGATTACCTATTTTTAATTTCTTTCTTACCTTAGCAATAATTTTGAAAGAATCCGTGCCATGTACGTTACTTTATTGTCGTGTTAATTTTTTAGATTAATTTATTAAAAAAGTCGGATGAAGCCAGTTTTTTCCATGCCTTCTGAAGTGCGCACGGCATCTAAAACTGGGCTAATTCTTAAAATTAGCTTTTTGTTAAAATTCTTTCTCTAAGCCTTTTCTTTACAATCTCTGAAAAGAAACTCTTTTTTTTTGTATGAGATAGCTTACATATCTTGTGTAATACAGTAGCTGAAAAAAAAGTTACCATGGACGTGTATTTAAAGAAAAATAAAAAAATTAATCACCATATGTCGTGTGATTCGAAGATGTAATACAGTAACTATCGTTTGATCTATTCGACGGGTTTCATTTTTAAAATATGTTCATACGGTGATCATAATAAAGTATTGGTGGTCAGGGAAAAGACAGGGAAAATGGGATCTTAAGTCAGGGAAAATGCAAATCTTGGTCTTGTAACAACCCTGGTGGGGCATCAAGCTGTGGATGTTCTGTGATGCAGTCACACATTACTGTTTGGGATTTTTAATCTATAGAGGTGCGAAGCGTGATGGTGGGACTACCAACAGAGAAAAGAGCCTTGCACACCAAGTTGTAATGAAATTGCTTGAAATGGGTAATTACCTAAACAAAGGTTTCCACGTTTTCGTTGACAATTTTTTCACCTCGATTGCCTTGGCTAAGGAGTTGTATTCTACCTAAGCTTACACACCTGACGGGTACATTACGCAGTAATAGAAAAGGCATTCCTGCACAAATGAAAGGAAATTTTCGTGTAGGCCAGAGGATGTACTATCGCAAGGGACAATTACTAATGTTAGGCCACAGGCAAAAAGCAAAGCAGAAGAAACCAGTTCTATTGCTATCGACTAATTCTTCAGCTGAAAGTGTACTACGATCGAAGAAGAAAGGCAATAAATTATTTATTACCGATAAACCGACAATAATTAGACATTATAATGACTTCATGGGAGGAGTGGATAAGGCTGATCAGATGATGTACTGCTACTTGGACGAACGAAGGTGTGTGAAATACTGGAAAAAAGTTACGTTCAATAATTTCTCAAGGTTGATTGTGAATTTATATATATTATATAGCCTAAATACCGACAAACCTAAGTCTAGACTGGATTTCACCATGTCAATACTCGATGAACTGTCTGCAGAGTGGTTGTGTAACCTGATTCCCATTCAGGCACAAAGAGCTACCGCCGGTGGCGGCGATCCGCTTGTACTTCTACCAGAAAAGAAGCAAAGGAATTGTGCCGGCTGTAGTGCAACTAGTACCAGTCAAGGAGGGAAGAGGAAAAAGTCTAGGTATATTTGCAAACTATGCAAGAAAGCCGTCCAACCATTGTTTGACAAAACTTAAGTGTGTTGGGAGGTCATAATTACTTGTACTGAATTTGGTTATTATTATTATTATTATTATTATTATTTGTAGTATGTTATGTGTTATGTAAAAGAAGTTTGTATCGTATTCCGTTAGTACTGACATATAAACCAAACGAATGTAATAAGACTTGTGTTGTATTTTTTGCTCATTTGGATATGTAAGTTATTTATTTTTATTACAGATTTATTTTAGGTTCAAAACGAATGAAATTTTCAATATAGCTTCATAATAAGTCGTACTATTCAATAAGTAGGTTCGCGATGCATAAATTTTTTTTGTTCTACCAAAAGGTTATTGCTAAACTTTGGTTTTGTTTTATTTTTCATTTTCATTTTGTGGGTTCTGGCTGCCAAATGTTTACAAATGGTCATAAATGAACTGAGTACGGCTTTATTCGTATAGGCCATCATATTAGTATACAAATAACGAAAATTTCAAGTTTCTACCTATAATAACAGCTGAACTATGAGTGATGAAACAAAAGCTAGCAAGAAAACGGAAACTGGCCTTGGCGCTCAGCAGTAGGCAAACCGTAATAGCACGCGGTGCTCAAAGGGTTAACAAATGACGTGAGAGGTGATTCTAACTTAGGTTCACAGTTCCCGGACAGTGATATAGCCATCTTAATTGGAACATACTGTACACGCACTGTAACAGAGAATGAGAAAGAAGGTGAAGAAAAGGGTGGAGGATAAGATAAAAGAGGAGGAGGACAACATGCAAGAAGATAACGTGAAGAAGCGTTGGAGGAGAAGGACGAGGAGGATAGGCAGGAGGGCAAGGTGGACAGAGAAAGGGATGAGATGTAAGGCAAAGAGAAGGAATAAGAAGAGGAAGAGATGTCAGGCAGATCGAGATAAGAGAGTGAAGGATCAAAAGAAGAAAAAGGAAAAGATAATAGGGACAAAGGGAAAGAGGAAAGGAAAGAAAAGAAAAGATCAGAAGAAAGGAACTGTTGAGCTTGATAAGACAGATGAGGAAAATGAGGAAGAGAAGGAAAGAGAAGCAGGAAGGGAAGGTGAAGAAAGAGAAGGGAAAGGAGAAGAGAGGAAGGAAGGAAGCTTGTAGTTTAACGTGACGGTCAATCTTGAGATCTTGAGCCACAGGACCTCCTTTTTACGTGGAATCCGAACCACAGGACGTGGCATTTCACTTCGAAAATCTCACATGCATTGACCGGGAATCGAACCCGGACCGCCTTGGTGAGAGGCATACAGCTAGACCGCTGAGCCACCACGCCCTCAAGGAGAAGAGGAGAAACAGAACAAAGGACAGAAGTGCCGTGCAGAAAGGTTAAATAATGACGAGGAGGATAGTCCCGCTGAGGATGAAGATCAAGTTCTCAATCTTGATAACTCCATGATTTTGGATTCTCTTGACGACGACGACGATTATGATAACGGCACAGACAGGTCGGATGACGATTCTGCAGTTGTCGGATATTCCGATGGAGGAGGAGTGTCTGATAGACTCGATGAGATATTTTTGGCTACTCTATCAGAAGAAGATATTTATGTTGGTGTTTCTGGTGAACTTAGAATAATTGTTTCTGGCGATGATGGTGCCAATGGTCTTTCTGAAGATGATATCGCCATTGAAATGGAAGATAACTATGTCATTATTGGCGAAGAGATTAAAGCAGATGATGTATAATTTGTTTCACTTTTTGTTTTCTTGTTCTAGTCAGTGTATGATTGATGTGTATTTTATTTATGTATTTGTGTGAGGGTCGAGGATGAATCTATAACCTTCAGTTAGAGATTTACCCTCGAGGGGGTGTTTCTGTAACCGAATTTTTTGTTACAGAGCTCACCTTTGTGTTTCTGTAACTATGTTTTAGCACCATGGTGTGTGATGTGGGTAAAGGAGGTTACAAACCATGGCCACCTATTGATTGAGCACCACAGAGAGTCTTGTGTTTTGTGCCATAGAGATTCTTGGTGGTGGTCCAGCAGTGGGTGATAGGTGGCTTTGACTAAGGACAACGTTAGGTGGCTTTGACTAAGGACAACATTACTATGGTGATGTGATGTATTACTGATGATGAGGTGATGATCTGAGGTATGGCAATGTGTTTTTTTTTTTTAATAAATAGATGTTATGTCTGGATATATGCTGATTTAGAAAGAGACGTTTAAGAAAACTCAAGAAGAAAAGAAAGGTGCTGAAGAATATTAAATATAGTGAGAAGCCCCTTTCCTCATGAAAATTGTTGTGGATACTGTACAACAGATGCAGGTATTGGAAGCTTGCTTACATGTTGACAAACAAGTATTGATAGTTTTACATGTTGACAAACAAGTATTGATAGTTTTACGTGTTGACAAACAAGTATTGATAGTTTTGATTGCCAGAGAACATCTAGTAAAAAAGGACAGAAAGAAAAGTTTAATAAAATGCAAGAAGAAAGGAAAGGAGCAGAAGAATATTAAATTTTGTGAGGAGCCCCTTTCCTCATGAGTTGTTGTGGATACTGTACAACAGATGCAGGTAATGCAAGCTTGCTTACATGTTGACAAACAAGTATTGATAGTTTTGGTTGCCAGAGAACATCTAGTAAGAAGGACAGAAAGAAACGTTTAATAAAACGTAAGAAGAAAAGAAAGGAGCAGAAGAATATTAAATATTGTGAAGAGCCCCTTTCCCCATGAAAGTTGTTGCAGAAAGTGTACAAGAGATCCAGGTAATGGAAGCCTGCTTACATGTGGACAAACAAGTATTGATAGTTTTGGTTGCCAGAGAACATCTAGTAAGAAGAAGGACAGAAAGAAACGTTCAATAAAACGCAAGAAGAAAAGAAAGGAGCAGAAGAATATTAAATATTGTGAGGAGCCCCTTTCCCCATGAAAGTTGTTGCAGAAACTGTACAAGAGATCCAGGTAATGGAAGCCTGCTTACATGTGGACAAACAGGTATTGATAGTTTTGGTTGCCAGAGAACAACCAGCAAAGAAGAATTTGTAAGTGGAGAAGAATTATTATTGTTGTATGTTTGTAATTTCAACCTTTCTTCAGGGTATTTGCATTTGAACTGTCATCGTGTTATGTATCTAGTATTAGTTATTATTAAATAAGGGTTTATTAGTGAAGTCGGTGCACTGTACTTGGTGTGATTCATTTAGCGAGTACATCGCCCCGCTACCCGGAGGTGGCAAGCTTGGATTCCATATTTATTACAGTCTTCCACCCCTTATCTTTTTAGTTTCGGCCACACTTTCAATGTCTGATGGTCGACAGTTCCTAGTCTATAACCAAGCCACAATGACCTTAAACGACTTTACAAGATTTATGACGACATGGAAGCAAGTCCTTTACAAAAACATGTGTGCGACAAGTGACTGCATGAATGCATCAAACTATTATACGGACTGGTAAAAAGAACATGCCGATTGTATGGTTTCAGTTGGATACGAAATTAATGCTGGGTACAGTGGCTTACTAATAAAAAAACGTGAATGAACCTTCGAAACAGAAAGCGGTATCACATCTCATACGCTTTCAGGCAAGGTGAAGGGACGAGTACCCATGGAGCAATGGCCTGAATGTGTAGAAGGTAGCTGTCCTATTTATGAGAGGTGGGTTCGAATCCCACCACCGCTGAAAATTTTTGCGCTCATTTTAAGCCTTGGGGATCAAGTACTAGATTATTATGATGATGATAATTGTTGTTATAAGGGTCCTAACATCTAGGTTATCAGCCCGTAATGGTTTGGGCGTTCATGAAAAATGAAAATGAACCTATAATTAAATCTAACTACAAACTTACAACTAAATTAACTACTGACTTACACTTGCCAATTACACGATTTCAGTTGGATACTAAATTAACACTGGGTACGGTAGCATACTGATAAAAAACGTGAATGAATCTTCGAAGCGGAAAGCAGTAGGCTATCACAGAGTACCGGTACATGCTGATTATACGGTTTCAGTTGGATACGAAATTAACGCTGGGTACGGTGGCATACTGATAAAGAAAGTGAATGAACCTTCGAAGCGGAAAGTAGTATCACATCTCATACGCTTTCAGGCAAGGTGAAGGGACGAGTAGTCGTGGAGCAATGGACTAAGTGCGTAGAAGGTAGAGGACCTGTTTTTGGGAGGTGGGTTCGAATCCCACCACCACTAAATATTTGTATGCACATATGCTTTGGGGATCAAATACAAGATGATCATGTTGGTGTTAATTGTTGTTTAAAAGGGCTTAACATCTTTGGGTGTTCATGAAAAATGAAGATGAACCATCAATTAAATCTAACTATAAACTTACACAATTAGAAGAGAAAAGGAAAACAAAAGAAGAGTAAGGGAAATAAAAGAAAGGGGGAAGAAATGCCCTCAACCCTAGAAGAATGAGGATTGAGGGACCTGGAAAGGAGAGAGCCATGAATGGCAGAGAGGAAAGGGAAAGAGGAGAGGGAAAAGGACGAAAAACCGGACCCAGCTCAGGAACCCCTCGGGATCGATAACTCTCGAACTCGCCAGCTGTGATCCCGTGAGGGTGTAGCATTATCCAAGGTGCACAAGAACTGGTGGGGATACACACCCTGCCTCATTGAAGGCCTTGAGCATAAGGCAGGTGGTACCTGAAAAAAAAAAAAAAAAAAAAAAAACTAAAAGAATGAGGGATCAGGAAACATGAGAGAAGGAGCCAATTAACACATTGCTGACTGGGTGCTCATCACACTGCTCAACCCCTGTGGCCGGCCGTTTTCTGAGTAACTACAGCGCATGCACATAAATAAATGGGCCTAGCTTTACTAACCTTGTACTGATTTTGGTGAAATTTGCTGGAAGTCTCCTGCAATAGTCCTAATAATGTTTCCTTGTGTGGTAGGCTGTGTAGCAATTACCTCTGTGAAGGGGCACACAGCAACTTTTGCAAGTGTACCTTGTTTCACTTCGTTTGCCCTTACTGGAACACACTCTGCACACTCTTGTTGGATTTCTTTTCAGTCCTGTAGCTGGAATTTCAACTAGAATGTGGTCCTTTATCTACCCTGATAGCCTACCAGGAGGGTGTGGTGCAATAGCACCTAGTGTAGTGTTATACAGTGTTGGTATTGCTACCAGGTGAGTGTTACAGTGTGGTGCAATAGCACCTAGTGTAGTGTTATACAGTGTTGGTATTGCTACTAGTGGAGTGACACAGTGTGGTGCAATAGCACCTAGTGTAGTGTTATACAGTGTTGGTATTACTACTAGTGGAGTGACACAGTGTGGTGCAATAGCACATAGTGTAGTGTTATACAGTGTTGGTATTGCTACTAGTGGAGTGACACAGTGTGGTGCAATAGCACCTAGTGTAGTGTTATACAGTGTTGGTATTGCTACTAGTGGAGTGACACAGTGTGGTGCAATAGCACCTAGTGTAGTGTTATACAGTGTTGGTATTGCTACTAGTGGAGTGACATAGTGTGGTGCAATAGCACCTAGTGTAGTGTTATACAGTGTTGGTATTACTACTAGTGGAGTGACACAGTGTGGTGCAATAGCACCTAGTGTAGTGTTATACAGTGTTGGTATTACTACTAGTGGAGTGACACAGTGTGGTGCAATAGCACCTAGTGTAGTGTTATACAGTGTTGGTATTGCTACTAGTGGAGTGACACAGTGTGGTGCAATAGCACCTAGTGTAGTGTTATACAGTGTTGGTATTACTACTAGTGGAGTGACACAGTGTGGTGCAATAGCACCTAGTGTAGTGTTATACAGTGTTGGAATTGCTACTAGTGGAGTGACACAGTGTGGTGCAATAGCACCTAGTGTAGTGTTATACAGTGTTGGTATTACTACTAGTGGAGTGACAGTGTGGTGCAATAGCACCTAGTGTAGTGTTATACAGTGTTGGTATTGCTACTAGTGGAGTGACACAGTGTGGTGCAATAGCACCTAGTGTAGTGTTATACAGTGTTGGTATTACTACTAGTGGAGTGACACAGTGTGGTGCAATAGCACCTAGTGTAGTGTTATACAGTGTTGGTATTACTACTAGTGGAGTGACACAGTGTGGTGCAATAGCACCTAGTGTAGTGTTATACAGTGTTGGTATTGCTACTAGTGGAGTGACACAGTGTGGTGCAATAGCACCTAGTGTAGTGTTATACAGTGTTGGTATTGCTACTAGTGGAGTGACACAGTGTGGTGCAATAGCACCTAGTGTAGTGTTATACAGTGTTGGTATTGCTACTAGTGGAGTGACACAGTGTGGTGCAATAGCACCTAGTGTAGTGTTATACAGTGTTGGTATTGCTACTAGGTGAGTGTTACAGTGTGGTGCAATAGCACCTAGTGTAGTGTTATACAGTGTTGGTATTGCTACTAGTGGAGTGACACAGTGTGGTGCAATAGCACCTAGTGTAGTGTTATACAGTGTTGGTATTACTACTAGTGGAGTGACACAGTGTGGTGCAATAGCACCTAGTGTAGTGTTATACAGTGTTGGTATTGCTACCAGGTGAGTGTTACAGTGTGGTGCAATAGCACCTAGTGTAGTGTTATACAGTGTTGGTATTGCTACTAGTGGAGTGACACAGTGTGGTGCAATAGCACCTAGTGTAGTGTTATACAGTGTTGGTATTGCTACTAGTGGAGTGACACAGTGTGGTGCAATAGCACCTAGTGTAGTGTTATACAGTGTTGGTATTGCTACCAGGTGAGTGTTACAGTGTGGTGCAATAGCACCTAGTGTAGTGTTATACAGTGTTGGTATTGCTACCAGGTGAGTGTTACAGTGTGGTGCAATAGCACCTAGTGTAGTGTTATACAGTGTTGGTATTGCTACCAGGTGAGTGTTACAGTGTGGTGCAATAGCACCTAGTGTAGTGTTATACAGTGTTGGTATTGCTACTAGTGGAGTGTTACAGTGTGGTGCAATAGCACCTAGTGTAGTGTTATACAGTGTTGGTATTACTACTAGTGGAGTGACACAGTGTGGTGCAATAGCACCTAGTGTAGTGTTATACAGTGTTGGTATTGCTACTAGTGGAGTGTTACAGTGTGGTGCAATAGCTCCTAGTGTAGTGTTATACAGTGTTACAGTATATATATATAGTATGATCAAGTAGGGAGTGATAGAGGAGTAACACCTCTTTAAAAAAACCTTGGTCCAGCTGGCCCGGCTGGTAGTACCTTGTTAGGGTCCCTTGCCAGGGTTACGGTGAAGTCCTCAACGGTACCTGCAGTGAAAGAGGTGAACTCTGGCACAGTGTGGTTGGCGGAAGGGGCAGCCTATTGCTCAGGTTTAATAGGGCAAACTATTGTCCATAGTTATGATGGGCAGGTTTTGGCCCAACGGCAAAATGAGCGGATGAGGAGCCAATCACTCTCATGGCTCCCAACGGTCATAGAGGCGGAAGAGGCCACGCCAGACGGACTAGCTGTAAAGGCGCACCTCAGTAGTACTTGAGTATGCGGCAGTTCGTTGCAGTCTCTGTGTTCGGTCCTGCATGTCTCATTCTTTGTGAGCCGCAGGATAAGGCTCAGAGATCATAGTGTGTGGGTCTCGTCCTGGCAAGCTGAGATCCACCCTAAACAAATTCACGCCAGTGGCACTTCTTCCGAACGTCACTTTTCAAAGTCCAACGGCGATGGGATATGGACGGTGGGGGCACGTTATGGGTGTAACTGGAAGCCCCTAGTTCGGACCTGCACGTTGGCAGCAGATGTGTGATGGTCGTCTTCCGGAGACTCTGTGACTACTCAGGAATTCGGTCCTGCATCTGTGTTTGGGCAGGCCTATTTAGGATCACCGCTGCCCACCCCACATGGGGAAGGCCCTAGAAAAGGTGGGCTAAACATCGGAAGTCACAATCTTGGTCCGGCTGGGCAACCGCACTCAGCAGGTCACCCCTCATGCGGTCGAAACTCAAAAGCAGTAAAGAATCACAATTTGATTATTGGATCATGGAACATCAGAACCTTGCTTGATTTTGACAATAACATTAGACCTGAGAGAAGGTCAGCTCTCGTAACCCATGAGTTATCAAGACTCAACGTTGACATTGCTGCTCTCAGTGAAACTAGGCTGTCTGCTGAAGGCAAGATTACTGAATCTGGAACAGGATATACCATCTTCTGGAAAGGAAAGGATGAGGGTGAATGTCGTATTCATGGTGTGGGCTTCGCTGTGAAGACCAAACTGGTAAATTATCACCAACTTACGCCCATTGCAATCAGCGAAAGGCTCATGACTCTCCGCATACCACTCTCAGGAGGTTCCTTTATGACACTCATCTCTGCCTATGCTCCTACCTTAGATTCTGATGATGAAGTAAAGGCTCAGTTCTATAATCAGCTAAGTGAAATCATCTCCAAGGTACCATCTGCAGATAAACTCTTGCTCCTCGGTGACTTCAATGCCAGAGTTGGGAAAGATCACAGGCTATGGAATAATGTGATGGGCAAACAGGGACTTGGAAAATGTAATCCCAATGGACTGTTGCTTCTTGGTCTTTGTGCAGAACACGAACTTTTCATTACCAACACGCAGTTCCGGCTACCTGACCGCTTCAAAACCACGTGGATGCATCCTCGTTCCAAACATTGGCACATTCTTGATTATATCATTACCCGGCAATGTGATAAGAAGGACACTCTTATTACCAGAACAGCAAGGAATATAGACGATTGTTGGACAGATCATAAACTTCTTATATGTAAGCTCAGGATATCCATCAGACCTAAACCACCTAGGAACATCAAAAATTTGCCAAGAAAGAAGTTTAATACATCCAAACTTCAGGATGAATCCATGTATAAACATTTTGGAAACAGGATCGTCACCCAGTTATCAGAAAACCCAGTAACAAATGATATTCAGCAAGAATGGGCCACATTACAGAAGATTATCACACAGTCAGCTGAGGAAACCATTGGTTTTATAGTGCGGAAAAGACAAGACTGGTTTGATGACAACAATGAGGAAATTCTGTCTCTCATCAATGCCAAAAGGAATGCCTATCTTGCCCATCTTCAAGACCCAACTTCCAACACAAAGAGAAATAAACTACTGGAACTCAAGGGTAAACGTCAGACGCAGATAAGGCAGATTAAAAATACTTGGTGGCAACAGAAGGCTCAGGAACTGCAGAGACTATCGGATGCTCGAGACTTGAGGAACTTCTATGCCGCACTCAAGGAAATATATGGACCATCTCGCTCATCATCAGGTACACTGAAAAGCGCTGATAATTCTACTACCTTTACTGATAGTCAAGAAATCTTGGAACGCTGGAAGGAGCACTTCTCCAATCTCCTAAATCGTTCATCAGAAGCTGCTGAAGACTTCCTTTGTGATGTGCCGCAACAACCTGAACAACTGTGGTTGGCAGTACCTCCTACTTATCATGAATTCAGTGCAGCTCTCACCCAATTGAAACCCAGAAAAGCACCTGGCCCAGATAACATCCCTCTGGAACTAATTCAAGCCGGAGGTCATTCCCTCAAAAGAAGAATTTTCATCCTTATCCTCAGAATTTGGGAATCAAGAAAGGTACCTGGAGACCTAAAGAATGCCACTATCGTCACTATCTTTAAAAAGGGTGATCGCAGTGTTTGTGGCAACTACCGTGGTATATCACTGCTATCAATTGTGGGGAAGATTCTTGCAAGAATTCTACTTAACCGCCTCAAGGTTATCTCTGAGAGGATCCTCCCAGAGTCACAATGCGGATTTAGAACTTCCAGAAGCACAATTGACTTGATTTTCTGTGTGAGACAGCTACAAGAAAAATGTAGAGAACAACAGAATCCACTCTTCTTAGTCTTTTATGACTTGGAAAAGGCATTTGATTCGGTTCCAAGACCAGCCATGTGGGCAGTGCTGAAGCGGTTTGGTTGCCCTCAGCGTTTTGTAGATCTAATCAAAGCTCTCCATGATGGCATGACAGGTCAGGTTTGCCATCAGAATAAGATGTCCGATGAATTTCCCATTACCCATGGACTGAAACAAGGATGTGTACTGGCTCCAACGCTTTTTGCGCTGTACTTGGCTGCAATGCTTTATGATTCACCCACAAACATCCCAGGTGTGGAGATCAAGTATCGTTTTGATGGAGGGCTTTTCAACCTAACTCGTCTCCGCTCCTTGAGGAAAACTCAGGTTACTAAGGTTACTAACATGTTGTATGCAGATGATGCTGCGTCACCAACTCTCACACCAGAAGAGCTGCAAGAGTCAGTTAACTGTTACAAAAGTGCATGTGATCGCTTTGGTCTTACCATAAATGTCAATAAGACTAAAGTCTTGGCACAACCTTCACCAGGCACACCTCTTCCTCAGTTCAATATCTCCATTTCAAATTTGCCATTAGAACAGGTTGACCACTTCTCGTACCTGGGCAGTACCATCTCTGTGAGCTGTACCTGTGAGCAGGATGTGGATAAGAGAATTGGCTCAGCCCATGCAGCATATGGACGATTAGCGCACCGGGTCTTCATGAATAAAGATCTATCCATGAGTACAAAGCTTATGGTGTACAAAGCAGTAGTCATTTCTACATTGTTGTATGGCTGTGAAACGTGGACCCTTTGCCGACGTGATCTTAGGAAGCTTGAGCGTTTCCACCTACAAAAACTTCGATCAATCCTGAGGATTAAATGGGAAGACCACATTACCAATATTGCTGTTCTGGAAAAGGCTCAAATCAACAGCATAGAATCATCCATAATAGGTCACCAATTTAGATGGATTGGTCATGTCCATCGGATGGATGATGTGAGATTACCTCGTCAAATGCTATATGGTGAGTTATGCTATGGCACCAGACCTCATGGTGGTCCTAAGAGGCGCTACAAGGACCAATTTAAGCAGACCCTGAAATTGACAGGTCTTGATTCACAAACCTGGGACATGCTGGCTGAAAACCGCTCAACTTGGCGCCATACCATCTCGGATACTGTAAAGACGTTTGAAAGGGATCGACGCATACATGAAGAGGCCAAGCGTCAAGCTAGGAAACTTCGAGCAGCCCAACCACGTCCTCCTCCAGCATTACTATGCGACTTGTGTGGTCGCTTGTTCCATGCCAGGATTGGACTCTTTAGTCACCGTAAACACATCCACAAACTGGACTGAAGGAAGAAGATTTATACTCGGATTCGAGTTAAAGCCGATGATGATGACCAGGAGGGTCCTTACTTGGTGCCCTCTTGGACAGGTTCGATGAAGTAGATGGTTGAGGATCAGAAACACCTCGATTTTCAGTCATCCAGGCCCTGGCAACTCCCATCAGAAATTGCTTATACCTCAACTTTTTCTGACTGTTCAAGGCACAATACAGCCTAAATGCATTAAATAATGCACAGTTCACTAAATAAAACCCTACTTTCTTGCTCCACTTGATCGTCTTACGCAAGAGAGTAAAATAAGCCAAGAACTGGTCTACTCGATCAACCCCCTTCATGTACATATTGAACTCAATTATACACTTCGGTTTCATAATAACCTGCCCAGTCTTTCTGTCCCGTTTACCAGTACATTCCATAGTGGCATCATGAATAGTAGATACCATTCTAACAATTCTTTTGTCCTTCCAAACTACGAGCAGGACCTCCCCTTTCCGTACAAAAGTCATCTCCCCTTTTTTCAGTTCCTTAGATCTAAATTTCACTTCACCTGGCAAACCACGATTCTCCCTAATTGTGCCACAAACTTGTGTTTTATGTTCAAGAAGGGTTTGAGATGTGGACACACTATTATAATAATTATCTTGGTATGTGTGATGCCACATACCAAGGAAAGGCCTCATGACTGATAAAATTGTCTCTTCCAGTTTCTTTCCCTCTCCTGTATATATCTCCATATTGCAGATATAACCTGTGTCACTCTCACAAGCCATTCTCACCAAAATACCATACTTGGTCAACTTCCTGGGTTATATGTCCTAAATTTGAGGCGCCCTCTCCATGGGATCATTCCTTCATCCAATGACAGTTGTTGTTTGGGTTTGTATAATGTCTGAAATTTTGGCAGGAAATAATCTAAAAGGGGCTGAACTTTGTGAAGCCTATTTGTATCAGTTATGGCCTGACTGTTGTCACTGAAATGAAGGAATGTGAGGATCTGCTCGAATCTATTTCTGCTCATTGTTTTGGAGTATATGGGAGTTTCAATTAGGGGATCAGTTGACCAGTAGTCTTTCCAAAATGACTTTCGTACCTGTGCCATCAATATAAACAAAGCAAAAAATTTGCGCATTTCACTACTGGTTACATCAGTCCACTTCAAGCTTTTAGGGGACAATTTATGTGATGAAGCTGTTTGCTGGTGGTACAAGTTCGTCTGCTCGGCAACAAGTTCAAAAAAATCTCCGAAAATTAGGCCTACTACTTCGTCAATGTTTTGAGGATTATCGGGTCTTACCGTTATGCCAGGAACTCCAGGAAAATCTTCTAAAGTCGGTGCACTACTATTTTCAACCCATTCATCAGTAGAAATAGAAATATCACTTCCATTTACACTCACAATATCACTTTCAGCCTCGCTCTCGGCCGCCGCTACTTCACGTTGTTTTGGAGGGCGTATATCATCATTGTCACCCGAGACACTTTCGTCTGAAGAGCTTTCAAATTCGAACTCGTGATCTTCAACGTCACTGGGGCAATCTGAATACTTATCTGTATACAATTCGTTAAAAATCTCGTCTGCATCTAAACACACGGCCAGTCTGGGAAGCGCCATGTTACCTACCACATGGTTCATTATACTGTGTAAACAAGAGGTTGGAAAATGAAACAAATGAACCGCAAAATAGTGGGAAATAGCAGCAAAGAATACCCAAACCATCCAGCACGGAAGTTCAAACAACCTTGACCAATAATTCGTTCCAGAACGTTCCGTTAGATGTCATAGAATGTACGTATTCCGTGAACACGAGTTCACTCGGGTCTCGCCACCAAAGTTCGGCTAGCGATACACGAGTCAACTCGGGTCCCGTCCGCATTGTGTTAAGGTGGAAAAGGAGAGACACTCAAGGTCTCGGATACCCTAATACCGTCGGGGTTGGGAGAGAACAAGATTTGACCAAGAGAGGTCAACAGGAAAGAAGACGGAGAGGAGCCCGGCACAAGCAAGTCGAAGCAATGCCAGATTCAGCTGGGGTCCCGTGGCCGCAAACCCACGTCCCACCAAATGTGAGCCCCTGGAGGATCAAATACAAGAACATGCCGATGAAATAACCAGCGCTTCTAGGCTGCACGCTGTGTCAAGCCAGTACGCATTGAACCCTAAATAAACACCGCATGATATTAGTCAAATGTACCGACAGTAGTGGCTACGCTGGCTAAAGCGCAGCATTAGGTCATGGGGCCAAGCTCTCTGCTGACTCGGTAGGCGCGTGGGTTCGAGCCCCACCGTCGGCCATCCTTGAAATGGTTTTCCGTGGTTTCCCCATTTTCAACACCAGGCAAATGCTGGGACGGTACCTTCTGACAGGCCACGGCCGCTTCCTTCCACATCCTTGCCCAGTTTCATTCACCATCATTCATTTCATCTGTCATTAACTCCTCTCATGAGGTTGGCGTCAGGAAGGACATCCGGCCGTAAAAACCATCACCACAAAGACTTCCATCACACCTCCTCCCCGAACCCGTTGGAAAACGGGAATAATAAGGGGTAGACATACATACATATTAGTCAAATTGGCACGAATGCCCTTGTATATGATTCCCAAAGCTTAAAATGTGCATAAAAATATTTAGCGGTGCTGGGATTTGAACCCAGCTCCCAAAAACAGGACGATCATCTTCTACGCACTTGGACCATTGCTCCACGGCTACTTGTCCCTTCACTTTGCCTGAAAGCATATGAGATGTGATACTGCTTTCCGCTTCGAAGGTTCATTCACGTTTTTTATCAGTAAGTTACCGTACCCAACGTTAATTTCGTATCCAACTGAAACCGTATAATCGGCATGTTCTTTGTACATGGCCGAATGACAGTTTGATGCATTGAATAATCACTTGTCGCACACATGTTTTTGTAAAGTTCTTGCTTCCATGTCTACATAAATCTTGTAAAGTCCTTTAGGGTCATTGTGGCTTGTCGACCATGCTGGCATCAGAAGTTGGAAGTGTGGCCGAAAACTAAAAAAATTAGGGGCGGTAGACTCACCCGGTATATATAAATGTAGTAACCTAGTCTGCACCTGCTGGTATTTATTTCTTGGATATGCTATATTACATTGCGTTATATTTATATATATGATACGTCGATATACTATTATTTAGGAAAACTAAAAAAAATAAGGGGCGGTAGACTCAACCGGTATACAGGGTGTATCTTAATTATACCGACAAAAAAATCAGGGACGCTCTGCGTGTTATGTAAAAGACGATGCCGCAATCGGATTGGCGGAGAAAATTTTTCCCTCCGAGAAAATGAGGTTACTTTGTTACTTTCGGGCGCGCGATTCAAGTCTACGAACTCGCCGTATTTGCTGAGCTAGAGAGCAAGCCGCTGGCCACTGCTGTGCTCCAAGCAAGGGAAGGGAGTGTGATAGAAGGTGACAGAGATATGCTGGCGGGCATGCGCAAGTTTCCTCGATCGCCTCAGCTTGCCGCATGCCCGCCAGCATATCTCTGTCTCCTTGTATCACACTCACTTCCCTTGCCTGAAGCACAGCAGTGGCCAGCGGCTTGCTGCCTGGCTCAGCAAATACGGCGAGTTTGTAGATTTGAATCATGCGCCCGGAAGTAACAAAGTAACCTCATTTGCTCGGAGGGAAAAATTTTCTCCACCAATCCGATTGCGGCATCGTCCTTTATATAACACGCAGAGCGTCCCTGATTTTTTTTGTCGGTGTAATTAAGATACACCCTGTATATACATGTAGTAGCCTAGTCTGCACCTGCCGGTATTTATTTCTTGGATAGGCTATATTACTTTGCATTATATTTATATATACGATATGTCGATATACTATTATTTACTGACTCCTTACAATGCATGTATTATGTATGTTATTCTCACGGCCATAATTCACGAGTATCATGAGTGTCGTAGTGGTTTACAATATTAATCTGTTTCCAAGGAAGTTCATATTTGGTATCAAGACGTCCCCAAAGTTAGCTCTGTTTGTTACTAATTTAGTTGGTCTCTCAGACAAACACGGAATAGCGACCCCTAGAAAAAGATCTTGTCGTACAAACCACTCGTGGAGGTATACCAAGTAAGACGCTAGCCCAGGTATAGCTATTCCGATGGATAACCTGAGTTCGTACAACTGGCCCTTGGTGTGTTCAACTTTAGGCCCTAGTTGGCAGGTCTGATCTAAGGGATCCGAAACAATAAAATGTTCAGGTTTTTGTAGTTTTGTTGAAATATTGCTTCTATTTTTACAGGAACTGCTGATAATCCAGAATACCTGATCATAGTTGACAATGTTGTGGCTGCTTATACAAGTGTAAGTATTGGAGCATCCATCCATCTTTTCTTGGGTTTTACCATGTTTTGTTATATGGGAGTAATAACATTAATGCCAACTAGGAATATTATATACCGTAAAATGGGGTTGTTAATGTTGTTGTTGTTGTTTGAGTCTTCAGTCTTTTGACTGGTTTGATGCATATCTCCATTCCTCCCTGTCCTGAGCTAATCGTTTCATCTCTACATAGCTCCGACACCCTACATCCGAGGCAATCTGTTTAACATATTCTAACCTTGGTCTACCCCTACAGTTTTTGTCCTCGACCCTTCCTTCCATAACTAAGCTTGCTATTCCTGGGTGTCTTAGTATGTGTCCTACCAACCTATCTCTTCTCTTCATTAACAGTCGCCAGAAACATCTCTCCTCTCCCACTCGTCTTAATACCTCTTTGTTTGTAACCCTATCTACCCATCTGATCTTCATCATTCTCCTTTAACACCACATTTCAAATGCTTCAATTCTCCTCTTTTCTGCTGCACCAATAGTCCAGGTTTCACTTCCATAGAGCGACACTCTCCAGACAAAGGCTTTCAAAAATGACTTCCTAATACCTAAATCTATATTCGATGTCAGCAGATTCTTTTTTTGTAGAAATGCTTTCTTTGCCTGAGCCAACCTACTTTTTATATCCTCTTTGCTCCGTCCATCACTGGTTATTCTGCTTCCTAAGTAACAGAAGTCTCCTACTTCCTTCAGCTTTTCACCTGCCAATTTGATCTCCATAGAGGTTTCTGATTTATTTCGGCTGCATTCCAGTATTTTTGTTTTACATTTATTAATTTTCATCATGAATTATTTCCGTAAGACGGAGTCCATACCATTCAAAAACTCATTCAAATCCTCAGGCTTGTCGGCCAAGATGACGATGTCATCAGCAAATCTCAGAGTTGAAATTATTTCTCCTTGAATCTTCACTCCCACTTTAAATTTTTCTCTAATTTCCTTCATTGCTCGTTCAATGTAAAGATTGAAAAGTATGGGTGATAAGTTGCAGCCTTGCCTTACAACTTTCTGAATACCAGCTTCTCTCTCATGTCCTTCAACTCGAATAACTGCTGTCTGGTTTCTGTACAGATTGTATATCACCCTCCTATCCCTGTACTTTATTCCAATCGATTTAGAAATGTCAAACAATTTAGTCCAATCAACATTATCAAAAGCCTTTTCTAAGTCTACAAAAGCCATGAACGTTCTCTTATATTTCCTTATTCTACCTTCCAAAATCAGCCTAAGACTTAGTACAGCTTCCCTTGTTCCTACATTTCTCCTGAAACCAAACTGGTCTTCACCCAACTCCGTTTCTATCTGGCTTTCAATCCTCTTGTAAATACTTACAAAATGCAAATGAGATTGAAAATATGTACAAAATGCAATAGAGATTCAAAATACTTACAAAGTACAATTGAAATTGAAAATACACACCGATATAATGAGGTAACATCCATAATTTGTGTTATTACTTGAAAATTTACTTCTACTGGACACCCCTGTGTTTGATCCGGTCCAAGCGTAGGCATTCTACACAGTTGAAGTACTCGCCGACAACAATGAATACCGACCGCGCGTGTTCATCATTATTTAAACAAAATAAAAATATAATAATGAAAGACGGAAATCTGTATAATTAAAGTTACAAGAATAACTTCATTTACACAGCAAGACTTGCGGCATTCAGAAGCTAAGTGGTGTTACAAATGTGATCTGGGGATACTAGTGATGTGTAAAATAAATTAAGTTGTGTTCTTCAGTTAATATAATCATATACCGTGCACTCCCGTTAATTCGCGTGCGGATAATTCGCTTTGCGAGTTTCGTAGTATATTTCTTTAAAGTAGTAATTCGTACACCCACTAACCATTATGCTAAATAAAATTCTCTCTTGTGTCATTTAAAAAGAATTTTAATGCGATATTCGGCGTGGAGACGAAATCATTGAAATTTGAGAAGACTGGACTTAGTTTCCTTGCTGTGTAACAGTAGGCCTACATGCACACTGCTACAAGAATTCTGAAATCTTGTAAACATACGAGCATGTTGCCGCGGGCGGTATAGCACAGATTCCGTTATCTTGGAAGCGAAGACAATGCAAGTGAATGCTCTTTCTCTCAGAACCTACCCTTCGTTTTGCCACAGCTGAAGCCCAAGGTCGCTGACCTGTGAATTGAGCAGGCTAGATGCGCGGCCAGTGAGCGTACGGTATTGTATACAGTAGTCTATTGTAGTTGAGAAGTGTGCTTGGCGTGCGTACGTCTTTTCGGTGTTTTGAAGTCAGCTGCGAGAGTTTTCAATAGTAAATTGTGGTTATCAGTTTTCGATGTGAGCGGTCGATAAATGAAATACAAAAGGTTAAACGTCAGTGAAAAACTGAAAATTATAGATAGGCTGGAGAGAGGCGAGACGTCATCCAAGTTAGCCAGCGAGTTTGGTGTGGGTGAAACTACAGTGAGAGACATGAAAAAACAAAAGGAAACCCTCATTAAATTTTCTGCTAAGTGTGATCGTTCATCAACCCGGAAATCAATGAGAACATCGGGCTATGAAAATCTCGATGAAGCCATGATACGCTGGTTTAATCAAAAACGAGCGGAAGGTATTCTTGTGTCCTGGCCAATGTGTGCGGAGCAAGCCAAACGTTTCCACATTGCCCTTGGCTTGGAAGGGGATTTTAAAGCATCTTCTGGCTGGCTTACGCGGTTTAAGAAACGCTACGGAATAAGGGAAATTGCGATTCACGGAGAGCGTCTTAGCGCAGACACGAGTGGTGCTGAAAAGTTTGTCAAGGGATTTCAATCATTCCTTGACAAAGAACAGCTTGACCTGAGACAGCTTTATAATGCAGACGAGACGGGGTTTTATTGGAAATGTTTACCGTCCCGAACATTAGTAATGCAAAAAGAACAGCACGCCCCAGGCCTTAAAATATCGAAGGAAAGAATAACAATTATGGCGTGTGCTAACGCAAGTGGCGATCATAAATTAAAATTGTTAGCGATAGGGAAATCTAAAAAACCTCGTTGTTTTAAACAAGAAAATGTCCCTCTGCAGTACTACCATCAAAAGGCAGCGTGGATGGACACACAAATATTTAAGGACTGGTTTCACGATCATTTTGTAAAACAAGTGACGGCATATTTAATTAAGCAGTCTTTGCCAATCAAAGCAGTGCTCTTAATTGACAATGCGCCTTCCCATCCACACGAAAGTGAACTTAGAGAAGGTGATATTGTCGTCAAATTCCTTCCCCCTAATGTAACTTCTATTCTGCAACCTATGGACCAAGGCTTTATTGCTGCATTAAAGAAGAACTACCGGTCATCTTTGTTACAGCAATTGGTTGAGGAAAACATTGATATTCCAACATTTTGGAAGGACTTTAGTTTGTTGGATGCTCTTCATGCAGTCAACACGTCATGGGGGAAAGTTACAGGCAATACGCTCGCACGGTCATGGAAATCTGTTCTAGGCGAAGAGCAAGCGTTTGGCGGCTTCAGTGACGGCGATATTACGGACGGGCAAAGTAGCCTCGCTACGATGAAATCATTACTACAAAACCTGGATGAATGCCAAGATGCAGATGAAAATTACATTATTGAGTGGTTAGACGTCGATAAAGACGATTATGGTTTCAGACATGAAAGTGAAGAGGATATTGTACAGAATTTGACTGCCGGTGAGCAAGACGGAGATCCAGATGATATCGAGTGCGGGAGTGATGCAACGGAATTCCCCAAAGTTTCCCACAGCCAAGCTAGTGTCTCTATAGACACACTTCTCTCTTATGTAGAAAATCAAGATGAATTTTCATTCTCAGATATTGTTTTCTTGAGAAAAGTACGATCCAAAATTAGAAAAAATGAACAATTATCTAAGAAACAAAAAGTGATGACTGATTTTTTTCATTAGGCCTAGATATTAATGTTGGCATAATCTACATAGCATTTTGTAATTTTCCTCTAGTGTGTCTTTACAATGTGAAGTGTTATAATTATTTTTGCTTGTTTATAAAGTGCATTTTAATATTTTAACCAATGGTTTTGCATTTACAAGGCTTAACAAAACTTACTGCGGATAATTCGCGGTTTTCAGTAATTTGCGGGAGTTCGTGCATTAATTACCGCGAATCAGCGGGAGTGCACTGTATTTACATAAATGACATTTTGTAATTTTATAGGGTAACACCGATCATGGGTAGAGTTTATAAGATGTTGACCGGGCCATCGGGTAGATGTATCTTCTTCTTCTGCGGGAATGGGTCTCCTAGGACCACGCAGAATCAACACTTATTGGCCTTGATGTTTGCCCAATAACTAGAGGTTTTAGAAAGTGTTTTTTTTTTAAGATTTGTTGATTTAAAATTCAAAAGGTGGTGTTTTGTGTTTTTATTATGTTTTCGGGGAAAGCGATAAGGTTTGTACAATAAGTGCATTTAAAAATGTAAACAATTAATAAAACAAAGTAAAAAACAAAACAGCAGGGTAAACCGTTAAACATGGCTATGGAAGAATGAGATAATACTTATATGGAAGTCACATTTTTATTTTACATTCACCATCTCGAAACACATGTCAGTGAATACCTTTTCCCGTTTTATCCAAATACTGCAGTGAAATCATTGGAAGTAGATCATAGTTAAAGTCTCAGCATTTGCAGCTGTCAATTGTCGCCTCCTGTCACTTACTATGAGACTGTATTTCGAAAATGACCTTTCAGAATCTGCATTTGAACAAGGATACCACACACACACTAATGCAGCTGTTGCATAGTCTTGGTGAGCAGGCCTTAATCCCATGAGGATTTCTGGAACATTCACATTATCTTCATGACACAGTTGGTTCTTGATTGCAGTCAGGTAAATGCTGTGAGCCTCTAAAAACTGTTGAGACTCGATCTTCTTAAGAAATGGGGCATTCTCCTTAAATTGGAGCAGTTCTGTGGGAGATACGTTCTTAGGTGCATGCCAAGGATCAAACAATGACCCGATGGCTTCTACAGTCTTCCTGACTGGATCCGTGGTCCTTAAAGTCCTGACTTTCACTATAGCTGACTGGGCAACACACGTATGCTTGGACTTAACCATTATCTGCATCTTTTGAGGAAGCTGTTCCAAGTTCTCGAGGATCGTATGATTGAACATTCCACCATCGCCTAATAGCTTGAGCTTTACCTCAAGGTCATCTAGCTTCCCAGCCAGTAAGTGAATCGTTGGGTACCTAGATCCCTCCAAGAAACTAAGTAAGTCCATAAGAGAGGCACCAACAACAGAAACATACAATGCTTGTAATTTTATAATTTTTATTGTTGAAGTCGATGCTTGTTGGAAAAATTTGACCCCTGAATTTGAATCTCCCAATGTTTTGAAAAATACTACCAGATCTTCCACATGCGTGGCCATATACATTGCAGCCTTAAACCATGAATTCGATCTTGTACATACAGGCATTGGGAAAGCTAGAATTTCATTCTCTTTTTTTGTGTTTTCATATTTCTCCCTTAGAAATGCAACGTAATTGCTTTTTCTTTTTCGCGTATTTAAAAAAAATATTCTTTGTCTTTACTATAGACATGTTCAATTCGTCCAGCTCGTTTTCAAATATGCAGCCGATAAGATTGACTTTATGAGCCCAGCACTGGACATGACATAATTCTTCAATCAATCCTTGAAGAGTAGTTACACATTTTGTCATGTAGCGTGCTGAGTTCGTAACTACTGCCACTACACGCTCCCGTTCAATTTCATAGGAATTCAAGCTGTCTAATATCGCATTGGAGCAATTTACGCTATTGGTAGAATCTAGAACAACAGAGGCAGCCAGATGGGTGTTCATTTCAGTTGATGGTACTGATGGACGAAAAAGAATGTTGAAAACACACCTACCATTCTTGTCAGTTGTTTCGTCACATAGTAGAAACACGTCTTTGTTTTTTATATCTTCCCTAGTTTCTTCCCTCCTTCTTTCGCCAATCATGGGGATGTATTTCTGACGAATCTGATTTGCTGATGGTAAATCTCCACTTCCGCAAACTTACTTATTCAACCAAGTACAGATAGTAGGATTGTCTAGTTTCTCTACTGGTATATAGTGATGTGGGCCGGGTAATACCCAGTGGGAAGGAAAATATGAATTGGGTATTTACCCGGGTACTTACCCAGTGGTCATTTAAATACCCAAAATGAGGGTATTTTCAGTTTTTGTGCTTTGTACAAAACTTTTTCATGAGCTGATGAAATGTTGGACAAACAAGGACTGAAACACAGGTATTTGATGCCTTAAATTGAAATCAGGAACAATATTGATCCTTCAAAACAAAACAAAAGGAAAATGGACGTCCGGGTATTTTTTAGTATTTATATGTTTTGACACTGTAACCTTGTCTTTAAGTGTGTTTTTTCCTTAAACTAAAGTAAAATATTGGATAAAACCTTTTGGTTGTTTTGTGTTTAAAATTTTAATAAAAACCAAGATATTGAGAAGGTCGAGTTTTATTACGGTACTGGAAATGACCTACAAAGATGTGGGAGGGAAAAGCTACTTTTATAGTAATAAGAGTAGGCTATATGCATATTAATTCAAAGTGTATGCCAAGACTCAAAAGGTAATAAAATATATCCAATAGGAAGGACATTTGAAAGAGAAAAAAAAAATGCGTAGTAAAAGTGCTTTTTTTTCATTCAACTTTAAATATAAAAAAATATTATTTTTTAAAATCATACTCTAAATAATATAAATGCATGTCAGGAAGTTTTTGTAGTATGTAGGCTCTATAATGGGTGAAGATGTATGCCAGGAAGCATGTGATTTGGCAACACTGCTCAGCTCATCCTACCCAGAATTCAAACTGTTTGATGCCTACTGTACTTAACCTAACTTTTTCAGTGTAGTGGAGTTGTTAGTTTATATCTCCTGATCTAATTCTAATTCTGTTTTTAAGTCCCAATTCTAATTAAATTTAATTTCATTAATTATCTAATGTTGTTAAATTTCTAAAAAGTTAATGTAGAATAGTTTGCATACCGGTACCCTTTCTTAAGGTTCAACTTACCAGGACACAGGATTTTTAATGAAAAATCTAAAATACCCGGGTATTTACCCAAATTGGGTATTTACCCGAGTATATGCCCTGGGTATTTACCCCGATTTATAAATACCTGGGTATTTTACATCACTACTGGTATATTAGCTTTCACAAACGCAGTAGTAGTGTCCAAAATAAACCCTTCTTTCATATCCTTCACACGACTAGCATTTGATAATGTTTCTTTCAGGGTGGCCACTCTAGGAACACTAACTTCATGACACGAATTTTCTCGGCGTTTTGAATGCTTCTCCGATTTGCAGTGTTTGTCTAATGCATCTTTCCTGCGATAATCTAACCGACAATCACAATATTTGCACATAAGAATGCCTCAAGAAATGATAAATCCTTCATTCTTATATTCTTTAAGTCTGTCTGTGGCAGAAACTGTTACCTTCGGCATTTTTAACCTCAACTGAGCGATGCCCAGTAACAAACACTGTTATCACACGGTTGACTGTAGTCAGACGCCAGTATAAAGTCGTAACCACACGCAAAATTTATTTCTGAATTCGTGTCATAATATTTAAATTATGTCGCGTCTCATCTTCCTGTACTGCTAAGTTCGGAACTACTACGACGAACACGTGGTCGCCAACTGATTCACGCAAATAACACACTTGCTTCGATGATAACGCACAATTTGCGCACTTTTTTATTAAATTATATAGAATTCTTGACTATGAATTACACTCGCTACCGATGTAACGGGAGGCAATCGTAGTTTACAATATGAACAACTATCACATAACTTTTGGAGGTGTGTCGGCCAAACTATTCAAGCCGCGAGATAACAGCTGTTTACCACAGCGATAAAATCCGAGTAATGAGAATATCGACAGTATATCATATGACGTATATCGTAGTATTACCCCTCTCGAAACTAAACAATCGATCATTCTCGAATTGAACACCAACCAAATTCGATTATCGGCTTGTGGACAAGAATGTTCGGATTGGCGTGGGATTTGCAGATGGCGGTATTTGTGGTATCACATGGTACAGTGATGACTTGACCAGGAAGTCGGTGGTCGACTATATACTGTATGAGAAAGAACTAAATAAGAACATCACGGACATCAAGGTTATACCATCGGAGAACCTGGATAGCGACCATCGATTGCTGGTAATGAACCTGAGAGGGAGTAAGGAGAAGAAAGGGACTGAGAACCAGGAAAGACTTCTAAGGATATGGAAACTGAAAGAAGGGGATAGAAGGGTCGAGTACCTCAAAATGGTAAAGGAAGGAATTCCAACAGATGAAGAAAGAGGGGTGGAAGAGGAATGGGCTAGATTTAAGAAGACACTAGTAGGTGCAGCAGAAGCAGTATGTGGGAGGACAAGTAGTAAGAAGAGGTGGAAGGAAACACCATGGTGGAATGAGAAGACAAAAGATACAGGTTGCAGGTTCGTATCCTGGCGCAGTCAGCTGGCATTTGAGGGTGCACAAATGCGAGGGAGGCATGTCCGTAGATTTACTGGCACGTTAAAGATCCCCTTCGGGGCAAAATTCCGGCACCCCGGCGTCTCTAAAAGCCAGTGTAGTTAAAAGGGACTTAAAACCAATAACATTATTATTATTATTAAAAGATATAGAAAGGGAAAAGAATAGAGCCTTTAGGAGGTGGTATCAAAATAGGACGGTAGAGACAAGGGAAGAGTACCAGGAAAGAAAGGAGGAGGCGAAGAGAGTAGTGGCTGAGGAAAGAAGAAAGTGGATGGAAGAGTGGACAAAGATGAAGGAGGATAGTGAATGTACAAAAAAGGTCCTGTAAGGGATGGTAAAAAATAAGAGGCGGAAGGATCCTACGGATTATGTTAGAATGGTGAACAAAAGGGGTCAAGAGATAGAAAATAGGGAAGAACTGAAGAAAATGTGGAGAAAATATTTTGAAGAACTTCTGAACCCAAATGGAAAAGATGGTGAGGAGGAAGAAATCGGGGAAGAGGAAGATGAACTCCAAACAGAAAAGGACTCAACATGGAAAGAAGTGGGAGATGCAGTGAACAAGATGAAAGCAGGGAAGGCACCGGGTGTGGATGAGTTGAGTGTGGAGATGGTGAGAGCAGCAGGAGAGGTGGGGATACAGTGGTTGTACCGAGTGATGAGGACAGCATGGAAGGAAAGGAAGACCCCAAAGGACTGGAAACAAGGAATAATTGTCCCGATCTTCAAGAAAGGTAGTAGAACAGATTGCAGAAACTATCGGGGAATAACACTGATGAGTCATTGTGCAAAGATCTTCGAGAAAGTTTTTGCAAAGAGAATTAGGACAAGGATAGGAGGGATGAGGGAAGAACAACATGGCTTCAGAGCAGGAAGGTCCACAGTGGATTTGATTTTTGCTGTAAGGCAGTTACAAGAACAGCATTATGAGTATGGAACAGATCTACTGATGGCCTTCCTGGACATTGAGAAAGCATATGACAGTGTATGCAAAGTATGGAAGTCCCTGGAGGATAGAGCAGAGAAATGGACTATAAAGAGGATAAAGGAGATGTACAAGGGAAGCGTGAGCTGTGTGAAAGTGGGAGGAGAGAGATCAGACTGGTTGGAACAGAGAAACGGCCTGAAACAAGGAAGTGCGCTGTCACCGTTACTTTTCCTTGTGGTGATGGACAACATAATGACCCGAGTGGCACAAGTAATTGGGGAAGGAAAGATGAAAGCAATGGTGTTTGCAGATGATTTGATGATTTGGGGAAACAAGGAGGAGGAGGTACAGGAACAGTTGGATGTGTGGGAAGGAATAATACAAGGATATGGGATGAAATTTAGCATAAATAAGAGTGAGATGGTGATCACAACAAGGAAGAAGGAAAGAACCACAACGGGAATAACAATTGGTGGGGAACAGCTGAAGAAAGTGGAGAGTTTCAAGTATCTGGGAAGCCTGATACAAGATAATGGAAGAAACGATAGAGAAATAAATGAGCGGGGGAGGCAGGCAGAAGCATTTCGGAGGAGTGTGAGAAGCATGTTATGGAGCAAGGATGTCCCTCAGAACAGCAAAAAGATCATATATCGGACGAACTATGTCCCTATCCTGACGTATGCCTCGGAGACCTGGGTTATGAAAGGAAGGGAGAAGAGCAAAATACAGGCCAGTGAGATGAGGTTCTTGAGAAGCAGTATTGGAGCTACAAAGATGGACAGAATAAGAAATGAGAGGACCAGAGAATTAATGAAGGAGGAACCATTACAGGATGGTATAGAGAAATCTAGACTTGGATGGTATGGACATGTAAAACGAATGGAGGAGAAGAGGATACCCAGGAGAGTACACGAGACGAAGTGGGAAGGAAAGAGACCGAGAGACAGGTGGCTGAAGGGGGTGGAAGAACGCGTGAAGAAGAGAAGAGAAGACTGGACAAGGGTGGAGGCTAAGAGATGGTGGGAAGACAGATGACGTTGGGGAGGCTTGTGTTCCAAACAGACCCGGTCAGTGGCTGGAAACTGTGCAAGATGATGATGATGGTATTTGTGGTGTTATTCACAAAATTCATGTTATTTCGCGATTTAATTTCACTCCTGGGCAACACAAAACATGTAAATACTTGAAAATAAAACATCCTAACCTCTAAATATGACTTTCCGTTTTATCGCTAATTAACAAAAACTAACACCTCTACCAATAACTCTTCATGCGCAGCGATTGAGCGAGTCTTCGTTGCTGCGACCAGACGTGTCTGTTAGGTCTTCTCTGTTCTCCCTCAAAACTCCGTGTGTGAGTAATTTTCCTAATTTCCACTCGATCCTTGAGATTGGGAGAACCTAATTCAGCCAAGTCCTTTTCCGCCGGTTTGTACCAATTGGACCTTGTTGCCTTTTTCTGCAAAAACGTTTCGATTTTATTTGTTAACCTAGTTGGGTTCATTCTGTCCAAATGTCCCATGAATTGGATCCTCCTCATACGGAATGTGTGTGTGATGTTAGTAATTTTTAAATAGACGTCAGCATTCTTGGTCCCAAAATTTTTCGCATTATTTTGCGTTCCTTAATCTCCAATTGATTTCTCAGTGTTTTTATGTTGTAGATTAAGTGTCTTGGCTGCATAAAGGCATACCTGCCAACTCTCCCGATTTAGGCGGGAGACTCCCGATTTCAGACCATTTCTCCCGCCCTCCCGCTTAACGTATTAAATCTCCCGATTTTTCAAAAATCCCACGCATAATTTCGGATTGAATGTGCGAGATGACACTCCAGTCGTCTATCGAACGGATAGACTTTACGTGTTTTGAAGTTATATCTCGATACCGCAGTATCGCTCTGTATCGATACCGGTAATCGACAACTGCGTACAAACTCCCGCGTCCCGCGTTGCGTCGGGCTGTTATAAAAAGTTCTTTGAAGTTGGCTTCGAATACGTCCTTGTTTGAAATCGTCGATGGTTAATTCAGGACTTGGTCCTAGATGTTTGGCATAATCACATGTGGGTGAGAGTTATTGTACGCTACGGAATATTGTATCTGTTTCACACGTGAAATTATATGATTTGCGTATAACTTTGTTAGATGTTGTTGGCGTTAATATGCCTGTAGGCTATTGTGGTTTTTCGATCTGAGTGATTGCATCGGTTCCTCGGTAATATGGCGAAGAAATATGATGTGACATTTAAAAGTTTATATAAAGATAACTTTCCGCATATAACTGAGTCAAGAAGAGGCGCAACATTTGCATTTTGTAGTGTCTGTGTGTGTGATTTCAGCATCTCGCATGGTGGAAAGGGGGACTTTTCAAAACATGTGCTCTCAAAGAAACATAAAGACAATGTACAGTGTGTTGGGAAAAACCAGAAACTTGATTATTTCAAGTGTAAGGAGGAAGACACTGACAGTATAACACGTGCAGAAGTATTGTTCACATCGTTTATTTTTGAACATAACCTCCCTGTCAATTGTTCCGATCACGCTGGTCCTTTATTTAGGAAGATGTTCCCAGACTCAAAAATTGCCGGGAGATATGGCTCAGCCAGAACTGAAACGTCGGCCATCCTTGCAGAAATGTGCATTCCCAATTCTGTAACTTCCAACTTAAAGATGTGACATCTCTTGAGGAAGAAGAGAGAATTGATGTGAAGTGGGCACTGGTAGGCCAAATGAAATGTAGTGGTGGGGTACTCAAGTATGACAAATTGTCTAAAGTTATGCTTTCTATTCTGACCATTCCGCATAGATATGCAGAGTGTGAGAGAATGTTCAGTCTTGTCAGAAAAACAAGAACTCCGTTCAGGTCGTCTCTCTCCGACAAGACTTTGGACAAACTTATAACTCTGAAGTCGATTCAGAAAGGGAAGTGTTTCGAGCAAGAATATAGCAAGACCTTTTTGAAGAGGGAAAAATCAGCCACAATCACCTGCAACAACGACCAATTATATGATCTTCGATTCGTCACTACTTTTGTATGCCTGAGTGTGGTCGAAAGAAAGGTATGCTTGTTTGATAGACTACTTACAATTTAAAATTACTTAAGTACATTTGTAAACTGGGATGTCATATCAAATTAGTCATGTACAGGTTAATAGTGTAACTTATATATTTGCTGTAATGTCTTAGCCTGTGTATGTATTATGTTGCGTTGCACTCCCCCCCCCCCCCCCCATCGCCACTTCGTCGATCTCCCGATTTTTCATTTTGAGAGGTTGGCAGGTATGATAAAGGGCTGCAGGCAAGACTACTCTTTTATAATGTTGAATTTTACAATTCCAAGAGAGGCATTTTTTGTTATAAACTTGTTTTGTCAAAAGGAAAGCAGTTTCCATTTTCTGTAATCTTGCTTCTATAGATTTTCTTTTGTTGCCAGTTTCATTGATCCATTCACCTAAATACTTGAAGTCTTTCACTCGGGAGACCTTACAATTACCAAAGCAGAGTGTGTTTGGAGCAGTTTTAATATCAGTCATAAATTTTGTTTTGTCAAAAGAAATCCATAAGCAGATTTTTGCTGTTTGTTCTTGGAGTAATCCAAGTTGTTTCTGGGCATCAGAAATGTTTGGAACAATTAACGCCATGTTATCCACAAATGCCAAACAGTCGAGTGTTATCCCTTTGAGGTTTGGTCCTAGTCTATGGGATGGTGCACCAGCTCGTCTCCATTCTCGGACGACTTTAGCGAGCGCACAATTAAACAACAATTGGGATAATCCATCTCCTTGACGCACTCTTGTATCAATTGAAAATTCTGCGCTCAGTCCTCCCATAAATTTATCCTTTGAACTTCTATTCAAGAGACTATCCTTGATAATTGATGTTGTCTTGCGATCTAATTCTAATTCTGAGAGTACAGCAACAAGAGATTCATGGTCAATGCTGTCATAAGCCTTTACAAAGTCAACAGAAGTAATGTCATACTTTTTGTTTTTCATTTTACGGAAGTAAGACATTGAGTTTTTCAAATTGATAATTTGCTCTGTACACGATCGGCCTTTCCGGAACCCACCTGGGTATTCACCAATCTGCGGATCCAGTTGAAGATAGGCAGGGTTCAAAAGGACTTTGGACAAAATTTTGTAAGTTCCCGATCCCTGGGTAATTGCTTGGATTTGTTTTGCTACCTTTCTTAAGTGGATGAATGATCGCCATCTTCCAATCTGGAGGGATTTTTTTTCAGTTTGCCAGATTTCATCAATAATTTCTTTGAGTTTGATGATGAGGTTTCCACCTACATTTTTCCATAGTTCTGCAATGATCTGGTCCTCTCCCGATGCTTTGTTGTTTTTCATGGATTGGATTATTCCGAGTCAGAATTCCGTTGAGTATGACAAAATTGAAATGTTTCCTGGGGTTTCTCACAATTGAGTAGTTTACCAAAATAATCTGCAAGAAGTGCACAATTTTCAGTGTTGGAGCGGGCGATATTCCCAAGGTCGTTTTGAAACTGGAGAGAAGGTGGGGAATATTTAGTTAATTTCTGCTTGAATGTTCTATAGTAATTTTTAGAATGATGTTTCTGAAGTCCTCTTCTATATCTTTTAATTTAGTGTTTTCATGTTTTTTACGAATCACTCTTAGTGATTTTGTTACTGTTTTTCTAACGTCTTTAAGATATTGTAGCGTCCTTTCATTCTTGTTGCACATCCAGTTCAGCCATGCTTTTTGTCTTAGGTTTATGAGGTGGTCACACTCATCAGTCCACCATGCATGTTTCCGTACCCTGGTTAGAAGTGCAAATTTTTCAGCCGTTGTTATAAGTTCAGCTTGAAGTTGCTGCTGCCCCGATAAAGGTCTAGGTAATAATAATAATAATGCGCGTCAGAGTAGCAGTGGAAGAATAAAATCAACAAGGTCGCAAATGGATGGGGGAAAAGACGTCTTGCTCGACCCGGTGCTGGGCCCAAGGTTTTCGGAGCGAGCAAAAGATGATTTCCAAAAAACCAAATGCAAACAAATAATTGCTTAATGCAATAATCAAAAGTGCAAAAACGAGATTCCCATAAAATTAATTAAAGGAAACCCAGAGGCGTGTTAATCGTGTCTTTGTTACGTCACAAAGACAAGATTGACGAAATCGAGATAAGGGTAAGGATAAGGAAGGGGAACTTAAATATAAGAAATGAAAAGGCAAGGGAGCTATATTACTTAAAATATAAAAATGTGTTAATGATAAAAGAAAGAGCGTGTACATGAAATAAACAAGTTACTTAAAACAAAGAAAAAAGGTAAGCTAAGATAAAATCGATAATACAAAATAAACCCAATACCAAGAATAAAGACTTAAAAACTAAAAAGCACAACAGAACCTGAGTAACCGCTCAACAACATGAATCTAACGAAAAGATACGAACATGAAAGAAAAGAAAATGAAACTTACGAAAGCCAGAGAGAAACGCCAAACTTGTAAAAAGTCAAAAAATTCGAACGTTAACGAGACGCGAAGCTTTTCATGATGTTATGTAAACATACCGGAGGGAAGGGGGGAGGGGTGAGGGGGGAGTAAAACAAAGGGGAGAGAGATCTCACGGAGATAGGAGGAAGGAGAAGACAAGGGGAATTATAATTAAGTTATGTAATACGGCGAAAATCGAAAGAGAAAAACAAAACAAAAGGAAAATGTGATATACGGAGATACATTACATTACAATTGACTTGGGACGAAAGAGACCGGTAAAAATCGAAAGCACGCTATAAAAAAATAGGCTTATACTCCAACATAATGCCGTACCAACGCGACATATAAAAAAAGAATAATATGACATCGGAGCTGGAGAAAATCCCAGTTAACCACCGTCACATATATTCAATAAACAAAAGGGACATGTATTAGTGGGACGTTGGACATAAGTCCCGTTACCTCACACATATTGTCCGCAAACAAAGGTCCAATTGCTACCAATCAAATGAAACATTTGTGGTACAAAAGAGACACCGACGCAAAAGACGAGCACCAAGGCCCGACAGGAAAATATACATAAGCCAAGACGCAGAAACGCAATACTTTCGAATCTTACAGGTATTAACCAAAATAATAAAACTGTGAGGAGGGTACATAACAAAAGCAACAAAAAGAACTCCGCCGTATGACATTACGCAAGGTCTCGGAGATCTGGTTCAAGGATTATAATACTAACAGTAACATCTTGAAAAGGAAAGAGAATTAAGCAAAAGAGGGAACATTGAACAAAAACAATTACATTGCGTTAGATAGAATATACATTGAGCCGTACTCACATTCCGCTGCGCCATGAGGGTGGGCCTCTGCCCGAATACACACGTTCGCCTTACATCTCGGCGCGTCTAAGACTGAACAAGCTTCTGTCCCCCAGGGAGGAGAGAAGCCTCTCAGAAATATAAAATGCGTAGTTTGGGAGTGGCACCAAACTCGCGTCAAATATTGGCAGAGCCAATGACAGAACAGATTGCACAACAAAATGCAAGGTAGCAACAACACTAGCCAACACGAGAGAACTAGGTAGTATGTAGCTAGGGGTTGCACAACGTTAGACAGAGAGATGCATACAGACAATCTGCGCACTTTTAAACACTCAAGGCGTAATATAGAGATGTCACAACACATGACAATAATAATAATCATGATGATAATAATAATTACAATAAATTCTGAAAAATGGTTCAAATTCCACCGCTTTCTCCCAAAAAAAATTCTTTTACATAACAAAGGCATAAACGAATTTTTTTCTTTTTCATAACAAAATTATATAAAATAACATTCTTCGATTAGATACATTTGAACAGGGTGAAGGAAAGAAAATTACATCATGTACACTAGATACATACATGAAAATAAAGACATAATAAAATGTTCTCACATTTCTCTTATTCATATGACGCAGCTTAATTAAAAGTTCTTTAAACGTCATAACTTCCATAAAAGGCTTGACGAAACGCGAGTCTCTTTTCTCAAACACACATATATTTTCATACACACGTATTCACGAAGATGTTCACTGATGAGGAAAATTATTCCTTTTTGGTACGAAAGAAAAAAAATTTAAAATGAAATTAAAACAACA
The DNA here is from genome assembly GCA_946902985.2 of Meconema thalassinum. Classification (NCBI taxonomy): domain Eukaryota; kingdom Metazoa; phylum Arthropoda; class Insecta; order Orthoptera; family Tettigoniidae; genus Meconema; species Meconema thalassinum. The sequence goes on along the minus strand of OX336394.1, from coordinate 382,298,546 downwards.
AAAATTCAAATTATATAAAGGATCAGTACAGGCGTGATATAAAGGCGGATCCTACCTCTACTGCACGTCAATACGTCACACATATTAAAAATGGATGTACCAAAAAGAAAATAATGATAATAAAACGGTCAATCTTGAGCTAGACTCTGCCAGATGAAGTGGAGAAAGCGAAGTCTTCTTAATGGCGACCTTCTGGAAATCAGCCAATTTTCTAATAATAAAAGAAAGAAAAAGGTTAAATCATGATCACAAAAAAGATAAAGGGGAGCACCCTTTATACAAAATAAGGCTTGCGTCGGGGAAATATTTGGGGTTACATAAGCTGCGTAATAGTGAAAGTGGATTCATTCTGCCAGCTGGAAAGTGAAGGTATGAATAGACTGGGTCGTCAGACCATATTACAAAAGAGTAAAGAGCCGTGAACAGGGTCTAAAGGATACACCGGCCACTTCTCAGGTACTTGGAGACTAGCTATCGCCACCGGAAACACTCTCCAAATATATGACAGTTACAGGAAAATAATATACATTATCTTAGAGAAAACATATTAGATTGAAATGAATTATAAAAACATGATTTCACAAAAAACGTAAAACAGAAGTTACGATTAATAGTAAACAACTATATCAATAAACAAATCACTGTCACTACAAGAAAAGAATGTAAGTCAACAGACCATCTCAGGCACTGCCGAACAATAGCAAGTCGTGTCTGCAGCTTGGACAATGGGCCGGCCCGGCTCGTTACAACAAAAGCAGGCAGGAACTGGAAATCGCCTTAGGCAGAGGTATAGTTCAACACATCTTTCGAAATCCTCCGTGTAACTCAGGCGGCCACGGGTGTCTCCTGCCTAACTAGATACATAGAGGGAGTAAAGGGGCTAAATATACTAATAACCTTCATCAAAAGACATTAGGTACTAAACAAATAAAAAGGAATAATAACTCAAGGTAGCTGTCGAAACAAAAAAATACCATTCCAGACAGAGAACGAAAAACCAAATAATTACGTTACAAAATACCTTCCAAAAAAGAACTGACTGAAACCTCGCATAAAACCAATCAAGACCAGACATACAATCAATCAAACACGAAACCCAATAATAAATATTACCAACCCACAAAAATAAAATGGTTACTGTGTCAATATACGGGCCGTAGACCTCAGAGGTACCGCATTAAAAAAAATTAAAGACAGAGGGTATGGCCTATCCCATACTAATATAAGAAAATTGGGTAATGCACGTCAGAGTAGTTCACACGAACATCAATGTCCCATACCAAGGATGCCGTAGACCTAAAATGGTTGGTATCTCTGAGTAATACTTATCGTATATTTGGTTTGCCAATAAAAACGAATAAATAGTTCGTACGTAATATATATATAGTTTAAATTGAATAGGGTATAAAATCAAAATTGAACTAAATTTGAAACCACCCACAAATAACTGTTGATAAAAATTCATTAAACTCATTGACACACACATTCGTCTCAAAATACAACCAACAACAACAACACTACATACATACTCCTTCCCATAAACAAATCAAAATTTCCCCATTACATCAGAATGCTAATATGAGTCGTTGGAACACCATGGAAACTCAAATAACGGACTACAGGTCATCGTGACAAACTTCATCCCATACTAAAGATTGACGAATCGTGTAGAATCTATGTACATCCTAAGTGGGCGTCGAAGCCGTGGGACAGGTCCCATACCCTAATCCCGACGGAGACCTCACCTAGCAGGTTTCCCAACGAAATACACACTACCATACTTAACATATAGTAACATCAAGCTTATATAAACAATTTTAAATGAAAACCAAAATTGAAAATCCCCTGACAAAAATAAAACAATCACCCTCCCTAATTATGAAACAAACTTAACTCCCAATCATAACACACATAATAGCTCAACAGACCATACATAACTGAGACAACAAACACTTTACTAACATCAAACGTTAGCATAATTACGCGAGGCTCAAGGTGGGTCGGGGCGACCGTAGGATTTAAAGAGACGGTTCCCATAAGTGGGCCCACCTTCATTGGGGAAAACTTCGGAGAAAGAGGGGCGGGGGGGGGTTTAGGCTGTACGGTAATGACAAGAAACCTGTCAGCAGCTGTTCCAAACGGAGACGTATGAAGGGGTGAGGTGAGTTCTGAGAAATATCACAGTTAACAAAGCGACTATTTACAACAAAGGTAAGGACTCAAACCCTTGAGAGAAATGCATTTTCTACTTCACAGAAAGTAAAATAAAAACGTCCACAACACTGACGAAATGAAAAGGAAGAGAAAGCAAACAAAATTTCCTGTCGCCTTAAAATCACCGTTAACTAAACAAATGTCTACTAGAGGAAGCAAATACATAAAAGTAGGTTACAATACCGTGACGTGTCGTGTTCCAGCGATGCGATGTACTCACTGATATGTTGCCACTGTTCACCTCGAAGCTGGGTCTTTTGGATGTCTTGTTTACTTGAGGGACAAAACCACCTTTCCTTGGAGATGGGTTTCCTGGATGCCCGTAGTTCACACAGAAAGTAACTTCACCCTTTCTTCAGGGGTGGGGAAAAACAATTCACTGAATTCCTTAAACTCAAAGAAAACAAGTTTTAATACAATGTAAATGAAGAGAAAAATAATAAAAGGTTAATAACTTGAGAGAGGAGGGGGGAACGATTTCGCACGCAACCACGCGATGTGATACCATTGCGCCGATAAAGGTCTAGGTAATAATAATAATAATGCGCGTCAGAGTAGCAGTGGAAGAATAAAATCAACAAGGTCGCAAATGGATGGGGGAAAAGACGTCTTGCTCGACCCGGTGCTGGGCCCAAGGTTTTCGGAGCGAGCAAAAGATGATTTCCAAAAAACCAAATGCAAACAAATAATTGCTTAATGCAATAATCAAAAGTGCAAAAACGAGATTCCCATAAAATTAATTAAAGGAAACCCAGAGGCGTGTTAATCGTGTCTTTGTTACGTCACAAAGACAAGATTGACGAAATCGAGATAAGGGTAAGGATAAGGAAGGGGAACTTAAATATAAGAAATGAAAAGGCAAGGGAGCTATATTACTTAAAATATAAAAATGTATTAATGATAAAAGAAAGAGCGTGTACATGAAATAAACAAGTTACTTAAAACAAAGAAAAAAGGTAAGCTAAGATAAAATCGATAATACAAAATAAACCCAATACCAAGAATAAAGACTTAAAAACTAAAAAGCACAACAGAACCTGAGTAACCGCTCAACAACATGAATCTAACGAAAAGATACGAACATGAAAGAAAAGAAAATGAAACTTACGAAAGCCAGAGAGAAACGCCAAACTTGTAAAAAGTCAAAAAATTCGAACGTTAACGAGACGCGAAGCTTTTCATGATGTTATGTAAACATACCGGAGGGAAGGGGGGAAGGGTGAGGGGGAGTAAAACAAAGGGGAGAGAGATCTCACGGAGATAGGAGGAAGGAGAAGACAAGGGGAATTATAATTAAGTTATGTAATACGGCGAAAATCGAAAGAGAAAAACAAAACAAAAGGAAAATGTGATATACGGAGATACATTACATTACAATTGACTTGGGACGAAAGAGACCGGTAAAAATCGAAAGCACGCTATAAAAAAATAGGCTTATACTCCAACATAATGCCGTACCAACGCGACATATAAAAAAAGAATAATATGACATCGGAGCTGGAGAAAATCCCAGTTAACCACCGTCACATATATTCAATAAACAAAAGGGACATGTATTAGTGGGACGTTGGACATAAGTCCCGTTACCTCACACATATTGTCCGCAAACAAAGGTCCAATTGCTACCAATCAAATGAAACATTTGTGGTACAAAAGAGACACCGACGCAAAAGACGAGCACCAAGGCCCGACAGGAAAATATACATAAGCCAAGACGCAGAAACGCAATACTTTCGAATCTTACAGGTATTAACCAAAATAATAAAACTGTGAGGAGGGTACATAACAAAAGCAACAAAAAGAACTCCGCCGTATGACATTACGCAAGGTCTCGGAGATCTGGTTCAAGGATTATAATACTAACAGTAACATCTTGAAAAGGAAAGAGAATTAAGCAAAAGAGGGAACATTGAACAAAAACAATTACATTGCGTTAGATAGAATATACATTGAGCCGTACTCACATTCCGCTGCGCCATGAGGGTGGGCCTCTGCCCGAATACACACGTTCGCCTTACATCTCGGCGCGTCTAAGACTGAACAAGCTTCTGTCCCCCAGGGAGGAGAGAAGCCTCTCAGAAATATAAAATGCGTAGTTTGGGAGTGGCACCAAACTCGCGTCAAATATTGGCAGAGCCAATGACAGAACAGATTGCACAACAAAATGCAAGGTAGCAACAACACTAGCCAACACGAGAGAACTAGGTAGTATGTAGCTAGGGGTTGCACAACGTTAGACAGAGAGATGAATACAGACAATCTGCGCACTTTTAAACACTCGAGGCGTAATATAGAGATGTCACAACACATGACAATAATAATAATCATGATGATAATAATAATTACAATAAATTCTGAAAAATGGTTCATTGCCAATTCTGTGGGGTTAACTTTTGTGTCTCATTCCATACTCTTTTGTATAAGATGGACACCATATCGACGGGGTGGTAATTTTGGAGCGAATTTCCTCCTTTCTGGGATAATGTCCAAAGAGAATTTTGTGGGGTAATGGTCAGAGTCCAGATCTAATCCTTTGAGGACTTTGTTTCATAATTTCCGCAGTGTTGGAACGAGAGATCAGTACGTGGTCCAACTGAAATTCACCCAATAGTGGATTTGGTGAAATCCAAGTCTTAGTTTTTGAGGATTTTTCTTGAAAAAAGTTGATTTAGAAAATAAATCATGGTTCCCGCATATCTCTATTAGTCTCATGCCATTCCTGTTAGTTTGCTTATGACCTGACTGTTCATCAACCCACTATTTATACTCTTTTTCTTTGCCAATCTGGGCATTGAAATCGCCCATTAAGATCTTAACATGGTTTATTGGGATTCTCTGAAGAACATCGTTTAACAAGTTCCAGAATTCGTCTATTTTATCAGGAATTGGTAATATTGGTTGGTGCATGTCCATTGACTAGCGTGTAGATCTTATTAGCTGTTTAACTGTCATGGTGGAAAGTCGACCTGAGAAGGATTTAAAGTCCACTATAGAATCAAGTATTGTCTTGTCTACTTTAAATCCAGTACCGAATTGAGGACAATTTGGCATAGCTCTTACACCAGGCTTTCCCTTATATATTTTGTACCCTTGCGAGTCAAAAGGGTGCTCATCAGTATACCTTGATTCTTGAAAAGCTATGATTTGAATTCTCCGTTCTCGAGAATTGTCAAGAATATTCTTAAGTTTTCCCATTTTCAAGAGGGAGTTAACATTGAAAGTCATTAACCACAGTTTTGAAATTGGTCTGAATTTGTCTTTACGGGATTTTGAGGCACTCCAATTTACCTCATGGCACACTACTGTGGTCTCCCCAGAATCTGAATAGACACACAAGAGTTTTTTCAACCATGGGATTTGACCCACTGGGGTAATATGTTTGTATAGGTGCACTATTCATGTTGATTAACTTGGATAATTGACTGAGTTTTCAGTCGAGTTAAACTCAGAGTTCCACTTCTGAGTATTGGTATGTTAGCTGCTACTAACATGTGAACTGACGCTGTCGGGATACCGCCACTAACATGTGGGACTGTTGTGCCTGTAAATATACCTTCTGTATCTATTTTTTGAAAAGATGAAGAAAATTTAATTCATTGCTGAAATAATGACAACTAATGCTTAAACATAATTGAAATTTTGCAGTTCAATATTATAATTCCTGGGAAAGTTTCACTAAATATATCAAGAAAATTGATCGGTATTCCCCCACCTTAGTGTTTTTCGAGTGTTATTCTCCATATTAGTACCTTACGGTACTGTATACAATCCATTTACAGTGTAGCCCAATGTGGCCTTAATTATCATGTGGTTATTTGCAACACTATGATAAGAATTTTCTAATACATAGGTATACAAATAATGCTTCAACAAAAACAGTCTTTGATCAATATGTAATATGTTTATACTGACCCATCCAACATTCACACTTCCTCTAGGCAAATGCTGGGATAATACCTTACCAGGCTGTCTACCGGTAACTAAAGTAACGAATTTTACAAATGGGTAACGAAAGTAACGAAAAAGCAACGAATTTTACATACGGGTAACGAAAATTGTCCGAAGGCGGATTGAATCATTTAAACTCGCGCCTCTAGACTCAGAGATTGCGATGGAGCGAGTTTCACGCAAGCGGCGCCGATTGCATAAGCTATATTTCCCCGTGCCCGACCTCGAGGAAATGCATACTGAGGATACCCTGTGTGGTATACATCGTTCAGTGTATATTTTCGGCATCAAGATGACTTTTTAGTTCAATGTGAAATATTTATCTGTGTTATTAGGAAACCTGACTTTGCGAGTCGTTTAATCGCAAAAACTATTGAAATTTATCAGACACCTCACATTTCTCGCATTTATTTGGAGACTATGTCAAATTGAAGTCCAGAAATACTGCGAAATAATTTAATGTCTCAATCTTGTGAAATGTTACCGTTTCGAAAACGGATTTTTAAAAAGCTTCGAAATACGTAGGCTATAACTTATTTTAAAAATCTGTCTCGTAAATTTGCGACATCCAGTAGGGTTAATTCGAAATTCCGTTATATGTCAATTTTTCCTTCAAACTTTGGTTCCATCGGATATATTATAATCTAACCGGTTATTTCGAAAACTTGTATAACTTGTATAATTCGTGATTCGCATTCGAAAGAAAACGTGTCCTCTAGTCGTATTATTCGTGCAATCCTCTCAGAATAATTCTTAATATTTGATACCTACTTCGAACATTCATACTCAAGACGGCCGGCTGACTGCACGACTTGCCGGCGGGAATCTCGTCAAATGAAACGAGATCAACGTCCGTAGCGTAAAATCATAAAACCCGTCCCCTATCGTGAACTTGTGACCACGAGGACTGCGGGAATCCCGTCAAAGTTGATTGGGCACCAATCACGAAACATTCCGAAACCTACTCTCCACTTTTCCCATGACCGTATACTTAAAAGCGTACGGGGAGCGAGAAGTGCATCAACCCATTTAGCAATGACAGCCTACGTAGCGTCGCGATACTAATTTCTCCTCGTGATCCACCCTGAACTGATGAGCTCCCAACCACAGCATAGGGACAGCTGGAATCACTGCGCCGGCTATACAACTTGTCCATAACTACTCGTGAATTTTAACCATGCCTAACCCTGAGCTTGCATCCACCATTCTGTCAAGACGAATAGACAATCGTTCAATGGCCGGGTGCGGCGCGGTATGCATAATATCGCGAGGACAATGTGAATCTCGTAAAACGGCCGAGGGCGGCAGCGATTGCCATACATCGCAATATTTCTCTGCATTCAATGACGAGGAAAACTGGATTCTTGTCAAACGGACAGCAAGTGGCGCCGATTGCGTAAAAATGCTATATTTTCTCGTGCCCGACCTCAAGGACAAGGGAAATCTCGTCGAACGACTAAAAGTGACACCGATTATCTAAATCGCGATATTTATGCATGTTCTATCGCGAAAACTACGGGAATCTCGACAAACGGGTGAGAGCAGCGCCGATCGTGTAACATCTCGAAATTTCTCCGTACTTGACTGCGAAGACAGAATTCCGTTACAATCACGTAACGTCCCAAAAATTTCTTCTTGATCTACCGAGGGGACAAAGGAAATCTCGCCAAACAGTCGAGCAGAGCAACCTCTTGGCAATTATAAAAATGCCTTGTGCATTAGACGACATATTAGTTGAAACAACTCATTTGATAATAAATATCTAGTATTTATTTATTATTTTAAACATTTTTAAAACTCCCTAAGGGCTGTTTTCACCAACTCCTCTCTAACGATTATTTAGTTAATTCCCATTTAACTTGAATACGAGATTTAATGTGTGATTATCTTCGATGCATTTCACGAGGCCATTGGGGTTCTCAATTACTTAAATAACATTTACGGCTCTCGCGCATGCGTAGACATCTTGGACAAGCATGGCGGACAGAATAAGAAGCTTCTAGCACTGATTGTTGTTTGCTAGGCTTCCTTGAGACTTTCTGGAACATAATTATAAAGGAAGGGAAAGATAACTTACTTCTCTACACATAATGTGAACTCCCTCATGCAAACTGGTAAGCTAAAGGTGATCACTGACATAATGGATCAGCACAAAATTCTTATCATGGGATTACAGGAATTGAGGAACACTGACCAGGATGCTTTGGAATCTCAAGGGTATCGACTATATAAGGGTATACCGGGGAAGAGAGTCATGAAGAATGTTCCACAAAGGATTTCTGATCAACCTTAAAATTATAAATTCAGTTCAAGAATTCCGCTCACCATCTCCTTGAATCTCAACACTCGCCTTTAACACATCTAATAAGATTTATACTATCACAAATGCCCATGCTCCCACTAATGATAAAAACACTTCCCCCAAAGACCGTGAAGAAACAGAAGAATTTTGGGACCTACTGGATCAAACCATAGATAACATCCCCAAACACCATGTTAAATTATTAATTGGCGACTTTAACGCTCAGCTAGGTAGAGAAAGAAAATACCGTGACATCATCAGAAAATGGCCAGCACACAATAGAACAAATAGAAATGGAGAGCGACTAGTTGACCTGTGTCGAAACCATAACTTAATCTCAAAATCTACATGTTTTAAACGAAAACCTCAAAAACTTAAAACATGGAAACACCCTGATTACTCTAAGGGAGAATGGCAACTGGACCACGTGTGCATGGATAAACACCACCATAAAGAGATCTATAACGTCAAAGTCCTCCGCGGAATTGACACAGGTTCTGATCACTACGTAGTCAAAATTAAAATTAAACTCACGCCCCAGAAGAGACAACAAAGGAAAACCCCCAAAACTAAACGAACAATAGATCCTATCCAGTTAATCAACAGTGAACAGTACCAAAAAGCAACTGGAAACATTAAAATAACTGATAAACTCGAAAACTTGGTTCACAACCTACAACGAATAGCAGAAGACCTGGCTCCAATTAAACCGCGGAAAAAACATCAATGGTGGAATAATGAATGTGATGAGATGATTGAAAAACGACACCGAGCGTGGTTATTACACCAATCCCAAAAATCTGAAACATCTTTTCAAAATTTAGTTACACAACGAAAAGAAACAACTAAAACTTTAAGAAGAATAAAACGGCAATATCATACTGACACCCTACAAACAATTGAAGAGGAATTCAAAATTTCACAATGGCGGAATTATTACAAAATCTTTAAACAGCATCTGAAAAAATATGAAGCACCTACCTTATTGTTAAAAGATGAAAATGGTAAATTGGCCCACAACAACCAGGATAATGCACAAATTATGGCTAAATATTTTAAGACACTCCTAAACTGTGAAGAACCCATAGAATTTCTCCAATTGGATGTTGACACTCCAATAACAACACCACCGGAGAACATTAACCCGCCCACATTAGAAGACGTTTACATAGCACTGAATGAGATGAAGAATTTCAAAGCCCCTGGAGAAGACCAGACTTTTGCAGAGATTTGGAGGTATGCTGGAAATTCGGCAAAAATCGCTCTTCACCAACAACTAGTCAACATCTGGATTACAGGAAAATTCCCTGAACATTGGAGATCAGCTATCATCCATCCACTACATAAAAAAGGGGATAAGACAGACTCTAACAATTACCGAGGGATTTCACTCCTGGATGTTACCTATAAAATTTTTTCTCGAATTCTTCTCAATAGAATTAAAGTACAACTTGAAAATGAATTAGGAGAATATCAAGGAGGTTTCAGGCCCTGGAGAAGTTGCCCAGATCAAATTATGAGCCTAAAATTGATGAAAAAATCCACAGCCTGCTTCCAGTCTCCGACCGGGTCAGGAATGGAATGAATGAAGCCCCCATCTAGCGGCGAGGATATGGACTGTGCCGGCTGCCGAGGCCTGACGCACTCCTCTGGGGCAATGATTAAATGAATGACAGATGAAATGAAATGATAGTGGAGAGTGTTGCTGGAATGAAATTTTGACAGGAAAAACCGGAGTACCCGGAGAAAAACCTGTCTGCCTCCGTTTTGTCCAGCACAGATCTCACATGGAGTGACCGGGATTTGAACCACGGACCCAGCGGTGAGAGGCCGGCGTGCTGCCGCCTAAACCACGGAGGCTCGCCCTAAAATTGATAATGCATTATAATAGAAAAAGGAATAGAGATATGGTGATAACATTTATCGACTTTAAAAAAGCATATGATTGTATTCATAGAGAATCTTTATTAAAAATTCTAAGACACATGGGATTACACCCCAAATTGACAAATCTCATAAAACTAACTCTTACAGGCACCAAATCAAAAGTTAAATTCAGAGGTGAATTCTCTGACCCATTTGAGGTCACAACCGGTTTACGACAGGGTGATGGCTTATCACCATTACTATTTAATTGTGCATTGGAAATGGTAATGCGAGAATGGTCTAAGAAATGCCCTCCAAATATAAAAATAGGGAGAAAAATTCAAACAAACTGTCTTGGTTTTGCAGACGACATGGCATTATTGGCAAAAGATTTAGAGGAAGCCAAAACACAGATATCAGAGCTTCAGACAATTGCTAATAAAATTGGCCTTAAGATATCATTCGAAAAAACAGAAATAATGCCACAAAAACCAACACCATTAAAGGAAATACAAATTAATGATACAAAAATTAAAATTGTAACACGATTCAAATATCTAGGAGAGCTAATAACAAACAATTTAAATGAGAAAGCGTCAATTCAAATAAGAACCAACAAGTTATCTAGGGCACAAAAATTAACATGGGAAACTTACAAAAAGAAATGCTTATCAATTAATGCAAAAATTAAACATTACAATACAGTCATAAAACCGGAAGCCACATATGCAGCAGAAACATTATTCCATCTACATTCTAAAACAGACAGATTACAGAAGATCGAAAGGCGAATTGGAAGAACTTGTATCAATAAAGGATATAAAGAAGATGGGCAATGGCGAATAATACCTAACAATATGGTCTATAACAACCTAGAACCCATTACTGATACCATGCGAAAGAAAAGACTAGGATTCTTTGGGCACATCATGAGAATGCCAGATTCAAGTCTTCTAAAACAACTAGTGCAGTACAATCTTGCTTCAAAAAACACAACAACTGGATGCCGATGGTTAAAAGAAATCAGAGAGGACTTAAAAGAAATTGGCCTAACAACAGAAGATGCTGCAAATAAGAAAAGTTTAACTACAGCACTTAAAAATATGACGTTTCATTTTCCACTCACAAAGAAGAAAATTCCTACAAGAATATTTTCCGCCGAAGAATGGGCAAGACGATCAATACGCATGAAGAAGTACTGGGAGGACCGCAAGGCTCGTACAGTTCCTACAAGTCGACGAACTAATGGTTGGGTAAAGTGATCCTTTGTGGTCTCAAAAAAAGGAGAAGAAGAAGAAGAAAGGAAGGGAAATACAGAAGACCTTATTCGTGGCAAAAGCTTAAAATGATACGAACAAAATATTTAGGAGAAATGGCAGTAGTGTGTAAACATAGCTTAATAGGACGCGCTTACCCAGTTGTCTCCGTAGCGCAAGCGGTTGCGGTGCAGACTCTGAATTTATTATGCAGCGCTGGAAGGAGTTCGATTCCCCCTTCGGATATACTTCTTTTTTTAAATTCCGTATTCGTCTTACTTGGTGTTAAAACTCGGTAATGTGGGTGATCTTTTATAAGTTCATTGTCATAAACATATTTTATATTCATATGGATGGAAGTTCGTGTGAATCTCGGAAACAAACCGCCATTGTGGAATACGCAAGGCACAGTTCAGCTGTTTCCCGCCACTTTAAAGATGCTTTAGAGAATTGTGTGGCCAGATTTGGCCATTTAACTTAATTCCTTGTTAGTGGTAAGTTAACGAGCATTTCTGTTTGGTGAAATGCTCGTACAAAGTTAAATAACCTTTAATGATGAGTTAAGAGATAATTGACTTTGGTGAAAATGGCCCTAAGTGAATTGTATTTCCACTTTAAACACAGTTCATTGCTGTTTTTCTTCACCGCGTGATGAGCCCCTTTGCTTGCAGACCGCAGACGTATCTTGAATTCAAAGGTAACTAAAATTAACTAAAAGGTAACTAAGAGCCGTTTTCACCAACTCTTACACTAACGATTAGTTAGTTAATTCCCATTTAACTTAAATATGAGATTTAATGTGTGATTATCTTCAATGCATATCACGAAGCCATTTGGGTTCGCAATTACTTAAATAAGGTTTACGGCTCTCGCGCATATGCGTGGACTCTGTTTCATCTTGGAGAGCATGGCGGACAGAACAAGAAGCGTCTATCACTGATTATTGTTTGCGATGCTTCCTTGATCCTTTCTGGAACATAAATATAAAGGAAGGGAAATACAGAAGACCTTATTCGTAGCAGAAGCTTAAAATAACATGAACAAAGTATTTAGAAGAACTGGCAGTTGTGCGAATAGATACCTTATAAGGACGCACTACCCAGTTGTCTACGTAGCGTAAGCTGTAGAGGTGTAGACTCCCAATTTATTATGCAGCGCTGGAAGAAGTTCGAAACCCCCTTCGGATTTTTTTTTTTTAATTTCCGTATTCGTCTTTCTTGGTATTAAAACTTAGTAGTGTGTGTGATCTTTTATAATTTCATTGTCATAAACATATTTTATATTCATATGGATGAAAGTACGTGTGAAACTCGGAAACAACCCGCCATTGTGGAATGCGCAAGGCACAGTTCAGATGTTTTAGAGAGTTGAGTGGCCAGATTTGGCCATTTAACGTAATTCCTTGTTAGTGGTAAGTTAACGAGCGATTCTGTTTGATGAAATGCTCGTGCAAAGTTAAATAACCTTTAATGATGAATTAAGAGATAATTGGCGTTGGTGAAAACGGCCCTAAAAGGTAGCTAAAAAGTAACTATTTTTACTTCATCCTTACAGTAGACACCCTGCTTACTTCAAGTTGCGGGGCACCTACCGCAACCCTGCCCCTAATGCAGTTACACAGCTACTACAGTCATCACATCAATACAGGTTATCAGAAAAGTTCATCACACACCCAACTACATGGGGCTGATGACCAAGATGTCCCAAGCCCTTCAAATTAATTAACTGAAGCTTATGATGCAGTAGTACACCAGAGTGGTTGACAGAGATCCTGAACCAGTTTTTCAGAAAATGGTCTCTCTTTCCTAGTACTAGTAAAACAGACACATCCTTGTTTCACTACCCAAGCAAATTCCATTCTTCATGTTACTTTGAGTTGCAATCTGATACCTCTCAATCCCAATGCAAGGAGCCTTGGAGTGACTCTTTACTGGCTGCACTCCTTCAAGTACTGAACCAACGCAGTTCCCAAAGTTGGTACGATGAATTATATTATTCAGAAATTTGCTGGACCTACATGTGAGCACCTACATTTATTTGATGTACATCAGCACTGGGGCTGGTCTATTACTTAGCTGATATAGGTTCTCAGTCTAGTTGCGTAGTAGGCTTACTGTTCTTAATCAATCAAGGAAGGAAGGAAGATTGTAGTTTTACGTGACCGTGAATCTTGTGATTATGAGCCACGGGAAGTGAAGTAAAGTGAAATTGACTCCCTTGTTTGGCTTTCAGCTGTAAGTCAATGAGCATCCAAGGATTACCTGGTTATATTATTGTTAGTTATTGTTATTATAATGGGCAGAGCTTCGAGGTATCTGCCCTCTCCGGGGATACAGAACAGTGTGGTACAGTTATTCAGCACGATTTCCCAGAACAATTTTCTTCTTCTTCATTTCCCGGTTCCAGTGATCTGGGTCGGGGTGTAAATCGAGGACCTCCATACTTTTCTTTCTCTCCACCATTCTCGTCCTTCTTCCAGTATATCTTCCACTTTCACTCCTCTTTTCTCAATGCTCTCCCTCACTGTATCCATCCACTTCAGCCTCGGCCTTCCCCTTTGTCGCCTTACCATGACTTTCTCGGTAAATAATTACTTCGGGACTCTTTCTTCTCCCATTTGCATCATAATGTCCATACCATTTTAGTTTACTGATATCAATCTTGTCTTGTAACTTAGAAAATCCTGTTTTTTCTCGAATTTCCATATTTCTGATTTTGTCATTGCGAGTCTTTCCAATTATAGCTCTAAGGAAGTTCATCTCTGCTGCCTGGAGTCTACTTTCCTTCCGTTTAGTTGCCCACGTGCCTGCTGTGTATGGCAATATTGTGCCCGTTAGAGGAGATTATCTGGTCACCACCAACCGTAATGTGGCTTTGCAGATAACCCCATCCATCAAACAGACGACCTGAGAGGATCGGATGCACTTCTCTTGAGGCTAGCAGGCACGAGGTCTATTTCCCGTAGGATCAGGTCCAAAAACTGTCATAGACACCCAAAGAAGTACACCCTTAAAAGGCAAAGCTATAAATAAAAACATCCAGGCTTAAGTAAAATTCGACAGGAATAATTTATTCATTGAACAAACCCCTGGCCTACTATCGGAGGGTTTAAGTCGGCTAGTCCGCAAAGCTAATAATAAAAAAAAAAATCCCTAATTGAAGGTAAGTTATCCCCCTTGAAAAGTCCTACTTACAGAAAAGAAAGAAATAACAAAGCTTGGAATGTGGTATGAAAAGACACCCTGATTGAAGATACAGGCACAATTGATGGTTCCAGACGGGAACATCATGAAAGAAAAAAGTCTGAAATATGACTGCAAAACTAAATTATACTGGTACCACTATTTTGAATGAATATTAAAATATCCACCTTTCAATACAATTTCTTAATTAGTACTCGCAGGTACATGTTTCGGGGGGCTTTCACACTCCCCCTTCATCAGCCTGCTTGACAAAATCTTTTAAGAAAACTTTCCTTGTTCACAACAAGCACATATAAATCCCCATGAAGATAAAACCTTGATAATAAAAACACACACAAACACTGCTAATTGCTAAGGAGACCAATATAGCTTGGCTATCATTCACATGTTGATGTAAAATTGGATGAAAATCAAGTTCTATAAGATAGTTTCCACAGAACATTAAGATTGTCTTTTTTCATTGTTTTCGTCTCTTGGTTAATGTTCCAAAGATGTTGTTCTTGATGGATTTTTAGGCCTGTGTGCACCAATTACATTGAATTGGGCCGGTGTGGTGGGGCCGTTACCTGATTGCGTCAACATGGGACCACCGCCAGTCCTTATGTTATTCCTGTTAAACATCTAGGCGGAGAACTGAGAATACATTGGTAGTTGCTTCTAGTGTTGTTGATTGTAGTGTGCTCGGGCGTGAACAGATGCAGACTGAATGTGCCTGGCAGAGAGCCTTTCCGCTGTGTGTCAGTGACGTTCATGGAGAGAGGGTTGGTGGGGAGGGGACAGTCACTATCCAACAAGTACAACATCCGAACAACGAACTATCACTGTACATTTGGATATAAAATGGCCGCCTATTTCTGGGACTCTGCTTGGAGTCTAGTGGATTAAGTCTATTAGCATATTATGTTCCTATAATGACATATGCAGCAGAAACTTGGACAATGACTAAGAGGGATGAGAGCAGAGTACAAGCAGCTGAGATGAGATTCCTGGGAAGTATGGTCCAGAAAACGAAGAGGGACAGAGTGAGAAATGAAGATATATGGAAAGAACTGGGAGTACAGAAACTAAATGACAAACTGGAGCAAAACAGATTGAGATGGTTTGGACATGTCAAACGGATGAAGGAAGTAAGGCTACCAAGACAAGCACTGGAACGACGGATGACAGGGAAGAGAGGACGAGGAAGACCAAGAATGCATTGGATGGACTCGGTGGAGAATAGTATTAGAAATAGGAACCTGGGTTGGAACACCGTGTCGGAATAGGAATGGTGGAACTACAGAAGAAAGTGGAGAGGAACCATATTTGCCCCCACCCAGTGTCAACTGGAAAAGGGGGAAATGATGATGATGATGAGATTCTTTGTGGTGAACTAACAATATGTGACAGGGGGCTTTGGCTATAAATTACTTATTAAGATGGTGTTATGTTTTTATGGTGTGAACGAAAGGAATATTGATTAGGGGAGTTTCATGGACTAGAGCAGTTTTCTCAGTGATTGATTGTTTGCTGCTGAAAATTGAGTGTACTTCCAGTGTTTTATTCATGTTAAAACCACAATCACCCCTATATCATCCCCACCCTTATCTGAAACTTTACAAAACGTAAGTTGTCATCAACACACAATTTCTTAATCTTATCTATGCAAGTACTTTATTAATTCCTCTTTAAAGAGTCTGCAAATCACTCCAATATTTTTCGTTTTTGTTTCATGGCACACAGTAAACACCACCAGGCTTCACACATAAAGGTATAAAATTATTTTCCAGTGCAACAAGTAAGCCTTTATTCTCATCAGACGTCAAACCTTAACATTCCGCGTTTTTCACTTAAAGAGCAGAGGATCACCCATTTACAAGACATGTAAAGCATCTTTGTTATTTTTAGTTTTTCTGACAACATTTTTCATACATCGGTCCAGTGAAATGAAAATCCACAGCCTGCTTCCAGTCTCCGACCGGGTCATCGGTCCAGTATGTTTTCAAAAAGAATTCACTTGTTCTGATCATCTTAACATATTAAACAGGTATTCTTCATCAACTTAACAGTTGATACACATGACAGCTGCTGAAAATTGAGTGATCTACAGTAGTGTACCTACAGTGTTTTAGCTATCTTTGTATCATTATAGATTTTTTATAACTTGTAAGTGCAACAATCATATATGTTTACATCACATTTCATCCACATCATCAGTTTTTAATGTCTCAATGACTGGCCATTAATTGTACCAGCTGATGAAGGGGCAGATTTTCAATAATATTATGTCTCGAAACATGACCAAGTGTGGAAATAAACACAAAAAAGTATTGACTAGATGGAACATAGTATATTTCAATTTTTTAAACTATCATCGGTCAATACGGACCAATCATGATCAATGTTAACCCCAACTTACTTTATTCCACGAAATGACCACAATCCACCTAGGTATGTATTTTTTATTCATAAAAGGAGTAAAATAAGCAAAATTGTAATGGAATGTTAAAAAAATACATATCTTCCAAAGTCGAACGCGTTCGGGCGCATTGCTCTTCACAGGCCTGGATGGTAATTACTGCACTTTACGAAGGCAACAGGAGCAATTGGAACGGGACCTAGAGATAGGAAGGTACTAAAAGGGGCAGGCACATACGTGCCCTCGGGGAGGATGGGGGAGCAGCTTTGCGGCGCCTGTGAGGACAGCTGCGCCCGACAGAGGGTTAAAGGATGACACCTGCTTAACAATTCCATTCATTTGCAGAGAGGCTTGATTTGATGTTTTTGAAAATATAATCTTCTTAGTCTTACCAATATTCATGAACAGACCAAATTTCACACTGATCCTTACAATGTTTAAGTAATAATTTGAAGATCAACATGGCTACTGGCTAAAACAACCGTATTACCAGCAAAGTGGATGTTAGTATTGACATTGCCGTTAATCTTCAAGCCTAGGCTCGCATCCTCGAGAGCTTCTCTAACAAGAGCCTCAGAATACATGTTAAAATGGCGAGGGGATGGTAAGGATCGGTCGATTTAAGACCTCCCGTATCGGAGAGAACTCAAAAAGATGCTTTGAGTTTAATTTAATTTGAGCGGTGCAAAAAACAGGTTTAAGCATTAAGGAAAAACAAAAAATGTAAAGAGAGAACAACTTGCTTAAATATGGTAGATTTATTAACAAATAGCATTTAAACAGATAGTTCAACGAAAGGGACAAGCCCAATAAATATTTTTGTATAGGCTTAACAATTTGATTTTTAAACTAACAAGGTGAACAACTAACATATCAACTGGCTTTTGCGCAACAATGTTGCGATGTAAGGTCTAGCACTTGGGGGCCCAGCCCAAGATCCTAGAAAAGCTATATAATCCACTTTCAAACATTTTGGGGCGTAATCCCAAAATACCTGAAAGAACAAACAGGTTCAAAATCCCAAAAACAGGAAAGTATGTTTGATACTGAAACGCAGAGTTGAAAGGCACTTGTGGACCCAATCTCAAAACACCCTTCCACACTACATGTGACTCTAACCTTAAACAAGGTTGAAAAGGTATTGATTGCGCTCAAGAGCCAAATCTCGAAACAGCAATGAATACAAAGTGATCAAGCAAGGCAACTTTGTCTAGAGGTAGAAACATGGCAAAAGCAAGTTGATATGTGAAAATACATTGGAGAAAAACCTTAATGAAACTTATGTGCATGACAGGTTAGACTTAAATGCAGACAAGCAAGCAAAGTAAAGAGCTGGTTATTTGTAATTAAGTGATCCTATCTATAAAAAAAATGAAAAAAAAAAAGGGCAAATTTAAAGCCTTCAAAACATAACATTTGAAACTGAAACTACAGAGTTGAAATATCCAATGCAAGATTGAGCGGCCTGATAATAGAGCCTGGAGGAAGACATGGTAAATGAGTTAATTTGTTAATCTTGAAGATTCATCCAGAAGCAAGTTAATAGCACATTTTACTTATCCTTTGGTTGTTTCCTGAAGAGAAGTTTACTCGTGTTGATTTAACCGTGAGTAGAAAAACAGTTGAAGATTTTAAAGAGCAGGTGGTCCTTAACCAATATACTTTGCCAGGAGGATTAACCGTTGTAGTACAAAGCAACTAGCTTTGAATGTCGCCATGTGAAGAACACTTTGCACTTGGACAAGATAGAGAATCACTTGTAGAATTAAACACACTTAAAACTTGACATTGTGTCAATGCGCCTTGAAGCAAGTTAAGTTCCATAGCAGGAATTTCAGTTTCAAAGAATGAGTAAAAGTCCTAAATCGGACTAGGTTAATCTTCAAGTACGTCAGCTAGCTGCAGTGTGCTTGCATGTTGAAAGTTTCGGCATAACTGCAAAGTCTCATAGACTAAGAGTGGTGACGGCTAGTTGACGTGTCGTCGTATCGTGATGAGATAGGAACTGCAAGCTGGTATAATGTAGCTGGCGGAAGTGTTCCAGAAAGATTGATGTGTAGAGAACTGTGAATAGTTGACAGAAACAGGCAACCAATGAGAAGCGTAGAAAATAAGAAGAAACTGAACGTGTAGGAAGATGGTTGTCACTTTGAATTGAACACTTATGAAATTCGGTGGTGCTAATTTCACTGCAACAGGCCTAAGGTCTTACAACCTTGCATATTTAAATACAGAACAAGTAAGTAAAGAATAGCATAATAATTTAACATAACAGTCTATGAAGACTCAAACCAGGAAACATACACATGTCAGATTTATAGGTTAAGAAACAGCTGACATTTCACTTTCTTTTGCTCTCGACCATTACGTAAAACAAAATTAATCATTTACAGGCTTTCGTATCCTTCGCAAATGCGAACATATTGTCAGTAGGGCAACAGAAAGAAAAGAAGCAAAATGAGAGATAGGCCAGGCGACAGGTCGGAAAAAAAGCCTCAATAAGGAATTAATTAGTGGAAAGCTGGAAATTGTTTTAATCGCTTTATTTGGACCCAGATATTACTCTCCCAAGTTTTCCCCCCTCGAGCAAAGTCGGTGTTGGCCCTTCTGGCCCTAAGAAGGTACCATTTTTTGTATTTTTTTTTTTTTTTTTTTTTTTTTTTTTTTTGCAAATATCTCCCATAGGCCTACCATCAACTTTATCAACAAAATACCTATTATAAAAAATAATCTAGAGTAAATTTACTACAAAAATGTTCCCTACCTTTTGTCTCTAATGTGAACCGTTACGATGCTACGACCATTCAAATTGGAGCCCTTTTTGATTCTTGCGGAAAATCTATGGAAATGATATGCCATATCAAAGTTTCTTCATGTTATAAATATTTGTCAGCATTCCAGGTGCACAAGCTGTTAACTTGTTACAAGTATCAATAAAAAAATGGTCAGTAATTACATTCAGTTCTGATTCAGTACATTTTTCATGCAGACGTCATTACTTTCTCACCGAGGGGGTTGGCAACAATGTGTACAGATGCAGCTGGCTTGCCGCGCTCGGCCTCCCATACAGCTGGCAACCACAGTCTCGTGATGTCTCTCCGCGCGGTAAATTCAAAAATAAAAATCCGCAACACGGATATTCCTGTTGATCCTCTTGTGCTTTTCCAACGCATTTGCCTTGCAAAGAAATCCGATGCAGAATTGAAACAATATTTCCAGTTTGAACTAGCTCCATATCCGGTTGCGATCTTTGATGAAGCGGGAATGCGTAAGACGCAAAAGTCTGTGTTCTATAAATTATTCCATCCTGTTACCGATGAGCCCACATTTGACGATCTACATCATGTTCTTGATGGAGGATATCTTCTGCACCGTGTAATTTGGCACCAAACCGATACTTTTGTCGACATTAGTGCCAAATATGTGAATTACGTTAAAAGATACTTCAAAAACAGTGTCATTAATTTCGATGGGTATCCAGACGACCCAGCAGCTCGCAGTACCAAGTCCGCTGAACGTCTTCGACGATCGCACAAGCATGATGCTGCTAATGTTTTTTTTTTTATGAGTCCATGTCGGCACCAATGCCACAAGCTAAATTTTTGTCTAATGACACAAACAAACGAAGATTGATCGACTTGTTGCTCGTCAAATTCGAAAGCGAAGGAATCGAAACCAGAAAGCTCCAGAAGATGCCGATGTGCTCATAGTTACCACCGCACTCGAGTTATCTCGGCCAGACAATTCGGTCATTATAGTGGCTGAAGATATAGTTATCCTGGTCATCTTGGCGGCTCGTGCGCCACCCTCCACGAATATGTATTTTATGAAACCCGGCAAAGGTTCAACCCAACAACAACTATTTTGCACAACAAGTTTCAATCTCCCGCCGTGTGTGCAGGAAAACTTCCTCTTTTTGTATGCGTTCAGTGGGTGCGATACAACGTCTTCGTTTCACAGGCAGGGCAAAATGAAATTCGTAACACTGCTGAAGAATAATGAGGAACTGCAAACAGCTGTTAGGGTTTTTCGAGACGTGAACGCAAACCCCGATGCAATTGACAAAGCGGGCCAGTTGGTTTTGGCTAGCCTTTATGACAACAAAACCACTAGAAATACCCTGAATGAGTTGCGGTTCCAACTGTTTGCAAAATCTCTAAGCAAACATCGATTTAATCTCGTAAGCTTACCTCCCACCAAATCAGTGGCACGTGAGCACTCTTTAAGAACATACCATCAAATCCAAACATGGTATGGAAATTATACAAATCTACTGGATTGGGGCTGGAAAACTTTTCAATGTGGTTTGGCTCCCATACCTACGACGAGGGATCCGGCGCCACAAACCCTTCTAAACACAGTGGGTCCTGCAAATGTTCGAAAGGATGTAACGCAGCGTGTGGTTGAAGGAAAACAGGCCTCCGATGCTCCAGAATCTGCATGAATTGTATGGGACTGTCATGTACAAATGCTTCCGAGGAAGATGATATGGATGATTGTGACGGAGACATCGATGTTAATCTTGAGCGCCCTGTGACGTCGGACAATGTACCGATACAGACGATGAAAGCGATGACGGAGAAATTGGGGCAGACGATCAAGACTGCCAGCCTTCATCAAAACGGTTTAAAATCGACTAACTTTGACATTTGAACTGTGGATTAGGCCTCCTGGGGACACCACTTTAAAAGAAACGCACCATTTACTCTACCGCCAGGTGGTGTGGAAAAGAGTGATTTTGATGACTACGCAATAATAATACTAATGGTAGGTACTTTGCCACAGCTGTTTACATAGAAAAGCTGTTATACTTGTGCACCTGGAATGCTGACAAATATTTATAACATGAAGAAGCTTTGATATGGCATATGATTTCCATAGATTTTCCGCAAGAATCAAAAAGGGCTCCACTTTGAATGGTCGTAGCATCGTAACCGTTCACATTAGAGACCAAAGGTAGGGAACATTTTTGTAGTAAATTTACTCTAGATTATTTTTTATAGTAGGTATTTTGTTGATAAAGTTGATGGTATGGGAGATATCAGCAAAAAATACAAAAAATGGTACCTTCTTAGGGTCAGAAGGGCCAACGCCGACTTCGCTCGAGGGGGAAAACTTGGGAGAGTAATATCTGGGACCAAATAAAGCGATTAAAGCAATTTCCAGCTTTCCACTAATTAATTCCTTATTGAACTACCTGTCGCCTGGCCTAAGAAGGAAGAAGAAAAATTTGAGAGCACAGGAGGAGCGGAGCTAGAGTGGTAAAGGAGGAATGAATGAAGAGTGGTAAAGGAGGAATAAATGAAATTGGACATACAGTGTCCATTAGGAGTAATTAATTTTACCACTCGTATTCGACCGTCACAACCGGTGAAACACTTCTCGATTCGACCTGTGTGCTAAACTAGAGGAGGACTTGGGTCTCTTAAGAGTACCAAATCACCCACCTTAAGGTTTGGATGAGAGAGCCGTCACTTCCCTCTCCTCCGTAGCGAGTTGAAGTATTCCAGATTCCACAGTTTCCAGAATCTATCTCTAAGAGCTTCAATTTTTTTCCAGAGAATGAGCTAAGAGAGATCCAACCTGCAATCAATGAGGGTAGGTGGAGCATTTAATGAACTACCTATCATAGAATGACCAGGTGTAAGAGGGAGCAAATCTGACCGATCATTGGGCAGAGGGGATAAAGGTCGGGAATTGACTGTACCCTCAATAAAAATAACTAGAGAGTTAAACTCTTCAAAAGACAATGTAGTGATACCTATGTTTTTTTTTAGTTGCTTTTGGTTAACTTAACACAAGACTCCCAACGTCCTCCATGATGGGGTGCGTAGGGTGGAATAAAATGCCATTTAAAATTCTTTAAATGAACTTAGTTTGAAATTTGTTCTCTAGCAATAGGGGAGCTTTTCTCCATTGTTCGGACTCGCCAAGAATATTTCTGGCATTTTCAGAAAGAAACTCTGACGAAATGCCTTTTCTGGCAACAAAGCGAGAGAAAGCAGAAAAAAAAGTAGGAAGTAGAGGCGTTTGTAACGAATTCCAAATGAATGGCACCAGTTATCATACACCCTAAGAGCGAAATGTACAGTTTACCAAGACTTTTACGTTTGGCTTTAGGATTGTTTGTTTGATACAAGAAAGGACCAGCATAGTCGATACCAGTAAGTAAAAGAGGTCTGCTCGGAGCAGGGCGAAAAGAAGGAAGGTCAGCCATGAGTTGCTGAAGAAGCTTCAGTTCTGTTTTAAAGCAGGGAATGGACTTAGGCACAACAGAAGTGACATCATCCATCCCATTGATAAGCCAGTACTGTTCGCGAAATAGGCACTGGAGAGTCCTAGTTCCAACATGTAAGTGTTGGTAATGAAACTGGCGAATGATTAGCTGAGTGACGTGATGTTTAGAAGGAAGAATTACAGGGTGTTTTTTTATCTTCTGAAAAGGCGGCTACAGCTAGCCGACCGCCTACTCTCAATTAACCATCGTCTTTGAGAAAGGGACAAAGAGCAAAGAATCTGTTTGTTTTTTAAGAGACTGACACTTAGATAAAGTACTGATTTCCTGTGTAAGGCACAAAACTTTAGTGGTAGCCGTTTGAAGTTCAAAAGTGGAAAGAAAAGTTTGAGGAATTATTGGCCGATCTATTATGAAAAATTTCCAACGGAGCAGATATGCTATGATATTAATTAGCTTTTGAAAGGAAGAATAGCATTCAAGTAAAGGAGAAACAGCAGTTACAAAGGAAGAAGCAACTTAACGAGTTTCAGGAATGCTTGTTGAGGTTGAACGTGTGAAAATTGGCCAGTTAGAAAGTTCTTCTAACAGCCACACAAGACCATGCCAATACAGTTTGGACTTAGCTAATTGCTTAGGAGAACATCCACTAGAAATGATGTCTGCAGGATTTTCTTTGCCAGAAACGTACTTCCATTGAGAGGAATTTGAAATTTGTTGAATTTTTCCCACACGGTTGGCAACAACGAATTGCCAGTGTTAGGGGGCTTTAATAATCCAAGCTAACGTAATAGCAGAATCTGTCCAATAATAAGTGTGAACAAATTGACAATTCAAATTTTGAGTAAGCTTATTGGCTAATTCGGCAGCGAGGAGGGCTGCACATAGCTCTAAACGAGGTAGAGAGATGGATTGTAAAGGGACTACCTTAGATTTGGCACAAATTAGATTAGAGAAAGGAGAAGTGCGATTAACAACATAAGCGCAACATCCGTATGCTTTAGTAGAGCTATCGGCAAAAAGATGTAACTCCAAATTAGAAGAGGACGAAGAAGGAATCAAAACCCTTGGGATATCTATGTTAGATAAATCACAAATATTATTACGAAAAGGGAGCCATCTTTGCAAGAGAGAAGGCGGGATAAGATCATCCCAGTCTGTTTTCAAAGACCATAATAATTCTTGCATGAACATTTTAGCTATAACTATAACGGGAGCTATGAATTGAAGAGGGTAGTAAATTTTAGCAATTTCAGAAAGAACTTGTCGCTTCTTTTGAGGAAGGGAGGTTGGTAGGTTAACTTGATAGAAAAAAGAAAGTCTGAAATAGGATACCAATGAATCCCTAACACCCTAGTAGAATTATCCATTTGAAGGAGCTCTACGGGTGAATCAGACATGTTATTAGAAAGAAGTTTATATTGGTTATTGTTGTTTTAAGGGGCAGAACTACGAGGTCATCTGCCCCCAAGAAGTTTAGTTAGTAAATCTTTAGAGTTGGAATTCCATTTATGGAGGAGGAAACCTCCTCCTTGCTGTAAAGCTTTGAGATTTTGAGAATGTTAGAGTGTTTCGTAAGGGGTATTGAAAGAATGAAGAAAGTTATCTACGTAGAAAGAATTTTTTAAGAGATCAGAAATTATACGAGAGAATAAGTTATGATCTTGTTTGGCAAGATGCCTTAAAGTTCGAATAGCAAGGAAGGCAGATGGCTTTAATTTGAAAATCTTAATGGGTTTGAGGGACTATCACGCCCAAGTATTCTCGGGAGATTTTGTTGTTCTCATTCAATTGATATTTGTCTGTACATTTGTTTTATGTCTGCTATGTCACCAATAGGGAATAATCGAAAGTTGAGCAGAACGGAAGAACGATCAGACTGAATAGTGGGTCCTGCTAGTATTGTTCAAAGAAAGCCATTAGAATCAGGAGCAGAACCATTGAAGACTACCCTTATTTTTTCCCTAGTAGAAGGATTTTTTCCAAACAGGATGGTGGTTTGAGTAAACGCTGTCATCAAGAAGGTTAGGATTATTAACAACTTCCATGTGATCAGAAGCTTCATAATTTTCCATAAATTCAAGATATTGCTTTTGAGCAGAGAGATCTTGCTTAAGTTGGTTTTCTACTGCAAACAGTGCTTTAAGAGTTCGTGGATGAGATATAAATAAAGTGGGAGGAGAATGAATTTAAGGCAACGATACAATGAACGTACCCTCTGAATTGCGAGTGGTAGTCTCAAGATAGTTGTTCGCATAATTCATCCTCTGAAGAAAGAGAAGATAGATTCAATTTGCTAACATTTTTCTAAATTTTGTTTTAAATCAGTGTGAGTAAAATGACACTGTGAAGAAGATTGTATGGTTTTAAGTGGAATGTGACCAGTAACAAGCCAGCCAAATTTTGTGTGATGAGCAAAAATGCCAGGAGCAATACTAACTCTTGAAGGTAAAAGATTTTGCCAAAATACATTTGCACCAAGAAGAATGTCAGCAGTAGAACTTTGATGAAAATAGGGGTCAGCTAATTTCAAATCCGAGGGAAAGTTCCAAGTGTCGATATAAAAAGAATCGCTAGGGGTTGGACTTCCAATGACTGGAATAGACAAACAATTAAGACGAGACTAGTACCAAATTGTACTGAATCCTTAATGTTAAGTTTTACAAAATGCAAAGAAGTGAACTTACTGTTATTAATGCCAGATATTTCCATCGGAGTGGTGTGAAGCTGAAGGCCTAATTTCTCGACGAGATAGTTATAAAGTCGTGCGTGGCAGCATTGTCGAGCAGGGCTCGTGCAGATTGCCAGTTGCCTGTGGATCTTGAACTTGGATTTGCACAGTTGATAAAAGAATTTGAGCACAGCGCCAAGAGTTCGTGGTTTGATTATAGGATTGAGCGTTAATTTAGAATCCAATTGAGTGCAAGAGGTTAGGAATGATATACTGTTAGAAGCTGAATTTGTTTGAGAATTAGAGCAAGCAGTGATCTCGGAGGATTTACACACAAAGGGGTTATGTTTCGGTTTTTCATAACTATGTAACAAAGAGTGATGACGTAATTTGCAATGCATGCAGACTCCTTTCGAAGGACAATCTGTAAGGGCGTGTCTTTCAGAAAGACAATTGAAACAACATTTTCTTTGAGAGAAAGTTTTCCTACGATCATCTACTAATAATGCTTTAAAAGTAGAACATAAGTAAAGAGGGTGTAAATTATTACAAAGTATGCAGGTAGACTGATGGCTTTGCACTGAAAACACTTGGGATCGAGAAGATTTTTTGTTGAATATAGGCTTACTATAAGTACTTTTACTAGAATTAGTAGGTAGTTCTGCCTGATAGGCTACTGCAGAGAGTACCTGATAACGATTTTTTATTAAAAAAAAAAGTTTGAAAAGTGGGGTCAGGTTTATTAATTAATTCAGATTCCCAAGCCTTTTAAAGTATGGGGATCGAACTTGGAGGTAATGAGGTAAATCAGAAACACAGTCCATCCACGGGTTGCTTTAAATGCTCAAGAGCTCATACATTAGGTTCAACTGTATCGCCCAAGTTGCGAAGAGTTGAGAGATTATTGTTTCAACAAGGGGGGAGATTAAATAAAGAAGTGATATGTCTGCGTATACAGAGTTTAGAATTACCATATCTTTGTTGTAATAACTTGAAAGCAACTGAATAATTATCGGATGTGAGGGGAAGTGCCTCTTTATGTTCAAGTGGACTGCCATGCAATATCGATTTTTGATAATGACAGGATGTTGGGTATTATGCACCAAGTGTCACGCACCAAACCCGACCAACGACGCGGCCACGGAGAACGAACCCGCGACCACTGGAGACGGGACCGTCAGAGCTGAGCGACCAGTCCACTTACACGATATCGAAAACCCCGGAAGGACACGGAGAACTAACCCGGGACCACTGGAGACGGGACCGTCAGAGCCGAGCGACCAGTCCACTTACACGATATCGAAAACCCAGGAAGGAAATCGAAAGAGGGACTTGGCGCACGTATGACAACCGTACCTTGAGGAGAGGGACCGACCCGCAACCCACGCGGAGGAAGTTCAGACGACCCAGAGGTTCGAGGAAAGATCTTGAGATCTATTGGCTCAGATGGTGGACTAAATAAACCCAGCTGTAGCACATGAGAACACAATTTATTTCAAGGGCCATAATACCAAAAGGGGCAAGTTTAATAGAACAATTATAGGAAACACGGATGAACATAAATATACAAATAGTTACAAAGGAGGGGAACGCAGGGGGAATGAAATAAAGGATCAGGATGATGTCATTAGGGGGTAGTATAATACTAAAACAGGAAAACGATTCCAAAATTACGACATATTTCAAACACACCAAAATTAGTATCAAAATTAACGTGGGGAGATATGCCCGAAAGATATTTCCTTAAGTAGGATATTGCCAGACGATAAAAATAAAAAGGGACAGTTTAAGCAAACAAGAAATTACTAATAATTCGATAGTACACTCGCTCCACCCTCTGATTTGCTACCGAGTAGTAGCTAGAAGAAATACTTTATACAACTCTTAAAATCATCTCCCAATATGAATTATATCACCCAAAAACCACCCTAAAAAAAAAGATGTGTCGCCACAAAAACAAACATAACCTCCAAGGAAAATCTATCGCAAATCAAATCTAATAACTTCAAACATCAACATAATAAGACGTGACATATCAACCCCTTAAAATAAGATCTATAACAGCTCATGAAAAACACGATTACAAGAGGAAATGGTAACAGAATAACCAACCAACCGATATCAAGACAACC
Organism: Meconema thalassinum; assembly: GCA_946902985.2. Lineage (NCBI taxonomy): Eukaryota > Metazoa > Arthropoda > Insecta > Orthoptera > Tettigoniidae > Meconema > Meconema thalassinum. The sequence goes on along the minus strand of OX336394.1, from coordinate 382,270,321 downwards.
AATAAAATAATGGTAATAATTCATAGAGTAAATCATCTTTATGGGCGAACACACTAGATTCAATCATTGAACAAGGGATGAAATGCGTATTTAGTTCAGTTTCCGGAATACATGAAATACACACAACACATCATCCAATGAAAGACTGATCGATACATCTCATTTAATAACATAAGAAAGTCATGTGTTGTTTCTTGACTGAATGCAAAAGAAGAACACAAGAACAATTAAAATGAAACCCTGTTTTCAGTCAAGACCCATTTACCAATAAAATTTACCCACCCACAATAATAATGAAAAATAAAAGCTTGCAAGGAACGTTAATACGGAAAATGGGAGGACATACAGAAGAATAGTCTTCACTTCACATACATAAGCAGAGAAACATGACTTATCTGGCTCCAAATGAGACGTTCTTGAAGATTGTAGACATCCATAAAAATACGTTAAGTTTGTAGATCAGGCGAAGTAGGACATTTTAAAAAGGCATTTAAAAATAATTATGAAGGCATCTTGCCATGGGACAAAATCCGAAAACTCGTGCTCGGCCCAGTGTGAGAAATTTTAACGCAGGCATCATATCATCATGTTTTTCAGTCAAGCGACTGGTCTGCCTCTACAATGAGTCTTCTCCACGTTGTTCGGTCTTGTGCTGTCCTTTTGACCATTTCATAATTTCGTAGCCCAGAGCTATGTAGGAAAGATCTCATGAAAGTGTTCCGTGGCCTCCCGCGAGGGCGTTTTCCAGGTATTTTTCCTTCTAGTATATCGATCATCAGGCCACCATGTCGTAACCTGTGGCCAAGCCAGGTGGATCTCCTTCTATATATCTGGCGGATCATTTGCCGTTTTTCCTTTATTCGATCCAGCACCGTTATGTTGGTCATTTTCTCTACCCAGCTGATCTTTTCCATTCGGCGCCAATACCACATCTCTAACGCTTCTAGTCGTTTAATGTCACCTCTATTCATTGACCAGGTCTCACTGCAGTACATTGCAACTGGCCATATGTCGGTCTTAACCAGTTGTTTTCTAAGGCTGAGGGACATCGAGCGTTGACAAATTAGAGAATGCTTTTCACGGAATGCCTGCTTGGCCATGGCTATACGGCTCCTGATTTCAACTTCACATCGTAGGTCTTCTGTGAAGATCTGACCAAGGTATTTAAAACGATTGACCTGTTGTACTGGTTCTTTATTTATGGTAATATTTAGTTCGTGTTGATGCTTACTTATCACCTGAATCTTGGTCTTCTTAAAATTGATTTTCATTCCATATTCTGTAGCTGTATCATTTTAACATTGCAACATGTTTGTTAATGTATGCGGATTTACTGCAAGTAATGCCAGATCATCAGCAAATTTAATATTCTGGATAAGTCTTCCACCAACTTTCACTCCCATATTAGAACCTTTAAAAGCCCACTTAGTTATAGCTTCAGCGAAGGCATTGAACAGTCCAGGGGACAGCAAACACCCTTGTCTCACACCTTTGTGGATCTTATCGGGTTCTGATACGTCATTTCCAAGCCGAACAACAGCAGTTTGATTTATATACAGATCAAATATTAATCTGATTAATCGATGGGGACAACCTATTTGATTCAGAAGAGGAAACAGCTTGTGCCAGCTGACTTTATCAAATGCTTTTTCGAAGTCCACAAAGCACACGTAAAGGTTTCTGTTTACACTTAACATCTTTTCTCCAAGACATCGCAAGGACCCGTTAGCATCACGTGTAGACATATTCTTTCGAAAACCAAATTGAGAGTTGTCTAGATACTGTTCGATGTATATTTCCATCCTTTTCCTTAAAATCTGCAGAAGTATCTTTGATGCATGAGGGATGAGACTAATGGTCCGATAGTCACTACATTCAACTGGTACAGTCTTCTTTGGAATTGGAATGATGATGCTGGTGTAAAACTCCTGAGGCCATTTACCTTCTTCGAAAATTCTTGCTACCAATTTGAATATCCATTCAAGTGTACTATCCTCACTATTCTTGATTAGTTCGGCAGGAACATTGTCAATACCTGGTGTTTTACCCATGGATATTGATTTTAGAGCTTCATCGAACTCTGATCTAATAATTCTATCTTCTGCAATTGACCTGTCTTCCTCGCCACGTGTTGGCAAAAGGAATGGAATTGGTTCTGCGTATAGATCTTCAACATACATCCTCCAGTGTTCCTTCTTGTAATTCAGGTCTGATATAGGATTCCCATGTGTATCACGGAACTGTCTAGTGCGGAATCCTTTTTGTTTCTTAGTAGTTTCCCTGATCTTTTGGTAGGCTAAATCTGTTCTTCCTTGTTTTTGCAGAAATTCGATCTCTTCGCATTTTGACTGCCACCACTCCATTTTCTTCTCCCGACAGAGTCGATCAATCTGGTTCTTTAGCATTCGGTAGTTATTTCTGCCTACTTCTGAAGAGTCGTTTTTAAATTTTCTTCTTTCATTCATCTTTAAGAGAATGTCCTGTGTGATCCATGGTTTGCGATTCACTCTTTCCACAAATCCCACATAGTCTTCAGCAGCCTTTTCGATGGAGAATTTGGCTATTGACCATAAATGATCAACAGTTTGTGAGTTGTTTGCATTTGATATGTTGTCATCAGTGGCTACCTGATATTGCTTTTTAGTCCGCTCGCTTTTAAATGCTTCAAGATTCCACTTCTTTGTTGGTTTTCCCTGAATCCTGCGTTTAAATTTCAGTTCCGTACTCATTACTAGTAGAGAATGATCAGAACAGATGTCAGCGCCCGGATATGCCATGGATTTCTTTACTTGATTTTTGTATCTTTCCTTGACAAGAATATAGTCAATCTGGTAACGTTGATCATCACCTGGCTTTTTCCAAGTATATCTCTGCCTCTTTGGTGAGGTAAACCAAGTGTTACTTAAAACGAACCTCTCTTGTTCACAGAATTCGAGAAGACGTTGACCACGTGAATTTCTTCTACCAAGACCATACCCTCCTACTGCAAATCCTTCTTTTCCCTCACCAATCACTGCATTCCAGTCTCCCATTATAATAATGTTCTCGCTAGCCTTTATCTTACGCAGTAATTCTTCCAGCTTCTCATACATTTCTTCAACCTCATCATCATCACTGCTGGACGTAGGCATATATACCTGCACCCCAGCTAAATTTACGGGTGTTGCCAGAAAACGTGCTACGATAATTCTGTTTCCAATAGCTTCAACATCCAGTAGGGCTCTTGAAGAGTTAGCATTTAGTACCAAACCTACACCGCCTTGACCATTCTCTCTACCGGAGTGCAAGACTTTGTAGTCTCCGCTTGTGAACTCTCCTTCTTCTCTCCAACGTGTTTCAGCTAATCCTAAAATATCTAATTTATGTCGGTCTATTTCTCTTTTCAAGTTCTCTAGTTTCCCAGCTTGTAACATAGTTCGAACATTCCATGTTCCAATTTTAAAATAGGGATTTCTCCGGATAACGACCTGAGAGGCCCCATCATATATAATTTAGAAACTAAATCAAATATCATCTTGGCTGCAGGAAACGCATCTTCTCCGCATGGCTTCTAGTTGAAACAACCCACAATCTTTTCATACAATCCATCCATTTTTAGTATCTGACAGTGTTCCTTTTATTTCCATAAAACATGAGTTTACGGAGCGAGGTGCTTTTTCGTAGTCTAAGACTTTATGTCAGATTTACGAAATAGTCGACAGATGGCAGTCTTTCAAATATTGAGTATTCTTCGTAACATCTTAGTGATAGAAACATGTCACCAAGGATTGGAAAAGTTCTTCGAAAGAATCCCATTCATTTTCGTCACCTGAGAAAGAAGGCAAAGGAATTTTTGGAAGTAAAGGCTTAATAGGAAGGGCAGGTGTTTCCTTTTGATCATTAGTTAAAGTTTTGATTGAAGTTTTGGCTTCAGCTAATCCTTCATAATAGCTCTTTTCCACTTCCCCTCGATCTTGCTCTCGGGTAGAGTCGAGGATCTCAATTTAAGTTTGAATGGAAGTTTATGTTTTAAAGTCTGTTTGATAAATTGTGAAATTTTCTGTCAAGACATCTAAATTGTGATCATCAAGACTTCTTTCTGTTAGAAAGGATCGAATCCGTAATAATAGTTTTTTTAAGTACGGCACGAGTACCAATCAATTTGTCTGCTGTGGCCATGGTGGAAACTGTAGAACAACTCCCCAGACCTTTCAGTGATTTTAGAGTAGTAGGGTTAGCAGAGGCAGGGGCTTGCAGCAGCTCGTACTCCTCCTGCTCCAGCTTGATTGACTCAGTCTTAGCTGTGATGAATCATATTATATTAGAACAAAGAATAATTTGCAAAGCAACTTGTTCCATAACTTTAGATTTAAATTTAAAGGTGACTGAATCGATTCTTTGGGTTTCTGCACCAAAATTATGGTAAGGATCGGTCGATTTAAGACCTCCCGCATCGGAGAGAACTCAAAAAGATGCTTTGAGTTTAATTTAATTTGAGCATTACAAAACCAGGTTTAAGCATTAAGGAAAATCAAAAAATGTAAAGAGAGAACAAGATGCTTAAATATGGTAGATTTATTAACAACAATAAACATTTAAACAGATAGTTCAACAAAAGGGACAAGCACAATAAATATTTTCATATAGCCTTAATGATTTGAATTTTCAGCTAACAACAATGGGAACAACTAACATATCAACTGGCTTTTGCACAACAATGTTTTGATGTAAGGTGAGGGGTGGGGGGGGCATCCCAAGATGCTAGAAAAACTATATAATCTATTGGGGGCTCAATCCCAAAATGCCTGAAAGAACAAACAGGTTCAAAATCCCAAAAACTGGAAAGTAAGTTTGATACTGAAACGCAGATTTGAAAGGTGCTTGAGGATGCAATCTCAAAACACCCTTCCACACTACATGTGACTCTAACCTGAAACAAGGTTGAAAAGGTATTTATTGTGCTCAAGGGCCAAATCTTGAAACAGCAATAAATACAAGTGAACAAAAAAGGCAACTTTGCTTAGAGGTAGAAAGATGGCAAAAACAAGTTGATGTGTGAAAGAGATTGGAGAAAAACCTCTATTAAACTTGTGTGCATTACAGGTTAGACAAGCAAGCAAAGCAAAGCAAAGTAAATAACTGGTTATTTGTAATTAATAAGTGATCTTATCTATAAAAATGAAAAGAGGCAAATTTAAAGCCTTTGAAAAATAACATTTGAAACAAACTACTGAGCTGCAAGATTGAGCGGCCTGATAACGGAGCCCGGAGGAAAACATGGTAAATGAGAACTCAGCAATTCTTCTAGGTTTGTGCCATGTCTAGTGTGAGGTTTCGCCTAGGACACCAAGCTGGCTCATCGGCGGGCTCTTGGTGTCCCCGCCCGGACCCCCACTGGAGTAGCGAACTGCGCGCCACCTCCCTTTATATAAGGTGCAACTGCACCTCTTGACTTCGAGAACTAAAAGCCCAAGCAGCCTCAACCTCCCTATGAAGGCTTCCAAAAAGATAGTATATTGGCTTTCACGGCCAGTGAATTAAAACTCAGCAATTCTTCTAGGTTTGTGCCTTGTCTTGTGTGGGGTTTCGCCTAGGACACTAAGCTGACTCATTGGCGGGCTCGGGCGGAGACACTGGCCGTGAAAGCCAATATACCGTAAATGAGTTAATTTGTGAATCTTTAAGATTCATCCAGAAGAGAGTTAATCACACATTTTACTTATCCTTTTGGTTGTTTCCTGAAGAGAAGTTTACTCGTGTTGATTTAACCATGAGTAGAAAAACAGTTTAAGATTTTAAAGACCAGGTTGCCCTTAACCAAGAGACCTCGCCAGGAGGATTAACCGTTGTAGTACAAAGCAACTAGCTTTAAATGTCGCCATGTGAAGAACACTTAGCACTTTGACTAGATAGAGCAGCGGTTAAGATAGGCGGAGGAGAGAGGACCGGTTGATAGAGTTTCACAAATTCATGCGACGTCAGTCTAGCAAATTCAAGACATCTTTAGGCATTGTGGGACTTCACACCATTTTCAAGGGCAGTGAAACCATACATCCATAATATACCATGACAACCAACACCATGAAACATGATTGATTTTATTTTTGAATGACTGTGATATTCTGCCTGTTTTTCAAACATAAAAGAGCTACTTTAGGAGTTAGTGATAGCTAATCATCGGCTTTAACTCGAATCCGAGTATAAATCTTCTTCCTTCAGTCCAGTTTGTGGATGTGTTTACGGTGACTAAAGAGTCCAATCCTGGCATGGAACAAGCGACCACACAAGTCACATAGTATTGCTGGAGGAGGACGTGGTTGGGCTGCTCGAAGTTTCCTAGCTTGACGCTTGGCCTCTTCATGTGTGCGTCGATCCCTTTCAAACGTCTTTACAGTGTCCGAGATGGTACGGCGCCAAGTTGAGCGGTCTTCAGCCAGCATGTCCCAGGTTTGTGAATCAAGACCTGTCAATTTCAGGGTCTGCTTAAATTGGTCCTTGTAGCACCTCTTAGGACCACCATGAGGTCTGGTGCCACAGCATAACTCACCATATAGCATTTGACGAGGTAATCTCACATCATCCATCCGATGGACATGACCAATCCATCTAAATTGGTGACCTATTATGGATGATTCTATGCTGTTGATTTGAGCCTTTTCCAGAACTGCAATATTGGTAATGCGGTCTTCCCATTTAATCCTCAGGATTGATTGAAGTTTTTGTAGGTGGAAACGCTCAAGCTTCCTAAGATCATGTCGGTAAAGGGTCCACGTTTCACAACCATACAACAATGTAGAAAGGACTACTGCTTTGTACACCATAAGCTTTGTACTCCTAGACAGATCTTTATTCATGAAGACCCGGTGCTCTAATCGTCCATACGCTGCGTGGGCTGCACCAATTCTCTTATCCACATCCTGCTCACAGGTACAGCTCACAGAAATGGTACTGCCCAGGTACGAGAAGTGGTCAACCTGTTCTAATGGCAAATTTGAGATGGAGATATTGAACTGAGGAAGAGGTGTGCCTGGTGAAGGTTGTGCCAAGACTTTAGTCTTATTGACATTTATGGTAAGACCAAGCGATCACATGCACTTTTGTAACAATTAACTGACTCTTGCAGCTCTTCTGGTGTGAGAGTTGGTGACGCAGCATCATCTGCATACAACATGTTAGTAACCTGAGTTTTCCTCATGGAGCGGAGACGAGTTAGGTTGAAAAGCCCTCCATCAAAACGATACTTGACCTCCACACCTGGGATGTTTGTGGGTGAATCATAAAGCATTGCAGCCAAGTACAGCGCAAAAAGCGTTGGAGCCAGTACACATCCTTGTTTCAGTCCATGGGTAATGGGAAATTCATCGGACATCTTATTCTGATGGCAAACCTGACCTGTCATGCCATCATGGAGAGCCTTGATAATATCTACAAAATGCTGAGGGCAACCAAACCGCTTCAGCACTGCCCACATGGCTGGTCTTGGAACCGAATCAAATGCCTTTTCCAAGTCATAAAAGACTATGAAGAGTGGATTCTGTTGTTCTCTACATTTTTCTTGTAGCTGTCTCACACAGAAAATCAAGTCAATTGTGCTTCTGGAAGTTCTAAATCCGCATTGTGACTCTGGGAGGATCTTCTCAGAGATAACCTTGAGGCGGTTAAGTAGAATTCTTGCAAGAATCTTCCCCACAATTGATAGCAGTGATATGCCACGGTAGTTGCCACAAACACTGCGATCACCCTTTTTAAAGATAGTGACGATAGTGGCATTCTTTAGGTCTCCAGGTACCTTTCTTGATTCCCATATTCTGAGGATAAGGATGAAAATTCTTGTTTTGAGGGAATGACCCCCGGCTTGGATTAGTTCCAGAGGGATGTTATCTGGGCCAGGTGCTTTTCCGGGTTTCAATTGGGTGAGAGCTGCACTGAATTCATGATAAGTAGGAGGTACTGCCAACCACAGTTGTTCAGGTTGTTGCGGCACATCACAGAGGAAGTCTTGAGCAGCTTCTGATGGACGATTTAGGAGATTGGAGAAGTGCTCCTTCCAGCGTTCCAAGATTTCTTGACTATCAGTAAAGGTAGTAGAATTATCAGTGCTTTTCAGTGTACCTGATGATGAGCGAGAGGGTCCATATATTTCCTTGAGTACGGCATAGAAGTTCCTCAAGTCTCGAGCATCCGATAGTCTCTGCAGTTCCTGAGCCTTCTGTTGCCACCAAGTATTTTTAATCTGCCTTATCTGCGTCTGGCATTTACCCTTGAGTTCCAGTAGTTTATCTCTCTTTGTGTTGGAAGTTGGGTCTTGAAGATGGGCAAGATAGGCATTCTCTGGTGTGAGAGTTGGTGACGCAGCATCATCTGCATACAACATGTTAGTAACCTTAGTAACCTGAGTTTTCCTCAAGGAGCGGAGACGAGTTAGGTTGAAAAGCCCTCCATCAAAACGATACTTGACCTCCACACCTGGGATATATATATATGAAAATCCACAGCCTGCTTCCAGTCTCCGACCGGGTCAGGAATGGAATGAATGAAGCCCCCGTCTAGCGGCGAGGATAGGAACTGTGCCGGCTGCCTAGGCCTGACTCACTCCTCCGGGGCAATGATTAAATGAATAACAGATGAAATGATAGTGGAGAGTGTTTGCTGGAATGAAATTTTGACAGGGAAAACCGGAGTACCCGGAGAAAAACCTGTCTGCCTCCGTTTTGTCCAGCACAGATCTCACATGGAGTGATCGGGATTTGAACCACGGATCCAGCGGTGAGAGGCCGGCTTGCTGCCGCCTAAGCCACGGAGGCTTCAGCTAATATATATATATTTTTGTTTTTTATTATCGAATTTGGCCAACTATGGACCGCAAGAAACTCAAGACTTATTGGCTTTCTTTCTCTTCTCCTCTTAGAACTTCTCTTCTTCATCCTGTCACTTCTTTGTTTTCTCTCCTCCTCGGAAATGATCCGTTTGGGCCTCCTGCTTGGTGGTTTCTCCTGAAATGATTTTACTCCATCAACTCGACTGCAGAACTCTCTTCTATCGTAGGCCATCGGTGGAGTAATTCCAACTTCCGCTGTATCCCTCTTCACCTCATCTACCCATTTAGATGTGACCTTTAACCCCATGATATAGCTGAAGATCCTTTTGGTCAGCCTGCCTTCATCCATTCGTAGTACATTTCCGTAGAACGTAAGCCTCCGCTTCTTCATTACTTCTGTGATTTTTTCAGTACACTTGTAAAGTTCTTCTTTTTTCTCTTCCATATCCCATCTGTAGTCTTCTGTGGTCCAAGTATTTTTCTCAGAATCTTCCTTTCTTTTCTAGTTCTTGAAGTTCTCCCTTTTTACTTAAAATAAGACACTCGGAAGCTTACATACCGATTTGTAGTGTCTGATTTTGGCCTTGTATGATCAAGTTCGTTTGTTGTATTCATTCTGGGTTAGTTTGTAGGCCAGGTCCAGTTTTCTGGTTCTTCCTTTGATTGCTTCCTTATCCAGTCCGTTGGGTTGGATCCATTCTCCCAGGTATTTAAACTTCTCTGTCCTCTTAAATCTTCCCATGATTTTCTTCCATATATTTCTCATTTTGGTGTCTGCACTCCATATATTCCGTTTTTTTTTTTTTCTTAGGAAATTTGAAGACCTGTTCTTTGAGCTATTTCATGAAGCTCTTTCATCTTTTGATCATCTTCTCGGTTGTTGGCTAAGAGAGCAAGGTCATTAGCAAAAGCTAAACAGTTGACTTCAAGATCCTGTTTTCCCCTTCCCTGGTGCATTCCTACAATTCCTCTCATATTCAAATCCTCTTCCCAAGTTTTCATTATTTTTTCCAAGACGATGTTGAAGAGAACTGGAGATAATCCATCTCCCTGTCTGACCCCAGTCCTAATTTAAAATGGATCAGAAATTTCTCCGAAGAACTTTACTTTACTATGAGATGGTATCCGTCAGTGTTTGTTTAATGATTTCTCTGTTTTTTTTTTTTTTTTTTTTTTTTGTCAATTCCAAACTCGTTTAAGGTATTAAATAAAGTTTGTCTGTCAATCGAGTTGTATGCCTTTCGAAAGTCGACAAAGATGACCACAGTTTTCAGGCTTCTTAAAGCTCTTGTTCGCAGAATACCTTTCAAGTTGAAAATGTGCTCAACGCATGATCTGCCTTTTCAGAAACCACCTTGGTATTCTCCAATGAGGTGATCAACTTGTTCTTCAATTCTGCTCAACATAATCTTAGAGTATCTTATATGCGATTGGAAGTAGAGAAATCCCCGGATTTTTCCTGCAGCGATCTCTCCACCATTCTTCCACATTTCAGCCACCCCCCAGGGGCTCACATCTAGTGGGACATGGGTTGGCGACCACGGGACCCCAGCTGAGTCCGGCATAGCTTCCACTTACTTGTGCCGGGCTCCTCTCCGTCTTCTTTCCTGTCGACCTCCCTTGGTCAACTCTTGTTCTCTTCTGACCCCGACGGTATTAGGTTATCCGAAGTCTAGGGAGTCTTTCACTTTCCCGCCTTAATTGACCCTTGTCTCATCTTTCCTGATACACTCCTGTGATGGGTCAGCCTTCTTTTTCTTTTCCATTTACCTCCTGCCTTGTGCTCAAGGCCCTTAAGAAGGCAGGTTGTATGTAGCCCCACCACTTCTGGTGCACCCTAGATAATGCTACACCCTCAGGGGCTCACGGCTGGTGTGTTCGGGAGTTGGCGACCGCGGGGGATTCCTTAGCTGGGTCCGTTTTCCACTTTTGTGCCTTACCTTTGGGGCGGACCCTCTCCTCTCCTCTTTCCCTTGTATTTCCTTTTCTCTTTAAGATTCCAGCACTGTTTTTGTTACTTGGTTCACCGTGTATCTAAATTCCCTTTTAGCGATTTTTTAAGGCATTTTTGATCTACGTTGCATTTTGTAAGTTTTTTTCGATCGAAATTACATCTCGCGATTCTTTTCAACCTCAATTGCATTTTGTAAAGATTGACAATCTAAATTGCTCTTTAGTAAGTCTTTCAATGCAGGCAGACGGGTTTTAGTGAGTATTTTGATTTTCAATTGCATTTTGTAAGTATTTTCAAACAAAACAGCATTTCGCACGAATTTTGAATCTAAATTGCATTTTGTTTGGTGGGCATTTTGCACATATTTTGATTCTCAATTGCTTTTTGTGGGTATTTTGAATCTAAGTTACATTTTGTCAAGTATTTTCAATCTAAATTGAATTTTTTAAGTATTGTCAATCCACCTGATTCGTTTGAATCTACCGTACATTTTGTGAGCATTTTCAATTTCAATTGCATTTTGTAAGTATTTTGAATTTCAATTGCACTTTGTGAATAATTTGGTTTGGAACTGGGATAGGGCCTATTTCAGTCTGAATTACATTGTGTATTTTCAATTTCAATTGCATTTTGTAAGTATTTTGAACCTCAATTGCATTTTGTACGTATTTTCGATCTCATTTGCATTTTGTAAGTATTTTGAAATTCAGTTGCATTTTGTAAGTATTTCGACGCTACATTGCATTTTGTATGTATTTTGAATCTAGCCTACGTTTTGTGGGTCTTTTTCAATCTATTCTTTTTGTGAATCTTTTCGTTCTAAATTCCCTTTTGTAAGACCATATTATGAGTTGTTTCCATCTGAGTTTCTCTTTGTATGTATTTTCCGTCTCACATAATATTTGTTCTGGTTTCCATTTCATTCTCATTTTCGCTATCACCCAGATCATTAGGGGCCGATAACCTAGATGTTAGGCCCCTTAAAACAACAATTATCATCATCATCATCATCATTTCAGCCAAAATGCCATCTTCCCTTGGTGCTTTATTATCCTTGAGCTCCTTGATTACAAATTCGACCTCGTCAAGCCCTGGTGGTTGGGAATCTGGCTTCTCGTGAATTTGTGTTTTGGCGTCTACTTTTTGACTTTTAAAGTCGCACATTTTTCCATATTTACAGTATGTAATAAGAAATCTTAGGCGGAACAGTGAAAAGTTTTCTTATTTTGGCGTCTAGTCCAGCAAGTGGTTCTTTGCAATTTAATACCCCTTTAAAATAATTCGCCATGAGCTCGCAGTTCTCTTTATTGTTAGTAAATATGCTACCATCATTACGCTTAAAGCAAAGAGTCGGTGGTTGATACCCGTGCAGTTCCTCTTTAATGGTGCCATAAAATTCTCTAGTGTTGTTCTTTTTAAATTTTTCTTCCAGCTTTTCCACTCGAGATGTATCATATCTTCTCTTTTCGGCTCGTATGATCTTGGCTGTTTCTTTCCTTTCATTCCTAAAGTCTTCCCATTTTTCTTTGGATTTGTTGGAATCCCACCTTTTCCAGAAAATTAATCTTCTTTCAAGTGCTTCATCACATCGTTCATTCCACCACCTGTGTTTCCTTTTCCTTGGAGGGTTTCCCAAATCTCCGGATGCTTTGATCAAGGAATCTCTAATCTCTTCCCAACTGTTCATCTCCATCGAAGAAAGATTTTCCAGGTATTTATCTTAATTTTCTTCAACGTTTCTGAATTGATTCTGGGCTTCTTCCTTTTTCTCGGTCTGGGTCTGTTTGATTTGAATCTAACTTTGATCTCTGAAAGATAATGGTCTGAGTCTATGTTGGCACTTTTCCTCACTTTGACGTTCAGGATTTCTTTATGATTTCGGGTCGTTATTGCGACATGGTCAATCTGGAACTCCCCAAGCATTGTGTTGGGAGAGACCCAAGTTGTCTTCCTCTTTGGTAGTGCCTTGAAGTATGTATGTATATATTTCACACATTTTTTTAATAAATATAACGACTTAGTATTTATTTGTTTGATTGATAAATTTAAATTAGTTTAATTAAGTATTTAATAATAATAATTCTTCCGGTTTATGAATATTTTCGCACGATTAATTTTGAATGCGATTGTCAACGACATTTCCAGATGTTTGGCAGCTATGGTTAATAAATTTAACTGTTTGAACTAATTTGAAATGATGAATTATTATAATGGTAATAATACCTAATTTATTTAAGCAGAAGTGATATTCATAATTATTGATTGATGATTATCAATGATCATAATTGCATTTGTATGGCATCGATGTGAAGCATTATTGCAGATTGTAGCATAATTTATAATAATAATAATTTATTGGTTTCCTTTTAATTGAGTATTGGAAGATTCTGAATTATTGACTTCATTGATTTTTCGAATTATATCAAGCAATTTAAATTATGATATTTTTACACAGCAGCCCATATTTAAAGCATGTAATTTGAATTATGTTGTAAACACTTCTTAGGTTAGTGGTCTTACAGCGGCAACATTTGAATGCGAGTCAGGAGGCCCATTCAATTATAATATGAATATTTCACATTTGTAGGAGTGATTATAAGTATTTCACAAATGATTTTTGTGATTAGGAGAATTCAAGGATGTGTCTGTGAACACAATTCTGAGATGATAATTGCGGTATGCATGTTTAATAATTACGACGATTAATAATGATGATATATTAAAGGCCGTAAACCAATTGCTATTGATATAAGAGCTTAAAGATATATTAATAATAATAACTAAGAATCTACTTGATCTGATTAACTCTCTGAAAGGAAAATAATTAAATGATGTGATCTATAACCAATTATATTAATGAATGAACTTGCTATAATAATTAATGAATTAATCACCCTTATAATAATTAAATTTATGGAAAATATTATAATAATTTTTGGAAAAAAGATAGACACATAATAGGAAAATGGCCAGCACAGAGAAGAACAAACAGGAATGGCATAAGTAGAAATACGGTAAATTCGCAGTTGCGATAAGTGCGAATTTTACTTTTTCTAGTTTTTCTACTATTTGGTGACTATTATGACTATGTATACCCAGAATTTGCGAAACTGAATGTGTGACAAAGTGCGATAAATGTGAAAAGTGCCCATTTACCGAAAAATATTATGTTTTATTACATTTTCGTGACACAACTTTGAAATTTGCGAGTTCCTAGCAATAATCGATATGTACGCTTGCCACGGTGGGTGAGTGGATAGCGTGTCGGTCTACTAACCCAAGATTGCAAGTTCGCCCCTGACCGTGGTAAGTGATTTTTGAAAGGCGGCAAAAATACGATACGCATGTCATACGATGTTGGCATGTCAAAGAACCCATTTGAATTCAGTAGGCCGAGTTCATAATGGCAAAATTAATCTCGGGAGTTTCCGCCAGCACAAAGTTCCTCATTTCTCTACTAGAAAGCGCTATTGTGTTCAAGGAGATTAGATATCTAACATCTAACCTCCTTGACTTTCATAGTCAAGGAATTACGAAATTCGACATGCAAGCTACCCTCTGGGTGTCAAATAGCAAAGCTTGCACCAGGCACCCGAGGCCATACGATATTATTATTATCGATATGTACGAACATCGATTAATGTCGTTAAAACAATCGATTACAGTAAAAATCAATTTGAAATTGGTTGCTGTTATTGCCGCCTAACTACTGTTTATCGCCAATACAACGATGTTTTGGGGGGAAATTATTTCGTAGTTTCATTTGGTTGTGCTACTAAAAGGAATATTTCAATCGTTTGCATCAATCCTTTTTTAAAATTAGAGTAATAGGGTTATGCTTATATTGATTTATATCACGCCAGCCCTCATTTTGAGTATTTGACCATGATAAATAAAACTGTACAGTACGTATCGTGAAATATGAATTGACAATGTTTGTTAAGCGTTCTCCTCGCTTTGGGGAATGTATAATATGATGAAAGTATTCTCTACAATGTGTGAGTTATAGGTTATGTTACATATCGTCTGGCGATTTCTCCTCGAATTCGGATAGTTTAACAGATTGTCAGTCAAGAGTCGCAAGAAGGTATATCAGTAATTGCGTGTTTGCATATTCAGTTTAACTTAACTTAACTAAAAACTTTGAGACCGATAAAATTTGATCTATAAATCCTTGGAGTAGATATGAAAGGTGCACAACGAAAGTTCACAGGATTGTCAACATTTGTCTATACAAGTTGCATTAGTGGCAGTGTTAAGTCTCCTGTTGAGTGTGTGATTTTCTTTTTACTAAGGGATTGTTAGAAGTTCCAAAATATCAGTATTAAAGAAATGTAGAAACTTGACACCATATAATTTTCAGAAATGTGAGATCTCTGAAAATAAATTCATCAGCCTGGCTACTTGGCAAGATTGAGCTTAAGTGCTGTCGGTTGGTTGTATGATGTGAGACGAGGGCACCTGAGCTATGTTGAAAGGATCCAAAGGTCTTGCATGATCTCATTATGCAATCAACAATGTCAGGTGTTGTGCAGCAACTCAAATTACCCTGAGCTGCTGGTGTTATCGGTACGGTGCTAACTCCACAAGCGAGATGGAAAGAACGTCGAGGGCTGGTGGAGAGTTGTATTAGTTCATTGATACTAAGGTGCCGATTAGAATAAAGTAAGCTGTGGTCGGGCGACAATGCTTGTCTTATGAAGTTTACCATGTGGCAGGTGGAATGACTACAATACCGGGCTGTCCTGGACTTGGTGGATGAATTGGTTCAAATTCTGTGAGATATCTATGAAATCTTTTAGTGTGGGAAATAATGAGGGAGTCAACATACATTTTATTATTTAGTTAATTATCCATTGTATGGTATTTACCTGAAGTTAAGTAAATGTATGATTCAGATTATTATATTAAATGCTTATGCCATTTATCAGAAACACCCATATTTCCAATCCTGCTCATGTTTGAATTAGTTTCCATGCATATTAATTTTGAACCTGTTAAATTTTATCATACCTGGTGACAAACTTTTAAATGCTACAAAATGCTAATTTTTAAATTTCAACATGCTATTTTTTAAAATGAAAATGCTATAAAATCAATTTCAATATGCTATTTTCTCGTATCTTTAGGCATAAGACTGGTGGAATTTTGCAGGAACCATGATATGATCTCCAAATCGACTTACTTCAAGAGAAGACCAAATAAACTCAGGAAACCTCCAGTTTGGAAAAAAAGGTGAATGCCAACTAGATCATGTTTGTATGGATAAGAACTATCACAGGGAGATCTACAATGTGAAAGTTCTGAGAGGAACAGATAGTGGATTGGATCATTACATGATCAAGATTAAAATTAAATTCACCCTGTTGACAAAGAAAAAAAAATCTCACCTAAAAGAAAAAAGAGAACATACGACCCTCATAAACTAATAAATAACAAGGGATGCAAAGAACAAACTAGATATATTAAAATAACAGATGATCTAGAGGAAATAGTTCCCCAATTGAAACCAATAGCTGAACAAGTAGCCGCAATAAATCCAAGGAAGAAACACCAATGGTGGAACGATGAGTGAGATAAAACAGTGGAAGATAGACATCAAGCCTGCTTACAGTATCAGAGTCAGAAAATAGATGAATCACACTTGAAACTCATAAAAACAAAGGAAGATAACTCCAAAATTAATACGAAGGGTTAAACGGCAATACCAAAAGGATATACTTCTGATGATCGAAACAAATAGCGCGAAAACAAACTCAAGAGATTACTACAAAATTTTTAGCAAACAACTACAAAGATATGAACCTCCAAGATTATTGTTAAAAGACAAAAATAGCGAGTTAGGTCATAGTAATTAAAAAAAAAAAAAAACAGAAATTTTAGCAGAAACCTTTAACAAGTTGCTAAATTGCGAAGATCCACCTGAATTGCTTCAAATAAATACAGACACCACTATTAAAACACCATCAGAAAACATAAATCCACCCACAATCCAAGAAGTCTACAAAGCTCTGAGAGAGCTCAAAAACTACAAAGTGAGTGGAGAAGATCATACATTTGCAGAATTGTGGAAATATGCAGCAGAACCAGTAAAGATTTCATTACACCAATGCATAGTGAACATTTGGATCAAGGAAGAACTGCCAGACCATTGGACTACAGCTAAAATACATCCATTACACAAGAAAGGAGAAAAGTCAAATCCTGACGACTATCGAGGAATTTCCTTTTTGGATATCACATATAAAATCATGTAACGAATTCTATATAATCGTTGTAAAGATCAATTAGAACTGGAAATAGGAGAATACCAAGGTGGATTTCGGCCATGGCGAAGCTGCCCTGATCAGATAATCACCTTAAAATTAGTAATGGACTATTACTATCGTAGACAAAAACAGCAAGTCATAACCTTCGTAGACTTCAAAAAAGCTTATGATTGTATACATAGATCTTCATTGCTGAAAATACTAAAGAATTTCGGACTTCATCCCAAATTATTAAAATTATAAAACTAACTCGAACAAACACCAAATCTAAAGTAAAATTCAGAGGAGTAATATTTGAGCCATTTACGATTAAAACAGGATTAAGACAAGGAGTTGGTTTATCGCCTTTACTTTTCTATTTTGCTTTGGAATATGTTTTGAGGGAATGGTATAGGGAAAATCCTAGGAGCATAAGAATTGGAACCAAGAAAGATCAAATAGACTTAAATTGCTTGGGATTCGCAGATGACTTAGTGTTACTGGCTAATAATATTCAAGAAGCCAGAAATCAAATAATTAGCCTACAAAATATAGCACAAAAAATTGGACTTCAAATATCATTTGAAAAGACAGAGATAATGGTAGCAAATCCACTTGTAATCAATCACATAACAGTAAATAATGAGAAAGTTAAAATAGTGAAGCAATTTAAATACTTAAGAGAAATTATAACTTACAACTGGGATGGCAAGAAAGAACTAATAAAATGATAAAAGCCCAAAAATTAACATGGTCTACATATAAAAAATATGTCTATGAATCACAACAAAATTAAAACATTACAAGACGGTGGTTCAACCAGAGGTGACATATGGAAGCGAAACTGTTTAAAAACAGTTACTCAGAAAAACAGAATCGGCAAAATTTTAAAAGTAGAAAGAAGAATAGCTTGACATGCATAAATAAAAAAATATCAGAAAGATGGATAGTGGCGGATAGTACCAAATAAAGTGGTATACAGACGACTGGAGCCCATCACTTATACTGTTCCGAAGAAATGGATTTCTCTTTTTGGTCACATCATGAGGACACCTGAAACCAGGTTATCTAGAAAAATTGTAGTGAAACTTTGGAATATGAACAAGAAGTAGAATGGATTAAGGAAATTAGAGAAGATATGAAAGAATTAAAAATGACTTTGGATGACTTGCAAAACAAAACCAAAAAATTTAAAAAAAAAACTGAAAGATATAAAAATAAGATTTCAGGCAAAAACAGACGAACGTAATACAGTAAAAAGGGTACTTGCATATGAGGAACCCCTGAGAAGATCAGAGCGAATGAAAAGCTACTGGGTGACTCGGAAAGAAAACTTACTGATGAAGAGGACCAAGAAATGATTGACTGAAGTAGTCCAATCAGGTCGTAAAAGCAGAAGAAGAATAAGAATTTATGGTTTATGATTATATATTGGAACTGAATACTGGAATTTGACAACGATTAGCAGATTGATGTAATAATTGGAGATTGTGGTAATACAATTAATGAACATTTGATTTATATGAGAGAAATTGGACACTATTTGAATGGTATTCCACCATAATGTCGAATTCTAACTGTAAATATTTTTGCTACTAATTTCTTTTTCTTCGTTTAAATATCGTGCTTTATACACAATAAATAATCTTCTCGTGAATTAATTAATTTTTCAACATGTGTGAATTTACTTGTATGATAAGATAGATTTGTTGAGGGGAATGTGAAATTAATGTTAAGCAAATTCTTTTGATTTATTCAAAGCTGTAACAGTGATAGTGAAGTGCAACGATTTTGATTTAATAATTCAGCTGAACCAACGAACACTGGAACTTCAATTTCTCACCACATTATTCCAAAGTCAAACAGAAAAATCGAATTAGCAGAATAGGACTCGCGGATCTACGTTCCCAACATAAGATTGAACCCATTTTATTTTTAGGAGGGTATATCTATTTTAAAATGTTTGTTTTCGTCTGCTCTTAAATAAAAAAGAGACCATTTTGTCTTAGCAAACTTAAATTATTCCTGCAGATTGGAGCTTCAACCTGATTGAATGATACTATCCTATTTTATTTGGAGATATATATCTGAGTCAACCTTTCTCACCTATCCTGTTAATCGACCCGAGATGCTAAATCTCTTGCCTGCCCGTGTTTGCAGTTGATTTTTGTTTAGTCTTTCTGGATATATATTTCAGGGACTCCTAAAATTAATTTGAACAACCATGTACCATTTCCTGGACGTCATGTTTGATTTCCGGGCCGACGTGAAGTCTGGGAAACGGGTACAATACATACACAATTCTAAAGTTTGATTTATGAATGTTATTAACCAACTGTTTGTTATTCCAGACGGTGATGAAGAGTATCAACAAGATGATGAAGATGCGGAGGTTAAACAAGAAATCAGGTGATCCCATTGTGGGTGTCAGGAAATTATCCAAGGATAATCACATTGTTTGTCAGGTTTGTGGAACCTCTATTTAAGGATTGAATTCTACAATGGTTGGGACAAATGAAACTTCATTTAAGATTTGTTTGGACCCATATGGCAGAATGTGTAAAGTTAATTGGGTGTAGGACTTGATAACTTAAAAAAATATTCCTTGAATTTTACTGGCAAATTTTGTGAAATACTACATGAGAACAAGTTTGTAAAAAAGGTTGATACAGAATGAATGAGTTGAGTAAGTATTTTTAATACAGTAGAGGCCAGATATAACGCGGTTGTCCGGGGACATGCTTTACCCTCTTATAGCGTACCCGCGGTATATCGAGAGTGAGCCGTGTTATGACATACTACGCATGGAGAGTTAGGAAGAACACACAATGCAATATTAATTATACATATTGTACTATATACCGTATATACTCTAATATCAACCGCACATTTTTAAACAAATTTGGACGTGAAACATTGGTGAGCGGGTTTTATTTGAGCCATACAAATTTTAAAGATTTAAATTGCCCGCCATGCACGATATAGGGTGTTGCGAGTATCCGCTAGATGGTGCTAGCCTTCTTCCTGCTATCACTTTGTTTTACCGTAAGCACGCGACGTCATACAGTCTCGCGCACGTTCTTCGAGTGTAAACATGAATTTTACGAAGCGTTTGCGTTCGTTTACTGTGAGTGAGAAACTAAAAGTTGTGAGGAAAGCTGAAAATATTGGAAATCTTGACGCCGGTAGGAAATATATTGACGAGTCATGTATATGCGATTGGAGAAAGAAAATAAATCTGTTGCTAACAAGTAGTGGTGATCGCAGAGCTTTCTGCGGACTGAGTGTACAGTTTCTGGAAATTGTAAAAACTCTTTATAAATACGTAACAGAAAGGCGGGAATTGGGAAATGGGGTGTAGACCGAAATGTGTCAATTGAAGGCATTACAGATCGCAAAGGAACTTTCTACAGTAGGGTTTAAAGAAAGCCGAGGATGGATACAAAATTTTTATAAAAAAAAAAATGGGTTGAACATATGAAGGAGTACCTCAATTTCTCAGAGTCTTCCTGGTGCCTATGAAGAAAAGTTACTTTCCTTTCAGCGTCACATAATTCAGTTGTGGAAGGGAAATTCATATTTGCTTTCCCAAATTGGTGATGCAGATAAGACACCAGTCTACTTTGAAATGCCACTGAACTGTACTGTGAGTGTCAGTGGTTCTAAAAGTGTTACTATCAGAACAGGTAGTAATGAGAAACAACGGTGTACGGTAATGTTGTGTATATTCGCTGATGGAACCAAACTTCTGCCGTACGTTGTTTTCAAGAGAAAGGCGCTTTCGAAAAATATACCCGTTGGTGTTATCGTCAGAACTCGGGACTCTGGCAGTTCGCTAGTGGAAGACTGGTTAAAATGTGTCTGGCAACATCACCCTTGTGCATTATTATGACAAAAGAGCTTGCTTGTTCTGGACAGTTACCGCGGCCATACAACAGACGCTGTGAAGAAATTCATTAAGGATGGGAAAACCGACCTTGCAATCATCCCAGGCGGGATGACAACTATGCTACAGCCACAGGATGTCTGTGTGAACCACCCGTTCAAAGCAGCCTTGAAACAGCTGTATACCGAGTGGATGGCAGCCGATAATCGCACACTGACTCCAACTGGTCGCATTCAGCGCTCGGAAGTTCAGCTGCTCTGTTCGTGGATTTTGACGGCATGGAATCGTATCTCTGGAGATCTCATACGGAGGAGCGATGACGGCATTTTGTGGGAAAGTGATGGTGATAAAAGTTCCGAAGTTGACGACTTCAAAACTGTTGGAAACTATTTTGGAGAAATGCTTTTCTGATTATTTAGTAAAGATTGTAAATAATTTTGAGTAAACTTTTTTTTTCTTAAATTGTCGCACCCCCGCAAGAAGGCTACCACAAGTCAAAAAAATTCGATTTTGAGTTATTGCGTACATAGCAATGGTTTATGTTTAGTCTATGTCCTGGAAAAGTGCCACAAGTCAAAACGTACTTTTATCGTTGCTATGGCCTTTGTTTCTGTTTTCTACCTACAAGAAGGTTGTAACTCAAATACTAGAAGACTGCCACGTGTCAGTTATGGTAGTTTTCTTTTGGGAACATGATATGAAAGACTGCCGTAACTCGAAATATAGCAGTTTTCTTCCATGCAGTTGGATGGGAAATGACCGCCATTTTGAGTTGATGCTGATGTTGTCTGTAGTGTCGATTAGCCAGGATTGACTGTTATGGTGAATTGGAAACATTTACTACATGAAATATGACTTCTAGAGCTGCATTAATTATGTCAATGGCACTTCACCGCATAGATATTGAAGACAGTAGTGAAGGAATCGTAGAAACTAATGAAATACCGAAAGAATCTGCCGTTCATGTAAGTAGCATTAGGTTATAGGTTATGCTGGGATATCGTTGTATGTCGACTTTTGTTTATGTTGCAGAACGAAGTAAATTAGAATTATGATACAGTGAAACCTCGTTAGTACATTTTCAAGGGACTGAAAAATTTTAACGTCAATAGCGGGAAATCTTACTAATGGAAAATAATAATTAAACCTCATTAATTTGTATCTCTAAGGGAAATGTAAAAAAAAAACGCCTTAATCAGAAGTGCCGCGGCGCATGCTACTGTCTTACTTTTATACCTATTAAGTCGCAACGAAAATGCGATCGTACTATGCGATGCGCTGCGCGTGCTACTGTCTTACTTTTAAGAGTCGCATATACCTGTTAAGTCGCAACCCTCGCCCGCTTGTTGGCATGAAATGTTATCTCAGAGCGGTCGGTCTCACATTCCACTAGGGGTGGACAAAGAATGCTTTCAGGGCTGACGAAAATGCGATCGTACTAAGCGATGCGCGGCAAAATGTGCGACGTGATAAATGAGGTACTTTTTACATTATTGTCATCAGATAAGAATCGGGACTTGAAAATTACGACGTGATATGCGATAAAACTTACTAATGAGGAACGTGTTAACGAGGTTCTACTGCACTCTAATATTTATTGTCTTATTTAAGGATTCTTCTTAACCAGTACCATTTTCAAGGAATTTAAATGTATGTCTGAGTAGGACTAGGTTAGTGTAGGCCTATATGCTTGATAATTTGCATGTATCAAAGTTTCGAGGGAAAACGTGCACTATAAACCGGAAATATGACTATTGGAATTTTATAATATGCCAGTTTCTCCCATTTACGGTGACGTATTTGTTAAGCTAATGGATTTTGAAGATGAAGTCGTATCTAGTAGGCCTACTCTGGCAAATGTACCGACTAGAGATTAAATATACCAAGGGGCTTCCTTGCAGGTTATCAATCAAGAAATTCAGAATGGGACTCTTCCTGAAGATGAGCAAATTCATGCTAGATTTGATGACGATATTATGAACATAGTAGAAGAAGAAAATCATAATAATTCTGGTATAGATAAAACATGGAATACGAAAGGTGAACCAAATTCTTCTAACTCCACTGAAATTTCTTTACCAAATGATTTATTTATTTATCATATGATGATACAGAGTTAAAATAAAAGTTATACACACTACATATAAAGTTATATATGCAGTTATATACATAGTCATAAACACAAGTTCTTGCTTTAAACTTCTAAATCCAGGCCATCAATCCATTGAAGTGCCTCAGAAGATGCATGATGTATGTCACCTACTGATCCTTGGAACGCTCGTTGCGGACATTCACCAACAATATGTTCGATGGTTTGCAGTGTAGCTCCACAATCGCAGTTAGCAGAAGTAACCCTTCCCCATTTGTGAAGCAGGAATCCACATTTGCCTTGTCCTGTACGGATCCGCGGATAATGATTCTCCTATGGGTGTCTGGTAGGCCAGGCGACAGGTCGAAAAAAAAAAAAAGCCTCAATAAGGAAATAATTAGTGGAAAGCTGGAAATTGCTTTAATTACTTTATTTGGACCCAGATATTACTCTCCCAAGTTTTCCTCCTCGAGCGAAGTCGGCGTTGGCTCTTCTGGCCCTAAGAAGGTACCCTCTTTTTTTTTTTGCAAATATCTCCCAAACCATCAACTTTATCAGCACAATACCTATTGTAAAAAATAATCTAGAGTAAATTTCCTACAAAACTGTTCCCTACCTTTTGTCTCTAATGTCAACCGTTACGATGCTACGACCATTGAAAGTGGAGCCCTTTCTGATTCTTGCGGAAAAGCTATGGAAATGATATGCCATATGAAAGTTTCTACATGTTATAAATATTTGTCAGCATCCCAGGTGCACAAGCTGTTAACTTGTTAAAAGTATAACAGCTTTTCAATGTAAACAGCTGTGGCCTCAATTTCTCCGTCATTGCTTTCATCGTCTGTATCGGTACATTTGTCCGACGTCACAGGGCGCTCAGGATTAACATCGATGTCTCAGTCACAATCATCCATATCATCTTCCTCGGCAGCATTTGTACATGACCGTCCCATACAATTCATGCAGGTGCTGGAGCATCGGAGGCCCGTTTTACTTCAACCACACGCTGCGTTACATCCTTCTGAACATTTGCAGGACCCACTGTGTTTAGAAGCGTTTGTGGCGCCGGATCCCTCGTAGGTATGGGAGCCAAACCACATTGAGAATTTTTCCAGCCCCAATACAGTGAATTTGTATCATTTCCATACCATGTTTGGATTTGATGGTATGTTCTTAAAGAGTACTCACGTGCCGCTGATTCAGTGGGAGGTAAGCTTGCGAGATTAAATCGATGTTTGCTTAGAGATTTTGCAAACAGTTCGAACCGCAACTCATTAAGGGTATTTCCCGTGTTTTTTTTTTGTCATATAGCCTAGCCGAAACCAACTGGCCCGCTTTGTCAATTTCATCGGGGTTTGCGTTCACGTCTCGGAAAACCTTAACAGCTGTCTGCAGTTCCTCATTACTCTTCAGAAGTGTTAAAAATTTCATTTTGCCCTGCCTGTGAAACGAAGACACTCGGCGGGAGATTGAAACTTGTGCAAAATAGTTGTTGTTTGGTTGAACCTTTGCTGGGTTTCATAAAATACATTTTCGTGGAGGGTGGCATACGAGCCGCCAAGATGAAAGAGGATATCTATATCTTCAGCGACTATAATGACTGAATTATCGGGCCGAGATAACTCGAGCGCGGTGGTAACGATGAGCACAACGACATCTTCTGGAGCTTGTCTGGTTTCGATTCCTTCGCTTTCGAATTTGACGCACAACAAGTCGATCAATCTTCGTTTGTTTGTGTCATTAGACAGAAAGTTTGTTTGTGGCATAGGTGCCATCATAGAAAAGAAAAAGAAAAAAAAAAACACCACCACCACACGTTAGCAGCATCATGCTTGTGCGATCGTCGAAGACGTTTCAACGGACTTGATACTGCGAACTGCTGGGTCGTCAGGATACCCATCGAAAATAATGACACTGTTTTGGAAGTTTCTTTTAACGTAATTCACATATTTGGCACTATTGTCGACAAAAAAAATCGGTTTGGTGCCAAATTACACTGTGCAGAAGATTTCCTCCATCAAGAACATGATGTAGGTCCTCAAATATGGGCTAATCGGTAACAGGATGGAATGATTTATAGAACACAGACTTTTGCGTCTACGCATTCCGGCTTCATCAAAGATCGCAACCGGATACGGAGCTAGTTCAAACTGGAAATATTGTTTCAATTCTGCATCGGATTTCTTTGCAAGGCAAATGCGTCGGAAAAGCACAAGAGGATCAACAAGAATATCCGTGTTGCGGATTTTTATTTTCGAATTTACGGTGCGGAGAGGCATCACGCGATTTTTTCTAAGGAACTTCACATCGTGAAAGTTTTTGCCGGTTATGCCTTTTTGTGCTGCTATTCCAATTTCATAGGCCATATGACAAGTGATTTGTCCATCCCTGGCAACTCCTGTGCTTAACGAAACAACGTGTTGTCCACGAGGAAAGGGATCGTGAGTTGATAACCATCCAACAAATTTTCTCAAGACCGCATCATCCCGCGAGAACCAACGCACACCGTGCATCCACATGCTGTTCTGTAGTCGAAAACGCAATATTGCAAAATGATACTAATGGTAGGTACTTGGCCACAGCTGTTTACATTGAAAAGCTGTTATACTTGTAACAAGTTAACAGCTTGTGCAGCTGGAATGTCGTCAAATATTTATAACATGTAGAAACTTTGATATGGCATATCATTTCCATAGCTTTTCCGCAAGAATCAAAAAGGGCTCCACTTTGAATGGTCGTAGGATCGTAATGGTTCACATTAGAGACAAAAGGTACAGAACAGTTTTGTAGGAAATATACTCTAGATTATTTTTTATAATAGGTATTTTGTTGATAAAGTTGATGGTTTGGGAGATATTTGCATAAAGCGAAAAATGGTACCTTCTTAGGGCCAGAAGAGTCAACGCCGACTTTGCTCGAGGGGGGGAAACTTGGAAGAGTAATATCTGGGTCCAAATAAAGCGATTAAAGCAATTTCCAGCTTTCCACTAATTATTTCCTTCTTGAACTACCCGTCGCCTGGCCTATGGGGAGTTTGAAACTTTCTATCTGGTTGGAAGGGTTTTCAATCAGATGTGCATTGAATACTGATGATTCTTCCCACATAGTTTTCCATGCTTCTGAGATGTTAAATGAAGAGTCTTCAAGAAGTACTGCAGTGCGCCAACGTGGTTTTCTTGACTTCAGCCGTTGATTACCTGTTTTTGCTACATCAGTATGTATGGGTAGCTGGGGGTTCTTCTGAATGGTTTTCCAGATCTTCAGGAGAGCCTCTGATCTTCGAAGAGCTGGAGGTTGGATGTTACTTAGAACAGTTTAAGTCGACATTGCAAAGTTTACCAAATGATGAAGGTAAGTGTTGAAAAATAATTTGAGAAACTTCTCAGTGTTTTCTGTGATATTATTGCAGATGTTATTATGTCAGTGATTTTAAATCAAACCTTTAAATTAATATTTACAGAGGAGGAAACGGATGCGGCAAGAAAATAAGTGGAAGAAGAATGCTGCTAAGAGGAAGAGAAATAGTGGAGAAGAATTCGTAAGTGGCTCAGGTAAACTTGTGTCTGCAAGATCGCTCAAGCCACCGTGTAGTGATAAATGCCGGCTAGCATGTAAAACGTAAGTTAAAGATGAAGAAAGGGAAGTGATACTAAAAGACTTCTGGCCATTAGCTGATATCGCACGTCAGAGACAATATATCGCCGACCATTCTCATGCTATTAATCCTACATACAGATATGAAGTTCACAACTGTTCAAGGGGTCTAAATATGGCATACTATTTTACTGTAAGAAATTCATGCATAAGAGTTTGCAAGGTAATGTTTATGTCCACTCTGGACGTTGGTGATCGTTTAGTTCGGTCAGCTATCAGCAAGACAGCTAGTAATGGTGTCACTATGGGTAACAGAAGAGTTAAGCATGGTGATCACAAGCAATTGGATTCCAACATTAGGGAGAACATACGTCGTCATATCGAATCATTTCCATGGATTGAATTCCACTACTTACGGGCCCAAACGAACCGTGATTATATTGATGGGGGATTATCAGTCACAGCTATGCACAGGCTCTACAGTGAAGAATGCAAGAAAAAGGACATTTCGTTTGGCAAGTACATGGGAAGCGTGAGCTGAGTGAAAGTGGGAGGAGAGAGATCAGACTGGTTGGAACAGAGAAACGGCCTGAAACAAGGAAGTGCACTGTCACCGTTACTTTTCATTGTGGAGATGGATGACATAATGACCCGAGTGGCACAAGTAATTGGGGAAGGAAAGATGAAAGCAATGGTGTTTGCAGATGATTTGATGATTTGGGGAAACGAGGAGGAGGAGGTACAGGAACAGTTGGACGTGTGGGAAGGAATAATACGAGGATATGGGATGAAATTTAGCATAAATAAGAGTGAGATGGTGATCACAACAAGGAAGAAGGAAAGAACCACAACGGGAATAACAATTGGTGGGGAACAGCTGGAGAAAGTGGAGAGTTTCAAGTATCTGGGAAGCCTGATACAAGATAATGGAAGAAACGATAGATAAATAAATGAACGGGGGAGGCAGGCAGAAGCATTTCGGAGGAGTGTGAGAAGCATGTTATGGAGCAAGGATGTCCCTCAGAACAGCAAAATGATCATATATCGGACGTACTATGTCCCTATCCTGACATATGCCTCGGAGACCGTGGTTATGAAAGGAAGGGAGAAGAGCAAAATACAGGCCAGTGAGATGAGGTTCTTGAGAAGCAGTATTGGAGCTACAAAGATGGACAGAATAAGAAATGAGAGGACCAGGGAATTAATGAAGGAGGAACCATTACAGGATGGTATAGAGAAATCTAGACTTAGATGGTATGGACATGTAAATCGAGTGGAGGGGAAGAGGATACCCAGGAGAGTACACGAGACGAAGTGGGAAGGAAAGAGACCGAGAGGAAGATCGAGAGACAGGTGGCTGAAGGGGGTGGAAGAAAGCGTGAAGAAGAGAGGAGAAGACTGGACAAGGGTGGAGGCTGAGAGATGGTGGGAAGACAGAAGACGTTGGAGAGGCTTGTGTTCTAAACAGACCCGGCCAGTGGCTGGAAACAGTGCAAGATGATGATGACTGTATACTCCAGAATTTTCAACGAAGAGTATAACGTAGGATAGGATTCTCCGTGCCAAAAAAGGACCAGTGCTCTGAGTGTGAATCATTTAAACTTGCTACTAGTGATGCCAAAGTACTACTTAAAGAGAGATATGAAGAACATATTGAAAGCAAAATAAAGTTCAGAGAGGAGAAAGAGGAAGACAAATCAGCTGCTGTCGAAGGAAAGTGTGTTAACTGCATGTTATGACTTGCAGGCTGTTTTGAACACTCCTGAAGGAAATATTTTTTTGTTTTATTATAAAAGGAAACTGTCAGTATATAACTTAACTGTCTTTGACTTGGCCACTGCTAAGGGTTTTTGCTTCGTATGGGACGAGACTATAGGTGGAAGAGGATCAAATGAAATAGGATCCTCGGTTCTAGAATTTCTGAATGTCAATTGCAGGGGAAAAGATGTTATATTTTATTCTGATAACTGCTGTGGTCAGAATTAAACAAGTACATAGCATCACTGTACATGTATGCGGTGTTGGTTGAAACATTAAGTATTCCTTCCATCACACCGAAGTTTTTTACAGTAGGGCATGGACAGAACGAAGGTGATACCATGCACAGTGTCATTGAGAAAAGGGCATTGAGATCTGCCCCAATTTATGTCCCAGTGCAATGGGTCAAAGTGATCCAAACTGCTAAGAAATCTGGCGACCCTTATGTTGTGAAACAAATGGTAACAGATACTTTTTATGATCTGAAACAGCTAGCAGGTGAAATTGGAAATAATTTTACCACAAATGTTGCCAAGTACTCTGGAATGATATTAAAGTGCTACGAGCAAGAAAGAATACACCTTTCATTCTGGAGTACAAGACAAACTTTGGGGAAGAATTCAAGCAGATAGATGTACGGCATCGACAAAGAGGACGTCTTCTCATAGGATTGTTAAGGTTGAAGAAGGCTTATAGCAAACAGCTTGGCATATCTGAAGCCAAAAAGAAAGCCTTAGTATCTTTATGAAAATTTAAGATTTCCAAATTTTTCTGCCTAATCAACACAATTTTGGAAATCTTATATCTTAAATTTTCATAATCAAACTATCAACGCGGAACCTGAAATGGATACTGCTTCGAATTAGTATCTTAATGCGATGCCAATCTCATTGCATTTGTGCACCAACTGTATTACAGAGACCTTAACAAGAGATGCCTAAAGCATAGTAAGTAGCAATCAAACCTGAAAAGTAAGGTTCCTGTAAATCTCTGTATTTTGTTTATGTGATGTTTCTTTGTGTATCATTCAATGTTATGACTTTCTAGTTAACAAAGCGCCTATGTGTTTTGCTGGATGTAGGTACTATTACTGAGGAATCAAGTAAGATATGACACATTCATAAACTGTATGTTATAATGACAGCCAGTGTTATTGTCTGTCGCATTATTAAGTTCTGTAATTATATTCTTACTTCTTTATTGTATTAAACTGCTTAACCTAATTTTTATTTTTTCCCCCCCTGGGGCTCACATGTAGTGGGACGTGGGTTGGCGACCACGGAACCCCAGCTGAGTCCAGCATTGCTTCCAATTACTTGTGCCGCACTCCTCTTCGTCTTCTTTCCTGTCGACCTCCCTTGGTCAACTCTTGTTCTTTTCCAACCCCGACGGTATTAGGGAATCCGAGGCCTATGGAGTCTTTCACTTTCCCGCCTTAATTGGCCCTTGTCGCATCTTTCCTGATCCCACCTTCTCTGGTTTTCTTTTCATTATCTTTCCTTTTCACTTTAAGATTCCTGCACTGATTTTTGTTAATTGTCTATCTAAATTCCATTTAGCGATTTTCTTTTGCATCTACACTCCATTTTGAAGGTGTTTTCAGTCTACGTTGCATTTTGTGTCTTTTCGATCTACAGTAAATTGCAGTTAGCGAGTGTTTTCAACCTCAATTGCATTTTGTAAGGATTGACAATCTAAATTGCTTTTTAGTAAGTCTTTCAATATAGGGGCTGGGACTTTTGTGAGTATTTTGAATTTCAATTGCATTTTGTATTTTCAACCTAAACCGCCTTTTGCAAGTATTTTCAATCTAAATTGCATTTTGTTTGGTGGGCATTTTGCAAGTATTTTGATTCTCAATTGCATTTTGTGGGTATTTTGAATTTAAATTACATTTTGTAAGTATTTTCAATCTAAATTGCATTTTGTAAGTATTGTCCATCCAATTGAGTAGTTTGAATCAACCATGCATTTTGTAAGCATTTTCAATTTCAATTGCATTTCGTAAGTATTTTGAATTTCAATTGCACTTTGTGATATTTTGGAATCTGAAATGGGCATTTTTCAATTTCAATTGCATTGTGTAAGTATTTTGAACCTCAATTGCATTTTGCATGTAGTTTCAATCTCATTTGCAATTTGTAAGTATTTTGAATTTCCCTTGCATTTTTTAAGTAAAGTATTTCGACTCTACATTGCATTTTGTGCGTATTTTGAACCTAACCTACATTTTGTGTGTATTTTTCAATCTATTCCATTTGTGAGTATTTTCATTCTAAATTCCCTTTTGTAAGTAGTTTCAATCTGAGTTCCTTTTTGTAAATATTTTCCTCGTCACTTAATTTTTGTTCTGGTTTCCACTTCATTGACCTTTTCGATATCACCCAGACTATTAGGGGCCGATAACCTAGATGTTAGGCCCCTTAAAACAACAATTATCATCATCATCATCATTTTATTGTTTCATAGATGAAAATGTACCATCCTTGTTTCATTATATCCCTGATGTAAAGGGCTGGAACAGGGTCCACTCGGCCTCAGGAGGTCAACTGAGTAAAGGGCGGTTCGATTCCTACCTCAGTCAACCTCGAAGTGGTTTTCCGAGGTTTTCCACTTCTCTAGGCAAATCCCGGGATGGTACCTAACTTAGGGCCATGGCCGATTCCTTCCCTCTTCCTTGTCTATCAGTGCCCTTAAGACGGTAGAGGTCGGATCCCTCACTGAGACAGAGGGAAAAACCAACCCTGGAGGGTAAATGGATTAAGAAAGAGAGAATCAATGTTATTAAAATAATGTTAGCATTGCAGCTGTGACTAATCCAGTAAAATATATTTGTAAGCATTATTCTATGTACAAGAGTATGGTTTAGAGCTGTGGTAAAGTTCGTTAAAATACAAATTCAGTCAAATTATTGATAAATACTTTGGCCATAAGTGTTGGTATTCCCACGATCACCTAATAGAAAACTGTCGTAAGTCCAAATTTCCATGTATGACTTAAAAGCACTTCTATAATAATAGGTTCATAACGAATTGTGCCGTAATAAAAGCTGAATGTCAGAGGACCATCTAATACAAGTTTCGTTATCCTAAAATATTATGTATTATTTTTCCCATTGATTCAAACCTTTGCGAGCTTCTCCTGAAAAATGATTGTTTTTGACTTGTGGCAGTCTTCTTGCCGGGGTGCGTTGTGTTCTTCAAAATAAGGGTGCGGGTCTTATTCAGGGGCGGGTGGTATTCGAGTATATACGGTACTGTACTGTGTTTAAATTTAACCCCTCAAGTCGGTGGGCCGTACACTGTACGTCCGCTGGACTCTACTCGTTCAGCCTGTTCGACGTACCACAAACGTCCGGTGCAGGCGGAAGTTAGAATGCCTATTACGCATGAAACCCTGCTGCTTCGCCGGATCTTCTTTCACGTTATAAACCGAGAAGTTATGTACTTTCATGCCATCTCTGTTTCATAATTAGAACTAATACGAAGTTGATCGATATCCGTTGCTTTTGACGACTCATATCGATCAGCGAAGGAACATGAAACGCGCTCTATTGAGTTTCAGGTTAGTTGCTTTAGAAGGTACCACATCCTTTCCTGCCATCTCGAGATTGTTTTGTGAACTATATCTAACTTGACAGTTTTAGTCACGTATGAGGGGGAAGAACCGATAGCAATTACTTTGTAGATAACTTTTGCTTCGTAGGCTAGAGGCTTCTCAGTCGCAGATGAATAATTGCCGGACTGTCTCATTCTCTGACGGGTGCAGATATTATTGGTTTGATAGATGACAGTAGTGGAAGTGATGTATAGGGAGCGATATTTTCGGTAGTGATACGGACTATGCACAGCATGATGTTATTGGAGAAGTGGGAGACAGCCCACACGAAGAAGAAATAGCTTCAGCTGTAATAACAACGACCGCTGTTCAGTGTTTGTGGCGAGAGGTAGACTTCCTCACAAATACACAAAAGATCCCCTTCACGGGTATGCCGGGTCCAAGAAGGCATTTCACGTCTGTTTTTTGCTGCTTTCGACAATGTGATTGAACTAGTTTGAGAAACAAATATGTAGGCCTACGCGGCAGAATGTATGGTGGCGCGCCCTTGAAACCAAGGTCGCGCGCCAGGAAGTGAGAGTCAGTGACACGGGACAACATTTATGTGTTCTTGTGGCTTGTATTGTTGATGGGGATAATGCAGAAACCTACCTTAAAGAGCTATTTCACCCCTATATTCTCTCAAACAATGCCAAGGAACAGGTTTGAAATAATATTGCGATATTTACATTTTGTTGACAATTGCGACACAGGATGCATACACTGGGCCTAAAAAGCTTTTCAAAATTCAGCTTTTCCCGGAAATTATACCTGAAAAATATGTATATATGTAGATTGAACATTATCATGTAACTATCTTGCTTTCATTGTAAATATACCTGAAACAAATACCAAAAGTGGAACTTATCAAATTATTATACTTTTGTAAATATTGCGTGTGATTATGGACAACCCTGAAGAGCAGTCGTCACATATATTACTGAGAAACATTGGACATGATTTCGGTAAGTAATCGTAAAAATTTCATTACGTTATATTTCGTAGATTTAACATTATTAATTTTTTACCTTGTTGGTGTCCAAACCTCTGCTGAGCTTAAATTTAAATACCGCAGGAGAAGTGAAAACCTCCGGATTAAATAGCCGGCCTGAGGGGTTAAAGAACATTAGAAGTACATAGCGGTACTGTAATTCATTTCAGAAACTTACCAAATAGAGTACAGCAATTAGACAAACTTAACTGAAACGTCAACCAAAAAATACCCTCGCGTGATAAACTTGCTTTCGTTTCACCATTCTTCACACGATCACTAATCTTTAGTTGATCACTCACAGAATAGGCCTATGCTTTCAGTTTCTGTGACATCGCAACAAGCACACAGAAATCGAGACAACGAATGAATAATTTATGATCCACGGTTGTGCTCATTTCCATTATTGCCAAGCCCTGTTGCATAGCCACTTTGTTGACTGCATCACAATGTTAATCATCAGATGTGTATTCAAAGCTTCTGCCTAGCAACAATCTTGATACAGTATGTATTTTGATAAGACAAACCAAAGGTTGAGTTTAATTATGTCCATCTCTTTTGGTTTGAAGTTTGTAGCAGTAAATTTTACTGCTGAAATGCTACATGCAGATTTTTGTTTTTGTTTTTAAAATAACACATAGATTGCAGAAATCATTCATAAATGATACAGTATTTTATTTTGGGAGACATAGCTCATCCACGTTATATACAAATCCGCTGTATATCGAACCATGGTGTATCTGGCTTGTACTGTATTATTTTTTTTTCCAGTGCTCACCTTCTATGTATAGCAATATTCATTTGTTTGGTTTTGTGGAAAAGATTGACATTAGATACTTTTTTCAGTTCAAATCAGTTGAAGACGGAAGTGCAGCTTTAGTAGGTCTGGATGGGGCCAACTTCCGGGGACGTCTCATTAAAGTGTCAAGTTGGTCTACGAGAGGTATGTAATATTATCTGACTATTGAGTATTCTCGGTAGACCTCGAAAGTTCATGTATATGCGTGTTTTTATTAAATTGCCTTACAGTGCGCGACAAACCATTGGAAGCCTGAAGGTCAAGGGGCCCTCCGCTCCGCTCTCCTCCCCGCGCCTGGCGGTGTTACCATGGTGTTGCACGGTACCTTCAGTCGAGTGCTGGATGCGAGAACGTACATGACAACACCGCACCGACTACGCGTGACCTTCAGGCTTCCAATGGTTTGTCCCGCACTATAGTGTGAAACATCGATTCATAATTGCTGGTGAAATGCCAGGGAGGGGGGGGGGGGAACTATTTGGTAAACCTGTGGACTAGGGAAAACAAAAATGGGGGATTGTGTACAGAACTATAATTAAATTGCCTTAGTGTGAAACATCGATTCATAATTCCTGGTGGAATGCCAAGGGGGGAAGAAAAACTATTTGGTAAACCTGTGGACGAGGGAAAACAAAAATGGAGGATTGTGTACTGAACTATAATCCTGTTACTAATGCGACGAGATGGAAGAGTATTAGGTTCCAGCTAAAATATGCGAGGTTCAAGTTTTCTACGTCACATTTTTACATTTGACTTTTATTGTGTCGGTTGATCACATGCATCAATTCCCACCTTTGTAATTTCCCTCAATTCTCATTCCTCTGTATGTATCCCTCTTTAGTTTCATCCAGAATATTGTTACCAATATCCTGGTTTATCTAACTACGGTACTACTTGGACATGACCTGATTCTGTAACCTTCAATCTGAAAGGTACAGCATTATAAACCCACATGGCGAAGTGTAGCACATTATAAACGTGTATCCATTTGTTTCAATGTACTTGTTTTGGGGCATTAAATTGGTGATGTTCCTCACCTCACTGTTCATCACTATCCCAAAATTATATGATGGACGCTTACAACCAGTTTGACGAGATTTGTATTGCCTTTGCAGTGGGACACTGAGAAGTCTCGCCTCATTATGCAATCGGCGCCACTTGCACTCCGTTTGATGAAATTTGTGTTGCCCTAGTGGTTGGAGACTGGGAAATATTGTGATTAATGCAATAGGTGCCACTGTTGTCCATTTAACAAGATTCTCACTGCCGGGCATGGAAAAATGTCGCAATGTTATGCAATTGGCACCAGTTGCAGCCCATTTTCCTCACAGTTGGACACTGAGAAATGTTACGTGATCAGCACTTTTTTTGGTCTGTTTTCAAGATTCTCTCTGCCTAACGTTTGGACACGGAGAAATACTGGGGTGTCGCGCAAGCGGCGCTACACCCGGCCAATTGGCAAGACTCCCACTATCCTACCAGAGTGGCGGTCGCAATTGTTGGTCATGGTCAAAACTCGCAAGCGGGTATTGCCCTGTTGCACTGCTCGCAAGTAGCTTGATATGATTCCCACATTCCTAATGCTGTGGTCGCTAGTTTGTAATGGATAAGAAGTAGGAAGTATAGCAATGCTACACAGTAAATGTTGTATTTTATTAGGCTGACACGTCTCACACTCCGTACGTAGTAGTGTGATTTGCTGCCTATCTTGAGAATGTCAATTTGAAGATTAAACACATGAAGTAGTTTTAAATCATCATCATCGATTTCTCCAGCAGTCTGGGTGTGGGAATGAACAAGCCCCTTCCATAGCTATCTGTTCTGCCACCATTCTTCTTCCACCACAGTCCTCCATTTGCAGGTCACGTGTGATTGTGTCCTTGGTTGTTTAGTTCCACAGTTTAGGGGCTGTGACAACGCGGTCATGTAGCCTCGTGTACTTTGGGTGTGTGTAGAATCTGATTACCAGAGTTAATTATGATGACTGTATTAGTGTGTGTTATCTGTTCTTTAATTCAAGTAAGGACAGCAGACTTTGGATTTTTCAAATAGTTCCTTCTTGTGCCGCCAAATGCCACCGTAAACGACTACTAGTCCAGAACTTAGCTACTAGACGGCACTGCAGTTAGCTCCTGGCAACGAACTTAGGAACCTAAGAGCGTTGTTTACATTCTTAACCTATACAATTTAGCTTCACACAGATCCACCCACTCGTACCTAATGAGAAGGGAAGACCCCCCACTTTGTACCTGTGGAGCCGTATTCACCGAGTGTGTGGATCTTGCTGACTTACGAAGAAACCTTGGTTTGCAGACGACACTCAAACTTATATTAGCCGATGACGCGGTGGCTGCTGATCGCGTTATCCGCTTTATAAGTGAGAGTGGGTTAGGGCCAGCAATCTAAATTTTCCAGTGAACATTGACTCAACGACTTGTTCGTTTTTGAATGATAATGTTTTGTTTTTTCCGTAATTTTTGTTTATTGTTATAATTTTTATTTTTTATTTAATTGTTTGTTTTTGTTTTATTAATTTTTGGTCTTTTTAAATTTAGATGTCCACCTCAAAATTTTAAATTCAATTCAAAATTTGTATTCTTTAATCTGTGTTAAGAGGCGCAGATGATCTCGTAGTTCCGCCCCTTAAAACAACAATAACTAACTAACTAACTCACACAGATGTAATTGGTGGAAGGTTCTTTAACATGCCATAAATCTATGACAAGGGACCGCCGGCTTTACATCCCCTCCGAAGGAAGGCATACGGAGGGATTTTTAACGCTCTTAAAAAAATCCGATGACTTCGGCCGGGTTTGAACCCTCTATCTTGGGCATAGAAGCTCAGCGTGCTACCAACTACAAGGACGAAGAACTAGGGGTACAGTGGTGAAGCCTTGGTGTACACAGTCAGACTTTCACTGGAAAGCTCTATTGAGGTGCCAATAGCACATCATACATGGCTTGTGGTGTTCTGGCATAACAGCTCGATCCAATTGATCAACAATTCTGGTATGCCATAGTCACCAAGTGAATACCAGATCGCTTAGTGTGAAACACAGTCGAATGTGTTTTCAAGAACAAGGAAGGCAAAATGCAAAGGCTGTTTACTCTTGATGGATCTTAATAAGTATCCTGACGGGCACTATAGCATCAGAAGTTCCAGCACCCTTCACAAAGCCACACTGGTTGGTATTAATGCTGCTTATTTCATGCATTCCTTGATCAAGGTTACTATCACAAGATCTTAATTGTGTGCGATAGGAGGCAAATTTCTATCAGGCAGTGCGTTGGCTATTTTGGGACGAAACATTTCCAAAAGCTTTCAAGATTAGTTTGTTCAAGATGTACCTAATACCTATACTAACCTAGGGACTGGAAGCAGCAGCAACCCTTCCTGGACCAACAAACAGTAGTCTCCAGTTCCTCCGTTCTTGCCTTCATCATCATCATCATCTTGCACAGTTTCCAGCCACTGGCCGGGTCTGTTTGGAACACAAACCTCTCCAACGTCTTCTGTCTTCCCACCATCTCTCAGCCTCCACCCTTGTCCAGTCTTCTCCTCTCTTCTTCACGCTTTCTTCCACCCCCTTCAGCCACGTGTCTCTCGGTCTCTTTCCTTCCCTCTTCGTCTCGTGTACTCTCCTGGGTATCCTCTTCTCCTCCATTCGTTTTACATGTACATACCATCTAAGTCTAGATTTCTCTATACCATTCTGTAATGGTTCCTCCTTCATTAATTCTCTGGTCCTCTCATTTCTTATTCCGTCCATCTTTGTAGCTCCAATACTGCTTCTCAAGAACCTCATCTCACTGGCCTGTATTTTGCTCTTCTCCCTTCCTTTCATAACCCAGGTCTCCGAGGCATACGTCAGGATAGGGACATAGTACGTCCGATATATGATCTTTTTGCTGTTCTGAGGGACATTGCTCCATAACATGCTTCTCACACTCCTCCGAAATGCTTCTGCCTGCCTCCCCCGCTCATTTATTTCTCTATCGTTTCTTCCATTATCTTGTATCAGGCTTCCCAGATACTTGAAACTCTCCACTTTCTTCAGCTGTTCCCCACCAATTGTTATTCCCGTTGTGGTTCTTTCCTTCTTCCTTGTTGTGATCACCATCTCACTCTTATTTATGCTAAATTTCATCCCATATCCTTGTATTATTCCTTCCCTTCAAAACGTGAAAATTGATAAAATAAGGAATGGGGATGTCCGACATAACTGGGATTGGAAAGGAGCCTGTTGAGACGCTTGAAGTCAAGAGATCGAGATGGTATGGTCACATGAAGAGGATGGCTCCCCACAGGATACCTGAAGTGTACTTTGGCTAAAGTGTCCCTGGGAAGAGACCGAGAGGAAGAACTCGCAATGTTTGGGAGAAGAAAAATTTAGATGACCTTGACACTAGAGATAACAACTGGTATCAAATTCCGTATATACTCGAATATCACCTGCCCCCGACTAATTTTTGTATGGAAATTTAAAAGAAAAAAAATATTTTTGGTCACTTTTAAACAATGTTTACATTTCCTGATGCCATGCTATCACGCAACTCACAAAACTGTAAAACCCGCGCTTCTGCCTGCACCACCTGTGCATTGTTGACAGCGACAATGGTTACTCACTCCCCCTACCCGTGTCTCGTGCGGCCGTGTGTAGTGTATAATTAAGAAGCGTGCAGTACACAAGGACTGAAAATGAGCAAAAGAACAAGTTTTACGGCATCCCTCAAGTTGAAAGTGCTAGAATTTGCTGCAGAAAATGGAGTGAAAGTGGTGAGTCGTAAATATGAAGTGTAGCCATGTATGATTCGTTATTGGTGTAACCAGAAGGACAAATTACTGGAAACAAAGAAAAATTCTGAATCCCTTCGCATGTGAAAAAAGGAATGTATGAAAATGTGGACATAAGTTCTGGAGTGGGTTCAAGAAACAAGAGACAATGACCATGCTGTAAATCACGCAATGGTGCCGCGTAACATTGCAGCACTGCGTAACCTTGAACTCGGCCCAAACACTGCTGCAGCGCTGCCCAGTGCTGTGACCCGTCAGCTGTGATGATGAAAAAGAGTGGCTATTTAAATGGGCTATTATAACCTTTTTCGTAAATAAAGTATAGGTTAAAATAATTATTTTTTGTCTTGATTTAAAGATGCTAGGTGGTCCTTTGTGTGCCTTTATACCACGCCATCCTAATCTATATCAAGAGATATTTTTGAAGCCGAAATTCGGGGGGAGAAAAAAGGTGAGGGGTTATATGCGAGTAAATACGGTACACCTGAAGAAGCACTAGCACCATCTAGTGGGTACTCACAACACCCTATATAGCACGTGGCAGGCAATTTAAATCTTTAAAATTTGGATGACTCAATTAATATCCGCTCCCAAGTTTTGACGTCCGATTTTGTATAGAAATGTGCGTGTCGTATTCGGGTATATACGGTGCGGGAACAACAGGTATGGATGGACAAGACAAATTGGAGATCACTCATACAAATATAACCACACTCGGCTTGCTGGAGCAAAGAAACTATGATGATGAGGCGAATTGGTCTGTAATTTGAACATCCTGTAGGATCTCCCTTTTGCTTGATGCAAAACGGCAGAAAACATGTCTGACTTACAGTATAGGTATTTTAAGTTCGTTGTTGTACCACAACCGAGTTGAGAGCTGCCTTTTCCCTTGGAAACCTCCAAAACCAGTACTTTTGACATACGGTACTGTACTTGATGTAAAGGACATTAAAATGTGTATTTAAAATTTAATTTTCCCATCAATTAACACAGAACTAAACAAGGAAAATTATGATGTAATTTTTTTTTTAGCCTACTTAAATGTACACTTATGATATCGATTCGGGCTAATGTCTGTCTGCCTGTACTGTCCTGTCCTGTCTGGCTGGCTGGCTGGCTGTGTGTGTGTTTGTCCCCCTATCAACTCCTAAACGGCTGCAGCAAGCGAATCCAAATTTGGTATGAGTAAAGATCTATACATGAATATCTCAAGCCCATATTTGAAAATTATGTCAGTGCTACCAACTGCTGAAAAACTGCAATTGAAATTTGAGCTCCATGTTGGATGTCTTGGAAGGTATGCATGGGAGCTATTCCACAATTGGCACACATATAGTGTACCCTTTTGAACATGAAGACCTTCAGGACAGGATTCATTCCTTGGGGTGGAGCGTTCCTACTTGAAGCTAACAACTGTCCTGGCATACACCATTTGGAAGATCAATAGGGCTGATCAATGAATCATCACACACAGAATTCAAAATCAGAGTAAAACAACTTTATTAACACTGATGAAACAAAATACAAAACGAAAAAAAGAATAAGCAAATTAACAAAATATCAAAATAAGAAAATCAAAATCCTAAAGGAAATTATATCAAAATAAATTAATAAATCATAAAATTTTGAAATAAATCCAAAATCTGCTTAAAATCCAAAATAATTTACTCAAAATCAAAGAATATTAAAATCAATCCAAATGAATTCCAAAAATTCAGAAATAAAATTAAAAACTGACCAAAATCAAAATATAAATTAATTGGATCTTAATTAAACTAATTACACAATTTAATCAATCAGCGAATCAAGATGTCTTATCAAATTAATCAATCCTTGATTGAACAATAAAAATCCTATAATCAACCATTAACCAATTATTCAAATTAATCATTACATCAATTAATTAATCAATCTTCGATCAGATACGTAACTGAAATTTGATCTGATCCCTATATAATCAATGCTCATTGACAATTCCACATTGTGAGCTCATCATATCAAATATCATGCCACCTCACCATAATGTACCATTTAAATTACCATTACTCTAATTAAATCATTTGCATATCCCACTATTAAACAGGGCTTCTCCAATTATGATCCAATATCATAACATAATCTGGCAACATCGCCTGTATGGATTAAGATGCTCTCATAAAAATAAAAAAAACACCTTATGCATCCAAATTCTTAACACAAACCTTACCCTTTTAGTGGACATAAAATTGGTACATTTTATCTATGAGCTCTCATATGTGCAACAAATGTGCACTTCAATAGGATTTGAGATGTATTACACTGACATGTTATAATAAACACCAATGCATGAGAAACACGATTATCCAAGGATTGAACTCGAGACTCGATACAACATTTCGGGTCCCGAACTCAACACTGTTTGTCAAAGTTTATGGGTATATAACAACTATACTAATATGCTATAACTGAGATGCTTGCGCTATCCTCACGAAAATACTGTCTTATGCGAGACAGAAACCAAAAGAAACCAAAAAATGGAAGCTAGACTGTATGCAAATTTGCATCAATGCAATAATGAAAATATTCTATGTTCTCAATTCGTACGACGACAATCAACATTTGAAACAACGATGAGTGTAGGGCACAATGATGTTTCTCCAGCACTGTAATAAAGACATGGCACAAAATGTATTTACAAAGAATACTCACAAAATATGTACACAAATAGGTTTCGAAGTAAGGACTTCGACCTACCTGTTGAGAGCACGGCATGTCTGCAACTGTTATTAGTACCACAGAGAGAATGCGTTCCTACCTCAAATGGTTATTGTATACCTTACCCTTCTACAAAATTCCATTAATTAATAAATTATTATTATCATTATTACCGACAGTAGTGGCTACGCTGGCTAACGCGCAGCATTAGGCCATGGGGCCAAGCTCTCTGCTGACTCGGTAGACGCGTGGGTTCGAGCCCCACCGTCGGCCGTCCTTGAAATGGTTTTCCGTGGTTTCCCATTTTCAACACCAGGCAAATGCTGGGACGGTACCTTCTGACAGGCCACGGCCGCTTCCTTCCACATCCTTGCCCAGTTCATTCACCATCATTCATTTCATCTCTCATTAACTCCTCTCATGAGGTTGGCGTCAGGAAGGGCATCCGGCCGTAAAAATCATCGCCACAAAGACTTCCATCGCATCTCATCCCCGACCCCGTTGGAAAACGGGAATAATAAGGGGTAGACATACATACATACATATTATCATTATTATCCAATATTACTCCTACAGTGATTTGTCTCTGCAACGACGCTGGGACATGAAAGGTCAATGTAGATCTGTACCCTTCCGTAAAATTCATTAATTAATAAATTATTATTTATTTATTTATTTATTTACATATGTTACGCCCTCATTGGAGCACTTAACCAAAACAAGTATATACATATCTCAAAAAACAATATTAATGATTCAGCTTCTTATTTTTCTTCTTTTCCCAAAACATTTTCATTCTAGTCGACCTTGCCGCTCTCTCTGCATCGCTTATGGTGTAAGTTTTGCGGGTAAAGGTTTTTAAGGGAAGTCGGATGTTCTTGTTTTTCAAGATATTCTTCTCATCTTTGTTAGCAATTTGGGACATTGTCAAGCCGAGTTCATCCAGATCATTTTGAATTTCCATAAACCAAGAGTTCTTTGTTTTACTTTTGAAAAAATAATTAAATAATACTTTTAATTGTCTGGTATCCGGCAGGCGTGAGAGATGACAAAAAAAAAAGCAATTCGCCTTTTTCGCATAGTATCGACTGTAGACTCATTCTTTATAAACCACTTCATTTGGTAATAGACGCCATTGACCATCCACCTGATGTTTTTTATTAATTATAGTTCTGAGAATTCTTCTATCAATCTTCTGTAATGTGTCAGTAACTGATCGAGTGTTTAACTTGAAAAGTGTTTCACAAGCATATATTGCTTCCGGTTTAATAACTGATTCGTAATGTCGTAATTTGGCATTTATGGAGAGTGATTTTTTTTTTTGTAACTAGACCAAGTAATATATTGCGCTTGTCTTAACTTTGTTGTTCTATTTTCGATTGACGCTTTCTCATTCAAATTCCATGTTATAATCTCTCCTAAATATTTAAATTTATGTACAACTTTAATTTCTTTATTGTTGATCAATGCAATAGCTTGTGTTTCCACATCAAAGGATGCCATGATTTCAGTCTTTTCAAATGAAATTTGAAGTCCTACTTTTGTTGCAATAGACCCAAGTTCTTCAATTTGGTGTTTAGCCTCATCTATACTGGTTGCAAGCAGTGCAAGGTCATCCGCAAAGGCCAAGCAATTCAGTTTTATATTTGTACCAATCTTTACATTTGGAGGACAAGTTTTGTTCCACTCACGCATGATCTTTTCAGGAACACAATTAAATAATAACGGTGATAGACCATCTCCCTGTCGAAGTCCAGTCCGGATATCAAATGGTTCAGACAAGGCACCTCGAAATTTAACCTTTGATTTAGTATCTTTCAAAGTAACGCCGATGAGGTTGATAAGCTTTTGATGTAACCCAAATTCCCTAAGGATGTTAAGTAATGACCCTCGATGGATACTGTCATAAGCTTTCTTAATAAATTATTATTATTATCTCAAAATGTGCCCAAAGCAAACACAGGCCTAGGCTTGGTATGGGAAACATATGATGACTCAAAGCTCGGTTTTCAGCACGGCCAAGTGAGGGTTAAAGTACTGTTAGCGAGGGAGTGAGAAGGGAGAATAGAACGACCTTGGCCCAAGACAACAAGTGTTGAGTCCAGACACACACTGGTAACAAAAAACATCCTACAACTCTTGCGCCAAATAAGCGACCCTAATGTAAATGAAATGTACAAGCAGCTAGTCTCGTAAGCCTAGTAGTCTCCAGTTCGAAACCGAGTGTGGTACAAACTTTGGAACATAACCTATCGTGGTCAATAATTACAATCAAATAATTGTAAGCACCTTTTGGCCTTACCTTTCACATTTAGCATGCCTCATACACATTTCTTACCTTTTTATTTCCAGTTGGCAATAGCCTGGGGACATGTGACGGTGTTCACAGTAGCCTAACCATACGTATTTCACAATTCTTACCATTTCTTAATTCACCGTAGCTTACCTGGGTGCACATATGAACATCCTGGTACAATATTTGCATGCCTTTATCTTAACCTCTCTGCATATTACCACGATTCAATCCGATACTCATAAATGTTCCAAAACACTCAGACGGTTGTTCAATACACTTTCACTCAAATCGTACCTTACCTGAGATAGCAAACATGTTGGAGACACAGAGATAACATTCCTAGGTTAATTCCAGGGCACAACTTAGCTAATAAATACCTCACCATGTGTCAAATTAAAATACCATCGTTACGGTATAAAATATCCCCCTTCATCCCTCATACCATTGTTGTTATTATCCCTGACATCATCAATAACCTGTGTTATTATTGTATCCGTAATATGGTTGAATTCTCTCTCTTAACCAATTTGCATGCCTTGCTCTTCGTCTTCCTCCATCTTCTGGGCTGAAATACACATACCCTAACAGAAAGTAAATGTACACTCCTACCAGTGTATCAAACGTGTACGGCTTGTAAACGATATTTCCGCTAAGCATCTCAAAAATAAATCGGCAAACGTCACATCACGGACGCACCTCATTAAGCAAAAATAAATCTAACTTCAAAGTTCAAACATTGTAACGATTCGATCCCATAGCTGTTATATTTAAGGGGTTATTCATTTATTATCATGTTATTATTATTATCATTAATTAGTACATCCATGAGGTAAGCCTCCGTGGCTTAGGCGGCAGCACGCCGGACTCTCACCGCTGGGTCCGTGGTTCAAATCCCGGTCACTCCATTTGAGATCTGTGCTGGACAGAACGGAGGCAGACAGGTTTTTCTCCGGGTACTCCGGTTTTCCCTGTCAGAATTTCATTCCAGCAACACTCTCCACTCTCCACTATCATTTCATTTCATCTGTCATTCATTTAATCATCGCCCCTGAGGGTGCGTCAGGCCTCGGCAGCCGGCACAGTTCATATCCTCGCCGCTAG
Source organism: Meconema thalassinum (assembly GCA_946902985.2). NCBI lineage: Eukaryota > Metazoa > Arthropoda > Insecta > Orthoptera > Tettigoniidae > Meconema > Meconema thalassinum. The sequence goes on along the minus strand of OX336394.1, from coordinate 382,225,722 downwards.
ATGGGGGCTTGATTCATTCCATTCCTGACCCGGTCGGAGACTGGAAGCAGGCTGTGGATTTTCATTTTCAGTACATCCATGAGATGATTTTTATATCAGATAATTGTAAGCGTTTTTTTATTATTATAGTCAGAAAGATTTTTATTAATATTCACTTGTAAAGAGACGAAGTATTATATATTGCAACTAGGTGCAATAGTATAAACCCCAGAATGTTGTTGTTTGAGTCTTTTGACTGGTTTGATGCAGCTCTCCATGCCTCCCTGTCCTGAGCTAATCGTTTCATCTCTACATAGCTACCACACCCTACATCCGAGGCAATCTGTTTAACATATTCTAACCTTGGTCTACCCCTACAGTTCTTGTCCTCGACCCTTCCTTCCATAACTAAGCTTGCTATTCCTGGGTGTCTTAGTATGTGTCCTACCTATCTATCTCTTCTCTTCATTAGCAGTCGCCAGAAACATCTCTCCTCTCCCACTCGTCTTAATACCTCTTTGTTTGTAACCCTATCTACCCATCTGATCTTCATCATTCTCCTGTAACACCACATTTCAAATGCTTCAATTCTCCTCTTTTCTGCTGCACCAATAGTCCAAGTTTCACTTCCTTAGAGCGCCACGCTCCAGACAAAGGCTTTCAAAAATGACTTCCTAATACCTAAATCTATATTCGATGTCAGCAGATTCCTTTTTTGTAGAAATGCTTTCTTTGCCTGAGCCAACCTACTTTTAATATCCTTTTTGCTTCGTCCATCACTGGTTATTCTGCTTCCTAAGTAACAGAAGTCTCCTACTTCCTTCAGCTTTTCACCTGCCAATTTGATATCCATAGAGGTTTCTGATTTATTTCGGCTGCATTCCAGTATTTTTGTTTTACATTTATTTATTTTCATCATGAATTCTTTCCGTAAGACGGAGTCCATACCATTCAAAAACTCATTCAAATCCTCAGGCTTGTCGGCCAAGATGACAATGTCATCAGCAAATCTCAGAGTTGAAATTATTTCTCCTTGAATCTTCACTCCCACTTTAAATTTTTCTCTAATTTCCTTCATTGCTTGTTCAATGTAAAGATTGAAAAGTATGGGTAAGTTGCAGCCTTGCCTTACACCTTTCTGAATACCAGCTTCTCTCTCATGTCCTTCAACTCGAATGACTGCTGTCTGGTTTCTGTATAGATTGTATATCACCCTCCTATCCCTGTACTTTATTCCAATCGATTTCAAAATGTCAAACAATTTAGTCCAATCAACGTTATCAAAAGCCTTTTCTAAGAGTACAAAAGCCATGAACGTTCTCTTATCTTTCCTTATTCTACCTTCCAAAATCAGCCTAAGACTTAGTACAGCTTCCCTTGTTCCTACATTTCTCCTGAAACCAAACTGGTCTTCACCCAACTCCGTTTCTATCTGGCATTCAATCCTCTTGTAAATTATTCTAGACAGGATCTTTGAAGCATGAGTAATCAAGCTGATTGTACGGTAATCTTCACACATCTGTCAGCTCCCACTTTCTTTGGTATAGGGATGATTACATTCTTCTTGAAATCAGGGGGTACCTCACTTGTCTCATAAATCCTACACACCAAGTGAAATAACCTGATCAGACCTTCATCTCCTATGCAGCGTAACAAATCAATCGGTATATCATCTATGCCTGGTGCTTTGTTCCTGCCTAAGTCCTCTAATGCTCTGTCAAATTCTGATCTCAATATTAAATCTCCTTTTGCATCCTCATCAATTTCCTCCTCCCTTTCCATTACATGATTCTCAATCTCCTTTTCCTTATACAAGCACTCTATGTAAGCTTTCCATCTCTCAAGCTTTTCTTCCCTATCTGTTAGAGGCTTTCCATTTGTGTCCCTAATATTACAGCACTTAGTCTTCTTTTCCCCAAAAGTATTCTTAATCCTTCGATAAGCTGTGTCTACTTTTCCTAATTTCAGACACCTTTCTATACCTGCACATTTCTCTTTCAACCATTCTTCTTTCGCTTCCTTGCACTTCTTGTTAACCTCATTTCTCAGACGTCTGTATTCTGCTTTCCCCTCTTCATCTCTTAGATTCTTGTGTTTCCGCCTTTCATCCATCAATTCTAGTATATCCTGAGTGATCCACGGTTTTCTACCTATTCTTTCTTTCCTACCAATGTTTTCTTCTGCGGATTTTGTTATTTCATTCTTCAAAAGTGCCCATTCGTCTGCAATTGAAGTTTGTTTAGGGTTTTTCATTAGTCCTTCCTTTATACTCTTCTTGAATCTTTCGTTTACATCCTTCTTTTTCAGTCTGTCTATTGCCCACCTTTTTGGCTTTTGACTTTTCTTCAGTTTCTTCAACTTTAATCTGCATTTCATTACAACCAGATTGTGATCAGAGTTTATGTCAGCACCAGGATATGTTTTACAATCCAAAATCTGGTTTCGAAACCTCTGCTTGACCATAATGAAGTCGATTTGGTAACGCCCTGTATCTCCTGGTCTCATCCATGTGTATATTCTTCTATTGTGGTTATTGAATAAGGTGTTAGCTATGACCAACTCATGCTCGGTGCAGAATTCTACCAGCCTGCTTCCTCGATCATTCCTTTCACCTAATCCGAAATCTCCTACTATCTTCCCTTCTCTCCCTTTTCCTACCACAGCATTCCAATCTCCCATTACTATAACATTTTCATCACCCTTGATATACCTCAGAATTTCGTCTATTTTCTTCGTAGACCTTTTCAACATCCTCATCATCAGCTTGACTGGTAGGCATATAGACTTATACCACTGTGGTGCAGGTAGGTTTAGTATTTGACTTTTGCTACAATAATCCGTTCACTATATTGTTCATAATATTCCACCCGCTGTCCAAGTTTCCTACTCAATATTAGGCCAACCCCTGCTTGGCCATTGTTTTAGTGCTAATGACCCTATAGTCTCCTGACCAAAAGTCCTGTTCTTCCTGCCAGCGCATTTCACTAATCCCAACCAAATCCAACCTTAACCTATCCATTTCCCTTTCTAAGTTTTCTAACCTTCCACTTCCTAGCAGACTTCTAACATTCCACGCTCCGATCCGTAGAATGTCAGATTTCCTCTTTGTCACTTCTGTGATGTTAACCCCTTCTCGAGTAGTCCCCACCCGGAGATCCGAACGGGGGACTAGTTTACCTCCGGATTGAAATTTTACAAGGGAGGAGGCCATCATCACATGTAATTATGCATAGAGAGGTGCATATCCTCGGGAATAGCATACGGCTGTAGTTTCCCGTTGCTTTCAGCCGTGTAGCAGGACGCAGTGTAGCCATTATTGGCTTATATTATCAATATCTTAACCGTCTATAAGACTAGTAAAGAATTGATTTATTCTGAAAGGCTGCTACTCCCTTTCAGAATAAGTAAAGAGCAATTCTACTAACAAAAATACTAACCTTCTACCATACTAACAATTAAATACCAAAACTACTAACAAAAACTTAAGTTCCACCAACAACAAATACTACCACTAAAACAGTCTGTCAACAGGCACACTCACATGCACCCTCACACATCACAGTCTACTGAAACAATGAACTATAACTAATAAACAATGCAACTGCTACCAGACACACTCACACACCACAGTCTAATAGAACAATGACATATATCTAATAGACAAACTAACTACCTACTTACAACTAAAACTAACTACATAAGTACTGTACTGTTATTTGAATTGACAATATTTACAAAATGCAATTTAGAGAGAAAATACTTACAAAATGTAATTTACATTCAAAATAGTCACAAAATGCAATTGAGAATAAAAATACTTACAATATACCCACCCTACACAATATGTCTACCCCTTATTATTCCCGTTTTCAACGGGGTCCGGGAAGAGATGCGATGCGAGCCTATGTGGCGGGTGGTTTTTACTGCCAAATGCCCTTCCTAACGCCAACCTCACAAGAAGAGTTAATGACAGATGAAATGAATGAAGATGAATTATTAGAATAAATTAATATCGCTCTCAATGATGCAGTAGTTATTTCACAATGGCAGGCAGGCACTGTCATGGGATGCTAAGAAACCCACATGTGTAATCATCACGAGGCTACCATCTGGATTCTTCTGGAACGAATAGAATATTTCACTCATGGTGCAACTAACACGCCATTTCTACTGAAGGTACGCTTCTAAATATTGGAAGTTGTGGCGCAACTAGGTCGTCCCGTGGTGAATGAACGAAGAAACCAGTGGAGAGGGAAGTTTCCGAAGAAGAAGAAGGAGGAAGAAGATGATGATGAAGATAAGTACAGAGACAGAAATTGGTGGAAGGGCCTCATTTGCCGACCCATCTAATAGGTGGAACGACGTGGGATATATATGTATGTATTTAACTTAGTAATTTGGGATTATTTGCAAATATCTCCAGTTATTTAGAAAATTGGCGAACTGGATTATCAGTACCATTTTAATGAACTGCTTGCTTTTTATAGTACTTGTTCTTTGGAAACGAACATTATGACGATGATTCACAAAAAAAAAAAAAAAAAAACATCCTCCCATTCATGCCATAAATATATGTACCCAATAGAGCAGCCAAATAATGAATAACACGAAGCAAGTAAGAAATGAAAAATGAAATCGTAGGGGGGAGGTATCTGTCATCATCACCTAGACGGCGGCGGCTGTAACTTGATTCCGAGTACACATACTTTTTCCTGCATAGAGCTTTTCAAACCAGCTTGTGACATGTAGGTAAAGAAATGAAAAATATAACCCCCCCCCAGAAAGAAATCCTACGGGTGCCCATGCTTGAACTGTGCGGGTTTACTTGTATAGGTATAGCATTGCATAGAATTGGGAAACTGAATATATTAAGGAACACTTAATTGTAGAAAAATACTCAACTGTTCGCAAATATTTCATGTTTTTATTCAATACTGAAAACTGCCAAATTTCTTTCAAAAGTTAAAATTAGGTAAGTTTTTCATGTTGTGTCAAAATATTTGGTATTACATGTGTCGTGGAGGAAAGAAAGAGTGGAGTTGACCAGAGCTCGTGTCAGTAAAGTCAAGTGCAGAGTCGTAAGTGGGCGTAACCTGGCGTAACTTGTATCTGGTGTACTGTGACTTTTATGCGGCAGAGCCATTGTGCACGGTTATTTCGGAGTTAGTTTCGAATAATGGCATGTAGTACATATGGTGGCACGAATCAACAAAACAGAACATACCAGGAAACATAAAAATATAGTAGGCCTATTATTTACCATGCTTAAAAGGTACAATATCAATTGAAGCGGAACCATTGCAAGTTGCATCCATGCAATTCTGTTGCAGGTTGACATTATTAATATTACAGTGGAACCTCGATAGTACGTTTTTCAAAGAACTATAAAATTTGAACGTAAAAAGCGGGAAAACGTACTATTGAAAAATGATAAATTAACGTTGGTTGGTTCCTCAGTTTAGGGGCTGCGACAATGCGGTCATGTAGCCCCGTGTACTTTGGGTGTGTGCAGAATCTGTCTGATAACCGGTGTTAATTGTGATGGCTGTATTAGTGTGTGTATCTGTTTTTAATTCAAGTAAGGACTGCAGACATTGAATTTTTTCAAGTAGTTCCTACTTTTGCTGCCAAACGCCACCGTCAACAACCAACTTGTTCAGAACTTAGTTACCAGATGCCTCTGCAGTCGGCTCCTGACGACGAACATAGGAACCTAAGAACGTTAGTCAAATGTTTAACCTATATACAGTATATAATTTAGCTTCACACAGGGGTAATTAGTGGAAGGTTCTTTAACATGCCATAAATGGCACCGCCGGCTTTACTCCCCCTCCTAGGGAAGGCATACTGAGGGATTTTCAATGTTTTTAAAAAATCCGACGACTTTGGCCGGGTTTGAACCAGCGATCTTGGGCATAGAAGCTCAGCATTCTACCAACTACGCCACCGAAGCCGCTTGATAAATTAAACCTCATTAACTTGTGGTGTCAGTATGGGAAAAGCATAAAATATGTTAATTGGAAGTACGTACTATCGAATATACAATTCTATACAACCTACAGAATTACTGTATTACAAAACTAGTTCACACAGCATTGAAACACTCACACCTACCGTACCCGCTTGAGTTGATTTTTACTTTAATAGCCCCTGAAAACAAACCTACAGAATTTACTGCCTTTAAGTACAGGCCACAAGTGAATTTATTATTGATATCCCGACTTTAATTGGGTGCCAAGGTTGATCATATGAATCTTCCTGAATAAAATAAAATTAAATTAATAGCTGTTTTCCCGACATTGAGACCCCATATCCCAGGTGAGGGGCATTATACATGCGATCGCTGATGCTACCAGGTTAATGCAAGACAGGAATAAACACTGATACCCTTGAAAACCACCATATATTCTAGCTGTACTGGTTATATGATGATACTTGTTGTTTTAAGGGCCATACAGGTTATACATACTGTGTGTGTGTGTGTGTATATATATATATATATAACCTACATTGTGTATAATACAGTGTTACAGTACTACAGTATAGGCACTAGCAAGTGTGCCTGTATAACCTACAGTGTGTATAATACAGTCACAATGTGATGCAACTTAAGGAAGTGTGATTTTACGGGGATAGTCTCAGTAGAATAAAGTAGAGAGTGATAGAGGAGTAACACCTCTTTAAAAAACCCTGGTCCAGCTGGCCCGACTGGTAGTACCTTGTTAGGGCCCCTTGCCAGGGTTACGGTGAAGTCCTCAACGGTACCTGTAGTGAAAGAGGTGAACTCGGGCACAGTGTGGTTGGCGGATGGGGCAGCCTATTGCTCAGGTTTAATAGGGCAAACTATTGTCCATAGTTATGATGGGCAGGTTTTGGCCCAACGGCAAAATGAGCGGAGGAGGAGCCAATCACTCTCATGGCTCCCAACGGTCATGGAGGTGGAAGAGGTCACGCCAGACGGACTGTCTGTAAAGGCGCACCTCAGTAGTACTTGAGTATGCGGCAGTTCGTTGCAGTCCCTGTGTTCGGTCCTGCATGTCTCATTCTTTGTGAGCCGCAGGATAAGGCTCAGAGATCATAGTGTGTGGGTCTCATCCTGGCAAGCTGAGATCCACCCTAAACAAATTCACGTCAGTGGCACTTCTTCCGAACGTCACTTACTTTCAAAGTCCAACAGCGATGGGATATGGACGGTGGGGGCAGGTTATGGGTGTAACTGGAAGCCCCTAGTTCGGACCTGCATGTTGGCAGCAGATGTGTGTTGGTCGTCTTCCGGAGACTCTGTGACTACCCAGGAATTCGGTCCTGCATCTGTGTTTGGGCAGGCCTATTGAGGATCACTGCTGCCCATCCCACATGGGGAAGGCCCTAGAAAAGGTGGGCTAAACATCGGAAAGTCACAATCTTGGTCCGGCTGGGCAACCGCACTCAGCAGGTCACCCCTCATGCGGTCGAAACTCAAAAACAGTAAAGAATCACAAATTGATTATTGGATCATGGAACATCAGACTTTGCTTGATTTGGACAATAACGTTACACCTGAGAGAAGGTCAGCTCTCGTAACCCATGAGTTATCAAGACTCAACTTTGACATTGCTGCTCTCAGTGAAACTAGGCTGTCTTCTGAAGGCAAGATTACTGAATCTGGAAGAGGATATACCATCTTCTGGAAAGGAAATGAGGAGGGTGAATGTCGTATTCATGGTGTGGGCTTCGCTGTGAAGACCAAACTGGTAAATTATCACCAACTTACGCCCATTGCAATCAGCGAAAGGCTCATGACTCTCCGCATACCACTCTCAGAAGGTTCCTTTATGACACTCGTCTCTGCCTATGCTCCTACCTTAGATTCTGATGATGAAGTAAAGGCTCAGTTCTGTAATCAGCTAAGTGAAATCATCTCCAAGGTACCAACTGCAGATAAACTCTTGCTCCTCGGTGACTTCAATGCCAGAGTTGGGAAAGATCACAGGCTATGGAATAATGTGATGGGCAAACAGGGACTTGGAAAATGTAATCCCAATGGACTGTTGCTTCTTGGTCTTTGTGCAGAACACGAACTTTTCATTACCAACACGCAGTTCCGGCTACCTAACCGCTTCCAAACCACGTGGATGCATCCTTGTTCAAAACATTGGCACATTCTTGATTATATCATTACCCGGCAATGTGATAAGAAGGACACACTTATTACCAGAACAGCAAGGAATATAGACGATTGTTGGACAGATCATAAACTTCTTATATGTAAGCTCGGGATATCCATCAGTCCTAAACCACCTAGGAACATCACAAATTTGCCAGGAAAGAAGTTTAATACATCCAAACTTCAGGATGAATCCATGTATAAACATTTTGGAAACAGGATCGTCACCCAGTTATCAGAAAACCCATTAACAAATGACATTCAGCAAGAATGGGCCACACTACAGAAGATTATCACACAGTCAGATGCGGAAACCATTGGTTTTATAGTGCGGAAAAGACAAGACTGGTTTGATGACAACAATGAGGAAATTCTGTCTCTCATCAATGCCAAAAGGAATGCCTATCTTGCCCATCTTCAAGACCCAACTTCCAACACAAAGAGAGATAAACTACTGGAACTCAAGGGTAAATGCCAGACGCAGATAAGGCAGATTAAAAATACTTGGTGGCAACAGAAGGCTCAGGAACTGCAGAGACTATCGGATGCTCGAGACTTGAGGAACTTCTATGCAGTACTCAAGGAAATATATAGACCATCTCGCTCATCATCAGGTACACTGAAAAGCACTGATAATTCTACTACCTTTACTGATAGTCAAGAAATCTTGAAAAGCTGGATGGAGCACTTCTCCAATCTCCTAAATCGTCCATCAGCAGCTGCTGAAGACTTCCTTTGTGATGTGCAACAACAACCTGAACAACTGTGTTTGGCAGTACCTCCTACTTATCATGAATTCAGTGCAGCTCTCACCCAATTGAAACCCAAAAAAGCACCTGGCCTAGGTAACATCCCTCTGGAACTCATTCAAGCCGGAGGTCATTCCCTCAAAACAAGGATTTTCATCCTTATCCTCAGAATATGGGAATCAAGAATGGTGCCTGGAGACCTAAAGAATGCCACTATCGTCACTATCTTTAAAAAGGGTGATCGCAGTGTTTGTGGCAACTACCATGGTAGATCACTGCTATCAATTGTGGGGAAGATTCTTGCAAGAATTCTACTTAACTGCCTCAAGGTTATCTCTGAGAAGATCCTCCCAGTCACAATGCGGATTTAGAGCTTCCAGAAGCACAATTGACTTGATTTTCTGTGTGAGACAGCTACAAGAAAAATGTAGAGAACAACAGAATGGATGTGTTTTGAGGGAATGACTTGGAAAAGGCATTTGATTCGGTTCCAAGACCAGCCATGTGGGCGGTGCGGAAGCGGTTAGGTTGCCCTCAGCGTTTTGTAGATCTAATCAAGGCTCTCCATGATGGCATGACAGGTCAGGTTTGTCATCAGAATAAAATGTCCGATGAATTTCCTATTACCCATGAACTGAAACAAGGATGTATACTAGCTCCAATGCTTTTCGCGCTGTACTTGGCTGCAATGCTTTATGATTCACCCACAAACATCCCAGGTGTGGAGGTCAAGTATCGTTTTGATGGGGGGCTTTTTAACCTAACTCGTCTCCGCTCCTTGAGGAAAACTCAGGTTACTAAGGTTACTAACATGTTGTATGCAGATGATGCTGCGTCGCCAACTCTCACACCAGAAGAGCTGCAAGGGTCAGTTAATTGTTACAAAAGTGCATGTGGTCGCTTTGGTCTTACCATAAATGTCAATAAGACTAAAGTCTTGGCACAACCTTCACCAGGCACACCTCTTCCTCAGTTCAATATCTCCATCTCAAATTTGCCATTAGAACAGGTAGACCACTTCTCGTAACTGGGCAGTACCATTTCTGTGAGCTGTACCTGTGAGCAAGATGTGGATAAGAGAATTGGCACAGCCCATGCAGCATATGGACGATTAGCGCACTGGGTCTTCATGAATAAAGATCTGTCCATGAGTACAAAGCTTATGGTGTACAAAGCAGTAGTCTTTTCTACATTGTTGTATGGCTGTGAAACGTGGACACTTTACCGACGTGATCTTAGGAAGCTTGAGCGTTTCCACCTACAAAAACTTCGATCAATCCTGAGGATTAAATGGGAAGACCGCATCACCAATATTGCTGTTCTGGAAAAGGCTCAAATCAACAGCATAGAATCATCCATAATAGGTCACCAATTTGGATGGATTGGTCATGTCCATCGGATGGATGATGTGAGATTACCTCGTCAAATGCTATATGGTGAGTTATGCTATGGCACCAGACCTCATGGTGGTCCTAAGAGGCGCTACAAGGACCAATTTAAGCAGACCCTGAAATTGACAGGTCTTGATTCACAAAAGTGGGACATGCTGGCTGAAGACCGCTCAACTTGGCGCCGTACCATCTCGGATACTGTAAAGACGTTTGAATGGGATCGACGCACACATGAAGAGGCCAAGCGTCAAGCTAGGAAACTTCGAGCAGCTTAACCACGTCCTCCTCCAGCAATACTATGTGACTTGTTTGGACGCTTGTTCCATGCTAGGATTGGACTCTTTAGTCACCGTAAACATCCACAAACTGGACTGAAGGAAGAAGATTTATACTCGGATTCGAGTTAAAGCCGATGATGATGATATATATACACCATTTAAATACATATTATCGACCCTTTAAATTCACTTGTAGTAATGTTTCTTAGTTTTTACAGTACCTTATTTTCACTGCTTCTACGCTCTTAGAGCAACAACACTTCGGGTCTGTTTTACCCCAGGCATTCAGCCTCCTATCATACGTACAGAAGAATCTACACTCGTCAGATTTCACGCATCAGCTTCGTATACTTGCAGTTTGTACTCAAATCTACACTCGACAGACTTGTTGTTTTCAGTCATCGACATCCTCCCATGACTTCCACAACAGATGATGAAATGAGTTTATGATTGTCCTTTAGGGTGTGACACAAGCCGCAACCCATGGTCTATGAACACAACCATATTTACAAATGTAGTCACCCAATAGCCCAAATGCTCAGTGGATAGCTAGTATATAGTATCCGCTGTTTATTGGACCATGCCAGATTAATCGACCCTGGGTGCGAGAAGCGAGATCTATTTAGCAAGGAGACCTGATCTCTGCTGTTCGTTACGGAAACTCTTGTCACGTAAAACGACCCTGAGCACTAGTAGATCTGGACTCTGCCAATAAAGCAAGAAGACGAAGACAGAAACCTGAACACGCCATTTTAAACACTGGTACATGAATATCCTTCCACACAGGACTGCGCTTTGACCAGCTGGAACTAATTGACACGCGCCCGCTCCAAGCGGATATACAGTATGTGGCAACATCAGAGCATTTGACGATCGTAATTCGCCTTCTCAGTTTCAAGGATAAAATATATAATGTTCAATAAAAACTCATTTTAAAAGTTAAATAAGTGCTATTGAAGGTAGTTACTTGATTTGAAAGTGATGTTTTATCTTATTTCAGCCATTATCCCATTTAAAACGCAGATTTTAACTCGCTCTCAATGCTATAAGCAAAGCCTACCACGAGGGGCCGGCCGGCTGACTTGAGCGCCCTCTTAAATCAAGAAACACCATATTTAAGTAATTTAAAACCTAACCTTTTATAGCAGCAAATTTATCAAAAAATAAAGCCATTTTTAATTACCTGAATAAAAATAGTTACGTACGTGTTTTTACATTTTTTATGCTTCCAAATTTTCCTCTTCTTTCTTTCTTTCTTTCTTTCTTTCTTTCTTTCTTTCTTTCTTCCTTGCTTCCTTTCTTTCTTTCTTTCTTTCTTTCTTTCTTTCTTTCTTACTTTGTGCATGAACTTAAGAGATATAATTATGTATTACATAATATTTTAGATCCTCTGTGACATTTAGTGTTATCTGTTCCCAGGTGTGCAGCAGTTAGACAAGATCGTCATTGGTAATCTTCCCAAACAAGTCAATCGGGTATGTACTTCACTCACTCTGGATGTCAATTGCAAAATGGTTTCAAGACACTTATCGCAGGGCTGCCTCTTTTATGGATTTGTGGGTGGTGACACGGATTTGCCGATTCCATTTTCCAATTAGTGGATTTTTTATTTTTATATATCTACTAGCATTGCCCGTTGCGGGTTCGCCCTCAACAATTGTATAAAGACTACACTTTAAATTTAGCGAAGACTCACTCATCAATGCTATGTGTTATTTGTAGTTAATTTTTGAAACAGGCCGCTCTATGATACTCTTACCGCCAAGGGGGAGATGAGTTAGACTTCATGAAGATTATGACAGGGTGGTAGGGAACGGGGCGAGACATCGGAGGCCACACACTCTCCCAACCCCAACTTCGGCTGGTCAAAATAAAGGATGGAATTGCGCATTGACCAGCTACCTTTTCTTCAGAGATCCCGTCTGCAATCGCAATCGCTCTGCTGCTGCTTGAAGAAGAAGGTACCTAAGATGGAATAAGGCAAGGAGGATCCCACAGGTTTTCTATATCACCCCAGTGCCCTACATGTGTCCTGACCAGCAAATGAGCCCCCGTGTGTAAGTTTTAAAGGAAGAAAATTTTAATTAAATAAAGGCCCTGTCTGAATTTACATTAATAAAATAAGTAATAAGAGATGCATCTACTAATTTGAAAAACGAAATAGTCCTGGCTATTCCCCTATTCTTACAAAATTTACCTAATCTCGCTGAGGTACAGGATCATGGCTGAAATGCCACTAGGAGAATGATCACATGCAAAATGTACATAATTTTGCTATAAGAGCAAAATAAAGTTGTAACAGATCCTAATTAGGATTAAATTACATTAATTTTAAGTATCAAAATTAAAATAAAATTGAGAAAACCCTTATCTTACGAACTGGACATCAAACAAACACATGGTTTATAAGTACTAGTCGCAAATACAATTTCAATGAATTTTTAAAAGAAATCAATAAATATGGATATTTACCGCTGATTACACAAACATTTACTCACAATTTATTATTTCATAATAAGGTATTACATTAACTACTTGGAAGAACAATTTAGAATCGCCACAACAACACAGAGGAGAGGAAGAAGTGGATGGTAAAGTGGACAGAGATGATGGAGGAAGACAGCAGAGGAAATAAGAAAGTACTTTATGGGATGGTCAAAAGTAAGAGAAGAGGTCTGCGAGAGGATGTGGTAATGATGGACAAAAACGGAAATGAGGTACACAACAAAGAGGCCACTAAAGACAGTGTGGAAAGAGTACTTTGAGGATTTGCTGAATCCAAATGGTCATAGGGAGGAAGACAATGTATTGGAAGATGGAGAACATAACACAGGAATGGAAAAGGACCTGACTTGGAGAGAACTGGAAATGGCTATAGACAAGATGAAAGGAGGAAGGGCACCAGGTGTGGATGAAGTGAGTGTTGAAATGGTGAAGGCAGCAGGGGAGGTTGGGAAACAGTGGCTGTACCGGGTGATGAGGGTGATATGGAAGGAGAAAAAGACCCCAGAAGATTGGAAGAAAGGATTAATTGTCCCAATATTTAAGAAAGGAAGCAGAAAGGAGTGCAGAAATTACAGGGGAGTCACACTCATACCTCACTGTACCAAGATATATGAAAAGATATTAGAAAGTAGAATACGAACCAAAGTGGAGAGAAAATTGAGAGAGGAGCAGTATGGATTCAGACCTGGGAGATCAACAGTGGATCTCATATTTTCAGTGAGACAGCTCCAGGAACACCACTACGAATTTGGAGAGGATCTGCTGATGGCCTTCCTGGAACTCGAAAAGGCCTATGATAGTGTGTGTAGGGAGAAGGTTTGGAAAGCAATGGAAAACATGGGAGTGGAAAAAGAGACTGTAGGCAGAGCGAAGGAGAAGTATTGTGGAAGTGTGAGTTGTGTGAAAGTTGGAGGGGAAAGAACAGACTGGTTCAGACAAATGGAGTGGCCTGAAACAAGGTAGTGCGCTGTCACCCCTTCTCTTTATTGTGGTTATGGACGAGGTAATGACACGGATAGCAGGAAAGGATAGGAGAAGATAAGATGAAAGCAATGGTGTTTGCAGATGATCTCATGGTCTGGGGAAAACACGGAGGAGGAAATTCAGGAGCAGCTGAAGGCTTGGGAAGAAACCGTGGGAGAGTACGGTTGGAAGTTCAACATCAGTAAATGTGAGATCCTGTTAACGACCAGGAAAAAGGATAGACCAATGAGTGAGATAACACTTGGAGGTGGACAGCTGAAGAAGGTGGAAAGTCTCGAGTACTTGGGAAGTATAGTGGAGGAAAATGGGAGAAATGACAAAGAGATTACGGACGTGGCAGACAGGCAGAAGCATTCTGAGAAGCATTAGGAGCTTAGTGTGGAATAAAGATGTCCCGCAAAAAAGCAAGGAAGTGTTATACAGAAGCTACTATATCCCGATACTGACCTATGCTTCAGAAACGTGGACAATGAAGAAAAGAGACATAAGCAGAATACAGGCAGGTGAAATGAAGTTCCTGCCGAAGTAGGATCGGAGTAACAAGAAGAGGACAGGGTGAGGAATGAAAAGGTCAGGGAAATGGTGAAAGAGGAGCCCTTGCAAGGTCGGATTGAGACATCAAGACTGAGGTGGTATGGGACACTTAAAGAGAATGGATGAGAAGAAGATTCCCAAGAGGATACACGAGATGCAGATGCAGAAGAAACGACCAAGGGGAAGACCAAGAGATAGATGGCTGAAAGGAGTGGAGGATGTGTCAAGAAGAGAGGCGAGGACTGGACCAGAGTGACAGCGGATAGGTGGTGGGAAGAAAGAACTAAGTGGCGAGGCTTAATGTTCCAAACAGACCCAGCCTGGGGCTGGAAACTGTACAAGATGATGATGATGATGAAGATGATGACAACAACACATGTCTGATACCTATCGGTCCATTCTAAAAGACAATAGCCTTCGGACCCACAAGGCCTTGGTGAAATACAGATAATTAAAAAAATCACAATGGCAACAAAAACAGTTGAATTATTTGTTACAGTTCGCTTCTAAAGGAATGGTTCACAGAGAAGCAATTAAGTTAAGAAAATACTCAGTGAGATCGTGAACCTGAAAAATCTAATATAATACATAACAGTACCAATAGAAACAGAGCCAAATCTCTCCTCTATATAAAATTTTACTTTTGTCCTTCCTGTCTGTCCGTCTGTCTGTTCCTCCATCAATTGAAAACGACTCAAACAGAAATGGCTATAAAACATCCCAGAATCACTTTGGAATGTAGAATTCAACAATACATGCAATGCACTTAAGGGGACCAAGGGCTGCCCTATTATATTTACCTTAGAATTACTCGTGTGATATGTCGTATGGAAAGGTCTTCTGTAGCTATACTGGTATACCCCCTTCCCTCTGGACGTATCCGAAGGTAAGGCAGGTACTGCCCCCTTAATTCCCTCGCTTTAGATTTTAGGCTACCTGGAAGGCGAGGGTAACGGAGGACTTCGAGCAGAACGCTCTGGGAGTGGAGGGCTAGGGGCTTCCCCAGAGGGGTGATTATGGGGATGTGATAAGGGGGAAAACATATTGTCAAGACTTCAAAAAAAACAATCAGTATGTTCTAACAAGTTAACAAGTCAAAAATGAAACACACAAACAAAATAGGAGCACTGTCCTAACAACCCCGTGGTGAGTAAATTAATATTTCAGAGTAATGAAAATAACTATCAAGTTCAAAATCGTTGACAAAAGGATGGGAGGAATAAGTTGCACGTGACGCAACAGACACGACCATAACACCAAGACCACGTGGTGAAAACACAAGGGAGAAATTCAAAAGTAATTACTGTACCACAAATTTACTTATTAATTTCCGAGCACCAGAAGGCTCGAAGGTTACAAAACACAGACAAAATCTAATTAATTTAAGGCCAAGGCAGTTTGACCTGCGCTCAAGCGCGCCAACACACAACAAAATGCGAGCTAAAGACAATAGTAAGGGTATGCCGTCCATTGTTCAGTTTAAACCCCGCTCCAAAATGCACAAAACTAATGGTTGTCACATTTAATGAGCGAAAAGAAAGAAGAATAGTTCCAAATGGTAATAATAGCTTAGTTAGGTTGGCGCCATCTCTATATGTTAAATCTTGGCGTGTCCTGACCGCATGTACAGTAACCAGAATTAAACAAAGCCAGGCGGGCAATATTGCCCTAAAACCTGGATTGAAAACCGAACACAAAGGAACAGGGCCTTCTAGCAAGAGAAACCAGATAGGTTCAAATTAGAATAAATATTCAAAGCCATGCGGGCGACCACGAGTTTTGAAAATGAAGGGCCAAGGCGCTGCTCCTTAATCCCGCACTGGAGTCTCAATATGAATAAGAAATAAATTTGAAAAGTCAAGCATAATATCTTAGTTCACTGCGGTTCAACATTGATTTTCAAAACACAATATCTCAGTTTCGCCTTGGTAGCCAAAGGCTACCGCTTCAGATTGGCACGGGCCGAGGCCCACCGTGCCCCACACACGTCCGTTCAATCACATTTCTCCAAGTAGAGTCCTCACGCCACAGCGGCGCGCCAAGCTTCGTCACCACAGACGATGTCACAGAGTATTGACGGCGGGGCCCTCTCAGGTTTTCGAGACAGCTCAAAACATATCTTCCTTCAAAGCATGAGGGTGAATTTTTCCTTATTGTCGGCAACTAGCCAATCTGGTAAAACCTATTGCTGCGTCGACACCGATACTTTTGATAAAGCTCATAAATGACTGGATATGGATTAAATCGATTATACATATCGAGAATTTCTTTATTTTGAAGGATCAATTATCACCTGAGCAGTAGAATTGACTCAGGCGCCATTCTCGGTGTGTTTAACAATAGTTCAGCTGTCCTAGAGTAATGCCTGTCTTATTTTATATGCAGCATGGGACCAAACTCACAAATGCTTCAAATTCTGCTAATTTTCTTTTGAGCTCAATATCTAAGTCTTCTAGCTCAGTCTCCGCACTAAATTTAGAGAATCTTAGATTTTTCTAGGGATCTTGAGGGCATCTGTTTCCCTGGTACCAAGTTTCAAGTTTATCAAGTGCCTAGAAGTGCCTCATTAATTTGTATATTTTCTTGTGTGTGTGTGTGTGGTATGTATATATATAATTCGTTGAGGCCATCTAGGACCACATTAAGTCTTGCTACACTTGGCAATTTGCTCCGCTTCCTTCTGAGACCAGAATTCCCTCATTCTCTGTGAGTGGGCCATCTTGCGCTCAGCTGTCCAGTTGGTACCTTGTCTTCTTTTCAGTTTTGTGTCTCATCTCGGGTATATATTTTACATAATAATAATAATAATAATTATTACTATTATTTATTATTATTATTATAGATAACAACCTCTTTTATAACAAATATAACAACTTGTTGTTTCCAGACTTTGTTAAGAATCCTACAGGCCATGTGACGTATTCAAATGTTATCATAACTTTTCACTTGACAACTTCTTCAAAGTAGAGGTTTATCTGAATAAGAAAGATTGAGAGAGAGAGAGAAAAAGAAAAGTAGAAGTTCGAAAAAACTAAATATGGAAATAATATAGCTACACAATGATTTAACTGAATTTGATATCAAACCACTCGTTCAATTTCTATTGTAGTCTAAACCTCTGTATCCTTAGTTCTGAATCAGAAAGCAGATTTTCTTTGGTGTCATTTAATTCTATTTTGTGTAAATCACTCGCCTCTGATTTTCTAAATAAACTGTTTTCCCCATTCTATCAAGTCGAGGATGAGGTAAGAGACATGGTTTTCTTAATGCCAACCCTGTCAGAGGAGGTAATGAACTTGACTTACTTGGCTTAGTTCCTCTTGTTCCGTCCAAAACATAGGACATCCGTGAAACGTCTCCATTGTGTTCTCCGACTTGCCAGTGGTTGAACTTCTTTCCAACTTTTCCCCGCTTGTCGTGCCTCTTCTTTGGTAGTCCTTTTTCAGGTCTTTCTAGGATGGCCTCTTTTCCGTGTCCCTTGTGGGTTCCATTCTAGTGCTGTTTGTTCTATGCATCCTGCTGGCTTCCTCCAGGGTATGTTCCTATCCACCTCCATTTCCTTTTCTTAATTTCAACCTCTACTTGGAGTTGATTTGTTGTTTCGCAAAGCTCTTCATTGGATATAAATTCAACGTCATCTAATGTTTTAAGACGCGACGCAGACAACGATTTATGAAAGTCTGTAAAGAGTTAGAGGAGTTAGAGATGAAATTAATAAAATTAATGAAATTGGGCAGGATTCGAAAGGAAGTGGCCCAGGCCTAATAGGTACTGTACCCGAATTTCACAAAGCCATCACCTATTATCCGCTGGATGGAATGGATCGCAGGAATGTTGATACCCCAGCTAGATAAACCAACACTTCCCTACTAGGTGAATAACAAGGAAGCTCTCGGTACAAGGATATTTATAAAATACAATAGTAGTACTACTACCTACTATCGGATTTTTTATTATGGATACTCGAGTTTAGGCCTTAATTACAACCAAACCGACAGACCTATTGAAAAAACGAGTTATACCAACATTTTCTTTGTTTAATTCTCCGTTAGACCTATATAAGCCAATTATTTTCATGTTTATTAATTATTTATTTATTTATTTGTGGTTGTATGAAAAATTGTCTGTATTTTTGACGTCTTATCTAGGAACCGCTCACTTAAAACTATATATATTGAAAACTACTTGGCTGAGGGTAATGAAATTTTTATATGTGATAGGCACAAGTATTGGTAGTGCAAATCTCACGTTTCAATTTTTTTCAACTTCCCAATAAAAAGTTCTTATACTTTTTCTGACGTAACGTTTTCTCAGCCCAGGATAAACGTACAGCAGGAAACGTGGTCTCATTTTGAAGCTCTCATTCATGATTATCGGAAACTACGACCACTGTAAACCTACAGTGTGTTTGCGAATTTATGAAGAGTAATATTAATGGTAGGTTTTGCGTGTTCCGGTCCGTGCGAGTAAAAGCGAGCGAGCCGGTGAATTCGAGTGCAGTGTTGCTGGGCAGTTGTGTAATGGAATGCGACTGACCTGGCTATGTCAACATGCTATTTTCAGTCTTCCTGTTTACTACTTACATACCACATCACATCTAAATGCCTCGGAGACCACCATTGTCTGAGGGCGAACTTGCGCTAACATATTACAAAATGGTAGAAGTATGGAAGGAATTAATGTTTTATGCCGCGAGAAGCCTTGCTTACCGTTGCTCCTGAACTCCGGAAACAATGTATTAAACATGCTAAAAGAATTGAAGACCACTACTGGGAGATAGATGGCCTGTCTGAAAATGTCCCTCATTTCGAGCAGGTCATAATTAACATGAATGCCAGTAGTTTAGATCAATCGGAACAGAGCCATTCTTGAGACGAAGAATACTGACTGAATTACATATTGTAAAGATATTATGTAAATAATGCAGATAGCCCATGTAACAATTGTGTAGTCTGACATTTCCAAATTAGGAAGACAAACCACTTTTAAACCTGCCATTGAAGGTCTAAAGCCCTTATTTGAAATAGGTGATGGAAAATGAAATTTGTACGAGGAAAGAAAATAAAAGGTTGAAAGGAAACTTAAAGCAGTGTTCGTTCGTAGCGAGTCGCAACGACTGCAACTTAACGCGGCAACGCTGCACCGGATTTCACAAGTCCGCTCGCTTTTACTAACACGGGCCGGAACGCACAAAACCTCCCATTAACATTACTCTTCATAAATTCGTCATCAGTGGTCGTTTACAGTTTACAGTGGTCGTAGTTTCCGATAATCACAAATGAGAGCTTCAAAATGAGACCAAGTTGCCTGCTGTACGTTTATTCTGGGCTGAGAAAACGTTACGTCAGAAAAAGTATAAGAACTTTTTATCGGGTAGTTGAAAAAAATTGAAACTTGAGATTTTCACTACCAATACTTGTGCCTATCACATATAAAAATGTCATTACCCTCAGCCAGGTAGTTTTCCATGTATATACACTGACCGGCAAAAAAAGTGGAACAGTTAAGAAAGTAATATAAATAGTATAAAATTAGCCATGAAAAAGATGTAATCACATTTTAAAAGCTTTCCACGCATTAGAACAAACATCTGAAACATCCGTGAGTAGAAATTGATAATATGACATTTCTTAGGTTGATTTACTACCACCAATTTCCCCCTAATCTTTGAGGAGCCTATCTTAATGACTTGACGGCGGGAAGCGCACTGTAAGCGTTTAAGGTTTATGGGTGTTGCCGCTCGCTTATTGTTGTTCTAGGGATAACAACTGGCATTTGTTGAACACGTGTGAACCATTTTCACACATTTTAGCAAGTTATCCATGTGCAGTTCACACTAAAACATGCCTCTTAATCGTGAAGGAGCTGCACAGTCAGTTGCATTGTTGGAGGATGGCCGCAGCTTCCGTTATGTTGCTGAGGGTCATTGGATCATCTCTTGGTAGCATTCACCGTGCAGTGCAATGTTACAGAGTACTCCAAACTTACGACAGGAGACGAGGGTCAGGCCGTAGAAGAAGCACAAGTGCCAGGGATGACAGATTTCTCACCCTGCAAGTTCTGCGTGATCACCATACCACAGCAGTCCATGCACGAAAACAACTGGAAAATGTCAGAAATGTGAGAGTGAGCGAGCAGTAAGAAGAAGGTTTGAAGAAGCTCATCCTCCGTCCAGGAGACCTGCACGTGGACCCGCACTCGAACGACATTACAGAGAGGCGCGTCTTTGCTTCGCAAGGCAGCATCTGGGATGGACCCACGAGCAGTGGGCCTCTGTTCTCTTCACTGACGAGAGTCGCTTTAATCTTAGATCTCCTGATGGAAGAGAAAGAGTGTGGAGAAGGTGCGGGGAGAGGTACAGCCCTGTTGCTTTCTTCTCCAGGACTCCATTTGGAGGTGGCTCGGTTATGGTGTGGGGTGGCATCAACGTTATGGCCCGCACTGAGTTGGTGTGCATCGATCACGGGACGCTCAATTCCCAAAGCAGGGTGTCGAGCGATACGGGAAATACGGGAAATAGGGGAATTATACGGGAATTTTAGTGACCCGGGAAAAATACGGGAATTATACGGGAAATTCGCACTTGATACGGGAAATCTTGAAAAGTCTCATAATGCCCGACTTCTTAGCCCCCGAACGCTCGTTAGAGTCTTCCCGCTCAATCTTCTATTTCGCCTGCAGACCGCGTTGCCACCCGTAATTTGCGCCACCGATAGAGCGCTAAGCGGGATGAGAACCCAGCCAACGTCGAATGCATACTTAGCCTGGCCGACCGCCGGCCGTACCCTCAACGCGTGGAGCTACGCGCGCCGCGCTCGTTGCTGACAATGACATACAGGAATCAGTCCGCATTGTTATTCACAGAGGAGACCTGGGTTTCTCGACAGGAGCAGTCCTTAATGAAGCTAACAGATCAAGATATCAGAAAATTCCAGACGCGGATGTGCTGCAATTTCGCACCAACTGCCGGAAATTGTACATTCGTATCCTATGGCTGAAAAAATCAAAGAGTGGTCAACTCTTGCTCACGAGAGACCCGTGCTATTTCCTGCCTAGACACTATAGGGGTCGCTGAGACTCCTAAGTCGGAAGAAGTTACGATCGTCATTGCCCTGGAAATTCTTTGTAATCAGAAGAATTTGCTTTCTGGCGCAATGGCTGACCGCATCAAGAGCAGCTACTCCGCACTTATGAGACTGCTCTCCGTTACTGTGCGTTTGAAGCAGTTCGACGGAAAAGAGCCACGGTTCGACGTGCTGTGGTCTGAATTAGTGGCTTCAGCACCTTCCTCAATTCCTGCCAAAAACGATCTCACAAGCTTCGTTAAAATGATACTGATTTTGTATCACAACAATGCAGCTCTAGACAGAGGTTTCTCCCTGAACAAGGAGTGCATGATCGTCAATCTCAAAGAAGCAAGTCTGATTGGCATGCATAGCCTACTGTTCAGGACGCTGTGATGGCAGCTGGTGCAGTAGAAAAGATAACAGTGAGCAAGAGTCCATACTGCATGAAACTCTACGCCGTTTTCAAGGAAACAAAACAGGTGCGAAGCGACGGCTAAGGTGGCAGTCGAAAGAAAAGCCACGGAAGGTCTCCAGGAAGGGAAAAAAAGTACTGTCAAAAGTATTTAATTTCGTGCTTTGTATAACTGAAGTTCCTAGTAACAATCTTGTATTTGTCAAAGTGACTTATTTAAGTCCGTGCAAACACTCAATGCAAATGCGTTACACATGCATACATTTCAAAAACTACAAACAATATCTCACAGCTCTCGACATTTTACTATCACAACACCCATTACCAACATGTGGCTACTAAATACACCACACGAGTGACAGAATTCTTCTCGTATGGGCAGGCATTGTTTCAGTCGCTTGTTAACCACTGTCTGTGTCGGATTTCCTTTCATTATCATTGTTTCGTTACTTTTACTTCGCCGAAGTTCGACCCGAGGACTGGAAACATCCCGTACAGCATGAACAGAAAGAAATACTGAAAGTGGTCTGGATATCGCGGTGGATGAAATGATTATTAACCTTGGCAATTCATCAAGCTCTGACAAAGACAATGATGGTGGTGATGATGATAGGGACAGTGAAGGAATGGAGGGTGTCAAAGAAACCCTTGCCAAGTGACTGAGGATAATTTATTTATTGGTGTCAGTTCGCTTGCGTCAATCGATAATAGACCACAGGCTATTGTTTCCCTTCATAGTGTTCAAAATACCGTCCGTCATTCAATAGCCTACAACTCGAAAATATAAAACCATGGCAATAATATCGCCACAGAGGGGCTTTTTTGAGTGCTCAGTGCTAAATATGTCTTTACCTTAACTTTACTTTTGTATTATCACGAAAGCTAATATTAAACGTAGAGAGTCGCGATTAAGTGAGTGTGCATGGTGTTATCTGTCAACTACTGCAGTAAACTGTGAACGACATCCACTCAGACTCTTGTTTCATGTTAAAGGATAATCATTGCATGGTGAGTGTTTTTTTTTATTCATTAGCTGTAGAGTATTGGCCCTCTTTGTCGTACTTATAGAATTGAATACCGATGATAAAGGTATCATAGCTTCGGTGTGTAATTCATTTATTCATCTAAAAGTATCGTATTTCTCTGTTTGAATGTCCTCGGCGTTGACTCAGGACCGTTTTTTTTTTATATATTACGTATAATTGTACATAAATAATGTCTGAAGTATATAGCTCTGTGTATTATTCAAATCAGTTGATTTACAACAACTCTAAAAACTTAGCAACACAGCTCAGCTGTTCCGAGCTCCCGGCATATCCTTCGCGTTGTTTCCTTCGAAATACAGGGTGTAGGTGAGAAGCATGCTCAGAATTCTTGCCGTGTGGCGGTTGGACGTAGGGTCTTGTTATGTGGCGACCGTAGGTTGCGGAGAGGAAAAGCGGGGCAAAGTGACAGGAAGGCTGTCAGTACCGAATGCGCGGGGTTACCAATACTGTATTTGTCGCATAATTTACGCGTGTAATAGCGGACACACCTCCAATTTTACTATAAAAGTCGTGATCTATAAAGGGATAGTGGGTGGGTAACATTTATTGCTACATGACCCCCAAAATTATTATTCATTATTACAAAGGGTATTTTGACTATTTTCAGTAGTGTAGAAGATTGTATCGCCTTGTTCCGGGCTCCTATAGAGCTTACATTTTCTTTCATCTTTCATTTGCCATAGGACGCGCCACCGGCGTATGGTTATGCATTACCAGCTTCTGGTTTAGTAGTCAGGTAATGGAAGCAATGGGAAGTGTGTACTACAATTTTCCTTGCATGTAACTAAGCAACTTATTGTTGTTAAGAGAACGTAAAATGCACCAAGAATGATATGATCTTTAGCTGTGTGCAGTGAGAAGGCTCTGCATGTGTTCATTCCTTATGTATTAATGATGCGAAATGTCAGCTAACGTTGTGCCACATACAACACTCGTAGTCTCTAAATGTTGCACATTTTCCCGTAAATTGCAGCAGTTTATGTTTTAATTGCTTATAAGATCGTGACAAAGAAAGTGTTCCTCCAATTGGATGATTGTATTTAACTGTATGCACGTCGTATAATCTTGGCGAAGTGTATTTTTTCACGGAGCAACTTAACACCGTAGTAGGCACGCAGCTTTTTGTATTTAGTTTTCTGGCATCTTGTTTTAAATTATTGACTAACATTTCTAAATGCAGACAATCCATACCTCCATTAGGATTCGAGTTCCATAATTCATGCGAAATGAGGTCCTTCGTTTGTGAAATTGGGGTCATAACCCCCCTACCCTTTCAGTGATTACCGTATGGTACTTTACGTAGACTAGGGTGAAGATGTAAATGAGCATTAAAAAAAATGTTGCCAGTTGTTTGGTTTATTAACTTGCGGTAATATCATCCATAGGTAATGAAAACTGGGCATGGTTGGATTTTAAGGTAGAGCCGCATGTGCTATCAAATCGCTTTCTTGCAATACCTGGAATATGTATAGAATTATAAAATGATTATTGGTTAAATAAGTGTTAATAGATTGGCTATTATAATTATAATGATTAAATAAATATTTAAGGAGAAACGATGCGTTGTTAGTAAATATTAGGCCTACCGGTACGGCGAATAGCCTACAACTCGTAGCTTACATCACAATTTAGCATTTAAACGGGTCACGTTAATGCATAATATGCCAATATAACAACCGGATAGCAAATTATAATAATATTCTCACATATAACATATATAATTTGCACCAACTTAATTATTGTAGTCCAAGATATGTTAGACCAATGCCGTTTGAAATGTGCAAATCGCACACTTTGTAGGCAAGCTGTTTGTTATGGTCGTCTCTGATGCGAAGTTCTACTAATTACTCTTTTTGGAGACACTTGTCTTTGGAATATTCATGAAAGGCCAACCCACTAGTTATTATTTCATAAGTTGAACGCCTAAAAACAAAACCACAATCCGAAATAATAAGGAAGATAATCACGAACGAACGTTTCACTGCCAATGAAAATCAAATGGAGATTTGCGGACCGGAAGTTCGTTATGCATAAGCTTCGATGCCATTTTAACTCGTGGAAGCTCTATAAGGTTACGGTACCATACAATTCAATCACTTCCAGTAAATATTTATTACTGGCGGACCCGTGCGAGAAATCTCGCATGTTCATAAACCACACTTGCTCCAATAGGTTTATAATGAGACACTTAAGGAGAAAGGTTATGTTTTTATTTCAACCAAATAATTATAGAATACTATTAAAATTTCAGGATAAAGGAAAGACCTCAGAATGTTAATATGACATGAAACATGCGTCTCAGTAGCCCGTGGACAGCAAGTATGGAGCGTATTATACTACATCAACGGTGATTGCAAATCGCACACTTCTTACAATTTTTTAAAGTAATTTTTTAAAGTCCTTTTTTAAAGAAATTATAGTGCAATAAGTCACTGCTAATGTCTATTCTCTTTCATTTGAATGCTCATTTGTCACGATCGGTCGCTTGTGAGCGCCGCAGGAGGGATGCATACTACTGAAATAATATATATGAAGATGTGACACTCCTATTCTCTACTCTCTCAACCCTCCTCAGTAGTGATGGGCTGCGAGTGGACTCGCGAAGAATCGAGTCTGGAACCGTAAAACTCGAGATGCTCGAGTCCGAAATCGAGGCCGAGGACGCTGTCAGCGTTATCCGTGAGCCATATATGGAAACTACACGATATATAGTAATGTCGGTACGCCTTGGCCAAGTATTGTATTCGTTTCCCATCAATGCACAGTGATACAATAGAATATTCAAAATTGGAAACCGGCAAGAAGTGGACTGATGACAGAAAGAAAGAACGCAATACAGTAAAGAGAAATTTTCTTCAACGTGATAATTTGCTAAGCAGTAGTATATATCGCTGTTGATAACGCCAGTAGTCTTATCGATATCTCTGGTTGAGTGGTAATGGTGCTAACTTTCACGCAGCGTGCTGGGGTTTGATTCCCGGCGTGGAGGTTTTTTTTTTACTTGATTTTTAAATTACATTTCTTTCTTTATCATTACCTAGTCGTTATAATATGAAGCATAGTGTGCATTTTGCAAACGATTTCTCTTGTAAATCACTAGTAGAAAAGTCGTTTGCAAGTTTAGCGAGTGTTGGGAATTTGGCCGCATTCTGTCCTATATCGTAAGTACGGATCGTGACGTCACCGTGGAGACTAGAGTCCTTCGCACGGGTTACTCGTTCAGACTCGGAACTGCTAGACTCGATTCTCGTGAGTCCAAGCGTCACTCGCGCACATCACTACTCCTCAGTAAAACAGTCATTTATATTAGCTCTCCTCAGGTAAACGGTATTTTATTTGTGTTCGTAGCATCCCATCCCACCTGCGAGAGAGTTCACTCGCGCGCGCGGGCGCGCGCTTTGCTCACGCGCTTTGCTCACGCTACGGGTTAGGCCTAAATATCGCCATCACCCGTGAGCTGCGGAAGTGTCTGCAAAAATGCAGTTTCACTTGCGCCAGAATCTTGATTCGCGCTTCAAGATTCATTTTTCAGCCATTCGGTATGCGAACTCTAGTCTTAGAGGGTTCTAAAATATACGGGAATTTGGTGGATTTTCGTACGGGAAATACGGGAATTATACGGGAATTTGAAAAAAGGCCATCGCTCGACACCCTGCAAAGGTACATCGAAGAGATCCTGATGAACCATGTGATGCCCTTTGTGCCTTTCATTGATCAGAATTGCATGCGGATGCAGGATAATGCCCGCCCTCATACTGCTAGCTGTGCTGTACAATATCTGTAGGAAGTGGGGATTCAAACCCTGGACTGGCCAACTCATAGTCCTGACTTGAACCCCATTGAACATGAATGGGATATGCTTGGAAGGAATGTCAGACAGCGTGACCACACCACCTTGGCACAACTGAGAACATCGCTGCTGGAGGAATGGGATCGCATCCCGGCAGATGCCATTCGACGAGTTGTGAACCGTAGTTGAGCGTTTGCAAGCTGTCATAGACGCTGAGGGTGGAAACACTCATTTTTAGTGACCAGTGTTCTCGTGCAGTGCAGTGCAACCATTAATACTGTTTTGTTTGGCAATACGTTCGATAAAAACCAGTCAAAAAGAACATTATTAATAAATAGAAAATTGTAAAATTTGCAAAATGTAACGATATTTGTGAGTTAAAGCGTGTTGTAAAACATGTTTTGGTATTTTCTGTAGCCAACCATCTAAAATTTACATGAATAATGCAAATATTGGAAAACCGATACATTTTAGTGGAATGAATTAAGAAATTACATAAAAAGTTACGTGTTCCACTTTTTTTGCCGGTCAGTGTAGTTTTAAGTTAGCGGTTCCAAGAAAAGACGTCAAAAACACGGACAATTTTTCATACAACCACAAATAAATAAATAATTAATAAACATGAAAATAATTGGCTTATATAGTCTAACGCAGAATTAAACAAGGAAAATATTGGTATAACTCGTTTTTCAATAGGTCTGTTGGTTTGGTTGTAATTAAGGCCTAAACTCGAGTATCCATAATAAAAAATCTGATTGTAGTTACATACAAAATCCTACAATCAAATGTGGCAGGAAGAGAATCTCGAGGAGTGAGCGGTCTAAAAAGCGGGCGCCAGTATCGAACTAGTAATACTAATCATATGCTGATTATTAAATGTGAAGATTGTCAGTTTCTATAAAAAGTGAACAGGCAGACTAACCAGTGCCTGTAAGTTTATTCATTAGGACAATACAAAGAAAAATATGTCCCTGACAAGATTTTAAAAAAATGTAACACACTCAGTAACAAGAATGGGGCATTGTCTGTTAGGTAGTCAGCCCGAAGGCTGGTTGGATCCTCAAAAAGCACCGCCGTTACGTTATGTGAGTAGATACCCACAAATACCCAAGGCAGCGCTATATTGGGGCGTTCTAGGCAAGAAGAGGAGTGAGGTAGTTTGCAATTGCTTTCCTCACTGAGTCAGAACAGTAGTCCTAACCCTATGAGTAGATCCTTTCACAACATCCACAGGCACTGACTGTGCCCCGAATGTCATTACTAAGCACCACCCATACCTCAGTAGCTTCCATATAATCACAGCCATGAGTGAGACTGAGACATCGGTGAAAAGCCACCTTTTACTCTAGCCTGTGCCAACTGACAAATGCAAATGTACTGTATTCATCAAGAGATGGCAATAAATAATAAAAATTATAGCCTCTTTTATCTGCACACTATACCTTCACAAACGGTATTAGGATCATTCAGAGTCCTTTTTAACCAACAAATCAATTTACTCTTTGAGACAATCCGTCTTTTAAAATATTAAAGGACTGCCAACAACTTGTTGCACATCCTGTAGTTTCTCCAACGATAATTCATTAAATATACGTCGCTTTATACATTACTGTCCCTACATGATACATAGTTTAATTCGCATGATGTTCTATCATTAATTAATTATGTTTTCAAAATATTAAAATTATTATTATTTACTAAGCATTTACAATGTTCTTCAAATAATCGCGTCCAGCATGATATTCTGGCCATCTAGTTAGATCCTTCTAGATCTTACTCCTTTCAAGATCACAATATCTATTTACCTACAGTTAAGTTTGTCACCATAAATAGAACATCTGTAGGGAGCGGTAAAGCTAATTACTGTTCTTATTTGTCAACATCAATAATAAAACGATAAATAATGAATATTATGCCAGATTATCTCATACTTACAATCATAGATTATCGTGGTTTGTGGAATTTATCTTCACTTACACATAAATCGCACTTTCTTAAAAGTCATTGCCAATGACTAAATCGTCATACATCACAGAACGTTACTCCACGTTATAATCGCATTAATACTTCTCTTACCATTGAACAAGTGCCTCGACTGACGTCTATAATACGCAAACATTCCTTACCAACATCTCGTTTCCTTTAGTCATTGCACGGCATTACAAAAATTAAAAACCCATCTCTACACATATCTAGTACGTGTGAGATTCAGTAAATCTATTCAATATACATGACTGCGTGTTATATCTTTCAAGTTACAATACTTCTAACTATTATACATTACTCTCGTGCTTATATAATATTCTTCACTTGGTCTGTTATCAATGCTTATCATTTCTCTACAACATTACTTTCTATACACACTGTTGCGATTTATTTGCGATATTACCATTTCATTTTACCAAGATCAACTACGTTACGTCGAATAATACCTTTTGAGATACTAGTCTGCATATACAGTACACATTCAGTTAAATAACAATTATTTCATATCCTCCCATTCTTGTTATAATTAATGAATCTACATTCATTTTAACTTTTACTGACATTTGTCATGACATCAGGCTGATGCATTTCATCACACCTTATCTTTCTTTCGCAGATTTTCCGCTTACATTGCGTAATTACATATTTTCACTCCAACAATGAGTTGTTTATACCTTTATATAAAAAATGACATTGTCATTAATGTATTCATACCTGCCAACTCTCCCGATTTAGGCGGGAGGCTCCCGAATTCGGACCATTTCTCCCGCCCTCCCACTTAATGTATTAAATCTCCCGATTTTTCAAAAATCCCACGCGTAATTTCGGATTGAATGTGCGAGATGACAATCCAGTCGTCTATCGAACGGATCGACTACGTGTTTTGAAGTTATATCTCGATACCGCAGTTTCGCTCTGTATCGATAATCGACAACTGCGTACTAAGTCCCGCATCTCGTCCTGCTGTTATAAAAGGTTAGCTTCGAATACGTCTTTGTTTGAAATCGTCGAAGGTTATTTCAGTGCTTGTTCCTAGATGTTTTGCATAATGACCTGTGGGTGAAAGGTAGTTAGTTGTACGCTGCGGAATATTGTATTTGTTTCACACGTGACATTATATGATTTGTGTATAACTTTGTTAGATGTTGTTAGCGATAATATGCCGGTAGGCTATTGTGATTTTTCGATCTGAGTGTTTGCGTCGGTTCCTCAGTAATATTGCGAAGAAATATGAAGTGACATTTAAAAGTGTGTACAGAGATAACTTTCCGCATATAACTGAGTCAAGAAGAGGAGCAATATTTGCATTTTGTAGTGTCTGTAGGTGTGATTTCAGTATCTCGCATGGCGGAAAGGGGGACATTTCAAAACATGTGCTCTCAAAGAAACATAAAGACAATGCACAATGTGTTGGAAAAACAAGAAAGTTGATTATTTCAAGTGTAAGGAGGATGACACTGACAGTATAACACGTGCATAAGTATTGTTCACATCGTAAATTGTTCCGATCATGCTGGTCTTTTATTTAGGAAGATGTTCCCAGACTCAAAAATTGCCGGGAGATATGGCTCAGCCAGAACTAAAACGTCGGCCATCCTTGCAGAAATGTGCATTCCCAATTCTGTAACTTCCAACTTGAAGATGTGACATCTATTGCGGAAGAAGAGAGAATTGATGTGAAGTGGGCACTGTTAGGCCAAATGAAATGTAGTGGTGGGATACTCAAGTATGACAAATTGTCTAAAGTTATGCTTTCCATTCTGACCATTCCGCATAGTAATGCGAGTGTGAGAGGATGTTCAGTCTTGTCAGAAAAACAGGAACGCAGTTCAGGTAATCTCTCTCCGACAAGACTTTGGACAAATTTATAACTCTGACGTGGATTCAGGAAGGGAAGTGTTTTGAGCAACCTTATTGAAGAGGGCAAAATCAGTCACAGTCACCTGCAACAACGACCAATAATATGATCTTCGATACGTCACTAGTCTTGTATGCCTGCGTGTGGTCGAAAGAAAGGTATGCTTGCTTGATAGACTAGTTAGAATTTAAAATTACTCAGTCTTAAGTACATTTGTAAACTGGGATGTCATATCATGTTAGTCATGTACAGTTTAATAGTGTAACTTATATATTTGCTGTAATGTCTTAGCCTGTGTATTAGGTTGCATCGCCACCCCCCTCCACCGCCGCGTCAAATCTCCCGATTTTTCATTTTGAGAGGTTGGCAGGTATGTGTATTTCCTCTTTCTTAACAAACAAGCAATATTTACAATGAAGTATAATTAAATATTATCAGCATATTTATCGAAGCATTCCACTCTCTATAAATCTGATTTGCATAAAATCGTAAAATTCAACCTTTTATTTCCAAAATAAACTTGCAACAAAGAATTAAAGTTGACGAAACGTAGAAAAAGACACACGAAGACGTTAAAAGAATTTACATGAATTTACTTGAACATTAATGATATAATAAACTAATAACATGGATAATAAATGGTCACACATCTATATAACATGTTGGTCACAATTAGATATCCCCAAAATGTGGCAAGACTACTGAATATACTGTAAGCGCTTTTCTACCTTCAGCTCGGATAATTTCTTGGTAACCAGATGGTTATGACAATAACCTCTTCAAACGTCTCCTCTCTTGCAGGTCTCCGATGAAATTATATGCTGTGGAATTCATGCTTTGCGATTTCCTAGATATAATTGGAATCTCATGTAGTCGAAGCAGCATTATGTGATATCAGTGGTCTGTGGTTGGAGTTGCAGTACCATGGTTCCCTTCGTTGCATTAGGTCACCTCGGGTCTCCATATCATAGAATATAGGTTAGCTTCCCTCCATGGTTTTAGCAATTCATGACGATATCTGTCGTGAAATTCATATTATATTGTCCCTTCTGATCCGGGTTCCATACCTGCCAACTTTTACGGTTTATCCGTAAAATTTACGGAAATTGCAGCATTTTACGGTTTTACGGATGAACGGTGTCATTTTACGATTTCGCGGACAAAAATTTGAAAAGATAATTTACATTCGATAATACCGCCCACTTCCGTACAATCGATTGTTTGCGTGGGTCGAAGGCAAGTCCACGATAGTCGATAACTCGTTCTTTGATATGATTCGTACTTTTAACCGTGTGATGTTTGTGTCTTCATTGTAATTGAATTTGAAGCCGGGATAACCGTTCTTCCATGTGAATCTTAGGTGTCGACAGGCTCTGCTTCGCATATTCTTTGTTCCGTTCCGTTCGCTCGTTGCGATTTAAACCATATTCTTTGACCACGTTAGTTGTTCATTGTTCGCGAAGTTGGCGTTCCTTGAATGTTTTCGTCTTTTAAGGTTATGGCATATTTTAATGAAGCGTTCGAGTTTTTGTGCTATAACTTCGTGCTTCTTCGCAGTTTCCTGTATTCCTTGGACTAATTACATTCGTTCCACGTGTGTGTGTGTTTTTTTCTACCATGTGCATATTCTTTCTTCACGAGGTTGGCGTCGTATTCATTTAATGGTTTAAGACTTTGTGTGTTTTGACATGTTTTAATGAAGTGTTGGCTGTCTTAAGTGTTTTATGTTATAATTTTATGTGACGTTCAGTGATCCAGGTTCCTTTCGATGTTTTAGTAGATATCGAGAATGAACAAATCCAACAAGAAACAGTACTTCCAGACATTTAAAGAATCATACTCGGTTGATTTTCCGTGCATACTAAAATCAAGAAAGGGAGAAAAATGTGCCTTTTGCACGGTATGTGGGTGTGATATTAATATTGCACATGGTGGAAAAAACTATTTAAGTAATCATGTGAAGTGCAGTAAACACATTAGTTATGTTAAATCGAAGGAAGATAGCAAGAAAATCAACACCTTTTTTGCTAAGTCTGGAAACGTTGACAGTGACGTAATTAGGGCCGAGTGTCTGTTTACTTCCTTTTTTGTGGACCAGAATGTGCCCTTAAGTGCGGCTGATCATGCTGGTGCTTTATTTAAGAAGATGATTCCCACATCAGAAGTTGCAAAGAAATATAGTTGTGGTCGTACGAAAACGACATGTATTGTAAATAAAATGGCAAAAAATGCATCATCTGAAGTTGTTAAGTGCCTTCAGAACGGACCGGATACATATAAATCCCTTTTCTTTTCATCAGTGAGAAACTACTTTTATACTGCCTGTGACTACATCATCAACAAGTTTCCACTCAAGGATGACGTGTTAAAGAATGCTCAAGTTGCTAGGTTAGACAAAATTAAAGATGCACAGTTAACTTCCATTCGTTTTTTCTTGGAAAAGTTTCCTATCATGTTATGCAAGGAAGAGAATGAAACTACAGATGAGGTGGTGAATGAGCTTCAGAGGCAGTTCACAGCTCTTCAGGTGGATGACACTTTGGCTGCACATCAAGATGCTGCAAGTGATTCCAGTTGGGCACAAATATCAAGAATTCGTGGAGCCGATGGACTTCTTAAGTATAACCGAATTTCTAGAGTATTGCTCTCTATTCTCACCATACCCCATAGCAATGCAGAATGTGAACGTTTTTTTAGCCTTGTGAAGAAAAATAGAACACAGTTCAGGTCATCCATGTCCAATGAATCTCTGGGGTCTATTTGTATTTTGAAGACCAGGAGTTCTGGTCCCTGTTATGACAAAACATTTTCTCAAGACTGTTTGCAGGAAGCTAAAAAGGCCACAACCATGACTTAAAAGTTGAACTAGCATGTGATTTGCAGTGTGTGTTATATTATTTCTTGCCTGTGTTACGTTAAACAAGTTTTATTGTTTAAAGCCTTTTTCAATTATCGTATATCAGCTTAATCTATCAAGGAAGTCCTGTTATGTCTGCTCCAAACCAATATTCACCACGCCTGCTGCTGATTAACATGGATTTCTTCTTGATTGTTATGTTCATCTACAAATCATGTGAGTAGATATGATTTCATTGAAGTATCCTGTTTAAAGCATGAATTATTGTATTTTGTAGCCCAGAAGTATTATTATTTTCGTCAAGCCGGGGTATGTCGAAAATCGTTAGATTTTTTGTCGCGCGTGAGTTTTACTGATAGCCCTTTTCAAAAGTTGGCAGGTATGGGGTTCATTAACATGTAAAATATTTCAAAGTATGCAGATGAAAAATTTGCAAGTATTGAGCCGAACGATGATCGACTCAAATCAAAAACCCGGCTGTGGGGGGAGGCTCGTGCCCCGTCGGCCGTCTCCGTGTCTCGTGGAAAGAATTCGTTTGTCTGCCTCCAGGTTTGGAATCTGGACATTTCAAGATTTCCACTTAAAACCCCAATTAGGCAGGAAAGAAGAAATAAAGAAATGATTAGCTTCCCCTTTAAGAAATTTAATTGCATGTCGGTTGACAAATTGCCACTGCATGCCTAAAGAAAATGTTTGGAAATGTAATTGTGATGTTGCATGTATTTGAAAATAGTGTATTTTGTTGTGAAGTGTTCTGTACCTTGCATGTTTTATGTATCTTGTGCTCTTCAAATGTAAGTATTGTCTTGGTTTGGGGACAACCAATTGGAACTTGGCATCTAACAAAGGCATATCCTTGCCAACTTATACTTCGGTGCCTTGGGTTTAGTCCCATAAGTATGTTCTCTTATTTCTTATGAGGAAGTTGGTAGCACAGCGAAACATGCATTGCTCTTCATTTGTTTCTTCACAATATTGGTCTTGCTCATGCGCGGCTAGAGTCGAGTGTTGAGAAGAAGCAAATGAGATTGCTTGGTGAGAATGACAATGGGTTCGTGATACCGAACGGACGTGGCCCCAGGGCTTGTCTTCAAGCCTGGGGAAAATATCGGAGAAACACTAAGGTAATTTCTCGAAACTTATTATAAGCATCACGGAAGTTTTCCCCATGATACACTGATGAAATCTCTATTTCATTTCGTAAATTATTTGTCAAAATTCTGAGGCCAAGTGACGTGTGGCCTAGGACTTGAAATGATTTTTAGTCGGCGTAGCCTGTGATATGAGCGTCTTCATGCTCGCTATATATATATATTATTTATTCTAATGATGTGATCTTGTCATATTACTTATGAGCTCGTAATTGTTATCGACGTCATTCTCCGTAATTGCTTTAAGTCATTTTAACCGTGTAGCCAATGCTAAAGGATTGCCGAATTATTATTATTATTATTATTATTATTAATGGTGATGCTTTAAGTGCCTTTCATCAAATCTGTTTAACGTTGGAAGCAGTTTTCAATCGGCTACGTAAATGTAGTGGGATTTTGGATCCCAAGAAACTTAAAATAGTACGAAGACTTATCATCACTTGTTTTCTGTTGACGAAGTTTTTAATATGTTATGGTCAAGCAAATATTATTTGGGCGTCGATACTGACGTTGACCAATGAGAAAGATATCTAATCCAGGTTTTCGCGATCTAAAGTTTTATCCTTCTGTGGCCTGAGGTTCTGAAAATACCATTTGAACATACACGCAGGATGCCACGCCCCCTTCCTTGGTTGTTCCCCATTGTTTTTATTTTATTTGAAGAGTATATTTTATAGCGTCGTCCTTGTATAACTTATATAAAATATATACATTGTGTATGATTTTATGAAAACCTTGTTTCTTATTTAAAGCTGAATATAATTCTATACTTGGGCAAAAGTTAGGTTATGCATTTCAAAACATTTATACCGAGACAGGAACGTAGGCAAGGTTAGTCGGCGCCCACAGATAGGGCTCGGGTGCCAATCCCGCACACCACTCAACGGAGTAAATCCGAAGTGTCCTTAATATGGGACAGATTTTCTATAATGCAATAAAATTATAAACAGCCAAAGCAATGCTCCAGGACCACTACCCAATATCTGCACATCAAATAAATATTAACTTTTACACAGAAACACTAAAATGCAATGTAAGACTATCACCAGCCCGAACGACATCAAAAATCAGAAGAGCATAGGGACATCGACATCACCAACCCTCACTGAAAGTACCAGAATCATAAAACAGCAGAGACTGGCTACTCCCGCTAGGTTTAAATCCACTTCAGCACCAACACTGAAACACCACCAAACTGCTCCATAGGCATCTTGTGTAGCCGAGCTCACTCAGGCCACACGATCACAACACTACAGTAAATCACATAAGAGTCACCGAGCAAACTCAGGCAATAAAAAAAATCAACGAAACACCACCGAGCAGACTCAGGCGATACACTAAGCACCACCGAGCAGACTCAGGTGATACCATCAACACTAAGCACCGCCCAGCAGACTCAGGCGATACCATCAACACCTTACTCGATACGGTTCACCACACCGACCTAAATGGTCCAACAATGACGATACTTCTCACCAGAAGTACTGACGTAAGACATCGTCTGTTGAACAATCACCAAAGATTCCCCCCATTAAAGAAAAACCTCAAGTCTAACCATCCTCGAAACTGCACCTTCCTAAGGACCAGGAACTTCCTTTTAAACTCCAGCCATCGTGACTAAGTTGCCTCGACAATCCGACCTTACAAATTCCGAACCTAGCCATAATCCAGTCGTCTCTCGGTAGGTCTGGAACATCTGCCACACACTCCAACGACAAGAAGTAAATCAATAAACCCAATTAGGTATGTCAGCCTGCCAAGGGAAATAGCTCACACCTTGGAGCATGACAGGGGCATATAGTCACGACGACCATAAGAGGCAATCCTAACCTCAACAACAGACCTCACAAGGGTACCAACTTGCGACAGGGAATTCAGCATCCTGCGCACGACCAACAAAGAGCCACAAGGTCAGGGAATAACCATCCCGAACCACAAGATAACCTCAGGGAATGGACCATCCTGGGCTATGTTAAAGGACAGGGAAATAAACTTCCTGCACTGATCAACACGACCAAAAAAAGCACAGGGAAACACCATCCTGGCTTACTCACTTCAAAACCAAAAACAGGGATTTTTTTTTTTTTTTTTTGTCGTGTAGCCTCCTGAGAGGCCGAGTGCAGGTCTTTCTAATCGACGCCCGTGGGCGACCTGCGCGTCGGGATGAGAGATGGAATGGATGAAGATGAATGAAACTGGGCAAGGATGTGGAAGGAAGCGGCCGTGGCCTGTCAGAAGGTACTGTCCCAGCATTTGCCTGGTGTTGAAAATGGGAAACCACGGAAAACCATTTCAAGGACAGCCGACGGTGGGGCTCGAACCCACGCGTCTACCGAGTCAGCAGAGAGCTTGGCCCCTTGACCTAACGCAGCGCTTTAGCCCGCGTAGCCACTACTGTCGGTATAACAGGGAATGAATCATCCTGTAATGGTCAACAATCCTCGGCCATAGCACAGGGAAACGCCATCCTGGCTTATTCAAACACAACACAAAACTTCAAGAACAATGGCACCAACACACAAATCGACATTAGCCGATAGGAGCCAATCCTTAAACACCAAAAAAAAAAAAAAAAAAAAAAAAAAAAAAAAAAAACAACAATAACCCTAAAACATAAATAACACACCAACACAGGTACCAACAACTAACCGACGCTTGTCGACAGGAACCACAAACAGAATGAACGAACAAGACCCGACACTTAACACACTAGAGGGGAGAAACCCTCATGTCGAGCTTAATCGAACAAGGACACCATAAACCAGACTACCCAAAAGGATAGACACCAAGGAACCGGAGGACACAGGAGGACCAAACGGAGACAGGCACCCACCCAAGGAAGCACACGGTAAGTCCAAAAACACAAGATAAAACCCTTAAATAACCAACAGCAACAACCATTCACACACGTCCCAGCACGTTTTCTTCATCCTTCTAAGCAAAATTTTGAAGTTAAACCAAAAATAAAATATTCAATTTTCCCTATCCACCAACTGAAGATCAGAAATAGTCCACCATTAACAATAGTTCACCACGATCATCTCTTCTCAGCATCCACTCGCTGGTGACACCATAACCTCGACATCACATCGCACTGAACAGCTGATCAGTCGAAAGGTCAACAACTAACTCAACAGGTGATAAAACATTTAACCTCAAACAACTGGTAGTGTTACCGCAATTCTCGATACAAAGGAACCTGAAAAATACTCCGCTGAACATCTAAATCCACAGCTACGTCACTGCTATTCTGTGTACCAACTGTACACCACTTAAGTTCACCTGCACGTTCGCTGAAATTTCACAAGACCGTTGTACCACTAAAATTAGAAGACAACTCACTATGTCTACCACCGCACAGAAGTTTTCATACAGAAGCTAGAAACGAAACCAACTAACTTGATAAAACTTCTCCAGATGACTTTAGTTATAACTTGGCAATTCACCGGAACTATTATTCATGACTTCACTCTTGCAACACTGCCAGAAAAATTTCAGTGCGGTACAATTGCAGCACTTAACCCAATCAATCGCGAACTTAAAACAACAGAAAGAAGCTATGAGCTCTTTGCTCGCCAACTGTGCAGAGGTAACATTAGCAACTACAGATTAAAAGAACACTGTATCATCTGGGCTTACCTCGAGATCACCTGCAGCACACCAACACCACAGCGGTAACAAGAAAGGAATCAAACCGCCAAGCCAACACCATCACTCGAGAAGTCATATGTCCTTGAGTGTCAGCCTAACAACTGATCTGGACTCGACTTCAGTATGCACAACATACTGGAGAATGCCAGGAACGCTTCGACCCCGTATATTTACATGAAAACAAATCTGAATACATCTATTAGTAATAATACTGATTAGTCCCCTACCTAACTGAAGCTTTAAGTTTAAATTTTACATGTTACTACTTTGCCAGTAACTCCCCGCAATTTCAGGTTATGTTACCTAATTTACAGAAACTTAACAAGACTTGCCGGCAGCAGAAAATCAACTACTGCTCTGCTACTAAAATCTGTCCCATATAAAGAAGGACACTTCGGGTTGACTCCGTTGAGTGGTGTGTGGAATTGGTACCAGAGTCCTATCTGTGGGCGCCGACTAACCTTGCCTACGTTCCTGTCTGGGTATAAATGTTTTGAAATGCATAACCTAACTTTTGCCCAAGTATAGAATTATATTCAGCTTTAATTAAGAAACAAGGTTTTCATAAAATCATTCACAATGTATATATTTTATATAAGTTATACAAGGACGACGCTATAAAATATACTCTTCAAATAAAATAAAAACAACAATGGGGAACAACCAAGGAAGGGGGCGTGGCATCTTGCGTGTATGATCAAATGGTATTTTCAGAACCTCAGGCCACCGAAGGATAAAACTTTAGATCGCGAAAAATTGGATAGATATCTTTCTCATTGGTCAATGTCAGTATCGATGCCCAAATAATATTTGCTTGACCATAACATATTAAAAACTTCGCCAACAGAAAAAAAGAGATGATCAGTCTTCGTACTATTTTAAGTTTCTTCGGATCCAAAATCCCACTACATTACGTAGCCGATTGAAAGCTACTTCCAAGATTAAACAGATTTGATGAAAGGGACTTAAAGCATCACCATTAATAATAATAATAATGATTCGGCAACCTTTTAGCGTTTGCTACTAAGGTTAAAATGACTTGAAGCAATTAAAGTGAAAGACGTCGATAACAATTACGAGCTCATAAGTAATATGACAAGATAACATCGTTAGAATAAATAATAATATAGCGAGCATGAGACGCTCATATCACAAGCTATGCCGACTAAAAATCATTTCAAGTCCTAGACCACACGTCACTTGGCCTCAGAATTTTAACAAATTGATTACGAAATAAAATCGAGATTTCATCAGTGTAACACGGGGAAAACTTCCGTGATGTTTATAATAAGTTTCGACACATTACCTTTGGTTTGGCTCGATATTTTCCCAAGGCTTGAGGACAAGCCCTGGGGCACGTCCGTACGTTTTCACGACCCCAATCTCATTTGCTTCTTCTTAACACTCGACTCTAGCCGCGCATGAGCAGAGACCAATATTGTGAAGAAACAAATGAAGAGCAATGCGTGATTCACCGCGCTACCAACCTCCTCATAAGAAATAAGAGGACATACTTATAGGACTAAACCAAAGTCACCGAAGTATAAGTTGGCAAGGATATGCCTTTGTTAGATGGCAAGTTCCAATTGGTTGTCCCCAAACCATGACAATACTTCCAGTTGAAGAGCACAAGATACATAAAACATGCAAGGTACAGAACACTTCACATTAAAATACACCAATTTCAATTACATGCAAGATCACAATTACATTTCCAGATATTTTCTTTAGGCATGCAGTGGCAATTTGTCAACTGACATGCAATTAAATTTCTTTAAGGGGAAGCTAATCTTTTCTTTATTTCTTCTTTCCTGCCTAATTGGGGTTTTAAATGAAAATCTTGATATGTCCCGATTTCAAATCTGGAAGCAGACAAACAAATTCTTCCGACGAGACACGGAGACGGCCGACGAAGCGCAGAGAGGCCCGACAGCTGGGTTTTTGATTTGAGTCGATCATCGATCTGCTCAAGTATCGAAGAAAGCTTCCGTCGTAATCACGTAGTATTATTTCAATTATATTTCCGTAGATAAATGTTCTATTCTCTTATTATATTGTGTATATATGTAGCTTCCTCTTATTGTTCGTTGAATGACGAAATTGCTTTATTTGTAGTAATATTCTGTTCTGCTTACAATAAAAGTCCTTTTATAATGCAGTATAAATCTTCAGCGAAGCTCTGCCTCAGGTTGACCGGTGGATACGGCTATCCTTCCATCAAAGATTCTATGAGTCGGTCGTTCGATGTACCGTATGTACATATATTATGGAGTTCAGTGAAGTAAGTCTGGACTCAACCAGAGATCGAAATGGAATGAATCTCTTGAGAATACCTCTCTAGTCTCCTCAGCTTTCAATAATGGCGTCTGTAGCCTCGAACAAGATACATTTATTTAATCAGCAAATATCTCCTTTCGTAGCTTTAAACTTAAAATTTCACTTCGGTGAATACATTTTATTTCCATTTCTCTTGATATTAGTGCGATGTAATTATTTATAATTGTCTTTTTAAAACATTACAATATTTCATACTTCAGAAGAATAAAATATTCTGATTGGTCAATGAGTTGCTATGCAGTTTTCAATGTCCACACTTGTGAGTTACGTTACGTGACGTGCACCAAGATCTCCCCTCTCCGTCAAATCATAAGCGTGCGGTCGCGAGCTTACTCCTACGTCACTCGGTTCGTCTGAGAACTAGTTACTGACCGTATAACTTCACAAAACTTGTAATATTGTCAATTTGCAGCTCCTTCCAATTCTCATTCACTCCACGTTAAAATATTTTGTACGGAAACTTTTCCATTCTCACACCACATAAATGATGTGATATAATCTTACAGCGTAGCGACTGCATTTGCTAGCATCACAGAATGTTCACGTGTACGGTAAGTTGCCTATACTGTCCCTTTAAATACGAACATAGAATTGTTAAGAAATGACAATAACAAAAAATACAAAGTTTCCGCCTAATCTACACAATTTGATGCTATATTATCGTCTCATGGGTACATGTTTCGGAATTTCTGATAATTCCTTCAGCCCTTTACGTTTATGTTAAGAAACACCATTCCACAGACAAAATTGACCTCGTCAATGTCAAAACACAACTATACATTGATATTAAAACACTTAATAACTATTAACATTACAACGTGATAAACTTAAGAGCAATTAAAACATTCCTATTGTTTACAGCAACATTGATATGTAATTGCTGTTATAACAAATTCTTGCTAAGTGCGTGATGGTTAAAATACACAGTCATAATTAAACTTATATGTCGGGAGAAGATATGAGTATTTTGTTCATGTCCATGAGCCTATGTAACTCAACAGCTTGTAGTAATATTGGATAAGTGATGACAAAGTGGAAACTTTGATTTCAGCACTTTATTTAAAGTGCGCTGGAATATGACTATAAATATGTTAGTGGCACCATGAAAACAGGTATGACGTGTCCTAGCTTGTTGACTTTAAAATTTGCATTAGCAAATGAAGTGGATTTGCTGTCTTGTATTATCTTCTTAACGGACCTGAAATGAGAATCGCCCGGTGGTTGAAATTTGAACCCATATTGAAAAATACAAATAATTAGTCTTACAGACTACCCTGAACATAGCGGACTTACGTGGAAACTATTTGAATGCAATGCGCCTATGACATGATACAGTTCTGGGTGATCGGCCTATGCACCTGAAGAAAAATTTAGAAAAAGAAAATGAGAAATTTATTTTAATAGCCCATGAAGAATTAAAAGTTGCGTGGAACAAGTGAAATTTGACTGACTTGCCGACGTTGAATACCAATGCCGTGCGACATAGGTAGGTCAAGTGCTATGTTGTTTATGGTCCGGTGTGTGTGCAACTGATCCGCTTGTGCTGTAAGCAGAGTCAGCTGCTGGCCTGACGTGGTGGAGGAGAACGGGTGGGGTGTGGGGAGGTAATGGGGTGGAAATATGCGGAGTGGACGTGATTGGAACGGCCCGGGGTGGGGCGGGAATACCTGTGTCAATGACCTTACTGTTGTCTGTGGAGTGTTTAAATTTTTTGGAAATGAGGTGGTCTGCTACTGTATCGAACAATACGTTGGTATCAAAATTGATTTCATTCAAATTTTTGTGTGCATTGGACCTTTGGAACACGTTGATGTGTGTGTTTTGCAAAATATTCATAAGACTGCCTTTGGACACGTAATGCAATATGTTGACATCGTT
Organism: Meconema thalassinum; assembly: GCA_946902985.2. Classification (NCBI taxonomy): domain Eukaryota; kingdom Metazoa; phylum Arthropoda; class Insecta; order Orthoptera; family Tettigoniidae; genus Meconema; species Meconema thalassinum. The sequence goes on along the minus strand of OX336394.1, from coordinate 382,183,123 downwards.
TTCTATACTGGTGAAACTGTGTTTGCTATCTTCCATGTGGGATGCCATGGCCGAAAATTTTTTATGTTTTATTGCTGAAAAATGCTCGTAGACCAAGGTTAGAATATGTTAAACAGATTGCCTCAGATGTAGGGTGTGGTAGCTATGTAGAGATGAAATGATTAGCTCAGGACAGGGAGGCATGGAAAGCTGCATCAAACCAGTCAAAAGACTGAAGACTCAAACAACAACGAATGCGAAAGCTTCTACCTGTTTGACCCACGTAATTGGCTGGACAAGAATTGCATTCGATTTCATATACACCCGATTTGGAATATTTGTTGGTGTGATTGATTTTACTTGAATTGAAGAATTTTTAAAAATTAGAATTGTTGGTTTTGAAGGCGATATCTTCTCCCGACATATAAGTTTAATTATGACTGTATATTTTAACCATAACGCACTTAGCAGGAATGTGTCGTAACAGCAATTACATATCAATGTTGCTGTAAACAATAGGAATGTTTATCATGTTGTAATTTTAATAGTTTTTAAGTGTTTTAATATCAATGTATAGTTGTTTTGACATTGACGAGGTCAATTTTGTCTGTGGAATGGTGTTTCTTAACATAAATGTAAAGGGCTGAAGAAGGAATTATCAGAAATTCCGAAACATGTACCCATGAGACGATAATATAGCATCAAATTGTGTTGATTAGGCGGAAACTTTGTATTTTTTGTTATTGTCATTTCTAAACGTCAACACGGAACCTGCAATGAATTCTTCTTCGAATATAGAATTGTTACGCGAGACAGTTCGTTTTTCTTCTCATGACATTTCCTTGCTACTATTAATTTCGAGTTCAGTTCCCCTTTTGACTCGATGATGAAAGTATAACATGCACTTTCTTTATCCTTATAATCATATACATGTTCTGAACTGAATTTACCTTTTTAATGTATTTTAGGATAAATTCCTTTTAATTTAGAGTGGTTAAAGTTTCCAAGCTGATGATTATCATCAATCCTTACAATTTTGTAGCAATTGTTCCCATATACTTTACCTACCTTGAGCGGTCCACGGAAAAGGCTTTAAAATTTTATATAGACCTTTTTCAAAATATCAGCCTTTACTGGAATGCATATTAAAACAAGTTCACCAACTTGAAGCAGTAGGCTGAATCGTTTTCCTCAGACTCTTTTCGATCTCTTCTCAGCCAGCTCGTTTAAATGCTCCCTCGCTGATTCTATTCGTTGTTCCAACGGTGGTCCGTAGTCTTCGGGAATATTGAACATCCCATCCCACGATCTAATTGGTTTCTTTCCAAAATGCAACATAACTGGAATTTCGTTGGAGCTTTCGTGGCGTGTGTTATTCATGCAGAACTCTATCAAATGCACTATCTTCAACCAGTTCGCATGATTGTCAGAACTATACACCCTTACGTATTTTGACGTCGCCGACATTAATCTCTCAGTGGGATTTGTCTCTGGACTCCTTATAAAACTAAAAATATGCATGATTCCCAATCGATCCATAGCCTCCTGGAATTTCGCTGAAGTGTACTGCGTTCCATGGTCAGTCAGTAGTCTTTCCGGTTTTCCTAACTTGGGAATGATGTTTTTCTCCAGGTGATACAATACTGTTTTAGATGTGGCCTTCTGCATTGGATTAGCATAACAAACTTGGAGTAAACATCCATCATGACCAATAATTATTGATTACCCCTTACACTCTTCAGAGCAGGTCCAAAAATGTACTGACTAAACAGTTCTAAGGGCTTTGTTGGGATAATCGCCTTCAGCCTTTCTTTTAACAATTCTGAAGCATATTTGTTCCTTTGATATAATTCGCGCGATCTCACTACATTGGTGATCGAATCTCGCATGTTGGTCCAAAAAAAATTTCCTGCGCGGTGCTGTACGTCTTATTGACACCACCATGTCCAATGCTTTTGTGCACTAACCAAATAACTGGCACTATCAACTTTGGTGGAACCATTATTCTCACCTTACTATGTTCCGCATCGACATATCTACATACTATACCTTCTTCAATTAAATAATGTGTGGACTTCTTAGTTTCCTGGTAGTTTTTGTCCTCTACAGTCATTCTATCTGACAATAGTCTGTACATATTCCTCAAAGGTGCGTGCCTTATCTGGGTTAACGCTTCCTTCTCAACTTATTGAGGGTTGCCTGGTCCTTATCATCCGTCTGGACTATATTAGTTTTTACATTATTATCAGCTGTAGGATTTCTGGAAAGTAGATCTGCAAGCAAGTTGTCTTTGCCTGGGACATGCACAATTGTGGCGTCAAATTGCTGTAAAAACATCGTCCATCGTGTCATTCGGTCGCTTGATAGGTCTGATTTAAGCATGAACACTCTAGCTTTGTGGTCCGTCCTGATGGTAATCTGGTGTCCCAGTAAAATCTTTTTCCACTGCTGTAGCGCGTTAATGACAGCCACGGCGTAAAATAGTTGATTTCATGGGGACGCAGTTTTCTGCTGTTGAACGAGATGTAATGATTATTACCCTCCTGGTCTTTTTGATAAAGGACCGCGCTGATTCCAACTCTTGATGCATCTGTCTCAATGATGAATGAACGTTCAAAATCGGGATACTCTAGTTTGATATTATTCTTAAGCATCTCCTTTGCTTGAATCGAGGCTTTTTCTGTAGCTTCATCCCACTTCCACCTGTTGTTTTTCTTTAACAGTTCATCAGACATGTTAACATCAAGGTCGTTGAGATTTGACATTGTTCCGTATTGACGAGATTATATAACTAGAATAAATAATTACAAAAATGGTTATTTAACAGTTCATGTAGTGGTGCTATTACTTCAGAGTAGCGAGGACAATGACTGCTAAAAAATTGACATAAACCCGCAAATCCGCGGATTTCTCTCATCTTAGTCGGTTTTGGGAATTTCAAAATTGCCTCAATTTTATCTTCGTTCGGATGATAACCGAACTGATCAATTGTGTGTCCTAGGAAATTTTATTTTTTCTTGGATAAAGTGGCACTTGTTATAATTCACTTTTATATTAACCTCTCTCAGGTTCTCTAACAATTTTCTTAATGCAGTAAGTGTTGCTCGGGCGTTTCAGAAGAAATAATTAAATCATCCGCATAGCATATAACGTTGGCTTTAACCTCATCAGTCAACTTACTGTCCAGTGCTCTTATCAGTGCAGTACCCGAGTTAATGATACCAAACGGGACACGTTGGTATACATAACTGTTCTGATTGAATAGGAATCCTGTATAGCACTTACTATCCTCAGTAAGCTCGATTTGATAAAAAGAAGCCGTCAAATCTATCACAGGAAAGCAAGTCTTTCCACGAAACTTCCTGATTAATTCCCTAATTTTAGGCGGACGGTCGAATTCTTTTAATAACAAGCTGTTGATACCCCTGGGATCTGCTTCCATCTGCTTTCTTCACTACAGTGATGGGGGTTTAACCCCTTCCTTGTTGCATTTCCAGGCACGATATCCCCAGAAATTACCCTATTATTTTAGAATATGAAGTACTACGGAGATGGGTAAAAACTAATGCACATAACATTGGAACTGTATAATACAGTAAATTTAAATAAAATGAAATTTTACATGTGAATTACCAACAGTCTTGCAATGACTCACAGTAAATCTCACTCACCTGGGGTCCTTGGTTTGAAGTCGGCCCTCTCGTCACAATTTTGAATTTATATGATCTAGCCACATAAACAATTATGAAACTAAGTTTTAAAAAATGTGTCTAATGAAATTTGCACAGTTTTCACAAACTGTACACATATTTACATTGTATACTGTTTTATTTCCTAAGGTCCCTGGTTCAGAACCACTTCAGCATATTAATATTTCTCCCAGAATTAGGCAAATTCCTAATTTAAATATGCGAATATATACATCTCGGTAGCCTGCTCCACAGAGTCCTTAGTTCCCAATGTCTGTCCCCATGGCCAATAAAATCATCTGGTGGAGTAAAAGGCAGGGAAGGTTGAATGCTTGGTTGTAGGCCACCATCACCACTGGCATTTACAGTACGCTGGTTTACAGTATCGTCATCAATATCACTGTCTTTATAATTTAACTAATCATTTACATCTAATTCATACAGAAAATCACTTCCACACGAGATTTCCGAATCACTAACATCGCTTCTATTCTATTGTTAGGGCATTTACATCTGAGAGACCAGCCATGTTTCCTAGCAACAGCTGGGAGAAAGGTCAAGGAACAAACCTTTATTGTTACTGCTAAAAGCAACACTAGCCTTCTAAATGCTGTCCTGTGCCTGCCTGACACATTACCTATAGTTCACAATTACTTTTAATTCCACACCATTACAAAAGGTGGCAGGAGAATACCAGAACATACTCGGGCGCTTTAATAGGGAGCTGTTACGTTCATATCTGGACGCATTCAGGCGCTTTGAGAAGGAAAGGGTTAAATAAGGCGTAGCTTGTTTCCTTATAATACCGTCTTTCTCCATGCCTTTAATTTGATATTTGAATCCTTTGATTAGTCCTGGCTTTTCATCGAATACATCGGCATACTCCTGGATTAATCTTTCCAATTTCCTTGGTAAACTTTGTAGTTATCTACCTTCAGTCCATATTGAGCTGGTCTTTCTGCTTCAATTTCCATCATTATTCTTTCCAAGTTTTCTTCCGTTGTGTCATTTTTTATGAGGTACTCATTTTCCTGTGTCTTCTTTCTCGATATTTCTTTCATTAAATTTAATAATCCCATTCCTTAAATCAATAACTGCACCAGTTTTAGTTATGAAATCAATCCCAAGTATTGCGTCAAAACTTATTTTACTCAAAACCATAAATATTTGCTCATATTTATGATTATTTATCAATAATTCCATCAGCACTTGTATTTTACATTTCATAGTCTTGTCAATGAATACACCTCGTACTTTGATAGATGATACAGGCATTGCCACGATCGACCTCCCATCCTTAAGCCGATTGTAACAATCCTCTGATAATATCGAAGCAGTAGCCCCGGTATCCAATAATGTCCTTAAACTTTCACCCTCTGTCTCGATTTGAATAATTGGTAATCTTGCTACTCCTCCTTTCTCAGGCTTCTCTCTTTCATATAGTAGGTCTTCGTCAGTTGCTTGATAAAGTTCATTTATGGCGATCTTGTGCCTTAATATTGTGATCTTATCTTCCCTTACCTTCGTTTCGCAAATGAAGTTGTTTTTTGTACCCCGCCTCAGTCTTGTTCTTGACCTTGTCGAGGGTTGAGGTTCGGAGTTATCATGAGCCTGATTCTGAGGGTTTCTCTCCTATCTTCGTCTGAGGTTTTTCAAATATTCCTGGTTTTCTTTTTCTCTTTCATTATAGAATTTCTGGACATTCTCTTCGTTACGCCATCCTCTGTTATGCGTTTGTTGTTGTTGTTGTCGTCGTCGGGCGAAGTTGTCATCATTCCAGTTTTTGTACCGGCGATAACCTTCCCCATTCGGCCTTTTATCTCGATTATAATATCCGTTTCTTCGGAAATCGTTGTTATGATTGTACCGGTACTAAGATTGACCGTTGTGTGAAGGCGGGTCCCAGAACTGTGTTAGAAACTATTGTTACCTTTCCCTTTTCTAAGAAATAAAAAAGTCTTTTCAAACTATATATATAATACAAGAACAAAAGAAATTTACAAAATAAAGGACAGATCAAGGAATTAGTTAGTTAGTAGTTATTACATGGAGACTACACCAAACACATAAAATAAAATAATAAAAAAACAACGGAATCACAGCAATTACAGATAGGTAGAGCCTATTCAAGACCTCTCACCTCACAAAGCCGATCAACAACCAGCTACAGGTGTTCATTAACAGATGTCTGCGTCGCATCATGAATGTGAGGTGGCCGGACATAATCTCAAATGAAGATCTTTGGACCATCACCAATCAACAACCGATTAGCATCCAGATCAAGGAGAAGAAATGGCGCTGGATTGGTCACATACTAAGGAAGCCGGACGGAGCTATTGAGAGGGCGGCGCTAGACTGGAATCCTCAAGGCGCCAGGAAGCGAGGTCGACCTAAGAAGACCTGGAAGAGGGCGATAGAAAATGAAATTGCAGAGGTGTACAAGAACTGGAGTCAAGTGAAGAGAATGGCCAGGAACCGTACTGCGTGGAGAAATTTCGCCATGCCCTATGCTCCGGAAGGAGCGGCAGGAATTAAAGAGCCTATTCAAGACCTCCATAAAAATCAATCCAATAACCAATTTAAACGCAGAAACAGTGCTTAAGGGGTACTCTCAGTTGTAGTCGATAAAACATCACGATCTTGCAATTTTCGGCAATTTGCGAAATCCGGTCGTTGTTTGTGTTCGCATCATTAACTTTCAACTTTTTCGATGCATGGGTGGAATGTTAAATACTATGTTATTTTCTTCATCCTTCAAAAGTAACGACACGCACAAGATAACAACCTACCCGCCTCCAAACACTATAAGAAAGTAATGCCGAGTTGCCGACCAAAAGAAACTGATTCGATAGATTGATTTAAATCGAGAGTTACTCGAAATCTCCTCCAGCTGTTGTGAACAGTGCATTGACGCCAGCTGATCATTGAACTTTCAAGTCGGAAGTTATATTTACCAGACTAGATACTAATGTACCAATATTATTTCTTAAACAGTTTTCAAATGTTTAAGGGGAACGCGTACCCCCTGAAAAGAAGCACTGCACAGAAATGACAGGGGAAGAATACAGCAAACAAACCTCGTTTAAGAGGTCGAAAATGATCCCACGATTCAATAAATTAAGTTTCAAACACCAAACGGTAAAAGTTTAAGCAGAAAGGACAGATGATAAGTTACCAAACTGGAAACCAGGTGCGTGTATTCCATGGATGTAAGGTAAGCATTGCTTACCCAATTAAAATAATGACGGGTACAATAATTATTTACTTAGGTTATCGTGATATTCCAGTCTCTGTGCCCTGTATTGTTTTAATGAACCCATTCACACTTCGTTGTTCTTTGATGCCTACTGCGAGTTCCTTGCGGAGTCACTTGAAGCAGCACAATAGCGTTATGCCCTCTTGTGGTATTTCTTGGTACTGCAGATGAGTGAAAGTGAAAGCTAGGAAGCAATTCCTTAAGTTACATACATACCTTAGGCCGAAAACAAGGAGTGGTCAGTTTTCAAAGATATTGTGTTTACTCCCTCATTATAGTTTGAAAAAGCGTGTCAGTGTTTTTGTAAAACAGCCTTTTATATGCTGTGTTAAAACGTGTGATTGTTTTACAGTCGTAGGCCGTCATTTTTATAGTTTTTATAGTTCAGCGATATAATGTTGTCTAATGCAATATAAGGGAGTAGGGTATGCTGTAGACGGTTTTGTTTACACTAGTAGGCGTGAGAAATCTGTAAATATATGGCACCGGGACTTGGGTCTAGAGATAACAGCGTGTGATGTGTGGTAAATTTGAGAACAAAATATTATTTTTATTAGGAAGTCGTCCAACTCCTCAATTGAGTACGCCTATTAACACGAAAGTGAAAGCTTGTATTCGGTATTTTAACTAAACCTATAACATTTATCATTGATTTCAATTGAGATAGATTTACTTTTAGATTTCAAAACATCCCAAACTTCTACAACTGGGTCTTCAATGATTTTGCGGAGAAAACCATTGCTTACCCTAACTAAAATTCCACCACACGCCACTGCTGGAAACCTTGCATAAGAGGTCGTACTCAAATCACGAAAATGAAAAAACGTAAATGAATAAGTATTAAATAATACAGAAAAACAAACTAAATTAAACCCGTTAAGGAAACGGTGTTACTCTATGAAGAAAACGAAAAAATGAATTAAGATTTATCCGCTCAAAATATTAAATCATATACGCAATGACACGGATCAAGTTCCAGCTCGTCTTACAACTTTCATCACACTCAAATTACTATGGCAAATTCAGTAATGGCAACCGTCCCCTGGAAACGAACAATAAAAGGGAAACAAAATCTTCATAAACGAGAGTTACGACCATCAGAAGGCCAAAAAATAAAAGGAAAATAAATTTAAGAAAATTATTATGAGAGCTGTGGATCGAACAATTTTTAGGTTAGATTATTTGGCATTAGGGTTCGTACGTAGTAAGATCCCCAAGGGCTTGGCAGAATCCGTCCGAGCACAACCAAATGACATCAAACGGCACACGGACCGCAGCAGAAGGCAATCAAATAATAAAACAATAAATGGAATTTCAATACATAAACCAAGAAAATAATGATCAGTCATCAATACCAAAGCAATAAATACTCAAATAGATAATAAGGCAAAATTAGGTACAACAGAATAAAACACAAGGTTCCGTACCCTTTACAATAAAAGAAGTTGAGTATCCAAGAATAACTTAGTGCTGTTCAAGAAAAGAGAAGTAGGTATTGATTCTCGGACAATTCTGCCAAGGTTCAGCTCGCCGTACACATTTAAACATATCAGATACCGTATTACCTTTTGCTGCTGAGATTATAATTCAATTAAACTAATAAATTTTGGTTTAGCATTATCGAAGTAAATACAAACTCTTTGGGGTTCCGTAACAAGTAAAACTCGCCCCGGATAGATCCTTTAAAATTTTTACATGTTTTCAGTAAGATATTCCAAGATGGACTGTCGATGTTTCATTGTTTAAATTGTTGAACTCAATGGACGACTCTACTTGTGGCATGGCTTTGAGGTTCCTGAAGTGTCTCACAGAGTGCGAAGGTTGTCTAGGTGGGCGAGAAACGAATGGAGGCACGTTGTCTTGTGCCAGAATGTTATTTACAGAGTAGAATTGTCAACGACTGCGGTTGGTAATACGTATATATTATCGTAATTCATATTAAATATACCTCCAATATAGGCCTAATGATAAAAGTTGTAAAATGTAGTGCATGAACTTACCGGAACCTGTTTATGTTCTTATAGTTACGGCGCCGTGTTCGTAGAAATGACAATTTCATTGTGCGAAATTGAAACTTTATTAAAAGCAGCTGACATGGACCAAGTCGTTAAAGAACCTCAAAACGTTTAGTTTGAACTGTCCTACAAAATACGTAGGTGATGATGGTTCTCAAAGACTAAAGAAAGAAGGCTATAATCTGTGCATAGCCTACATTAATTATTGAAGTTGTTTGGTGTGCCTATCAATGTTATCTATTGACTTATAAGGCTGTCTGTTTTGCTAGACAGAGGGAAATCTGGTTGGTTCTTAAGTTTAGGGGCTGCGACAACGCGGTCATGTAGCCCCATGCACTTTGGGGTGTGTAGAATCTGTCTGATAACCGGTGTTAATTGTGATGATTGTATTAATGTGTGTTATCTGTTTTCTAATTCAAGTAAGGCCTGCAGACTTTTGAATTTTCCAACTAGTTCCTACTTTTGTTGCCAAACGCCACCATCAACGACTACTAGTTCAGAACTTAGCTACCAGACGCCACCACAGTCGGCTCTTGGCAATGAACGTAGGAACTTAAGAGCGTTGTTTACATTCTTAACCTATACAATTTAGCTTCACACAGGTGTAATTAGTGGAAGGATCTTTAACATGCCATAAATCTATGACATGGGACCGCCGGCTTTACTTCCCCTCCGAAGGAAGGCATACTGAGGGATTTTTAACGCTCTTAAAAAATCCGACGACTTCGGCCGGATTTGAACCCGCGATCTTGGGCATAGAAGCTCAGCATGCTACCAACTATGCCACTGAAGCTGCCAGAGGGAAATCTCCTCCAAGAATACAAGACCCCAGAGGTCTGGGTTCGATTCCCGTCATTGTCAAGATATTTAATTCTGGTTTGAGGGATGGAATGGAATAGGCTACACTTAGCCTCGTGTGGCAAAACTGAAAAGCGGTGGATTCGATTTCTTCCTCAGTCATGCTGGAAGTGGTTTTCCGTGGTTTCCCACTTATACACCAGGCACATAGCGGGATGGTTCCTAACTAAAAGACAACAGCCGTTTCCTTCTCATATCTAACCTGAATTTTAAATATACACACTGCTACAAATACCACAATAACAAAGGTTATCAATCATCCCACACTCGTTCAAGTACATGGGGCCAAATGATAGCGATGTCCAATGCCCCCAAAGGAAACAACAGCAACAAAAGCCAGTTTATTTTCAAGGGTGTGAAGAGAATGACGAGTTCCAAGTTCTTAGAACGTAGAGTTTGTGCAAAGATGGGTATTTTTTTTTGGTGAATATTTCCACTTTAATAGGAATTGGCTGTCTGGGAAGACATTTTTAATATTAACCCACATTTTTTTAGCTAAGGAAATGTATTCATCTAATGTGATTGTTTTACCTCATCTTTGCTGGACTGGAGCCACTGAAATTCCTGCTAAAATATCCTTCACATCTGTTGAGCAGCAATGCATTGACTCAGAACCGGTGATGATCATGGTATTCTCGACACCTAACAGGTAGAGGAGAATTCTTAATTCTGTCAATTCTCCAAATTCCACAGACATACAAGTAGGCTTATTAAAATACAGCTGTAAATTTTAATTTATGTCTGAATTTACTGCTGCTAGTTAGTTATTGTTGTTTTAAGGGGGTGAAACAGCAAGGTTATCTGCCCCAATTTACTGTTGTAGAGAATAATAGCAACCCAGGCCTAGTTCCATGTGATGTCTTTTTTACAAGCGAATAGAGTGAAGAGAATCCTTTTGTAAGCTTCATTATAAATTATACTGGTATTTTTAGTTGGCCTTGGTCTACATATGTCTATAGATATATTTCATCTTCAGTTTTTGACTGATGACCTGGATTGAAGGCCACATAGCTCATAGGCCTATACCGTACATTATTTTTAGCCTGTTAAATGCCAAGTTCATAAAACCTTTGTAGGCTGCTACCAGTACCAGTATGTTCAATTTAAAAACTGATATTATAGCAACTCAACCGGTATATCTTTTTTAAATAAAAACGACTTGTATCGGAAATCTGATATTTTGTAAGAAGGATACCATAAGCCAGTTAATTTCAAAAATGTCAACTAATGTTAACAGCCAAGGAAATCCTCCAGAACTGCCGTAGGCCTCCAGGTAGGCCTAAGTGAAAGTAACCAAGCTCATAATCCTCATCTAAAATATCAGTATTTTTCCTTAGAAATTTCAATATGTTAGAATAACTATAAAATCTTAGGCTGCCTACAGCTGCGAATTGCACTTATTTTACTCTGAATTCTGGCTTGTTGTACCGTAGGCACTGCACTGACACCGTATCCATCAGTAGGAAGATAATTAGTTAAAAATCAGATATTTAACTCGTAACTTTATTTCTATATTAGCCTAATATTTTAACATTATCATACCAAGCGTTTAACAATGACAGTGTGAATAATACCGTCTTACATCTAGGCGTAATATGCCAGCTTATGATGTGGCGGCTTCAATTTTATTGGAGAAAAGGCGGGAAATACATTTGGCACAGCATCATCACTTTAAAATTTCCTTCCAGGCAATACTGGCCTGTAGTCTAAAAGGTAACATATGGGCTCTCATGTGGGCCGAGATGTGTGATTTCCCTTCAGCACGACGAATTTTGAAAAGCAACTATTTCCTCAAAATACGATCAATGGCAAGGAAGTAAATGTTACTTTGTAGTTGCCACATCTGTTTTTGCAATGGGGAACTGCACAATATTCAACCATTATTCTATAATCTATAAAACAGTTCCTCAGTTCAATATCTCCATCTCAAATTTGCCATTAGAGCAGGTTGACCACTTCTCGTACCTGGGCAGTACCATTTCTGTGAGCTGTACCTGTGAGCAGGATGTGGATAAGAGAATTGGTGCAGCCCACACAGTATATGGACGATTAGCGCACCGGGTCTTCATGAATAAAGATCTGTCCATGAGTACAAAGCTTATGTTGTACAAAGCAGTAGTAATTTCTACATTGTTGTATGGCTGTGAAACGTGGATCCTTTACCGACGTGATCTTAGGAAGCTTGAGCGTTTCTACCTACAAAAACTTCGATCAATCCTGAGGATTAAATGGGAAGACCGCATTACCAATATTGCTGTTCTGGAAAAGGCTCAAATCAACAGCATAGAATCATCCATAATAGGTCACCAATTTAGATGGATTGGTCATGTCCATCGGATGGATGATGTGAGATTACCTCGTCAAATGCTATATGGTGAGTTATGCTATGGCACCAGACCTCATGGTGGTCCTAAGAGGCGCTACAAGGACCAATTTAAGCAGACCCTGAAATTGACAGGTCTTGATTCGCAAACCTGGGACATGCTGGCTGAAGACCGCTCAACTTGGCGCCGTACCATCTCGGATACTGTAAAGACGTTTGAAAGGGATCGACGCACACATGGTCTAGTCGTCCATTCTGTGTTGATTCAGAACTACCAACACATCCTCAGACAAGACCAAAAATTTATTATCTTAAGGTCTCAAATTATATTTTTTTAAGGTTGTCGACACATGCCAATGGCCAGTGCATGCCTGCCAAGTTTTCCGGTTTTCCCGGAAGGTTTCCGGATTTTTGGGGTGTTTTCCGGTTGTCCGGATTAACATAGTTTTTTTCTGGATTTTCAACTCCCTAGCTTGTTTCTGTTCTCTGCATCCAAATCGCATTTCAGTTTTGATTTTCGATAATAGCTGCTATTCTGAGATGCGAATATTCAAATTCGACTGATAAGACAGAAAGTTTATCGATAATCCCGTCTCGCAGATTATCTCTGCGCTTGTGTCATTAATTCCTTGCGTGTGACATTACGTTGAAAGTCGATAGAACTGTCTATCGATAATCACATCTCGCAGTTTATCGCTGCATTTATATTACTCTTTGTGCTTCGACTGTTTGTAAGCGGGAAAGCTTGGTTTTAAGCGGTGCTTGCTGTAGTTCCGGTATTCGTGCAATTGTGTGACTTTTTGCAATTTAGTGTTTTCGTGATGAATTCAAGTAAGAAGCAATATCATCAGTCTTTCAGAGAGGCATATTCTTCAGAATTTTTGGAAACTGGCACAATGAATTAGATAGCCTCACATCACCAAGAGTTTGTAATCTTTCCCTATAGTCTTTTCTCGCTATTTTTAAGACCTTACGACGCATGTACGCGTTAAATTTTTGCGCTTTGGGATCTTCTGTATTTCTATTTTTGAAAGTTGGCAGGTATGCCATTGATTGGTTCGACGGTAATAGCCAATCACCTCGGGACAGGACCGCATCTCATTAGCCACAGCTGATGATATTTAGAAATGTTTGCCAGATACGTTGAGAGATGAATCTTTATTTATGCCGGTTGGATTTATAGGTTAAGGTCATGAACTGGGGCATGTTGTTGAAACTCCAGGCATTGTAACGTGAAAATCACAGTACAATTCTCCCCCCTCCAACGATTGCCCTGGGAGATGTGTTGACACCAATTTCCAACTTTGGACCGACGAGCAACGATGTGGTTACAATTGAGGCATTACGGCAGCCCCAATTTGGTATTAGTCGGGGCACTCCAGACGTCCGCCAGCAGAATATCCAGTGATACTCCCATCATGATGTTGATATGCTCATCATCATCATCATCATCATCATCATCATTTCCCCTTATCCAGCTCCTGCCGGGTCGGGGTATTTATGGCACTTCTCCACTTTCCTCTTTCCTTCCACCATTCTTCTTCCACGATCTTGTCCCAGTCCAGATTTCTTTTTCTTATGCTGTTCTTCACTGAATCAATCCACCTTGTTCTAGGTCTTCCTCTTGCTCTCTTACCCTTGCACTTCGCCTCCAGCATCTGTCTTGGTATTCTATTTTCCTCCATCCTCTTGACATGCCCAAACCAACTTAGTTTATTCTTCTCAATTCTCTCATTTAGTTTTCCCATCCCAACTTCCTTCCTAACATCTTCATTCCTCACTCTGTCTTTCCTCGTCTTTCCTATCATACTTCTTAGGAATTTCATTTCACTGGCTTGGATTCTACTCTCTTGCCTGCTTGTCAGGGTCCAAGTCTCAGCTGCATAAGTTAATATGGGAACATAGTACACTTTATACATTACCTCCTTGCTTTTCCTTGGTACTTCCTTATCCCAAACAAGTTTTCTTACACTTTGATAGAATGCATTGCTCTGCTGTACCCTCCTGCCAATCTCCATGTCCAACCTACCAGTTTGCATCAATTCACTTCCTAGGTATTTGAACGTGTCCACAATTTCCAAACTCTGACTTCCAATTTTCACAGTGCCCTTTCCTTGTCTTTCCCCTCTTGTCATCACCATGGTCTTGCTTTTCTCTATACTGATTTTCAGGCCGTAAATCTGAATATTTTCGTTCATTGCATGTAGTTGATATGCTCCTGTACTGCCATAAGAAGATCCTGGCTAGACATCGCTGACAGCAATAATACCTTACAGCTCTTGGGCATCAGACTTCCTCTGCAACACACAAACCAATCCAGCAAACGGCCCCACAAGTAGAGCTCCGGGTCATCAATCATCCCATTTCATAACCTGATCGCATATTAATATCGAAGGATAAGGTCCTTACTCCATCACATAGTTTGAATTTGAGTTGTTAAAGTTTACTTCCAAAGTTCTTTTGTCATTTCTATGTTGTCGATGTACATACTTTCGCATATGATTTTATCTCCCCCTTTGTTCATTACATTTACCTTCAGCAGCTAAAATTAAACAGATAGTTGCCATTACAAATCACGTTTGAAATTAAATAGATCCACAGCCGCATACTTAAATGATTGAAATCAGTACACATCAAAATAAAGAAAACTAAAATTACATGAAATTCAAAAATTTATACATTTGGTTCGGTCTCCCTTTCACCTGCAGATTTGCAGTACGATAGATGAGTCCGAAAGATTCTTTTCTTTACAGATTCTTTCAACAACACAGTTACAGGAGTAAAAAATGACAAAATTTCATATGGATCTCTGTATTGTGCTTGGAGCTTCCCAAGAGATTTGTTGACCCGGGGCTTTAGGCATGAAATTTTTAATGTAAACAAGATCACTAATTTGAAACTTCAGGGAGTACGTCCCAGATTGTATCTCTCAGCAAGTTTTTAATGAGATATTTTAATACCCTGTTGTGCCTCTTTCCATATTTGTTTAACACCGTCTGAGCTCGGTTGATCAGGAAGCAAATCGTGGATAGTCCACAGGTTAATCAGAGGAGAATTAGGTACAAAAGCATGCATTAAAGAAAATGGAGTCTTCCCACGAGATTCATGAACAGCGGTGTTAAACGCATAGGCAAGCCAGTGGAGAGACGAATCCCATCTCCCATGATTGACCCTGTTGTAAGCGATCACAGCAGCTTACAGGTTTCGATTTACATGTTCAGCGAAACTAGGATTTGGGTAGTAAGGAGTTGTAGTTACGTGAGCAATAGAAAGGTCAAAACAGAAATTCCGGAATTGATGCGAGGTGAAAGACTTGGCATTATCTGACACCAGGAACTGACATGGCCAAAAGGACATAAAAATGGAATTTAAGCATTTTATGACAGTAGATGAATTTCACAATCTAGTCGGAAAGATACTGTAATGGTTCCGCTTTGCTCCACGTTGAGCGTACAATTGTAATGGTTTCTATTGGCCTCACTGTTGCGTGACAAATGTAATGTTTTCTACTAGCCCTGCCTTGCACTTTGAAATATTTACTCTGACTGAGATATGTTGTCTTAATGGGCGCCAAGACCTCAACGCTATGTTGAAATCTAAATTTATATTTAACAACACCTAGCTCTGGTAGAACACCTTCAAGAATCTATTCACTCAGATCGTGGTATGATTTGATCATTAACCCAACAAACAATTGTATCAGGAGAAGGAATTGGTCTATATCTAATGCTACTTACTGAAAGCAAAGATTGCATGGTTAAAAGAAATGAATTTATTATATAAAATAAGTATAGCAAAATTAATAATAATAATATATTCTGAATTTAAATTGGAGCGTTGCGATTTGAATATTACCGCTAGAAAATTACGTGAAAACGGAGTCGGATAAATTACTGATTTTACTCTTATTCCCAAGCTATGAAGTTACTGAAATACCGAAAATGAAAAATAAAAGGACGAGAGATTACGTAGTTCTGAGTCATTCGCGCTTACCACTGGAAATTGCCGAAGCATTTCCCTCGTACTGGATGTTGAAGAGAGCTTCCCACAGCCTCCTGGGCGTCGTCATCTTCTTCGTTAGTTGATGAGATACTTGTAGATATGATAACTTTATGGTCCGAACATCGGAGCCAATCACACGTACAACCACACTGGTTAAGTTTTACAAAGATAGTCGCCTAGCCTCCACGGCGCGCAAACCATATATGCACTCCTCACCTCCCCTCTCTGGACCCCGTCTTCTTCTCGCCCGCTCTCCTCTGATTGGCTGAGCCACCACGCGCTACCCCCCTCCTCAGGGTCATTACACTCGGCGCGAGGAGGATGTCGATTACCGTTCCAGACTATTTCGCCTTTTCTTGAAGCAGCAACCCAGGCTTGCGTCATGCTTCTTGACAAGAATAAGCCTGTAGCCGAATTCCCCGTGACTCACCTCTCTCATAATACCCTAACTGACAAAACTCCGTAAAATTCCGTAATCATATAATTTTCTACGATAATGTTGTTCGTAATAATTTGCTTGATAGTGTTTTCTATGACATAGAAAACCTATCTGTATGCTTATAATTTTATAAAAATGCTCCAAAAAAATACCTTAATAATAATAATAAGTTAATAATAATAATAAATTAACATGAAAACTTCTCTTGGCTGAACAATTTGCCGCGTAAATAAATATAGAATGGCTTCCTACTGACTTATGTCAGTGGCATAAAATCCCCTCGAAAAACACGTTACAATACAACTAACCTGTAAACTCTCGACCACGTGTGTTCGTAAAATTATATTCCTTTGTTATTTAAATTTGTTATGCATGAAAGATTTAAATTCAGTTGGTCTTTTGGTCTTTAACCCAAATAAATATATCTTCCGACTTATGTTAGTTCAATTTCTTTAGTGTTGGGGACGGAGTGAGGCACCCCCCTAAAAACGAAGCACACGCTCGACCTCTCTCTTTGGTGGTTCCAAATTTGACAAGTTCTAGTTCGTGTTTAGACATCTCATCATAAAACAACATACTGTCGCAATGCAGTTACACTTACCGTAAGCTAGAAAAACTTGATTCGTGCTTTAAATTTAATTTTCAGGCATTCGGTAACGAACTCTAGTCTCGAAGAGATTTAAAGTATGCGGGAATTTTGTCGATTTTCGTTCAGGAAATGCGGAAAATATACGAGAATTTAAAAGCAGGTCACTACTCTGCACCATGTATTTATATTTTTGTGATGCATGTCCTACTTATCCCTTCACAATTGCCCTACGTTTGCTTCTTCAAGTTGGCGAGAGCCCTGCCAGTCTTCTACTTGCCAGTCCTAGCTTCAGTTATAAATAGGGACCCTGATTTATGGTAATATTAAAAGCTTCAAAGCGGTGAAATAAAATGTTCAAAGCGGTGAATTAAAACATCCATAGTGGTGAAATAAAAAAGCGAGGTGTGTGTGTGTCTAATAACTGTGCACGGTACATGGATATGAGGCTACATAATGAACACTATGGAAACATTTGGAGGAACAACAATCCATATATTATAGTTTCCCTCTTTTGGTGGTGGTGGTGGTGGTGGTGGGGGTTGCGTTATCGGCAGAGCATTGTTTCCAAGATTTAGTATCTTATGAATCATTTATAGTAAATTTCTTATTTTCCATCAAACGACAGATAGTGGAAGTTTGAAGTACAGTAAATATTTTAAAAATCTTATTACTGACCCCAGTTGGAAAGACAGATTGGTTTAGGAACAAGACTGGGCTAAGACAGGGGAGTGGCTGTCACCTCTCTTGTTCATAATGGTGATGGATGAAATTGTAAAGGAAACAAAGGAAGCATATGGACATAAAGAAATGAAGTTACTGTTATTTGCAGATGATATTGTGGTCTGGGGAAGGAACACCGAAGAAGTGCAAAAACAACTAGATGCACTGAACGAAAATATTCAGAAGTACGCCCTGAAAATCAGTCTCGAGAAAAGCAAGACCATGGTGATGACAAGAGGGGAAAGACAAGGAAAAGGCACTGTGAAAATTGGAAGTCAGAGTTTGGAAATCGTGCTCATGTTCAAATACCTAGGAAGTGAATTGATGCAAACTGGTAGGTTGGACATGGAGATTGGCAGGAGAGTACAGCAGAGCAATGCATTCTATCAAAGTGTAAGAAAACTTGTTTGGGATAAGGAAGTACCAAGGAAAAGCAAGGAGGTAATGTATAAAGTGTACTATGGTCCCATATTAACTTATGCAGCTGAGACTTGGACCCTAACAAGCAGGCAAGAGAGTAGAATCCAAGCCAGTTAAATGAAATTCCTAAGAAGTATGATAGGAAAGACAGAGTGATGAATGAAGATGTTAGGAAGGAAGTTGGGATGGGAAAACTAAATGAGAGAATTGAGAAGAACAAACTAAGGTGGTTTGGACATGTAAAGAGGATGGAGGAAAATAGAATACCAAGACAGATGCTGGAGGCAAAGTGCAAGGGTAAGAGAGCAAGAGGAAGACCTAGAACAAGGTGGATTGATTCAGTGAAGAACAGCATAAGAAAAAGAAATCTGGACTGGGACAAGATCGTGGAAGATGAATGGTGGAAGGAAAGAGGAAAGTGGAGAAGTGCCATAAATACCCCGACCCGGCAGGAGCTGGATAAGGGGAAATGATGATGATGATGATTACCAGCATTTCGTTGGTATTAAGCATTTTAAGGTGAAAATAACAAATTTTGCAAAAGAACTTTATTGCGCGATATTTTGCGGCTTCAATGTCGAATTACTTATTTGGGGTTCATATATTGTTGTTATTTATATATATATATATTTCTGAAGTATTTTGCGGATATTGTTTAAACCAAAAATCCGGGACTCTAGTTATAAATACACACTTTATTATAGATGCTGAATATACTGTCATCATATTTAGTAGATTTATACCTAAACATTAACGTGAAGAAGACAAAAATATCAGTTGTAAGTAATCATCCTGAGCGAAATCACACCAACATCAGGCTTGCTAACAAAGTAGTGGAACAAGTCACCAGTTTCCCATACCTCGGAAGTTTAATCACAAATGATAACCGCTGCAGCAAAGAGATAAGAAGAAGAATAGGGCTTCCAAACAAGCATTCAGCAAAAAAAGAACTCTTCTGACCAATATACATCTAGATATTGAGATTAGGAAAAATTTTGTGATGTCATTTGTGTGGAGCATTCTCTTATATGGATGTGAATCTTGGACAATTCGAGAACAGGATAGGAAACGGCTTGAAGCGTTTGAGATGTGGGTCTGGAGGCAAATGCTAAAGGTCAGTTGGACTGAAAAAAGAACAAACGAAAGTATACTGCGAGAAATCGAGGGAAGGAAACAGCTGATGGTAACAGTACACAGAAGAACAGCTAAATTCATTGGACACACCGTGCGTCATAATACCTTTCGAACCAATCTACTCGAAGGAAAGGTCTTAGGAAAGAAGGGACGAGGTCGACCTAGGAAGCAATTCCTTCAAGCATTGATACAAAACGTAAGATGTGGTTCCTATTGTGATATGAAAAGACAAGCTGAAGACAGAAGACAATGGTTGAATCGACAAGGCATTGCCTTTAGACATTGATTGATTGATTGATTATAGGCACATAATAACATAGGTTATCAGACATGTTCTACACTCACCTAAGTACACAGAGCTATGGCCACAATATTCAAGCTCCTAATGAATAATTTCTTTCTGATTTTTGCTTTTCAGAAACGGAATGCCCTGCTCACACTATAACAAAGGGTACTCAATATTATAGCAGTGGTTTCCTGATAACATTACTTGCTTGGTGAATTCAATACTTGTCATTGTGTATGTTACAGAAACCATTAAGGACTTGGATCAACACTATTATGGTGAAGAGGGGATTGACAAAGACTGACCACCCTGTCCTGGCCATTACAAGGCCCAAGATCAGACACAGCATCTTATTGCACGTGAGTATTAGTTATCAGATTCTCATAACAGCTGCCAAATTCAAATTAAGGCAACTTATAAATATTTTCTAATTGTTCGGCATTCACTCCATCCTACACAATCCTCTTCAAGACAGAAGATCTTGTTTGTCCTTGTCAGTCCCTTGCAAAATTTGCGTTTTCAGAGGAAACTAGCAAGCAATCAGTTCCTTGGATATTTGGTTGGTTCTTAAGTTTAGGGGTTGCAACAACGCGGTCATGTAGCCCCGTGTACTGTGCCCGTCCCGGAAATATGTGCGATGCCCCGGCCAAAAATTACACCACGCAATTTCCGAGAACGAACAGGGGAGTGCAATAAAAAAAGGAGCAGGGGAAAAAAAACGAATGTGCCTGAATTCTAGTTTGATAATAAAAGAAAAAAACGGCTCGGGTGGCACGAGACAGAGTATCTCCGGGTCGTTACAGGATGGGAAAGAGGGCGCCATCAAACTAGAGTTCGCAAGGACACATTCCTGGAGAGGCCAGAGTTAACAGAAGGAAAATAGAAATGACACAGATAAAAGAAATTTAAGAAGGTAAAGGAAAATGATCCTTATTTATTCATGGATTCAGCTTGCATTAAAATTCCACACCCTACCTATGATCTCGACGGCTAGAGAATCCCTAAGATATGGTGTAATGTCTTTCTGAATCTTGCCAAATCGGATCAATAAAAAAAAATTACATCACAGGACTGAAACTAAAGCCAACTAAAAGTCTCTTCTGTCGCTGCAGGGATTTTTCGGCGCACACGACACGAAAAATTATTAACACTCATCCCTGAGCGACCTAACTTCAATTATATGAAAGAGAAAAAAAATACACCATCAAATAATCAAGTTAATGCGCCCTGTGATGTGAAACTGCTTGCTAATGAATAGATATCGGCATTGTACTACCGTAATTGCACACAAAACAGTCTATCCAATTGTCCAAACTTATTTACAATTATAACTGACAATAATATAATATGAACTCCTCTAACTCAGTTCCTAAAATCAAAAATTGTCCACATCAGTCCACTGATTATCAATAATAATAATGTTATTGGTTTTACGTCCCTTTTAACTACACTGGCTTTTAGAGACGCCGGGGTGCCGAAATTTTGCCCCGAAGGGGTTCTTTAACGTGCCAGTAAATCTACTGACACGGCTCCCTCACATTTGCGCACCCTCAAATGCCAGCTGACTGCGCCAGGTTCCACTGATTATCAGGATCTGTTCAAAAATAAATCTTTTAATCAAATCGAAATCCTTAATTCAATATCTCATGCTCAATTCAAAATCTTTTAGTGAATCCTAAACTAATAATATTGTTCAAAATTCGATAATCTTTTGTCAATTCAATAATCATCCCTAATGCCCGCAATTATTATAATAATCCTTACATGGTCTCGTGGTCTCGAATCCACAACTAGATTCAAGAATAATCCAGAATCAGACTCCATCAAATGATCATTGAAGTATCAGTGCAACCATACTCGATGATTTCGTTAAATTGCTCAGGCAATTGCTGATCAAAATAATTAGTAAAGAGGACAGAGAAAGAAAGATTAAATTTTGCCTCACCAAAGCAATGAGCCTTTGTCAAAATGAGCCATGAATTCTCTAAGAGAGACCAAATAATTGGATCAAAATATTTAAACATCATGATAGGATTATAATATCATCATCATCATCATTTCCCCTTATCCAGCTCCTGCCGGGTCGGGGTATTTATGGCACTTCTCCACTTTCCTCTTTCCTTCCACAATTCTTCTTCCACGATCTTGTCCCAGTCCAGATTCCTTTTTCTCACGCTGTTCTTCACTGAATCGATCCACCTTGTTCTAGGTCTTCCCCTTGCTCTCTTACCCTTGCACTTGGCCTCCAGCACCTGTCTTGGTATTCTATTTTCCTCCATCCTCTTTACATGTCCAAACCACCTTAGTTTATTCTTCTCAATTCTCTCATTTAGTTTTGCCATCCCAACTTCCTTCCTAACATCTTCATTCCTCACTCTGTCTTTCCTTGTCTTACCTATCATACTTCTTAGGAATTTCATTTCACTGGCTTGGATTCTACTCTCTTGCCTGCTCGTAAGGGTCCAAGTCTCAGCTGCATAAGTTAATATGGGTACATAGTACATTTTATACATTACCTCCTTGCTTTTCCTTGGTACTTCCTTATCCCAAACAAGTTTTCTTACACTTTGATAGAATGCATTGCTCTGCTGTACCCTCCTGTCAATCTCCATGTCCAACCTACCAGTTTGCATCAATTCACTTCCTAGGTATTTGAACGTGTCCACAATTTCCAAACTCTGACTTCCAATTTTCACAGTGCCCTTTCCTTGTCTTTCCCCTCTTGTCATCACCATGGTCTTGCTTTTCTCTATACTGATTTTCAGGCCATACTTCTGAATATTTTCGTTCAGTCCATCTAGTTGTTTTTGCACTTCTTCAGTGTTCCTTCCCCAGACCACAATATCGTCTGCAAATAATAGTAACTTCATTTCTTTATGTCCATATGCTTCCTTTGTTTACAATTTCATCCATTACCATTATGAATAAAAGAGGTGACAGCACACTCCCCTGTCTTAGTCCAGTCTTGTTCCTAAACCAATCTGTCTTTCCAACTGGGGTCAGTACCCTGCTAACACAGTTGTTGTACATTGCTTGCACCATTTCCAACATTTCTTTTCCCAGTCTCTTCTTAACCATGGTTTCCCATACCTTCTCTCTGGGGACACTATCATATGCCTTTTCTAGATCTATGAAAGTCATGATCAAATCCTCTCCATATTCCCAGTTCTTTTCCATCACCTGCCTCAAGCTAAAGATTGGGTCCACTGTGGATCTTCCACTCCTGAAGCCATACTGTTCCTCTTGCAACTCTCCTTCCACCTTTCTTCTCATTCTTCTTTCTAATATCCTTTCCAGTATTTTTACTATCTGTGATATGAGGGTGATCCCTCTATAGTTATCACACACCTTCTTGTCCCCCTTCTTAAACACTGGTATTATTAGCCCTTTCTCCCAGTCTTCTGGTACACATTTCCGTTTCCACACACACTTTAGCAGTCGATACAGCCATTGCATACCAACAGGTCCAGCAGCCTTTATCATCTCTACACTGATTTCATCCACCCCTGTTGCTTTTCCCATCTTCATTTTCTGAACTGCTAATTCCATCTCCAGCATTGTTATATCATCTTCTGTTATAGAGTCGTCAGGCTGTGTCACTTCGATCTCACCAGTACAATTGCTCACATTCAATAGCTTATCGAAATACTCCTTCCATCGTCCCTTTATCTCTTCTGGGTGTGTTAACAACTCTCCATCTTCCTTTTTCACCAGCTTTGTATTAACTCTTTCTTTCCTTTTACTTCTTAGAAGCGCATACAGCATCCTTTTACTGCCACTTACATCTGTTTCCATTCTTCGTGTAAATTCTACCCAACTTTTCTTCTTTTCTTCTCCTACCACTTTCTTACACCTCCGTTTGCTGTCGTGGTACTTCCTTTTGCTTTCTTCTGTTTGATCTCGGTTCCATTCTTTCCATGCAGACTTCTTTCCTTTCACTGCTTTCCTCACTTCCTCATTCCACCAGGGTGTCTCCTTCTCTTTCACTCTTGTTGACGTCCTACCACAAGCACTCTCTGCTGCACCAGCAAATGCATTTTTAAAGTGGGACCATTCCTCTTCTATATTTTCCACTTCAGTAACTGGGATTTGTTGCTTCAATCTCTCCTGAAAATCTTCCTGTACAGCTTTGTCTTTCAATTTCCATACTTTTATTTTACTTTCTCTGATCTCCTTTAGGTTTTCCAATTTTCCCCATCTAAATTTTGCCACCACAGCTCTATGGTCCCCATCAAATGCTTCTCCTGGTAAAGCTGTCACATCTATCAGCTTTCTGCGATTAGTCCTTTCCACCAGGAAGTAGTCAATTACTGATTTTGTTCTTCTATCACCCCACCCATATCTCGTAATTTTCCTGCTGTTTTTCTTCCGAAACCATGAATTACCCACTATCAGTCCATTCCTTTCACAAAAGTTTACAAGTTCCTCTCCTTCCCGGTTCTTTTTCCCATATCCATATGGTCCAACGACTTCTTCCTTTCCTTGTCTCTCAATTCCGACTTGTGCATTCATATCTCCCATGATCACTACTTCTACATCTGAGATTACAATTTCTACATCCTCCAGGAATACTTCAATATCTTCTTCTCTGTTTCCAGTCTGTGGTGCATACACTTGTATGAAGTCCATCACGTCATTCTTCATCTTCATTCTAATTTTCATTATTCTGTCACTCACACACTCTACCACTTCAACATACTCCTCCAGTTGTTTCGAGGTTATCAGTCCCATGCCATTTTTTGCCTCTTGGCCACCACTCCAGTATAATGTATATCCTTTCCTCAATTTCTTCCTTCCTTTACCTTTCCATTTCACTTCACTCAGCCCCATCATTCCAACCTTCTCCCTCTCCATGAAGTCTACCACCTCCTCCACCTTGCCTGTCAGGGTCATGACATTCATGATTCCCACTTTCATTTCGGTTACTGGTCGCCCATTTCTCACAGTTCCCCCAGTACCAAAGGAACTGCGCGTCGCCTGCAGGGTACGCCCTAACCTTTTCCGAATCATTGGAAGTGCCATATCCATTTTAGGCTATTATTACGATGGGGTCGCCACTCCCAAAGGCATTTTATGAAGCTACTGCCAGCTATTATTCAGGCCGCCCCTAGCATGGAGAACAGACGCCCTTGCAGCCGCCCCTAACATGGGAAACAGACGCTGCCGATTGATGCTGTACTCATACTATTCCCTGAGTACTGGGTTGCCTCTTCCGCAATCTCCACCGTTCTGAAGTCCATCTTCTCCGCTGTAGATTCCGTTGAGGTCTTCGCACGTAACCCTGTGCACGGGGCCTATGTTATACCCCATAGTACTGGGTCCTCACCAGAACTTAGCCGGTACTGTAGTTCCATGGTATATTACAGTACCGTTGCCCACCCCCGCGACGTGGACGCGCCTGGCAAGAATTATCCATGTAGCCAATTAGGATTGACTCATGGACCGGGTTAAGGAGCTGTCTAAATCCAGCCTCCAAGGCAAGGATTATAATAATTCATGATAAAACATGTCATATCATTTGCCAACAAATCGTTGCACTAAGGCAATAGCCCTCTAAATAACTTGAGCAACATGTCACAAAAGTTCATGGCCCATCAAACTATCATTCAAAACCAGAAATCAGATCATCTGAGCATTTCTGTACATAACTTCAATAATTCCTATCACAAATATAATATCCAAGTGGCAAATCTAATATTTAATATTGGCTATCTTCACACTCAAAATGTGACAACCAGAATGCATAAATCGAACAGTCGGATCTGAACAGATATGCATCCAAAATACTAATAATTCAATCGAAATGTGAACGGCTCAAGGCAAAACTCCAAAGTCCTCAAATGAGACCCCTAAAGATCGTCCTGGAAAAGATCTGGAGTTTAAACAAAACATCGCACAGACGGCAAAGTCATCCTAAGGCTTCAACATCAAATCCCCAAAGAAAAAGTGGACCAAAATAAACACCTGTGCATCGGATGCCCACTATCTTAAAATCCTTGGATAAAACCATAAATCGAAAAAGAATGCATCATGAAAGAAACTCAGAAGAAAAAAAACATTGAAATAATTGCCATCGCAATTATGCAAGAGAAAATAATAATAATAACAATCGTAAAAAAAAACAATCATTATCATTATTAATCCCAACAAAATTCATTAGACTCCGATGTGTACAATCAGATAATGCTCTTGCCATACCGTGGAATTATACAAAGTCTAAATATGATCATGTGCTCTGGAGTGCATCTCATTATGGGAAGATTCAATTCATGTGGGCTGGCGACACATTTTTACCTCCTGGCATTTTCGTTAGGCAGAGACAAACCTCTTCTGCAAATTTAATAGAGTGTAAAGATCCCTGATAAGTGTTCCCTGGTGTCGTGTTGGCGGCAGGCGTCTGCTTGCGAAGATCATCGCGACGCCTCCTGGATCAAAGTTCCAATCTCCATCACGCCTTCTGCGTGTTTTAATGTGCTATGGTGTAATTAGAAATATTTGACACTGTATGTCTCTCCTTCCTCACGAAGACATTTACTTCATTAATATGTTGCCCCATTATTTTAGAGTAACACGCCGCCACTGTTCCAATTCGATCTAGAATGTTCAGAAGTGAGATTGTGTTCAGTGTAATTGGCAAAGACTGTTCCAGAAGTTCGGCGTGAAGCAATGTTCAATGAACTATGTGAACTATTACAGAGTTCCAATGATGCCTAAAGCCATGTTCACTTGCCATCACGGCTTTGATTAAATGTGCAATGTTCTGTCGCAAAGATGTCCCCAACTGATTTCCATTGAATAGTGTGTAAGCTTGTAGCACAGGATGAGAAATATCCAGCCCTCAGACTTTGTATCACTGCTGCTTTATGCTGGTAATGTTTATATGATTTTTCAACTTACGTGGCTCCAACTTCCTTTGTATGTCAGTGCAAGTCCCAATACTTACGAATATGAGCCATCACTTTCACACTGCCGTTTGCTTGCGATTTGCAAGTGACAAACTTGCATCTAATGGCTCGCCCTTACGACCGTAAGAATACAACACACACAGCGATACCAGTCCGCACTAAACATGTTCTGGACACGAACAGAATCAAACATCAGAATGAGCAATCTCGTCTCGCCATCACCTGCCAAGCGGCCTCGCTATCCTCCCCGCCGTAAGGGGGCGGGGGTAGCTCGCATATACCTCTCCTTACTCCCGGTCGTGACATCATCACACAAGTGCACTGACCTCCACCGGTCATTCGGGCCAGATCAAACCACCGTGACGTAATATTTGCGGCCCCCGGCCGTTCACGCAGCTCCGTAGCTTAGTGGTCATACTCCAAATTGGGTACAGTACTTTGGGTGTGTGTAGAATCTGTCTGATAACCGGTGTTAATTGTGATGACTGTATTAGTGTGTGTTATCTGTTTTTTAATTTAAGTACTGCAACTTAGAATTTTTCAAATAGTTCCTACTTTTGACGCCAAGCGCCACCGTCAACGACTACTAGGCCAAGTTCAGAACTTAGCTACTAGACGCCACCGCAGTCGGCTCTTGACAACGAACGTAGAAACCTAAGAGCGTTGTTTACATTCTTAACCTATCCAATTTAGCTTCACACAGGTGCAATTAGTGGAAGGTTCTTTAACATGCCATAAATCTATGACATGGGACCGCCGGCTTTACTTCCCCTCCGAAGGAAGGCATACTGAAGGATTTTTAACGCTCTTAAAAAATCCAACGGCTTCGGCCGGGTTTGAACCCGCTATCTTGGGCATAGAAGCTCAGCATGCTACAGACTACGCCACCGAAGCCGCTCTTTTGAGGACTAAGAATAAGCAAATTCATTAAGCCAGGTATTTGAATATTGATCAGCTCAATTAGTGTATAAAATATTTAAGTTTGGTTAGTTATTGAGGTTTTAAGGGGCAGAACAGCGAGGTCATCTGCCTTTAAATTTTTAAATTTCTTTGGAAACAATGATAGTTAACTTGGAACTGCCAAGCAGGTAATTTTTTAAAAAAGAGCTATGTCTGTCTCAGTCCATTGGCACTGCTTGTGGTTCATAAAAGCCTTGTAGTAGCCTTCTCAACATGTACTAGCCTGCCCCTTCGTTAGGTGTACTATAGCAACTAATGAGTCCAACACTGCACTAGGGCAAAACACTGGCAAGTAGATTGAGATATCTGGACGGTTTGTTTCCTTGAAATTTGAATTGTTATTATTAGTTCATAAGAATTAGGTGAGTTAGCCGTGTTCGTTACGGCGTGGCTGCAGGCAGTCTCTCGCATCCGGGAGGCAAGGAGATTCGAATCGCTCCGCCAGCAACCTTGAAGATGATCTTCTGTGGTTTTTCATCTTCCTTCCAGGCAAATGCAGGGATTGGTCCCTAACTATAGGCCACAGCCACTACCTTCCAATTCCTCGTCCTTACATTCACACTTTCCTCCCCAGACAACGCTCCACACACGCAACGGTACTTGTAGCTCACACCATGGGAATGCTTTTCAGACATCTCCATCTGGTTTGCCAAAGTATTGCACTGATGTACCACTGGGATCATCAGTTGTTATGGTACACCTCACCATTGTGCTGCCTAATGCATGTTCAGAAGGCTACTAAATTAAGATGTCTATAAGGCATTAATTCTTAGCAGATAACTATATTTCCTTCCATAAGGCAGAGAGACAGACTCCTTTCTTCGGACAAGGTCGCACCAGGTTATAAGTTCGCGGTGGCATGTGCATCAGACCAGCGTACAAATACGAATGTGCTGTGCAACGATTATACGATTGAATTTTATATTTGAAATTGTAACTTTCAGTTGGTCAACACAAAATAATAATTACTGGAATATGCAAGTAACCTGAAATAAAAGATGGTATATTGGCTTTCACTGTTAGTGAATTAAAACTCGGCAATTTTTCTAGGTTTGTGCCGAGTGTTGTGTGGGGTTTCGCCAGCTTGTTGTCGTAGGCGAAACCCCACACAAGACACAGCACAAACCTAGAACAATTGCTGAGTTTTAACCTGAAATAAATTACATGTGATTAAGGTATATTGTTAACAGGGTGTCGAGCGATACGGGAAGTGCGGGAAATATACAGGAATTTTAGTGACACAGGAAAAATGCGGGAAATTCACATTTGATACGGGAAATCTTGAAATGTCTCATAATGCCCTATGTCTTAGCCTCGGAACGCTTGGTAGAGTCCTCCCGCTCAGCCTTCTATTTCGCCTGCAGACCGCGCTACCACCCACAATTTCCACCACCGATAGATCGCTAAACGGGATGAGAACCTAGCCAACGTCGAATGCATGCTTAGCCTGGCCGGCCGTACCCTCTCAGTGCGGGGCTGCACGCGCCGTGCTCGTTGCTGACAATGGCAAACACTATCAGTGCTCATTGTTATTCACAGAGGAGACCAGTTGTGTTTTCGACAAGAACAGCCCTTAAAGAATCTAACAGCTCAAGATCTCAGAAAATTCCAGACGTGGATGTGCTGCAATTTCACACCAACTGCCAAAATTTGTACATTCGTATCCTTTGGCTGAAAAAATCAAAGAGAGTCATCTCTTGCTTACAAGATGACCCGTGCTATTTCCTGCCTAGACCCTATAGTGGTCGCCGAGACTCCTAAGTTGGCGGAAGATAGGATCGTCATTGCCCTGGAAATTCTTTGTAATCAGAAGAATTTGCTTTCTGGCGCAATGGCTGACCCCATCAAGAGCAGCTTCTCCGCACTTCTGATACTGCCCTCTGTCACTGCGCGTTTAAATCAGTTCGACGGAAAAGAGCCACGGCCCGACGTGCTGTGGTCTGAATTAGTGGCTTCAGCACTTTCCTCAGCTCCTGCCAAAAACGATCTCACAAGCTTCGTTAAAATGATACTCATTTTGTATCGTAGCAATGCTGCTCTAGAGAGAAGTTTCTCCCTGAACAAGAACTGCTTGATAGTCAATCAGAAAGAAGCAAGTCTGATTGGTATGCGTACTGTTCAGGACGCTGTGATGGCAGCTGGTGGAGTAGAAAAGATAACCGTGAGCAAGAGCATGGTCCATGCTGCACGAAACTCCTACGCCATGTTAAAGGAAGCAAAACAGGTGCGAAGCCAGGAGGAAAAGGAAGCGACGGCTAAGGTGGCAGTAAAAAAAAGCCACGAAAGATCGCCAGGAATTGGCAAAAAAAAAGAAGAAGATATTGAACGACGCCCGTTCTGAAGCAGAGAAAATTGAAGAGCAGATGAGTTCCCTACAGAAGCTTTAAATTAATAAATCCTTGATTATTGTTTTACCTTACAAGGGGAGGATACGATGTATGGGTCACCGATTCGAACCATCTTTAGTACAAGTGTAGGGCATGGCTAGGTGTATACCAGGTGCAAGTAGTAAGGTGCGCTTCTCAGCCGATTCCGAGAAATTAATTATTAATTATTAGTAATTGCTGTAACGCGTTCATGTGCGCTGTACGTTAACTTGAAGCCAAGGAGCGCATGGTTCAGCGGTAAGAGTCCTGCTTCGTAAGCGTGGGATCACTGGTTCGAATCCCACCGGTGAGCATTTTTTTTTGTAAACATAGGCAATTTGTACAACAGTAGGTGTCGTGAATAATGTTCATTTTGCAGTCAATTGTAATAACTTGTTGTGTGAGCGGGAAAAGGGATTCTGAAATCATCGTATGGGGTTGAACGTTTGTGACATTACATAATGTACAGTCGGGGCATTGCAAATACATTGGTATTATAAATTTGTTCCGCTCATTGCACGTCAGTGAACCATCAGACCACTCCGTACCCCGCAAATAGTGTCTCATGCTATGGGTATTGGTTGTGTTACCGTTTTTACTATTCATGACATTCATCAACACACAAATATTTCTATTTTTTTACACACTCATAATACATAATAATTCCAAGACTTTTTTTTTTCTTCACTGCCTACTTGATATTTGTACTCTCGCACTGCCTTTTTGTTACTCCGTTCTCGCACTGCCTTCTCGACACTCTGTTGCTACTGTTGGAAAGTGTTCGGAACTGGCGAGGTCCCCTGCTCACAAACTAACGATAACTGTGGGCAGGAAGATAAACGGTTCACCCAGGAAACGTTGAATGCCGCATTCGTTCCTTGGCTCTTGAGGTAGCAAGATCATAAGAGTGGGAATAATTGTGCGATGTCGGATATTACACGTTATAGTGATGTGGCGGTGCCTACGAAGGCCGATGGAAGTGGACCGCATTCAAATTCCGCGACGGGGATGTAATCTCCTGTAAGATTTATTCCCACTCCCTTTCCCGCTCACATAACACGTTATTACAATTGACTGCAAAATGAACATTATTCACGACACCTACTGTTGTACAAATTGCCTATGTTTACAAAAAAAAAGCTCACCGGTGGGATTCGATCCAGTGATCCCACGCTTACGAAGCAGGGCTCTTACCGCTGCACCATGATTTTCTTGTCTTCATGTTAACGTACAGCGCACATGAACGCGCTACAGCAATTATGAATAATTAATAATTAATTTCTCGGAATCAGCTGAGAAGCGCTCCTTACTACTTGCACCTGGTATACGCCTAGTCATGCCCTACACGTGTACTAAAGATGGTTCGAATCGGTGACCCATGCATTGTATCCTCCCCTTGTTAGTGTGACTCAAGTTCCTAACCACAATCTAGTATTGTCAAAGTGACTTATTTTATTTTTTTGTATTGCTAGCCTACAGAGTCTATTCAGAAATTAGTCATCATCATCATCATCAATGTCCCACACCAGTCGCCCGGGTGTGGTTAACAAGCCTCTTCCACTCGTTTCTGTCCTTCCACTTTTCCTGCTCCATTACTTCCTCCACATCCAATCCAGCTTCTCCGATGTCCTTCCGAATCTGATCCATCCATCTTCTTCTTGGTCTTCCAACTGATCGCTTACCCTTAACTTCTCTTTCCAACTCCCTTCTTGCCGCTCGTTCCTTTCCCATTCTCTTCACATGTCCGAACCATCTCAGTCTTGCTTTCCGTATCTTCTTTACTAACGGTTCCACATTTAGCTCTTCTCTGATTTTAACATTTTGAATTCTATCTCTTCTTGTCTTTTTTACAGATGTTCTTAAAAATTTCATTTCTGCTGCTTGGATCTTACTATCTTGTCTCTTGTTAGTTACCAGCGTTTCCAGTCCGTATGTTACAATTGGTATGAAGTACTGTTTATATAGTGTTAATTTCGTTCTCCTGGGCACTTTGTCATCCCATAAAAGCTCTCTGACTTGATGATAGAATGTTGTGCTTTTACTTAGTCTGTTGTTAATTTCAGGGTTGATTTCATTACCTCCGTTAACAATGCTACCCAGATATGGGAACTGTTCCACATTCTCTAACCATTCTCCATCTATGTTCACTTGGCTTCTCTTTTCCTCTTTTCCACAGTGCAGGACTACAGTTTTCTTTTTACTAATTACCATTCCAAACTCCTTCAGCTTTTCATTCCAAATGTCCAATCTCCTTTGTACTTCCTTTTCTCCCTCTCCCCAAATCACCACATCATCTGCAAATACCAAGGCCTTCACTTCATCACTACTGATACTCTGTTTTACACGTTTTATGATTTCATCCATCAATATAACAAATAATAATGGTGACAGTGCACTTCCTTGCTTGAGGCCTTTTTTTGTATAGAATGTTTCAGAATCACCACTACCCACTTGTACACTGCTCTTACTCTCATAATACAACATTTTTATCTTGTTAATTAGTGATTTTGGTACATTCCTTTTCAGTAGGCATTCCCATACATATTTTCTTTTAACTGTATCATAGGCTTTTTCCACATCCAAAAATATAAAGATGATTTCCTTGTTCATTTCTAGATGCTTTTCCATTATCATTCTCACTGCAAATATCAAGTCTCTTGTACTGTACTTAATTTTGTGTTGTGTATAACTGAAGTTCCTAGTAACAATCTTGTATTTGTCAAAGTGACTTATTTAATTTAGTTTTGCATTATTTTATTTTCTATTACCTACTTTGATGAAATAAATCTAAATTAAAAGGTATTCGCGGCGTGTGTAATTTTACTGTTTTTAACCTTTCCATGGTCTTTTGGGGAAAACATACGGCTCTTCTTTCGCAGGGGAGATGCACATATCAAATTGTTTTAAAGTCCGTGTAAACACTCACTGCAAATGCGTCACATATGCATATTTTCAAAAACTACAAACAATATCTCACAGCTCTCTACATTTTACTATCAAACACCCGTCATCAACATGTGGCTAAAAAATACACCACACAGGTGACAGAATTCTTGTCGTGTGGGCAGGCCTAGTTTGTCACTTGTTAACCACTGTCTGTGTCGGATTTCCATTCCTTGTCATTGTTTCGTTACTTTCACTTCGCCGAAGTTCGACCCAAGGACTGGACACATGCCGTACAGCATGTACAGAAAGAAATACTGAAGGCGCTCTGGATATCACGGTGGATGAAATGATTATTTAACTTGGCAATTCATCAAGCTCTGACGAAGACAGTGATAGTTGTGATGATAGGGACAGTGAAGGTATGACGAATAGAATACTTATTTCTATTCATCATGGTAAAGGGATGGTAGGTGTCAAAGAAACCCTTGCCAAGTGACTTGAGGATAATTTATTTATTGGTGTCAGTTCGCTTGCGGCAGTTTATAATAATATCGTATGGCCTCTGTGCCGGGTGCAAGCTTT
Source organism: Meconema thalassinum (assembly GCA_946902985.2). Lineage (NCBI taxonomy): Eukaryota > Metazoa > Arthropoda > Insecta > Orthoptera > Tettigoniidae > Meconema > Meconema thalassinum. The sequence goes on along the minus strand of OX336394.1, from coordinate 382,149,714 downwards.
GTTATTTGACATCCAGAGGGTAGCTTGCATGTCGAATTTCGTTGTTCCTTGACTATGAAAGTCAAGGAGGTTAATGTTAGATATCTAATCTCCTTGAACACTATAGCGCTTTCTAGTAGAGAAATGAGGAACTTTGTGTTGGCGGAAACTCCCGAGATTAATTTTGCCATTATGAACTCGGCCTACTGAATTCAAATGGGTTCTTTGACATGCCAACATCGTATGACATGCGTATCGTGTTTTTGCCGCCTTTCAAAAATCACTTACCACGGCCAGGGGCGAACCTGCAATCTTGGGGTTCGTAGACCGACACGCTATCCACTTACCCACCGTGGCAAGCTTCTTGCGGCAGTTGATAATAGAGCACAAGCTGTTGTTTCCCGGCATAGTGTTCAAAATACCGCCTGTTATTCAATAGCCTACAACTCGACAATATAAAACCACGGCAATAATATCGCCACAGAGCAGCTTGTTTGAGTGCTCAGTTCTAAATGTCTACCTTAATTTTGCTTTTGTATTATCAAGAAAGCTAATATTAACCGTAGAGAGTTGCGATTCATTAAGTGTGCATGGTGTTATCTGTCAACTACTGTAGTAAGCTGTGAACGACCTCCATTCAGACTTTCCTTTCATGTTAAAGGATAATCATTACAGGGCGAGTGTTTTTATATTCATTAGCTTTAGAGTGTTCACCCTCTTTGTCGTATTTATTGAATTGCATACCGACGATAAAGGTATCACAGCTTCGGTGTGTCATTTATTTATTCATCTAAGTACCGTATTTCTCTGTTTGAATGTCTTCGGCGTTGACTCAGGATCGACTTATAAAATATATTACTTTTAATTGTACAGAAATTATGTCTGAAGTGTAGCGCTGTGTATTATTCGAAACAGTTGATTTACAACAACACTAAAAACTTGGCAACATAGCTCAGCTGTTCCAAGCTCCCGACATATCCTTCACGTTCTTTCTTTCGAAATACAGGGTGTAGGTGAGAAGCATGCTCAGAATTCTTGCCGTGTGGTGGTTAGACGTAGGCCCTTGTTATGTGGTGTTAGTTATTGTTGTTTTAAGAGGCGGATCCCTTATGTGGCGACTGTGGGTTGCGCAGAGGAAAAGCGGGGCAAAGTGACAGGAAGACTGTCAGTACCGAATGTGCAGGGTTAGCAATACTGTATTTGTCCCATAATTTACGCGTGTAATTGCGGACACACCTCCAATTTTACTATACAAGTTGTGCTCTAAAGAGGGATAGTGGGTGGTTAACATCAAATACTACATGACCCCCAAAATTATTATTAATTATTACAAAGGGTGAACCATATTTGCTATCATTTTAGGCTATTATTAAGATGGGGTCGCCACTACCAAATGCATTTTATGACCTACTGCCAGGTATGAACTAGGCCGCTCCTAACATGGAGAACAGACGCCTTTTGTAGCCGCTCCTCTGGAGTACAGACGCTACGGGTGTCCATAATATGGACAAATATCTTTTACTCTATTAACCCCGAGCTCTGGGTTGCTCTTCCGCCAACTTTGCTGTACCTAAGGACTCCTTCACCACCGCGACCAGCATCACAATATATCCGAATTAGGACAATCAACATCTTAACCCTGACGGACAAGACTGAGGAGCTAGTCGACTTAATGATGGAGAAGGATATAGTCGTCCTCGGTCTCAGTGAAACGAAATGGAAAGGAAAAGGGGGAAGAAAACCAAAGGAAGGGTACAGGCTGTTTTACAATGGAGGACAGCAGGCAAGAAATGGAGTAGGACTGATTATAAGAAAGGATGTCCTAGAGTTTGTGGAGGAGGTGAAGAAGAAGCAGTGACAGGATGATCATAGGAAGGAGACAGTTCCAGATAGAGACAAAAGATCTGTTTCAAGTATATGCTCCATAAATGGGAAATAAAGAAGAGAACTTAGAAGAATTCCTAGAAGATGTAGAAAAATATATACTGGTAGAGGATCTGGAAATAATGGTAATGGGAGATTTGAATGCACAAGTGGGAAGAGACAAGTTTCAAGTATATGCTCTATAAATGGGAAATAAAGAAGAAAACTGGAGATTTTGGAACCATATGGTAAGAATCCAAAAGGGGATTTCTTAATGGACTTCTATCAGCGGAACCCATTAATTATAGGGAATATGTGGTACAGAAAGAAAAATAGTCAGAAGATAACAAGGTATGGATGGGGAGATAGAAGAACGAAAACTCTGATAGACTATGTATTAGTCCAAAAAGGACATCGGAAAGAGCTAATGGATGTCACAGCCATGCCAGAGGAAACCTTTACAGAAGACCATAGGGCAGTGGTTGCAAAACTAAAAGTAGGAAAAGTTATGAGATTACCAGAAAAAAGGGAAAGAAAGATTAAGGTCTGGAGACTAAAGCACAAGGAGGTTGCAGAAGAGTTTAAGAAAGAATTACAAGAACAGATACCAAGGACTGATATTACCCATGTGGAACAAGAATGGGAAAAGTTTGAGAGTGCATTTACAAACAGTGCAGAGAAAACATGTAGTAGAACATCAGGAAAGGTACGGGAAAAGGCAACAAAATGGTGGAAAGATAGAATGAAAGAAAGGGTAAGGGAGAAGAAGAAAACTTGGAAGGAATGGAAAACAAAAAAGACAGAAGAAAGTAGAGCGAAATATATAGAAGCAAACAGAGAGTGCAAGAAAGTTATTGCAGAGGAAATGCAGAAAAGCTGGGAAGAATTCACCCAGGAAATAAGGGAGTATTTAAATTGTGGGGGGGAAATGCTATTTGGAATTATAAAAAGTGAAAGGAATGAAAATGTGAACACTGGGTTCGTGAAAAACAAAGAAGGTGATAATTGACAAAACCAGAAGAGATAACGGACAGACGGAAAGAATATTTCAGCGAGCTGTTGAAGGTGGGATGTCAGGCATGTGGAGAAGTTACGCAAACAGCCAAAACGGTGAAGGAAAAAATAGGAGAAGAACCAGACACTATGGCAGAAGTGGAATGAGCAGTTAGAAAGATGAAGATTGGGAAAGCTGTGGGAATCGACGAAGTGGCAATAGAAATGATCCAAGACAGCAGGACCAGTTGGACTGCAGTGGACGTACAGACTTCTCAGGAGTGTGTGGAGAGAGAAGAAAGTTCCTGAAGACTGGAGAAAGTAAATAATATTGCCAATATTCAAGAAAGGAGACAGGAAGGTGTGTGGTAACTACCGAGGAATCACCATCATCTCGCATGTTGCCAAAGTAATGGAAATAATTAGAGTAATGGTAGAAGTCCAAATAATGGAGGAGCAGTTGGGATAGTGGAACCCATTTTCATTCTGAGACAGAACATGAAAAGAGTTGGGAATAAGGGAAGGATATGGTAATGACTTTTATTGATCTAGAAAAGGCCTATGATAGCATCCCTAGGACAAAAGTTTGGGAAAGCTTAACAAATAGGGGGATGGGCAAGGAACTGAGAGACATGATAAATGGAATGTGCAAAGATTGCTACAGTTGTGTGAAGACTAGAGTCCGGACATCGGAATTGTTTAAAATTGACACTGGAGTAAAGCAAGGAAGTGTGTTGTCACCCTTATTGTTCTTAATGGTGATGAATGACATCATGAAGACAGCAATGGAAGACTATAGTAGGGCAAAGAGGTAATGTTGTTTGCAGACGATGTTGTGATCTGGGTCGAGGATGAGATGGAGGTACAAGAACAGTTAGACGTAATAAATGAAAAGATTGAGTAATGGGCATTGAAGATAAATGTGGAGAAGAGTAAAACAGTGGTGATGAGGTAAGAAAGAAGGAAAAGGAGTAATCAAAGTAGGAAATAAGGAATTTGATGTGGTGAATCACTTCAAATACTTGGGAAGTGAACTGACTGAAGAGGAAGACTGGATTTGGAAATTAGCAGAAGAATACAACTCGGGACTGCTTTCTACCAACAGGTGCGGGATATACCAATTAAGGCTAAAGAAGTTATGTACAAAGCATATTATGTTCCTATAATGACATATGCAGCAGAAACTTGGACAATGACTAAGAGGGATGAGAGCAGAGTACAGGCAGCTGAGATGAGATTCCTGAGAAGTATGGTACAGAAAACTAGGAGAGACAGAGTGAGAAATGAAGATATACGGAAAGAATTGGGAGTACAGAAATTAAAGGACAAACTGGAGCAAAATAGATTGAGATGGTTTGGACATGTCAAACGGATGAATGAAGTAAGGCTACCAAGACGAGCACTGGAACGACGGATAACAGGAAAGAGAGGACTAGGAAGACCAAGAATGCGTTGGATGGACTCGGTGAAGTGTAGCATTAGTAAACGAAACCTGGATTGGAACACCGTGTCGGAAGAGGAATGGTGGAACGACAGAACAAAGTGGAGAGGAACCATATTTTCCCCCACCCAAAGTCAGCTGGAAAGGGGGAAATTATGATGGTGTTTACAAAGAGTATTTTGACTATTTTCAGCAGTGTAGAAAATTGTATAGTCTTTTTCCAGGCTCCTATACTGTTACGGTACCATACAATTCTGTCACTTCCCGTAAACATTTATTATGTGACACTCCTATTCTCAACTCTCCTCAGTAAAACAGTCATTTATATCAGTCTCCTTTATTTGTGTTCGTAGCATCTGTTCATCCCATCTGTCCTGTTCTTCTAAGTCTTGCCTGCTTGACCTGGGATGCTGCTCTCCCTGCCTTTCTATCCCTTTCTTGCTTGAAAATGTATACTACATATATTTGGTTTCATATGGCACTCAATGTTGATGCATACATCTATATTAACAGTGGGAAATATGTCTTCAAACTTATAAGGTGCGTTCAAAAAGTAATGAGCTGGAGGCATAATTACAGAAACCAGTACCTGTATGTTAGAAGTATTGGCCCTGGCCATTGAGGCACTTGTCCCACTGTGACACGAGGTGGTGAATGGTTGCCTCATAAAATTCCCTGGGCTGCGATGTGAACCAGTTCCGCACTTACAGTTGGACGTCGACGTCCAAGGTGAATCGTTGGCCCCGCAGAGCCCTGTTTAGGGGACCAAACATGGCGCAATCACAGGGAGAGAGGTCTGGACTGTATGGAGGGTGACCGAGAACCTCCCATTTGAATTTCTGCAGGAGTGCCACGACTGTGTTGGCCGTATGAGGTCGTGTATTGTCGTGGAACAGAATGACCCTACGGGTGAGATTGCCGGGTAGTTTTGTTTTGATCGCTTGGCGAAGGGGGGTCAAGGTTTGCGAGCAACGCTGGACATTCACTGTTGTCCCGTGCGGCATGAAGTGTATCAGAAGGGGGCCATCTTGGTCAAAGAAGAACGTCAGCATTTCCTGCACTCATGTGGATGGCCTTGCCTTTTTTGGGTGGTGGTGACGCTGAATGCTTCCACTGGAGGCAATGTCATTTGGATTCTGGTTGGAAGTGATGACACCATGACTCGTCTCCAGCCACCACTCGTGCCAGGAACCCATTCCCTTCCCTCGCATAGCGCTGCAGATGACCAAGACAGTGGGCCATTCGACATGCTTCCTGGTGTGGTTGAAGACTGTGGGGGCACCCATTGGGCACACTTTGCCCAAGTGCAGTCGTTCCTTCATGATGGTATGCACACTTCCGTCGCTCAATCCGACCACGGCGGCTATGGCATTCACTGTCACTCGGCGGTTCTGGGTAATGAGTGCATCAACCAGCTGGACGTTGTCATCTGTAATGCAGGGTGGTGCCCCAGACTGGGCATCATCGGCTACCGACACTCGTCCTTCCCTGAAGCACTTGTGCCACGCCTTGACCCTTGCAAGGGACATGCAGTGTTCGCCGTACACTTGTGACATTCGGCGATGAATGTCCGTTCCCCCTACTCCTTCCGCTGTCAGAAACCAAACAACACCTCTTTGCTCTTCGTTTAACGCCTCCATGTCACTGTTTGCAATGCGACTGGCAGCATTGGACGATTGATGCATGCTGCTGCTCGCTTTGTATTGTCACGTTACGTGAACGCGTGCCCTCTAGCGACGGGCTGTGACCTTCCACGCTCGGGTCGGAACCACACCTCGTTACACAGGCCACGATTAGCCAATGTCGTCACCGGTTTGTGCATTCCAGCCTCTGGCTCGTTACTTTTTGAACGCACCTTATAGTTGTTCTCATTTCTTGGTATAAGAATTGCATTTAAGAACAGTCTTAGCTCTGTTGGAAGTTGAAATGAGCATGCCAGTAAAAGGTTCACTCACCCAATGGCCATTATTCTGTATTTCAAGATTTTAATTTTAAATTTCAATAAAATTTACAGTAAATCAGAAGTTAAAGTAAAAATGTATCTGCTAAAGATTTCTGTACTCTCTTGTATGAACATTCATATGAGCAAAGGCTTCTTCACTTAGTTTTTCCTGTAGCATTATTAGTAGGCCAAATACCGTATTTACTCGGCTATAGGACCCCCTCGCCTATAGTATCCCCCTTGGTTTTCGAGATCCAAAATACAAAATTCTTGGAAATCGCTTATAGTACCCCTCCTTAATTATTGAGAGTCAAAATACAACATTCTTGGAAATTAACGAATTCATAAATTTTTTTAAAATTATAGCTGAAATTCATCCTCTTTTATGACAAAAATATTTTTCTTGTACATTATTTAGTTATTCAGATGATATGACCGCCATTTTGCATACATAGGCTTTACCGCATACGGGACTGGGCAGGATATCGAATTGTGTAGCCGATAGGCTTCACCCAAAATACAATAGAAGATGCCACACTATTGGCCGAGTAGAAGCACCAAGTTTAAAATCCGCCAATGAAAGATATGGTTTTATGTCTTGCCTGCAGTCTTTTGTTTTGTATACAAAGATGTATTGCCCTTCGAAGTGGTGTTCGTGGCAGCCCTCTTCTCAGTATTATTTTAAACACATTTCATTTGCTGCAAGAACTGTCGGCGTGTGTGTGACACGTTATTGGTATATATTAATGTGAAATATGTGAATAATATGTACTCGGTTGTGTTTACAAATATTAGTGAGATGTGATCGTTCAGCATCATCACTTATTCCCAAATTGTTGCACTTCTCCCTCCTTATGTTAAAATAAGAATAAAGTTTGCATTTCCATGTCTGATACTTTGTCCATTCCATTCTATTTCTTGGATACTAAGATTTTTGCTTAGCAAGGGATAGTAGTGAAAGTCATTTGGGGGGTAGCCGGGAATAGTGGTGGATAAGTGAGATTATGGCAGTCTCATGGGCTGATTGAAGATGTAAACTTTGTTTATTTTGATTATATCGTACGATGTAGCATCAAAATAAAATAACTTATGGTAATCTCTTTCCCAAAATAATGGATTTTTGCAAAGTTTGCGTCTATAGTCCCTCCCACTCAATTTTGGAACTAAAAATTTAGAAATAAAAAGGGGTCCTATAGCAGAATAAATACGGTCGTTGAATATATTCTGTAGCCTACCTTAATGGCAAGTTCTGTGAAGCTGGTCTTAATGTGTTACCTGGCTGTTTCAGTTCCGCTCAAAGGCAGAAGCGACAAGAGCTTTGCAGCTTAATGGTATTGAATATGCTTATCATACACTTACCTTCCGGAGACCAGACAACTATGTGTCACCTGATATGGCAGCAACAGGAAATTTCCAAAAAGGTGTGTACACAATTTGTGTTCCTATTATTGAGAATGTTCGTATTATACGAACAATTCTTCTTATTTTTATTCTTGTGCCATATCGTCATTAGATGTTGGTGATTTCATGCTTATTTTTAGTGACTTGGAATAGTGCAGGAGTGTTCTCTAATGGTGTTGTAGATTTTTTCCTCGTACATACATTCTTCTCACATTCCAAGTGCATATCCTCATTACGGCTAACCCAGAGATTATTAGCACCTCCTGGCCACTGAAAGCCTGCTGGGGACTGGGGGCATTATATTTGATTGTTTAGCCATATTGAGGAATACTGATTGAGGTAGTTTCCTGTTCCCTTCCTCAATGCCAATTAAGGCCATTTATCAGCTGCCCTTAACATACGGAACGGATGCTGTTTGTAGCCACCTCTCTGAGGTATAGACACTACGACTGATATCTGCCCCCAACTACAGAAGAGATACCTTTAACTCATTTCAAACCGGAGTACTGGGTTGCCTCTTCCGCCAACAACATTGTATCGAAGGACTCCTTCAATCTAGGTGCTTTTGAGGTCTTGACTCAAAATCCAGAGCTGGGGCCCTCTATATTTATGACACCTAGAGAGAGGGTGTCTCAGCATTGTGCAGCCCCCAGGAATAGGATCGATTACTGGTCAATGCATGTGCGATTTTCTAAGCAATTGCCAAGTCCTGTGGTTCAGATTCCACACAAAATGGAGGCCCTGTGGCCCATGATCGCAAGATTAACAGTCACGTAAAACTACACGCTTCCTTCCTTTTTTTTTTCTTTCTTTTTTTTTCTTTTTTTTTAATACTCATGTTTTCAAACAAATTCTAAAGTACACATTACATGAATTCAAACTAATGATATTTGCACCTTGCTCTACTTATTAAGGAGGCTTCGGTGGCGTAGTTGGTAGCATGCTGAGCTTCTATGCCCAAGATTTAGGGTTCAAACCCGGCCAAAGTCGTCGGATATTTTAAGAGCGTTAAATATCCCTCAGTATGCCTTCCTTCAGAGGAGCCCATGTCACGGATTTATGTTATGTAAAAGAACCTTCCGCTAACTACAATTGTGTGAGGCTAAATTTCAAGGTTAGATTTGATTAACGCTCTCTAAACTCCAACATTAGTCGCCAGGTGCTGGTTGCGGTGGCATCTAGTAGCCAAGTTCTCATCTTGGTGTCGTTGATGGTAGCATTTGGTAGCAAAAGTAGGAACTACTTGAAATTGATCGTCTGCAGTCCTTACCTGAATTATAGGTAACCATACGTACAGCCATTACATTTAACGCCGGTTATCAGACAGATTCTACACACACATCCTAAAAATCCCTTAGTATGCCTTCCTTCGGAGGGGAAGTAAAGCCAGCAGTCCCATGTCATAGATATATGGCATGCTAAAGAACCTTCCTCTAATTACACTTGTGTGAAGCTTAATTAAAGACCGGACTCCCTCAACCTGATACTTTATATTTATGCACGTTCTAATGATTCTTCTTTCCATTTTGAGGAGCTGATCAGTTCTTTGTTCATTTTTAATTTGGAACAGTGTTTCACAAGCATAAGTGGCTTCTGGGAGAGTTACAGTTTTATAATGTTGGATCTTAGTAGCTATTGATAGGCATTTTTTATTATATGTTGACCAGGTTAGAGATTGTGCCTTTTTCATTTTATTTGTTCTATTTATCCAAGTTTATGATATTAATTTCCAAACTTGCTGTTGCTATGCTAAATATAGCCTTCTAGAAGCGTCCATTGTGCAATATATCACGTGATCGGGCTCTCCCACAGTCTCTAGCTTGTAACACTACACTCTTGTGTCACACTTCCAGAAATTATATTTGCTGGTTAAATTTTATCATGGGGACGGAAATTACTCTCATTTTGTCCCTAAATAATTCAATTTACGGGGGCAGTACATGTTTCGTAAACTTGATATGTTTCCTCCTTTAGCCCATATGTTGGTGTGAAACATCATATGACATTTGAAATCCTAACCAAAATTAAAAATACAGTTCGTACTTTCTCTCTTGTTCTTCTTTTGTTGAGCCTGTGTCATTAGACATATTAATGTCAACCATGAATCAAATCCCAAAAAAAATAGACCCTTCACTAAATTAATTAGAGAGGGCACATCTAAGAAGACTTTCGCTAATATCCTCAAGAAACACAATATGAACATCTCCTTTAACCCTTCAGGCCGGCTATTTAATCTGGAGGTGTTCCCTTCTCCGGCGGTATTTAAATTGAAGCTCAGCAGAGGTGTAGACACCAACAAGGTAAAAAATTAATAATGCAAAATCTACGAAATATAACTTAATTAAAATTTTAGGAATACTTACCGATAACATGTCCAATGTTTCTCAGTAATATATGTAAGGACTGCTTTTCAGGGTTGCCCATGACCACATGCAATATTTACAAAAATATAATAATTTGATAAGTTCCACTTTTGGTATTTGTTTCAGGTATATTTACAATGAAAACAAGTTATGATAATGCTCAATCTACATAATTTCCAGGAAAAGCTGAATTTTGAAAAGTTTTTAGGCCCCGTATTGTAGCAGTTTTCCTTAGGCTGGGATGACAAGTGAAACGGTATTTACTTTGCTCCACGTTGAGCGTACAAATGTAGCGTTAATTAATGCCCCATGTTGGTAGCGACAAATGTAGCAGTTTCGCTAGCCCACCCTTTGCCTAAGCTATGTTGTTTTAATGGGCGCCAGGACCTCGATGCAATGTTGAAATCTAAATTTGTATTTAACAACGTCTAGCTCTGGCAGAACACCTTCAAGACTCTATTCACTCAGATCGTGGTATGATTTGATCATTAACCCAACAAACAATTGTATCAGGAGAAGGAATTGGTCTATATCTAATGCTACCTACTGAAAGCAAAGATTGCATTGTAAAAGAAATGAATTTATTATATAAAACAAGAATAGCAAAATTAATAATAATAATAATAATAATAAGTTTAAAATTTAAATAGGAGCGTTGTGATTTTAATATTACCGATAGAAAATTACGTGAAAACGGAGTCTGATAAATTATTGATTTTACTCTTATTCCCAAGCTATGAAGTTACTGAAATATGAAATATAAAACAAAGAGAAACGAGAGATAGCGTATTTCTGCGTCATTCGCGCTTACCACTGGAAATGGCCGAAGCCTTTCCCTCGTACTGGATGATGCTGTGAGCTTCCCACAGTCTCCTGGACGTCTCCATCTCCGTCGATATTTGATGATATTCTGGTAGATTAGATAATTCTATGGTCCGTACATCGGACCCAAACACTCGTACAACCACACTGGTTAAATTTTACAAAAGTTAGTCCTCCACTCCACGGAACATCGGAGCGACTCCCGCGTACAACCATACTCGTTAAGTTCTATACAGATAGTCCTCGTTCCACGGCGCGTCGAACAATATATGCACCCGTCGCATCCCCACTCCAGTCCCAACTTCCAGCTTACGTGGTCTCCACTGATTGGCTGAGCACCCCGCTACTTCCCCTCCTCTGGCTCATTACACACGGCGCGCGAGAGGGAGAAGTCGTTTTCCGTTCCATACATTCGCCTTTCCTTGACGCTGCGACCCAGGATTGCGTCATGTTTCCCGACAAGATTAAGCGTGTACTTGAATTCCCAGTGAGTCACGTCTCTCGATATACCCTAACTGACGAAAACTCCGTAAAATTCCGCAATCACATAATTTTCTATGATATTGTCGTTCGTAATAATTTGCTTGATAGCGTTTTCGAAGACATAGAAAACCTATCTGAATGCTAATAGTTTTTATAAAATGCTCCGAAAATACCTTAATAATAATTATAATAAATTAATAATAATAATAAATTAACATGAAAAATTCTCTTGGCTGAACAATTTGCCGCGTAAATAAATATAGAATGGCTTCCTACTGACTTATGCCAGTTGCATAAAACCCCTCGAAAAACACGTTACATATTCGCCTCGGATCATCGGATGATTTACCGTGACGACGGTCCATTATCCGATTATCCCAGACACGTTAATAATCCCCATCCAAAATACATATTACATAAATGAAATCACCCTAAATTACAGATATATACACTCATAATTTTTCTTCACGCACTTTGCGTCAAAGTTTGTTGTCACTATGGATTGCACTTTGCAACCAGTCCAATGTTTTACATATAGAATAGTGTTCCACGGATATTTCCGCCTCTCAAATTTCTCTATGTTGGAGAAATAGACATAATTAATGTGTGAGCACAAAGTATTTATGATGTCATATCACACGCATTGATGGTGTTCTGATATATTTATATCACCATAGAACTTCCTAATTTCACTGGAGGTTCCTTCCTTATGGTGAAATTTAATCTCACTTATCACTGAGCACACGATCACACTATTGTGGCAGCGCCTCGTGACCATCATCATCATCATCTCGAGCAGTTTCCAACCGCTGGTCGGGTCTGCTTGGAACATAAGCCTCTCCATCGTTTCCTGTCCATCCACCATCTCTCGTCATTTACTGTGTCCCAGCACACTCCTCTTTCCTCCACACTCTTCTTAACTCCTTTTGTCCATCTGTCCCTTGGTCTTCCCCTTGGCCTCCTTCCCGTCATTTCCATTCCAAACATCTTCTTCGGTATCCTCTCCTCTTCCATCCTCCTCACATGTCCATACCATTGTAGCCTAGATCGCTCTATTCTATTTTGCAATGGTTCCTCTCTTACCATCTCCCTGACTCTCTCATTCCTTACTCTGTCCATTCTTGTCACTCTACCCTACTCCTCTGGAACTTCATCTCCACTGCTCGTATTTTATTCTTGTCCCTTTCCTTCATCACCCATGTTCCTGAACCATATGTCAAAATTGGCACAAAGTAGGTCTTGTAGATGATTCCTTTACATTTTTGTGGTACATCTTTATTCCATATCATCCCCCTAACACTCTTGAAAAATCCATCTGCACACCTTCCCCTCTCATTTATTTCCATCCTATTGCCTCCCTTTTCTTCAATTATGCTTCCCAAGTACTTGAAGCACTCTACTTTCTGCAACTGCTGTCCTCCAAGTGTTATGCCCATATCCAGTCTGTTCTTCTTCCTCGTTGTGATGACCACTTCACTCTTTTGTGCTGAGAACTTCATCCCATATGATAACACTACCTTCTCCCACTCATCTAATTGCTCTTGTACTTCTTCCTCATCCTCTCCCCATACCAGAAGGTCATCAGCAAACAACATTGCCTTAATTTTCCTTTCCCCAATGCTATTTACCACTTTTCGTATGATTTCATCCATCACCACTATAAATAACAGGGGTGAGAGGGCACTTCCCTGTTTCAGACCACTCTCCAGTTGAAACCAGTCCGTTCTCTCTCTTCCCACCTTTACACAGCTTTTGCTTCCCTCGTACATTGCTTTCACTCTTGCCACTGTCTCCTTGTTCACTGCTTTTGCTCTCATTGCTTCCCATACCTTGTTTCTATTAATACTATCATATGCTTTCTCAATATCCAAGAAGGTCATCACCAGATCTTTCCCATATTCATAATGGTGTTCTTGTAGCTGTCTTACTGCAACGATGAGGTCAACTGTTGACCTTTCTGGCCTGAATCCATACTGTTCTTCCCTCAGCCCATCTTCAACTTCTGTCCGAATTCTTCTCTCCAGTACCTTCTCAAATATTTTGGCGCAGTGGCACATGAGTGTAATTCCCCTGTAGTTCTTGCATTCCTTCCTACTTCCCTTTTTAAATATGGGTATTATTATCCCTCTTTTCCAGTCCTCTGGTATTTTCTTCTCCCTCCATATCACTTTCATTACTCGAAAGAGCCACTGTGTTCCTATCACCCCTGCTGCTCTCACCATCTCCACACTCACTTCGTCTATTCCAGGTGCCTTTCCCCCTTTCATCTTCTTTAATGCTTCCTCCACTTCTTTCCATGTCAATTCCTTCTCTGAAATGTCTTGGTCACTGTCTGTTTCTTCCTCCACAATGTCCACCGCTGGTTTTAGTTGGATTTAGGAGTTCCTTGAAGTATTCTCTCCAGATAACCTTTACTTCTTCCATATTTTCGACCTCCTTTCCATTCCTGTCCACCATTCTGACATTTTCCCCTGTATCTCTTCTCTTTGCCTTTATCATTCCATACAACACTTTCTTACTGCCATCACAGTCCTCCTCCATCATTTCTGTCCATTTCTCCTGCCATTTCTTTTTCTCTTCCTTCACTACTTCTCCTGCTTCTTTCTTCCGCTCTTGGTATTCTTCTCTTGTTCTGTCTGTCCTCTGTTGGAACCATTTCCTGAATGCTTCATTTTTCTTTTTCACTGCTTCCTTAGTTCTGGGGTTCCACCATGGTGTTTCCTTCCACCTTTTCTTTCCACTAGTTCTGCCACACACGACTTCCGCTGCTTCTACCAACACGTCCTTGAACCTATTCCATTCTTCTTCACCTGTTTTCGGATCATCCTTCGGTAATTTGTTCCTCACTAATATCTGGAACTTCTCCTTATTTCCATCCTCCTTCAGCTTCCATGTCCTTATTCTTCTTTCTTGGTTCTCAGTTCTCCTCTTTTCCTTCAGCCCTCTCACCTTGGCGACCAGCAGACGGTGGTCACTGTCCAGGGCTTCTGAAGCTATTACCCTTATATCCGTGATACTCTTCTTTGTCTCCTTCCCGCATAGAATATAGTCCACCACTGATTTCCTAGTCAAATCCCTGCTGTACCAAGTAATTTTATGGCTCTCTCTCTCTTCTTGTACCATGTGTTTCCAACCATTAGCCCTTTTATCTTGCACAGTTCCAACAATCTCTCTCCTTCCTTATTCCTGTTTCCCCATCCTTCACCACCAATCACTTCCTCAAAACCTCTTTTATCAGTTCTATGGGCATTTAGGTCTCCCATGACTATCAGGTCTCTCCCCACTAACTGCTTCTGCAACTCCTCTTCAAACTCGTCCTTCTCGCCTTCTGTGCATCCCACCTGTGGTGCATAGACTTGCAGAATGTCCAGGTTTCTACCTTTCACAGTGATTCTGGCTCTAATTATTCTATCACTTACCCTCTTTACTTCCTCCCTCAGCCCTTCTCTCACCACCATTCCCACTCCATTTCTCTTCCCCTCCTCATTTCCTATCCAGAATAGCTGCAAGCCATTTCTCAGTTCTTTTCTTCCTTCCCCTCTCCATCATATCCACAACCTCCTCCACTCTTCCCATCAATGAAGTTATATTCAAAGTTCCGATTCGTAGTCCATTTCCATAGCCAGGTCTGCTTCCTTTAGATCTGTCCTTTCCGAGGCCCGTTCCCGTTTTAAAAGCAGTTTCATATCCACTACTGGCTTGCTAGGCCTAACGTAGCTTCACCATAACCCTGGCGAGGGGCCTGTTTTTGGTCCGCGAGAGGTATTTTATTTCCCTCAAACCCTCCGGACAAGTCCGGCGAGCCCCCCTATCCACCACCTGGGACGCGCCCGATAGAGGAACAGGCAAACCTCCACGGGGCCTCGTGACCATAATACTTAATCTCTCTTTAAAGTAGATTAAATTAATATTGACTTCTGAAAAGAAAAAAAGAAAAAAAAAAACAAAACAGTAAATGCGCATTACATATAACACCAAATATTTCTGTGCCGTAATCGCCCTGTATTGTTAAGTTCCCGTAGACCATATTCTACTTAATACTAGTTCTCAACACAGACCAGTTCTCCTGACACAAATAAGACCTTTGTACAAATTACCTTAAATTACACACTTACAAATCTTACATGGCGAGGCCGTAAACAGAAATCACATGTGCTGATATGTATGAGTTTCATGAAGGACTGTCTCGCCTTCTGATGGCCCATCTTTTGCCTCGTGGATGCCTTAAGCAAAAATACCCTGTCCAAGCGCTCACCCATCTCTAGGAGGCAAATGGGAATTCACCAGCGCTACCAAATTCTGGCCTTGGTGTATCGAGACATTTTAGTGCTCAAGAGCATCCGACAATCCCGTCATATTTCCCTGTACCTTAAAAACTCTCATTTACTTACATACTACCCCCCTGTGTGACTTCTGATACGCCTGCCTGGAAGACCATCTCCTCCCACGCACCAAATACCACACTTACTCATTTGATAGGCTGGCTCGCCAGCTAAACACACTCACTTTATGACACATATTTTCGTAGACTATGTATATTATACGTCCCGTATAATCTGTTTCCCTTACTATCCTCCAGCACATATGCTGTTTTTCCAATACGTTTGGAAACTATAAATGGGCCCTCGTAGAGATAAAAGAACTTGGACATGACTTTCTCTAGCTTATTTGACTTTTTCGGCACTCTAAGTAAGACTCTGTCTCCCGGCTCGAATAGGTCAAATTTAGTTTCTTTTTGTTGGCGAATTCTCTTTTGTGCTGACTTAGATAAATTCTGTTTCGCCAACTGGACAATGTAATCCATCCCCGGTTGCTTACCCTCATTTAATCCCAACACCCTCGCTAGTTCAATTTGTGGCTTTTTTCCGAAGTGAACTTCGTATGGCGTCAATTTCGTGCTCTCATGCTGGACAGAATTCAGCCAAGTCTCGACCTTGGGAAGATGTCCAACCCAGGCCGCATGCTTGTCATGCACTAGAGTCCGAAAAAGACGAGCCACTTCCCTTAATGGACGCTCTGCAGAATTACCCTGAGGGTACCTTACAGAGGAATGAACGTGTGTTATACCAGCTTCCTGCATACTGGTTCTCCATTTCTTTGCAGTAAACTGTGGTCCACTGTCAGATAGTATCCTGAGAGGAATGCCAAACTCAGGTACATACTTATTAATGATCAGACGGCTACACGCTAGTCCCGTGGCTTTCCTTAGCGGATATAGCTTGACATACTTACTAAAAGCGTCAATAAATATAAAAATGTACTCGTAGCCGTACTGTCCTTTAACGATCGGGCCAAATAAATCCACACACAGTAGTTCGCCGGGACTACTGGTGAGAACTGCAGATCTCTCCCCCACTAAATATTTAACTGGATATTTACTCCTTTGACAGGTGTCACACTTAGCTAAAATCCTCCTAACATCCCTTCCCATTTTACTCCAAATGAAGTCACGACCAATTTCATAGAAGACCTTGGCAGCACCAAAGTGTCCTAATTCCCTATGAATGAACCAAATTAGCTCCTCCCGCAAAGTGGCAGGAACACATATTGCCCACCGATTATTCCTACATTTCCATGCAAGAAGCCCATCCTGCATCTTGTACGTGAACCGTCCTACTTTCACATACTCTTCTTCACCTATTTCCAACCTAGCCAGTGGCTCCTTTAACTTAACGTCATCACGTTGCTCCACTAGCATATTTCTCAGTGTCTGTAACGATGCCCTGTTGCTACTGTCCACACATGCACATATTAAAATACCGTCCTCTGCTTTAACCACAGGATAATCCCTACATAAATTAGTGTCCCTCGATAGCATGTCTGCAAGAATGTTATCTTTACCTTTAATATATTTTACTGTGAATTCGTATTCCTGCAGAGCAAGAATCCACCTACTAACTCTGTTAGAACTGAGTTTACAAGTCCTCATATACAGTAAAGCATGGTGATCTGTGTGGATCTCAAATTTCCCCCCTACTAAATACATTCTAAATTTCCCTAAACTGAAAACAATACCTAAAAGCTCTAACTCAGTAATCGTGTATCTTTTCTCTGCTGCTGTCAGTCCTCGCGAGGCTAAAGATACAATGCACAGATTACCCTCATCATCTTTCTGACATAATACTCCAGCAATGCCTATATGTGAAGCATCTGTCATAACCACATATTCCTTATCTTTTAACGGATATTTCAGCACTACAGCTTTCTCAAAACCTTCCTTCAGCGCTCTAAAAGCCTGATCATGCTTGGACTCCCATCTCCACCGAGTCCCACTTTTAGCAATTCCCTGAATGGTTCTACCAACCCTGAGTATTTAAGAATGAACCTCCTGAAAAAGTTGCAAATTCCCAGGTAAGTTTTTAACTGTTTAACATTCTGTGGCACCTCTGCGTTAAGTATCTTATTAACCCTACTTTCTTCTGGTGTTACACCTCTACTCGACACTCTATGACCTAAAAATGTCACTTCTGACTGACAGAATGACGACTTAGACAGCTTCAAAGTGAACCCTGCCTGATCTAACTTCTGAAAAACTATTTCTAAATGACGTAGATGCTCCTCAAAACTGCGTGAACTAATTACCATATAATCTATGTAAATGGTTACAAACTCTTCTGTGTCATCCCCTAATGCGATGTTTAAAGCCCTAATTAAAGCTGCTGAACTACTCTTTAACCCATAAGGTGTTCTACAAAATTGATAAAGGTTATATTTATGACTAAAAGCTGTAAATGGTCTATCTTCGTACATAAGTGGCACTTGCCAAAAACTGGAACTCAAATCTACACAAGTGAAATACTTCTTCCCCTCAAATGTTTGCATTAATTCCTCTATTGACATAGATTTCAGCTGATCTGAACTAATTCTACTGTTAACCAAACGAGCGTCTAAACAAATACGAACCATGCCGTCGGTCTTGGGTACCGTGATCAAAGAATTAACATATGGACTGTTAGAGTGCTCAATAATCCCATCTTCAAGCATCTGGTTAATTTGTGCCTCAACTGCACTCTGATAAGCGAAAGGTACAGGATATCTATGTCCTGTGAATACTGACCTATCAATAACGTTCAATGAATGTGTATAGCAATTGGCCATACCAATGCGATCCTCAAAAACTCTCCTATTACACAATAACACATCATAGAGCCGAACACATTGTTCCACCTCTATATTACCCTGAAATGCAGCATCACGTAACGAGTCCTCTAGACTTCCGTTCGTAATCACACTGCCCACAAAACATGGAGAACCCCGCTCTACGGCTGGCGATATCTCATTTAAAGTACAAATCACACCTACAATACTACTCCTCTGAATATGGTCATTGAACGCTACTTCTACTTCAGAATCTCCCCATTTAAATTTCAAACTCCCTACATCATAACATAAGTTACCAGACACTCTACTTAGCCACTCTGAACCCAAGATAACACTGAATACTAAATTTGGAATTACTAGGCAAATCTGCTTCTCTACATGATTATTAATTTTAATGTCTACTAAAACTTGCTTAGAAATTACTTTAGACCTCTTCCCAACAGCTGTGATAACAAAAGTGCTTTTAATTGGCATCTCCTCAAAATTTACTCCAGTTCCTTTCATTTTATCATAAAATGCACTACTTATGCAACTCTTCATACAACCACTATCAATTAAAACATCTGTGTACGCCTCGGACACGTTAAATTTAACTATGGGGCTCTTACTAACCACTTCCTGAATAATACCTTCATCATTTAGTTCATGTAATAATTCATTTCTTACATTTAGGTCATAGGGTTCCTGTATAATTGTATGGACAGGGCATGCTACAGACTGAGATTCTGACCTTACTTCGCAGCCTGGTTCGCGTTTAAAGAACCGCTACAGCTGGCCGTAGTACTACTAACTACTGAACTGGTCTGGTTGTTCTGGGCTGTGTTGTCATTGTTTGGCTGTATATTACTACCACTAGGCTGTCCTCTTCCTTGACCCCTATTCTGGTTGTAATTATTGTCATTATAATTTCTCCCTTGATTTCCCCTGAAATCATTGTTCCTCCCTTGATTTCCCCTGTATTCATTTTTCCTCCCTTGATTTCCCCGGAAATCATTGTTCCTCCCTTGATACTGATTACCATAGCCATTTCCTCTGTTCTGATTTAGCTGATTATTGTTATTTCTATTTTGAGCGTTGGCCCCTTCGCCACCGTTCCCTTGAACTTCTTGATGCCTGGCTTCATTAGGTCTATTATTATTATTACCCTGGTTCCGATTGAAATTGTCCTCATAACCCCCTCTCCCTAGTGCATCAAATGTGCTTAACAAATTTTCTACTTGTGATATAGTCTTTACATTCTGGATACAAGCAGCCTCCTTGATCCTATAGGGAAAGTGCCTAAGTAGCAACCTCACCACATCACTTTCTTCCTTCAACCCATCCAGATATTTACACACTAATACCTGCCCTAAAAAGTATTCGGTCATGGTGGAGCTTCCTTTAGGGTTATATTTACCACACACTACTCCCTCACGATGCTGCGACTGAATAACCTCATTCCAGAACTTTTCACAGAATTTCCTTTTAAAATCATTGATATCAGTAAACTTGTCTCTGTAGACAGCAAACCAATTCCTCGTTTCCCCCACAAACACTTGTTCTAAAATTTCAACTACCTGGCACCACTCAATACTACCATTTTCCAACCTCTCCCCGAATTTATTTTCTATAATGTTCATGAACTCCATTGGGCACCCCTGTCGATTGCTGAACTTACCCAGTTCTACCTCCCTGTGTGTGCTATTCACAAAAACTGGCCTATTCTGACTATTTTCTTGCCTGATCCTAGCTTTTAATTTTAGCTCTAATTCTGTGATTTTCTCCTCAGCCTTCCTCTCAATACTGTTTACTGTTAATTTAATGTTTCCTTCTGTAACTTTTTACCAGCCCTTCTTGGGCGACTGATTTAAAACTTCCCAAAATCATCCTCCTATTTTTGATCGGAAGTACTTCATCATATACCACACAATTGAAATGGCAGGGTCGTGGAGTGTTGGACACACATTTGGTCAACCTAACTGGTATCATTTGGGCGTTCAACTATTAGGTGTAATTCCCTATAAAGAAAACTAATTATAACCTTCAAAATATGTGTATTAATATCAACTTTAAACATATGGCGGGGACTCTCGTCGAACAGACTATGGTTTACTATCTTCTCTCCTCGGCAATGACGAAAACATGTGACCCAAAATGAATGTTGGAATATAAAGATGTTTGTTACTCACTCATCGACGATCTAGCAGATAATCTACGAGACATGCTCGATAGATCAGTTCTCCCCAGCATTTCTAAGATTTTCCACACGTGGTTTGAGGTTAGAGATGTTTACTGGTTTACATAGCCACATCTCTGCGAGAGAAATGAATGTGCTTCCGTACCCAACTTGAATTGTGCTAACAGAGATAACATCGTTGTGATATGTAGCCGTTTCGAGTACATTCACAAGCCATGCTTTCAACAAAACTGTTTCTCCAAATAGGCCTACGCCAAATTACGAGAACGCGACCTTCCCAATCAGACGCTACAATAGAAGTGAAGCCTCGCTTGACGAAAAACCCACCGCTCATCTTGTAAACACATGTTTTCGTCTTTCTCCGCCAGGGTCATGATACCCTCCAACCCATACAAAATACACCAATAATCTCGAACCCATGTATATTTCTTACAACTCGTGGCGCGAAACTCTTCTCTGACGTCAGAACCTTACACAATTTACACAAAGCTTTCTTCAAGACAAGGGAAGTTATTCTCGGCCCAATCTAAATTTGGCCTAGAGTTTCCTGCTGTTGCAACATCTTGTAGCTTACCTACACAATCCGCTGTCTTGTATACTGACATCTCCCATACAAATTAAATGAAATATTCCTGACTGAGTCCCCGAGATACACAAGATATATATACACTAAATAAAATGAAATTCTACAACCTAAATGATGATGATGAACAAGAAAAGAAATGGTATGAACAAATTACCCTAACCTGACTTCTCTTGCAGTCAACCAAATAAGGGTTTGGGAACATTGTGACCGGAACAGTCACACTTCTGATTCTTCCACTTTATCATATAGCTTTGCTTGTTTCTCCTCAATCTTGCTAATGCTCTCTCTATTACTCTCTCTTAAATCATTTACTTCTGCAACTATTTGTGAGTGGACTCTCTCAATTCTACCCCTCAGCTGTTCCTTAACCTCTTTAGTAGCTACCTGAATTTTGTCAATTTCTCCCCCCAATTGCTTTTTGACCTGCTGTGTTTCCAGTTGCACTAGTTCTTTTAAATTTTCAGCCTGTGTACTGATTCTAATTTCCAACTCCTCCTGTACTTTTCCTAATTTTCTGTCTACATCTGCAATGATATCTTTAACCTTCTCTTCCTTTACTCCTCTGATTTCTCCTCTAATCTGCTCCATTTTCACACTAATTTCCTCGTTGTTCTTATCTAATTTTGCATTATTCTGTTCTAATTTTTTATTTAAAGCTTCTGTACTTTCTTTATTTTCCCTACTGTTTTGTTCTAATTTTGCATTATTCTGTTCTAATTTTGCATTTAAGGCATCACTACTAACTTTGTTCTGATACATGAACTCGAGAAGTAAAATTTTTAATTCTGGTTGGCCGCATACACTCCCTGTTTCAGTATAGGGATTTACCTCCGCTACCCCGGTACTACCATCACTCGACATACTGCTCGTATCATCACTCTCCAGTTGATGACCACTACGTAACCTCATCTGTCTTTCTTTCTCATCCCCCATAATGATATACACTGATAAAGACAAATAACCCCCAAAATACAGGCACAGAAATATATACCCTTCTCCTTCCACAAATGTTATTAGGTTTTCAGCCCCAAGTTGTCGGCGACAATTGTAGCAGTTTTCCTTAGGCTGGGATGACAAGTGAAACGGTATTTACTTTGCTCCACGTTGAGCGTACAAATGTAGCGTTAATTAATGCCCCATGTTCGTAGCGACAAATGTAGCAGTTTCGCTAGCCCACCCTTTGCCTAAGCTATGTTGTTTTAATGGGCGCCAAGACCTCAATGCAATGTTGAAATCTAAATTTGTATTTAACAACGTCTAGCTCTGGCAGAACACCTTCAAGACTCTATTCACTCAGATCGTGGTATGATTTGATCATTAACCCAACAAACAATTGTATCAGGAGAAGGAATTGGTCTATATCTAATGCTACCTACTGAAAGCAAAGATTGCATTGTAAAAGAAATGAATTTATTATATAAAACAAGAATAGCAAAATTAATAATAATAATAATAATAAGTTTAAAATTTAAATAGGAGCGTTGTGATTTTAATATTACCGATAGAAAATTACGTGAAAACGGAGTCTGATAAATTATTGATTTTACTCTTATTCCCAAGCTATGAAGTTACTGAAATATGAAATATAAAACAAAGAGAAACGAGAGATAGCGTATTTCTGCGTCATTCGCGCTTACCACTGGAAATGGCCGAAGCCTTTCCCTCGTACTGGATGATGCTGTGAGCTTCCCACAGTCTCCTGGACGTCTCCATCTCCGTCGATATTTTATGATATTCTGGTAGATTAGATAATTCTATGATCCGTACATCGGACCCAAACACTCGTACAACCACACTGGTTAAGTTTTACAAAAGTTAGTCCTCCACTCCACGGAACATCGGAGCGACTCCCGCGTACAACCGTACTCGTTAAGTTCTATACAGATAGTCCTCGTTCCACGGCGCGTCGAACAATATATGCACCCGTCGCATCCCCACTCCAGTCCCAACTTCCAGCTTACGTGGTCTCCACTGATTGGCTGAGCACCCCGCTACTTCCCCTCCTCTGGCTCATTACACACGGCGCGCGAGAGGGAGAAGTCTTTTTCCGTTCCATACATTCGCCTTTCCTTGACGCTGCGACCCAGGATTGCGTCATGTTTCCCGACAAGATTAAGCGTGTACTTGAATTCCCAGTGAGTCACGTCTCTCGATATACCCTAACTGACGAAAACTCCGTAAAATTCCGCGATCACATAATTTTCTATGATATTGTCGTTCGTAATAATTTGCTTGATAGCGTTTTCTAAGACATAGAAAACCTATCTGAATGCTAATAATTTTTATAAAATGCTCCGAAAATACCTTAATAATAATTATAATAAATTAATAATAATAATAAATTAACATGAAAAATTCTCTTGGCTGAACAATTTGCCGCGTAAATAAATATAGAATGGATTCCTACTGACTTATGCCAGTTGCATAAAAACCCCTCGAAAAACACGTTACAGTATATGTATCTCGTGTAGAATTGTCAACAAAATGTAAATATCGCAATATTAGTTCAAACCTGTCGCTTGGCATGGTTTGAGGGGATATAGGCTAGGGGTTTCTAAAAATTCATCCCTGGTGAAATACCTCTTTAGAGTAGGTTTCTGCATTTTCCCCCATCAACATTACAAGCCCGTCGAACACATAAATGTTGCCCCCTGTCACTGACTCCCACTTCCTGGCGCGCGACCTTGGTTTCAAGGGCGCACCAACTATACATTCTGTCGCTTACATATTTGTTTCTCAAACAATTAGTTCCATCAATTTGTCGTCGAGAAACAGCAAAATAGAATCTAAATCAGACGTAAAATGCTTTCCTGTTCCCGACATACCCTTGAACCTCCCGCCACAAACACTGAACAGCGGTCGTTATTACAGCAGAAGCTATTTCTTAATCATCAGCGCTGTCTGCCACTTCCCCAATAACATCATGCTGTGTGTGCATAGTCCGTATCACTACTGAAAATATCGCTTACCTATACATCACTTCCACTACTGTCATGTATCAAACGAATAATCTCTCCACCCGTAAGATAATGAGACAGCCCGGCAATTATTTATCTGCGACTGAGTAGCCTGAAGCCTACGAAGCAAAATATTAACTACGTAGTATTTGCTTTCGGTGCTTCCCCTTCATAAGTGGCAAAAATTGTCAAGTTAGACATAGTTCAAAAAACATTCTCGAGATGGCAGGAGAGACCGTGATACCTTTTAAGCAATTAATTTGAAACTCAATAGAGCGCGTTTCAAGTTCTTTCGCTGAGTCGTAAAAAGCAACAGATATCGATCAACTTCTTATTAGTTCTAATTATGAAACAGAGATGGCATGAAAGTACAAAACGTCTCGGTTCATAACGTGCAAAAAGATCCCACGAAGCAGCAGTGGTTCATGTGTAATAGGCATTCTAACTTTCGCCTGCACTGGCCGTTTGTGGTACGTCGAACCGGCTGGACGAGTAGAATCCAGCGGACATACAGTGTACGGCCAACCGGCTTGAGGGGTTAAAACAAATAATTCAAACTTCAACAAATTTTTCAATACAAATAAAGGTAACAGTATTGATAAACATTTAAAATCGGGAATTTATGAGCTCGGATGTAATTTTGCAAATCAAACTAGGCGGGACAAACAGGTAGGAGCATACGCACTCGTTATGCTGAGCAAGTTTCGGCCATAAAGCACAGGAAGTTCTCAGCCATGGCGGTACATATGGAAGAAACGGGACATAAGTTCACGGACATAGAAAATGATGTCAAAATTTTGCACATGCATTACGCATGTTTTGGAAAATATTCATATCAACACTTATCAGAGATCTAATGAATGCAATAATCTGAACGAGATTAACTTTGAGACTAACGTATTATTTGACACATTAGCAGATCATTTAAATAACAAAAAAAAAACTGCCTCCTCAACCCCCGCCGTAATAGATTAATTCGTACATACCGGTATATCCTGGCTTGATCAAAATTTCTTGACGCCACACCCAATCATCCTTACAAGGAATATATATTTAACGTTTCCACGTAACTCATTCATCACTTCAAATAATAAGTGCTTATTCCATGGTTGACATTAATATGTCTAATGACACAGGCTCAACAAAAGAACAAGAGAGAAAGTACGAACTGTATTTTTATTTTTGGTTAGGATTTTGATGTCGTATGATGTTTCACACCAACATATGGGCTGGAGAAGGAAACATATAGAGTTTCCAAAACATGTACCCATAGTATTTTTAGTAAAGTAAAGTATTGATTTGGCGAGTGAAAATTGGGTTATACATCTTGCGGAAGGATCTGACGAATTATGTTAGAATGGTGAACAAAAGTGGACAAGAGATAGAAAGTAGGGAAGAACTGAAGAAAATGTGGAAAGAATGTTTTAAAGAACTTCAGAACCCAAATGGTAACGACGCCGAGGAGGGAGAAATCGGGGAAGAGGAAGATAGACTACAAACAGAAAAGAACTTAACATGGAAAGAAGTGGAAGATGAAAGGAGGGAAGGCACCGGGTATGGATGAGTTGAGTGTGGAGATGGTGAGAGCAGGAGGAGAGGTGGGGATAGAATGGTTGTACCGAGTGATGAAGATAGCATGGAAGGAAAGGAAGACCCCCAGAGGACTGGAAAAAGGGAATAATTGTCCCGATCTTCAAAAAAGGTAGCAGAACAGAATGCAGAAACTATCGGGGAATAACACTGATGCGTCATTGTGCAAAGATGCTTGAGAAAGTTTTGGAAAGGAGAATTAGGACAAGAATAGGAGGGATGAAGGAAGAACAACATGGCTTCAGAGCAGGAAGGTCCACAGTGGATTTGATTTTTGCTGTAAGGCAGTTACAAGAACAGCACTATGAATATGGAACAGATCTACTGATGGCCTTCCTGGACATTGAGAAGGCATATGACAGTGTATGCAGAAACAAAGTATGGAAGTCCCTGGAGGATAGAGGAGTAGAAAAAATGGACTATAAGGAGGATAAAGGAGATGTACAAGGGAAGCGTGAGCTTTGTGGAAGTGGGAGGAGAGAGATCGGACTGGTTGGAACAGAGAAATGGCCTGAAACAAGGAAGTGCACTGTCACCATTACTTTTCATTGTGGTGATGGATGACGTAATGTCCCGAGTGGCACAAATAATTGGGGAAGGAAAGATGAAAGCAATGGTGTTAGCAGATGATTTGATGATTTGGGGAAAAAAGGAGTAGGAGGTACAGGAACAGTTGAACGTGTGGGAAGGAATAATACAAGGATAAGGGATGAAATTTAGCATAAATAAGAGTGAGATGTTGATCACAACAAGGAAGAAGAAAAGAACCACAACGGGAATAACAATTAGTGGTGAACAGCTGAAGAAAGGGAGAGTTTCAAGTATCTGGGAAGCCTGATACAAGATAATGGAAGAAACGATACGAGAAATAAATGAGCAGGGGAGAGAAGCAGAAGCATTCCGGAAGAGTGTGAGAAGCATGATATGGAGCAAGGATGTCCCTCAGAACAGCAAAAAGGTCATATATCGGACGTACTATTTCCCTATCCTGACGTATACCTCAGAGACCTGGGTTATGAAAGTAGGGGAGAAGAGCAAAATACAGGCCAGTGAGATGAGGTTCTTGAGAACCGGTATTGGAGCTATTAAGATGGACAGAATAAGAAATGAGAGGACCAGAGAATTAATGAGGGAGGAACCATTACAGGATGGTATAGAGAAATCTAGACTTAGATGGTAAGGACATGTAAAATGAGTGGAGGAGACGAGGATACCCAGGAAGACACACGAGATGAAGTGCAATGGAAAGAGGCCAAGAGACAGGTGGCTGAAGGGGGTGGACGAAAGCGTGAAGAAGAGAGGAGAAGACTGGACAATGGTGGAGGCTGAGAGATGGTGGGAATACTGAAGACGGTGGAGAGGCTTGTGTTCCAAACAGACCCGGTCAGTGGCTGGAAACTGTGCATGATGATGATGACTATTACATGAAGATTGTTGAGTACTTGTGGTATTCAAACTTCAATCGCATGATTAGGATTAAGGGCCTTATTTTTTTGGTGAAATAAAACCGTTGATTTCGGTGTTAATACTGACGCCATTTCTGTGGGTATTTCGTGAAATAAATTGTCATAATCAATGTTTCTTCTGAAATCTTCATTATAGTATGGGATAAATCTAACAGATTATGTGATAAGGGGGTTTTTAAGCTTCTTTGCGATGTGTAGAGTATCGCCGAATGTTATTTGCCGCTTAGAATTATGTTCATTTCATTCTTTCTTCCTCTTTTTATGCGTTGCTGAATCTCGGCAGTGTTTGTTGCACTTGTCTTTTCGCTCCCACTGAATACGAACATAGGAGTATTTACACATCAGAATCTTTCCTGCAGCGTCAAATACATAGAACCCCTCACTGTTGTATTCCTCGGCCCTCGAGAACTGTTGTGACTTTAATTAGCGGCATTTTTATACTTAAATGCTGGATGTTTGCCGATAGTTTCATCAGTCGCAAACTCGCTCTGATGTATCTAGGACCACAACGCCATTTGATGTAATCGATAGCGGATATTGATTCTAATAGACTTTTCTCGGCATTTAACCATCTGAGCACAGTGAAATGTGGTACAGTAAATGATTGTACATATTGTAATGAACTGGCATCTAATTTAGTTCAATTGTTTACACAACCTCAACATGGCAGCTGTGCGTAAATTTAAAATTAAGTTTTTATTTATTGTGTCGTAATCATGTGATCGAAGTGAAGGTTTAAATAACAGAGCTACGCAATAATTTTTCTTTAATGGTACATAAATTAGAAGGTTTCAATTCGCTTGGCCGCCATGTTCGTTTTGTACTTTTCAGGTTTTTGAAGGTTACATAGATAAACTTGTAATGGTGCCTTTTATCACCGTACAAAATTTCAGGGTGATATCGGTAATAGTTTCGAAGATATAGAATGCTGGTGAAATATTTTGCACAGCCGCCATCTTGAGGTTATGTAAACTATTGAACTAAATTAGAAGCCATTGCATTACAATGTGTATAAACATTTGCAGTACCAAGATTCATTACGTTTGGATGGTTAAATCACAAGAAAGTGTATTTAAAAGTCTCAAATACGCTTGGCCGTCATGTTAGTTTTGTAGATACCAGGTAGTAGTAGTAGTAGTAGTGCCCTTTTATCAACGTATACATATTCAGGGTGATATCTGTAATACATTCGGAGATATTGAATGCTGGTGAAATATTTCACACAGCCGCCATGTTGGATTGGTGAGACATAATAAAATTTGAAGGGTACAGTCAGGGTCGACCAAAATGGTGTTATGACCTTACCGAGTTTCATTGAAATCGCTCCAGCCGTTTAAAAGTTAATAGGGGACATACACACTCATGGCCAAAAGGTGATCTCATAAGATTTTTTTTTTTTTCATAAAATGAAAATAGGCTAAAATTAATTAATGAAAACCGGACTTATTTAACACATTAATTATATTAATGAATACACCAAGAACCACACAGGAATGTAATAGTCCAGTTGTTCTTTAGGAGATGCATTGACACATGCTTCATCATCATCATCTTCATTTCCCCTTTTCCAGCTGACACTGGGTGGAGGACAAATATGGTTCCTCTCCACTTTGTTCTATCGTTCCACCATTCCCCTTCCGACACGGTGTTCCAATCCAGGTTCAGTTTACTAATGCTATTCTTCACCGAGTCCATCCAACTCATTCTTGGTCTTCCTCGTCCTCTCTTCCCTGTCATCCGTCGTTCCAGTGCTCGTCTTGGTAGACTTACTTCATTCATCTGTTTGACATGACCCAACCATACTTCTCAGGAATCTCATCTCAGCTGTACTCTGCTCTCATTCCTCTTAGTCATTGTCCAAGTTTCTGTTGCATATGTCATTATAGGAACATAATATGCTTTGTACATAACTTCTTTAGCCTTAATTGGTATATCCCGTACCTGTTGGTAGAAAGCAGTCCCGAGTTGTATTCTTCTGCTAATTTCCAAATCCAGTCTTCCTATTCAGTCAGTTCACTTCCCAAGTATTTGAAGTGTTTCACCACTTCCAATCCCTTATCTCCTACTTTGATTACTCCTTTTCCTTCTTTCTTACCTCTACTCATCACCACTGTTTTAGTCTTCTCCACATTTATCTTCAATGCCCATTACTCAATCTTTTCATTTATTACTTCTAACTGTTCTTGTACCTCCATCTCATCCTCGACCCAGATCACATCATCATCTGCAAACAACATTACCTTCATCTTTGCCCTACTATAGTCTTTCATTGCTGCCTTCATGATGTCATCCATCACCATTAAGAACAATAAGCGCGACAACACACTTCCTTGCTTTAGTCCAGTGTCAATTTTAAACCATTCCGATGTCCCGACTCTAGTCTTCACACTACTGTAGCAGTCTATGCACATTCCATTGATCATGTCTCTCAGTTCCTTGCCTATCCCCCTATTTGTTAAGCTTTCTCAAACTTTTGTCCTAGGGATGCTATCATAGGCCTTTTCTAGATCAATAAAAGTCATTCCCATATCCTTCCCATATTCCCAACTCTTTTCAATGTTCTGTCTCAGAATAAAAATGGGTTCCACTATTGACCTGCCCCCTCAAAATCCCAACTGCTCCTCCTTTATTTGGACTTTTACCTTTACTCTAATTCTTTTATGTAGGATTCTTTCCATTACTTTGGCAACATGCGAGATGATGATGATTCCTCGGTAGTTACCACACACCTACCTGTCTCCTTTCTTGAATACTGTATTGGCAATATTATTCCCTTTTTCCAGTCTTCAGGAACTTTCTTCTCTCTCCACACACTCCTGAGAAGTCTGTATGTCCACTGCAGTCCCACTGGTCCTACCGCCTTGATCATTTCTATTGCCACTTCGTCGATTCCCACAGCTTTCCCCATCTTCATCTTTCTAACTGCCCATTCCACTTTTGCCATAGTAATGTCTGGTTCTTCTTCTATTTTTTCCTCCACCGTTTTGGCTATTTGCGCAACATCTCCGCATGCCTGGCGTCTCACATTCAACAGCTCGCTGAAATATTCCTTCCATCTGTCCGTTATCTCCTCTGTTTTTGTCAATATTTCACCTTCTTTGTTTTTCACGAACCCAGTGTTCGCCTTTTCATTTCTTCTACTTTTTTAAATTCCAAACAACAATTTCTTTCCACAATTTAAATCCTGCCTTATTTCCTCAGTGAATTCTTCCCAGCTTTTCTTCTTTTCCTCTGCAATTACTTTCTTGCAATCTCTGTTTACTTCTATATATTTTGCTCTACTTACTTCTGTCTTTTTTGTTTTCCATTCCTTCCAAGTTTTCTTCTTCTCCCTTACCTTTTCTTTCATTCTATCTTTCCACCACTTTGTTGCCTTTTCCCGTACCTTAGCTGATGTTCTACCACATATTTTCTCTGCACTGTTTACAAATGCACTCCCATTCTTGTTCCACATGGGTAATATCCGTCCTTGGTATCTTGCAATTCTTTCTTAAACTCTTCTGCAACCTTTTTTTCCTTTAGTCTCCAGACCTTAATCTTTCTTTCCCTTTTTTCTGGTAATCTCATAACTTTTCCTACTTTTAGTTTTGCTACCACTGCCCTATGGTCTCCTCCAAAGGCTTCCTCTGGCATGGCTGTGACATCTATTAGCTCTTTCCGATGTCCTTTTTGGACTAATACATAGTCTATCAGAGTTTTCGTTCTTCTATCTCCCCATCCATAGCTCGTTATCTTCTGACTATTTTTCTTTCTGAACCACGTATTCCCTATAATTAATGGGTTCCGCTGACAGAAGTCCATTAAGAAATCCCCTTCTGGATTCTTACTGCCATAACCATATGGTCCCAAAATCTCCTCTATTCCTGATCTGTCTCTTCCCACTTGTGCATTCAAATCTCCCATTACTATGATTTCCTTATCCTCTATATATTTTTCCACATCTTCTAGGAATTCTTCTAAGTTCTCTTTTTTATTCCCTGTTTTTGGAGAATATACTTGAACCAGATCTTTTGTCCCTGTCTGGAACTGTCTTCTTCCTATGATCATCCTGTCACTTATCTTCACCTCCTCCTCAAACTCTAGGACATCCTTTCTTATAATCATTCCTACTCCATTTTTTGCATCCTGTCCTCCACTGTAAAACAGCCCATATCCTTCCTTCAGTTTTCTTTCCCCTTTTCCTTTCCATTTTGTTTCACTGAGACCGAGGATGGCTATATCTTTCTCCATCATGAAGTCCACTAGCTCCTCAGTCTTGTCCGTCAGGGTTAAGATGTTGACTGTCCCTATTCATATATATTGTGCTGCTGGTCGCCCATTTCTCACAGCTCCCCCAGCATCTGAAGAATTGTGCGTCACCTGTAGGGGACGCCTGGTAGGTTTTAGCTGAGGATTAACTCTACCTAAGGGATGATGATAATGAAAGAAAAAAAAAAAAAGAAAGTGGGTTTCGGTGTGGAGAACAAGTATGGGTAGATAGGACGGGAGTCTAATACAAAAGCATAAAACCAAACTGAAATAAGTCTTCAGTAAAAGGTTCCACCGCACAATGCCCGTGAGACACCTTAAGTGGGTAGGGACCTGACTACAGCTAACGGGAAATGCAGCTGGAGCTTGGGCTATTCGCAAGCAAGCGGCAAGCTTTCTTTCCCTCCCAAGCCGGTATCCCCGTACTATGGGGACGGGTGGTAGTCTGGCAAGACAAAGTGTGTTAAGGGATACACATTTACTGTTTCTCCTTTCAAAGGAGTTAGATTTAACCGAATGTTTTGAAAGGCTGAAATAATTTGAATTCGCCGTCATATTTTTAGTTCTGGGAACTGTTGGATCTCCGGCAAACGACCGAATGCCCCCTGAGAGGGAAGCGATAAAGCAGTTTTAATGCTTTTTGTAATAATTTTAAGTGTTTTCTTGACAATTTTTGGAAGAATACCAATTGTTGCACTTAAGGAAAACTAAGCTGTTACCCAGCAAGACACCGATTAACAGCTTTGAAAAGAGGAAGAACCTCAAACCTAACTAAGAGAAAAATCTCAACAAGTAGGAAGCTTGCAGAGCTAGCTATATTTGCCTTAATGGCTTGCTAGAATTAGCTATGACAGCTAAGAGAAACTTTAAAAATTTTATTTGCAGTTTTAAGTTAAATGCAACAAGTAGTACGAACTTTGTTGTTTTAGAGATTCGGAAAAAGAGTTTAAGCTTAAGGAAGAACCAGGAAAGTGAAGGTCCTGCCTACTCGTAATTCTAATGGTAAAGATAAAAAACAAAGGAAAACAACTAATTTATTTAAACAATAAATATAAACTTTGGAAACTTAACACTTGGTAGATTCAAAATCTTATCTTTTAAAGTTAGAAGAATCTTTTCTTTGGTTAGTTTTACAAATCTGAAGGTCTCAGACCCATTAAGGTAAAAGTTTATTATGAACAATAGTGTACAAGTTTCGAACTTGTTACGAGCACTGAACCTGTACAAAGGTTTTTAAACCGTGCTTAAAATTGTGAAATTTAAAGCTTTTGAAAGCAATAAATTGTACAGTAATTATAACTTTTACAAATTAGGTAAGTTACAAGCACTATTTGACTGCACTTTTGGCAAGCCAACAAGCTAAAGACAAATAGATTAAATCCTGATAGTTACAGGAGAAAGAAAAAGAAAATAGAAAATGGAAAGCGGAAATTACCGCTACAGTGGAATCTCGTTAGTACGTTTTTCAAGGGACTGACAAATTTGGACGTCGTATGCGGGAAAACGTACTACCGAAAAATGCCATACTGCATTTACAACGTATAAGAAAGAACGCGGCGTATATATGGACGTCAAATCGCCGACCTTAGTAAATGATTGTATGCACTACTACAGTCACGACATAAACATAGGTTATCAATAACTTGCACGGAATAAGTAACATAAAAATGAATTACTGTACCTCTACACCACAGTATAATACAGCGTCTTTATTTCTGCTTAGCAAGGACATTCTCGCTCTCGCGCTCCGCCAGTGACGGCTCAGTTACCGGCGACCGCGCACGCATATGTTTGAAGCACGGGCTTGCTTGAACCACTTCAATAAAGCGCTTTCTAGTTGAGGAAACTGTCCCTCTCGCACAAGTTTCCTTTTGCCGCTCATTCCTTCTTCAAATTCACGTTCGATTTCCTTCCTTTTGCCGAGAATCGTGTTCAGTGTAGACGGAGGAATGTTCCACTTTCGCGCTAGATCCACACACTTCATGTGAGGATTGCATTCCACGTCTCGAATGTATTTCATCTTCTCATCATTAGTTATCTGCCGTACTTTCTTCTTACCCATTATGAAACACGCAATAAAATAGGTCATAACTGGACGTGAACACTAAGAACTTGAAGACAATAGTGTGGAATACGAAGACAATAATGCGCCTACGTGAGAAATAAACAAAGGGAAAGGGGTGGAGGGCAGCGGGAGAGACACACGTCACCTGTGTTGCGTCATAGCTATAGCCACTTCTACGTCGTCAAACACAATAAAATCTACACTGTCAATAACTATCAGAGAATATGCGGCAATATCGTGTCGTGTTTCCCAGAAGCCGAATTTTTTAATGAAATAAGAATAAAATACGGTTCACTAACAAATAGTTCAACGGAAATTTGATCGTTGTAAGCGGGAATAGAGAACGTGTTAAGGGGATATATCAACATGAATTTAGTAGGATAGGGACTTGCGAATGGGCAGCGGGAGAGAGACACGTCACCTGTGTTGTGTCATAGCTATAGCCGCTTCTACGCCGTCAAACACAATGAAATCATCTACACTGTCAATAACTATCAGAGAATATGAGGCAATATCGCGTCTTGTTTTCCAGAAGCCGAATTTTATAATGAAATAAGAATAAAATCAGGTTCGCTTACAAATAGTACAACAGAAATTTGATCGTCGTAAGCGGGAATAGAGAACGTATTAAGGGGATATATCAACATGTATTTTGTAGAATTGGGACTGGGACTTGAGAAAATCATCGCGCTAAACGGGAAAACGTCGTAACCGAGAACGTGCTAACGAGATTCCACTGTATTTGAAACAGTAATTACAATATTTTAAGTGGAACAATTTTGGGAGGGCGCTTGCTCGCAAGCAAGGCCTCATAGTATTTTAGATAGATGAAAATTTTAATTTAAGTTATGTTAGCAAAGGTATTTGGGAGAAGGAAAATAGGAGGTTTAGGAAAACGTCCTGGCCAAATTTATTTTCACAACCGAATGCGGCGTGGAAGATATGTAGCACACGCAAATTAGAAGCACTGATAGTTTGTTGACAAGTTGAAAAACTTCACTATTGCAAGGTATGTGAGTTCGCAAAACAGGAGAAAGTCATTGCGGTTATGAAGAACACTTAGTAGAATTTGAATGTAAATCAGTTTATTGCGTTGGAGGGTTTATAGGTTGCAGTAGAATAATGCGGTCAAGTTCCCACGGTGGAAAGCAAATTAGGTGTTAACCAGCAGTTTAGGTAACGTAAATTCCTCAGTGAGGAAAAGTATTCCCATAATCAAGTGGAAAATACTGAATTGCTTGAATAATAGAAAGATTGGTTGCCATAGAAAGTTCTAAAGTTGTGATAACTGTTAAATGGGGTAACAGAAATCCCTCATGAGGAAGGAAGCTAAGTTTTATAGACAGTGGGTAATTGGAATTAAATCCCTCGTAGTGAGAAAGTATTCTCAGTTATGTAGTACAAGAAGTACAGATTTCCATGGTTTAAAGCCAGCTTAGGGTAACCAAGGGTTAATAGGGTCAAAATATTATAAAACCTAAATTCCGTTCTCAACTTCAAAATATATTACATTCAGAACATACCATTATTTACAGACATATTTAAGTAACACTTTCCTTAGAATGTTCATATTTTATTCTCAACTAACTCTCTGTATATAAGCTAAAACATTTCAACTGCACTGACCCGTTTTACCCTTCCATGTTAGGATAAATCGGGTCAGTGTTTAGGGCAAATGGGGTCATATTCTTTCCTATATATTCCTTCACAATACATTGGTATCAACACTGAATAAGTTCAATTTAACACTTTACACCTTCCACAAACAAACTTTTTTTTTCTTTCTGCTCCAACACATTTTTCATGATACCATTCTTTTGACTTCCCTTGGCACTGAATCCAGTCACCCAATTTTCCTGAGCGAGAATCATTTGGATAGTAGACTATATATATAAACTAAAAATCCTAAAATGTCATATGTTAACTCCTACACCTACCTCTATCCCACTCTCAGTCCAAAAATAGAGTATTTTTTTATTTTATTTTTCCAAAAAATTTGGAAAGTAGGCTATATTTCCAAAATTAGGAATTTTACAAAAAAAAGTTTGTTTGACATTAAGTATTTTCTTGCTCTGGAGTAAACCTTTATTTTTCAAAGGTTCGTCCTGACCACTTTGAAGACGTTGAAGACACGAATGGGAAACTCCAAACAATTCAGCAGCATAACGTTGGCTTCTTCCCTCCCGAAATACTTTAATCGCCTTCTGCATGTCGTCCTTAGTCCATGAACTTGATGTATTTCTCGTATATTTACCCATCTGCGATAAACAAATAAATATTAATACGTAATTATAAGTACACATACATGAAATACAATGACCCTATTTGCCCAATTTTACTGACCCTATTAACCCACATTTAGTACTTTTTTATATCAGAGGTTGGTAGTGCTGAATATCGCTTCAATGAAAGCGGTACTAATGCTAACTTCTTCTGAAAAGGTGACACTTTATGTCGAAACTCAATCTCGCATATTCACTGCAATAGTGGTTGTAAAATAATAACAAAACATTAACGCTTAATTTAAATAATATAAAACACTTTCCTCTTACCTTTCACATCTCTTTATCCTTCCATTTGCTGCACAAAGAATACACACGCTAGCACGCATTAACAGCACTCAACATGTGGACAAAGTTCCCTAGTTGACCGGTAGATAGCAGCAGTTCCGTACACGTGCACATGCTCGTCAGTGGAAGCCATTGTTTGAAATTGACCCGATTTATCCTTTGACCCGATTTACACTTGGGTGCCCTAGGTAGCTAAAGCATGACAAGAAAAATCCCTAGAAAGGTGAATATTGTATAATTGTTAGCAATTCCACACTGCCTATAAAATTGCATTAAAAACCATTAAAACATGTTTAAAAACATTGAAATTTTGTACATAGCTTGATTTTCTTGTAGAATAGGCGATGGTTCCTGGTGACGGTGGAGTTAATAAATTGACATGGAGTCTACTTTAAAATGTCTCTCGAGGACAGGAGACAAGCCCGTGATAGGGCCCCAACTGTAAGTTGGACGACTGAAGCTAAAGTGAGGACAAGCGAACACGCACACGGCAGAGGAAGGTAAACGAGGGGAAGGGGAAGCAAATGGAGTGGGGTTATTAGACAAGAAAGTGTACATCATAATAACCAACATAACAAAAATAAAAGATTTTTCATAGATGTGAATTTTCTTCACGAAGCGGTGTTCATGGAGATGTTAGCTGACGACAACGACGATGCCTTGTGGATTGATGAGGGAGTTCTCTTGAGTTCCGATGGATTGATGAACTTCGGCGGTTAGCTGCTAGATGCCGCTAGGTTGTCCGTGGAAGACATACATCTAGAACAGACTTATAAAAAACATAAGCAAGGGCACGGAAAAAATATAACGTAAGGAATCACTGTTGGTGTCTGCGAACAGGGAAAAAGAAATTAAATGAAACAAATAGATCAAAGAGCAGCAAAAGCTAACTCTGACTGACCGTGTATTCCAAAGAATACACCAACACCCTAGCATTATCCGAGGCTGAACCATATTTGCTATCATTTTAGGCTATTATTAAGATGGGGTCGCCACACCCAAATGCATTTTATAACCTACTGCCAGGTATGAACTAGGCCGCTCCTAACATGGAGAACAGACGCCTTTTGTAGCTGCTCCTCTGGAGTACAGACGCTACGTGTGTCCATAATATGGACAAATATATTTTACTCTATTAACCCCGTGCACTGGGTTGCCTCTTCTGCCAACTTTGCTGTACCAAAGGACTCCTTCACCACCGCAGGTGCCGTTGAGGTCTTCACTCATAACGTGAGCTGGGCCCTCCATATTTATAACCCCTGGAGAGAGGGTGTCCCACTCACTAAAACACTGTATTCCACCACTCTTCCTTTTGTCCCATGCTTATTGCATGTATGAGAGATTGCTTCATCTTTTATTTTTGTATTGCTGTAAGATGTAACATTTAATTTTAAAAGACCGCTCTTCCTTGTTACATTAATGTTTCATTTTAAATGGCTGGTACCTATGGCAGTGTGCACAGTAGTACACCTTCTACCAGCAAGGTTATGCAGCCTCTAGTGCTAGCCAGCTCAACCTCCCTCCAATGCTGAGGAGGCTAATGAGCTCCCAAGGCTGCTTCGCTCTTGAGCCTTCTTTGCGAGCATCCCCATGTCTTAGACTGCTCTGTATCAATATTTACAGTACATGCTTCCTTACCTCTTCATCATTACTGGCAGAGGAACCATAGGCATCACAATCGTCATCATTCCAAACTCTAATCAGTCATCAAATTTGAAAGCCATGTTTCATATGGCTTTTCTGCTCTAGATTTAGCTCACTCACAAATTGTCCTCATCTCACCATCTTTCCCCCCCCCTTGATTAATCTCGTGTAATGTCGTTTGAAATCCGATTTGAAAGATGGATCATTGCAGGCTACAAATGGCTGAAGAACAGATGCCCGACTCATCATGATAGTCATCATCATCAAATTCCATACCTGCCAACTCTCCAGATTTAGGCGGGAGACTCCCGATTTTACACTATTATCCCGCCCTCCCGCTTAACGTATTAAATCTCCCGATTTTTCATAAAATCTCTCGCGTAATTTCGGACGAAAGGTGCGAGATGACAAACTCCAATCATCCATCGAACTGGTCGTTTTTACGTGTGTTTAAGTGTGTTTCGATACCGCAGTTTCACTTCGTATCGATAATGTATAGATAATTCTCCATAACTACGCATCACGCTTAGTTGGATTTGAATATCACTGTGTTTGAAACAGCCAATGGTCAATTCAGCGCGTTTTCCTAGAAGTTTTCATAATAGCCTGAGGGTGAGAGGAATATACTGTAGTATCTGTTTAACCCCTCAAGCGTGATATTGTGAAACTCTGGGCTGCACCCACAACGTGCATTATTTCTAGCCTACTCCCAATGGTAAGCGCGGTGTCATATGCATTTCGCTATAATTTCCAAACGCACTGGCAAAAGTTTTCAAAAAACACACACAATAAGAACAACATATAACATAATATTCTAAACTATTGATAACCTGGTTATCCCTGGTCAGCGGCACGTCAATACTGGGACAATATCACAGTCGCCTAATGTGTTCGTATTTCTTGGCGTTCTATCACGAATTACATCGTCAGCGTCACTATCTTCACTGGAAGTTATAGCGAACTCATCCTCTATATCGCTGTCACACTCTGAATCACTTTCGTTGGCACTAATATCGAGCAAATTAGCTATTTTTTGTCATCAATAACTGTGCCACGACCTGCCATGTTTACAAGCAAACTCGCGGTCCGCAAAAGCGGGAACACGTGTGCAGAGATCTGAAAAATAAATGACTGTGAAGATATGCGACACCTCCTGGCAATGATAAGTAGCTCGATGTGTAGCCAAAAGTTGCCTCTTCCTGCCATCTTACGACCAAATAAATTACTATTACGAAGTCCACGTAGCGGGCGTTTCAAATTCGACGGCGCACCCTTGCGCCGTACACGCTGTGAACGTAGCAGGCTAGTGGGCGCACCGTTGCGCCGTACACGCTAAGGGGGTTAACACGTGAAATTATGTGTGTATAACTTAGACGTTGTTGGCATTAATATGCCGGTAGGCTATTGTGATCTGAGGAGTGATTTTGTGGTTCCTTGGTAATAAGACTATGGTGAAGAAATATGCTTTGACATCGTTCGTCTTAAAAATCTCGCGATTTTTCAGTTTGAAAAGTTGGCAGGTATGAAATTCCAGCTCCAGTCGCCCGAGTGCTGGGAGTGATCATCAGGTCAATGTTTCTCTTGTTCAGAAACTATTCACTGCTTCCTTAATGTTTTTGTGGAAGTTATCTGATGAGCAGCATTTCCACACTTGTGTAACTCAGTCCGCTACAGCTCAAGAGTGACTGCCAACCTGGAGAGAAACTAGACAACATTTGTATCTGGAATAAACCTTGACATTAGAAAAGAAACACCTGAAGGCACAATTTTTATGTTAAAACTGATGGTGTGAATTTGAATTTCTCACTCTTCTACACACCAATTAGCCCAATGTGTCAGTGATGACGTGCATCATATTCTGTTAGACATGGTATTTATGAAAGGCTACTTCTTGTAGCTTCTGCAGATCTTTTTTTGTTAGTTTTACTACCTTTGTTTGAAACCATTGGTCATGGTGAAAACATAGGGTAAGAGTTATTATTTGTGCTGGCAATTTGTCACTTTTTACTGTCAGATTGGTTTTGCTCAGGGTAAAATGTTTCTTAAAATTTATTTTACAACTAATTTTATAAAAATTTGACGAAAGCAAGCTGGGTTGTTCACGTTAAAATTATTTTATAAAAACCTTGGTTGAATCAGGATCGCCATCTACCGATAAACTTCTGAACCAAGAATCAGCTGTTCAACACACATTGGTTTGAGAGTATGGCTCCAACAAACAAAGCAAAAATTCCTGCTTTAGCAACAATTATATGTCGTACAGTATTAAAAAGGAGAAAAGAAATGCTAGGAAGTGCTGGACTCACGAATGGATAAAAAAGAAGAGAAGAGTAGAGGAATGCTGTCCTTGGTCGAAAATGAGTTGAGATTAGATGATCAGAATTCATATGGGAATTTTCTAAGAATGGAGGAAAGCAGTTTTAAAAAACTCCTAGATCTTGTTGGTTCCAAAATTATTCGACGGGACACTAACATGAGGCAAGCCTTTTCTCCTGAAATGAGTCTGCAGGTGAGTTCGAAGCCCGTTTATCTTCGCCTTCACATCAGCCTGGCTTGTGTTCGGTCGAATTTGTGAAACATATTCGGCCGTTGAGATTTCTGCCTCCCTTCTTGCATTTCTATTGTGGTATATGGGCGTTTTAACCTCATACAAACACGGATATTTCTGGTACTCGTCCAGTAAAACACTAACAGCTTCCTTAGTCCAGCCGGATCCTGCCATTTTTGAAGTGTTTGTTTACAAGCGAGCTTCACAATCTTCTCACCACGTGGCGCCAGCATCATCGTCATGTCAGCTTCCCTGATTGGTTAGTTTCGCAAAATTAATTTTAAGGAATAGAACATGTCCTATTTTATGGAAAGTTTTATCAAAGGTTTTATAAAACTAGAATTTGACCTTGAGCAACAGAAATTTTATAAAATTAAATTATTGTACAATAAATTTGAAGGAAAATTTTACTGTGAGCAACGGGCATTATTCTTTCAAAATTGAGTACTGCATATTGCTTCAGGATGGATCTATTTGCATATCTATACAGAAAACCTCGAGATGAAATTCCTTTCCAAACTGGTCATCCTGCCAGTGTTCATGCACTCGCATAATAAACATTCCCTCTGCAGCTACACACAGCATAACAGTGTACCCCTGCAATTCCTTATATTTGTATTGTAATGCATACAAGTTCCCGAAATGTTATTCTGCATATATGTGCTAACGTTATTTTGTAAAGAGCACCTGGTTTTCTGTTCACAGTGCCCAGACTTCCCTTCACCATGGAACCTTACAGTCATATTCATGTGAGCAACTTACAACGGCAGTGCTGCTCGGTAAGTATCCGGGAATTGGAGGTAGTTGCATGGTGGCAGTTGAAAAGTCAGTGAATTTGCTACAAGTTGGCGCTGGAATTGAGAGTTTTGTTACCGGTACAATAGATAGACCGTTTTGCGGAAGATGGACCCTTAATCCCAGAACCTTTCCCTTATCTATAAAATAATAATAATATTGTATGGCCTAGGGTGCCTGGTGCAAGCTTTGTTAATTTACACCCAGAGGGTAGCTTGCATGTCAAATTTCGTCGTTCCTTTGAACGCTGTGAAAGTCAAGGAGGTTAGATATCTAAACTCCTTGACACTACAGCGCTTTCAAGTAGAGAATGGAGGAACTTTGTGTTGGCAGAAAATCCCTAGATATATATTTTGCCATTGAACACGGCATCCTGAAAAAAAAAATGGGTTCTTTAACATGCCAACAACGTATGACATGAATGTCATGATTTTTGTCGCTTTTCAAAAATCACCTACCATGGCCAGGAGCGAACCTGCAATCTTGAGGTTGGTAGTCCGACGCTATAACCAGTCACCCACCGTGGCAAGATATCTACGAAATAAAAACAGTATCTTTTAAACAATGTATTCAAGATGAACAAATAAAATAATACAGGAATAAAGGACAGATCAAGGAATATCTTAAGTAAGGTATATAATCTGTGTGCCTCGTCGACCGATACTCAACTGTCGTGTCCCCCCCCCTCCCCGGACACGGCCCTCTCTTATAGTCAAAGGAGAGCCACATGTACAAAGTTAAGTACGACCCTGGAGGGCACGTCAGTCCAGTCGGGTTGGCTGCCGAAGTCACGCGAGGCGAGAGGCGAATGCATCGCTCTGCTGCTTTATTAACCAAAGATACAAATAAAAACACAATGTAATGTACACTATACAGTGACTCTAAAATCGGTGTAAATGTTCACTTGATCATATTGTTCATCTTTCACGTCTTCTAGAATCCACAAGGCCCCCATAAGGGCTGCTGCCGTCTCGGTTTGGTAAATGGTTGCTGGATGTTGAAAGGCTTGGGCCCAGCCATGGTTCCTGCTCGGGACAGACTGCGGCGATACTCCATGGAGTGGCGTCGGTGTAGATGTCGATTCTTAGGCTGCGTAAGGAGATGTCCCGTGGCGTTGAAACCAGGTCCGGAGTAAGGAGGCGCCGGGGTCAATAGCCCTCATGAGCCAGGACGTGCCGGGGGATGAGCATAGGCCAATTCATAAGCCAGCATGCCCAGCTATGGTAGCCCGCTGCCTGTAGGGCCTGCTTCTCCTGGTAGTGAGGGATGTCTCGAACAATACTGAGGACCTTCTGCTGGGTGTCCACGTGTAGCCCTATACAACTTATTGACCACCCCAAGATATGTTATGAGTTGCATGGGCATCAGTACACACTCGACGATTGATGCCCGAGTGCACCAACCTCGGTAAAGAGAATACCGCGGTAAACTTCCTAGTTTACCGGGGTAAAGTCGTATTTCTGTTGCACCAAGCTCGGTTTCGAGTTTTACCGCGGTAAAATGTTTACCGCCCGTGAGGGAGCGGTTATCTAAGAAAACCGTGGTAAAGTTTTCTTCATTTGTATTCTGTGTTAAAGATTCCAAAATGGAGCTTAACAACTACAGGTTATATCCCCAGTGTCTTAATCGATTTGAAAGGAATGAAGGGAGGTTTATAGAAGAGAGGCGAGATTTATTCGAAGAACTGAGCGATGCTTCATTCCAGAGAATATTTCGATTACGGAAGGAGACAGTAGTAAGTTATATTTTGGACATACCGTAATTGGTGAACAATTGAAATTCTCTACTGGGAGAAACTATCCGAAATCGCCTAGAAATCGTCTTCGTATAGCACTGCGGTTCTATGCAACTGGGACATTTCAGGGAGTGATCGGTGACGTGTGTGATGTTGACAGAACAACAGCATGCCGCATAATACACAAGGTTTCTAATGTAGTTGCCTCGTTACCGCCACAGTTTATTAAACTACCACTTACCCAATGGGAACAAAGAGAGGTTATGGAAGACTTCCACAGAATAGCTGGGTTCCCAGGTGTATTGGGTGCACTGGACTGCACTCATGTGAGAATACAGTCTTCCCGAGGTGAAAATGGGGAGGTATTTAAAAACAGGTAAGGCCATTTCTCTCTAAACATGCAAACTGTGAGCGATTCGAACCTCATGATAAGAGATATAGTAGCTAGATGGCCAGGTTCGACTCACGATAGCACCATATTTCACGAATATCGGCTGAGAGCGCGTCTAGGCGAAAACCTTTGGTCTGGATGAAAATATTGGTCTGGAAACAATAATGTTGGCACTCTGAAAAAATTCAGTAACACCCTCTAGCGATAATATATATATATACATATATATATTAGTAACATTGGCCATTTCTATAGAAAATTTTTCGGATTTCAATGGCAGCGGGCAACGTATACTACTAGAGTTCCCGAAATTTTCATGAGGGCTGAAATTGGGAAATCTAGGACGTTTCATCATTTTATTTTCCATTGTTTTGCACAGCTGATTACTCGCGTTGAGACAAAATGTAAACAGTATGGGAGACAAGTGACTGTCGAAACGATCACTGCCGTCTGGATAAACTGAAGACAAGTGACTATCGAAATTAACGAATTTCTTCCGAGGGGAATAATAGCGAGAAAAGCAAGCGTCAAGAAACCGCGGTAACGAAACCGAGCGATAGTAATGGTGCACTGCTTTTACGACAATGCCACGGTAAAAGTTTTACCACGGTTTCGTAAACACTGATGAATACCGAGGTTGGTGCACTCGGGCATGAGAGTGATTCCCAGCACCACCTCCAGGTAGAGGGTTATTTCTTCTACCGGGATGGGTTTGGTGCTTCATATGAGCCAGTCGTCCAAGTAGGGCAACATTCGGATGTCGAATTCACTTTCTAGCACTTCGCGCACTGCCTCTACCCATTGTTGCATCAACGATGGGGCCAGAGAATGTCCCATTGGTAAACGTGTCCGTATACAATGTTTCTTCCGATAGTAGATTCCTTAGTTTAGTTGGGTACGCGGGTGCAACGGAATTTTCAACGGGATTTGATAAAATCCCTATTTCAGGTCGCGTTTGATGGCTAAAGCGTTCGGTGGTATGAGGGCGAGAGCCTGAGCCATGCCCCTGAGGCTGAATTTGGGCCTGGTGATGAAAGGCGTCCAGCTGCTGAGGTCATAAATCAGCCGGGCTGTACCGTTTGCCTTAGGCAGCAGAAAGAGTGGAAAGGCATAATGGCCTTTGAATGGATAGAGGATGCCCTTCGTACTCAGATCTTGAATAGCTTATCCAAAGTGGCAAGGGTTTGGTGGCCCTGAAGATGGCTGTTGCTTGTTTAGGTCTAGGCAATTGTACGCCTTCTTGAAGGATCTGAGTTGCATAGCGGCCAAACGGTGTATCACGGTATGGCACAGGGCGTGCTGCCAGAATAGCCACAGACACATAGCGATCCGGCAGAGGTGGTCGCTTGGATGGGGCTGTGACATCTATGCATGGGAAGTCCTCGTCTTGGGGCTCCTCCTGTGGGCATTCTCGCTTTCCTATACAAGGAGCGTGCTGGGGTAGCTCGGGTGCAGACAGATTCGAGGGAGGGGGCCAACCAGCAGCAGCTACCCATAGACGTCACCTGAAGTGACTCCCCAACCGGATCGGAGGGTAATGTCAGAGTTGAACGCACGTTATCCGGTGACTAGATCTGCACGAGCTGGTAATAAGGACAAGAGAAGC
Organism: Meconema thalassinum; assembly: GCA_946902985.2. Taxonomy (NCBI): domain Eukaryota; kingdom Metazoa; phylum Arthropoda; class Insecta; order Orthoptera; family Tettigoniidae; genus Meconema; species Meconema thalassinum. The sequence goes on along the minus strand of OX336394.1, from coordinate 382,104,949 downwards.
ACCAGACCAGCCACGGCTGCCACAACCAGTACGGAGCAGACCTCCAGAACGTCCGACTTGTCGAATATCTCCACGGCCACCACGAAAACAGTCATCACAGCTCAAGACATGGAAGAACTTCGGACAGCCTTGGCAGAAATACGAACTAGGCTCTCTTTGATATGCAGATATAGCCTACACTTTCTGGTACCGAACAGAACTTTGTAAGCTAGGAATTTGTCAATTAGCCTTGTATTTCTTTACTTACGGTACTGTAATTATTATTGATCCATTGATATTTGATGATTTTGGATTTGCACACTTATTTAAGGAGAGAGATTTTATAGTCTGTCCCATGCAGCAAAGCCATTCAAGTTACACCAGGTTGCGCTCATCTTGAGACTGCCTTCATTCGAATGAGATGTGGGGATTAATAACTGAACAAACTATTGATTTACACTACTCACGACAAATACAGTTTAGTTGCGATTTAACGGTCAACATCGTGAACAAAAGTCTATTTGTCGTGATATATCAATTGAATGGCTCCCTATGATTGGCTAGTTAAAGTGATTTCACTTCTGACCGCCAGATAGCTCTAGCGTACGAACTGGAATGTCAGGATAGAAGAAACAATGGTAACACTGTAGGGAATAATGCAGTCCTACCCTACCCTACCACATGGCGAGATTTTCTGACAATGGTTCTCACCTAACCGCCTAAGAGCAAGAATTAATACCAAACTTAGTAAGTTCAAGGTTATACTGAAATGTTCCTTTCAATTCTCATATTACAGTAGAAACCCGCTTATCCGAGGTAATTGGGACCTAGGGTAGCTCGGGTAGCAGAAAACTTGGTTGAGAGGGAATGTGTAGGGAATCGTATTTAATTCAACGAATCTCAAAACAGTAGCACACAAAACGATGCAACGTGTGTATAAACGTCGAAATACAACTAGTCGAGGAAGCGAAGCAACACGCGGTGACGCGGGACTTAGAGTAATGATCAACGAACGGCTCCGATCCCTGCTGAAGTTCATCTATTTGGACTCTCCCGCACTCTCAACTTGAGGGTAGTTCGTTACTAGCAGCACGTTATTATGAATTTTAACGGTAGTTTAATTAATTACGTCGACAAAATGAGTGCCTCGGTTAAGCGGGTTTCTACTGTATAAAGAATATATTTCAGCCAATGGCCATCATTACAAAGAAAGCAACAGAAACAACACTAGTCTGTAGTATAGAAGCTAGTCGATGACTCCTTTCGGAGTATACAGTTCCTAATATGGTATCGGTCACACAACATCGCACATCTTTCACAAACACAATTCAAGCTTGGCTCATGGTATTCCTTCGTTTTACACAGCTTGTTATGAAACGCATGGACAGCGAATCTTGTGACGAGGTGCCTAAGCGCAAAACTTTTAATTCCCATATTGGGATTAAACAGATGATTGTACTGTAGTTTACCGTACTTCAGAGTTTTATATGTTTCCTGATACAATTCACATATCATTTTAGAAACAATGCATGTGTCTACGACTTAAGAGTTAAAAACCGGTGCCTTTTGTCCTTGTGGACATTGCAAAGTAAAGACATTACAATGGCAAACTTACCGGTCTCCATTCCGAGAGTTTATAATTCAACAGAAATTGATTATATTCAAGGAATGGAATTGAATACACTTAGTCTTGTGAAGCAGAACGGGGAGAAGCTGGGTTCGATAAGCTATCCTTGAAGTTGTTTTCCATGGTTTCCCACTTCTATTCCAGACAAATGCTGGGAAGTTTCCAAATTTAATAACTTATCTCTTAGGGCCTGTTTTTCAATCTCTGGATAAAAGTGATGGGCATCCATTCCCTGAGTAACTTTGCTCAACACTTTTATCCCTTCGGCATTTGAAACTTGTTTTTCAATGCAAAGTTACTTGGCGAGCTACTACTCGACGGAATTATCAACCAACGCCTACAGTACGGGTTATGTGATTGGTCAAAATAGAATTCTGAACGGTAAATGCAAATACGATCTCTGGTGTCAGGCTTCTTATCAGTATTTAAAAGATTTATTTATTATTTATCGTATGATGGATATACAGTTGAACCTGACTTATACGTATATCATGGGAAAGATAAAAAACTACTCATAACTCACAATTACTTCGAAATCAGACTTGCACAACCCATTACATATTTACTGAAAAACCAATGGAATAGACCTACAATACATACATTAAGGATGTTTGATTGGTGCCTTAACCACCATTTGTTAAGGATGTTTGATTGGTACCCCGCACGCCCTCAGTATTTGTTAAGGATGTTTGATTGGTCTGAGGGCTGAGCTGATCCGTTTTAGAGGGATTCACCCCGTGCCTTCAGCATTTGTTAAGGATGTTTGATTGGTACCTTAACCACCATTCAAAAGGGGTGTTGATTATTGGGCATCCTTGCATCTACGGGAATGTACTAGGATGTCTTATGAAGAACTGCGGACACGTTTAGAGAGCAATTGACATACAGGGGAACTGGCGGGAGGAATACTCGCCTAGCTTACCTTAATGTGGCTTAGTAGGCCGCACGCTTGCTGTGCATCGCCTCCTGCTGGGCAGCGTTCAATGGAGATCTTAAACTAGGTACTAATCTAAAGGGAAGGGCTTCTTAATCTAAACGAAATAAAAAGGTAATCATTAGACTGTTCAAAAAGGGGGTTTATTATGTAATAGTGGCAATGGCAATAGGGGAGGATGGAAATAATAATCTAGGGGGAAAAAGGAGTCTAACAGGCACGTTATCACTCACCCCACCGTTGATACCAGTCTTCTATGATGTTGGTGGCGTTGGGACTCGAACTCCGATAGAGTGTAAGACTGTAAGTGAAGGTTCAGAAGAGCCCACGTTCCAAGAGCTTAAGAGCGCGGCCAGGTTAGGTTAGAGACCGCGGCGCGTGTTCGTACCTCTATTTATAGGTAAAATGTGAGACGTCAGTCCACTCTGCGGTATCTTGGGAGTGTAATGTCCGCTGTGTCCTGTCTAACTGCTTGCTGTTGGACCTTAGATCTATGACCTACGGCTTACTCCGTAGTCGTGTTGCCATGTCGTCTTTTACGTAGTTACTTCTGATTATATTTTATGTATGTATAGGCACAGTCCTTTTATAAAGGGCTGGGGCTGGGACAAGTCGCCTCCCTGTTTTAATAATCGTCCTCGATTATTGGACTAGACGTGGGGGCGGAAACTTTTATTTTCTTCTTTCTTCTTCTCCTTCTTCTTTTCTTTCCTTTCGTCGATGTGAATTTGTTTTCGATTCGTCGTATCGTCCTTCGTCGCTTCTGGTCTTCTTCTTTGATGAGAGGTTGAGCGAAATTGTACCGTGCTAAGGGTTGGAAGGCGTGGCAAGAGTGTTGGGGTGGTTTGTTTTACAGTCATTTCATAGCAGATAGTTCTCTGTATCTGTCTACATCCCGTTTTACAGTCATTTCATAGCAGATAGTTCTCTGTATCTGTCTACATCCCATATTGTATTATTGACATAATCTGTATTGCCTATTTGGCAGAGTTGACATTTGCATAAAAGTATTGACATTGTTTTGTTAAAATTGAAGAAGAAAAAAATGGACTTTCAGCGGAGATATAAATTGAAAGAAATGAAGTTGAAAGATATATCTTGAATGGAATCGCATAGGAAATTTACATTATTAGCACCGTACTCGGACCAGTGCGTGACTTGCGTACGACGCCGTTAAGCCGAGCCCTGCCGCGAGGATGCATGCATAACTGTAATTTTCCTACGATGGAAAATGATGCTGTAAGGAGCTTATGTAATGGCGAGCCCTCGTGAGCTAGTACGCGACCTCTGTAGCGTGTGTAAAAAAGGGAGAGAAAAAAAATATAGTGTATCGTATGGGCTACTCTAGGCCAAGTGTAGCTATGAGGGTGCTCTACTATGATTAACCTCCTTACAATGTGGGGATGATAAAAGAAATGAAAATTGTAGAAATATCCTAGAAAACGTGAAATTCCGTCAAAGTTACTTGATTATGTGCGTAAAAAAACATGTAGTTATGGTATTAAGATAAAAAAATTAACATTGAAGTGTTGGAAAGAAATAGCTGAAGGCTCCTGCCTAAATCGGCTGACAGTCTAGTATGGTTTGTAGGTTTTGACTGTTGTTGCTGCCATGCGTGTTGGAACTTTGGTCTTGCGTCACGTTCGTCCGGGGGGCATCCTGCATGAATGTCCTACTGGGGGATTACAGGATTGTACAGCGTATAATTAGTCTGAAATCAGAAATCTCTCTTAACGTTTTGTACAGAGGGATTGGTTCACCCTGGTATCGTTATTTTTTTTTTCACTGAAGTTCGTTACGTCGTACGAGTTAATCTCGTTACTTAATGTCTGCATTATGACATATATACTAATATCCTTATAAACTAACGTGCAATATGTATTCTTTGACATATTGGCCATTGTGGTCATACACTATACCACGTCCTATATGCGTCGTTGTAAAACTGCAACATGCTTCCTTAAGCATTTAGCTGCGTAGATACTCTTATATTTCGTAGACCTGGAATCCTTTATATTTGTAAAAAAAACTTTCTTATACATTGACGTAGACCTTTGCTATAGCTGAGAATTAATTCTTAAGTATTACTTTTGCACTTTCTCAGCGTGAGTTAAGCGACGTATTCGCTTCTTAATCTATAGATATGCAGACATTATGTAAGGATACTCGCACTACGTGTACACTGGATCGTTAAGTTTAAATGGATTATCGTTAAAATGGCGACTGTTTCGTCGGGAAGTTATTGAAATTGGAAATTATTTATTGCCTCTATGGGCTAACTTGGGAATTCTGTGCACTGTATAGAACTTCAGGAAATATAAATTAACACGATAATATTATCTGAAAAAAAAAATGACATTTATTATTGACATGTGATAATTGCCTGGAAAAAATAACACTGTTAATGACATGGTATTTAAGACCCTTTTGTGAAACTTGCCACGTTATATAGGGGGGGGGAGGTGATTTACTATCTAATTTGATTCTTAATGCTAAACCTAATATTACTACCTTTTCTTAGCTAAATATACTATATACATGGGGTAAGGTGGAATAACGTGTCTGGACAGGGGTGTAAAAAAAATCTCTTGAAGGGAGGGGGGGGGCGGCGATATATATTAAAGGTATTTCTTAAATATTTAAGCTCTCTCTAGAGTGTATCCGCAGCCATGATAATTTTCTAAAGTGTGCCTTCAATGAGGTGGCTACTTTTGCTCCTTAATATAATTAACGGGGTTGTATCTTCAATTAAATGTCTACCTTTGCTCCATAAGAAAAATAATGGGGCTGTATCTTCACTGACATGATAATTTTTGCTCCGTAAGCAAAATAATGGGGCTGTAACTTCACTGAAATGGCTACTTTTGCTCTTTAATAAAACTAATGGGGGCTGTATCTTCAATTAAATGCCTACCTTTGCTCCGTAAGAAAAATAATGCGGTTGCTCTATATGGAATTACTAATATTATGCCGGAGTTGCATAGTTTTATTTCTTTTACATATCCTGTTGCCTTCTTGTCGTAGAAAATACGGATGCATGTGATTATGTATTTTAACCAAGGGGTGTCTAATACGCAGGGTGGTATCGAGACTAAGAGAGCCTAGAAGGACTTCTTATACCAGTGGACCGGCTAAATACGTAACATGGTATGGGGCATTAAGTACGTATAGTAATCCAGTGACCTTCGTCCAATTTGCAATGTGGTATCGGTAATCCGAGTGACTACGAATGCAGATTGTGGTTTGCGAAAACTACGGTTTCTGTTCGAAATGGCTTAACCAGTTGACCCATACGTATAGTGGTTTGGTTTACTCTTACATAGCCTGCGCTAGGAGTTACCTCCGTATCGAGTGACCTCCCACGCGCATTGCCATCCTTGGTCTATGATACATGTGTAAATTGCATCCTTTTTTTGTTGCTCCGTAATCTTAATACATTGAAAAATTATGAATTTATCACAAATAATCATAATTCATTGAGAGAGAAAAAAAAATTATGAATTCAATTTTACTTATTAGTTTCAGCGTATGTGTAGTTTCCTTTTCAATATTGGTCACTCTTTATATAGAAAATCAGCAAATGTGTCCAGCGGTGTAGGTTTCAGATTACCTACTATGCTACAATATCATAAAACGTGTCACTTATCTCCTCATGTTAAACATAATACCAAAGAGATATCGCCTGTTGGCAGACTGTCCGTACTTCGATACAGGACGCATCCCATCGGACGTTAAATCCATGATGTATTGGGTTTATTTTAATATAAACATCTCCTAACAGCTTATCAGAATACTATAAAGATATCGGCTGTTGGCAGGCTGTTCGTACTTCGATACAGAACGCGTCCCAACGGCCGTTAAATTCATTATGTATTAAGTTTATTTTAATATAAACATCTCCTAACATCTTATCAGAATACTATAAAGATATCGGCTGTTGGCAGGCTGTCCGTACTTCGATACAGAACGCGTCCCAACGTCCGTTAAATTCATTATGTATTAAGTTTGAATTGACCGCCACAAGATGTATAACGTGGAGGGATTAATTCCCCGAAAGTATTAGAACGAACTTCATCTACGTGAAAGGGGTGGCTATTTCCTATCAAAGTTCAGTAGCGTTCTAATATCTGGACTACTTCTTACGTGTTCAGTGGGTTGGCTAGGTCCCTGAATCTGAAATGATAGTCGTCGGTCGCCGGTTGTCATTATTATACTGACCAATATACCTGTAACTAATTACTTCCCTCTGGGTGTGACATTTCTACTTTTAAGCATTTGGCTTGCGTAAATTGCGGACTTTGGGCCACGGTGTGGACACTAATCTTATTTATTAATGGCATTTGTTATCAACGTAGGTGTGTTAATATCTCCTCTACCTCTTCCATGCTACCCTCATCTCAAAGCGAGGTGCTCCCTTGGACCTGCTGCAAGATATCAATAACGTCGTGTTCTTAAGGCTGTGCGAACCCTTGTGCCAGCTCAAGATATCTATAATATATTTCCTCAACTTCACTTAAAAACACTTAATACTTCCCTTATCTCAAAGCGAGGTGCACCCTTGGACCTGCTGCAAGATATCAATAACGTCGTGTTCTTGAGGCTGTGCGAAACCTTGTGCCAGCTCAAGATATCTATAATATATTTCTTCAACTTCACTTAAAAACACTTAATACTTATTATTAATATACTAGTGATGATACTCTTGATAACAATTGTCGTACGTTGCGATGTTGCCCTGCTGTGCCCAAGTCCGTGCTTACGCTTGTATGCTATACTGATATCGCCGTCCATTTGTCGGCGTTTTTCATAAATTCCTACTGGATTACTTTCTCACCTATGTTACTTCGTGAGGGAACGGTGTTTTCTTTGCTCACTGAATATTCTGTTTGAAATATACTACTGGAAAAAGAATTCTACCTTAAGAGTGTACTCTACGCTTACATCTTTAAAATCATTAGTGCGTTTTTCTACTATCGCACGCTTTGCAATACGTGAATGAATGTATGGAAAACAAAAAGAATAAAGGCAAATTTATGCAATGTCATCTGGCGTGTGAGTGAATAGTGCCAGGAATTGAACTCAAGGTGTCTGGCTTCCGCTCGAGTGCGTCTGTACGCTGAGCTAGCTAGACAGTGTCGGGTTTAATGTCCTCTCGGCGGACGGTGTGCTCAGCACGTGTCTGTCATATTGTGCCCGTTTAGACCGGAGTCCGCACGACCACATATGCATTTTACCAATAATCAGTCAGCACGAGAAATCAAAATATCCCGGAGCGCCAGATGGGTTAAAGCAAATCGCAAAAACGACATCAAATTTATAAAAGTGCTTTGCTGATTTTTGGCTCAATGCAACAATAAGGATAGAAGGAGATTTAATTGGGTGAAACACATCTGGTAAAATTATCTCAGTTTATTTAAAGTTAAAATCTGACGTCAAGAATAATGCTCAAAGCAGCATCATCCACGTGTGGCGATCCACACTCTTATTTACACACAATATACAGAAATCTTCCAAACACATTTGACAATCTTTTGAAAACACAAGTCCGATTGTTAGTCCTGTGGACCGTGTTCCAAAATTATTAACATTTTATTCCAGTGCAAAATGAATTGTCCATACTGGAAATAACGTAGATCACTGTTTGACTATTTACATGGTATTAACACTCGTAGAATAAATGTTTATAGAATTTCTTAGGCTTTCATTTGTTTTCCAGTTTTCCAAAATATATCGTTGAAACTATTATTATCATCGTAGCAACACAAATTATTAACACATATTAACAACATCTGAAAAGTATTTGACCATTGAGCATAGCATCGAAGAACTGTGCGAAGCACAACAACAATTAATTGTTCTTCTGACATTAAATATTCGAGAAGTGACTCGATTATGAACTTCAAGTTCCAAACAAAACATATGATTTCTGAATCATCAACTTGATCAATAAATGGTTGAACCATTCAACTATTAGATTTTCCACTTGGAATTATTATGAAAAAAAATATTTATATTTATGGCCATTTCTAGCAACTTTCACAACTTGCAATTCTTCGACAGAATGCGGAAATTAGAATTGTAGTCTTATAATGAATTCATTTAGTTCATGGCACTAGGATTGAAAATATCCTTCAAATTATTCGTGGTTAAAGAATTATTTTAAATTGGCAGTGGCCCATTCTACTATTTGTGTAAGGACACAATATTATAACAACAACAACAACGGCAAAGGTCTTCCTCTGAAGAAGAATAAACTACTATCATGACAAATCCGGGTTCTAGCAAAATCAAATTCTAAATGGAATTCGTAAACAAGGTTGAAATAAGAACTGATGGTTTCAAAGAAATAACCTTCGGGTTATTCATACGACGACATGTGTGGATCCAATACTCCAACTATAAACCTGAGCCATCGAACCTGCTATTTGATTGATGCTCGAAAAAACCTTCATTCCTGCGACTTAACATGCGCACCTGGGAATGGCATTTCAACTATTCCACACACATAAATTATCTTCCCAAAATTTATACAATAAATGAAGCCTCTGCTTGTTATCAACACTGGAAGATTAATAAACTGACAAGTTTATTTTATTTTACCATTCAGTTCAACCCGTGAATTTACCATACTTATGAAAAGCTTCATTTCACTTTCGAAGTGTATTTACGTCATGATTTTATATAAATACAAAAATCCTATTTGATACAAATATCAATTGCTTCCCGTTTCATGCCTCTCCGTGTTATATGAAACATATGCTTTGCTCATTGCAAATATCAACTGTTCAACCAGAACTGAAATGTTGGTTGAATGCGGGCTTGCGCTAACCACTCTCCTTCGTAAAATCTCCTGTTCCATACTAGAAATGTTTCAACTACTTCATAGGCTCTTTCTCAATACATATGATTATTATAAAATATAATATCCAAGAATTATTTAGAAAAATTATGAAAATTATTATTATTATTATTAGTGGATTATTATTATTATTATTATTTCAAATATGTTTAATTATCATCTCATTATGTGAGAATCCACATGTTCGAACCTTCGAATATGGAAAAAAATATCCATTCCTCAACAAAAATAAATTTAACTTTTACAGTTACATCGGCTGATTACCGTGATTTCCCAAAAATATGAAAAATTCAAATAAATGCTCAAAATGCTCGGTCATCGATCCTAAACTGTTCTGAGTGCTGAAAATGCTCAGAATAAATCTAACTAGTCTTGCGTAAATCATTACAAGCTTTAAATATGACGGAAAAAAATGTGTTGGTCATCTGCAGAAAAATAGTTTGTTCCAATTAGCTAAGCATAATAATTCAAATGTGGCTTACATTTCTTGATGTTCTTGAAGTGTCGTAAACCTGGTCTATACCAGATTTATCCGTAGATATGCCCTATCGGACAAGCACGTATAATCCTTGTATCGGCCGCCATTGTAGACCCACAAATCGTCTAGTCAGACATAGTGGTAGTATCTTTCGACGTTTTAAATGACTGTGGTTCCATTTTAATATGGGCTTCTAACAAAGCCATAACAGTTTGTTGAAAAGGGTCAGATCTAAGCGATCTCTTCTTAAATGTGTCAGTTGTAACCTAACTCACTGTAATCTCATCAGTACAAGAAAAACGTTGACAGTCTAAGCAGTTAACGGCTGTTCTGAAGATCGTTCCCTGGGCATGGTTTGTATATCACCATCTGCCATGCGCTAGACAACTTGCAGTTTCCCTTGCGTAGACTAATGAACGCCACCGTTATAGACTATTCTTCAATGTACTGACGGATTGAAGTGGTTAAATAGTTATAAAATATGAAAACTGACTTTAAATGGATTTAAACATCCAAGTATTAATTTACTATTGGACTGTGACAAATACTATTTTCTAGACCAAGTCTAGCATATGTCCTTTTGGAAATATAAATATTTCCACCAATGTCTGTAGAAATACAATCACCTCAGTGATTCTCCTCACCAGAAACTTACTAAGTTCCAACTCGTTTGCGCAGCACTTCTCGTGACTATCACGATTTGAAAAGTACTTCTTCGTAGACGTGGCAACCATGTGCCTTGGCTCAGCGTAGACGCAACTTGTTCGCCAAGTGCTTGTGATGAAGTGAGCTAACTATCCCTGCTCCAGCTTGCTTTTATACAAAAACGGTCAGGGTCACGCGTCATCGCCTGATATCTAAAAATCCTCATATCTCTTGAATCCCTGGTCCGATTTACTTGATACTAATTGCATTCTCTTTTATTTGGCCGTGCCAGTAATCTGATCCCAGTCTCAAGTCTCTGCTCCATAGTTAACTATTTAATCAATAAATAGTCTCCACCTCTGCTGTTACTCGCTACGTCATTTACCATCCAACTATCGGTAATTTCCTTCGAATGGCTTCGAGAAGCAATGTAGCGCGATATTCAAATATCCGAACTTTCAAACGCTGCTACAGCCTTTCCCTTGATATCTAGGTGTCTGAAACTTGGAATACCCATTCCTAGAGTTGGGCACAATATGGCATAGTGGATTGTGTTGAAATGGACAAATAAGCATTTCCTCTGGGGTTGGATTTCATAACAAAAGAGAAACTGTGGTACGTCTTGACTGAATGCGTTTACAAACTAATTAATGCGGCTCCTTGCAGAAATGTGATTGCAAGGTCTCCTAACTCTTTGTAAGCTTGTAGCCAATACTACCTTCCGCTAAGTTATACTAAAATGGATTCAGAAGAAAATATTATAGCCTACAACCATATACAATGTATAGTTGCACTGCTGTAAAAAAAAATACAAAGTTATTTACTCATTCCAACTTATCCTATGGGATATCACAATCTTATTCCTAATAGAGCTTCATTGTGGGGGGTTTAATCTGAAATAAGGAGCAATTTTCTGAATATAGTAGGGTAGTTATCAATACCTCTTCCTACTAGGCTTCCGTTAATATTCCTAGTGACTTATTAGATAGGGGTTGATACTACTTGAATTGCTTGGCGTAAGAGGTGTCTATCGCGAAATCTTAACAGGGTGGGGGTGGGTTTTTTTATAATTATTGTGTAAAAAAAATATTCTCTAACTTAATCTACTAAAAAAAATTCTGCTCGGGGGGGATTTAAATTGTCTCACTCGCTTCGCTAATGTAATGAGTTTAAAAATGTATTAGTTACTGGGGCGGGTGTGGGTGGGTACCAAAAATAATATTTGACCCGTACTTCAAAAAATTTTCTTAATTTTGGGTAACTTTTGCTTGGCTAAATAAGAGGGTTTTAGGGACCTTTACCGTAGAAGTTCGTTGTCTGAACTCCTTGAGGCGTTGTCTTACGACAACGTCGCGGTACTCCGGGCGTCCACCAATTTGTTAAGGATGTTTGATTGGTGCCTTAACCACCATTTGTTAAGGATGTTTGATTGGTACCCCGCACGCCCTCAGTATTTGTTAAGGATGTTTGATTGGTCTGAGGGCTGAGCTGATCCGTTTTAGAGGGATTCACCCCGTGCCTTCAGCATTTGTTAAGAATGTTTGATTGGTACCTTAACCACCATTCAAAAGGGGTGTTAATTATTGGGCATCCTTGCATCTACGGGAATGTACTAGGATGTCTTATGAAGAACTGCGGACACGTTTAGAGAGCAATTGACATACAGGGGAACTGGCGGGAGGAATACTCACCTAGCTTACCTTAATGTGGCTTAGTAGGCCGCACGCTTGCTGTGCATCGCCTCCTGCTGGGCAGCGTTCAATGGAGATCTTAAACTAGGTACTAATCTAAAGGGAAGGGCTTCTTAATCTAAACGAAATAAAAAGGTAATCATTAGACTGTTCAAAAAGGGGGTTTATTATGTAATAGTGGCAATGGCAATAGGGGAGGATGGAAATAATAATCTAGGGGGAAAAAGGAGTCTAGCAGGCACGTTATCACTCACCCCACCGTTGATACCAGTCTTCTATGATGTTGGTGGCGTTGGGACTCGATATGGGGCATCGCCCCATATCGCTCCGGCATAGCACAACTCCGATAGAGTGTAAGACTGTAAGTGAAGGTTCAGAAGAGCCCACGTTCCAAGAGCTTAAGAGCGCGGCCAGGTTAGGTTAGAGACCGCGGCGCTTGTTCGTACCTCTATTTATAGGTAAAATGTGAGACGTCAGTCCACTCAGCGGTATCTTGGGAGTGTAATGTCCGCTGTGTCCTGTCTAACTGCTTGCTGTTGGACCTTAGGTCTATGACCTACGGCTTACTCCGTAGTCGTGTTGCCATGTCGTCTTTTACGTAGTTACTTCTGATTATATTTTATGTATGTATAGGCACAGTCCTTTTATAAAGGGCTGGGGCTGGGACAATACATACATTAAAACAGATAATATAGTTCTGTATTATTTTGAACTTGGTCCAGCCTTAAAGAAATCAGATAGTTTGGCTTGTTTCACTTTTCTTGCATTAAGTGTATAAACCTCCTTTTGCAAACGTAGTAATGAATTCAAAGCATTTTCACTACAACTCTTCGCACTGATGTAACGCCTACACACATCGATTGTACTTAACACTTCACTTAGTTCAGGTGTTTCAAGATTCATGTCGTCATCTCATCTCCATCACTGTCACTATCGCTTGTATCTGGTCCGTTACCACCGCGTTGTTGGCATACATCAGCAATAATCTCTTCATCCCGTTGTATCCCACATACACCCAGATTATCATCGAAATGCACAAAAGTATCGAAATCTGCACCTTCTGGTAGCGATAGTTCATTGTCAGTCATAATTTCATCCCTGGTGTGATGAATTATCACTAACCATTGGATAGACCAATTAAAAGTCTCCATTATCAGACGTATTTTGAGTGAGTTCAAAATAGAAAAAAGTTTGAGCGTTAAGGAACATGGGCTAGAGAATATAACACAAGAAAAGAGAATAGAGAGAGCAGGTAGCTTTAACATATATATTCAAGAAATTCATTTTCATGTCTTTACAGGTTAACATAATTTGAAAGAACAATGTTTTCTTAACAAAATAATAATTGCATCTGTCTTTGAACGTGCCTTCGAGCTCAACTTAATTAAATTGTTTCTTGAAGGAGAAAAATTAGTACTGTAATGCAGCTTATGAATGTAGCTGATGACTGGCAGGGAGCAAATCCTGCCATACCTTAGGAAAGAAAGTAGGGGAAACTATAGAAGTTACCAAGAAAGACATAGCCTATGAAGGGAGCTAATGGCTGACAGGGGCTTAATCCTGCAGTACCCTATGAAGAAGAAATACATGCGGAGTTGCCAAGATGAAACTAAATATTTCCTAAGAAAATGCAATGGCAGACACAGGTAAAAGTGAACTGCACGAATGTTGACCATGAAAGATTTCCAATGACATTGAGATGGCAGAAGCAGGTGGGCAAGTAGGCCTATTACTTGAAAGTGAAACATGAAATGTTCTAACAAGAAAAAGTGCAATGGCTGACGCATGTATGCGTAAGAATTAAAGAGATTATTCCCAATGGAAAAATAGCTAAAGCAAGCCGACATGTTATACCAAATGGGAGGAGCCAGCCGATATATTAAAATTGAGGAGGCTTCTGAGGTAGGCTTGTATGAAAGTAACATGATAAAGCAGAAAGTACATTACACAATACATGGTACAAAATACTTAGCTTAATGGCGAAGTGTGGGTAGCAACCCATATGTTCGTAGAATCCTTGAGTAAAAAGAAGATGACAAAGGTTATGTCAAGTTGTGGTTGAGTTCACAAACGTAGAGCTTATAGTAAGCCTTTGAAGACCTAAATAGATAATGACCTATTTACGTAGTAGTAGATGCATACGGAATAGTTTTCCTTGGCACTAGAGATGTAAGATTTACATCTTAATGTGCATTTCATTGACATGTTGCAGGAACACTCAATATGTGATCTAGGTTAGATCATTTTGAAAATGTCTTGAAGACTTGGCGAAGGTTTTATGAACACTTCTTTGCGCAGAAATTAAAGATGAGAAGTTGAAGTTTATCGTCCGGTAGTAAGACGGGTGATCAGCATGATCGCTGACGATGAAAGGACAAAGGGGATGGCAAAGCAAGCCCCTTATATAGTTGAACAGCTGTTGTTCTCATAGCTTCGATGGTTGGAGATTGGAGAATCCAGACCATGTTGTGAAGAAGAAGCTCGGTGATTGGCTGGAACGAGGCCACGTCAGGGCAGCGGCCAATGAACACGTAGCTTATGAATTCCAGTTCGCCACGAGGTTTCAAAGAGTGTAGAACAACCTTTAAACACTTAGAAAAATGTCTTAGAGGCGTGCTATGGCTATAACCTAACAAGTAATTAAATCATTTTAAACATGCTTGGTTTAAACGAGGAAGCAAATTACAAAATGAACTGTCACGAGCACATGGTGACGAAAATGAGGTTATGAAAAATTAAATTCTGGTCTGACTTTAGCACTTTCAGAAACTTGCAAAAATTAACAAATTAATTATTCGCAAATGCGAACAGTCCCCATAATCATCATTAGAGGCAGCCTATTCCAGTAAGACACCAGCTTTGCGGAAACAGTTGCTGATTGTGGAGGATGACACCTGCTTCCAGGCAGCTGAAATAAAGTCCATGGCTTGTAGTAAATTAATGCAGAGAGTTTCATTTCCTGCATCACTCAGTGTTATTAAATGTTGAACCAGCATTCTTTTATAATGCACTTTGAAATTTGCAATGATGCCCAAATCAAGTGGTTGTAGAACACTGGTACAGTTAGGAGGGGAAAGTTCCACTCGGGCATTCTCCAGAACGATTTGAGGTGGATGTGCTTCACATCTATCCATAAGAAGAAGGATTTTCTTCTGTTTCTTTTTCATTTTAATGTACAGTTTTTTCAACCACTGTTCCATTAGAGGCATCGTCATCCAAGAATTTCTGTTGGATTCATATTCCATAGGTTTTGTTTTCGCACCCTTAAAACACCTCGGATTCTTCGATTTTCCTATCACAAGTGGAGGAAGTTTGTCCGATCCATCTGCATTGGTGTTATACGAATTTTACTTTTCTTCCCTCCATGGCAGGAGTCACCTTTTTTAGGTAATGTTTTATTAGGAAGGAGACTGTAGAATAAGCCGGTCTCATCACATTTGTAGATGTTTGTTGGCTGGTAATCGCTTATGATACCCGGCAGAACCTCTTCTTTCCAGTGTTGCACCGTGACGTCGTCCACAGCTTTCGAGTCACCGCAAATTGTTCTCCCTGTGATTCCATGACAATCTTTAAATCCTTGCAACCATCCTGACAAAGCCTTGAAATCAGCAGTGATACTCATCATTTTAGCTAAATATATTGCCTTTGCCTTCAGCATGTCGCCACTAATTGGTAGAGCTGCAGCCCGCTTTTGCTGGAACCATGTGAAAAGTGCTTTCTCCAAATCTACGTACCTCCCTTCTTGCTGACGGCTGCGCTTGCTGATTTCGAACCCAGTTTTAAAAACTCATCCAAAAAAGCGTGTTTTTTTTTACTGATGAATGTACATAGCGTGGTATATAGGCAATTCCTAAGTCTGAAGCAATTTCAGTTTTTGTTTTGTGCGGATTAGCGTCCACTTCTCGTATGAATTTTACTTTCTCATATAGTGTATAACTTTTCCTTTTTGTGTTCTCCATGGCTGATGGAAAGCAACTGAATGATAAAACTACTGTTCAACAGTACACACCAGATACCGGCACCGAGGACATTTTACTTGTCCATTGTTCCCACGAAAGAAATTCTCATACCAATCAAAACATCGAGTTTTGCAGAGTGACATTGTTGACCCCTACTTACTGGCGGCGTAACTAAGGCCAATCAAGCGAGTTCCCTTCACTCTCTATCTCGCTCCTCCTCTAGCTGCGTCATTTTTTACCTTCACAATGCCGCTAAAGATTAAGTTACCAGCCGAGTCGGCGGTTTCATCGCGGAAACAAAAGAAAATAAATTTGTTTGAATATGATAATTGTTTTCGTGTGAACAATCTAGAGCATGTCCCACATGAGACAGAAACTCTGTGTTCTGTTTCAGCACCGAAACCCTACAGCTCTGTCTACGCCGACAAAGAGGAAACTACATAAATACAGTACAGTTTTTTTTATAACACCACGTGCTCATTAAATTACAATCAGGCTACGCAAAACTCAGATGTATTTCATTGACACTTCATACGTATAACAGCGAATAACGTATAAATGAATTACGTATAAATAAAGTTAAATTAACACGCTTTTACATTACATTTTGCCGGGACCTAAAAGAAATTACGTACAAATACGAAACGCAGAACAGAGTTACATATGAAGCAGGTTCAACTGTATATACAATATATACAAAACAATGTGCACACACAAGTTCATACAATCTCATATTTCAAGATCAAGATCTCGGACCCCTTCAACCGCTGCAACTGATGCTTGATGGACATCCGTCAACGTTCCATGGAACGCTTGGAGAGGGCAGTCAGCGACAATGTGATGGATTGACTGTAAGGAGGCACTAGTCACAATCTGCCGAGTTAGACCAGTCCCATTTATGCAGTGAATATGCACATCTGCCTTGTCCTGTGCGTATCCGATTTAAGATCCTCCATTGGCATCTTGCAAGATCAAATCCATGTAGCCGTTCAAAAGGGTTCCCAACTAGGTGTTCGTTGGTTACTGAAGAAATGATCCCACTGGATTTTCTAAGAGTTATTGACATTAAAGGAGAATCCTTCAAGGTTAATTACTGGTTTCCTTGACTTCAAGCGTTGGTATACTATTTGTGTAATATCTTGATGAATGGGCAAATAGGGATTCTGCTGGATTTTCTTCTATGTTTTTAAGAGTGCCTCTGATCTTCTCAAGGCTGGAAGAGGAATGTTGCAGAGGACAGGCAGCCAAAGTGTGTTCGTGCTCCGAATACATCCTGTAATTATACGCATTGCTTGGTTAAGCTGGACATCTATTTTCTTTGTGTGAGAGCTGTGCCAATTGCATTGTCACAAGGAACAAATCGACATTCAAACCTGGAAGGATTTATTCTTCCAACCTTGGAACTGAACCTTGCAAAACCCTGGACTGGTGTTTGTGCATCCCTGCAGATTGTGTAACCCTAAGGGAATTAGAAAACCTTTGTTCTCCCCTACATTTATTTCCAAATCTGGAATTGGACCATCTACTGAACTTTGTGTACCCCTACTAACAGTGGACAGCCCTGTGGGAAATGTGAAAAGTTTCAATTCTCACGCTAAAACTTGCAGAGTCATCAACCAACCGGCAACATCGCATTGGGCCAATGCGCAGTAAACCACTACGCTTGGCAACGCTCAGTTGGTCAGCCCAAGAACTTAAACCGTAGTGACAAATGCTACATAACAAAAGGGGTACAAAGCAATTAATGATCTTCGAAAATAAATCCTGCTCATACAAACATGTGTCCACCACTCACTGCAAATAACAACCTACCAAAAAAAATTAAATTTAGCCACCAATGAAAATGACACAACACTAGCCCGCAAAACAGCTGATCAGCTTGACAGCTCAGCAACTAACCAAAACAACTGATGCCAACAAGCAACACACACCCTAAACCATGGGGGCCTGCATAAAAAAATTATACGAACCTACAATCCTCCTAGTCGCTACTACAGCAGGGAAACCAGCCAAATACCAGGACAACTGCAGGCATAAATAACCATCGAACTAGCCTCACTACTACAGTCGCAAAAGAAACATTGCAGATTCAAAAGCCAAACAAATGCTAACAATTACAGCAGCCAAAATATAAATAACAGCTCAGCACACCAACGCAGGATCATCTTCAAAACAATTCCACAATAAACAACCCATGAAAAAAATTTTGCTTCACAAAACTACCAGCATCTCCAGTACTACCAACCGCATCACATAACCAGACACGCCACATCCAATTCAAAAACAACACCTGTCACACAACCATTCGCAAACAACAAGAAATACCCAAACAGCAGGACAGAGGAAATATCCATGAGGATTTCGAAAAGGTGGCATAAAACAAGATGACTTCAGCGGGACACTAACTCGACCCACAGCCAGAGCATTATAAGAATCGCATCGAACACCCACTCATTCACTCAAATTACAACCAACAGCAACAACGATCATACTCCCTTCCCCCGAACAAATCTAAATTCCCCAGTACACCAATATGCTGATTTGAATAGTCAAAAGATCATGACAACACAACAAAACCCTTGGTGAACAGCAAAGCAGCTCCCGGCTGCAGGCCACAAACACACATATCAACTACAGGTCATCGTAGTAACTCCCATCCCATACTGACAGTTTACGAATTGTGAAGTACCTATTTACATCCTAAGCCGGAGTCTCACCCTCAGACAGAGCCCATACTCAAATTCCACGAGCCCCCAGCCTTAGTAGATCTCTCAACAAAATACACATCAGCATACTGAAATCCAAAACGACCTAACTCGTGGGCCAATATTTGATGAAACCTAACCTGATACAATTCCCCCGACAATGAAAGTAATTTCCCCTCCCAATTATTAAACCAACGGCAAATTCAAAAAGAATTCAAATCACATGCATACTAAAACTCGCCTAATCATCCACACGGAATTAGCATACTAGCAACCCAACATTCAACATAATTTAAAACACAACTACAAGACACACTTATCGACAGCAACTCGAGCATTCCCCAAAGGAAAACAATTTTACCCAGAATAAAGGTAACAATACAAAGTTTTAACACTCACCTAACCATTCACAACTGAATTAACAAACACACAACGAACACTCAAGACTTTTCAGAATGCAATTACACCAAGTACATATAGACAGCAACTCAATCACTCTGAAAATAATTTCACGCAGAGTAAGCAGCAAAAATAGAAAATTTCCACACGGACAATTCAGATTAATAGAACTAGCATCAACGAAATACTAAACTCCGAACTTAAGCAAAACAACTAACTCGAACCTAGCCAACAGTTGATACAAACAATAACATTCACTCGCTCCGACACTCAATTCCATAGCCGCAAGTAACCAAAACAGCTGATCATATACAACAATATCTGCATCTTCAACAGCACCAGCGTCAACAAATACAATTACTATTTTCAATAAAATCACAGCTGACATATTGTAAACACACACATTAGTCACACGAGGAGTAGCCTACCACGTGCTCGCGATCACTCGGCTATGTAGTGTAACGGTTTGACTGCCCCTAACTGTTGGGTGATAAATGTAACTGTTTACCTTTGCCTAAGCTAAGTTGTTTTAATGGGTGCCAAGACCTCAACGCAATGTTGAAATCTAAATTTGTATTTAACAACGTCTAGCTCTGGTAGAACACCGTCAAGAATCTATTCACTCAGATCGTGGTATGATTTGATCATTAACCCAACAAACAATTGTATCAGGAGAAGGAATTGGTCTATATCTAATGCTACCTACTGAAAGCAAAGATTGCATTGTAAAAGAAATGAATTTATTATATAAAACAAGTATAGCAAAATTAATAATAATAATAAGTTTAAAATTTAAATTGGAGCGTTGCGATTTTAATATTACCGATAGAAAATTACGTGAAAACGGAGTCTGATAAATTATTGATTTTACTCTTATTCCCAAGCTATGAAGTTACTGAAATACTGAATTTAAATCAAAGAGAAACGAGAGATTGCGTACTTCTGTGTCATTCGCGCTTACCACTGGAAATTGCCAAAGCATTTCCCTCGTACTGGATGATGCTGTGAGCTTCCCACAGTCTCCTGGACGTCGTCATCTCCGTCGATATTTGATGATATACTTGTAGATTTGGTGACTTTATGGTCCTAACATCGGAGCCATACCCTCGTACAACCACACTGGTTAAGTTTTAAACAGATAGTTCTCAACTCCACGGAACATCGGAGCGACACACACTTGCAACCGAACTAGTCAAGTCTTTCACAGATTGTCCTCGCTCCACGGCGCGCCGAACGATATATGCACTCCACGGCTTCCCACTCCAGTCCCGACTTCCAGCTTACGTGGTCTCCACTGATTGGCTGCTCCCCACGCGCTACTTCCCCTTCTCTGGCTCATTACACACGGCGCGCGGATGATGAAGTCGATTTCCGTTCCAACTATCCGCCTTTTCTTGACGCTGCGACCCAAGCTTGCGTAATACTTCTTGACAAGAATCAGCCTGTATCTGAATTTCCAGTGATTCATGTCTCTCATAATATCCTAACTGACGAAACTCCGTAAAATTCCGTAATCACATAATTTTCTATGATATTGTCGTTCGTAATAATTTGCTTGATAGTGTTTTCTAAGACATAGAAAACCTATCTGTATGCTTATTATTTTTTATAAAATGCTCCGAAAATACCTTAATAATAATTATAATAAATTAATAATAATAATAAATTAACATGAAAAATTCTCTTGGCCGAACAATTTGCCGCGGAAATAAATATAGAATGGCTTCCTACCGACTTATGCCATTGGCATAAAAAACCCTCGAAAAACACGTTACAGTAGGTCACAAACTGTAACTTCAAACATTTCAACAGTCATACTCACATTGCACGCCAAAACAACTTACAATCACTGGAAACACGAAGGGTCATACAACCTCGATTAATGCTGAAATTAAATACTGAAAAACCAGAAATCTGAAATTACGAAAATGAATATTTTCACCAGTCAGTCGTACACTGCCGTTTCCGACACAAACAACACAATTACATGAAGACAATAACGGGACTTTAACAACGGCAGGACTACCACCGCGCCACAAAACAGCAAAATTGAGCAGGACTATTACTTGCAAGAACATATTTACGAATTACAACACACAAACAATTACATATCAGGACTCACCGAGGGAGAACATCAGAAGATCTCCGGCAACGCTGTACAAACATCAAAACATTCCATAGCTCTCCGCGGTTCGTCTGGCCCTGGCAGTGACTTGGCCGAATACTGGCTGCCACACTGCAGTACACAAATAATTTCTCCGTCCACAATTTGACGAGGAGATTACAAGGTCCTCGTTACAGGATCATTTTACATGTAATAAAACAAACAGAACATATGTTACACAATGTTCAACAAAACCAGCCTACCTAAAGAAGAAGAAAATAACGGGAGGGCACGGAATTTAATATTAAATTTGCATGACATGCAGTGAAACAAGGCGACCGGCTATGTACGAAGTTTAGCGCGGTCCAGGGTTTGAAAGAAAAGATCAAACCACTGCTCTGCTGCCACTGTACTAACTCCTCCCTACCCTGCGGCATTCGCCACGAGGCATAGGGCTGAGTAGTGCCCTTATTCCAGGATTTCAGACACTACAAGAGAACATCGAGGAATACAGCGGGCCTTCAGGTTCAACCTGTTGAGTGGATGGCTGGTGCGTACCCTAGAGGTCCACAATTACACTGACTGCATGAAATGAAAGAACAAGGGGAAACTTGACAAAATATAATTAAATACCCAAAGAAAAACATTACATTCAAGTGCACAAGAACAAAAGGCATCTAAAATAAAATTGACACACAAGTACATGAATACACAAAGACTAACTGAACCAAAACCTATCACACGCAGTAAGTGATGCAGTGTTAGTTTTCCTCGAAAGTTTTGTTGGAAAAAACGCGAGAATCGCACACGCTGTTCTTTTCATGATTTGTGCCCTTTCCAAAATGTTATCTTCAAAGCTTTACCTTATTTTCTTGGGACTCCGGAAAGAACACGAGGCCTCTCCCCGGAGCCCAACACAACATGACTTGACTTCGTACCAGTCCTTTCAGTAATCTCCCTGATCGAGCTCCCTTCTGCTTCAGTCCGGCACTTACGCGCCAAACGCGATACTCGCGCACAGTTTAGCCAACCTAACAGGGGAACGAAACGACTCGGGCTGCCGAGCACACAATGGAGTGCAATTTGTTCCAAGTTGGCATCATTGGTTACTGACCAACTGAATGTTCCCAAGCGTAGTGGTTTACTGCGCATTGGCCCAATGCGATGTTGCCGGTTGGTTGACGACTCTGCAAGTTTTAGCGTGAGAATTGAAACTTTTCACATTTCCCACAGGGCTGTCCACTGTTAGTAGAGGTACACAAAGTTCAGTAGATGGTCCAATTCCTGATTTGGAAATAAATGTAGGGGAGAACAAAGGTTTTCTAATTCCCTTAGGGTTACACAATCTGCAGGGATGCACAAACACCAGTCCAGGGTTTTGCAAGGTTCAGTTCCAAGGTTGGAAGAATAAATAAATCCTTACAGGTTTGAATGTCGATTTGTTCCTTATGACAATGCAATTGGCACAAGCGCTATTAATCCAGGTTGAACAGCAGTATTCAGCAACAGAATACGATATGGCTAAAGCAGTGGTTCTTAGCTCCCCATGATGTGCCAGCAAGTTTCTGCAGGATATTATTTCTAGTTTTGATTTTAGCAGCCAAATTTGAGAGACGTATGCCTCGAAGACCTGGGTTATGAAAGGAAGGGAGAAGAGCAAAATACAGGCCAGTGAGATAAGGTTCTTGAGAAGCAGTATTGGAGCTACAAAGATGGACAGAATAAGAAATGAGAGGACCAGAGAATTAATGAAGGAGGAACCATTACAGGATGGTATAGAGAAATCTAGACTTAGATGGTATGGACATGTAAAACGAATGGAGGAGAAGAGGATACCCAGGAGGGTACATGAGACGAAGTGGGAAGGAAAGAGACCGAGAGGAAGACCGAGAGACAGGTGGCTGAAGGGGGTGGAAGAAAGCGTGAAGAAAAGAGAAGACTGGACAAGAGTGGAGGCTGAGAGATGGTTGGAAGACAGAAGACGTTGGAGAGGCTTGTGTTCCAAACAGACCCGGCCAGTGGCTGGAAACTGCAAGATGATGATTATGATGATTTGAGAGATGTTGTTTGAAAGTCAGGGATCTATCCAATGTTATTCCCAAATATTTAGGCGATGTACTGAATGGCAATAAGAGACCTCTGGCTCTGATTTCGGGTTTATAATTAGACTGCATGTTGCGTAGATGGAATGCCGATATGTCTGTTTTCTGGGGGGATTTAAGTGGAGGCACCATTTCTCGACGTATACAACCAAGGTTTCCAGGTCAGAGGGTAAAATAGTTTCTGCGTCCAAAAAGGTAGAATGTTGAGATACCAAATAAATGTCATCAGCATAAATGAATTTCCTTGAAGATGTTTCCGGTATGTCGTGAGAATATAGATTGAAGAGGAGGAAAGCCAGGACAGATCCTTGTGGGAGACCATCATTTAGTGTGAATACTCTACTTTTGTCATTATCAGAGTAGATCTGAAAGTACCTATTACTGTTAGGTAAGGCTGTGGGCTTACGGCATGGAATGACATTCACAAATTTCAGTAGGAGTCCATCACGCCAAACGGTATCATAGGCAGCCACGGTAACTAACTTCTTCTCGTACCCATTTTCAATGTGAATAGTTACAGCACTTCTACCGGATCTAAATCCTGCCTGATCTATAGGAATGTGGTTGTGTCTCAGAATTTCTATTATAGATCAATCGTTCAAGTAGTTCATATGTGACACTAAGAAGTGCTATAGGATGATAGTTTTCCACTTTTGTAGGATCCTTATTTGGTTTAGGTATAGCTATAATTTTAGTTCTCTTCATCAAAGGTGGGATGTTTCCAGTCTGTAGGATATTTGAGAAAAAGTTGTTTCATTTAACTGTAGCAGGTCCACAGTGAGCCAAAAATTCAGGATATATTCCATCAAAACCTGCTGCTTTCCTAAGTTTCAAACTTTTGATAGCCTCCATAGTTTCTTCTTCTTGAAATGGGATGGGGAAGTCAGAAGTATGTGGGGTTGCTCTTTTCTTGGAGTTCAACTGAAATTTGATTTCCCTTTTGATTTTCTTGTCTTTTGTGTTCTTAGAGACTGATAAAAGATGTTTTGCAAAATCATTCAGGTGATGATGATGATGATATGCTTTAATATGAAAAATTGTAACCAGTGCCGACCAAAATATTATGTGCACTAGAGTTTGAAAGTTGTTTGTGAAGTAACCAATAAGCCTTCATAAAATGTAATAACATTACAGGGTGTCGAGCGATGTGGGAAATGCGGGAAATATTCGGGAATTTTAGTTACCCGGGAAAAATACGGGAAATTCGCACTTGATACGGGAAATCTTGAAAAGTCTCATAATGCCCGACTTCTTAGCCCCCGAAAGCTCGGTAGAGTCCTCCCGCTCAGCCTTCTATTACGCCTGCAGACCGCGCTGCTACCCGCAATTTGCGCCACCGATGGAGTGCTAAGCGGGATGAGAACCCAGCTAGTGTCGAATGCATGCTTTTCCTGGCCGACCGCCGGCCGTACCCTCTGCGCGCACTGCGCTCGTGGCTGACAATGACGTATAGGAATCAGTCCGCATTGTTATTCACAGAGGAAACCTGGGTTTCTCGACAGGAGCAGCCCTTAAAGAATCTAACAGCTCAAGATCTCAGAAAACTCCAGACGCGGATTTTCTGCAATTTCGCACCAACTGCCAAAAATTGTACATTCATATCCTATGGCTGAAAAAATCAAAGAGAGGTCAACTCTTGCTCACAAGATGACCCGTGCTATTTCATGCCTAGACCCTATAGGCGTCGGTGAGACTCCTAAGTTGGCAGAAGTTAGGATCGTCATTGCCCTGGAAATTCTTTGTTATCAGAAGAATTTGCTTTCTGGCGCAATGGCTGACCGCATCAAGAGCAGCTACTCCGCACTTCTGAGACTGCCCTCCATCACTGCGCGTTTGAAGCAGTTCGACGGAAAGACCCACGGCTCGACGTGCTGTGGTCTGAATTAGTGGCTTCAACACCTTCCTCAGTTCCTACCGAAAACGATCTCACAAGCTTCGTTAAAATGATACTGATTTTGTATCACAGCAATGCAGCTCTAGAGAGAAGTTTCTCCCTGAACTAGGAGTGCATGATCATCAATCACAAAGAAGCAAGTCTGATTGGCATGCATACTGTTCAGGACGCTTTGATGGCAACTGGTGGAGTAGAAAAGATAACCGTGAGCAAGAGTCCATACTGCACGAAACTTCTACGCCGTGTTAAAGGAAGCAAAACGGGTGCGAAGCCAGGAGGTAAAGGAAGCGACGGCTAAGGTGGCAGTCGAAAGCAAAGCCACGAAACATCTCCAGGAATTGGCAAAAAAATATTGAACGACGCCCGTTTTGAAGCACAGAAAATTGAAGAACAGACGAGTTCCCTAGTGAAGCTTTAAATTAATAAATCCTTGATCATTGTTTGTTTTATCTTATTTTGTGTGACATAAGTTCCTAACCACACTCTAGTATTGACAAAGTGACTTCTTTTATTTTGTGTATGACTAGCCTACACTTCCTATTCAGAAATTAGTACTGTCAAAAGAACTTAATTTTGTGCTGTGTATAACTGAAGTTCGTAGTAACAATCTTGTATTTGTCAAAGTGACTTATTTAATTTCGTTTTGCATTATTTTATTTTCTATACCTACTTTGATAAAATAAATCTAAATTAAAAGGTATTTGCGGCGTGACGCGTGTGGAATTTTATTGCTTTTAGCCTTTCCATGGTCTTTCGCAGGGGAGATGCACATACCAAATTGTTTTAAAGTCTGTGTAAACACTCGCTGCAAATGCCTCACACATGCATAATTTTCAAAAACGACAATGATGGTGATGATGATGATAGGGACAGTGAAGGGAATGAGGGTGTCAAAGAAACCCTTGCTAAGTGACTGAGGATAATTTGTTTATTGGTGTCAGTTTGCTTTCGTCAATCGATAATAGAGCACAGGCTATTGTTTCCCATCATAGTGTTCAAAATACCGTCTGTCATTCAATAGCCTACAACTCGACAATATAAAATCACAGCAATAATATCGCCACCGAGTGGCTTGTTAGAGTGCTCAGTGCTAAATATGTCTTTACCTTAACTTTACTCTTGTATTATCACGGAAAGCTAACATTAACCGTAGAGAGTCGCGACTGTGAATGTGCATGTTGTTATCTGTCAACTACTGTAGTAAGATGTGAACGACCTCCACTCAGACTCTTGTTTCATGTTAAAGGATAATCATTGCATGGCGAGTGCTTTTATATTCATTAGCTGTAGAGTGTTTGCCCTCTTTGTAGTATTTATTGAATTGCATACCGATGATAAAGGTATCATAGCTTCGGTGTGAAGTTTAATTATTCATCTAAAAGTATCGTATTTCTCTGAATGTCATCGGCATTGACTCAGGATCGTCTTTTAAAATTTATTACGTATAATTGTACAGAAATTATGTCTGAAGGTAGCGCTGTGTATTATTCAAATCGGTTGATTTACAACAACACTAAAAACTTGGCAAAACAGCTCAGCTGTTCCAAGCTCCCGACATATCCTTCGCGTCGTTTCCTTCGAAATACAGGATTTTGCCGTGTGGCGGTTAGACGTAGGGTCTTGTTATGTGGCGACCATGGGTTGTGGAGATGAAAAGCGGGGCAAAGTGACAGGATGGCTGTCAGTATCGAATGCACGGGGTTAGCAATACTGTATTCGTCCCATAATTATCGCGTGTAATAGCGGACACACCTCCAATTTTACTATAAAAGTCGTGATCTAAAAAGGGAAGAGCCCACCGATGAGCCAGCTTGGTGTCCTAGGCGAAACACCACACAAGACACGACACAAACCTAGAAGAATTGCTAAGTTTTAATTCACCGGCCGTGAAAGCCAATATACCATCTTTTTAAAAGAAATTAAGCCAAATCGGCTGAGCATCTATCCAGAGACTCATTATTACGGTATATAGGTTTGAGTTTAACAGTAGCTAGTAACAATAGTTATAATTTATTTCCGAGTCCGCTACGTATCTTCATGCATTCTAGTACGAGGTTGCGCCAATTCTCAGATTTTCTCAGATTTGCTCGCTGTTCAATTGGGTTAACATTATATTAGGAGATAACACACAACATTTTCAAAGTTAATACAATCAGGCATAGGCCTACAGGCACTTTTTACACTCTAATGGGCTTTGGTGTAATTTTACAACGTAATTTTATTTCTTCTTTGGATGTCGCCAACTATCGTACTGTTTTATCTATAGAATATTTTCATTGTATGTGATTGATAGTGTGCATCATACTTGTTTATATCTTAATGTATATTTGGGCTGAGGAAGTACAGACGACTGTACGAAATATGTACCCAGTTGTATAAATAGACTATCAACAACATTGTATTGAAAAGACGGAGATTAGTAATAGTTTTATTAGTGAATATATTCAATACGGACCTAAAATGGAGAATATTGCTCTAACATAGACTTTCATCGCATCTCATCCCCGACATACAAACACATTGGTTTAAGTACCCTTACAATTCAACGCGTGTCTAGAGCCTGCGATCGATTCTGTTTTTTAAATCAAAATCCGATGCTGTGAACAATTTGCCGAAGATTTTCAAGGGACATTTCTGGAAAAACTTTCATTGAATTTTAAAGTCTCTCTCTTAATTTTAAAATTGTTGAAAACGCCTTCTCCAAAAATGAAGTTGTGAATGGTACGCCTAATAACTCCAATTAGTAAATTGATCTATTACAATGTGAGGTCATCCTGCTGACAGTCGTCTCTCCTTTGCTGCAGGAGATTCTTCTCTGTTTTCTTTGCTGTCATTCTCTTTATTCTTCTTCTCTGCATGTTTTACAGACCGAAGGCACTCACGATCATCTGAAGCTCAAATACAGTAACAAGTCTTGGAGTCATCTTGCAGGAATCTGCACTTACAACACACTAAACAAGACTGAACTGATCTGATAAGAAGACGGAAAATTTGTGTTTATTTTAGGGTGGAACACCGCCACATCTGAATTCCATTGACTCGTATGTTGAAAGGCCAGTTACAGGGGTGAGGCCTAGCTCGGAAGTAAACAGGAAGCATTGCGTGTGCCATGATCTACCACGACATTACCTCCTAATACCGTTTGTTTGAATAAAATCTGGTACCCAAACATTTATGACCCGAAGTTACGTTTTCGCCTACTATGCTCAAGGTTGCAGGATCAAATCTTGGCGCAATCAGTTGGCGTTTCAGGGTGCTTAAATAAGATAAAGCAGTGTCAATAAATTTAATGGCACGTTAAAGATTTCCTTCGGGCATAATTCAGCCAACACTGCGTCTCTAAAATTCACAGTACTTAAAAGGGATGTAAAACCATTATTATTATTATTATTATTATTGCTGGCCCCGTGGTGTTGGGATAGTTCGTCGGCCTTGCACCCGGTAGTCCCGCGTTCGATTCCCCGCTTCCTCAGGGATTTTAGAAACTGACGTGAGGGGTGGAACAAGGCGCACTCAGCCTTGTGAGGACAATTGAGTAGCTGTCTGACAGTGAGACAATTCCGTGGTCACGGAGACCGAGATTAACGGCTGAGGGGACTTGACGCGCTGACCTCGTGTTGCCCCATAATCTGCAGGCCAAATGGCTGGGCAGTGGTCACTTGGTAAGCCTAGGTCCTTCTTGGACTGTAGTGCCACAGGGTTTGGTTTTTATTGTTATTATTATTATTATTATTATTATTATTATTATTATTATTATTATTATTGACCTAACGTTAAATAGAACGAGGAAAATGATAGCGTTATTGGATTATCTTTAGGCCTGTTGGCTATTTCATAAACCACCTCCAAACTCAAGTGCACATAATAATACTGATCAACAGTAGCATGCAGTTGTCCCGAAACATGCCGATGCTTTATACACCTCGGCCTAATACACTCAAAACCATGTTATGGATTTAAATGGTCGTAAACGTTTGTCACAACATAACTTACAGATGCGTTAACTGAGCAATATAATTAAAATAAATATTCAGAGCAGAACTAGACTGCTTTAAGTAGCCAGCCGCCAGGAAAATCTGTAAAATTTACTATAGGAATAAGTAATCTCACCAACGCAGAAGACAAGGGAAAAGTATATATTTGGCAAGAAATCTTAGGTTTCGTAACGCTTGGGCTATATTTAAAATAAAAATAAAAAAGATGTATAACATGATACAAATTGAAAAAAAAAATATGGGAAAAAGGCCGCATTCCGGAAGATATTGAAGTACAAGTTGTAATCAGTCTTGAAACTTCTGATATTGATGACAATATTTCTGGTGATAAATTGTGACTTAAACCAATGTGTGTTTATGTCTACCCCTTATTATTCCCGTTTTCAACGGGTTCGGAAATGAGATGAGATGTGGTGGTTGGATTTTACGGCCGGATGCCCTTGCCAGCTCCAACCTCATGAGAGGAGTTATTGAGGGATGAAATGAATTAAAATGAGCAGGGATGTGGAAGGAAGCGGCCATGGCCTATCACAGCATATACCTGGAGTTGAAAAAGGGAAACCACAGAAAACCATTTCAAGGGCGGCCGACGATGGGGCTCGAACCAACGTCTACCAAGTTCGTAGATAGCTTGGCCTCATAGACTAGCGCTGCAAGTTAGTGAGTGTAGCTATGGCTGTCAGTGACTTAAACCAATGTATATATTTTAAATAGATAAATGCAAATCATTATCTAAAAATGACAGAAAATAGAGCTGCTATTGGTGGTCCAAACCCTCATGAGAAAAGCTGATGGGAAATGTTTTACACATCTTCTTAATACCATTTGCTTGAATTAATGAAGTTAAACACAAGTTAATTTTAAA